>OY728119.1:1387174132-1388662635 GCA_963277665.1 Viscum album | reverse complement strand
GCCCCCAACCCCCTGGAAAGCCCCCACCCCTGGAACACCAACCCCATGGACACACCCTCACCCCCATGGATAGCCCCCACCCCCTGGACACCCCTACCCCCATGGAAAACCCCTACCCCTGTGGATAGCCCGCCCACCCCCTGGACACCCCTCCCCCTAGACAGCCCCACCACCCCCGTGGACAGCTCGCCCACCCTCCGGACACCCTGTACCCCCCGTGGACAGTCCCGCCACACATATGGATAGCCTGCCCACCCCCTGGACACCCCTACCCCCTGGACAGCCCCCCATCTCCGTGGATAGCCCACCCACCCCCTGGACACCCCTACTTCCTGGATAACACTTCCACCCATGTGGATAGCCTCCCACCCCCGTGGACTGCCACCCCACCCCTGGACAAACCCGTACCCCTGGACACCCCTACCCCCTAGATAGCCCCCAACCCCATGGACAACCTGTCCACCCCTGGACACCCCCAACCCCTAGACACCCCCATCCCCCTGGACACCCCCACCCCAGGACACCCCGTACCCCCTGGATATCCCCCCCACCCCCGTGGAAATCTCTCCCACCCTCGGGAAACCCCTACCCCCTGGACAGCCCCGCCACCCCTATTGACATCCCTGCCACCCCCGTGGATAGCCCGCCCACCCCCTGGACACCCCCACCCCTTTGGGCAGTGTATGTGATCACTCAAATAATCTACTAAAATATTAAAAAAATCGATATAAAATTTACTCATCTCCTAAATAATTATCCTCCATAGGTGTACTTGATGTTGTACACTCATGTATAGTTCTTCAAAGATATTTTGTTATAAATATAGTATTTTTTTGTTTTTTATATTATGACTCTCATATAGAGTAGTTTGTGAGTTATGGTGTCATATAAAGTGAACAATTCTCTTTTACACAAATATATTTTCGATGAAACTTCATTCTCATGGAATTTGTTTTGATGAAATGACTTATAAATTTTTTTATATAATGGATAAAAGTTGGATGTATTAAACTGACTGGATCTCAAGGGATTTTCAAAACAATTTGGGAGAGCTTGTTATATTTTTCATTTCACAACGCTTCAGATAGTGGTCACATACAATTCCCCTATTACAATTGTGTTGTAAGACCATGGTTGACCCGTGAAGAAATCAGATACCACATAAACAACTATGGTTTTCAAGAAAACTACTCTGTGTGGTATCACAATGGGGAGAAAATGAAATATCAAATTGATGATGATCCAAATGAGAGGATTGGATTGGATAATTTGTTATATGACTGGTTTCCATTTATTCTTTATAATGAAAAATAAAGGATTCCAACCCATGAAGATTTCAATATGAGTATACATGATGTGTATAATAAAAATGATGATATTGTTAGGGTGAAAAAATTGAATGATGCTGCCACGACTCCAGTATATCAACAATGCAGTAAAATGAAAAAGTTAAAATTTTTAATCTGATTTTTTCATGGGAAAACTATGTATGGGATTTATAATACTGACATTGATTATATTCTTACCTTCTTGAAGGAATTACTTCTAGATGATGAAGATATTCCCTCAGACCACTATATGGCATGAAAGTTAGTTGAGGAGCATGGATTTTTAAGAAACAAAAATCATGATTGCTTGAAAGATTGTAGTTTATTTTGGGAGAAAACTATTTAATAAAATGGTTGTATAAAATGTGGCATATCCCTATAGAAGCCAAAAGATGAGGGAACACCACCCCGTGTTCCACATTAAGTAATGTGGTAGTTTCCAATGATCCCCAGACTCTATAATTTCTTTATGTTTGATAAAATATTAATAAAAATGCGATGGCATGATACAAAGAGAAAGAAGACTAATGATGAGTTGGTTTACCCTGAAGATGGATTTACATGGCTGAGATTTGATGCTTGATATCCTGATTTTGTAGTTGACATACATAATGTGAGGTTGGGTCTTTCATGTGATAATTTTAATCCTTTTGGGAAGATACTTACATCGCACATCACATGGACAATTTTTATACACATTTATTATCTTCCCCCATGGTTGTGTATGAAAAAACCTTTCACTTTCACGATTATACTCATATCTGGACCTTATTATCCCAACAATGATATAAACATATACATGAAACCTTTAATAAAAGTGTTGAAACTTCTTTGGGATGTAGGTGTGCACACATATGATGCATGTTCGAAAGAAATATTTCATATGCCTGTTGCGCTTATGTGGATGATCAATGATTTTTCTGCTTATGTAATGATGTATCAATGGAGAATGAAGGGAAAACTATCATGTCCTATTTTTATGAAGAATACATCATTCAGAAGACTAAAAAATCACTGCAGTTTTAGTTTTATGGGACATCGATGTTTATTTCCAATGGACTACCCATATAGAAATAATCGTCAAATATTTGACAATACCATGGAGACCGATGATCCTCCTCAGCGTATGTCTATAACTGATGTGCTTAATGAATTGAAAGATTTCAGTTTTTCATTCAGGAAGGGTCAAATGAAATCTCAAAAGAGAAATAATGTTTCCATTGAAACTAGTTACAATTGGAAGAAGAGAAGTATATTCTTTGACATTACTTATTGGTCAACAAATTTGTTACATCTTTTCTTAGGTGTAATGATCATTGAAAAAAATATATGTGAAATGTTACTTTTGATTATTCTAAATTTTAAGGGAAATACAAAAGATGATTTACGGTGTCGGTGTGACTTGGTGGATTGGGGCATCAGACTAGAATTGCATGATGTGCATATCAGGGAAAATAAATAGAAAGTTCCATGTTCTTATTATGTGATGACACCTACAAAAAAAATTAATTTCTAGAAGTACTAGAGACTATTAATGTTCCATATGTCTATTCAATAATCATATCTAAACAGGTCAACAAAAGATAGTTGAAGCTAAAATCATTGAAGACTCATGATTATCACATCCTTCTACATGATTTGATTCCAATAGAAATTAATCATCTTTTCTCCAATTATTTAATGGTGGTTGTTATTCGGTTGTGCCATTTGTTTAGATATATTTATGCTAAGAAGTTGTCAAAGTATTTATTGCAAATAATGTTGGAAGATTCCCCATTAATTTTGTGTGAGCTAGAGAAAATATTTCCTCCATCATTTTTTACATGCATGCTGCATCTGAATATCCATATTCCTACATAAATACTTCTCAGAGGAACTATTTATTTTCATTGGATGTATCCAAATGAAATAAATATGTACACATTAAAGTCTTATGTCCATAACAGGAATCATCCTAAAGGTCCTATCATGAATGGTTACTTGGATCAAGAATGTATGGATTTATGCTCTATGTATTTGTCTGATCTTACTACAAGAACAAACAGACCAATGAGAAAGAAATAACAATATTATGAGAAAATTGAACCCAATTTTCCATCACTTCCTCAAACAGGAGGAATTCTGGGATCATATACATTGATGACATTATGCCTTGAAGAGTGGGAGATGGCACATCACACAGTTTTTTTCAACTATGAATTATTAGATGGTTGTATCTTGTAAGTAAATTGAAAATCTATATGTTATATATATATATATATATCTGTTAAACTATTCATACAATTATCTAGAGGGAACATAAAGTGATAATAAGTAGAAATAATCTTTCTTTGTATTTGACAAGGAGGGAGACTTTGCATAATAAAGATTTTTCATCTTGGTTAAAATTGAAGGTAATAATATTAATGTTTAAAATAATTAAAACAATAATTAATTAAGTTTAATATTGATTTATATTTTAGGTATTGAGTTTTCCTACTGACTCTTTCTCTGAGGATGTAAGAACTTTTTCTTTTGGTCCTAATAATGTGGTTCTTGACCGTAAATCAATTGTTATCAATGGGTACATATTTATTATCACTGAATGAGAAAAGAACATGAGAACACAACATGAAAAAGTTATGGTTACTGCCAAAATAGACTGTTATGCTAGTGCATCAGATTGTAGACCGCGATTTGAAAATGTATGTGATTATGGAGTTGTTGAAAAAATATTAATATTGGATTATTATTATCATCGATGAGTCATGATGATGAAATTCCAATGGTTTGATTTGATGATGAGGCATGTCACATTTATTGATGATTGTGGATTTCTAGTAATTGATATGAATTGCACTCTTGCTAATGATGAACCATATGTATTGGCATCAATGGTAATACAAGTTTTTTTATTTCAAAGACCATCTTCGACCTGAATTTGGTGTCATTATTGAAGTAATTCCAAGACATATTTTTGATGATGGTGATGATGGAATTTTCACTATCTATAAAACCATTAGAAATGATCCATTTATTACTTTTGATGACCCCAATAGCTCAATTTTTCAGAGATGACTGTGAACTAGATGTTATGGTGGGAAATATATAAAATCATCCATTCATGTTCTCAATTCTATTGGTTTTCCTCAACTTGGGATGTTAAGGTTGGTACTATTCAAATTGATTTAATATTGATTACAAATATGTTTTATCCCACTTGACCGTTATGTGAATTTTCAATGTTTATTGGTTGAAATTTTATTTGAATTTCAATTTCTAATTTGGAATTGAACTATATTCAAAACTTAGAAACCAAAATTTCTAACTTGATGAACATTTCAATGATTCAACTGTGATTTGTATAACATTTGTATAACTATAAGACCCCTCTTTAACATTTTACCAGGTAATGAACATGATGGTTTATATTTTTCTACAAAACATGTATTGAAACCTGCATCATCTACCTGGGCTAAAGAAATTAAAATTATCATTAATTTTGACAACTTCTTTACACCTTATGAATATGGTAGAATCAATGTTTCATGATTTTAATAGAGTAATGAAAATTAGTAAATAACCATCCTACTAAAAATTAAATTTCCTTATTACATATTGAAAATTTATTGACTTCATTATATATCTATTCAAGCTCACCTAAAACAATGGATAGTTAAATTATTCATGAATCCCCCTATTCCGTCAAATTTATTTTGTTTTTTGGGTTACACATTAGTTATACTATTCTATTTACTTCCATATTTGTTTTCAAATGCAGAAAATGAAACCAATTGAAGAGAGGTGACGAAAATAGATTATGGAAACAATCATCGCATAACTGAGCTGGGAATTCCACCCCTAGTGCCTGAAGTGAGTATTTTATTTCAAATATATATATTTAAATAAGATATATTGTCATGTGAGTAATTTTTTAAACATTTTTTCCAGATCCATCTATTAGGAGACAATTATTTGATGAGTAGCATAATAGTGGTCCCAGTAATCAGGGTGTTCGTACGGGGGGGGGGGGGGGGGGGGGGTTTGGTATAAGAGCTAGATGATCTGGTTGGCGTACCTGGTTAGACCCTACCCCTTCCACTGACATACCATCAGTCCCACATTCTGATCCCGATGTGTTGTTATGGACACATGAGATATTTAGGCCTCCCATGTTTTCACCAACCATTACATTTGAGCCTCCTCACTTGTCTGTACCATATCCGATGATGATTCCCTCTCCCCATCCAGCATTCAGCCAACCATCTCTATCATCTTCTTTTACTTTGGCTTTGTTCTCTCCGGAATTTAATATTCCATATTCTTTGACTCCTGATCCACCAGAGTCTATCTCTACAGAGAAAAAATTGGGACCCACTCCATCTGTATAGGTTGTTACTTCAATTTCTGTGGATCCAGCGACACCCATTGATCAGACTACCAAAAGTATACTTATACAACCATAACGATTTTTTACACTATTATTTACTTTCATTATAACACGTATTGATAAAATATTTGTATTTCTTTCACAACAGATACATATACTGATATAAGGAGGGGGTGGGGGCGTACATGCATGTGTGTGGTGTGGAATTTACACACGAATTTGATGGTTTAATATAATAAATATAGTCAAATGATTGAAAAATCAGGGTAGAAATGTCGGAGTTTTTCAGCGACGCTAGCCAAATAATCCTACATCATTCTTGTCAGCCTGATCTCATGGAGATAACTACCAAATGAAGTCAAGGATAAATTTTGGGAAGAGATATGGGTAAAAACATCTATTGTATTTAATGAAATATATTATTATTTTTATTTATATGAATTAATATTTTGGTGTCATCTACGGTTTAATTTCCCCAATGGTGAGGGTGCACGACCATCACATATAAAGGATTTAGGTGAGATTTAGAGAGCTTAAAAGCACGATTTGTACATTGGTTGGCATGCTAGAGTGGGAACTGAGATAAAGGCCATCCCTGTCATGGATGATTTTCCATTAGAACAATATCGACAGATGATTACTCATTGGACAACTAGCCAATTTAAGGTATTAATCACATTAGAAGTATTTAAATGAAAATTTTCATGTTTTTCGCTAATAATAATCAATGAATTTTATTTAGGATTCATATAGAAGAAATAAAAAAAACGTTGATGCTAAAAAATACATCCACACATTGGGATGTACTATGATTCCTAATCATGAGAGGCATTAGGTATGACAGTTTATAATTTTTCTTTATGAATTTCACATTATATTGCTTCCTCTATAATTTTTTTGATTTCTAAAGTTGTTATATAATTTTAGTTATGAAATTAATTATTGGTATGCTATTTTTAATTATGGTTTCCTACATTAAATGTTATTTTAGAGGCATAAATTCAATATAGAAGGACATGTTCCTCGAGAAAAACTATTTTGCTCGAGTAGAAGGAAGAAAGATAGAAGTGCAGATAATGAACCGACTCAACCACAGATAGTAAGTTTTACTTTATAAAATTAAAATTTTAATCACTTTTTTTAACTTAAAAAGCTTTTTATATTTTTAACAGGATTCTTTAGATTCCCTTGATTCCCTATAACCTAACAATTTTTGGACAAACGATCACTTACATCAGATGTTAGGAGATGGGCACCCTGGTAGAGTACGTTGCCAACCTAGGAAGAGTATAGTTCCATTGAGGTATTGGACCTCCTCAAGTACGAGTTGTTGTGCCACTGAGTTCTATAAGGTTAAGGCACAGGCAGAACATGCTGAAAAAGGGCCATAGATATGGTAGAATAGCCTTCTAGGGAAAACACTGCATTTAAGAAACTAATGAAAGTTTTACGTTCAGCACTTCCACCAGAGGCCAGCACAGCTTGTGATGAATATATGTCAATGAAGAATCCTCTATATGGTGCACCTGGTGGCAGTTCTAGTAGTGGTCGAGATGATGGTGAGGAGGAGGATGAGGCAGAGGAAGAGGGTGAGGAAGAGGCCTAGGCAGAGGAGGAGGGTGATGCGGAGGCTGAGGCTGAGTATGAGGGTGGGGATGAGGGAATTGAGGAGGGCGGGGACGATGATGAGGATGATGATGAGGAAGAGGCTGAGGCTGATGATGACGATGATGATAGTGATGGCCATGAGAGATAGATTGATCCATTAATTTTTTGACAGATATTACTAACCTTTGATATTTATTGATTTGTTCTGCCTAAATATATGTGTGATTAATTAGGTTACATTATCTTTATTTTTTTATCTATAAATAGTAAAACATGACTTGATGATTTACAGTGACAGATTCCCCCTCTCCCCTAGACAGTCCCCATCACCATGATCAGCACACCCACCGCCCTGGACACCTCGTACCCCGCTGAACAGCCCCGCCACACCCGTGGACAGCCCGCCCACCCCCTAGAAAACCCCTCACCAAGTGGACAAACCCCAAACCCTAGACAACCCCTCCCCTTGTGTACACCCCGTACACCCCAAGACAACCCCACCCACCCCCTGGACACCCTGTGCCCCATGCACAACACCCCCCCCGGGGACAACCCACCCACCCTCATGGACGGCCCACCCCACCCCCTTGGACACCATGTACACCCATGGATAGCCCCACTCCCTCATGGATATCCCACCCAACCCCTGGACACCCCGTACCCCTTGGATAGCCCCCACCCCCCTGATAGACCGCCCACCCCCCGTGGGAAGCCCGCACACATCCCTGGACACCCCCTACCCCCTCGACAGTCCCACCACACCCGTGGACAGCCCCACCACTAGAAAACCCCTCCCTCTATGGATAGACCCCACCCCATGGACATCCCTCCCCCTCTGGACAAGCCCCACCCCCGTGGGCAACCCTCCCACCCCTGTGGATAACCCCTTACCCCACCCCATGGATAGCCCACCCCCCCGGACACCCCGTACCCCCTAGACAGCCCCACCACCCCCTGGACACCCATACCCCATTGCACAGCCCCACCCACCCCCTAGACAGCCCCTCCCACCCCCCCTGGGCAGCCCACCCACCCCCTGGATAGCCCCTCCCCCAGTGGACACCCCATACCACCTGGACAACCCCACCCACCCCCTTGGACACCCTGTAACCCCTGGAAAGCCCCCCACCCCCGTGGACACCCCGCTGACCCCCGTGGACCGCCCACCCACCCACTTGGAAACCTCATACCCCCTGGAAAGCCCCACCACCCTCGTGAACAGCCCACCTACCCCCCTGGACACACTATACCCCTTTGATAGCACCCACCCCGTGGACAACCCGCCCATCCCTGTGGACAGCCCGCCCACCCCCTGGACACCCCTACCCCCCCTCAATAGCCCCGCCACCCCTGTGGATAGCCCCCCCCCACCATGGATAGCCCCTCCCCCCTGTGTATAGATCCCACCACCGTGGACAGCCCGCCCACGCCGGTGGACATCCCCCACCCCTGTGGACAGCCCACCCACCCCCTAGACACCTCATACCCCTTGGAAAACCACACCCACCCCTGGACACCTCGTACCCCCCCTAGACAGCCCGCCCACTCCCCTAGATAGCCCCTCCCACCCCCGGGACAGCCCGCCCAACCACCTGGACAACACCTCCCCCACCATTGACATTATGTACCCCCTGGATAGCCCCAACCACCCATTGGACACACCGTGCCCCATGGATAGCCCCCACCCCCATGGATATCCCACCCAACCTCGTGGATAGCCTGACCACCCCCTTAGACATCTCATACCCCCTGGACAGCCCCTCCACCCTTGTAGATAGCCCACCCACCCCCTGGACACCCCGTACCCCTAGAAAGCCCCCCACCCCCATGGACAACCCACCCACCCCTATGGACAACCTGCCCACCCCCTGGACACCCCCTACCCTCCTCGACAGGCCCTCCACCACCGTGGACAGCCCACCCACCACTTGGACAACCATACCCTCTGGACAGACCTACCACCCCCATGTACAACACCCCCCATACACCCCTAGACAACCTCGCCCACCCCCTAGACACCCTGCACACCCTGGCCAACCCCCACCCCCATGGACAGCCCCACCCACCCCCTGGATACCCCTGCCCCCCAAGACAGCCCTGCCACCCCCGTGGACATCCCCCACCCCTGGATAACCCCCACCCCTTGGACAACCTTCCCACACCCACGGACAACCGCTTTCCCCCGTGGACAGCCCGCCCACCCCCGTGGACACCTCGTAACCCCCTGGACAACACCACCACCCTCGTGGACAACCCACCAACCCCTTGAACACCCTGTACCCCATGGACAACCCCCACCCCCATGGATAACCCACCCACCCCTGTGGATAGCCCGCCCACCCCCCTGGACACCCCTACCCCCTCGACAGCCCCACCACCCCCGTTTATAGCTCACCCAACCCCCTAGACACCCCTCCCCCTGTGGACAACCCCCACCCCCATGGATATCCTGCCATCCCCCTAGACACCCCTACCCCCTGGACAGCCCACCACCCCCGTGGACAACCCCCCCACCCCCGTACCCACTAGACAGCCCTGCCCACCACCCTAGACAGCCCCCACCCCCATGGACAGCCCCACCCACCCCTTGGATACCCCTACCCCCTGGATAGCCCTACCACCCCCGTGGGAAGAATCCACCCCTGGACAACCCCTATCCCCTGGAGAGATCGTCCACCCCCGTGGACAGCCCGACCACCCCCGTGGATAGCCTGCCCACCACCGTGGACAGCCCACCCACCCCCTTGGACACCCCGTACCCCCCTGGGAAGCCCCGCCACCCTCGTGAACAACCCACCCACCCCACTGGATACCTCATACCCCCTAGAAATCCCCCACCCCCGTGGATAGCTATCCCACCCCCGTGGACAGCCCTCCCACCTCTGGACACCCCCGACCCCGCTCAATAGCCCCACCACCCCCGTGGACAGCTTTCCCACCCCTGGACACCCATCCCCCCCTGTGGATAATCCCTCACCCCCATGGAAATCCCACCAACCCCTGGACACCCCTAACCCCCATGGACAGTCCACCCACCCCCAAGACACCCCTACCTTCTGGACAGCCCCGTCCACACCTTATACACCCCTACCCCCCTAGACAGCCCCAACCACCCCTAGACACTCCCTACCCCCTAAACATCCCCCACCCCCATGGACAGCACCGCCCACCCCCTGGATGGCCCCGACACCCCTGTTGACAGCCCCCACCCCCATGGATAGCTCCTCACCCCAGTGGATTATAGGATTTCTAACAACTCGAAGAACCCATTAATCATAGATACCCACTTCATTGCCTCCTGATATCCTTGATCACCAATGAGTGGATGGTATTTTAGAAACTCCCATACATAATAAATGATCCAAGAAGAACATGGCTATTCCACTTCCACAAGAGTTTGAGTAGAAACCAAGACTAGGAAGACAATAGCTGGATCACTAGAATGACTACCTGAGATATCCTCTTTAACGTTCCATTTCAAAAATCATATAGTATTTTTATCCCATAACAAAAATGTAATCCATTTCCAAATAACCAAATCCCCCTTCCAACCATACACACCAAAAAAATTCATTTTTCCATAAAGAAACACATACTATTAAAATAAACACTATTTCAAAACCATTTTAAAAATAACAATGATCTTAAAATCCATGAAATTTATTCCATTAAAACCATTAAAGACCCCCACCCTCTGGAAACCACCACACCCTAGACACCACCCCACCCCTTGGACACCTCCATAGATAGCCCCACCTGGACACCCCCAACCCCCTGGATGGCCCCCACCCCTCCTAGACACCGCCCCACTACCTGGACACCCCACCCCCTAGACACCCCCACCCCCATGGACAACCACCCCCACCCCTAGACACCACCCCACCCCCTTGGACATCCCCCCATCCCCCTGGACTGACCCCACCCCCTGGACACCACCCCACCCTTGGACAACCCCACCCCTGGACACCCCACCCCCTAGAATGCCCCCCAACCCCCTCGACACCACCCCACCCCATGGACACAACCCCACCCCCTGGACACCCCCATGGAAAGCCCCCCACCCTGGATAGTCCCCACCCCCTGGACACCCCCACCCCCATGGACAGCCACCCCACCCCCTAGACACCACCCCACCCCCCTTGGACAACCCCCACCCCCTGGACCCCCACCCCTTGGACACCACCCCACCCCCTGGACACCCCCACCCCCTAGACACCCCCACCCATAGAAATCCCCCCAACCCCACGGACACCCCAACCCCGTGACGCCCACCCCTTATTGACACCACCCCACCACCTGGACACCCCCACCCCCATGGACACCCACCCTTACCCCCTGGACACCATGACACCCCCTTGGAAATCTTACCAACCCCCTAGAACGCTCCCCCACCACCTAGACACCACCCCATACCCAGGACACCCCACCCCCAGGACACCCCCACCACCCTGGACACCCCCACCCCCTAGAAAGCCCCCCAACCCCATAGACACCACCACACCCCCTAGACACCACCCCACCCCCTTGGACACCACCCCAACTCCTTGGAAACCCCAATGGACACCCACACCAACCTGGACAGCCCCTAGTCTCTTGGACACCCCCATCCCCCCAAAAACCCCCACCCCATGAACACCCCCTACCCCCTTGGACAACCAACCCAATCCCCTAAACATCTCCAACCACATGAATTCTGAATTGAATTATTTATGTATTTAATTAAATTTGGAATTATGTGTTAATGGAGTATGGGTATACTGGTTGTATGTGTATACTTGCTGTAATTAACTTATGAATTATGTGATAATTCTGTGTGTGTAGAGGGTAATTAAATACAGAATTGGAGGTATTTAGAATTCTGTATGAATTTTGTGTTTTATGAATTCTGTATAAATTCATACATAATTCTGTTTGTATTATGATGGTATACTTGTTAATGGTGTATTGTGTTACTTGTTTTATGTGTATGTATTTTTCATGTATTCTGTTGTGTATGAATTTTTCACCCCTGCTGGTGGAATTGATGTAGGTGCATAGTGGGAGGCTAGTAAGATGGTTTGCTACTACATGTATAAAATGTATATGCCAACAATTTACAATCATTCTCATATGTGTAAAACTAGAACATATACCAAAAGTTTTACGTAAACCGTTGGCATAACTAATTTTACTTGATATTTGCCAGTAGTTTTCCACAAACCGTTGGTAAAATTATATACCAATTGTTTTTTAAACCTTTGGTATAAAGATAATTATTGCTATTAACCATGGTTTAAAACCTTTGGAATATGTTTACACTAATGGTTTATTGAAAACTTTGGTATATACTAACATTTTCAGACATATCCCAATGGCTCAAGACCCAACGATTTGGACAACCGCTGGTATAGTTTATACCAACGGTTTTCAAGCATTTTAAAATAGTTTTAAACCATTGGTAAAGATAAAATTTCCAGTATTTTCATGGTATTAAATTTATCATTTTTATATTATTAATTTTTGGGAATATCAATCGATTTATTACAAAGTGGTAAGAGATTTCTACCCGAACCTCCATTTTCATTCGAGTTACTCTTATTCTCTACTTACCTCAAAGAAATTATTATTTTTATTATTATTTAAGCCTCATAAATTCAATTCAATTGTTCTATATATGTTTACCAACAATAATTCATATTTACTTTATACGTATTTACTTGTTTTAAAAGGGTATTTCAAAAATTCTTCCCAAAATACAAGCCTGAGTCAAGGGAACTTTTAAAATTCGTACATATTTTGAAGTTCACTATATAATATGTTTTTAAGACATATTTATCTTTCTAAATTCACACATTTTATCATGAAAATATATTTTTGTTCTTTTTGGTTTTATGAAACCAACCATGCATTTGCGCTTTAAAATCTCTTTAATGAAATCCTTAAACATCACTAATATTTTTTAATTGTAAAGCTTCTATAAACAAAGTTTTTACATGATTCACTTAAGTGGGACATCATTTATGACTCAAATGTAATCTCAATGTACTTCCATTTTCTTTTCTGGGATATAAATTTTTTCAATAATATTTATGACAAATACAAATGATTTTCCAAAATAAATCATATTTCTAAAGGAAAATGGATTTTTCTCACCTCACTTTAACTTTTATGAGATGTATTCCTTGCTCAACAATTTTTAGTTACATGTGGTGTATTTATTGTGCCTTGGTATATCATGTCAATTGTCTCTTTATTCTCATGATATTCTAAGGGATTATGATTTGAATTTTTCAAGGTAGTATGGGACACTTAAGAATGTTTAAGTAGTCTTTACTCAAGAATTTTTCAATGATATCACATAAAATCATCATTATTTATGTTAATAAACATTTTGGAATCTTTTAGTTAATGTAGTTTTATCTACTATGATATCATCTGTAAAATATTTTTTTGAAGGGTTTCTGATTTGTTTGAATGTGGATGTTCTATCTTGATACCATTCACCATATTACTCTAAATGGTTAGTGTTTATGTTTAATGACTGAGTAAAGTTATTTAAATTTCATATGAATGTTTGAATATGAATGTTTATGTTGTTTATATTTATCCCCATTTATAATATGAATATATTGGATACAGTAAGTGTCGGGTGGGGCCTGCTTTAGCCCCTTGGAGAATCAGTAGGTCTCGTGAGATAAACTATTGTCCTGGCATGATGCCTTGACAACATGGTTATGATGTCCTGAATTAGGAATTACCTCATTATGAATCTATTAATTGAAAGTTCATGTTTTTATTCGACTAGGAGAGTACCCATGATTATGTTTTATTATGGAATTTTTTATTCAAAACATATTAATTCCATAGTATGTAGATGATTATTTTTAATGGAATTTGTTTTTAGTTATTCCCCATGCCTAATGTTTATGTATATGGTATATTCTGTTATATTATCTATCCTTACTGAGCATCTAAGATAACACCTTTTCTTATGTTTTATTTTTCCCCAAGATGCGAAGAGGTGTACTATGAATGAATTTTTGGGATAAACATAGTGTCGTGGATATTCCAAATAAAACTTATATGTTGTTTTTTCATTTCAAGTTATAATGTTGAACCTTTGTATGTATATGGTTTTCAAAAACTACTAAATTAATTGGTCCATTGAGATACAAATTCCTTGTAATCATGCCAAGGTTATGAAATAATGCACCAACTCTGAGCTTCCAGGGTTAGGGAGTTACAGTTGGTATTAGAGAAAGTTTAGTTGAAAAATTAGAAACTATAATTAGAAAATATAGATTAGGGAACAAAACCCTAAGATAGTCTTTGTGGATAAACATAAAATAAAATACAAGATTTTTGGTATGGAAAAGATTATGTGGATATTTTTATAAAATAAATCCTTTTCTTGATACTATAAATGGACATGGTTCTAGAATAGATGTACCTAATAGTAACAACTCAGACAAGGATTTTTGGGCTTGACCTAGGGTATCCTGGTACACAGAAATGGGCCTTACTATGCACCTGGTTTGAAAATATCAGGGGATATTCTTAGGAAAATTCACATTTTTTTTAAAATCCATTGTGTAGGATTTAGATATAAATTTTACCTCAATGAAATCATGTTTATGATTATGAGATTGGCTATAAATACGATTTCAATTTATGATAATTATTTTTTTCATTGATATTAAAAATTATGATTCATAAAATAATATAGTTTATTCAATTTTATATAAATGGAACCCAACAGATGGAATGAGAACTTCACAAATGCACGTGATGAAAATAAAAAGATGGGTCATATCTCTTGTGGTCTTAAGCCGTCATTTCAAAGGAATACAGTCTCCCATAAATCCTCTTCATATAAAGAAATAATATAATGTGTTAAAAAGATATGTAAATAATTCTATGAGTCGAATGGATTTAAAGGGAATCAATAATAAAAGAAGACGACTGAGAAAATGATCGATAAAGGGAAGAAGGGAAATAAGGGGTTTCCCATATATGATTACTATGGAAAGAATCATCCTAGTAAATTCATGAAGGAAATGGGAGTTTTTTATAAGTGGGGAGAAAAAGGACAGTAATTTCAAGAGTTTAAGGGTAAAAAAGGGTTCTTATGTACAATTATTTAACTGCAAGGATATGGGGCACAACGAGAATCAATATCCCAAGCGTCAAAGAAATATGCTCCAAATAATGTTACAGGATAATGATAAAGTCATGATACTTCCGTAGATGAATTATAAGACTTAATATGCCTTATCAAGAATCATGTCATTTGAATATTTTATCAGAAAAGTAATAGTTATATGAATTATGGAATATATGAGGACTGTTATACAATACTATTTCATTAACTATTTCTAGTCGTACGATAAATTGAACCTATGATAGGTGACTCTGTAGAAAGTTAATATACAAGGAAAGTATATAGTTGAGGGAAATAAAATCCTAAATATATTCCTAGTGATTAAGATAATGATGATGAAAAGATTTATTTGGATTAGTACTAACTACCCCAAAACTGATTCTTTTCTTGTCGACACGTGGTCTATGCTATGATTGATGGAGTCTACAACATTTTTGGATATAAGGAATATATCCACTATCATGTGTAAGGATGAATTCATGTTTTTCAATAATTTTTTATGGTAATTTGAGTTATTACCATATTTAAATAGGAAAAATGATGATGATATTGACATGTTTGGAATGTGAAAATTTAGGGCAGCTTCATGTTGACGAAAGGAAAATAAAGTAGCCAATGCATTGAGAAGGATAGATCACGGAGTTCTAAACAAAATGAGGATTTCGAAGGACCCCATGTATATAGATCTAACAAGGATGGATATGAGAATGATTATAATCTATTGGATCATGATATTTTAGAAAGGTAAACCATTTATGAAATGGTTTAAGTTGATCCTTATATGAGGTTTTAGAGTTTAATGTCATCACATGATGCAACCCATTCTAAGATATGAAGTATAGGTTGTTCATGTCATAAAACATGGACAAGATTGTGTTTATGAAATAGAAATAGATATTTCTACTTTTATAGAGTGGAATAATTCTTCAACTCTTAGAAAAGAGTCAGAATTAAAAATGTTGTCCTACCAACATTTTTATATTCCTGATATCAATGTAATTTTTCACAACAATTGTTTATCATTTTGCGGTAATAATAATTCATTTGAGTATGTTCTCTATCAGTTTACATCAGAACACGATGGTTTGATTATTAGTTCATGACTATGTTATTCAATTAGAATTCATAGATTTGTAGTAACCGATGAATTTACCTTTCCAACTTATTAAGAGGTTATTTTAACTATAATTCTAAAGTGGGTTTCCCATAAGGTAATTTCAATTATCAACCATTAACTTTGTAAATTAAATTTCAAAATTTCAAGAATGAAATTTTTGTAAGGATGAGAGAATGTAACACCCCAAGGATTTACAAATAAAGTTAATATTGAATGCATGAAACAATGAGTCTTTAAAATAAAAAACATTGTTATAACTAAGCCAATAAATATAATTTTTCCACTTTTGTGATATGAATTTTTTTAAATCTAACATAAAAGGTTGTGTCAGGGTGATTTTTGGAGTCTGATAGAACTCACTTAATTTTTTGGTAAATAGAAACCTACACTTATGAATATTAACCTACCCTTATAAATAAAAATATACCATTTTGAATAGTTATTTTAACATTATGAATAGTAATTTTACCATTATGAAAATTTATATGACCCTTATGAATAGTAACCTCACCCATGAAAGTATAAATAAAATTTAAGCCCCTCATAAATGAGAGTGAATATTTAAAAAAAAGTAGTGTTGGTATTTTTGTGAGTAATAAATATTTAATTTCATTTTTATACAAATAAATTGATTCAAAATAAAATTAACATTCCTAAAATTTATTCCTAAATAAATATTTTTTATCCTATGATTTTAGGATAATTTTATGAGACCTCAGTTAATTTTTGAACATATTATAAAATCAATTTTAAATTTAATATCTATATTTTAAAATTAAATAATGATTTTATTTGAAAACTTAATTTATCATATTTAGAAATTTATTTTGATAAAATGGAGTTAATTTTTAAATTCAACACAATGAAAAATGGTTTTTATGAAATTTTTGGATTTTTTTGAAATACATGTATTTTTGGCGAATAGTAAAATTCTGTAATTTACCAAATATGCTAAATAAATGAATTTCTGCATCATTCTTGAGTCATGGATGATGTAAATTTAAATTAATTCAGACTCATATGAAATTATTATTGTTTTTAGTCACATATATTAAACACTATTTCTGATGTTTAGAAAAATAATTAAATAATGAATTAAATATTCAGAATTCACTCCTCTCCTCCACTATAAAACCCCCCTTTACTCTGTCTTCTCTTCACTCATATAAAGTCAATTTTCTTATCTAAATTATGCCCAAATATTCTCCCAATATCCTACCCTATTTCCATAATCCCTTGGTCTCCTCAAAAGACCAAATCCTCTCCCCTAAAGAGGCTCTCAAGGAAGATTAATTCAAGAGGTAAATTCCTCTTATCAATTCTTTTACATTATTTTCAAGTTCCATTTTTTTCCTTTCTATACTCACCTATACTCATCCAAATTATATAAAAAATATAGTACCCTATATTTACTGTAATTGTTTTATTATGATGGAATAAGTTAATATCATCTCTCCTTTAACATTCTTTTATGCTAGCAGTAAAAAAAACCATCCGAGATGTTCTAATTTACCACATTCAATGATGATGAGTTTTAAATTTATATTTATATATTAAATTATAGTCATGAAACCAATATAATGGTTGAAAAATACTATAATAAATGTATTATGTATCATCTATGGTTATGGAATCATTTTTTACACATGGTTTTGACTTATAAATCAAAATGAGTTCGTTGTGTTCAAAAGCTGCTAATTAACCCAAAATGTTATCCTTAAATAATTTATATAATGATTCATCTTCTCTCCACAAAACTAAATGAAATTTATAACCATTTATCCTTTTTTATGTTAACTAATAAAATATGACTTCAATTCTAGACAACTATTATCATTTTACACGATTCTCCATTCATGTATATAAGTATACTGATCATGAAACAAATGAACCCGAACAAAGAAATTGAACCTATAAACCCATCAAAAGGACATGAATGAACTTAATAAGATTATAATAAATCTATAAAATAAATATGAGGTTAGTAATTATTAATTAATGAACCTCAATTTCATTGTTATATCCACTAAAATCAAGTGGAGAACACCTTTAGACTTAAGGTAAGGGTTTACTCATCTCACATACATGTTTGTGATATATTCCTTATTTACTACTATTACGTGTGTATGGTGTATGTATACTTCCCATTGATGTGTCATATGATGAATCTATTTATTTTCATGGTATTCAATGTATAATTTTAATATTATTAATTTCAGGGCATATAAATTGATTGATTACAAAGTGGTAAGAGATTTCTATCCAAACCACCATTTTCATTCGTGTTACTCTTATTATCTACTTACCACAATCAAATTATTATTTATTCTTATTTAATAATCATAAATTATGTGTAATTTTTTTATATATTTTTGCCAACCAGACCATTCTTTATTTTATAGAAATTAACATGTTTGAAAAGTATTTTTAAAAAATTCTTCCCGAAAAAGTGCCCGATTCAAGGGAACCTCTAAAATTATTACCTATTTTTAAGTACACTATATAATATTTTTGAAGAAATATTTATCTTTTTAAAATAAAAAATTTTCACATGAAAAAACTATTTTGGTTCATTTATGGTTTTATGAATTCAAACATTTCACTTTAAAATCCATTTAATGAATTCTTTAAACCGCACAAAAATGTTTTAATTCTAAAGATTCGTTAAATTTGTTTACATGATTTCTCTTTAGTGGGACATAATATATGCCTCAAATATAATTTAAATTTCTTTCCCTTTGATTTTTTGTAATATACATGTTTTTAACTAGATTTATGAAAAACACAAATTATTTTCCAAAACAACTCTTCTTTCAAAAGTAAAATGGATTTCTCTCACCTCACTTTAATTTTTATGAGATATATGCCTTGTTCACTGATTACTCCTTACATGTGGTGTATGTACTACCCCTTGGTATATCATATCAAGAGTCTACTTATTCTCATGATATTCTGAGGGAATTTTATTTGAATGTTTCAAGGTGGTATGTGAAACTTTGGAATGTTTAAGGAAAATTTTCTCTAGAAATTTTCAATGGTCTCATTTAATAGAATCTTTATTTATGTCAACATCCTTTAATGAATTTTTTATTTTATAGAGGTTTATCTACTATTATATCATCTAAAAAATATTTTGTTTATGGGTTTCTGATTAGTTTGAATGTGGATGTTCTATCTTGATACCATTCACCATATTACTCAGAATGGATAGTGTTTATACTTAATGACTAGGGAAAGTTATTTAAATTATATATATAAGTTTTAATATGAATGTATATTTTATTTATGTATATACCCATTCAAAATTGGAATGAATTGGACTTATTACAGGTTTTGTGGGGCCCGCTATAGCCCCTTCGTTCATCGGTAGGTCTCTTAAGACAAAGTATGGTCATGGCACGAGGCCTTAACTAAATGGATATTTATGTCCTTAGAACAAGGCCTTGATGGTAAAATTATGATGTCCCATATTATGCATTCCCTAATTATAAATCTTGTAATTTAATGTTCATGTGGTTATTCAACTAGTAGAATACCCATGACTATTTTTTATTATGGAATTATTTTCTCAGTTCTTATTCCTGCCATAATATGTATAAGTTTATTTTTAATGGAACATGTTTTTAGTTATTCACCATGTCTAATGTTTATGTTTATGATATATTTTGCTGTGTTGTTTACCCTTACTGAGCATCTACTATCACACATTTTCTTATGTTTTATTTTCCCCCAGGTTGCGAAGTGGTGTATTATGAATGAATTGTAGGGATAAACATAGTGTTGTGGATGTTGCCAATAAAACATATATGTTGTTTTTTCATTTCAAGTTATATTGTTAATCCTATGTATGTATCTAGTTTTATAAAACTACTAAATATTTTGGTCCTTTGAGATAAAAATTACTTGTAATCATGAAAATGTAATAATATAATGCAATGACTCCAAGCTTATAGGGTTGGGGCGTTACTATAAAACTATATATTCGTATGATGAGAAATTTTTAGAAACCAGTTCCCTTCAATGATTTTTCTTATGACCTTCAAAGAAGTGTTTGATCTTGAAATCCATGTTGTGTAAATAATATATATCATAATTGAAATAAATTGTAATGGTAACTTCATAATTAACAACATTCTGTTCTTCCTTTTGATTTAAGTAACGAAAATTTCTCTTTATGTCAATTTTATGATCATAAGGGGTGTATTTATTTAAGAATGCATCCATAAATTCTCTCCATTCCATGAATTCTGTTTATTTTTCCTTCCATTTATTCTGGATCAAGGACCACCATTGATCAACATCACCTTGGAGACAATATACAACACATGTATCCATTTCCTTTATGCTGCATTCCATGTCCATAAATTTATTCTCCACAGACTTAATCCATTATTAAACTACAACTGGATTAACAATCCCACTAAACTATGTGGGATTTTTCTGCATAAGAGATCCTTTATATGATACTCTCTCTATGGAATATGTTTCTCCATTTGAGAAAGTTTATTTTCTATAAACTGACTAAGATTCCCTAATATATCCACAACATTATCAGCTATAATACCAACCACATTGTCTTTCTTAATAGGGAAACATTTACATTTTCCTTTATTATAGAAACCATTCTTCCTTATAGGACCCATTTCCAAACCACAACATATACTAGTTTAAATCCTAAAATTATGAACATTTTATAACTCTAAATATGATATATCACATTACATAAATTTATACAATGTATATCCTGGAATCATAAACTTTTGGAGACTTTGGAGAAATATTTACTTTCAAATCCGTCATAATGTTAGGTAAAGAAAATGTGAACTATCCTAATCATATCCCCCAAGAGTGTTTAACTAGGTGTGGAGTAAGGACCATTTTTATTTACCAGGTTACCTTGTGTTTGAACTATGCCACCTTTTTGGAGTTTCTACCCCTAGGTATTTTGTTTTTTTAACTATTTCCACTTTTAATATTGAGACATGGACGTATTGCTAGGAATAAACACATAATCACTACCTTAAAAAAATTATAGGATGTTCTTGTATACTTATCCTCAATATCTATATTCAGGTTTTTGTCCCTAATTTATGTTTTCTAAATCTAATTTCCGAGTTTCAACTAAACTTACTTTGATACTAAGTGTAACACCCTGACCCAGAATGCCAAGAGTCGGTGCATTATTTTGTTACATTGGAATGATGACATGGAATTAAATCCTGATAGAACATTTATTTTATTAGAACTGTAAAGACAGATTACATACCTAATACCCATAATACACTTGAAAATAATAAATACAAACATGTTACATAAAAAGATAATAAACTATATTGTTGAAAGCTTATTAAATGATTCTGTCTTCATAACCTAGAAAAAATAATCATTATAATGGTGAGCTCAAATGATCAATAAGTGTAAGTAAAGAAGAAGGAATAATGAAGCAATAAGAATAAATTATCACAAAAAGGTAAATAACTGATACCACATGAAACAAAAATAAATAGATAATGTAATATCAATGTTGCAATGTAAGAAGATTAAAACAGATGTTATTTAATCAATGAACAAAAAATAAAATGCAGCCATAGATATGTTAAAATAAAATCTAATGAATGAATAATAATAAAAAATTATCAATTGGGGAAATTCTTAACTACAAGACTTTATGTTTTCTAGGAACACAATACCTTTAAATTTAAGAGACAGTTTACAATTTTCTGATTTGGCCAACTAATTCATCTCATGAGACTACCAATGCATCTAAGGGCTGGAATTAACCAGTCCCCAACCCGTACGAAATACCTTAAACATTCCCCAACCGGTATACTTCATGTCCAAATCATTCCTCACATATCAATTAAATAAGAAGCCTAATGAAATTTATATATTTAATAAATAATATGGATTTATATATAATACCTCATAGTAGGATAAGTAACAACAAGGGTTGTTGACATTAAAACATTATTGAGGAAATATTTAAACATTACAAAGTTTCTCATACCACTTCAAAACATTTAAATCCCAATTACTAGTGAATTTAATTAATATTAAAATATTTTTATAACAAGGAGATCCATGATATAACATGTCAAATGGAAGTATACACACTATATAAAAGTGAATTGGTGATTGAAAAAAAAATAAGTCTCAATGGAATGTAAATTGAGATAAAATCCCTTACATATGAATCGAATGTCCAAAAAGTAATAATCATCACATGAAATATTGAAATACCATAATTATAAAATAATTCATGATATATTATATCAATATAGAAATTAGATACTCCACAGAAATAAGTAAGTGGTGAATATGACATCCGTCTCACGAAATTAAAAAGTGAGATGGAAATTACTTTCCTTAAAAATCCTTTTGTTTTGTAGAATGTTTTCTCCTATATAGTGGTTTAAAATATTTTATTAAATTATACCATAACCATACTAATGTTTATAATATCATATATTGTCTTTTTATAATATCTTATTACATGTTTTTAACACTATTTCATTATTTTAACTATTTCGGGTGTTAATTGCCTATTTTTATCAATTATGTTTTGAATTTTAATTTTTGTTCCTATTATATATATATCATGATTTCATCATCTAAAAAATGTAATATATGATTTAATTATCATATATATTTCGTACATATTCATTTAGGATAATCTATAAATTTTGAAGATAAGAAATAAAATACACTATTCATAGAGACGGTAGGTTTTACGTATGCATTACACTGATTTCATTTATTTATCATAATAAATTAATTAAATGTAAATGATATATGTATATTATAATTCCAATAAAATATCTATGTTATATATGTTATATAGGTTTATTATAAGCATCTTTTATATATTCCATGTAAAGCGTGAATGAGACACATCGCTTTGAGGATGCAGTAGTCCACATCTCCAAAAATGATGTTATCATAATTATAAAATGGAAAGTATAAGGATATGTGTTATAAAATAATTAAATAATCTAAAATACATAATAAATATATTATATAACATATATAAATAGATTTTCCATCATAATGGCCACCATGAGAGATGGTAAAGTAAAAATTAACAATCATTTTTTCATGAGGAAGTAGTTCACCATACACGTAAATAACATGTTCATTACCCATTAGATGGATGTGTGGGTATGTTTAGGTCAAAACCATAGTATAATAAAATTATAGTATATTGAGTATATTGGTGTTGTTATAAAATCATGTAATAAGAAGAGTTGAGGGGTTGAAGAATGGAATAAAAACTAATGAGCATAAGAAAAGATGTTACATCTTAATCAGGTAACTTATTTTGGTTTGAACCAAAAAGATTCCTTGGATGGATTTACTCCCAATGGGAGGCTTCTAGGATTAGGGGAGGTATATTGATGAGATATTTGGGAATATCTTGGTCCATCCAAAGTGGATTGATAGGTGTAAGGAAGTAGGAGGATATGATTCTTTTTTATAGTGGAGGTGGAGTTGAACTCTTGTAATATTTTCACAAGGGAATTCCATACACTTTTTTCACATTTCATGTATGGAATACCACCTTTTATTACATACAAATTTCAGTACAATGTACCATATAGGGGAGCTTTTAAAGTATATTTTTTTGAATAAAGGTTATATAATACATGAAAATATAAAACATTCTTCTATTCCACTTTAAATTTTTCTTCGTGGTTCATCATAAGAAAATTTATTGAATATCATAACTTGGGGAAATATATCAAATGAAATGGTGTTTGTAGAGACCCGTATCCTGACGTACATGGACATTACATTACATTTGCGTAATACTTAGTACATAACAAAAACACACACTAAAGGATCGTAATAGTTTAGTGTCTTTGGAAACTCGAAACGTAATCTTCTAATCGTGGTGAAAGTTCTTCAATATCTCCCATAAAGGTCATCCCTTTTTTTTTTACCTAAAACCTTTCTTTATATCCTGGGGAAAAGAAAACATAAAAGGGTGAGCTCAAATGCACAGTAAGGGTAAACAAAAGAAATATCAATCACATCATATATATAAGAACATAGCTTTTGAAAATCTTAACCTGCAAAAAAGCTCATAATATCATAACATGGGATAAATCATAGAAGTGAAAATGAGATCACCATAATCATAACATGAAACTTGAAACTTTGTGGCATACACACATAATCATAGAGAATCATTTCTTGTTAGTCAAGACTCATTGCCAAGACTATCTTAGTGGACAAAGTCCCTTTCTGAATCGAGTAACCCTCGTTTCAGTCCTGTTTTACTGAACCGGTATAACCTACCGTTCCAGCCCTGTCTATCTCATGAGATATAAAATCTTTACCCAATGCATTGGAGGGAGATATAGGTCCCACACATCTTATAATGAATCCTTTCTTATGTGTGCCACATAATCATAAACCATACATCATAGCGTAACCCATGTAATAAAAATGGGATTCTTAAACAACATGACATCATAAAACCATTCATATAAGATAAAGGAATTCATAAACATAATTCCATCACAACATAGTCAAATCAATGTAAAAATATGGATAGAAACAGAACCCTTTATTATCTTAGATGGAAAACAATTTTGATAAAACACTTGAAATGAATTCTTGAGGAAAATATCCTTTCTTCTTCAAAATCAATTTCTTTTCACAAAACATCATGCAATTTTAAAAGAAAGAGATTTTATTAAAAATAGTCATGAAATCTTTTGGAGGAATCTTCATGAAAATAAGGATTTATAAAACCGTAAAAATCCGTTCGTGCCGTTTAAGTTAAAAAAAAACATTCTTCGTACTTTTGTCGGAAAAGTCAAAAAGTACCTTGTACGAAAAACGACAAAAGATTCCTTTCATTTCTTTTACTAAAAACTCACCGAAGGGTAAAAATGGATTTAAAAAATTGTAGGTGGATGGAAATAATATCACATATTGATGAAACATGGATGTGGATGATAAAATACTCCCCAGTAAATACTTACGAATAAACAATCTCGGATAAAAATGAGATTGTGATATTTCCCTTACCTTAGGTCCGATTTGCTTTGTACGTGTCCGAAGCTCCTGTATAATGGTTTAAATAATGTTATTGACTTATTCCAGAATCATACATGTTGATATGATATCATATATGGTCATATTCTTAGCTTCTTGTTAGTAATATTTCATTGTTACTTGTTACTCGGGTCTTTATTGCCTTTTGCTCTTATGCGTGTTTTGCCGAATAAATTATTATTCTTCTTTTAAGGTTATAGATACCTTATATCCAGAATGGTATTTGTGTAACATATATCATATTTATTCATTCAATTCATTTATATAATTACTATGTAATGATGATCATGTAGAACGAGTCACATCACATCGTGGAGACGGTATTCCGTACGTACGCACGAGTGATGATATCGTTCCTATGATCGTGGAACTGTATTGGAGTATATATATATTATTTCAGTATCAATATTACTTTATAATAGTCATAAATAGTTACTCATTACACCATTATACCCATCCTTGTAAGGTAATGGTGGAAAATAGATTACACCACGACGTGGAGACGGTATTTCGTACGTACGCACGCGCGGTGATTTCATTTTTCCGTAGGATGGATAGAAGGTGAATTAGGGTTGTTTCATATTTATAATAACATATCAGTATGTAAGTAATACTGATGTTATTACTTTATCATGAAACAACTAAAGAAGAAGAAGTTGAAGAAGAAAGAAATTGAAAAGATCGGTAATGGATATTACCTCTTCTTTGGAACGCTTCTTTGAATCCTCTACTTAGGGAACTAATATTGGTCTTTGAAGGAGACCAGAACCTCTAGGATTATTCTAGGGAAGTGTAGAAGGGATTTTGGCAGGGGTGGGCCGAGCTTGAGTGCTCAAATTGGTGTGAGGAGGAGGGGGAGGAGGTGCCCTTTTATAAGGGAGGAGAGGGGCACCTTAGGAATATCTCAAAATATTACTTTATATTAAAGTCAAAATCGGTTTATAATGGTTCCAAGGGGTCTTATTTCGAAGCTAAAGTGGATATGGGTCGAAATCCTATCAACCAATAGGATTTAGACAAGTTTAGGATATTATTTTAACCTTATCAATTAGATTTAACTTTAAGTTAAATAATTTGACTTTTACCGTGTCTTTTTGTTTTCTTTCACTATATGGTTAATAAACATACTATAACATGCCAAACGAACCCAAAATTGTTTATTATTAATATATATATCCTTATCTAAGTCATTTGGCCGAACCTTAGATTTTTAGGAATAAAATAACAATTAATAATATAATATTTCATTTAAAAACTATTTTGTGTCAATTTTGACACTATTTGATATATGATTTTTGTGAAAGTCATAATAGAATTATATTCTCTAAACAAGTTTATTAAATCAACACTAATATATCATAGTAACCTATAAAATTAGTGGAATTCATAAAAAGTCTCAAATTACATTTATTTTGGTGTTTATAACATCAATTATGTCAATATTTCATTAATAAGATAATTACTACATCATCATTGTGTCATAAATAAATTAAATTATTTAATGTCTAAAAATTATAAATAAAATACCCTAATGTAGGAAATCCTTTTAGCTTTCTAATTAATATTTACAATCGAATTTATCTTATGTAGAACCCTATATTAAAAATTTTTTAGTAAATAAACTTTGATTTTAACTCTTTTAACCCTTCTTTGAATTAAATAATAATAAATGTCCTAATCTAATCCAAGTGGGCCTAAATGGTCATATTTTAGTCCTAAGGTTGTTTTTGGTCGAATTACACTTGTCCAATAGAATTAGGACATGTGTTAGGGTAATATTAATATCATATTTACCCTTAGTTACCCTATTTACTATTATCCGCGGTAAAAAAAGTAAAAAGTTACTACTCACCAAAAAATTATTTTCATCTCATTGAACCACATTTTAGTCCTTGATGTTAACCGTGTCTCTCGGATTTTCGAAATTCCATTCACAGAAGCGGTAAAATTAAGTTTTATGCAAAAATTTAGTTTTTAACCTACCACTTAGTGGTTTCACTATTCATCAAAAATTGAAAGTTTTCAGAAAAGCACCAAAATTTCACCCTAGGCTATAATTGATATTCCGAATTAAAAAATGATTTATATTTTACAAAATTCCCAACATATAAGTTGCATTAATTAATTTTATAATTAATTTCCGCTGTCACAAAAAATAGCGTGTTTTTAAGAGATAATAACTATCAAAAGATTGACACTTGTTTATAACTGGTTTAAATGTGAAATTACATCCAATGTCCAACATTGTATTAAATTGTAAAAATATATTCTAAATATACTTTAAAACCACTCAAATTAATAATTTATTACTATTAAATATTTCTATTAAAAAAGTTGTTTTTAATTAAAATTTAGTAATTTTCACTATTCATCGGAATATGAAAGTTATCCGAAAAGTACCAAAATTTCACCCTAAGCTAATTTCGATATTCCGAATCCAAAAATGAAATCTATTTTGAAAAATAAAATTTACAAAATTTCAAAAAGTGGTTATTACTATTCATAACAGCTAGTTTTAATAATATTTTAATAGCATATCGTTGTTTAGTGAAACTTGGTGTTGCGTACAACACACGCTATCATGGAAGGTCGCGATTGCGTGTAATTCAAGCCAGGTCAGAGATGTGTGTTGTGAAAGATCCTTTTGGTGTAGCATATAACACAAGACATTAATGAAATTAAAAAGAATATTTTTCATAAAATCTCAGGGTGTTACATTCTACCCCCCTTAAAATGAATTTCGCCCTCGAAATTCGTCGGGGTTATAAATAGTTTACTATTCGAAAGTTTCTTTAATAGAAACCCACATCGTAAAAAGGAATACCAAAACTTGTCTTTAAAAACTAAAGTATGAAATGTAACGATTACCCAAATAAACTAATCACTGGGTTTCCACATAGGTGAAAATATGGATATGGAAGAGAAATCAAACCATCATGTTCTGATGGAGAGTAGTAGAGAACATGGCTATGGAAAAGCCAGTAATCACAAATCCATAGATTTGTGATGATATAAGGTACCATATGATTCATCAGGTATAAGATCACTAGGACAACATTTTTGGTTTTCAAGATCGTTTCCCTAAAGTTAAAGAATTTGAATTAGAATAAATACTTACTTTATTTTGGTACAATCTCATTGTTGTTCGTGCCTTTAACAATTTCCACTTCATCTCTTAAATAAATGAAGTTGAATTTGTTATTCGTGAAGTGTTAGCAGATCATGTGACAGAATGACGGGTCATTCCATCTGTCTCAAACAAAAGGTTAGCAAAAATTATATACATAAGTCGATCTATAGTGAGATTAATCATATATGGTTCCTAAAATGGACTTATACTTCATATATCATACTGCTTAATATAATAAAACTAGTTTCTACTAAACAGGGACTTCTTGTAGGCCAGTGGTAGGCAATAAAGGCCAGTCGCACTTCGGTTGTGGGTTCGATTCCCACAGCCTTGTCCGACGCGATGGGTTGTCGCCCGTCCTCCAGATTGTCCTTTTTCTAAAGCTATATTACTATAACATCCCATCAATAATATCGAAAAACATTTTATCCTAACTTATGTCCAACATAATCCATTACAATATTTAGGCTCATCCATAATACTTTAGTACACTCTCATAACATAGTGAAAACGATTGCCAGAGATTTAATACTATCGTTGATCCCCATATATCATAAGATATGTTTTGTTGGTCACATTCCAAAAATTCAAAGTCCTTAATCATGTATTCTCTTGAATGCCCATTGAACCTTAGTGGAAACATGAATGCAGTTAAAAGTTAAAACTTTCCAAATACGAAAATCCTCAAAATTCTATATACTCAAACCATGATATCACTTAGTCCTTATATAAATCATGAGCTCATGAATACTGTCTAACATTTCATTTTCTCCTTATCCCTTCAATATGCGCATATCATCTGCTTTCCAAAAATATCTGAATAACCTTTCATGGTTACTGGTACCATTAATCATAAACTTTCAAAACTTAAGGAAAGACAACAGTGTAACAATCCTTAGATGTCTCTTTATTCCATAGTACCATGAGATTACTTATACAACATTACACATGATAAACATGTAATCATTCCACTACATTCTTAAACCATTGACCGAGCTTCAACAATTCTTTCATCTCACATATAATTTGTAGTCTCTTCATCATCATCCACATAAATACTACCCATACGACCATACTGATTCTCTTCATGAGACTTTCCCTTAGGGCATTGGTTTGCATAATGCCCGTACATTCCACATTTAAAACATTTAACCATTGTTGATGTCGTAGCAATACCATTATCCTCATCCCTGGTGTTAACTGAACCTTTTCCTTTGCACTTACTGGCTTTGTGTCCTTCTTTTCCACACCCAAAGCATCTTCCAGTTCCTTTGAAACATTCTCCTTGATGCCTCTTCCCACATGATTTACATAGGGGAAATTGAACTTTCTTTCCTCTATGATCATCATGAAACTCCATCTTTCTCTTATTAGCCGAGTCAGGAAACTTACCAAATTTTACTTTATTAATCATATTATGAGATTGCTGATTCAGCATAATAATGATGTTTGGACTTCCAAATCCCATTTCATTTGGTTGCTCATGAAAAATATCATTCCATTGTCCATCATATCCTCCATTATCGTGAATCACCTTGTTTCCAGCCATTTTCTAAAACCCAAAAAGAATAGTGTGAGAGGCAAAAATCATGCTAGGGAAAACAACATAATAAAGGTGGAGTATCCTCAATATCTAACATCTTAGGTTAAATTCTATGATCGTTAGCGTAATTCTAGTACTATAACCTATACGTATACTTAACCTTAGGAAAATCCCTAGACATACCTTAGAAATATCTCTAGGGATCTCACTAAAGTTCTCGCATCCTAGTTTCCAAAGGTTGACTAAACCTTTCCTCTGATACCAACTGTAGAGACCCGTATCCTGACGTACATGGACATTACATTACATTTGTGGAATACTTAGTACATATCAAAAACACACACTAAAGGATCGTAATAGTTTAGTGTCTTTGGAAACTCGAAACGTAATCTTCTAATCGTGGTGAAAGTTCTTCAATATCTCCCATAAAGGTCATCCCTTTTTTTTACCTAAAACCTTTCTTTATATCCTGGGGAAAAGAAAACATAAAAGGGTGAGCTCAAATGCTCAATAAGGGTAAACAAAAGAAATATCAATCACATCATATATATAAGAACATAGCTTTTGGAAATCTTAACCTGCAAAAAAGCTCATAATATCATAACATGGGATAAATCATAGAAGTGAAAATGAGATCACCATAATCATAACATGAAACTTGAAACTTTTTGGCATACACACATAATCATAGAGAATCATTTCTTGGTAGTCAAGACTCATTGCCAAGACTATCTTAGTGGACAAAGTCCCTTTCTGAATCGAGTAACCCTCGTTTCAGTCCTGTTTTACTGAACCGGTATAACCTACCGTTCCAGCCCTGTCTATCTCATGAGATATAAAATCTTTACCCAATGCATTGGAGGGAGATATAGGTCCCACCCATCTTATAATGAATCCTTTCTTATGTGTGCCACATAATCATAAACCATACATCATAGCGTAACCCATGTAATAAAAATGGGATTCTTAAACAACATGACATCATAAAACCATTCATATAAGATAAAGGAATTCATAAACATAATTCCATCACAACATAGTCAAATCAATGTAAAAATATGGATAGAAACAGAACCCTTTATTATCTTAGATGGAAAACAATTTTGATAAAACACTTGAAATGAATTCTTGAGGAAAATATCCTTTCTTCTTCAAAATCAATTTCTTTTCACAAAACATCATGCAATTTTAAAAGAAAGAGATTTTATTAAAAATAGTCATGAAATATTTTGGAGGAATCTTCATGAAAATAAGGATTTATAAAACTATAAAAATCCGTTCGTGCCGTTTAAGTTAAAAAAAAACATTCTTCGTACTTTTGTCGGAAAAGTCAAAAAGTACCTCGTACGAAAAACGACAAAAGATTCCTTTCATTTCTTTTACTAAAAACTCACCGAAGGGTAAAAATGGATTTAAAAAATTGTAGGTGGATGGAAATAATATCACATATTGATGAAACATGGATGTGGATGATAAAATACACCCCAGTAAATACTTACGAATAAACAATCTCAGATAAAAATGAGATTGTGATATTTCCCTTACCTTAGGTCCGATTTTCTTTGTACGTGTCCGAAGCTCCTGTATAATGGTTTAAATAATGTTATTGACTTATTCCAGAATCATACATGTTGATATGATATCATATATGGTCATATTCTTAGCTTCTTGTTAGTAATATTTCATTGTTACTTGTTACTCGGGTCTTTATTGCCTTTTGCTCTTATGCGTGTTTTTCCGAATAAATTCTTATTCTTCTTTTAAGGTTATAGATACCTTATATCCAGAATGGTATTTGTGTAACATATATCATATTTATTCATTCAATTCATTTATATAATTACTATGTAATGATGATCATGTAGAACGAGTCGCATCCCATCGTGGAGACGGTATTCCGTACGTACGCACGAGTGATGATATCGTTCCTATGATCGTGGAACTGTATTGGAGTATATATATATTATTTCAGTATCAATATTACTTTATAATAGTCATAAATAGTTACTCATTACACCATTATACCCATCCTTGTAAGGTAATGGTGTAAAATAGATTACACCACGGCGTGGAGACGGTATTCCGTACGTACGCACGCGCGGTGATTTCATTTTTCCGTAGGATGGATAGAAGGTGAATTAGGGTTGTTTCATATTTATAATAACATATCAGTATGTAAGTAATACTGATGTTATTACTTTATCATGAAACAACTAAAGAAGAAGAAGTTGAAGAAGAAAGAAATTGAAAAGATCGGTAATGGATATTACCTCTTCTTTGGAACGCTTCTTTGAATCCTCCACTTAGGGAACTAATATTGGTCTTTGAAGGAGACCAGAACCTCTAGGATTATTCTAGGGAAGTGTAGAAGGGATTTTGGCAGGGGTTGGCCGAGCTTGAGTGCTCAAATTGGTGTGAGGAGGAGGGGGAGGAGGTGCCCTTTTATAAGGGAGGAGAGGGACACCTTAGGAATATCTCAAAATATTACTTTATATTAAAGTCAAAATCGGTTTATAATGTTTCCAAGGGGTCTTATTTAGAAGCTAAAGTGGATATGGGTCGAAATCCTATCAACCAATAGGATTTAGACAAGTTTAGGATATTATTTTAACCTTATCAATTAGATTTAACTTTAAGTTAAATAATTTGACTTTTACCGTGTCTTTTTGTTTTCTTTCACTATATGGTTAATAAACTTACTATAACATGCCAAACGAACCCCAAATTGTTTATTATTAATATATATATCCTTATCTAAGTCATTTGGCCGAACCTTAGATTTTTAGGAATAAAATAACAATTAATAATATAATATTTCATTTAAAAACTATTTTGTGTCAATTTTGACACTATTTGATATATGATTTTTGTGAAAGTCATAATAGAATTATATGCTCGAACCAAGTTGATTAAATCAACACTAATATATCATAGTAACCTATAAAATTAGTGGAATTCATAAAAAGTCTCAAATTACATTTATTTTGGTGTTTATAACATCAATTATGTCAATATTTCATTAATAAGATAATTACTGCATCATCATTGTGTCATAAATAAATTAAATTATTTAATGTCTAAAAATTATAAATAAAATACCATAATGTAGGAAATCTTTTTAGCTTTCTAATGAATATTTACAATCGAATTTATCTTATGTATAACCCTATATTAAAAATGTTTTAGTAAATAAACTTTGATTTTAACTCTTTTAACCCTTCTTTGAATTAAATAATAATAAATGTCCTAATCTAATCCAAGTGGGCCTAAATGGTCATATTTTATTCCTAAGGTTGTTTTTGGTCGAATTACACTTGTCCAATAGAATTAGGACATGTGTTAGGGTAATATTAATATCATATTTACCCTTAGTTACCCTATTTACTATTAACCGCGGTAAAAAAAGTAAAAAGTTACTATTCACCAAAAAATTATTTTCATCTCATAGAACCACATTTTAGTCCTTGATATTAACCGTGTCTCTCGGATTTTCGAAATTCCATTCACAGAAGCGGTAAAATTAAGTTTTATGCAAAAATTTAGTTTTTAACCTACCACTTAGTGGTTTCACTATTCATCAAAAATTGAAAGTTTTCAGAAAAGCACCAAAATTTCACCCTAGGCTATAATTGATATTCCGAATTAAAAAATGATTTCTATTTTACAAAATTCCCAACATATAAGTTGCATTAATTAATTTTATAATTAATTTCCGCTGTCACAACAAATAGCGTGTTTTTAAGAGATAATAACTATCAAAAGATTGACACTTGTTTATAACTGGTTTAAATGTGAAATTACATCCAATGTCCAACATTGTATTAAATTGTAAAAATATATTCTAAATATACTTTAAAACCACTCAAATTAATAATTTATTACTATTAAATATTTCTATTAAAAAAGTTGTTTTTAATTAAAATTTAGTAATTTTCACTATTCATCGGAATATGAAAGTTATCCGAAAAGTACCAAAATTTCACCCTAAGCTAATTTCGATATTCCGAATCCAAAAATGAAATCCATTTTGAAAAATAAAATTTACAAAATTTCAAAAAGTGGTTATTACTATTCATAACAGCTAGTTTTAATAATATTTTAATAGCATATCGTTGTTTAGTGAAACTTGGTGTTGCGTACAACACACGCTATCATGGAAGGTCGCGATTGCGTGTAATTCAAGCCAGGTCAGAGATGTGTGTTGTGAAAGCTCCTTTTGGTGTAGCGTATAACACAAGACATTAATGAAATTAAAAAGAATATTTTTCATAAAATCTCAGGGTGTTACAGTGTTCATAAGGCCCGATAAGGGAATGCAAGGGAAACAATTTACAAGTGGTCATGAGGAATATAAATATGAACTTGAGGAAATACATAAATTCATGATAAATACACATATAATAATAATAAAAACATGTATCATAACATGGAAACGTGTTTAAAACATTTAATTGATTCATTCATAAGAATATCACCAAGGTTTATTATCGTGGTGTCATGAAAATTACCACAATTAGTCACCAAGGTACCATAAAACATATAATCTCTAGAGAATAAATTCGTTACCCAATGCATTGGAGCTATATCAGGTAGAAACATTCTTATATCTTAATTAATGTGATCCAAACAAATCATAATAAAACATCACATAAATATCGCATGGAGAATAAATGAAATGGGTTTCATATAAAAATCATGGTGTCTTAAAAAGTTCTTAAATATAAGATCATTTTGTCATTAATAACCTATAAAATTTGAATGGAGGTTTAATGTATGTAAATTACCAAATAAAATATATAATTTTTACGTGTTGTTGATTTAACATATATATTAAATAGGTTTGGGTATTCACCTAAAGAAAATAATTGTGTTTCTTAAGAAAGAGATAAATTTTGAGATGAAAATTTGGCACCATAACAGGTATCAATCATGGTTTCAGAAAACATTAAAAATATAGGGAAAGGGTATCCCATTTATAAAACTCTATTAATATAGAAAAGTAATATAATATAATGGATATAAGAACATTATAAGGAAATTTTAAAGACATTCTATATAGAAAGTGATCTTGAATGGAAAAGAGAAGTTGAGATTTCCCTTACCTTGAAGAGTAACTCCTAATAATCAAAGATTATGGCCTTTAAGAGATTGAGGAATCCTTTAGAGGATTCTATATGAGATAAAATTATCAAAAAATCATGGTGTATGAATTTTTAATGATATAAAATGTAGAAATGGGTTGGTATTTATAGAAAAAGTGGGGGATTTGATAATTAATTTTCTTGGATACCTAGGTAGTGGTAAATTCAAAACCATGGGACTTCCAAAGGTATTTGCACATGATATTGGAAACTCAGGACACATATTATGTTATTATATTCCAAAATAATCAAATAGAACTTTATATTACATATTTTACAATTATGATGTCATTAAACATACAAAAAAATCAAAACTGTATTTTTACTATTCACCCAAGAAAATATTTATGAAAATTATCATAAATTCACCCTAACCTAATTTCAATGTGATGATTTCAAAAATGATATTAATTTTATCAGAATAATTCAATAATTATGTTAAATTTAACTTTTTAAAATAAAAATCCTTTTTATTAAAAATAATAGAGGATATAAAATGTATAGTAAAATGCATTATAAATTTATGAAACTTGAATAAAAATTATTTTATCATGTATATTTAAATAATAGTTTTTAATAATAATATTTTAGTAAAATAATCATTATTAAAAACACATTACTTTAGTATAATAATTATATCTTATCTAAAAACTATATTTTTTTTCTGAAATTTCAATTTATCAAATTCATATTTTTAAGAAAAGTTAAACTCAAAATGAAATTGATGGAATAAAAATCTTATTTATTCAATGAGATTATATGTTATGTAACTCAGACCTTGAAACATAACCCCTCATAACCCCTTCATATTACCTAAGAGTATGTTATGCAATGATGATAGATTCTTTGCGGGGGCTCGGCTAACATCACGCAAGTGGTAATTTCCACTATCATGAACTTCTCATGAAGGAGATTTTGTTCAAGTATACCTTGTTTAAGGTCAGCTCAGGGTTGTTCAAGAGTGAAGTCCAATGGCACTACCACCATCTTGAGTTCCAAAAAATGGGATTTTTATGACATGAAACTAAAGGATGAGTCCATCGACTCTTCTTTATGTATTAATTTTCCATTTTCATTTCTATATATAAATAGAAATTATAACATTAAAATTATTGTTTAGAGTATAGTTTACAATGATTATATTGAACAATTGTGACATAATGGCTAAATGTTGATGGTAACATTTCAAAGTATACACAAATCATTTTTTGAGAGATACAGTTTTTTTATATATAATATAATATAACACATATTTGTAGTAATCAATTATAATTCAAAAAATTTAGGTCTTTACACACTTCCCCCTTAAGAAATTTCATCCCTAAAATTTCAAATCATTCCCTCGGTCGATAAAAGGAGAGGGTACTTCTTTCTAATTTTTTCCTCTAGTTCCCACATTGCTATATATTTTTAGTTCCTCCACCACACATTAATGAGGAGGTTAGTCCTGTTGTGTGGAACCATGTCTCTAAGGTCCAAGATATCTATCAGCTTCTCCTCATAAGAGAGGTCATGTTATAGTTTTACCACCTTAGGATTCAGTAAATGTGAAGGGTCAGGTATGTACTTCCCTAAAATAGATACATAGAATACATCATGAATGTGAGCTATAATTTGATGAAGTGAAAGATAATAGGCCAGTTCTGCTATCTGATCAAGGATTTTATAGGAGTCAATGTACCTGAGATTGAGCTTCCCTTTCTTCCCCATCCACATGACACTCCTCCAAGGTGAAATTAAAAGGAACACTTTGTTGCCAACATATAACATCAATTTCATCAATGGTTGTCTGCATGTCACTTATTCTAAATTTGATCAGTCATTATGTGTTGTTGGATGGGATGAACCTTTTCTGTCATCTCTTTCACAAGATCAGGCCTAAGAATCAATATTTCACTAGCTTCATCCCAACAAGAAGATGTTTTATATCACTTCCCATATAGTGATTCACAGGTTTCCATTTGAATACTTAAATGGAAGCAGTTATTTTATGAGAAATCAACTAATGGGATATATTGTTCTCATCCACCTTTAAATTTGATTTAGTATGTTCTCATCATTTCCTCGATTGTTGGAATAATATTTTCATATTGACCATCAGTTTGGGGGTGATAGAACATTTTAAAACTCAATTCAGTACTCAAAGAATGTTGAGGACTTCTCCATAAAATTGATGCGAACCTTGCATCATGATCATATATGATATAAATTGGCACTCTATGAAACCTCACCACTTCCTTTATGTAAATACTTACATGTTGTTCAAGAGATAAATCTTACTGGATAGAGATAAAATGCGCAGTCATGGGGATATAGACAACTATAACCCATATCACATTGTTTCCTTTTGATATTTTCAAGAGACAGATAAAAAAGTCCATAGTGTTTTTTCCCACTTCCATGCTGGTATGGGTAGTGGTTGTAATACCCATTTAGAAAGTTACCACCTAGCATTCACTTGTTGACAGACCATTCACCTTGTAGTGTAGTCAACAATCTCCAATTTCATGTTATCACATCAATAATGATCACAAATATCCCTATACATTTTAGTTCATCCAAGTTGTATAGAGAAAGTGGATATATGAGATACATCCATCAAATCCTTCTTTATTTTCGAAATAAATGAAACAAATAGCCTTGTACAAAATTTTAGTACACCTTCTGGATCAATATTAAACTTAGAAAACATCCCATTATCCATAGACTATATCTTTTTATGTAATAACTGATCTTATCTATGATATTTCTTAATAATATATAGTAATAGTGGTTGTGAAATAATTTGGGACAGGGTTGATGATGTCCCTTCCCTTAAAATTCCCATGTCTAGTTGTACTAGTTCTTTGATCAAAGGATCTCATTGAATCCACTTCACTTCCAAAACAACAAGGTCATTCCTAATTAATGCATCAACAACCTTGTTTTCTATTCTGGGGTGATAACGAATTTAACAATCATAGTCTTTATAAGGATATAACCATATCCCATGTCTCATGTTCAATTAATTTTGTGTGAAAATATATTTTAAACTTTGTTGGTATGTTTATATATCATATTTCCCCCCATAAATATAGTGCCTCCATATCTTAAAGGAAAAAAAAACCACATCAAGCCCCAGGTCATTCCTAGGATAGTTTTTCTCATGAGGCTTCAATAATAGAGATGCATAAAAAATCACATTGTCATTTTTAATGAGAACGCACCCAAGCCCTTTAAAAGATGCATCAGTTAAAATAAAGAATCCATCCTTGATAGAGGGTAGAGTTAAAATGAGTGTAGTAACCAATATCTTCTAAATATATTGGAATCCTTCTTCCCAATCATTTTTCTAGAAGAACCTGACCTATTTTCTAGTTAACTTGGTTAGTGGATTAGAAATTAATGACATGTTTTTCAAAAATATCCTATAATATCCTACTAAACTTGGGAAATTAAAAATCTACATTAATATTTTATGATGAGGACACTCATCTACAACCATTGCCTTTGAATGGTCAAATGAGATTCATTCATTGGTTACAATGTTCCCTCAGATAGAAACATGTTGAAACAAAAATTCACATTTTTTGAAATTTCCATATAACCTCACATTCCTTGGTGTTTTCACTATAAATCTTCAATGATCCCAATGATCCTCACATATTTTTGAATATATCAAAATATATTCAATAAAAGTTGACATAAAATTATCAATTTAGTCCTTAAATACTCTATTCATCATGTACATAAATATAAAAGGATCATTAGTAAAGAAAAAGGATATAACAAAAAAACTATAACGCACATATCTTTATTGGAAGTTAGTCATTGGAATATCTTCTTTCACAACCCACAATTGATGATAGCCAGATCGTAGATCAATCTTGGAGAAGAATTGATCCCCATGAAGCCAGTCAAATAAATCATAAATTTTTTGAAGAGTGTAAATGGTCTTCATTTTGATCCTGTTATGTTCTAAATAATCAATGAATAGTTGAGTTGATCCATTATTCTTATTCAAAAAGAGATCAGGTGCTCCCCAAGTAGACAAACATTGTCAGATAAACCCCTTATCCAAAATATTTTGGAGTTTCTTCTCTAATTTGTTTATATATAAATTTTCCAATATATAAGAGGTCTTAGAAATCGTCTTAGAAACATACATGGGCTCAATGGATAACTCTTCCACTCCATCTGGGCTATGACCAGGTAACTCCTCATGAAATTGGTCAATATATTCCCGAATTATGGGGAAATTATATATTCATATAATTTCATTTCAATATTCATATTCTCTAATCATTTTTGTAAATAAGGCTACAGGAGGTGTTTTTAGACAAAGCTCAGGTCAAGATATCTCTCCTTTGAAAAAAATATAGATTTTTCATTCAAGACTATAGAGTTTTCCTTTCATCTGTAGTTGATATTAGTATTACAATTTGATATGTAGTCCATCCCCAGTATAATGTTCAATTCCAACATGGGAATGACTACTAGATTCACGATGATATTATTCTCACCAAATTAAATATGAGAGCTTCTGTACTCTATTGATTCTTGGATAATCCCTCTAAGAGTTTTGATTAATCGTTCTAATTCTAGTAGTTATGGGATTGATTCTATATTCTATGAAAACATGGAGGAAATAAAGGAATGCATAGTACCAAAAATAAAATAATGTAATTTATAGAATTGAGAGAACAATGAGAGTACCTTCCAACACATTATTTAGAGCTTCAAATTCAGTTGTTATGATATAGAAAGCATGACCTTTCTCTATTGGCCTATACTATGATTGAAATTGATTCCCATCTATTAACATCATATTTGGACAATGATTGGAAAAGTTGCCAACCTATCCACACATGAAGCATTGGACTTCAGGATTGACCTACCCATATTCCTGCTGTCTTTAGTTTAGATGTTATGGCTTCACCTCACTAAGATAGTTCTGAGCAATATAGATTTCTCTTCCACAGTTGTAACATTTCTCGCACCCAAACAAGTAGTTCCCAAAATTCTTATTCCCAAATTTGTTTCATATGTAATGTTACACTTGATTTACTACTCTACTTTGATCAAATATCCTCCACAATTTTGTCTCTAAATATATATTCATTTCATTAGATATGTGAGGCCACTACACCTATCATAACTCCAGTTCAACTTTAATATCACTTCTCACAATCTCCTCATATTTTCATTCTCTCTGTATGATAGATTCACCCATATATGGGGTCTTAATACACTAAAGAATCTATCAACCTTCCAATTAGGAACCATAAAAAATCTAGAGGTGTAAATAGAATGTATAGTGAAGTTCATCACATAGCTTCTCACATATTCATTTTCCTTCTATTTTAGTTCTAGGTATTCCTTTTCCATTTTGGTTTGCATTGAATAGGGAATTTGTTTTTTAAAAAGTTCCCTTGAACTCTTCTGACTCTATATCTTTAATCTCCAATATTTTATTAGTGTTTTTAACCAGTGTAAACCACTAACCAGCTTATTTCTCTAAGAGGTAAAATGCATGTTGAAATTCTCTTTTTTCGAATAATGGAGTACAGAAAAGAACTTTTCTATAGAGCTTATCCACTACTTAGAAATCAATGAGTCAGTAGATCAACTGAAATAAGGTGGTTGTTGACAAATAAAGGACTCAATAAAAGTTTTACCCTTAGAGACGAATATGGTCTCTGGGCTTGGTTATTGTTATTAATTATAACTTTAGTCAGTTGATTCATCATCCTCAAGATGTTTTCCAATTTGGATTCCATCAGAAGGCAATAAATACCATATGCACTTCACTCATCATTTACAAAGTTTCTCTTATTTCTCTCTATTTTCTAAATGAAGAAAACCATAGTTAGAAATGTGTCTCATTTAAAAATCTTGTAATTCTAAAATAATTTCATTCCTTTAAAAATTATTCTCAAATATTTTTTTCTTTAACAATTATTACATTTTTTTTATAAATCAATCATAATGGTTCATACAAAGATTGTGATTAACCAAACACATTCCCCAAGAGTGTCAAACAAGGTGCACAATACGCCCTATTTTAATGAACCAATTTACACTAGATCGGATCCAATGTACCTTTTCAGAGTTGTTACCCTGATGTACATCTCTTACTGAACCACATCCATATGGTTGTATCCAGATGGTGTTTTCTTTTCATAGAATCCATAAACTTAATATTTCACCAAAATGATAGGATATTTTCTTATATTTAATATTACCTCCAAGGTAATTCCTAATTTTTCAAATCTCAATTTACAAAAAAAAACAGAACCTTAAATTGATACAAACTTTGGCATCCCACCTTTTATTATATCAAACTATTCATTACATTGTACAAAATAGATGATCTTTTAAAGTTTTGTTTCTTGGAAAAAAGGGCACATAATTCATGAAAACTCAAAACATTATTCTATTACACTTGAATGTCTTATTCAAGGATAACCCTATGTACATTTATTAAATATCATTACCTAGGGACATACCTCAATGTAAAGGGTGAGCATAATGCCCTATAAGCGAAAGTAAGAAAAACAATTTATAGGTTATCACAAAAAATATAAATAAGAACATGAGGAAGTACTTAAAGTCATGAGAAGGAGGAATATAATAATAAAAAGAACATGAATCATAACATTTAAAGGTGTCTAAAAAAGTTAATTTATTTAATAATAAACACATTACCAAGGTTTATCATGAAGATATCTTGAAAAATACCAAAGTTATTCACTAAGGTATCGTAAAACATGCCATCTATAGAGATTATATTTTTTAACCAATACAATAAAGTGTTATAAGGGAGAAACCTTCATATTTACTATCTAATGTGATACCCATATATCATAATAAGATATCTCATAAATAAACCATGGAAAATAATATAAATGGGTTTCATATAAAAATTGTGGTGTTTTAAAAGGTGCTTAATGACATGATATTTATGTCATTAACAACCCACATAAATGGAATGAAGGTTTTTATATATGTGAATTCCAGAATAAAATAAATCAATTTTATTTCTTATTTTTTACCACTTAAATAGAAATATTTCTATGTATTTACATAAGTAACATAAGATAATTTATTGAGAAAGAGGGAAATTTTGAGAAGAAAATATAGCAGCGTAATGGGTACGAAACACGGATTTAGAAAACATTAAAATAAGAGGGGAAAATGGTAACCCGTTCATAATAGACTATAAATACTGTAAATATACAGAATAAAATGATCCAAAATACATAGTATGGAAATTTTAAATAGACACCACATAGAAAGGGAACTTGAAAGGAAAAGAGAAGTTGGGATTTCCCGTACCATTAAGAGTAACTCCTAAAACTCGATGATTGGGACCTTGGAGGATTGAGTAAACCTTGGGAGGAATCCTTCATATTTAATTTTTTTAGTTTCATGGATTATGAATTGGTAACGAAATATAATGGATAAATGGATAGATAATTTTTAAAAAAGTGGGAGGTTTTTTTATTTCTATGGACACCTAGGTAGTTGTAAATTCAAAACCATGGGAATGACCATAGTATTTGACCATGGAATTGGACACCTGGGACACCTATTCTGTTATTATAATCTATAGGAGTCTAAAAGAATTTTATATTAAATATTACATCATTATGATGTCATTAATCATATCAAAAACTCAAAACTGTATTTTTACTATTCAACAAAAGTAAAATATTTTATAAAATTCTCATAAAATATCCCTAACCTAATTTAGAGGTGATAATTTCAAAAATTATGTTTATTTTATCATAATAATTATCTTTTTATGAGAAATTTAAATTTTAAATATGAAAAATCATTAGTTATTAAAAATAATAACGAACGGAAAATTTATATTGAAATGTATAGTAAAATTTATAACACTTGAAAAAATATTTTATCATTAAAATTTAAATTAGAGTTTTTTAATCATACTATTTAATTATAAGAAACATTATTAAAAAAACCTTAGTTTATTATAATAATTATATCTTTTCTAAAAAGTACAATTTTTGTCCAAAAAATAAGTTTATCAAATTAGTCCAATTTTTAAAAAATATTATACTCAAAGTGGAATTAATGGAATGAAATTTTATTTACTAAATGGGATTATAAATTATGAAACCAAGTCCTTGAAAAATAACCCATTATAACACATACATAATACCTAAGTTTAAGTTGTGTTATTGTGATAGATTCATGGGGTGGCTCAACTATAGTCACCAGAGAGGTAATTTCCTCTAACTTGAGATTCTCCGAAAGGCGATTTCATTCAAGACTCAATGGTTGAAGATAATCTCGTTCTTGGTCAAGACAGAAGACCAATGAGTATACCTCTACCCCATGTCCTCAAAAATGGAATTTTTATGGAGAAAATCTACTGGCATAGTACATCGACTCTTCTTTCTGCATTAATTTTCCGTTGTCATTTCTAATTATAAATAGTAATTATAACGTTAAAATAATTTTTTAGAGTATAGTTTCAAATGGTAATATTGAACAATGGTCGTAACTGAACAGAGTTCATATAATGGTAAAAACTCGATGGTCACATTTTAAAATATACTCACATCATTATTAGAGCAATATAGTTTTGTTATGTATAATATAATTAATACACATTCTTAGGAAACAAATATCATTCAAAAAGTTGGGGTCATTATAGTAAGTGGATCCAGTAATATAAAAAATTAGATCTAATGGATGATTGTGTCAAAATATATCTATCCAATGTCAATTGGGCTTATGTATAGGTCATTTTTTTACCATAAGATTATGTTTTAGTCCACTGTTAAGCATAATTTTACCTTAATCGTTATAATTAATTTTAATTACATTCACTAATATTTCTGGACAAAGACTTATTTTAACTTATTATACATTGTAAATTTTGATTATTCCAAATATATAATCCATTATTCCAAATTTCAATCACATAAGTGGATAAAATTAATTTGAATTTAATCCCGTAGGGGGGACAACAATACTGTTTTTTAAGTAAAAACATCTGAAAGATTGCACATATTTTATTATCAATTTCAAAGTAAAATTGATTTCAATTATATAAATTGAATTAATTAATAAAACATTGACATAATCTATATATATACTAAATTTTTCATGTCTATATATAGCTATCTTCTTTATACGCTTCCATGTCCCCCAATTTATGTATCCCTCCCTCTAAACCCAAAAATATGTCCTGCTATCCTGCCCCTGATTGGGATTCACCCGGGCTTCCCGCTCTCCTCCCCGAGTCCCCTACCTGATTCCCCTCTCTCAGCTCTAGGGTTCCCACACCCGTCCCAGAACCCCCTCCCCAAATCCCCTCTCCCGCTCTCCTCCCTAAATTCCCTCTTCAACTGCAACTCCACCTCTGCGTGATCCACATTCGGATTTAGGTTCGAGTACCTTCAACTCCGCTTACCACTACTCTCTCTCTCTCTCTCTATCCATTCCCAACTCTTGCATATCACTAATTTCTTCACCTTCTCCTTTGGTTTCTGTCTTGCAAGCTGTTCCAAATTTTATTCATCGACAACCATATCAGAGGACACCTGTCAATGTCGTTACGAACCCATTTATCATCAATAATAACTTATTCACAGAACCTACATATTCAGATCTACGCAATATGTATGTTCTCTTAATATTGTTGAAATAATCTCTTAATATCATGGAAATAATCAATCTTAAATTTTCTTCTCAGATCTCACAGATCAGTCCACAGTTTTAGTTACTATTGATTTAACTGGTTATAGATGGAAATATTTCATTCATAAATCTCAATAACATTTACCTTCAATTTCATGTTTCATATTTCACTCTATTCATACCAAATTTATGTACTAAAATACAATACAACTTCATTCACGAATCAAGAAATAGGGATCCATGGAATTCCATCTGCCACTATTTTTGTATGAGTGTGTGTCTTTATAGATCCTACAGATCTAGAGGTAAGAAAATATGTGTTCATCTCAATTTCTGGAAATGCTTCCCCTTCATTTAAATATTTAATAATTTTGGTTTAATATTACACTTTCAAACAATATTACTACATGGCCTATGCTTCTTTGGCAACCAATTTTACTTCATTCTAATTTTTTTTGTGGTTGATATTGATTTAGTCTTGCACATCAAAGCATTATGTAGATTAGGTATGCCTAAATTATATCATTTAATAGATAATTTTTCCAGTTTCAGTAATGCATACTCCTAGGAATGTTCATTTATGTTTTTTAAATGTCTTGGACTACAAGAATAGTCGACTAAATCTTTTCTCCGCAATATTTGTTTTTCATTTTAGTCTATTCATAAAAAAATTCTTTACTGTAAGACCATACATCTAGATTCATTAATCATAAATTACGGATCCACAACATTCTGTCTTCCCCCATTACTCGAAAAACCTTTTTCCTCACCTACCCTATATATTCCGTTCTCCACAAATGGTGTGTTATCCTAAATTTATGGAACTTTTTTCTTACTATCAAAGACTCTGTAATTCCATGTCACACAAAAAATTTCAAACAATATTTTGATACATATACTATTATGATTCACCTATCACAAGCTGTACTTCAACTACTTGTCCAACACAATGAACCAGTTTTTGGGATGTGACTGAGATTGTTTGGCTATGGTTAGATCTTGCTGCGGGCGAGTTTTCCCATACAAACATATTGCGAGAGGGTGGATTTAGATCATTTTTAAGAAATAGTATTCTTACAATATTGTACATTTTTTTTACTATTTCCCAATTACTATTTCATTTTTTATATGATACTAATTATTCAGCATTGCGTCTTCTTCTATGGGATATTTATTATACAATTATGACATATAAATCGGTGAAGTGTACCACCAATATAAGGTCAGTTTGGGGTTACATGAATTTGATTCTTAATAATAATGATTCCATTAGAAATTTGATTATTCAAATTTTTTTATTCGATTGTTCATTAATATACTGATATTAAAAATTTGGTAAAAAATATATTGTTTTAAATAATTCATTCATTCAAAAATTGAAAAAGGAAGATTGATTATTTAAAAGATATTAGGATTCTATTTCAGTGACTCACACCACCCTTTTACCAAAAAAGGACGTCCCACCAATTATAAACCATGATGTGGATGAAAATATCTCTCTGATGGAGACACCACAAAACTGTTAAAAATGTTATTACATAAATCATCATTCATTTCAGAAAAAATGCCTTCTGGTTAATGATTTATGTTTACATTGTATCAAACTATCACTTTTATTCTCACACTCATAATAAAATGTACCTATAGACTTAATAGGAAACATCATGTTGCCTGTAAGTAATCCATTTTTTTGGAGGGGTACAAATATATTCTATATCATTGTTTGTTAATAACATCGTAATCCCCATCCATTATTAGAATTTCATTTTTATATATGTTATTTAATAATAATTATGTATGATTACAGGGAATATCCCTATGTGGCTTCGTCATACAATTCTGTCAGTCATACAGAGGTTCAGATTCATGGGTTGATGATCTAATCACACGTCACCTTATAAGACTCTTAGTTAACAAAGATATAGTTAAACATTTTTATGGCCACTGGTGTTACATAAATGAGGAAACCATTTCATCCATGTACTCACATTAACCGAATAACAACATTCAGATGAATATGCATGAATATATAGAAGATCTGACTATTGAAATGTTTTTTAAGAAGACGAGAGCTTATCCTCACTTTTACATGAACTTCCATCCATCAAATGGTATGGTAATTCAGTTTCAACATTTTATATGGGTTATATGAAAATGTATATTTTATGTTTATAAGACTATGAATTTCATAATATTATCATGAAGTCAGTTTTCATCTCTCAGTTTTAGGACATTGATTTATCATTATAATGGTTATCAATGGAGATATGGGTCATTTTATTTTGTTTTAGTTAACTGTTTCTTTTACTTGTAGAGAAATATATTGACTAAATTCAATACTGATGATGCAGTCAACACAATGTTTCACTAACTAGTGACTCCACACCAATATCAACTTATGACTCTAATCGTTATTTATAGATAAAGGATAACATAAATAAAAAATAGACAATGTTGACTAAAGGTTTTTCTGGAAGTACTTATATATTTTGGAAATACATTTTCTGCAATCTGTAACATTAAAATCACCTGTAACAAATAATTTCCCCACAATTATGTCTACTTATACTACAATTTACTAATACACTGTCAGGAAATTATAAAATCATAAAATAAATTTTATTGATAGGAAAATTATATACATTAAAATAGACAATCCATGTTCTATTATGTAATGATATTTTCCAGTAATTTAGTTTTATGATATTATGATTTCTTAATTTTTTCTCCAGTTGAATTGATTTACCATTCTAGGATTTTTCACTATTTTTTTCTTCAGTAAAACTGATTTACCAATTTATGATTTGTAAATTTTGTTTCTAATAAAACACATTTCTCATTATCAAAATTATGATGTTTGTTTCTTGTATAAAATAATTACAATATTATGAATTATTATGTACGTTTGTAGTTAAACTAATTATCAATATTATTATTAATCATGTTTTCAACTAAAACATATTTAACTTATTTATGATTTCATATGTCTACTTCATGTGAAAAAAGTATACCCAATTTATGTCTTCTAATGTTTATTTTTATTATTAGTGATATCTCATTTTGGGATTAGGAATTTTTTCAGTCAAATTTATTTTTGTATGCTGATTTTTCATGTATGATTATTGTAAAATAGAATACCCATTTGTTAATGTCATGTTTGTTTTCAGTTTACTAGATTACACATATTTAGATTAGTCATGTTTCCCTCTAGTAAAAAATAATTCCATATTTATGAAATCATATGATCGGTTCCTCTTAAACAAAATAACTATTTTCTGTATAGTGATATTTACTTCCAGATATCCCATTTTCTGATTATACATGATTCATTCCAGAAAAATTGTTATGCTATTTTATATTATCTCATATTTTTTTCAGGCTATAAAAGAGGAGTATAATGTGAAGAAAACATTCAGGTTTGGGGATGCAATTCGACATTATGTCACAAATATCCATATGAAGATAGATATGTTAGCTGTTTTATCCTAGTGGCATTATTTGGATTGTACCTACCATTATGTTCTTCTGTTGCTTGTCATTGGTTGTTTTTTCATACTAATATGTGTCATTTAATCACATTTATGTTTAATTACCTATTTAAGGGATCAATATAACTATCTAAAAACTTGTCGAACTGCTACTCCTCTATATTAACCGATCATGGAAGAGCAGGGAGGCTATTGAATGCACATTCTGATGACATGAGTTAGACTCTGATGGGAAGAACTACTGCTATTGAAAACCATGTTTCTTGTTACTATTATCATTCATGTATCTTTTACTGAAACCCTATTTATGTGTGGTTACAATGGTGATAGAACATTCCATAGTTCTATTTCTATGGTGATAGAACAGTCCAGAGTTATGTTTCTTTGCTGAAAATAAATCATGGTGTTCTTTCCATTTTTAAGTATGTTTCCATGTTTAAGTTTCAATGTTTCAGCAACTTCAACTATATATAAATTATGTTTCCATTTTATGTTTCTATTTAACTTCAAGTTACATAATTTAGTGTTTACTTTTAGTTATTCATATTTGAAAACTATGACCAAAATTGTAATTTTAACATATTTATTATTAAATTTCATTTGTCACTTCTCAAATTATTAATGTATTTTGAAATTTAGTTTTGATTTATGGCATAGAGCATATTTATGGGCGAGGTACTAGTTAATAATTAAAACCAACTAAAAATTTAATTTTAACTTATTCGTAAATTAGTTGAAAAAGTAGTTTTTAATTAAATTTTAGTATTTTTTACTATTTATTAAAAAATGAATCTCAATAGAAAAAATATAAAAATTGACCATAATCTATTTTGTATTATGATTCCATATATGAAGTTTTTTTAAATATTAAATTTATAAATGGGTCACAAAATTTAATTAAAATGGGTCCACTATTATAAGGCTAGAAAACTACCTTTATAAAAATATTGAATTTTATGTGTAATATTATGTTTGTTCTTATATTATGATCATAAAATCTATCCGATGAATATCAAAAATATTTTATTGAATATATAATATTTTTTACATTAATATAAGTCACTAATTTTAATTAATGTAATCTTTTAGGATAAATAATATTTCTTTGGGATAAAAATAGTTTCTTTATTAAAATGTCACCTTTATATTCAATTGTTTCTTATATTCATAGCTAGTTAATTTTCAACCAATGAATTCATTTTATATTTTTTCAAACCATATATTTTTCATAATTTAGTTAAAACGTTCCATTATTACTTATTTAATTGATATTTTACATCTTATTATATTAAATAATATAATATATCATTATTCGGTAACCCTCGATCTTGAATGTAACTCAATCCATTTGACAAAAAACATGTTGTTTCTTGTGATGTACGCTAACTCAGAATAGTTTTCATTTTAGGATATATCAAATATTTAATTTATTTAAAATACTAACTATATTGTAAAGTATTGGGGTATTATATTCCCTTATATGCTTAGTGATGTGTGCGATACACACGATCAAATAATGGGTTCTTACTTTTGAATTTTAGGGTATTACAACTATCCCTATAAATTAATCTCAGATATATAATTAAAATAAAAACACATAATTATCATATTAATTGATAATTAAATTATCATATTTCTAAATAAAAATCTTTTATAATCATTATGATAAAACAAAATTATTCATTTTCTCATTATATTTAAATATTAGTAAAAAATCATTTTTATATCTATGAATAATGAAGTGAAATGAAAAGATATATCATACTCAACCTTAGATCATTATCAAAATTTCCATTAATAATCCATTATAATAACAATATAATTCAATTAACAATATCATTCTATTTCTTAAAAATAAAAAATATCATCTGTAAAATCAGTTTTCTATTTTGATCTAATGCATCATTTGGAATTAAAAATTAATAAATAATTTGATAAATATATAAAGAATAATTATTCTAAAATTAGAATATATCATGATATTATGTTCTACTAATAAATTATAAAGAAAAAAACTATGATATAAATGTAAATGGTGGAAGATATAAATTTCACTTATCTTTTAAGACTTAACGAGAGATCATCGTTGTTCATCCACATTATTCATTGACTATTCTATATTCACCACTCTTTGATCACTACAAAATGAAGAGTTTTGTAGAATTTTTTAATGCAATAAGTGAGGGTAATTTTTGAATATTAGGAAACCATTATTATATTACTCTTCTTTTATAGATAAAATAATCTACATACCTCATCAAATTCTATAATATAGCCATCTCTTAAAAATTAGTAACTCTACCCTCTATTAGGCGTTTGAATCTACTTTAATCGGATCATACCACATGTGTAATAAATAATACCCCATGAATTTAACCATAGAAAATTTTATCCTTTTATTTATAACATTCAAATTTTAAACCAAAAATTAAAATAATATAAGAATAATAATTTAGATTTAAAAATAAGGTAAATAAATAATTATTTAAATAAATAAATAAATCCTTAATATTTTATAAAATATAATTCCATATTTTTTTGTTAACAATAATATAACTAAGTGAGAGGTGATGAAAATACATCTTAATGATTCACAAACACAAAATGTGTAATTTTAGTATAATGCCCCCAGTTTTTCTATACCTTAAAGTCATGTTTTTATGTTTTTGGATATGGTCGTGATTAGAGGATAAAATATGATATTTATGCTTAAAATATAGATTTATAGGGGAACACAATATAGGTCAATGAAATCACATTAGGATTTTTGGATTACCTATGGTTTTGGTTCTCAACAAGATAGATAGCATTGGTTTTAGAGAAATAATTTTGTTATTCTGATTTTACTTTTCATGGTTGGGACTATGTCATGGTTTGATATTCATGATACAATTTATGTACATCAGTCATTTTTCATTTTGTGGTTTAGAGACGTATTTTGGTAGAATATTTATCTGAAAGGGGGAGATAAATACACCATTATTTGATATTATGTTTGAAAAACAATATGGTATAAAGAAAGGTTTTCCATTGTTTTTTGAGAGTCATCAGAAGTGGGCGGAAGACACAAGATGTTTTTAGTGACTATGTTATTGTTTTAGAAAAATATTTGTTTTATAATGAATAATTATTGGATAAATTTTTCTAGGGTCTTATAGATAATGTATCATAGTTTTTAGATCACTACTAACTGAGCTTAAAACTCTCATGGTTTGGAGAACCACACCATGGTTTGTTTCAAACTAAATTTAAATAAAAATTTTGGTACCCATTTATTTTCATTTAATCATACCTTCTTCTTGAAAACCCTACGTAGTAGTGAATTTCTCCCAATATAGTTCTATGCATCATTATTACATCCCTGAGTCCCTAAATATTTGAGATCTGACTCTAATGATCAATGGTACACACTCTCTATATTATTTCTAATAACAATCATTTCTTCTTTGTTAACCAACTATGGATATAACACTATTTACTATTTAAAAGATGAAAATTATATTTGATAACATAAATTACATGCAACACTGAACTTGAATGAACCAATAAATTTTTTCATATGATTTTTATAACACAGTCATAAAATTAAAGGGTATGAACAACATAAATAAATTATGAATTCTATATAGTTGACCCAATCAATACAAATTCATTGACTAATTATTATAAAATATGTACCTAATTTTCAATAATGTTAATTTATTCTTAAGAAGTACTTTTTATTCAAAAAAATGTTTTTTATTTCATTTATTATGAGAAATTTTATAATTAAATCATGAAAAATATATAAATTTAATTTTAGTAAAATAAATTTTTTTTAAATTGTCATATCAAAAAAAAGTTATGGTGAAATTTGTGGATTTTTCTGAAAAGATTGATTTTTTTGTGAATAGTGAAAAATACCATTAGTATTGAAAAATATATTTTTATCTATAGAATTTAAAAATTTATTTAAAAAAATGATTTAAAAACAAGATTATTTATATTATATTTATTAGAATTAAAATGTGTTAATTTAAATGAATTTTATGATTGAATTTGGTATAAAAGAATTCTATACATAAAAAATATTTTTGTTTCGAAATACTTCTTTTAATTGTGTTTTGTGTTTTGATTATAAATTAAATTATTTTGCTTATAGGTATTGAATTTTATAAAATGGATTGAACATTTAGAATAATGATGTTCTAATTCGATAAAAATATCACTTTATTTTTAGTTAATATGAATAGTATCTGTGGTAAAATTTATCATCTCAGTAAAAAGAAAATCGAGTTAAATTATTTTATAATGTAATAATATTTCAATTAAATTATTCATTTTTTAGTTCAATTCAACCCTTGTAACCTTAGTCCAAAAATATATATTTTTAAAGGATACTTACCACCAAAGCTTCCAATATAATATTTAAATTTAAGAAAGTTAGGAAATGTCACTCTCTTAGGTTGAAATATCTATTATGTATCCGCATAGGGAGAAAATAAAGTGAAGAGAAAATATAAATGTCAATTTTTTTAAATAATGATATTATTTTTTTATTAATTTTTTATAAGTTTTATACATTATATAGTTATCTTAAAGTCTTTCAAAACACTAGTACAATATTTATTCAATTTTTTAGGAAAAAAAATGATATTAAATATATTAAAATTTTATAATTTGAGTTTCATATAGAGTTCCATGATTTTTTAAGATTAATAATTCATATTAGTGTCATTTAAGTTAATTATATTACAAATACAAAATTTTATTGATGTATTTTGTATCACCCCCGGTTTGAGGTATGTAGCCTTTGATTATGCTTCTTTATGTGTTTAAAGTGCATGAGATGAGTTGAGAAGAGGTTGGGAGAGTTTGGAATGGATTTGAATAAGTTTGGAGGCTTTTCTAAGGGAGAACAGTTTGAGCACGGTAAGGGGAAACTGTGCGGGTTCTCTAGGAAACCGTGCAGGGGGAGACAGTAGGCTTTGCACGGCCTGCATATGGTTTGTCAAACCGTGCAAGGAAACCATGCAGACCCTTGCTCCCGAGGTAGTAGCGTGCGCACGGTTAGCGCATGGTTTTCCATACCGTGTGGGCTAACCGTGCGACCACTTAAAAGTAGGGTTTTAAAACCCAGGTCCACTCGAGCTTGCCTCATTTCTCTCCAAGCTTCCTCCCACCTGGGCCTCACATGGGATTTTTTCCTCTCAAAGGTTAGAGGGGCTCTCCCACACGTTTTGGAAGCAAATCGAAGGGGTTTTGTGGTGATTTGAAGGCGGTTCTTCTCGGGTAAGTCTCCTCTCGTGGTTCTTTGTGGTTTCCTCTAGATCTACATCTCCCTCTCTCTCGGTTTTCAAGATCTACACCCTTTGTGTGTAGATCTAGGGTTGTGGTTGCCTTGGATGTTAATTTTAAGGCATGTGGATGTTAGTGAAGGAGATCTAGAGAGGTTTCGGTGGTGCGTTCACCGGTGTTGAGGAGTAGTTGCTTGTGGGATGATTTCACCGGAAGCCTAAAGGTAGGTGACTTATCTCTCAACTCCACTTGGTTAGAACTAGTGGTTTTGGTTGCAATTAATTTGTGTTGCTTAAAATTAATTGTATTTTTGTTGTGCGAAATTGGATGGAAATCCCTTTGGGGACGGTTTGGGGATTTTTGGGAAAAAGGGCTTGTGGCGAAATGCTCTTGATGTGATTTTAAAATGTGATTTTAAAATGAGTTGTTTTGTTGGTTTGATTAAGATGATTTGAGAAAATGGTTTTCAATAAAAAGGGCTGTTTTATTGAAATGTGGTTGGGTATGTAAAATGATTGAAGGGTGTTTTCAATAAATATTTGATTTATTGAAGTCGATTGACGTGAATGGAAATGGAGGATTGTGTATTTTTGTGGGCTTGGAGGGTTACATGCTTGGTTATGGATTGAGATGGTTCTGGGGATGTGGGTGGGAAGTATCACTATAAAAGGTGAACGGGATGGGTGGGAAGTCCCACCATGTTGGGTTGTCAGGTAGTGGGCAGGAAGTCCTACTAGCTGAAGATGGGGTGAACGACTTCGGCAGGAAGTCCCACCATTACCGTTTTGGGTTTTCAGGTAGTGGGCAGGAAGTGCTGCTAGCTGAAGATGGGGTGAACGAGTTGGGCGGGAATTCCCACTGTTATGGTTTCTTTGTTGTGTGTTGCTTTTCATAGATGGAATTTGTTGTGGAAAGGTGGAATGGTTGAATTGGCTTCCTTGCATGGCATGGTTGATTTGGATTCCTTGTGTGGCATGTTTGGATTACGACATGATTTTTTGGCTTTCCCTGGGTTTACTTGGTTTGGAAAAGATGGCTTGGTAAGGGTGTGTTGACTTATGGTAATGTATTCACTTGTGATTATTTTATATAAACTATTTTATATAAATCTGGCTAACAGTTTTATCCTAGTGGCATGTGTAGGGAAGTCATTTGGTGAAAACCTACTAAGTAGTTTTACTCACCCCCTTCTTTGGCACTTTGGTGTCTTTGCAGATGTTGTATACCGAGATACAGGTAAAGGTACGACATCTCATTGCTAGTGGTTTGTGGCGATTCTTGTGATGTGTTGGTGGAGCTTGGAGCTTGGATCATGGTGTGGAGCTGTGGTGGTGTCATGGATTGTGGTGTTTTTTTATTTAGTCTTTCGCAAAGTACTCTGATATTATGTTGAATTATATTGTTTTTGGGTTGTATTTTAAAACTTGGTTATCTTTTGGGAATACATACTTGAATGTTTTATTAACATACATCATATAGTGGTTGTAGTGATGGGTTGGTTGGTTTTTTCATAAGCTCAAATCGTTCCCCAATTTGTTCTCGAAGCCATCAGCATTTATTTCCAGCCTTTGGTGCCTTGGGAACATCGCTTAAGTCCATGTAATCCCTCACCGCCTCCTCAATCCAATAAGGTAGGGGCGGGGTGTTACAAGTGGTATCAGTTTTTTCGGTCCTTAGCTTTCATGTGAGTGTAGTTGTTTGGTGGCTTTAGCGCCTGGGTTTTGGAGTTGACATTTGTTGTGGTATATTCCTTGATTTGGTATGGTATCAAGGCATAGGAATGTCGGAACTTGGATTGTATAGCATAAAAGGACGTAGCTAACCCTCTTATGCTGAAATTCATTTACCAGGGAGTTGGGTACATAAGTGTTTTGAAGACACTTATAGGCATTGGAAATCTCATTGTCGTGGGTGTAGCCAATAAGATGTGAATGGAATATAAGTTAGAAATGAATTCCCTATAGGATGAATATTTCATTGTGGTATAATGATTTATGGTGTGATATGAATGTGTGAAATTTTAATGTGAATAAATTGGTATTTTGAAAACGGTTTGGTTTTCAAAATGGTGAATCATGGAAAATGTGAACTTGTGGAAAGCCTTGTGCGATAGTGTTGTGTAATGTTATTAGAAATGGGAATTCTTGATGTGTACGGAAGTGAGACTCATGGTTTTTTGTTTTCTATTGATAGAAATAGAACCTGGTAGGCATCGTAGAGACCAACCATAGGAGGCTGCTGAGACTATGGTAGCACCTGAGCCTCAGGTGAACCAGAAGCTAGTGCAAAGCATAGTGCATGCTTTCTAAGCAATGGAAAGTGGAAATAAAATGGATGAACCAAGGTATGTGGATCATGCGGTATATTTTCAAAAGAAGAATATACCCATCTTCAGGGGTGATTCAGAGCCGAAAAGGGCAGAAACATGGTTGAATAAAATAAACTAGATTTTTCCAGTTTTTGGGAACACCAGTAGATTTAAAAGTGAAGTTGGCCACGTATATGTTGGCAGATCATGCCCTTCAGTGGTGGGAGTTGGTAGTCCTAGCGGGGATAGAACAAGGTGTGATGTGGGAAGGCTTGGTGGAATTGATTAATAAACAATTCTACCCACATACGTTCATAATTTAGCATATGATTGATTTCTTTAGTTTGAAGCAGGAGCTTCTGTCTTTGATGGAGTATGCAGCTATGTTTATGAACTTAGTGAGGTTTGCACCCAAGGTGGCGGGTATCACATCGTTTAAGGAAAGGATCTTTTAAGAAAGTTTAAGGAAAGAAATTTGTTCAAAGATAGTAGTACTATATATAGATGATTACACAGAGATGGTGAATAGAGCCTCAGTGGCTGAGTGAGATCTGTTGTGTGCTCCGGGTGGAGGAAGCATGGTGGTACCCATGGGGAATAGTTGGAACTCTAACATTGGGTGAAAGTAGAGGAGGGACACTTATTCCCAGGGTGGGAGTATGGAACATAATTCGACGACAGGATCAGTGAGTCTTCCTCCGATGCCCCAGAGAAAAACAGGATGTTTTCAGTGTGGTTCGACGAGCCACATCAAGTGAGATTGTACAAAACAACCTCGATCATGTCATAATTGTAAGAAGATGGTTCATCTGTAGGGTTATTGTCAGAATTCTCCGTGGTCCAGTGTGCATGATACTTCTCAGGGATTGCATACTTCGTATGCTTCAATGGGACGAGGATACTGGCACACCACTCGTCAGTAGAGTAATGTGGGTCATGGTGATTCTTCGAATACCACAACGCTTCAACATGGAAATAAAGAGAAGAGCATGGCAAGCAAACTTGTGTTTGGAGATGAGAAGGTTGTGGTGGATGATCAGTTGGGACAATCCACGGGGTGAGGTAATATTCTTTTAAATTCTACCTTTATGCAAGTGTTGTTTGATACAGGTGCTTCACACTCTTTTATTGCTTCACATGTGGTTGATTTTCTAGGTTTAACGGTAGAAATGATGCCCTCGTTTTTGAAACATCAAACTCCTCTGGGTTGAAGAGAGTGTCGAGCCTTCTTGTGTAGAGAAAGTTGTATTGTTTTGGGTGAGGTTGAGATAATGTGGAATTTCTCAATACTTGAGATGGATGGTTATGATGTAATCCTGGGAATGGATTGGCTAGTGGATTTTAAGGCCCACATCAATTGTGATGAGTGAACAATGGATTTTATGACACACGATGGTGTTAGACATCTCTTTAGAGAAGAGATGCATGAAAGGAAAGTAGCAATGGGTTTTTTTGGCACTAACAGTAGGAAAATTATCGTATCAGTTGGTGGCGATGTCATTGGAATTGGTAATTGCTGTTGAGTAGAGTGTTCTTCCGGAGTATGATCAGCTCTTGGAGACAGTTCTAGGGATCTTGAGGGATCATCAGTTGTATGCCAAATTATCAAAGTGTGACTGTTGGATACAGGAAGTTCATTTTCTTGGCCATGTGATTTCTAAAAGGGGTGTTTCAGTGGATCTAGAAAAATTAGAGACTATTATCTCATGGAAACTACAAAAGAATGTGTTTGAGATAGAGATTTTCCTTGGTTTAGCTGGGTATTATCGGCATTTTGTTTGTGATTTTTCACGTTTGGCTTCACTGATGATAGATTTCACAAGAAAGAATTTTCCATTCTAGTGGAATGAACACTATCCGCAGTGTTTTGAAGAGCTAAAGGGCCACCTTACATCATAAAAAATCTTGGTTTTTCTAGAACCAGGAAAAGGGAATTTGGTGTATTGCGATGCATCAAGATCAGGGTCGGGGTGCGTTCTCATGCAAGGGAATCATGTTGTTGCATATGGATCATATCATTTTAGGGTGCATGAGAAAAACTACCTAACTCATGATTTGGAATTGGTAGCAGTGGTCCATGCTTTGAAAGTGTGGCATCATTATCACTTCGGTGAGAAATTCACAGTGTATACAGATCATAAGAGCTTGAAGCACATTTTATAACAAAGGTATTTTAACTTGAGGTAAAGGAGATGGATGGAATATCTCCAGATATTTTATTTTCACTTAATGTACACACTAGGTAAGGGAAATTCGGTGGCAGATGCATTAAGTAGAAAATCATATGCACAATTGGTGAAATAGGCATCAGACTAGTGGCAGTTGATGTCGGTTATAACTGACATGTGGTTGGAATGTGAGGACCAGTGAGATAAAGCGGTCTTCTTTCTGGTTTTGTTGATTTCTGACTTGGTTGAACTGGTTAAAGAGGCACATATATTTGATTCTGAGTGTGTGAACATGAGGCCGAAACTCATTGGTGGGGAGACCATTGAGGGTTGGCAACTAAATGGAGATTCAGTTTTCTGTTTTCGGAATCGGATGGTTGTACCAGTTTCTTTTCAGGAGGATCTTCTTAGGGAGTATAATCATTCCAGGTGGGTTGTTCATCCTAGAATTCAGAAAATGTATAAAGTGTTGAAAGCGCAGTTCTTGTGGGATGGGATGAAAAGAAGAGTGGATGAGTTTGTTTTGAGATTCTTGACTTGTCAGCAGGTCAAGGCAGAGCATCAGAGTCTAGCAGGAATGTTGCAGTCTTTACCAATGCATTTTTGGAAGTGGGAGCAAATTGTAATGGATTTTTTCAATGGTCTACCAAGAATGGTCAGAAAGCACGATGCCATTTGGGTGATAGTGGATCAGCTAATGAAGTCTGCCCATTTCATTCCAATTTTTTCATCTCATACGCTGGAGGATCAGTCCAAAATCTATATCCGGGAGGTGGTAAAGAGGCATGGAGTTCTAGTTTCGATTGTATCTGATAGAGATCTGAGGCTTACATATCGTTTCTGGAAATCCTTACAGCAAGCCCTTGGAACTAAGTTAACCATGAGTACAACGTATCACCCTCAGACGGATGGTCAATCCGAGAGGATGATCCAAACTTTGGAGGATATGTTGTGGTCTTGTGTTATGGATTTTGGTGGCTCGTGGGAGGAGAACATGTCATTGGTTGAGTTCTCGTACAATAAAAGTTATCAGGAATCCATACATATGGCTCCGTTTGAAGCATTGTAATGGGTGGCCATGTTGTTCTTCACTATAATGGGTGGAAAAAGGGTGAGTCCTCGATGGTTGGACTGAGAATTTTCCAGGAGACTATAGAGAAGATCAAGTTAATCAGAAAGAGAATGGGGACGGGTCAGAGTCGTCAAAAAGTTTATGTAGATCATCGTCGATGGTCGTTGTCGTTCGAGGTGAGTGATCATATTTTCTTGAGGATCTCTCATAGGTTGGGACATCATTATTTTGGGAAGTAGGGAAAGTTATCTACGAGGTATATTGGACCTTTTGAGATTCTTGAGCGGGTTGGTGAGGTGGCTTATCATTTGGATTTTCCACCTAGGTTCAGTGCAGTGCACAATGTGTTTCATGTGTCGTAGTTGAAAAAATATTATCTAGATCATGACCATGTGATTCGTTGGGATCCTGATGAACTAGAACCAGATTCCTTTATGGTGTACATGCCAGTGCGGGTTGTGGATAGGTAAGAGAAAGTCTTGTATGGTAAAAGCATCAGTTTAGTTCATTTTTGTGGTAGCATGGTTAGATTCAAGAGGAGACTTGGGAGCGGGAGAAAGACATGGCTGAGCAATGACCCGAGATCTTTCGACAAAGGGTGGGTTCAATACTTTCTGAGGATGGAAAGTCCAATGTTGGGGAGAATTTAGAACCCCCATTTGAGGTATGTAGCCTTTGTTTATGATTCTTTATGTGTTTAAAGTGAATGAGATTATTTGAGAATAGTTTAGGAGAGTTTCGAATGGTTTTGAATAAGTTTGGAGGATTTTCTAAGGGAACAAGGTTTGAGCACGGTTAAGGGAAACCGTGTGGGTTCTCCAGGAAACCGTGCAGTGGGATACAGTAGGCTTCACATGGCCTATGCACATTTTTTCAAACTATGCGAGGAAACCGTGCAGACCCTTTCTCCCAAGGTAGTAGCGTGTGTACAATTTGCTAAACCGTGCGGGCTAATCGTGCGACCACTTAAAAGTGGGGTTTTAAAACCCGGGTCCACTCAGGCTTGCCTTATTTCTCTCCAAGATTCCTCCCACCTGATCCTCACTTGGAATTTTCTCCTCTCAAAGGTTGGAGGGTCTCTTCCAAACGTTTTGGAAGAAAATAGAAGGTGTTTTGTGGTGATTTGAAGGTGGTTCTCCTTGGGTATGTCTCCTCTCATGGCTCTTTGTGGTTTCCTCTTGATCTACATCTCCCACTCTCTCTATTTTCTATATCTACGCCCGTTGTGTGTAGATATAGGGTTGTGGTTGCCTTGGATGTTAATTTTAAGGCCTGTGGATGTTAGGGAAGGAGATCTAGAGAGGTTTCAGTGATGCGTTCGCTGGTGTTGAGGAGTAGTTTCTTGTGGGTCGATTTTCCCAGAACCCTAAACGTAGGTGTCTTCTATCTCGACTCCCCTTAGTTAGAACAAGTTTTTTTGGTTGCAATTAATTTGTGTTGATTAAAATTAATTGTGTTTTTGATGTGCGAAATTGGATGGAAATACCTTTTGGGGATGGTTTGGGGATTTTTTTGGAAACATGGCTTGTGGAGAAATGCACTTGATGTGATTTTAAAATGATTTGTTTTGTTGGTTTGATTAAGATGATTTGAGAAAATGGTTTTCAATAAAAATGTTTGTTTTATTGAAATGTAGGTGGTTATGTAAAATGATTGAAAGGTGTTTTCAATAAATGTTTGATTTATTGAAGTGGATTGACATGTAATGGAAATGGTGAATTGCATATTGTTGTGGAATGGAGGGTTACATGCTTGGTTATGGCTTGTGTTGGTTGTGGGGAAGTGGGTGGGAAGTGTCACTATAAAAGGTGAATGAGATGGGTGGGAAGTCCCACCATCATGGGTTGTCAGGTAGTGGGTGGGAAGTCCAGCTATCTGATAATGGGGTGAATGAGTTGGGCGGGAATTCCCACCATTACCATTTTGGGTTGTTAGGTAGTGGGCCGGAAGTCCTGTAAGCTGAAGATGGGGTGAACTAGGTGGGCGGGAAGTACCACTATTATGGTTGCTTTGTTGTGTGTTTCTTTTCATAGATGGATTTTTTTGGAAATGTGGAATGGTTGAATTGGATTCCTTGTGTGGAATGGTTGATTTGGCTTCATTGTGTGGAATGTTTAGCTTACGACATGATTGTTTGGATTTCCCTGGGTTTACTTGGTTTGGGAAATATGGCTTGGTAAGGGTGTGTTGACTTATGGTAATAGATGCACTTGTGATTATTTTATATAAACTGTTTTACATAAATGTGGCTAACGGTTTTATCCTAGTGGTGTGTGTTGGGAAGTAATTTGGGGAAAACCTATTGAGTAGTTGTACTCACCCCCTACTTTGGAACTTTAGTGTCTTTCAGATGTCTTATACTGGGATACAGGTAAAGGTAAGGCTTCTCATTGCTAGTGGTTCGTGGTGATGCTTGTGATGTGTTGGTGGAGCTTGGAGCTTGGATCTTGGTGTGGAGCTGTGGTGGTGTCATGGTTTGTGGTGTTTTTTTGTTTAGTCTTCCACATAGTACTCTGATATTGTGTTGGATTATATTAGTTTTGGGTTGTATTGTAGAAAATGGTTGTCTTTTGAGAATACATGCTTTAATGTTTTATTAATATTCATCATATAATGTTTGTAGTGATGGTTTGTTTGGTTTTTTCTTAAGGGAAAATCATTCCCCAATTTGTTCTCGAAGCCCTCGACATTTATTTCCAACCTTTGGAACCTTGGGAACATCGCTTAAGGACAAGTAATCCCTCAACGCCTCCTCAAGCCAATGAGGTAGGGGCAGGGTGTTACATATTTGATGTCAAATTAGAAGAATACTTTCTAAATTTACATTAATGATAATTTATCAAAATAATACATCATTAAATTATTAAAAAATAAAAAATATTCAAATAGGAAAAAAGGAGATCTGATATGGTCTAAAATATCACTCATTTTATATTTATGATTCAATATATACCATATTTGTAAAATCATAATCCTTTCAGAGTGAAAAACTTGTCACTGCGGTTAATGTTAAAATCAGGTAACTTAGTGGAGAAACCAAAAAATATAGTTTACAACACCAGAAAATACAATATAAATTTTTTGGATGATAATATTTGAAACATGTAATTCCATAGGATTTAATAACTAGCAATTTGGATTCCTTTTTTTGAGAATTAATTTATTGTAATTTACTATATTATGAAATTTTAAAAGTGCCGCTAACCAGAATAATAAAGTGGTACCTCATCCCTCACTTATTTACAACACATTGAACGTAGAATATAAATAAAACATACCCCATTACAATTGAAAACATATTTCAAATATTTTTACTGTTTATATTAATTCAAAATGATATACTCTAATTCCCTTAATAAGATATCTAAAGGAAGGTAATCATTTTTACGGGTTCCTTCATGTTTCTTTATTCATCTACATACTCTTAAAGTGTTGTACGCATAATAATATAATATATATATTATCATAATAATACTAAGATTTTATAATGATTATGTTGTATCCATATTTCATCTATTTTCCATCCTAAAAAATGACGAACATCACATGTTCATATGTACAACTTACAATCTCAAGATAACACTGTAATTCATTTTTCAGCACCGCTTTACATAAATGGTTATGAATTTGGAATACATGAGTATATATCATATTATATATATATATATATTATTTAATAATAACATACTATATAAATTTTACCCTCTAATCTTTTGGAAAATGATAACATCACTCATGCGTATTTGTGGACTACCACCTCTATGAAGTGATGCAATTCATTTTTCATTTATGATATACATGAACAGACATAAAGATATAATTAATGAATATATATGATATATATTACATAATATGTATTATTTAATTGTTAATAATTATTTACCTTTATTTTTTTCCATCTACAAAAAGTGAAAAAATGTTTATACCTATGTATGGTTTATCGTGTCCATGAATGATGTATTTCAATTATATATCTCTATATTTTATGGATCACAATAAATAAATATATAATGAATATATAATACTTTTATATCATTTTTAAAATTACAGATATTATATAATAATGATAAAACTAAAACTAACAAAACTTCCAAACCAAAAAAATACACGAAAAACGAAGCAGTTATTACTCAGAATAATGATTTTAAAAAATAATAGATAATAATGGTATGATAAAATAATATAATTAAATTAAATATGGTATTATATATATGAGTAATTTTTTCAAATACATATATAATAAATATATATTTATTATATAGAAGGTTCATACAAGTATTATGGAGATTAGATATGAGGTAAGATCTTATTTCACAATCTCATCATTATTCAAGATTGTTTATATTTGAGCCTCATTTTGTGGAATTGTTTGATATTTATATCATGAAACCAATTTTTTTTATTATAATATTTTTATTCATGAAATTTTCATTTAACATTACCATTTTATTTATTTTATTCTTAGAATTAGTGTGATTTTTTTTAAAAAACATACTTTATTTCTCTCTTCGATTGAATATCCTTTCGCTTCAATGTTGTTTTTTTTCTAAATATGTTTTAAATTTTTTTTTTTAAAATTACCCAATTATTTATTAAATAAATTTTTACTCATGTTTTAACTTTTAAAAAATGGCTTAATATTAATATTCTTATCATTTTCCAAATTAGGTACTTTTTTGACATTTTTATAAGTGTAAAAAGAATATTTTTTAACTTATTGAGCAGGAATAAAATTTATTTCTGATACAATCGATCATTTCATTAATGATTCCTTTAAAATATTCCATTATTCATTTAAAATATTTTTCTTAATATTCTAGAATTTTTGATTTTTTAAAGGTGATTTTGAAAATTAAAATGGTATTTTTATCAAAAAATTTCCATCGATCATTTAAATTTTTATTATTATTTTAACATGCTTTATTGAATTATATATCAAGGATATAATGTAGTGATAATATCCAAATTATTTCACTATATGGATTATGAATATTTTTACAGAGGATGTACTATTGATACACCATTCACTATATTACAATGGATGGTTTATCATTATTTTTTTTGTGTTGCGGTAATTTTTAACATTTCATTTTATAATTTTTGAATATGAAAATTTTCCACTGATTATGTTTCGACCCTTTCATATGAATAATTAATTGGAATTAGCATGTTATTGGAGGGGGCCTATATAGCCTCTAGAAGATTCGGTATGTCTCATAAGAGAATCTAAATTGGTTTTTTGCTGAGGCCTTACCCATTTTGTAGATGTCTTAACAAAAGGCCTTGAATGTATTTTCAAATTTCATGGAACAAGATATATACAATATGTTATAAATTTATGACACAATTCATTTCATAATTATGAAATAATCTATTGATTTCTATGTGATTATCTTATTTCTTATGACATTACTGGATGTGTTTCTTTACCATTTTATTATTTATATTGAATTATTTTATTTTCATTAATTTTTTCCATATTATTCATGCCTTATTTAGAGAATCTGATATAACACCTTTGTTATTATTTCTTTCCATAGGATACCAGGAAGTGTTTTATGAATGACATGTAGGTTTATGGGAAAATAAATTAAGGGGTTATAAAAGAAAATACTATGTTTTATTTTAATGTTGTGAAATGTTATTGGAATATCAATTATGATTCTAGTTTTCCATGACTAAAAAACTATTCATTCTTTTGTGATGTGATCTCTTGTATCTAGTTCTAATGTAAAAATGAAACCACTATCTTTGGGCTACTAGATTCTGGTTATTTATAGTTGGTATTGGATAATGTTTATTAGAATCCTTGATATCATGATTTTGGAAAATATAGTTTATGGTTCATAACCCTATGATTTACATTGATAATATTCCCAAAGATAACAATATTAAAACATCGAGATTACTTATAAATCAATAATCAATATAGGTTAATTATTTTACTAGTCTGAATATTTACCATTATGCTTCAAAATTTTGGGATCTAATCCAGTGTATTTCATATATTTGAAAAGATTCCTTGGATAAGGAATAAAAATAATACCAATATACATAATAAAAATAAGGATTTCCCTCTTGAGAAAAATAATAAAGATGGAGCAAGATCTGCTGTTGGATCTGAAAAAATTATAACTAATTTAGTGAATATGATATATGTTAACACCAATGAACTTGCCCGTATAGAGTAGTATACTGATCCAAAATATAGTGTAAAATTTTTAGACTGCTTCATGGATCATAAATCTCCATCATTCAATGGGAATACAAACCCAATTGTAGTTGAGTAATAGATAAGTTCCTTAGAGAAGATATTTTAATCCATGGGAAAAAATTAAGGGGAGAAGATTTTTTATTGTAGTATATCATTCTCAGTGGATGTGGATCAATGGTGTTCATTGATTCAAAACCATACGGATAATTAGTAAATAATGATCATTGAATGTAATTAATTTTAGGAACTTTTCTTATAAAAATACCTTTCTCTTGGACAATTACCATACATAAAGATATAATTACTGATTTTTAGAAAAAAGAAATATAAAAATGTTGAAAAATATGAATCCAAGTTTACAATGTTATCAAGGTCTGCTATAGACTACATTGATTATCCAATGAGTAATATTAACTATTTCTTTTATGGATTAAAAATAATCATTCGAATAGAACTTGCATCTAAAAAATTATCATCAAATGAAAATATAGTATCATGAACTATCAAGATTGAAAACTAATTCTTGAAGCATTATGGACAGAAAGAAAAGGAAGTGGAGAAAATTATAGAAGAGAAAAAATGGATAATGAGAATAATGAAAAGAAGTGTTATCCAAAAGTGATAAATGTAGAAGGAAACTCCCTCATACATTCATGAAAAAAATTAGAGTTTTATATAAGTTTTGAGAGAATGGATACCCAGTTCCTTATTGCAAGGGTAATAAATAATATATAAATTTTCAATTATTTAACTGTAAAGATATAAGGAACTACACAAATGAATGCAAATATTTCAAGGAAATACACCATATAATAAGTTAAGGGATTAAGGAATTGATAATTATATTACAACAATAGAAATGAAATGATTAAAGTAATTATTTGTTTGGAATCAATAAATATGTTTTAGAAGTATTTTATAAACATATAATGATTATATTAAAGTAGTTTTTCTTTAAGCATTTGAAATAATATTTTTAATGGTATCGATGACAAAGAAAAGTAATAAGGTTATTTTTTAGAATACATGAATCAGGGAAAGATAACCCTAAATATGTTACTGATGTTGAGTTAATAATAATTAGTTGGAATAAAGATATGAATAAATTTGGAAAAGTTAATGGAGGTAGTATTGGTGACCCTGAAAACGTTTAGTCATTTGATGAAAAATTAATTTATGATGGATTTTACAACTTTTTTGGATTTATGAAATGTAATTGATAATATGAGATTGTATTTAAGAAATGGATAGAGAGTTAATTTTTATAAGAATGTATGTTTTAATAGAGGATTTATGGAAATTAACATGTTTCAAGAGAATATGTGCTCATGTAATTCAAATATTTGTTTTATAAAAATTAAGTTCAACTTTATGGATTAATGTTATGTTAATTTTTGAATTTTTCTGTACATATTTTCCAATGGTTTTAGGTTAACCATTTATAGAATATACTAAGTTGTAATTTGGGTGTTATTATTAGAGCTTTAGAGATTAATTTAATATTGGATAAATCAGAATAACCATTTTTGTTTTGAAAAATATATAGAGTTAGGAGGAATAAATTTTCATTCTTTTATAAAACTTATGATTCATTAAATGTTAATTATAGTGATATGGGAATAATATATTAATCTTGAATATTCATTTTTAGAGTAAGACAAGAAGATGAAGTTGATCAAAGTACAACTAAATGATATAATAATATTGAAGAAAGAATATTTCCTTATGTTATTACTCTATATGGTAGTGAAATTCTTAAAATATAGAAAAAATGATCTTGAAAAAAAATCTCTCCCTATTATGACCATTCCTAATGAATCAATGTTATTTTCTCCAATCATTAATTTATAGTATTATGGTTGTTAACTATCATCCTGAACATATTTTATACCACTCTCTATCAGTCCTTGGGAATTATCGTTCTCTTCCATGTACACATTTTTAATTACCACTAATTTTCTCCTATATAGGTCCTTGGATATATATAATTCAATATGGACTTCATATTCCCATTTTCCCTGTTCTCAAGAGGATTTTCTATAAGACCTTTTATGATGTGAGTTTTTAATAACGAATTTTTCAAATATCAAACCCTTGATTATTGTTTATAATTTTAAATTATGAGGATGATGTTTATTGAAGGGGGAGGATGTAACACCTTGAGATTTTTAAAAGAGTAAAATTATGTTCAATATCATACTTGATCGTAACACCGAACTTAAACAAAATATGAAATACTGTTATCTGTTTATTATAACCTAGACTTTGAATTATTAGATATAAATAATACTAGACAAATTAAAAAATATATATTAAGGACATACTCAATACAATTTTTTTATTAGTTCTAAAAAAATAATTACTCAATTTTCAATTAATTTATTTTATGCGTCATTTGTAATTATTCATAAAAAATAATTTTTATTGTTTTTATGAGAAAATATTATAATTAAATACCAGAAAATCTATAAATTGTGTTTTATAAAAAATTATTTTTTTAAATCATCATATGAAAATTATCTAAGGGTTAATGTTTTATATTTTTCTGTAATGATTTATTTTTAATTGAATAATGTAAAATATCATTTTTTTTAAAAATTTATAATTGTTTGAATAATTTAAAGATTTATACGTTTTATAAAATTATATCAAACTTCAATTAGTTTGATTATTTTATTTATAACTATAACTTCACCCGTGAATACATGCGACACCATAAATAAAATCTAAATTTCATAATGTATTAATAATTTGAGAAGTGATTAATGAAAATTAATAATAAATATGTTCAAATTAAAATTCTAGTCATAGTTCTCAAATATTAATAAGTAACAGTAAATAATGAATTATGTAAAACAATGTTATACAGAAACAATAAATGAAAACAGATGTTATAGATTGTTTAGGTAGGTGAAACATTTAAATAAAAACATGGAAGCATAACTTTGAAATGAAAAGAACAACATGGTTCATTTTTAGAAAAGAAATAACTTTGGACTGTTCGGTTACCCATGAAATAGAACTATGTAATGTTTTTTCACCATGGTAATATAACTTTGAAATAGTTTCAGTAGTAGATATATGAATTATAATAGTAACTGAAACCAGGATTTTCAATAGCAGTAGGTCCGTCCATTAGAGTCAAGCTCGTGTCATCAGAATGCGCATTTAATAGCCTCCGAGTACTGCCATGATTCATCAATGCATATGTGTAGCAGTTCGTTAATTTGTAGATAGTTATATTGATCCCTGTAATGAATAATTAAACTCTAATGTGAGTAAATGACACATATTAGTATGAAAAAATAATCAGTTACATGCATATCTGTCACCTAATGCCAATTTGCATCCCAAACCTTAATATTAACATCACATTATACTATTATTTTATATCATGAAAAAATGAGATATCATAAAACAGGAAAACATTATTTCTATAATGAACCATGTATAATCAGAAATTGGGAATTCTAGAAACAAACATCACTATTCGAAATCATATGTTTTTATAAAATGAGAATCCTCTTTTACTGGAGCGAAAAATTATTAATCTAATGAATTAGAATTTTTTTTCTACATTAATCTATGATTTTTGATGTAATGATGAAGCATGTTAATGTTATGGAATGGAAGTACATCAAACATTTATTTCAATAATAGATGAGTTAACGATACAACATGGTGCAGGTGTGGGATGGCATTGCTAGACTTCCATTCCAACAGGACAAACCACACTGCAATGTATACACCCAATTAAGCATCACACTCCCAATGAAGTAGCACACTCAAATACCAAGGAAACAAATGGTCATTTAATAAGGAAAAATAGAAAAACAACCGAATTTATATATTGACCAACAATTAGTAATGTTATTTCAGGAAAAAATAATGGAAACCCAAGATATTAAAAATCAGGCTATATCAAATAACAAGGATATGAAAATAGAAAAACTAAACATGAGTAAATCAATTAAAAATATATGCAATAGTAAACATCAATGTTTTTCTTCAATGAAAAATAAACTAACACAAAAAGGTCCTTAACTCACACCTCCTTACTAGACACAACCATAACATAATGTAGAGAAATCATATAAAATGTGTATATATTCAAAATTTTAAATGGAATTTTGAAAATTATATATTGGACAACATTTTTTCATTACATTGGTAAGGAATGGAAAATAATCAGTCTAGTTTGTCAGATTTTTTTGTTTTTGTTATCCATTAAATGGAGATGATGTTCATTGGAATGAGTTGATGTTGGCATGGGTCTCGTGACAATGAGTCCTTGGGTTTGAACAGATCTTCAGAATCAAATTAAGTCAATGTTTTATATCTATATAAAGATATCATTGTAATGAATGAGCAAAAATACACACTTATAAGCCACACCATTGAGGCAACAATATAATATTTAACAGTTGGAAAATCAGAAAAAAAGATGGAGTGGTTTTGTAATAAATTTTAAAAATAAAACAAAATGAAGGAAAAACATGTATTGGATGCAACATGTACAAAATAACAGTAAAAGAAAATAAAGATAAAGAAACTATACCTGAGTTGATGATACAGTTGTACTTGTTGTACCGAATCCAGCAGCAGTGTTGCAGGTGACTCCTCAAGATACAACGGGTTAATGTTCTTAAAAAATATGGGTGAAATGAATATTACAGGTATGTGGTGACTATTGTTTTTAATAATATAAATTATAAAAAATAAAAAATAAAATACTACATCATAATAATATTACATAGAATGTTTTAATGTGAAATTGATAAGGCTTCCAATAATTGTTTTTGGAAGAATCACTATATTTACCCAGCTGTCTCCAAAACATTGATGATAAGTGATGATATAATTTTTATTATCATTGATGAAGAGAACTATGTAAGTGTTTAGTTCTGAAGAACATTTTTGATTTTAAATTTTGTAACTTGTGACATCTTGTGACACAAAAAATTTCTTTGATTCGGAAATGTTTTGCTCTGTGGGAAAACAAAACTCATCCTGGTCATATTATATAATGAAACAAAACTGTGAGTTTAAAAAGATCACAAAATACATGAAAAAGATAACACTGTTCAAGAAGATTACTTTTATCAGAGTATATATCAACTGAGAATCTATTTTTCTTATGAACTACATGACATGCTTGTCGAAGAGAATGATAGATAATGACTCTTTCTTATCATTCACTAGTAGTTGAACTCTAAACCTGTTTTATTTACAGTTGATAGAAGCCATGTGGTTGTATTAATACTATTAAATTCATATAATAAGCATATAACCATGTAATATTTAGAAATTAAGGAATACATTAATTGAATACCTTGGAGTAGCGAAGCTTGGTGATTTTTGACAATTCTCGCACCAAATGTTCCCATTGGCAGTTTGAACTTTTTTCATGAAAGTGTTTCATGATTCAAAATACTAGTTATGATTGATTTTATGTTTAAATACTTTAGCAGAAATAAAACACATTTTCGATGTGAGACAATTATTAATATTAATATATTTATGAAATTATGTCTTACAAGTAAAAGTGATGTAGATGACATAGTCCAATAAAAAATTCTGGATATTGTACTTTCCTTTAGAAAATTTTTAACATCAGAAATACTTTTTTTGTTATTCTAATAAGGTAAAGGGGTCACAAACCTATTTGAATGCGTTGATGGAGGACTTTGAAATTGCAAATGACTGATGATCCTAGATCTGTTAAATGCATAAAATTCAGCATCCAAGACGAACTTTTATACAGATTTCATTCATGTTGTTGGTATTTATAGATGAAATAGCTGAAAAACAATATCAGTTAACATTTTACCTTATTTTAAAGTTGTTGAATACTGGGTTTTCCATATTGAGTAGTATTTTTGAAGCATTAATTGATGTGGTGATAATAAAAGATGTTGGGACATGATGAAGAGCATTAGGAGAATTTGAATTGACTAATTTAAAAACAAAACAGTGAAATTCTGAAACTTTTTAGAGAGCATATGCATAATTTCAAAACTTTATTGTTTGAAATAAGGAATAATAGATATTGGAACATTATAATTTTACATAAGAAATAAAATATTATGGAACATAAATGCTACCAGAACATTACACTTTTTAGTTTGCAATAATGAATTGAAGATGCTGGAACCTAATAGATGCTAGGAATATATAGTTTTCTAATATTAAATTTTTCAATAAGATGTTAAGTATTATAGTGTTTCTAATAATAGATTATGGAAAATGTTTAAAATCATAAGAATAATTTTAATTAAATAATTACTAAAGATTATAGTTTTCAATATGGAAGATTTTTTAATCTGTAGATAGATTTCTTACACGTCAATCTGTATTCCCTGACCAGCAGCAAGATAAATAATTTAGAGGAGTCATTGTTATTTCCAATTAATCTGACATTATTTTGGAAAACACCCCCCAAAAGCTAAATTTTATTCACAATCCTCTAAATGGAATCATAATAGATGTGTTCATAATTGAAATATTTTATGTTAATTGTTGTGAGAAGACAAGGATGCTAACCTATCATTCTCTAAAACAATTTGGATCTTTTGGTTGGAAGTACCAATATACTGTATAGGATATTATTGATGTAGATGTCCAATAATTTCTATAACAGGTAAAAGTGATGAAAAAATAAGTGTTCTTTATGAATAGAGTAACACACTTAAGAGTGTATGAATTATACAGATGTTGAAAAAGCTGAATAGTATACTCTTTTAGATCTATATTTTTAGACTATATTTTCTAAAAACATGTAGTAATGATTCATTTGAAAATTATATAATGCAAAAAATTTTGTACTAAAATGTACTTATTAATTTTTGTTCTGGAACGTTTTTGTTAGTAATGTTAGAAAAAGAAGTGAAGTCAAAACTGAATAGTGGTAGTTGAACATCGGTCTGCCGAACATACATTGATGTTGTAAAAAACAATTGTCAATCATGTATTTGCCCGCATGTAGCTCCCTTTATTAGGATACATTTTGATGTTTTGTATGATGTAGTATAAGCCTTCACACATGAGTGGTTTGTATTTGGTGATGAGCTAGAAGTTAGTAATTGTAAACTGAATTTTGGTCTCCATCATCAATTAATTTTCAAAGTAAATCTTTAAAAAGAATATGAAACATATTAGATACATAAAATACTATCCTGCAATAGAATTACATAGTATTATATTTATGAAAATAGTACATAAATATTAACTTCTGGACATGATATACTCACTTTTCCATCACAAAGATTCAGATAAATAGCACCAACATCAATGTTGGGTGATTAATTACACTACAGATTGAAAAAACAGACTTGTATCTTCAATGTTTCATCGACATCAATAGAAATCTCATTCAGTTGAAAAATTATTCATGACATGTTTTCAATTCTGTATGTTTTTAATTTTTGTACATATATAACATTGTAAGAGGAAATATAAGTCATGGGTTTATATATATATGTAATTGATAAAAGATATAAAATGTATATATTTGGAATGAAAAGATAACTAAGAAAGGTTATCAAAAATTTTTATGTAGAAATTATTTTGTGTATAGTCAAAGGTTGGATTACCTCAATCATTAAGAACAATTTTCAAACCCCTTAATGAATTCACTCTAGATATTGAAACATAATGTTTTCCATGATAGAACATAGGCTTGTAAATATATAAACAAATAGAAGTCATAGATTGAACATAACTCTTATTAATAGTCATTGAATAATTAACAATCAAAGGATATTGTCTTCTTTGTAATTTGAATGGCTATCTATGATCATTGTGTGTCATATTTATTATTGGGATGAGTGCAAGATACCCAAAATGAAAACAAGTTAAAATTTCAGCTTTGATGACATGGTCACCAAAACATGTAATAATCAGACGAGTACCATTTTATAACCCCACTAATTGGTCTACATTTCTAAGAAGCATAATGGGTACTTCAATCTTTAATGTAATTTTGTGTGCAGGAAGCTCAGAGGAATTGATACCATTTAAAATGTCAGTAGTATATATCTTATCAGGACGATCTGTATCAAAACTGGCATTGTAAACAAGATCAGAACTAAAGTAATCTTGTCCTTCTAATGTACTAAGAGTTAAAATGTAGTCATTGAATTCCCAAACAACGTCATAGGATGGTTCTAATATAGAATTTCCTTTCAAATATGAAACATCTACAATGTTATAATTGAAATATGGGTATGAAAAATCAACAGATTCTACCAATGGTTATCTACTTGTTCTTAGAAGATATGTTGATTGTATTTAAATGAACCCAACCCCATCATGGATCTCACTAATGCATCCCTCAGTAATATCCAAAATCAACTTATAAAATTGTCTAACATCATCAAAACTATCATTTGAATCTATGGATTGACACCTCATGTTTTGGGTCAATGATAAAACCGGACAGTGTTTCCATTAATATGATGACATTATACTTGCAAATACATTGTCACTTGTATCACCACCAGGGATTAAAGGAAGTATATGTTGAAAAATATCCACCTAGGACAACCGTTAAACCACTATATGATAAATTATAATAATTTTCATTCTTTATTGATAATATATCTCTTAATGTACCGTCTAGAGCTTCAAAATAGTTTTTTATGAATCCTTAGAGCCTCATCACAAAAAATATTTTTTTTGACCGTAGTAGTTCTCCAACATCACTCCCTTGCTTAATATTGTAGACCGAGTGGCCATTTATAGATATTAGAATTTGAAATTTAGAATTGGCTGTCCTCCCAGATGGTAGGAGTAATGGTGCTATTCCACTAGAAGAAACTATAAGAAAAATTTTACCTTGTAACCTTAGTAAACATGGTAAGACTCTCCAAATTAAAGTCTTACCCATAAGTCTCAATCCATGCAAGAAAAACAAACCCCAACCGCAGTACATAACGGAGTCGTAATTCTCCCCATAACTTTTTTTTTGTTAAATAGAAAGCATATTGTGTAAGGATGGGTACTCATTATAAATGTTTTCTGTATTTTAATTGAGATCTTCTATAATCAACCAATTTGGTTGAGCAGCTATTGAATAATCTGGAACTGGCATCATAGGATAAGATTATAGAGATTTACCTTTTCTGTGGAGAATGTTATCTCTTTCTATCTAACCAAACATTTTTTTTGATGATCCATCCGTGTCAAGTCTACAAGAGTGGTAAATATTATTACAAATAAATATACTAAAATAGATATATAGTGACAAATACATTATGTTGTTTGTACCTTGTATTTCCATAAGTTGTTGTTGAGAATATATAATATCTTTGGTCAGAATCTCCTAGGATTGAAGCCAAACAATGTCAGGTCGAGAAATGGCATTTGAGAATAAAATTCCAATGAACAGCCTTCACAAATAGTGTACCATTCCCCAAGGAGATACATATTTTAGTGCTTGAATAAACTCATTGTCATCAGATAATAGTTTCATGGATGAGTAGGTTTGTCTAAATTTATAATGAGTAATGTTGTTCACCGTTCTAATAAAATCACATGAAGTCACATCTCTGACCTTTTTATATAGAATCCACAAGTAATATATTTATCTAGAAGGGGGAGAAACATAGTAAAATATGCCAATAATGAATCCATATTTGCATGAATCCCATTTATTTTCATGATATTGGTAAAAAAATCTTGTTGGGAATTTTGCATATGTTAGACTTTTTCCCCCTGGGTAAAATAGATTTTCTTCAAACCAAGATGTAAACATAGTATTAGAAATGTTTCTATTATTTAAGAGGTCTTATATATTTTTAGAGTCTGCATACGTCATAGTGTTTTTTTCCAAGTATATGGAAATGAAGTCTATAAACAGAAGGATATCTAAAAATAATATCATAATAAAAGATCCAAAAATAAGCTTTATAAGGTGAGATGCATCGGCGATCATAGTACATTTTAATCTCATCCACACCATTCTCAGACATATGTTTTTTTTGCAGTCATAGAGTGCTGCGGTGACATGATCATGGCCCTTCATTATATATTTAAAAAGGTATTTGATAGAGGATGCCTGATAGTAAATTTTGATATCTAGATGAGCTTTATATTTTAACAGAAAAATTGAATTGTATGGAACAACAAACCGATTGTCCAGTACTATACCATTTTTGACAATAATACGTCCATAATTTCTTCCCTTAAATACAAAATAATAATCATCATCTATTTTGGTATTTTCAATAATTTTTTGGATAATATTTTGATCATATCCCATTCTGCATACAAGGTTAGTGGTGATTCACATCACCACACGGACCATGGATCATAAGGTTTTCAACTTATTCATTTCGTTTTGGAAAGGTACCTTTATTTTGAATTTCGGCCAAATCTATTCTGTTAATGTCTTTTGGAGTGAAAAATTTGTCTTCATGACTAATAAATAATAGAATGTGCACATACGGCAGTCCTCTTTTCTGAAACACCAGAATATGAACAACTACATTAGAGATTGAAGAGTAGGTGAGAAAACATGTGAAAAACATGTGACATTTTTTTAAAAAAGATGTCATTATAATAGTCGATAGTATTAGTGATGAAGTTTCATACTTTCTCAAGACGTTCTGAAGAAAAAACCTTCTCATATATCTTTCATGAGTTGTTTGACCTTAATATTGAAAATTTTTGACAATATATGTGGAAAGTCTGATGGGAGAAGGTTGTTTTATTTAACAAATCTCAAAACATTAGGCCACATCATATTACATTTAAATTTTAAAAAAGAACTGGATACCCCACACAATTATATATTTGACATAAAATCTTGGTAATTTTGAATAATATACCTTAGACTGCCCATAAATGTGGAATTTGAAATGATATGCTTCCCACCTAAAGACCCATCTCAGTCACCTCCAAGAAAATCATCTTGCATACCATTGTATAGTTCCTCCCTCATGCATTTTTTATTGAAGAGAATAAAAGATATTCTTTGAGACTCAATAATGTAATATTCATGATCAATAAACTATTATAGAATCCTCCTAGAATAAATTAGACAAGCTGAATCATTTTAAGGGAATTGAAGGTCAGAGGGGAAATATTCTCTCATAGTTACTTTTCAGAGTTTTTTACTTCGATTGAAGGGTTTTTCATGATGGAATATGATGTTAACATATCCGTCCTCTCTGCCTGTGAAAACCAATGGATATTGAAGAGGAAGGTATAGTGGGTGAAGCTCATCTATGTATTGAAAGTCACTACTTTTACTTTGAATGATGATATATCTCTCAGGATTTAGATCGTCAATGTCACTGACAATGAGCTTTGCAATCTCAGATGTAGTTGGTAAGTTTTATGTTTGTGCATATCTTCCACATCTTCTAAGAATTCGCATCTTCAAATTTGTAGTGACATTACTCTGAATAACATCCCTTGATATTCTGAATTGATGTGATAAATAATTGTTTTCATGAATCATATCTTGTAGTTTCTAATCAACACTGAAATCTATAATTGAGTTTTTATTTATATCATTGAAGCAGCATATGAAAGTGTTATGAAGTTAAAATCATAAGAGAAAAAATTTAGATATTACCACTTAATGTAGCAGTCACCTGATAGACCATAATCCTTTTTGAGCTTCATTTGCAGTGTTATATACATATAGATGAGCAAACATTGGTGGTTGTCCATCCGGAGGACATAAACATCCAATACGGTGGTAGTTTTGTCCATTTAATATAAAAATGTTTTGATACCCACCGCAATTACCAAATTTGTCTACTTTGATGCCCAATAATGTGAATATAAACCTAGAGTTATAAATGTGCACGTGGTCTTGGAATGTTTTTGAATGTGTAGAGATTGTATTAAAAACAGACGTTCTATGGTATTCAAGGCATGTATGAAACAACTGTAAAGCAATTTCTCAGAGCGAGAAACATAAAGAGAACTATGGGATATGTATGTGGTTATATTTATTATTCCAATGTTCATAACATAAGTTTGAACCCCGATACTGACAAATTTCAGAATGGTCTTCAAAATTTAAATATATTGAATGAGAAAAGTGTTATTATATTTGATATTAATTGGGAAATAATGAGTTGTCTAATTATATTGTATACTCAACTGATGTAGTAATATAAATTTTTATGAAATGTAAATAACCTGTTTGTTTAGAACATTAAAGTTATATTGACTCATCTATAGCATTCGAATTCAAGTTATTTTTTATTGATGTCAATTTAGTAATAGAAAATATAAAGTAAAATAGTCGAATGTGGAAAATATACAATCCACCTTGACAGAACTCTGAAGTTGATTATAAGAGCTATGTCAAAGATTGTTGAAGGAGTAATTTTCATGGTGGTTTGATTCATTGGATGTTGTTCCTCAGGTGGTGGTGTTGAAACTGCATGCTTATTACCCCCTAATTAGAATAACACTATAGGTGACAATATTATTAAATATTATAAAGTGTCACTATATAAATAGATATAGAGATGAGAAACTTGAAGGGATTGTTGGACTATATAACATAGCCATGGATGAAAAAGGAATGTAGTTTTTTATAGAAGTATAAGTAGTACTATTCATTATTTAAGTTGCATGCAATAAAAATCAATATTTCACTGATAGAGAATAAATAATTTTTTCAACTGAATTGTGCTTACAGTGATGAGGAGGCATCCGCTGGCTCCGTAATAGTATGACCATTTGTATTCATACCATGTAAGAGTATAGTTGGTACATGAAGTTGTTAAATAGAAATGTAACATATTGACCATATAAATAAACAAATATCAATGAAACATTCTTACATAATGACAAACTTTGTTGTATTGTGGTATTCTATTGTTGGTTTTTCTTGTTTGATCTTGCAACTAACATTGAAAAATTTGAAAAGTGTTGAGGGACTGTGAAATAGGTAAATGAAAATTTTTAGAAAGACATGGTTTCTTGTTTCGTAGTATGAAATCAATATAATTAAATTGTAGATAGTAAATTGAAATCACCATTTCTACATATAGGTGATAACGGAATGCATCGATGTATTTCTGTGTTATTAGCTTGTGTGACCACGTCAGCTGTAAAAAAATTGTCCAAAAGTTATTGTTTTCATAAAATTATTAGTACTGTTAGAATATAAATTTTCATGAAGCCAAAAAATATACTAAAGAGGTATGATATTATGATTTTCAATATGATAACTAAAAAAATTAATGGACTTTGTAAATTAAACTTACCATTAATGGGTATTGGTGAGAAAGGAAACCATATTACTGTTTGTGTGCATCATGTTGGTGTTACAGAGTAACTTTCATTAATGTTTTCAATAGACATTCTTCCAATGGAATTGAAATTATCATAAAGACATAAGATGTTGTTTGATAAATAATGGAACAATATCAGTACTACAGAAAAAAAGAAGACAACCTGATTAATGTTATTGCCATAGTAGTATTCATTGAAGCCATGCGTCTCTAAATCTCGATGGGGAGAGCATGTTTATATGGTGTATCTTTTTATTTGATTGTAAAGTAATTTAATAGAACCATAAAAACATGAAATGCAGTGTTGTGATCATATTATAGGAAATGTATATTCTAAAGGAAATTGATCCTTAGAATGTGTTTGTAGTCACATTCTAAGGGTTGTATGTCCGAATAGAACATGTGGAAATTATTTAATGAGATAAATCTAATTTAAACTTTTATATTAATAATTGGTCAGTGAGAAATGGATGATCAGATTAAACATGGCTACTTGGAGGTAGTACTATCATCATAGTATAGATAATTTAAATGCTGAAGGAAATTAATACTTAGAATCTTCATGTAGTCATTGTTATGGTTTGATGTCAAGTTTCAATTTAAGGTAGATGCTGAAGAAAAATAAAACATGGAGTATTGAATTGGGATAAAGTATAATAAAAGATTCAATACCTTATGTGAACTTGAAAATAATATAACAAAGAACACAAGGGATAGGTATCAAAATCTTGTAGGTAGACATAACTATTTCATAAGGTATTGATGAAGCTAAACCAAGAAAACCTGAGTTAACTAGCACAGTATAATACCGCGGATTTTAGAAAAAATCATGGGTTTAGTTGGTGGTGGATGATTTTGGAGTGATGATATCATATGTACATGAAGAAGTTAAAGGTTGTCCATGACGATGGAGACATGGTACCCGACTAAGAAGAACTTGAAACCCTATATTTTGGACACTGAATGGAGTAGATTACAAATGCCTAGTTTGCATATATCCAAATTGGTTAAGGCGGTGTGTCGAAAATTAGTTCTGACTATAGAACCTTCATTCTTATTACTGCCTCATTAGAATAACACCATAGGTGAAAATGTTATTAAATATTATAAAGTGTCACTATTTAATGAGTTATTGAGATGAGAAACCCAAAATTCTAGTTGGAATGTATAAAAAACCCATGGTTGAAAAAGGAATGCAGTTTATGATAGAAGTATAAGTAGTAATCTTCATTATTGATGTTGTGTGCATAAAAATAAATATTGCAATGATACAGAATAAATTATATAGTCAATATATTTGTGATTATAATGACAAGGAGGCATCTGCTGGATCCATAATAATATAACCATTTGTATTTTTACCTTGTAAGAGTAATGATGGGACATGAAGTAGTCAAATAGAAAAGTAAATTATTGACTATATAATTAATCAATGTTCATTGAAAACATTCTTATAGAATAACAGACTGTGTTGTATCATGGTATTCGGTTCTTTTTCATGTTTGATCCAGTGACTATCGTTGATAGATTTGAATAGTCTTGAGGGATTGTGAAATAGGGAGATGAAATTTTTTAGCAAGACAATGTTATCTATTTCACAATATGAAATAAATGCAATTAAATTGGATATAGTAAACCAAAATCACCATTTCTGCATATATGTGATAGTGGAATGCGTCATCGTATTTCTGTGTTATTAGATGGTGTGACCACTTCAGCTGTAAAACATTGTAAAATAGTTATTGTTATCATAAATTTATCCGTACTGTAAGATTATACATTTTCAGGAAGCAAGATAATATACTAAAATAGGTTTGATATTGTTATTTTCAATATATAACTACATAAAAATTAATGGACATTTTATATTTAACTTACCATTACTGGGTATTGGTGATAAAAGAAAACATATTCCTATTTTCATTCTTCCTGTTGGTGTTACAAGTTTACTTGAATTATTGTTTTCAAGAGACATTATTCCAATGTAATTTCAATTATCATAAAAATATAAGATTATGTTTGAAAAAAATTGAACAGTATCAAGACTATATAAAAAAAAGAAGACAACCTGATTGATGTTATTTCCATAGTAGTCTTCTTGAAGCCATGCATCACTATATCTCGACGGGGAGTGCATGTTTATATGGTGTATATTTTTATTTGATTGTAAAGGAATTGAATAGAACCCTAAAACCATGAAATGTAGTACTGTGATCAGATTATAGGAAATGAATATCCTAATGACAATTCATCCTTAGAATGTGCATGTAGTAACATTCTAAGGGTTGTATGTCCGAATGCTAACTGTGGCAGTTATCTACGACGATCAATCTAATATAAACCTTGATTTTAATGATTCGTCAATTAGTATTGGACAATAATATTAAACAAGTATACATAGAGGCAGTATTATGATCATTGTATAAAGAATGTAAATGCTAAAGAAAAATAATACTTAGAATCTTCATGTAGTCACTACTATGGTTGGATATCAAGTTACATTTTAAGGGAAATAATGAATAAAAATGTTATTTGGAGTATTGAATTAGGATAAATTATAATGAATGTTCCATTAACTTATGTGAACCTACAAATATATAATGAAGAATATAAGGGATATATATCACAATCTAGTAGGGGAACATACCTATTTTTGAAGAGATTTATAGAGCTTAACCAAGGAGAACCCGAGTTAACTAGTATTGTATAATACTATGTATTTTAGATGGAATATAGGTTTCAGTTAGAGGTGGACGATTTTGATGTGATGATATTAGAGGTACACAGAAAAATTAAAGGCCATCCATGGAAAAGGAGACCTGATAGGTGACCAAGAAGGACTGGACACCCTATATTTCGAACATAGAATGGAGTTGCTTACAAAACCCTAGTTTGAGGATATCCGAAGTGGTGAATGTGGTGAACCAAAAATAAATACTGACCATAGATTTTGGAGAACGATATTGGTGATTACATCTGACGATGATGAAGCGAAAATGGAGGGTGTTTTCGAACAGGTGAATCAGTACAGCAAAGTCGTGATAAGGATGAGATCGGTAGATGTGATGATGATGTAGAAAATGAGCGATGGGGTGGATATTAGAATTGGGGAATATATAGTAGGGATATGAAGTGATTTTTTTTGAGTTGAGATGTCGATTTCAGTGAAATCATATGATGATGATGAAGGTAGATCAACGAAGGGTTTAAAACTCTTGTATCTGAAAGGATAGTCATGATGGGGAGGGAGGGTAATGCGATGGAAGGAGGTAAGATGAATAAGGTAGGATGGATTGAATTTATGTGGGATAAACCTGTGGGGGAAAAATGACAACTTTAGTAAATATATAGATTCAATAAAGTTTATAGGATTCAATATTATGATTCAATTTTTTATAAAACAAATTTATATATAAACATAAATTTTTCTAAAAAACACATTTTCATTGTGTTTTGATTTTGGATTTTATATTAAATTTTGAAACTTATAAGTATTTTATTTATAAAATTGATTCAATATTTTTAATCATGTGGTTCAAATTTGGAAAATATTCCCCTTTTAGTCAATATGAACAATAAATGTGGTAAAATATATCAACTCGGTAAAGAGTTAATCAGTTTTACATAGGTTAAAATTAAGTGATAAGGTCATAATATTTCGTAATAATTTTTATTCGATGAATTTAATTATACCCTCACCACCTTATTCTATTAATGTGTGTTTTTAATGGATATGTTTCCATGAAAACGATCAATATAATATTTAAATCAATAAATGTTACAAAATTTTACTCTCCTAGTTTTAAATATCTTTTATGTTACCACATAGGTAAAAAAGAAAGCTATTATTTAATATAAATATAAATTTTTTTCATAAAGAAATTATCATAATGAGAATAATTTATTTATAATTTTTATTGATTATATAGTCACATTGAATGCATATCTAACACTAATATAATATTCATGCAATTAAAAGAACAAAAAATTAAAAGATATTACAAATACTAAAAGTGATATAATTTGTTCTATTTAGAGAGTTAAATTATTTTTTAAATGAAAATGAAATATTATTTATGTTTATATTATTTATATTCTAAATATGTCCTTGTCATGATGTATTGGAAGTCAAATTAAATGAATAGTTCAAATATTTTCATTAATGATAATATATAAAAATAACAATATATTAAATTATTTGAAAATAATTTAAATATTGAAATAGGAGAAATGTCATAAATATAGTAGAATAATTTAACCATTTCACACTAATGAGAAAATAAAAACATCATATGTAAAATTATAACCCTTAAGGATTGAAAAACACGTCCCTGTGGTAATTGTTTTAATAGGTTAACTAAAGTGATATATGAGAAGATATGGTTTAGAAAACCATAGAAACATATATAATTTTTATTAGATGATATAGTTTACACCATATAATACAATATTTTATAATACCTATAAATTTGGTTATAGTTGTCTTGAGAATGACTTTATTATTTTTTAATCTTTTATGAAATTCCAAAAGTTCCCGTCAACTCAGTCATAAAAGGGAACCTCCCCCCTCACTTCTTTACAACACATTGAGCCACCTAGTTTGACAAAACCCTTTCCATTCCTATTATAAAAACATTTATCCATGTTATGTAGGTTTGTTTCATTCCAAAATACATACTCTTTGTCCATTAAGAAGAGATCTAAATGAAGTCTACTGAAAAAGAGGTAATCATATTTACTAATTCCTTCAAGTTTATTTCTTCTTATACTTCATACTAAAGTCTTTTAACCATAATTATAGAGTAGATCCAATATTATAAATATTCATAGATGTTATTATGACCATGGGATAACCAAATTTCTTATCTTTTCTATATTATCAATAACGAAATCTTTTCCCATGCGTATGTACCACTTACTATCTCTATATAGTTGTGTAATTATTTTTGATCACCTATTTTATTGGATATTTATAAATAAAGAAATAATGATTATATATGATATTTATGAAATAACTATTAATCTATAACTATAATATCATATATACCATTTTCTTTCAAATCTTTTGTAAAATGATAAAGTCTCGCATGCGTACTTGGGGACCAATATCTCCATGAAGCGATGTGATCCATTTTTCATTTCCATTAAATTTGGATATCAATAATGATAAATAAACATAAGAAATATTTATGATATTTATATCATTTTTAATATTTTTATTATGTAGAAACGATAATTAATGTAAAAGCAGCATAACTACTAAATCAAATCATACATGAAAAACAAAGTAGTTATTACCCGGTATAATGTTTTTAACAAGGAATTGTTGATTAATGGGTGATAAAAACTTATAAGTAAATTATATATGGTATGATATATATAATTATAGTTATATAATTCAGTTATAAAAAATAAATATTTATTATAATGGATGTTCAGACATGTAAGAAGGAAATCATACATGAGGTAAGAGTTTATTTCATAATCTCATCATTATTTGGGAATGTATAAGTTTAAGTATCCCTATGGGTAATTGTTTGATATTTATATCTTAAAACCAATATATTTTATTCTACTATATTTATTCATTAAATTTTAATGTAATTATACCATTTCCTCTATTGGTAGTTAAAACTATTGAAAAAATTCCTTTAAGATGAGCTAACTTTGCTTTTCTCTTCGGTCAATTATCCTTTCTTTTTCCACATACATGTTTTCTAAAAGTGTCTTCATGATAATTTCTAATATTATAAAATTATTTATTAAATATATTTTTATCCATGTTTTAATTTTTAAAAAATGGTTTAAAAGTAATCTTTTTGTTATTTTCCGAATGAGGTACTTTTTTTTACATTTTAAAAAAAGTGTGAAAGAAAGGTTTTTTAAACTTATACAACTTGATTGAAATTTAACACCATTATGAACAATCATTTAGTTGAGTATTACTTTCCAATTTTCCATTGTTATTTTCATGGAATTTTGTTTCTGAATATTCTAAAAATATTTAGTTTTCTAAAGTCATTTAGAAAGTTAAAATGGTATTTTCCACAAGAAATTTCCAGGGAACGTTTTATAATATTTTATTTAATGTAAATATACATTATTGAATGTTATACTATGGATATAAAATAATGATAATATCAAAATTATTTATCTAGATTATTTATCAACAATTTTACTAGGGTAAAACTATTTTTATTACATTAACTATATTACATTGGATGGTTTATAATTATGTATATTGATATGGGTAATTATTAATATTTTATATGCTATCTTCCAATAAAATTTTTTACATTTATTATGTTTCAACACATTCATATAAAGAAAACATTATAATTAGTATGTTATTGGATGATCCTTCTTTGATCACCCAATGAATTGGTATGTCTCATGTATTAAACTATACTGGGTTTTGGCCATGACATTACACATTTATATAGCTTTATCGGCATAAGGCCATGGTAGATTTTTTGACATTTTGGCACAAGGCCTTCAATATGTGTCTTACATATTGGTAATTATAAACTTCATGATTATGAAATAATTTTTTATTTCTGTGTTATTATTTTACTTTTTATGATATCCATATATAAGGTTAAATAAAATTTTATTTCTGGAAATGAATTATTTTATTTTCATTTCTTATTTTTATATTATTCATTCCTTATTTAGCTTTTATTGAATTCATACTATTAAAAAGAATCTAATTTCACCCCTTTATTATTTTTTCTTTCACCAAGGTACTAATAAGTGTTTTATGATTTATATATAGGGTTTTGATAAATGGGAATTGTTGTGAACTCAAAGAAAATACAATGTTTTATTTTTAGGTTTTAAAATTTTATGTGAAATTAAAGTATAGATAATATTTTCCAAGATTAATAAAGTATTAATTCCATTGAGATATGATCACTTATATCTAGTTCCCATGCAATAATGTAATCAATGAATCTAGGTTACTAGAGTCAGGGTGTTTTCAATGGTAGTGGTTGATGTATAGATATGATATAGGATTTATGTAAGGATTATTAGTTAATAATTAAGAGAATATAAATGTTTTATCATCATTATTTTCCCCTTATTGGTTCTAAGATAATATATAGTATTTATTTTAGATGGTTGATTTAAGATATATCAGTTTTTGATTATTATAAATGAAAATTTATCATAAATTATTCTTCTTAGGGATGATACATTAAATTAACCCAATTATATGTACTGAACAAAAAATATAAGGAAGGATATAAAAGTGTTTGAACACATGATATGAATATATAAATAATGTTTACTATTTTGACTATTTTTAGGATGTGTTTGGTCATTGTGATACTAAATGTGTTGTGTATTTTTTTGATATGACCAGGTAGTGGGCTCGATAATTTTAGACTAATGAGGATAATATGTAATGAATGAACTAAAATGATAAATAAAAATTAGTCTTTTATATCAACAAATTGATGGGTATTGAATATTATGTATATATGATAAGGGGAAATTGTAATATTGTGAATTTTAAATTGAATACCTTGATGGAATTAAGATAAATAATATTGAAAATATATAATATATTAGGTTGGTGATTGATTATAAAAATAAGCATTAATTTATAAGTATTATATGATATGTGATAGTTCATGGATTTAATTTTAATTATTATTTTAAAGATAATTTAATTAGGAAAATTATGTTTTAAAAGTAATTTATTTATATTTCCATTAATATATGTGTTTACTAGTAAAGGAAAATTAAATGGGAATATTCATAGGAATAATTAATTGTGGATAGGTTAATGATGGCTTTCGAATAATTTTCAGATGATTATGAAAGAAGATGAATAATGTTGTTAACTATTAATAAGAACTGTGTAGTTGATATATCTAATTATGTTATGCATGGTTAAAGGCACACACGGTAATTATGGAGAAGTGGTGTGGTGTTGATGGGAATAAATTATTGCATAAAATTAATTACAAATTTTTTAATAGTACTATGATAAGTTATCAAGGATTGATATGAAACTTTTTAATAGATCAATAATTTGAATAAATTATAATTTCTTTGATTAAGAGGGAGTTTTTTTCTGATATGTTTAAATTTATGTGTGGTTATAGGTTATAATAATAGATGTGTGTTAATTAAGATTTTTATGTTTAAAATTTTTATAGAGGATGTTTGTTATGTTTTGGACTGTAGGATGAGATTATGTGTTATCATATATATAATTTTATGTTTTATGATTTCTTAGGGACTACAAATCAACTAAAGGTATTTACCTACATTAATTTGGAGTTATTTTATTGAGTTAACCCATAACATCTAGGATGTGGGTAATATATATGGATGACTATTTCCCCTCTCCTTCCTTTCCATCAAACTAGAGAGAAGTTATGTGGTAGTGGTAGTGGCTGTGACATGTGGTGAAGTTGGATAGAGTATATGGATGATTTATGAGAATATGGTATGAAGTATTGGCATCTATTTATGGTATAATGTTTCGGTATATGGAATGTGATATTAGGGAATAAATAGAATTTATATCATTTGAAGGTGAAGGCACCTAGATCTATGGGGAAGTTAGTGTGTGGTACCTCATTTTCTATATTCTCCTTCCATATTTTACATAAATTTTATTGAAATTTTGGAAAGTAAAATGTGGGAGATATTTGTTGGAATAAAACCTTATTATGGGATCATATGATGATTTCAATTATTATTAATGAATTCCTTAATATTCTTCTTCCACATTTTCATGAGATTATCTAATAAGGAACCCATTATGTATGCCGATTCACTTAACCCCTATTCTATATATTATTTTATAAGATTGTATTTATATTTATATTAAGTATTTTATTTCGAGTATGATTTATTTTTGAATTTGGTATAGATTTTAGGTGTTTCTAATCTTTATTTGGTTTAAAGAGTGAAACAACTCCCATTTTGATTGTTTTATACACTTGGTGCTAGTTCCCAACCCATAACTTATTTGATGTCTACTTCAGGGGACACGAATAACTTCAGTACTAACACTTTATGAGTTTTAATTGATATATTCAATGATAAAATTGTATTGGAGTTAGTTTTTTCTATTAGTATTCTGTGTTGAGTAAGAAATGGTGAGGTTTTATTTCTTTGGGTAAGTAAATAGTATCATTTGATCTTAGAATGTGATGTTGGCTAGAGAGACTAGCTGTGATAAATAAAGGACCACTGTGAGATGATTAAATGATATTTCTAGGTATTGTTAACATTATAATATATTATTATACTAATTTTGGTTTAGAAACCTAAGTTTGGTACATGTATATACATTGAATGTAAATGTGATAGAAACTAGAGTTTCAAATTTGTTATAATTTGAAAGAGGCATGATAGTGAATTATATTAAACTAATAGTATTTTTTATTTAAATCAACAAATATTATTTGGATGCTATTATTATTTTTTATATTAACATATTATTTAAAATGAATGTAAAACATGTTTTGAATGGAAAATCTAGGAGGAAATTAATTACTTTAATGTTAAATGATTATATTAAAATTAAAATACATATCATTATTTATAAATTGATTGATTAATTACATGAATATTTCTTAGATGTGTGAATTTTTGTTTTCCTATGTGTGTTTTTATTGATTTATGACTTGTTTATATTTTATAAGTCCTTTAAATCATGATATAGTATATTTTTTTAACATACTTTTTTAAGACTGAATGAAATGTCATTCCATATGATAAAATAATTTGTAGATTTATTGTTTGACACATGATAGATTTAATGAGTAATATTGATATAAACTAATTAAACTAAGAGAATTATATAATTATGTGCTTTTTAAATAGATTAATTTAAAGTTATGATAAATGTATAACATCTTGTTTTTGTTTCCATGATATGTGGGTTAATAGTGAATCTTATTTAATAAGATGATTAATGTGTTATATATGAATTTAATTTGGAAAAAACACATATAGGATTATAATGTATTAAAATATTTTGAATCTCCATATTATAAAATTATATATATATATATAATGTTTATTGTAAATCAATTATGAATGAAATATCAATCATTTATTATTGATCATGATAAGATAAGTTCTTTTCATTAGTTATTAGTTAAAAAATGATATATTAGTCATGTACAGTTCTTAGTGAAATGTTATACAATATTTTTTAGGTTTAGAGGATACATATAGGGAATTTAGATATATATCATGTGTTAAAATGAATATTTTATTTGTTAAAAAACATTTAACAAGATTTGAATCAATATGATTAAATTCACAACTTTGAATTTTTTTATCACAGTCTATAAAAATGTTATCGTATTTTTGGATTATTATTTTAGGATGATTACATGACTCGTTTTAGTGTTAGAATATTTGATAGTAATGTGTCTCCCAAAATAATTATTTAAGTGATGCATTTTATTTTTAATTAAAAGGATTTAATTTTTGTAAATTGAAAAGATTTATTTCTGTTTCTAAAAAGGTGTTTATAAGATTGGTTTATGGGAGGTTTTATATATATTATAAAACCTTCTTTATTATAATGAATGTTTTTAACAGTTTTATTTAAATGAGTCTTCAAAAATAAAATAATTATAAATATTATTGATGATTTTAGTATAAATGTTATAAGTGTTATGGTTTTTAAGGAATGATGTGATTTATTTAATTAAATTTAACAATTTTTGTTACTTTTAAAGTAAAATGAAATGTAATTGATTTCTTTAATATTAATGATATTATAATGAAATTGATGTAATATAAAATTTTCATTCCATTAAAATATTATCACTAAAATATTTCCATAACAGAATATGTTTTTATTTTTATATGGTGGTAATAATTTGTGGGAAAAATGGAATATATTTTCTTAGTTACATGCAAGTAGAAACTATAATATTTTTTAACAACCAAATTTCTTCATGAATCCTTTATAATAATTTTACAAATATTTTTTTATTTGGTACTTTTTCAAATTAATTTTATATTGATAAATTTGTTTGGAAATTTTCATATATTTTTTAAATATATTATTTTTAACCCATTCATGTTAACATGTTGAATCAACAATTCCTCACAAACTAAGATGTATATCAAAAATCTATTAATGCATCTTATCAAATGATATGATGTTTTCCTAGGAGATTTATCTTCATAGGTGACTAATTGGTTAACACTAATAATGAGGTTGAATCAATGGATTTTTTACATTTTTTTTCAATTAACCAACACGAATTTTAAATTTTAATATCCAATCACAAGTATAAATAACCCTCACCCACTTGAAATGAATAGAAACAAAAATTAAAGAGCACACAATATTTTTACATGGATTGATAATAATATCGGTATATATGTCTTTTCTGGGACTCATTCATGTAAAATATACATATATAAAAAAAATAGTAAAAAGTGATAATAGATGAGAATTTATCTTCCTTTACCTAAATATATCTCCCAACACCTCATTAAACAAAGACTAATTTATATTAGAACCTAACACAGTTTACAAAAGGAATTTAAACTGAAATGAAAATATATTTTGTAATTACTTGGATTATTACATGAAAAATTGTTGATTTTTGAAGATCCTTTTAGACATTAAAAAACTAATACATGTTTTATCTTTATTTATGAACATCAATGATTAAATGATTCATCAAGAAATAGAAGATAATTATCCATTCACTAAATATTTTAATCATTCTTATCTTTGATAATTCATCTATCCTATTTAGAAACTATTACTCAAAATTTTTTATATGTCAGCATAATAATATTTCCAATATTTAAATTTGTAAAATCTATATGAAATGTGCTGCATCACAATATCCCTTTTGAATCTTATAAAATATATTTCTAGATACCCCAAATTTAATTTTCTCAATTTGTTTTCAAATATTAAAATTTGAAAACCCTAATTTATTTCATAATGTTTCTTTTCAAAAAATTAATGTAATCCATAATGAAGTTTTCCTAATTTAATTCTCCCAAAATATTATTTTATTACATTAAATTAAAAAATCTCACGCATTTCACTTCATTATTTTCATGATCATGTGGATAGACTATTGGGGGTAATGCTTCATCTCACCAAAAAAAATTCATCATTAAATATAATAATTTGAAAACAATAGAATGAATAATAGTTGAACATTAATAAACATGATTATTATTTTATGAATAGTAGAACTAGCCTAAAAACATTTAGTTCTTTATTTCCCCTAAGAACTCAATAATTTAATATCACATTTCAAAGAATCCAAAAAATGTTTATGATCCATGATTTGTACCTCTACATTGATATTATGTATCCCATAATGTTCTTTAATTGAATAAATTGTGTGAACTAAATGATTCTTATGGATTCATAAAATGATCCCAAAATATACTCTATGTTGATTCTTTTAAACCTATGTGTTCACTTGAATGCCTCTTACATAATTTTAGATAACTAATATATATAATATGTTATGATGAATAGTTTCTTTTTCTAATTCTTCATCCGGGAAATTTTTTTATACCCCTTTTCATTTTTCTAGAAACATTGGGATGTTATGTATTTATTTTTTACAACTTTAAATCAACTTAAAAATATTCAAAACTCATCTCTATGATTAAAAAAAAATCAATAACATTCTAAACTTCTTCAAATTCATCATAATGCATCTAAAAAATAGTTTAAAATAAATACATATAATCTTTAACAGTTACATGGATTATTCAATCCAGCATTTAGATTTTTATCAACTTAAAAATCTAATCAACACTAATTTATAAATATATCTTATGAATTTCATTAAAATAACCAGCATTAACTTTTAATACTCTATTATTCACCATCTTTGGTGTCTTTATGATATCTTCTTCATTCTATTTAATATTGAGCTTTATCATTTCCCAAAATTCCATCTCCTTCACTTATATGATTTTCTTCCTGAAATATATATTTTGTTGTATCCTAAATAATAATAACATTATGAAAGTCATCAAGAAACTACTCATTCAACTCATGATCTTTAAAAGATGAAATTTTTGCATCAAATATTCTAAGAATGATACTCAAAATATTTTTATAACGGTAGAATATTATAATGTGTCTCTTGAACCAATAATATTCCTAATTATCTCATTTTTATGGGAATGTGGTCATCAATAGTTCCACCATCATCTATTATAAAGTATTCAAACATCTATATATAAATTTATATATTTTCTTCATTGAAAGTGAAATTTCTATCAAATAGAATTCAATATTATCCAAAATATCATTATTATATTTGAGTCCTAACACCTTTATATACACCTAATTAAATAATAATATCAAGTTAAAATTCATTGCATTGAAATAAACATGTATTGTTTTCTTATTAACATATTCCATGGGGTAATATTACTCAATTAGGGTAAACTAAATAGTGTAAGATTCAATAACCTCTAAGAAAAGTGAAAAGAGAAAATGAATTTTCCTATTCCTCTATCCATGTAAGTTCATTCGATCAATGGTTGGGATTCCTCTAGTAATGAGATAATTATAGTTCTCTATCATTTCTTAAGAAATGGAACTTTTGGTGGGAACAATGGCTATGATACAACTTGAATTGCTCATGTAATGGATTGGTTTACACCAAGAAGGGAATAATAATCTATTCAACTGGATTTTAAAATTTTATTTTGAATTAACATTTTTCAATTATTAATGTCAAGAAGCACTAAACATATAAAAATCATCCTTGCCCACATTTAATTAATATAAAAAATGGAATAATGAACATGTTTTTTATATGGTCTATCGAAATATGGGTATATAATTACTTTCTATGTCTTAGTAAGGTCCAAGACCTAGATTTATAAATAATATGATATAGTGATTATAAATAAGAACATATTACCCCCAACAAAAATCTATATCCTGATAGATTAGTTTATCTAATGTAACTTATACAATATCCCTCTCCATTACAATAGGATTCTAACCAAAATGAAAATATCTTTTGTATTCTATAGGATGATTCAATAGTATAAAAATAATCACCTAATAATACAAATAAATATTTATAATGAATATAATATACCTCATATTTGAAGAACTTCATTTTAAAAATTATTATTCAGGATCTATAGATCAATAATATTATAATAAAAATCATTCCAATTATTTTCTATGATAATTCACATTACATCATTAGAAACTAATCATCCACATTTTTCAATATCTTAATAGATTAATATTTACAATATTGGAATTTTGGAAGTCATCATAAATTCTTTTAACCAAATTTACCTTTTGGAGATGGTCAATTATATATTTTAGAAAATGTCCCAATTTTAGTCATCATAATTGGGTTTCAAATATTCAAATATGAAACTATATAATTAATTAATATTATATATTATCCAAATTTTAATTCAAATCTCCATGAATTCATCATATTTATCTCTCTATAAATCTCAAAATTATTATTTCCTATAAACTTACACAAAATTCATGGTTTTCTCTTCCATTAGTTCTTGATCACATGAACAATACATTGCAGTGTAATTCTTTATCTCACAACAAAAAATTCATCTTCAAAAAAAATTATTCAAACAAAATTGGTTAGAATATTGGAAATCCCTAAAGAACCATGTTTATTATTTATTTATGAACAAAAAATTCTAATCAAATTTAGTTCTTACTTTTCATAAAAACATAATTATTTAATATTGTATTTCATTAAATGTGACATCTTGTTACCCACTTTGAGCTATTTTCCTCATCTCTGGTTTTTTTCTTCTTTAATTGGGTGTTTTTAGGGACTCTTGAGGATAGAGAATATTTTCTATTTAAAATGAACCATTATTAGGGATGAATGTTTGTATGAATTAATGGATTCCAATAATTAATGTGTTAACCGCCTTGCAAGATTCTCCCCATGTTTGGAGAACACCCAAGTTGGTTTGAGGTTTTTGTAAAGAATATGTAGTTTTTGTAGTCTGTAAGATAAATATATGTAGTACAATGGGGGGACGTGAAATTTATGTTCTATAGGTAATATGTCCTGAAATTAGTACACAACATGAAATTAGTAATCACTAAGTAATGTTAAAATATTAGTTTATAATAAAAAGGAGAATGATTTTTTCTTGTATGTGATCCCTGTGGATTATGTGATGTGTAATGGGTTGAAAATATTATTAAATGTCCCGAAATGGGGATTTTAGGCCCCACAATGTTTAAATTTTCATTATTCATCTATAAAATTATTCCCTATCTATATAGATCTCTATTCTGGTGTTTTTGGGAGACTTTGATGTATAAAGATTTATTCGTTCAGTGATTTATTTCAAGTGTGGTTTGATTACATCTCTCCAAGTGTGTAATTCTCTCTTATTTTTAATTTCATTGATCACAATGGAACCATTTCATAGTTTTATTGGATCCTTTGACCCATAGTGACATTTTTTCTTGTTTCTATATAGATATATTTGGTGATTTTGTTTTGGGGGTCATTTCCTTCTTTGGATATGGTTGAGTGGTTGCACATTCATGTGGTATGCATTATTTCCCCTTATAACATGACCCTTTTCTTGAATTAAATAATAAATAAGAGTTATATATTGGTTTATAATTACTAATTTTTCATTATTATTTTCTTCTATATGGTAGATTTTGATATGGTATAGTGTGGCTGAGTATTGAGGTAGGCTGTTCCATCTCTATCTTTTGTTGTTAAACTGTATTTCTCCAATTGGTGATAATTTTTTTATTAAATAAAATATCATGATATGAATTATTTTTTTATGTGGGAGAATTATTATATATAAATTCTGGGTAGCCCCTAGTTTTATTGAATAGAAATGGGTTTTCAAAAAAATGTGAAATGATTTTGTGAAATGGATTTTAAAGAATAATTTTATCAAAATGGTTTGATGAACTGGTTATAAATAGAGAAAATGGGAAGCCTTGGGTACATAGGTGGATGTTATAGTAAAACATCTCAACCACTTTCTGGGGGCTTTCTCATGAGGATTTTCTCTTCTCCCTAGATAAATTAATCTAGGGACATGTTTGATCTGTTTAGGGGTTCACTTGTTGGGGTGTTCCATTTTTCCCTAATATCATTGCATATGAGTAGTGTCTTGATGTGTATATGATTTTTTATGTTATGTATGTGTGTCCAAGCTATTCAAACCTAGTCTGATCCCTAATATTATGCCATTTATGCTTTTGATTGTGGTTTGTACTTTTTTGTACTTCTATAGATATGATATGATATGTGATTGATGCTTTATTTTTACATGATATATCTTTTATGATATATTGTTATGGAATTATTTGAAACTAATTTACCCGCTTTATTTGTAAATGCGGAAAAATAGAAAATTAAACTGTTTTTCTATGATATTGATTTAAAAACTATTAAATTGTTATCATGCTTTGTTTTCATTAAAGTTGACCACACTTGGATTATTTTTCAGAGACTTTATATGGAACACATGGGTCATATCCTATTAATCATGTTAGATCATACCTTGTGAACCTATAGAGTGGTGTGTAGACATGGTTATTTATTTTAATATAAGGAAAGGCAAGGTGATGTAGTAAGAAAACAAGGATTTCTATCATTTGGTTTGTGTAGCTAGTTGTGAGATGGTGGGAGTCAGCCAATGCTATAACAGAGAACATTTAGTTTTTTCTAGTTTTGGTAGTAATTTTTGGTTGGTGCTATAATTTGAAATTCTTTCTAATATTGAGTCGTTTGGTTTATACTATTTGTTTTTGGTTATTTCACATATCTACCTTTTCCATTTTTTTATCTGTCACATAAATATTCCATGTTGTTGCTTCAGATTGTGTGAAATCATTTCCTAGGATTATAGTATGATGTATGAGTGCTATTCTCCAGCCTGTGGGGATTGAGAATTCCCTTTGGATATGTGATGGATTGGGTCTGGTACTAGCTTGAGAGGGTATTTGGGTCGTTTCATTATATTTTTTTAATCAAATGTGTTATTTCCCCAATAATGTTTTCCTTTATACATTTGGTGGACTAGAGAAATGATTTTGGGGATTGGAGAGGTATATTGTGGTTAGTGCCTGGCTAGATCTCACTATGATGAGACACAAGTTACCATGGGATGTTTGTATGTATGTCTCATATTTTGATTTATTGATGTTAGTCTCATTTTTTCCATTTATGTGTTCTTGTTTTATTTGAGGATATTCTATTTTCTGATCATTTCTTTTGTTTTGTTTTGTATCATTTCCACCGATATATGTTCTGCGATTTCATTAGGATGGTTTAGCTAGTTCTCTTGAAGGGAATATTGTGATCGGTAAAACATTATTGAGGTCATTGTAAAAGTAGTTTTTACTATTGAAGAGAATGTTCCACAAGCTTAGAACATTTTTTTTGGTATACAAGGGAGTTTTCGGTGAAAGATATCAATCATGGGAGTTCTTGCATGAGAATCCATCATCTTTTAATGGTAAAAATGAACCTTAAGAGGCGATGTATTGGATTGACAAGGTCGATCTGATATTTGAAGTGCTAGATAAAACTAAGAGTATTAAGGCGAACTATGAAATTTTTAGACTTGAGGGTCCTATAAATGGTTGGTGGGATTCCATGGTACATTTATATAGGAATGTGGGACTAGACTGGATGGTTTTTAAGACTCTCTTCTACAACAGTCTACATCACGACCCGACTGACCATAAACCCAGTAGCCGAACCAGTGGGTCACATGGCCTCAAGAAAATCTCCCCATATTCCAAAGGCTACCGACTAGCATCGAGGGAATCCATAAGTTATAGCGGGGAAACTATACCTCATATAAGAGTTTCACAGTGGTATTATCAGAGAATGAACAACAAAAACAACAGAAGCACTATATAAATAGTTGACAAAGTATCAAAAGATAGATAATAATTATTTTATAAAATTGGCCAACACCAATTATAAAATTGATTATTTTATGTCATGGTTGTGATATATAACATTAAAACAGTAAACAACCAACATGCTTTTCATAATAGAAAAATACATGACTAAAATAAGAAAAATAACAAAAAATTCAGAAGGCAAACTCCATGAGCTTCCTGAGCTCCAAATTAGTCCTTTGATCCAAACCCTAAGTATGAGAGTACAACAACAAGGAAGGTACAAGGTCCTTAGTTCTATGAACAAGAATGTTCTACTCAAGTACCCCAGTGTAATGGAAGCCCGAGTAGGGTGTGAGATATAAATCTCATTAGGTTGAAACCACTGCTATCTAGACCTATATAGAAAGTGCAATATCAATTAAGTTGTGTGAAAGTATAGATACATAATGACATAATTTAATAAATAAAAACACCTATATAGGCTCCTAGGGGACACCTGATGGTTATACCAGCTTCAGATCGATGCCATATTTATAGTCTAACCATGTCACTATATAAAAATATATATTTATCTAGTTTATAAATGGGAAAAGGTATGCATTCCACTTATCCCTAAATTTATATACACACATATATATTGATATTATAAATGGAACGAGGTGAGAATGCCTCTCAACCATGGATATTGTATAAATAATTACATGAGTAATAATGCATCTTGTGCATAGTTTTCTAACGCTGGAAAGGGGTAAGAATACATCCCATCCATAATAGAAGTTATCTAGAACTTGGTAAGAATGACTACTTCCCAAAAATACTAGATGGTAGTAATGGTTTGTGGTAAGAATTCCTCCCACCCATCCATATATAAAGGTCATAATTGGAGCGGGCTAAGAATGTCTCCCACCCATACATACTAGATGGTAGTAATGAAGTGGGGTGAGAATTCTTCCCACACATCTATCTGTAAAGGTCATAATCATTTTTAGAGTTATAAAGTAATACAATAGGTAGTACCTCTTAACCATTTCAAATATCTATACTATATAAAAATAAGGAAATATGATTACATTTTTACTTATGTAAAACTATATTTAGTATTTCAATTAAAATAGTAGCATATCAACCACATTCAATTTAACTCCTTAGACATGGCCAACTCATACATGTCACTTGGTTTAAGTCATTCCCCTCAAGGTATTTTCACCAAATTTTCCTAAACCTGGAAAATTGGTTTAAAGGTCATGTTCGCTATCATAAACCATTATAAGCATTCTAATTTATAAAAAACAATTCATTTCATTAAGGAATATAGACTACTTATCATGAACTCATGTGAAAAGAGTGGCATCATGGAAACAAGGAATGTGAAAACTTAGGAAAATTCAACATAAAAGGGCTAGGAAACGTAACATGTCCATTATCAAGAACAACCCAGGTATAGTGGAAGCATCAAGGCAATACGGTAAACATTCAAAAACCAATCGCTAAATTTTTCTTTGAAGGAAGTGCACCTCCGTTGGAGGGGTTTTATTACAAAAAATGACTTAGTTATTCAACAATCAACCATCACTTTTTATGAATTTCATTAACCATATCAAGAAAATCATTTAAACTAGGAAACCATACTGTATTAATACAATCTAAGAACTATGTAATAAGAAACTCAATTAATTAATGCATTAATAAACTTAAAAGGAAGGGGAACATGATCCTACCTCAAGTGAAACCAAGCTTTCCACTTCGACTCTTTGAGCTTTCTAACTAAATGTTGTTGCTCCCCCATTGGGCGTATGAAAATTCACACACATGAATAGAAACCTAGTGCTTATGCACACACCCGCATGTCCATGGGAATACACAAGGGGATCTTTAACCATGTTCTTATATGAATATACGAGTCACCGCCTACCTATGCATGCATATATATATATATATATACATGGGAACACCTAGCCCCGTATTTGGGTAATCACTGCCAGGGGTGATTATACACATAACGGGGGAACCCACACACACAAAAAGATATATATATATATATAGTCATATACCTATGCACATGTAGGTGAGTCGAACTTTACATGACAACTTGATACCGCACAAGACAGTTTAACACACCCTCATAATAAGGAAAACATACTGAAATCACCTGATCAGCTTCGCCTTCGGTGACCATTGCTAGAATATGAACCTAAGGGTCCCGAGAGGCCTTATGTATGACCCTAGAACAAAAGAAATCCAAAAATGAAATCAACCATAAATACCTGAGGTTCACTTGAAACTTGTGGGTCGATAGAGAGGCCATAATCAGCCATGAAATAGAGGGAGACTAGGACATAATGCCTTACCATGGAGTTTTGAAGAGAAATTGTAAGGAATCATGGATGAAAATTAAGGACGGAGGATGGATGAAGAGGGGATGCCGCACAATGAAGGGGGAACCCCCCTTGTGGGTGCGTAGTGTCAAATTAGAGGGGATAGGGGAGTGTTTTGATTTTTAGAATTGTATTTTTAATTTAATTAAATTAAAAATTAATTTATTTTTAATTTTAAATTCTAGGTTTTACACACGGTTAAGAAGAACGGGTTGGAAAACTCTGTGCAAACCATACTTCCTCAACTAGACAGAACCAGCACCCCACATGGGCTAGGTTCACAATTTGGAAAAGTATGCGTAGCCCAAGTGAAATGTCTCTGTCTCCTTGAACCATGGATGCATAGTTTCCTATAGTGGGGCGCACGGTTTAGTAGACTGTGCACCAACCATTCTCCCTCTTCAGGTCCTTCAAAAACCCATCTTTCCCCAATCATACAATCCCAAAAATTATCAAGCTACATAGGAAACCTAATGGGGATTCACCCAAGTCCAATGAAATTATATTGAATTGTTCCAACTCTCGAAATTAGGTTCCAAAACTCGGTTTATTTTCTAACCTATTCTGTTGTCAAAAATGTTCAAAAACCTCTTTATTTTAACCTGGTTCAAAATGTGGATCATTACAACCTTCCCAACTTAGAATATCTCATTCATGGGAAGCCTAATAGAACAATATACACTACAACCGACCTATTAGGTCATGAGGTTTTTTTTTTTCAAATCATAGAATTGGGTTCCAGAACACCCACCACACATTGAATTACATCATAAGAATGTGAAACCTATGCCCTTTAAAAACCCAAGTCAATACTCTATTCCAAATGAAACACTAGGAGCACTCTTACCCAATACCATTTAACTTGAGACACGACTACATAGTCTTCACGTCAAGAATTGTCCCCAAGGTACTTCCCAACATAGGCTTTAACGTTATGCTACCAATTCCAAACTACGACTCAACAACCGTTGGAATTGTCATTACAAGCACATTCTAATCATTCCAACGAAGATCCCAATGTGATTTTGAAATAATCAAACAATCGATTCCAATCAACCTCAAAGCCCAAGACAATCAATTTGTTCATGAAAAGCACTGGTATAACTAAACATACTCTTCTCCACCAGACGATGTGCTTAAAAATGGTCCTTCACCAACCGTAATTATTTACCAAGAGATGGAAGGATTCAGGCCACACGAATAACTATTTAAGGAGACGCCTAACATAGAGTGCCATCATTTTAAAAACTGAACCACGATGCCTTCTCCCAAGGCACCTCATGTTAAGGCCCACCACATTTATCGATTCCTATAGAATAAATCTGATGACGTCTCTAAGGTTAAAATAGGAAGGAAACCATGCATCCCATGTGAAACGCCAAATGAAAACCATCCAAACAAGACCAATGACTTTAAATCATTCAACGCAGCATAAGGATGACACTCTCTTAGTGTATCTAGGATAAAGTAAAAATAGGGGACATGCTCGTCGGATAGTAGAGTATACTAAGTATATTGTAATATATTCCATCCAATTATACCAAACTACTAGGAGGAAGATAGGTCAAACAACCCCTAGTCAACAATAAATAAGGGGCTCAGATTACCCTACCGAAAAACCTTCATTTAAACTGATCACAATGCATTTTACAAATGAATACATTCCATGATCATTCAAAGTTTACCTAAGACTCTCATCCCAATCCACCAATGCTCATTAGGGGTTTCATACACAGTCAAAATGAACAACATCTTGGTGCCGCACATTAGACCCCATGTTTCCAAATCTCACAAGCCTCAAAGGCATTCAAACATGATCAACCATTACAAAAATTCATTTTAGGTAATATCCCTTATACATGGAAGGCCATGTTTACCAGATTTTACATGACACTCCCTACCATAATAGTGTTCTAGTCGTTGAAGTAAAAGAATATCAACTAGCCACCCACAAGCAATCTAGTAAAAAACAACACAAACTGATTTGTGATGCTCTTTTGAGCTACCATCACAACATCAAGCATAAAAGGAAGGTCAAAATACAAAATGAAACCGTAAACAAAATTATTGGCATGACATAACACCCGAGTCTTAATAAATTTATCCCAACCATTGGGACAGACCTATTCATTTGACTCTCAGGTCACTGTACCGAGAGATGACCCGAGATAACACTCAAATGAACAAAACTCAATGATTTAACTGAGCAAAACCAGTTAGTTATTTCATTTAATACTCAATGGTACCATGTACACCGACACATACTACCTGAGAAAAGAGAATGGGTCAAAAAACTAAAGGAGAAACCAACAATGACCAAGGAATGTATAAAATACAAAAAACGAGCATTACCTGATGATCAAACCCATAAAAAGATTGAAGAAAGTCATAACCACCATTCCAAACAAGGGTTTCATTGAGATCCAAAAGTCCTATAAGAGACAATGGAACCCAAATGGTACCAAACGTCAGAAAATAAATGGCACTAGAAAGAAATTCAAGCTTCTAAGGGCACTACCTACTCGAGATAGCCCCTTGCATAGAACAATTGTCAACCCAGGAATTTGGTCATGCTCACACAAGTCACTAGGGTCAAATACAAACATCAATCCATTCAAAAAGAAAAAACACCTACATAAAACACCTTTGTTTCCTTTCAAATTAAACTTAAATATAAACTCAAAACAACCCATACAAGAGGGTTTCACAAAGATCGCCACTTGAGGCTCCATTTCCAAGACCGTTTTCAGTTATTCACATTTCATTTTTACACATTGAAATATTTATTTTAAATTTTAATGTACCATTTCTTAAAACAAAAATTAAGGTACTTAATTTCCAAACAACACCTCCATAGAAAACAAGAAAGTTTCACCAACATACTTTTAAACATTTAAAAATTCAATGGAATCCTATCATAAGTAGGAAATTTACCATAATAAAATCCTTCTTAACAAACAAGGCATCCTAAAAGGGTTTAGATGAGCCAACATAGGTCCATTATCATGAAACCCAATTGAAGTTTCTCCATTCATTTCAGATTAGAATTAAATAGCTTTCACATAAATATGAATACATTTATGGCAACATCATGTCATTAAATTTAACATCGACCTCCATTTATCAATTCCTGAAGCTCCCATATACTTCTAGGATTTAAAATTGGATCCCATTTATCTAAACCAAAATCAATTTAGAATTTCAACATGCTCACATTTATGTATAATAGTTTAGATAGATTGGTGGCCATCTACCAACATATAAAGCACCCATACACTCTATAATTTGGAATTTGGCTCCCATTTAATCAAGATAAATTCACTAATTTATTTAAACTTTATCAAAACATATTTTTTTAACATCCTTAAATAGTATTTGGTTTATGCTCAAAATGGTTTGAATATATGGGTTACCCTTTCCCGGTTATAAGGTTCCCATACACCTTATAATCAAAACCTGGTTCCCATTCATTCAAAACCCATATATAATAAGGAAAAACATTCCATTATAATAATTCAACATAGAATTCATGATAAAAAAGGTAAAAGGATGTAATAACATGCAACTTACACAAGATAATGTTATAACACATAGCATGACATGTAAACGGGTAATACATGCTAAAGATACAAAAACATAGAATAAAAATCAACTAGGCATGTTATACATACAAGAAATTATGATTAAAAATTAAATATGTAGCTAAAAACCTAAACATGTTATTTAATAACCTAACATGGAATATAAAAAATAAGCATGGCATAACACTCAGGACACAGAGCTCAATCAGTAGGAAACCTGTAAATTTAACTTAATGGCATGGCACTATGCATGACATGTTAATTTTCTTATATTCCAAGTATGATGAATGCATTAAAACTCCCGTTCCATAACAAACCAAGCATAGAAATACTATAAATCCCATAAATCATAAACATTGGAATGTACAATAGTCACTCTAGGTTAAATAATATAAAATGTAACATCAACAACATGAACAACAATCCCAATCCTAGCCACATGGTCATTTCCCATATGTTGGGTGATAGATACCAAGAACAATGATTAAAAAAGCTCTGAAACATTCCTAATTACCATGTATACCAACCCAAAATAGTAAGACAAATGAAATGAAAAAACTTATGTCACCACTTTGTAACATCCTAGCCCGATTGACCATAAACTAGGTAGATGGACTAGTGGGCCACATAACCTCAATAATGTGTCCCTATATGCCAGATGATTTTGAATAGCAGTGAGGGTATCAGTAGGTGATAGTGGGGATACTATAACCTCATATCAGAGTTTCATAATGTTATTATCATAGAATGAACAACAGAAACAATAGAAGTAGTATATAAACAGTTGAAAAAATAGCAGAAGATAGATAATAATCATTTTATAAAAGTGGCCTATTCTAGTTATAAAATTGATGATTTCTTGTCATTTAAGTGATATATAATTTGAAAATAGTAAAAAAAGAACATGATTTTCACAACATAACAATGCAGGACTCAAAAAAGTAAATGAACTAAAATGACTTAAGGAAAACTCTAGGAGAATACTGAGCTCCACCTAAGTCCTTCCCTCCAAACACCAGGTATGAGAATACAACAACAAGAATGGTTCAAGGTCCTTAGACCTAGGAACAAGAAAGGTCTACTTGGGTACCCTAGTGCAATGGCAGCCTGAGTAGGATGTGAGATATAAATCTCAGTAGGATGACACTGCCAGTTTCTTTCCCTGTCCAAAGATTGTAATATTAATTAAGTAGTGTGAAAGTATAGATATATTATGATAGAACTAAATAAATAAAAAACACCTATCCTGGTTTCTAGGGGACACCTGATGGATATACCAACTTTGGCTCGATGTTAGATTTGTAGTGTAAACATCTCACTATATATATATATTTGTTATCACTAGGATGAGGTAATAATTCCTCTGATACCTGAATATATATATATATAATAAATGGAATGAGGTAAGAATTCCTATCATCGATTGGGAGTTATAAATGGAATGAGGTAATAATTCCTCCCACCCATGGAGATCGTTTAAATACTGGAACGATGTAAGAATGCCTCTCATACAAAGGAGTATAATTCTTATATGGGGTTAGAATTCCTCCCATACATAATAGAAGATAACTAGCTTGAGGTAATAATTCCTCCCACCCACACATAATAGATGGTAGCAATATCATGAGGTAAAAATGACTCCCACCCATCAATCTAAAATGTCAAGATTGGAACGAGGTAAGAATGCCTCCCACCCATACATACTGGATGGTTGCAATGGTGCTGGGTAAGAATTCCTCCCACCAATCCATCTATAAAGGTCATAATCACTTTCTTAGTTATAAATTAATGCATAAGGAAGTACCTCTTATTCATTTCAAATTCCCATACTATATACACAAAAGAAAACACATTCACATTTTCAATTAAGGCAAGTCATATTATGTATTTTAATCAAAACATTAGCATATTGATCACATTAAATTCATCTCACATAGAATAAACCACTAATGTAAGTCACTAAATGTATGTCATTACCCTCAAGGTCTTTTCAACCTATTTTCCAAACCATGGAAATTTTTTTGAGGGGTCATGTTTTCTAACATAGTCTATTTTAACCATTATGTTTTCCTTTACAAAAATACTTTATCTCATTAAGACTTATCGACTACTTAACAAATCCCCAAGTGTAAGGAGTGGCGTAAAATAAAACAAGGAATGTTCTTACTTGGGAAAATTCATCATATCGGGTCCAGAAAACGTAACAAGTCATTTATCATGTAATAACTAAGTACAACAGATGTAGCAAGGAAATAAGGAAAGCAATCATAAAAGTCTATCACTGCATTTTTCTTTTGAAGGAAGAACTCCCATGTTGTGGGAGGGGGGTTATTATAAAAACATTACATAGTTATTAAATAGTTAACCCTCACTTTTATGCATTTAATTAACCATATAATGGAATGATTTTTGAACCTGGAAACCCAACTACATTAATTAAATATAATAACAATGTAATAAGAAACTCAATTAATTAATTCATTAATAAACATAAAGGGTATGAAAAAAGGATCCTAATTCATGTAGAACCAATCCATCCACTTCAACTCTTGGAGCTTTCTAACTAAATGCAACTTCTCCCCCACTAGGTGTTTATAAATTAACACACATGCAAGGACACATAGTCCCTATAAACACACACGCATTGACATGGGCATATGCATGGAGATCCAAACCCATGTGTTTATAGGTGTATACTAGTAACCTCTCACCTAGGCATTTATTAATACAAACACACACACACACACACACACACACACATGGCCACACCTAGACCTATACATGTATAATCACAACCATGGGTGATTACACACATAATGGGGGAACACACACACACACACATATATATATACATACATATGAATATGTAGGCGAGTCTTATTTAACCCAGTTACTTGAAACCACACAAGACTTTTTAACACACCCTTGGAACAAAGCCAATGGGCCGAAATCACCCGAACCGCCTCATCTTTAGCAGTGGTTGCTAGAATATGCACCCTGGGGTCCTAGGAGACCTTCTGCATAACCCTAGAACCAAATAAAATTGAAAAAAGTCAACCCATAATATCTAGGGTTCAAAAAAACTTTTGGTTCGATAGAGAGGACAAAATCAGCCAAGAAATAGAGGGATACTAGGGTAAAAGGCCTTACCATATCATTTTAGAGAGAAATTGGAAGTAAACATAGATGAAAACGAAGTAAAGGGGAGGGATGAATAGGTGAGGTTGTGTGATGAAGGGAGAACCCAAAAGGGGGTGGGCTATGACAAATTCTAGTGGATAGAAGAGTGTTTATATTTTTTTTTGGTTTTTATTTTTAATTTAATTAAATAAAAAAATATTTTTTTTTAAAAAATTTGAGTGACGCGCATGATTAAGAAGCACGAGTTGGAAAATCATGCGGTAGCTGTACATCATATACTAGACAAAAGGACCACCCTTCATGGTCGAGGTTTATGGTTTGGAAAACTATTCCTAGGTCGTGTGAAACATCATTGTCTCCTTGAACCATGACCACATGGTTTCTTGCAGAAGACCACACGATTTAGCAGACCATGGACCAAGCGTGTGCCCTATATAGGTCCTTCAAAAACCCATATTTCCCCATTCTTGTGCTCCCGAAACTTCTCGAGCTACCCAAGAAACCTAACAGGGCTTCACCCAAGTCCAAAAACATCACTTTTATGTGACCCAACTCACAAAATTTTGTTTTGAAACTCGGTTTAAATTTTAAATCATTCAGTTGCTGAAAATGTTCAAATGCATTTTCATTTTGACCCGGTTAAAAATGTGGATCATTACAAGGAGTTAGTTTTAGAATCACCGATGGTTGAGATGTCTCTGGAGTTCCACTCTTTGATTAAGGGAGAGCATTTATTGTCGTGTACACTAGTTGGTTTGAGGAGCTGGTTTGTTTTCCACAACTTGTTATGAAGAATGGCCAGCTAAATGATCATAAGTACATAAATGGTTTCCGAAATAATATCATATCACCTGTATTTATACTGATGATTTTGACCTCTTTTGAGACAGTGGATAAGGCTATGATAGAAGAAATGAATACAGTAGGGGTGGTTGGATATTCAACCCCTTTTGTTTATCCTAGTGTCAGCCTTAGTGTCACAACAGAAAAAAAGAGAAAGTAGAATGATCACCACAAGAGTGGTGGAGGTGGTCTATAGTAGAATGAATAATTTGATACTCTAGTTATAAAAACTGATTTTACTTTGAAATGATATCAATATCAAAAGTTCGGAAGCACATGAAATTATTATCCTTCACCTCTTAATAATTGTAATAGTTTTGGATGTTATGGTCATCTGTAATATTTCTATTAGGATATGTATAATCCATTATATGGTCTTGGATCATTGGATCCAATGGATTATTTAGTGAAGTCAGATGCTTCAAAATCAATAGGGTTCAAAACATAGGCCTTAGGAGTGAAGCACTTTTACACAATATATATTTTTTAGGTGAAGGTAGATACATGTCCTACGATAGTGAGAGTTACTTTCCTTATTAAAATTTCAATTTCTGTTTCTTTACATGATTCTAGTGCTTCAGACTTGTTTATATCTCGCAATTATTTTGATATTTTTATCCATACAGTGAAACTCAGGTCGTTTATTATAGTGTTTGAGACAACTATTAGGAAGAGGAATGAGTAGGGGTTTTAGAGTCCTTTATGTGCGCTATTGATCCGTGTTGCATAGCAGGTCGATGATTTTATTGTTCTAAATCTATATCTATTTATCTCTCATAATTTGGATGGGTTGTCTTGTTTCTCATCAAGATGAGGTTGATTTTTAGCATCATCATGTTTTAGTTTTGGAATCCAATGGGAGCTATCAAGTGTTTTAGGGAGAGTGGTATCCACGGTCTAGCCATGAAAGAACATCCTTCCTAAATCTGATGAGTTTATGGTCTGATGTAACAGTGTTAAACAATGAGTTATATTCTATTATTAATATTTCCACGATCATTCATGACTTTGATAATGTTTTACCAGATAATTACACTAGGATTCCTCAAGAGAGGGAGATAGAGTTTATGATTGAACTGGTGTCGTAGACACTACAAGTATCAATAACTTATTATCAAATGGATCGAACAGAGTTTAGAGAGCTCTATATTTAGATGGATGGCCTAATGGAAAAGTGTTTTTTTCACTATATTTTTTCTCATTCGGATTCTCTGGAGTACTTTTCCTAGAAGGAAGAAGGATCACTCCAATTGTGTTTGTATTATCGGAAGACAACCCATGTAATAGTTATGAAAAAGTATCTTTTTACTAAAGTGTATGATTTTTTATTAGTGTAAGGGGGGAAATAGGTTTTCAAAGATTTATCTTTAATCAGGTTAAAATCATCTCAGAGTTCAAGAGTTTGATATACTAAAGATGAATTTCAGGAGTAGATATGGGAATTAAAAATATATTGTTAAATCAATTTATTTTAATAATGATCTTATAGGTTTATGGATTTGATGAAATAGATATTTCTTTAGTATCTCGAATATATTTTGGTAGTGTTCAGGGATGATATTTTGGTTTATTCGTGAACTGATCACTGGAACAAGAATCATATAAGTTTGGTTTTGGAAATAATGAGAAGTCTGGTCAAATGTAATGATTTCAAAATAATAATTCTTGATCTAAGATGTGAAATTCTATAGGCATGTGATTTTTGAGAATGTAGTTTTAGTTGATATTGAAATGTTAAAGGAGATTATGTCATGGGAATAGCCACAAAATGTCATAGAGATTTGGATCTTCATTGGTATTCCTATATACTCTCAACGGTTTATAAAGGATTTCCCCAGGTTGGTGTCACCTTTGACATCTCTTACCTGGAAAGGGGTAAAATTAATATAGTATGAAAAATTTTATTATTCTTTTGACAAGATGAAATAACATATGAAATCTTCTCCTATTGTGATCATACTTGTTCCCGATAAAGGGTATGAGTTTTTTGTGTGATTCTTATGGCACTCTTTTGGGTTATGTTATCATGAATGTTAACCAAGTGGTTGATTTAGGCTCTCATTATATTCGAACTCATGAGAATAATTACACCACCCATGAATGTCCCAACACACTTGATTTGGAATCGATGGAAGAGTGAAAACTTATAGGGATTCTTTCTCATTTTCATATGGATGGTTAAGAGGATGTATCAGTCGTGTTATTGAACAATGATTAGTTTTCAGCATCTCTCCTTGAGTTTAATTATTATATTATAAAAATGACTTATAGTTTAAGGTAATTTAAGAAACCATATATGGTGTGGAGATCGTTTGAGGTTGGTCTTTCACTTTAGCGGGTACTCATCATTTTAGATATTATTATGTCATCCTAGGATATGTGTTGAGATCAATTTTTTGTTTGATTATCATAGTTCTTCATGGTATATTAATATGGGAGCTATAAAAAAGTATTTTTACGTGAGATGATGATTCTAAAATATGGTATGAAGTGTGAAATATAAGATTATGTATCCCAAGGATACACATTCCAATAGATAAAGTTAGAGTATTTGAATCCGTTTGGTTTACTCCGGCCTCTTCTGGTGATGGTAAAAATATGGGACATGGTATCCGTGGACATTGTTTTTTGATTACCATAGAATCCATGAGGGAGGAATTCTATCAGGGTGGTGATTGATTAGTGAAAATTTTATGTAATTTTATTCCAGTCATAGAGAGTGAAAAAGTTGAATATCTGGGTAAGGTGTGTTTGCATAAAATTATGAGTTTACATAGAGCTACCTATTTCAATGTTTTAGACACAGATTCAAGGTTTACTTTGAGGTTCCAAAAGAATTTCTAGGAGGGGATGTGGACTCAAGATAGATTGAAAAAAACTTAAAATCCATAGTTAGAAGGTCAGGAAGGGCATGGTATTTAGATTTTGGAGGATATTATTTGTTCCTATGTATACTATTTTTACGGGCCATTGGATAGCTATCTAGTACAAGTTGAGTTTTATTATAATAAAAATTACAAATCATCAATTATAATGTAGCCTTTAATGGATTTGTATGTGTTCCCATGAAGATAAAATCATTATTTTGAATAGGTGGGTAAAACATCATTGTTGGGATTGACTTTGGTTCAGGAGATGTCTTCAAGGATCCAAGATATACGTTGGAATTTGGTTATAGTGTAGTGTCCGAAGAATTCTTATATAGATCAACGATGTTTTCCATTGGAGTTTTATGTAGTTTACTAGGATTTCTTGAAAGTTTCTCCTTAGCTGGGTTACTTTCATCTTGGTAAAAATGTAAAGTTGGATGCAATATATATTGAACCATTTTTGGTTATTTAGTGTCCTAGGTTGGTTTCTTATAAATTGGAATTTTAGACTTAGTTGGCTATAATTCACGATGTTTTAAATGTTTCATTGATCAGGAAATATCATCATAATACCTTCCACTTATTGAGATTGGAAGAGATTGATTTTGAGCCATATCATTCTATCAGTAAAAAACAAGTTGAAATAATTGAATTTTAAAATAAATTCTTTCATGGGAAGCTGATTCTATTGGATAGAGTGTTATAGAGACACATATCAGATTATTATAGGGATTTAAAGTGTGAGTTGTTCGTGAGGGATCAGTTTCTTCACCTATTTACTATACTTCATTCTTCCATATAGCTTCTAAGGGATGGGAATTCATATTTTTGGGAGTTTATAACATCCCGTTAACTAATTAAAGCTATTTTAATTCAATTTGATTATTAAACACATTGATTGAGTGTTTCTAGGGACTCATGAGGATGAATAATTTTTTTTAGAAAAAGGAAAGAATGTTCATTGTTGTATGTTTGTTTTAATTAATATAGTATAGGTATAAATTTTTTAATAACCTTTTTGAGTTCTCCTAGATAATGGCGATTTCCTAAGTTGGTTTATATTTTTTTAAATAATCTATAGTTTTTGTAGTCTATAGGAGAAAGAAACTCCATCTAATGGGAGAATAGAACATGTATGTTCTATAGGGTAGATTTCATGAACACGATATACTTCTTGAAATGAGAACATGTTATATAGTGGTTACAAGATGTGTTATTTTAAAAGATTAATTTTAAATAAAAAGGTGATACATTTTTCACCATATGTAATCTCCATGGATTAAACGGATTGTAATGGGATTACTCATCATTTAAATGTCACAAGTTAGATATTTAGAGCATTTCATTGATGAAATTTCATTTATTTAATTGAAACCTTCTTTCCTCATTACCACGATCTATCTTCTAGTAATTTTGGGAGTCTACGTTCAATATAGATTGATTAGTTTGGTGATTGATTAATATTAACGTGGGATTAAATATCTTTGAGGGAGAAATCCTTTCAACTACTATCTTTCTTTCTTTACAGCGATTCCATTTCATTACATTATCAGATATATTGACCCATGGATATGTTTCTTCTTGTTTCTCTTTAGTTTCATTGTGTGATCTTGTTCTAAGGGTTGTTACCTTCATTAGTTTTGGTGAAGTGGGCGTGTATTCTTAAGTCATGTGTTGTTTCCTCTTCTCCCCTAACCCGTTGGATTAATTAAATAAATTATAATATTTTTAGATTTGTTGTAAGTCTTCTCTTATTGTTTTTCATTTCATTTGTGTGGTGGATTACTTTATGAGCATGTACGACCTGAGTTTTGAGGTAGGTGGTTCTGTCTCTAGTCTATTTTGGTTAACTCCATTGCTCCTATTTTTATGATTTTTTATTAAAAGAAATAGAATGATATTAATTGTTTTTGTGTGTTTTTAGAACTAGTTTTTATAAAAAAATATGGTTTTATGTTAGTTTAAGAAAATGGAAAAAGCGTTTTAAAATCATTGTGAAATGGTTTTCAAAGAACAATTTTATGGAATGGGTTTGATGAAATTTATTTGAAATTGAGAACATGGGATGCCTTGGGAACATTAGTTGCTGGTATAGTAATAGGTCTCATCCACTATCAGGGTGTTTTATCATGGGGATTTTCTATTCCCCATAGGAATGTTGTTCTAGGGACTTGTTAGACCTATTGGGGGGGTTCAATTGCAGGGGTGTTCCACTAATATCTAGAATTGATGCATATGTATAGTGTATTGATGTGAACACAATTTTATATGTTTGGTATGAGTGTCCTAGAAATAATATCCTAGGGTGATCCCTAGAATGATGTTACCAGTGCTTCTGATTTTAGTTTGTACTATTTTGTAGTAGTTCCATGAATTTGATATGATATGTTATTCATGATTTATTTTAACATGATATTTTTGGTGTGATATGTGGTTAAAAAAAATCCCTGAAATTTATTTACCAAATCTATTTGGAAATGTGTAAAAGGATAAATTAAACAAATTTTCCATGATTTTGATATAAAAACTATTATACTCTATGCATGACTTGTTTTATATAATGTTTAGAATTATTGAATTATTTTTTAGAAAAATGATATGGAACACCTGGGTGAGACCCTACTAATAATGTCATATCACTCCCTGTGTATTACTTTAGTGGTGCATAAACTAAGAAATATCTTTCGATTCAAGGAAATGTAAGGCATTGTATTGAGGCAGTTAGGTTTTCTATTAGCTAATTTGGGTAGATGGTGGTGAGATAGTGAAAGTTATCTCACATTATCTCATAGATTAGTTTGTTTTTCATGTATTGGTAGTCCTTTTTAGATTGACCTATACTAGGAATTTTTTTCTACTCTTGATTTGTTTTTTACATTGTTTTTTAGTTATGGCACTAATTTACCTTTTTACAATGTTTTATCTGTTGTAAATATGTGCCATGTTGCTACTTCAGGTTGGGAGAAAATGTTTCCTCTTATTGTTTTTTGATACTAGGGTGCTAGTCACTGACCTTTGGGGATCGAGAATACCCTTCCGGTTTGTAAACGATCTGGTCGGGTACTAGTTTGATGGGTTATTCTGTTTTATTTATCAGAATAAATCATTAAATTTATTATTATATATTATCTAAATCTCTATATTAAATAATATATATCATATAGAACACATATATTGGATCATACATATGCTCTATATAATTTTTACATATTTATTAAATGAGTCTTGTGTATGACGAAAATTGATTATCGCATACCTATATGTGAACTTAAATAACTCTTATGTATCTTTAAATTAATTATAGTTATCATATTTCAATCTCACTAGTACATAACTAATTTTTTTCCTGGGAGATCATTCACATGACATTTACAATTTTCTAGAAACTCATAGATGTTATATATTGGTTTAAGAATAATTCTAAAATACTTTTAAACACATGGAATTTATCTCTAGTCTACACAAAAGAAATCAAAAAAATAATCAACCACATTCAAGAAATGTCAAAGCTTCTCACACATAGTTGAAAACAAATAAAATAAACCCTCAACACTTCAATGAGTTCTTCATAGAAGTATATGTTTTCATTCCGGTTTCAGTTCCAATTTGGGTCTTTGATCAAATAATTATGTTTTTATACCCTATATAAGTTACACTAATCTTTTTAATTTAGATATTATCAACTATCATTAATGAAAATAATAAAAAGTATTTGGAAGTTGGAATTCATCAAAGAAGAGACGAAATTGAATAAAATAACCAAAACCACGCATAATCATTTACTGATCGGACATCAAGGTAGGACTCTAATATCTAATCCATACCACATTTATTACATATAATTAAATTATTTGTTAATTCATTAATTAATAAAATTTTATTATGAAAATATATTAGTTTACATCTTTATATTTTATTACTATGTAATAAATAATTGTTTTTCTTAATGACCTCTAATTACCACCCTGTCCCTTTCACCCTAGTAATGAAATTTACTAGGGGTATGTAAATGAAATAACAACCTTAGGGATATGTTTTTATATGGTTGAATGAATTGGAATCCACAATTTACGTTGAAAACATCAGCACCTTTATCTTTATATCACCATTTCTATTTTACCATTTATGAGAAACATAACCCTACTTATAGTTGTACTGGTCGGTGGTTTCGAGACTAATGTATAAAAGGATGGGTGCATTGGGGGATGATGGTCAGTGGAGCCCAGAGTGTCTAATCAGGTAGCTTATGGGTGCATCTATACAAATTTTAGTGGGGATGGAATGAACACCATGAGATTTTATGATATATTAATAAATTTTATTTCTTTGATAGCTTGTGATATATGCAACCCTATGTTTTAATGAACCGTAATATAGTCTACCAATATAACATATGTGTTAAATTTAGATAATTAATTAAAATAATCACATTTAAAAAAAATATGTATAATAGTTTCTACTAAATAAAATATATTTTGAGTAAATTCCTTATATTCTTTAAATATACATTTATCCTCAAAAAAGAGTTTTATTAATTTTTATATGATAATACTATCAATTATTTTAGTAACATTACGAAATAATATTTGAAAAAAATTATATCATTTTGAAATAATCATATCAAAATTAACTCAGGGTGAGTTTTTTTAGATTTTCCTAAAAACATTAAATTTCAAGTAAATAGTGAAAACAACTGGTTTTTAATGAAATCATTTTTTTTCTTTAATAATTTATAAATTTTTATTTAATTTTAATTTTTTAAGTAAAATAAGTTTTATTATATTATTAATTATACAATAGTTTTCATTGGAATCATATTTTTGATTTCATTTGGTATATTGTTTTTAATACATATGAAGTAATTTTTATGAAAAACTATTTTTCATTACATTTGATGATTTTCTGTTAAATTAAATTATGACACTTATAAAAAATTAATTTTTAAAAATTAATTTTATATTTGGAATTTGGAGGTATAAATTTTGTATATTTACCCATTTTATTTTTGATCAATATGAGCAGTAACCAAGGTAATTTTTCCCCTCATTAAAGGTAATGAAGGTAAAATAGGGTTATACATTTGTTCAAGGATTTAAAAATTATATAAAAGTATCATTTGTGATATTTTATGGGTGTCATTCACCCATTTAAATCCAATCACAGAATCTATATCAACTCAGTACCTTATTTCATTGATTATGAGCTTTACAATATTTCAATAAAATTATAAATTCAAATTGTCAATCTCTTGAATTTAATATTTATAATATTTTATCATAGGTGTAAAAATGATTCTTAGATATAAATGTTTATTTTTTAAAAAATTAATTTTATTTAACATGATAATTTATTTGTAATTTTTATCGATTCAACAATTACCCTAAATGCTTACACTACATGGACTTATTATTTATTCAACTAATAAAAAATAAAAAAATGATTTTGAAAATATTAAATGTCACCTTATTTAGAGGAATTATTATGTTACATGATTTCTTTTATAAGTATAACATATTATATATGTCAAATATTTGAATTATAATTCTTGTTCAATCGTGTTATTTTTAAAGTCATATTTTGTGAATAGTTCCATAAAGGATATTTATAATATTTTATGAAACATAATAATTAATAAAATTATATTAAAGTAACAAGAAACATAAAATTGGAAAATCATGATTATAAAGGGTAAAATGATCATCCCTTGGAGAATTATGAGATAATTTTTACATTATAGTTAAAATTATAACTCTAAAACAGGGAAACATACTCAACCACATTTAATCTTAACATAGTTTAACAACAAAAGATAATGTTTAAAAAACCACATAAACTTATCATAATTTTACTGGTTGATTTTACTTCTACCAAATACTACCTTATCCTTGAATATCTGGCCATTAATAAGATTTTTTATACATAATTACTTTATTATATTTTAATTGTTTGGGAAATTTCAAAAGGTCCACTCCCCTCACTTATAAAAAGGAATCCATCCTTTCTCTTCCTCACACCACTATGAGGCTTCCAGATTGACCAGAAACCTTATTAAATAACTTAATAACTTACCTAGAAATTAATTATAGATGTTGTTATTATTAAAATAAAAATATAATTGTCCTTAATAAAGGATTTAATGGTGGAATACTATAGGAGTGGTAATCATCTTACCCAAACTCATTCAATTTGTTTCTACTTATAAACCCTCTAAATATATTATAATCATCAAAAAATAAAAACTTTAATATCCTAAATATAAATAAATGTTATTAGGTTTATTAAACCACCTTTATTCTCTGTATTTTTTATCAAATGTGAAGTGAAATTATCGCTTGTGCATACATACGACTTATTGTCTCTATGTAACGATATAGTTCATTCTCCATTACCATATTTCATGGATGGAAATTTTAATGGTTATAATGTATTTAAATGATATTTATTACCTAATTATTATTCCAAAATTATAATATATTATATATATTCTTAAATTTTAATCTGTTTGAAAATGATAATGTCACTTGTGTGTACGTGCAGGCTACCACCACTACAAACTGATGTGAATCATTTTCTCATTGCGCTTTACGTGGATGTTAATAAGGATAGATTTAAAAAGTATTTATATTATATTTTATATAATAAATATTATTTATAGGATAATGATTATTTATCTTTCCTTCATCTCATCCACAAAAATTTCAGAACAATATTCATGCGTATGTACAACCTTCTGTCTCTATGAACGATGCAATAATTTTTTTCTATCTATGCCTTTTAAAAATGGATATAAACATATATATAATGAATATTTAGGATATATAAATAATGGTTAAAATTATATAAATTATTTAATCATGATTAAATTAAATGGACCCGAACATCCAAATTTAAGCATGCATGAGAAATGAAACAGTTATCTCCGGAAACAGTGATTTTTATAAAGAATTGTTAATAAATGGGTGATAAGATGGTATTAATAAATCCTATATGGTATGATATACACATAAATATATATATATAATAATTATTATAGAATATATTTACAATAAATCAATATATATAATTTCTGAATGTGTACAAAGTGAGAGAAGACTTCAGGTAAAAGATTTACATGGAAATCCCATTTTATTCGTGATTGTTTATGATTGAATTTATATTAAGGAAATTATATAATATTTATTTGATAAATCAATTTATTTTTCTTCACATAATGTTATTTCTATAGAATACATGTTTTCATTTTATTTTTTTTCTATTTAATTACTCATGAGAGTGAATTAATGTTTTTAAGGAAATACAACTATGTTATACTTTTTGATCTGGAATATTTTTCTTCCATGTATATGTTTTATTCAAAATTATTTAAATAATAATTATAAAATTATATAAAAAAATATTAATATCATTTTAACACATGTTTTGATTATTAAAATTTTTAAACAGAATATTCTTCTCATTTCACAAATGTTGTACTTTTTACTTTTTACCAAAAATGTGAATGGAAACATTATTTTAACATATAAAACATCAATAAAATATCCCACTATCCTAACCACTAAATGATTTAAATATATTTTTTTAAAATATTCCATGATGATTTTAAAATATATATTTTCCGTATTTTATTTTATTTTATTTCATTTCAAAGAAGTTAATTTAAATTGAAAATGATATTTTACTCAAGAAATATTCTAGTGATCTTTTAATGAAATTTTCATCTATGGAAATATCCTTGATGTTATTTATGAATTTCTGAGGATATAATCCCATGATTTCATCCTTATTATTTCTCCACATGTCTTATGATGATAATATTTTTAGGAAACCCATTAATTTTACATGGGTTAAACTATGATGAAATGGTAAAAATTATTTAAACCATTTTTTATTAATTGGGATTTTTATAATGATATGGTTAATGTTATATGATATTGTGAAATAAATATTAATGTTTTTCCCTATGTTATGGGTATGCATATAATTAGTTAGCGCTCTAATGCATTGGGTAATGTTATATATCTCATGAGATAATTTTGGGAAAGAAGTCAATATTAGTGATCCAAAATAGGAAAAAATTATATGTGATTAATCCAATATGGTAAATAAGTCAATGTTATTATTATATTTTGGAAAAAATTGATGAAGAATAATCTGTTATAATATGGGGAATACATTCTAATGTCTGATAAATAATGATTTAATAGTCTCTATAGTTAACCATGACATATTAAATTGTATTCTATGACTCATATGATTCCACAAAGTAATTACATGATTATGATATCAACTTATGGTTCATCATTTATTTTTTATGTTTCACACTTGAATAATTCATTTCCTTTGAAATGGAGATTTTGTGTTCCAAAAATCTTGATTATGATCTTTGAGAGATTGGGTAAGAATTTAGTCATTTATCTCATGATCTAATACCATTATGCTTGTATTATGTTTTTATTTGACCATCAATGGATATCAACCATGTTATCCCTTACTGATCATCTAATCTCACCCTTTCTTATTCCTCCTTTAACCAGGTTGTTAAGAAAACATTTAATTAGGGTATGTAAAGAAGGGTATAATATAAGAAGTAATTTATGGAATATGGGTAAGACTATATCGAAATAACATGTTTGTGTATCTTGTCTTCAAATACAAGAAATGTTAATGGTTTTTTTGGAACATAGAGTTATAAATTGATGATCAACAAAAATTTTGTAATATGAATGTATGTAATTATAGGTCCACTATAGTTGGTATCAATTATTGGTTTATTAAATCTTTGCAGATTATAGTTAGAAAAATTTGTGGGGAAACTGAATGAATAAGTCTAAGATGAGGATAACGTCCCAATGTTTTGGTAATAAATATGGATAACCTAGGATAAATGCAATTTTTCATTGATTGAGAAGATTTTTTCAAGAATTAGATATCCAATGAATTATTTTTCATTATTATATGAATGATCACACTGATTAACTATGTTTGATGGTTAGAAAAACCAATTTCGTTTTAGTATGAGATTGCATATCAAATGAAGAAGAAGATATGGCTATAGGTATGCTGAAATATTAAAGTACCCCATTTGATCTTAGTTACATGAATTCCTATATATCTAGAAAATTCTCAAGGAATTTTAATTATTATCCTCGATGATTCGATATAGAGTTAATAGTGAAGAATTATAATAGTATGATGGTTGTATCTTAAATATTTGGTTTCTATCAAATTTAATTTTTTTCAATGTGATTTATAAAAATATCATTATTATTTTTTAGTAGAAGTTGATATTATATGAGGGATAGAATCAATTATTTTTCATAAACATCACATCTATATCTATGGAATGGAATTCTTGTTTGATATTCCAGACTACCCTATGATTACCGATCGTAGTAAAATTTAATATCGACTTATGATGAAAATCTCATCCATTTTATGTGTCTATTACTATTAAAAAGGTCTTTTAATCTATGATGTTTGGAGATAATATCATTATGGAATATATGTTTATTTTGAGAGTTTTTTTACAGAACAAATTTCTAGTCTCCCTCCAAATGTTGATATTGATTTTTTAATAAAACTAATACTAGGTGTTATACCTATTTTAAATACTCCATATTGAATGACCATTACTAAGTGGAAAGAATTAATGAAGTGACAGTTGGAGAATATTGATAATGTATTCCTATTACCTAGTACGTCACCATGAGGTGCAATTGTTCTTTTTTGTGAGAACAAAGATGGGTCAACACATATTTTCATTAATTATTGAGATCATAACATGATCACCATGAAAAAAGAATCATTTACCTCATAATAAAGAATTTTTAAATAATTTTTAGGAGATACATATTTTCCTAATTTGGAACTTTATTCTGGATAACAATAATTAATTATTAAGACATAGGATATACCCAATACAGTCTACCATATGAGGTATAATAATTATGAATTTATAGTGATAACAGTAGAAAATATTAAACCCCCAACTATAATAGTGGATTTAATGAATGGATTATTTAGATATCCCCTTGATTAGTTTATTTTAGTCTTTATAAATTTTATTTTTATGTATTAAAAGTTAAAGAGATAGAATAAAAATCAGTTTTGAATTTTATTGAAGAAACATTATAAGGAGAAGTTTTTTTCTAAACATTATAAGGGTAAATATTATCTTGAGAAAGTTTTATTATTAGGTCATATAATCACATGTGAGGGTATATAAAAGGACCCCTGAAATATATAATTAATTGATAATTGTTCTTGAGAAACCATAGGTATATAAATCTATAGTTCTATGGGTTTAGCTGGATATTACAAATGCTTTATGAGATATTTATCACAATAGTATAATATAATCAAAACGTTGAGTCATAATGGGTTTATGTTATAATGGATATATGAATGTAAATATAATTTTAAGGAACCAAAGATAATATTTTCCAATATATCTGTGTTTAGACTACCCTATAGTGGAGAAGGGTTTGTGATCTATAAAGATGCATCTACTAAGGGACTATGATGTGTACTCATCCAGAATGATATGGAAATAGCATATTCTTTAAACTGATTGAAAATAAATTAGATTAATTACCTATAACATGATTTGGTGTTAGATATTGTAATTTTTATACTGAAGTTATAGAGGAACTATATCAATGGAAAAAAAGTGTGACATATATACGAATCATAAATGTTTGAAATATATATTCACATAGAGAGAATTAAATATGCACCATTAAAAATGTTTTAAGTGGACTAATTATTATTATTGGTCAATAAATTACCACCCAGGGAATGTAAGAAAGGTATCTGATGCATTGAGTCTGAAATACTAAGCTATTTTTTCCATAATGTGTATTGAAGAACATCAAATACATAAAGATTTTCAGAAGACGAAACATGAAATCCTAAAGAAATGGGATAGATTCTATTTTTCATATAAATGATTATCCATATATCTATGAGAATATTATAAGAGGAATATATGGAATATAATTAAATATATAATAATGGATAGAGTTTTTATGAGTTCAACCATGATCGGGATGGAATGTTAAGGCTTAATAACGAAGTATGTGTCTTGTCAATACCATAATAGTTGAATAAAATGTTATATGAAGATAATAATATTTCATTATCTATTTATATGTGAAGTAAAAATATGAATAGTGATCTGAAAGAGTATTTCCAATCAAAAAACCTAAAAAGAGATATTGTGAGTTATGTATCTCGATGTAAGGTATATAAAAAAGTTAAGTCAAAGAGACCTCAGTCGAATGGAATGTTCCAACCGGTACATATACCTAAATGGAAATAAGAAAAAATTACCATTGATTTCATTATCATACTCGCCAAAATATCTAAAGGGATCAATGATATATGGGTTGTAATTGATCACCATATGATGTCACCACACATCATTTCAATTATCAAATATTTTTCCCTTTATCATATTGTCAGGTTATACATTAAAGAAGTGGAAATATTTCTTGGTGTTCCACATTTTATTGTATCTTCTAGGGTTTTTAGGTTTACCTTGATTTTCCGTAGAAGTATTAAATGTGATTTAGATTTAGATTCATGTTTAAAAACATTATATCACCCATAGAAAAATGGTTATTTAGAGAGAACCATTGAAACCCTTGAGGATATGTTGATATATTTTTCTCTTTATTTTAAAGGTGGTTGGTATCAAAACCTTCATCTAGTTGGATTCTATTAAAATAATAGCTTACAATTGAGCATTAATATGGATCATTTTGAATACCTATATGGTAATATGTGTACAAATCTTACATCCTTGGATAATGTTATAGAAATAAATATATTAGAACCAGATCTATATGAATAAATGATTAATAAGGTTAAATCCATTCAATAGTACAATAGAGTAGCTCAACGTTTCTAGAAAATTTATGATGACAATGATTGGTAAGATATGGTGTTCTAATTTCCTAACAATGAATGACTAATAATTTCTCATTGGATGAAAGTTATGATATTTTTAAAGAAGGGAAAACTGAGCACTAGATATATCAATCCCTTTAAAATCATTGATCTTATTGGGTTGATAGCATATCATTTAAAACTTCCACTGAATCTCTCCCAAAATCATGATGTGTTTCATGACTCTCTTTTGAGGAAGAAAATTTGTTATACTTAATATTTACTGATCTTAGATTCCATACCACTGGAGTGAGAGTTGTCTTAGGAGGAACAACTAGTGGAGATTTTTTATTACAGGGGGAGCGTGCTATAAAAGAAGTCCACTCACCAAGTCAATGTTTATTTAGTGAAACCAAAATATAAAGTATGATATGTATGAAATTGAGGATTAAACAATGCATAATTATCCTTAGTTTTTTTTTATTTGAGGGAAAACATTTTAATCTCAAAATTATTTTAAGGAGTTAGAATGTAACACCTCTAGATTTTAAAACATATAAATAAATTTTATTTCTTCAGTATCTTGAGATACACACAACCCTTAATCTAAATGAACCATATTAAAGATATAATTATAACATAGATATTATATAGAAGGAATAAATAGGAATACTAAAATTTTGAAAAGGTAATTATGATGGTTTGATATAATAGAAATATATTTTTTAGTAAATTTGTTATACGCTCTAACAATAGATTTTCCAGAATAATGGTTTTTGTTGATTTTTGTAAGAGAACATTGTGATTAATTTCTAGAGATTTCAGAATCTTTTTTATAAAAGTGATATCATTTTGAAATTATCAAATAAAAAATATTTTAGAATGTTTTTTGATTTTTTTTAAATATTAATTTTTTGTTAATAGTGAAAAATAATGACTTTTACGTGAAGATGTATTTTTTTATTCATGATTTTAAAGGATTAATTTGTTTATTAAAATATTTTCAAAGTAAATTTATTTATATTAGATTATTTATAGTTTAATTATGTTCATTTTAATTATTTAATGGATGAATTAGGTACAAAACCATTTTTATACATAAATGGATTTTTTTTGGGAAATAATGTTTTTGTTATGTTTTATAATTTTTTCTCAAATAAATTTTATAAAATCTTATAAAAAGAATAATTAATAATGGATTAAATATTATTAATTTTGTGTTTAAAATTTTATTAATTTTTCCCTTTTATTTTTACTCAATACGATTAATAACCATAGTAATGTTTTATCAACTCACTAAGGGTAAAATTTGTAAAATAAGTTTAAAAATTTGGGATAAGGCTTTACAATTTCTCAAAAAGCGGACTGGATCTTATTTTATGGTTTTAGTTCATCCATTTACATCCATATCATTAATATATGGCTACTTTGTGTCAAATTTATTTGATTGTGACTTTTATTTTAACTTTATAAAATAATATACAGAAGATGTCACTCTCTTGACTATAATATCTTCAATATTTTATCATAAAGGTAAAAATAAGTTAAATTATAGTATAAATTTATATTTTAAAGGAATTTTTTATCATAGTAATTTATTTTCAATTTTAATTCGACTAATAATCACCCTTAATGCTTACGTAAGGCCAAAACTATATTTATTCATTTAATTAAAAATAAAAATATATGATTTTAAAAAAAATTAAAAGTAAAACAATTTTGATGATTTATTTTGATCCACTATTTTTTGTATAAATATAATATATTATTGATTTTATAAAATTTTTAATTCTAATTCCATTTTTTTCCTGTCGTGTTAATAGCCAAATTTTGTGAATAGTGTCAAAAATGACATTAATAATATTTTATGATCAATTAAATTTCGAAAATGCATTTAAAAATAATAAAAACCATTAAATAAGAAAACTATAAAGGGAAATAGTAAAAATTATTGTCTATTTACAATTTATCATCCAATTGTCACATTATAAGTATAATTATAATAATTTCAGTGAAAAAGGTATTACTACGATTAAGGTTCAAATAACTTTTCTAAGGGGTTGAACAAAACAATAAAGATAAATACACCAAAAAGATTGTGTAAATTTTATTTTTTTAAGGGGATATAAACCACGTCATGTTATATCTTCATGTATCTATCCATTTGGATGTATTTCTATACATAATGACTTTATTATATTTTGATTATTTATAAATTCCGAGAGTGAATCTCCCCTCACTTGTAAAAGAGCGCCACACTGTTTAGTTCATTACACAACATTTAACTATATATATCTATCAAAACCTATCACATTCCCTTCCAAAATCTGCTACACATGAATTAGAGGTGATTTCATTCTTAAAATAACACTCAAAGTTTCCTTAAGAAGGTATCTAAAGGAGGCATATCGATGGAGAGGTAATCATCTTACCCACCTCTATCAAATTTTATCCTATTCTACATCTTATAAATATATTGTATTAATAATAAAATAAAAAGACTTGTTTGACAAAATTACTTTAATTTTATTATTATTTTGAAACAACCTATAGTAACCCTCTTTTCTATCTAATGAGATGTGAAATTATCCATCGTGCATACGTACGACATACTGTATCAACATCGAGATAAAATTCATTTTATTTCACAATATTACATTGATGGATATTATGAAGGTTTTAATGTATATACACAATATTTATAAAATAATTATTCTCATATTATTACAATATCATATCTATCTTCTTACCTTCCAATCAATTGGAAAAAGAGAACATCACTCGTACGTACGTGTTGACTACCACCTCCACATATTGATGTGATTCTTTTTTCATTTATTATTTACATGTATGTTAATAAGGATAGATTCAATGAATACATATATTTTATATATTATATAATAATTATTATATAAATGTGATTTATTATCTACCTTTATTTCATTATATCTTTTGAAAATTGAAAACAACATTCTTACAGACATATGACCTACTATCTACATGAAAAGTGTATTTAATTTAGATATATATGACTTTTTGGAACAAATATATATATGTATAATAAATATTTATGATATTTTTATATTTATTAACACTATAAATATTTTGGAACAATCATCAGAGAATAAGGACCCGAAATTCCAAACCGAAACATGAATGAGAAGAGAAACCACTATCACATGACTGAAAATTAAATTTTTTATTTCAAACACTTTTACGAAAAGTGAGAAACCAAGAGACACTAAGAGATAAAGTTACACACCGACCAATAGTACAACCCACATCAACCATGAACCAATAACACGAAAATAGATTACAAACCTATATCAGTAAAACACTACCAATAATAATATCCATACACATCACCATATCCCACACATGAGGCCTCCTCTATAGTAGATGATTACCATTTAGAAGTTGGCTTATACTCCCTCGGGAGATTATCACCTTGACCCCAATTCTGCATTTGATCCAATGGGAGCTGCTCTGGACATGATTATTTGGGAAAACTATCTTTATTGAAAGAAAGAATCACCCTGTGGTTCCGCTTAGATGCAACTCTGGTAATCGCTAGTTGTGGAAGATAAGAATAATCTTTCCTTGTTTTTCTTCTTGGAGTAGCCGACAATGTTCCTTCATCCTCAATCCTCCTCTTTTCACCACCTTGTGCAAAATGACTATACGACCGAATGGCCAAGCCACACATATTTTTTTATCTCCCCCAAGGATATACCCCCTCCTGTCGAGGTAGTTAGCCAAAACAGGATCCTTGAACCCCTTGCCAGTTCCCCTCCTCTGCTCAGGTGTGTTACAGTCAATCACCGAAAGGCACTTAACCGCGGTACCATATTCTTCAATTCTCCCTTCCATATCGTCCTGAACCACAGTACCATTGGAAATTTGGATAGGAGGCACCTACACAACCATATAAGTCTCCTCGTGACCTTCATCCACATCAATATGGGTCCCCTGTAGCCCCCATCAACTTCTCATGTATCCACTGTATCAGAATTCAAACTTGCTTCCAAAAGTCCATCAAACCTATTACTCAACTGAAGCAAGGGCCTTTCCAAAAGAGCGGGGTCCCCAAAATTCTTAGATATACTAGGACTGGACACAATCAATGTAGACAAAACCCCCTCTCCTTCCGCCAGAAGCCCTCTAGCCTCCACAGCTCCATGCTGTCCCACCTGATCTTCCACAATGGTCTGATCAGTTTCCTTCCATAAGAATGACCTAGGAGAACCCTCAAAATCTTGCTTCAGCCTCCTAAAAATGGATGATAAGATATCATAAGAAAATAATATATGTGATGATATATATTATTATAATTATTTAATTGACTTATAATAAATATATATACAAGATGTTGTAATTCATTTTAAGCTATATTAATCTTGAGGTAACATATTTATGTCTCAATCCCATTTTATTCGATATTTTTAACTCAAATTTCCATTTAGAAATTTATATAATCCTTATGAGATAAATCCCCTTAATTTTTCTTCTCTTAAATCTATCTATATGGAATAATATTTTTCAGTTCATCTTCCCACTTTAACAACTCAAGATACAGAATGAGTGGTTTTGTAAGCAAAAGTGAGGATATTTTACTATTTGGTTATTAATATATTAATTATAAAATTATATAGTGATTTTAAATTAATTTTTACCTATTTATGGTTTAAAAATAATAATAGGAATATTGTCATTAATTCATGAATTCAGAAAATTAGTTTTTTAATCTAAAATGTGAAAGGAAAAACTGTATTAAAGTATACGACATGAATAAACTTTCCCACCACCATGACTTCTCAATGATTTGAAACATTAATTATAAGATTCGATTTTTATTTTGAAAGAAATTGTTGTGCATAATAATTTTTATATTATTATATTTTAAATAATTCATTTAATAATGAAAATTGTATTCTCCAAATGAAATAGTCTAGAGATATTTTAATGTAATGCTCACCTATAATTACATCCATGATGTAAACAATGATTTATGAGGGATATAATCCTATGATAATATTAAAATTATTTATTTAGATAATTTATGATGATTATGATTATATTATTATGAGTCCTACTTATTTTCTATGATTTATGCTCTGTTAAAATCATAAAATTATTATGAAACCAATTTTCATTCCAAGAAATTTTATATGATGAAATGAGAAATGTTTTATGATCATATAGAACACATATGTATGTTTTTTATTATATGGTGGGTATACTTGGAATTATGTTTCCCTCCAATTCAATGGGTAATGTTTTATATCTCATGAGATAATTATGGGAAACAATTCAATATTCTTGTTCCACTATAAGAGAAATGTCAATGTCCTTGATTCACTATGGGAAACAATTTGAGATATATGATCTAGTATGGTCTAAAAGTCCATGTTCTTGATCCATTATAAAAAATATGTGATGTTTCCATATCCATTATGATATGGTAAATACATTTCAATGTGTGATCCTATATGATTTCATGGTCTTAGTAGTTAACCTTACATATGAAATGGTTTTCTATGCCTATGATGGAGACACACTATTATAACATGATTATTATATGGAATTATGCTTAATTATTCATTTATGATATCTTCTTACTCTTATGATTAATGTATTTTTAAATGATAATGTTTTATTCCGAGAATAATGGTTATTGTATTTGATATATTATATATTAATTTTTATGACATATTCATGTTCTTATACAATAATGCTTGTCTTATTCATTCACATGACTATTAATTGATAGCTATCATGTCTACCCTTATAGAGAAAATGAGTTAACCCTTTATTATGTATCCTTTCCATTGTCTATGAATAAAAATTCTAAGTAGGGTATTCCAAGAAGGGTATAGAGTGAGAATAACATTATAATAGATGATAAAGAATGTATCTAAATAATATGTTTGTGTATCTAGTCTCCAAAGACACTAAATGTTTATGGTTATGGAATGTATTATAATTTTATGTATTGAATATTCATCCAAAATAAGTAAAATTTGTGTACGAAATTCCTGGATCTCTATAGTTTGTTTTATTGTGGGGTTTTGTTAATCACTGGTTATTGTATTTACAAAAAATTGGTGAAAACCATGGGAATATGTATAAATATCAAATAACATTCTATTGTTTTAGTAATTACCATGAATAAACTATGTTAAAACTAGGTTTCCATAGATCAAGAAAAAGTTTTCATGATTTAGATAACCCATGAATGATTTTTCATGATTATATTATTGATCACTATGATAAATGATGCTTAATGATCATGAAAAATATTTGGTATTAGTATGGGAATGCAGATAAAATGATGAAGTTGAGTTAGAAATATGTATGTTCAAAGATCAATGTAGCCTATTTAATTTTAGTTATATGAATAACCATATATTAGAAAATTACTCATGGAATGTTAATTCATATCCTAAATGATTAGACATTGATTTAGTATTGAAATATTTAATGGTGCAATGGTTTCATCTCTAGTCTATGATTCTTCTTCAGTTTGTGTTTGTGGGAATCTGCTTCATCAAAATCTCATTATTCAACCTTTAGTGGAGTTTGATATTATATTAGAAATTTATTTTATTTATTTACATAAATAAATAATAAAATTTTGAAAAATTTAAGTCATGATTTATATTTTAAACCAACCTATTATCATATATTAGTGAGATGACAAATATGAACTTACTGTGGGAATTTAACCATTATATGGGTCTTTATTAGTAACAACGTAAGATGTTATGATTTTTTTTAAAATTAATTGAATCATTTATATAATTATTATTTCGTGAAACAATGATTTTATCTTTAATTATATGCATCATAGATCTTGGATTGCAGTACATGCCACATCGAGTTTATCTTTCACTACACACAACATCGAGTTTAAACGAAACATGACATATTATTAAAAAATTATTAATTAATGTGATAATTATCACCAAGCTATTTAAATAGAGGGTATTAATAGGATTAAATAAATTTAAAAAAATGTTTTATAAATTCATATATAATGAAATATTTGGTTAGAAATTAAATATATTTTAAAAAAATCAATTTGAAGATAAAGGAAAACTTTTTCTATAAGAATATTTTTTTAGGAAAACAAATATGTTCTACCTCAATAAAATAATAAAAATACTATTTTTGAATGATTTTAATGAAATTTATATAGTATATATACTCAATAAGTTATTTTACATTAATCATATGTTCATTTTATACAATATATATGACTAAATCCAATTTTACTCATTAGGAATGTATTTTTCCAAAACTAAAATACAGTTTTCTCGACTTTTTTTTGGTTCCATTATTTTAAAAATAGAATATTATAATTTTTGAAATTTAGTTTGATAAAAATATTTTTTTTAAATAATAATATCAATATTATGTTAGGTTAATTTTTTTTGGTTTTTTTTGATAAGATTTATTTTTTGATGAATAGTGAAAAATACTGAATTTTATTGAAAACTTCCGTTTTGTTTAATTTTTTTTCAAAGTAAAATAATTTTTGATAATATATTTAATGTTAAATTAGCAAATTTATAAATAAATTAATCCATTTTTAGATAATTTTAATCAATATCATAATAAATTTTGATTTAAACACATTGTAAATGTTTGAACAAGTTCTCTTTAAAAACTTGCTTTCTCATCGTATCAGTCAGATTAATGTTCAATTGAATATATCAAATTATATAAATGTAATTTTAGAAAATTGATTCCATATTTTGGATAAGAATAACTAATATTATATAACCAGTTCAACTTAATTTTTGACCCAAATTAATAGTGAATGAAATAAAAACTAACTATAGCAGTCAAAAAACCAATGGGTTTACCAGGGCATTAAACTAAAAGTGTAAGGGTTACAATGGACTATAAAATTGTATAATTTTTTTTGGAAATAATTATTACATTAAGAAAATAATTTTTTAGAATGGTTCATTTTGGTGTTGACATAGGAAAAATGCGATATCACTCAATTTTTTTAAAATACACTATGGGTGTCCTCTCCCCCACTAATAATAGGCCACCCCCTATTGTCTCTTATTCACACCGTAAATACCTATTGTATCAAAAAATTAATACCCATATAACTTATCGAATTCCATCCCCTGATACCAAAAGTACTATATTATTAACAAATCCAACCTAAGAAGGATTTAGTCCAAACATAATGATAATACACGAATAATATGTCATGTTGTTCAATGAGTATCTTTATTTTTTTTGGATTACACACCTTCTAAAACTGTGATTATAACATAATTATATAATAAAATTAGTATATTACATACAATGAGTTGTTTTTATGTTAATTTAATTACCTATTACCATCTCCACTTCCATCAAATGGGTTACAAAATCATCTTTCATGTGTTGGGCAGACTACCGCCTCACGAACCAATTTGATTAATTTCTTTATTACCACCTCCCACTTTTGTATGTATTGATGGATTTATTTTTTATATTTTATATATATATATTTTTTTTCTGATTATGGAATTATTATATCACAAATACCTACATAATATCCAATTTATGGGAATATAATAATGTTGCTCGTGTGTACGGATGACTACCGCCTCACAAAGTAATGTAATTCATTCATGATTTACAAGTAAGGTATTAAGAAAATTTTTATCTAAAATATTTTATATATATTACATAAATATGATTATGAAATTTTAATAAATATTATTAAATTTTCTTTATTCCAATTCGATAGGAAAATGAAAAAACTGTTCATGCGTACATATGAACTACCATCTCCATGAACAATGTATTTCATTTTCTGTCACTATTTTTTTTAAGATTTCTCTAATTAAATATATACTGAATATATATGATATTTATATAATTTTTATCACTATGGGGATTTTTAATCCATGATTGATATTATAAGACCACAATAATAAGAAATCAAAACATGTTCGAAAACCAAAGCGATTATTTTCTGAAACATGAATCTTATATAGAAATCTTACTAGAAGAGTAATAAAAGGATATAAAAAAACTATATATGGAATTATATATATAAATATGTTTAATTAATATATATATATAATAAAAATATATTTAGTAAATTTATTTTTCAACATTAATGATTGATTTTAAGGGTGAAGGTAACAGATTTTCATCTCAGTTTTATTTTATTTTAGACAAATTTCTTACTCAACACTTTTTTATTTAATGTTCTATATATAATTACCATGAATTAATTTTATGATTATTATAAAAAATATTTTGGTCATTAATACATCAATTTTATGATCACTCATTCTTGGGGTTTATAGTATAAATTTTTTCTACAGGATAAAGAATTTTTTCTCAATTTTATTTCATGGAGACATATGTTGTGTTATAAACCTATATTCTTTTATGAGGTGTGTATAAAAAACTGTTGACATATAATATCATGAATTGATTAAAACTCATGATATTTTAATTTTATATTTCATTTTATTCTTTAATGGGGCATAAAATTCATGTTTAAGTATGTGGTATGGGATTTATTTTTCAAACACATATCTTATGAGGGTTATTTATGACGAAGTATCCAATATTGATATCTCATGATCTATCACTCAATAAACTCATGAAGTTTCATATCCTCTGTTCATTAATGATTTATTCATCCCATTTTTTCACTCTTTTATATTAAATTAATTGAAAAAATGTTTTTTGAAAATATGAATTTATTTATCTCCTCGGTCAGAAATACAATTTCTCCCAAAGGAATATTTTCTAAAAATGTTTTTAAAAAAAATATCCTAATGTTATTAAAATAAATTTTACCCATATTTGGATTTTAAAAAAGATTTTTCTAAGGAATAATAATTGCTCATTCCAAATAATTCTAATTTTTATTTTATCCATAATATGAAAATTATTGTTTTTTATATCATGAATTATGAGAAAGGTAGTTGAAAATGTAATGAATGCTCAATGATTTACAAATTATAGTATATGTTTACAATGTTATTTTCAAAGAAATTTTTTTATTTAATAATATCAATTTTTTGCATTTTAATTAAATGATTTCTAAGTAAATTGGGATATTGGAAATGTTTTTTAAAGTGAAAAGGTTATTTTACTAAAGAAATATTTTAAATTATTTATAATGATCCTTTATAAATTTTCAAGGTTAATTTCAATGAAAAGGGTTTTAAAAATGTTTTAATTTTTAAAAAGATTTTTTCGAAATATGAAAGATGTTTTCCTCATAAATTATTTTAAATGATATTTCTATACTCTTTTCCATCTAAGATGATATCCATTGAGGTTAACTATGATTTAATAGGGATACAAATCGTGTTTACCAATCTTATTCATTCAGTGAATGGATCATTATGACAAGATATTTAGGAAACATGTTTATCTTCCATGGGTTATACAATGATATAATTTTTAGAAACTCACTTCTTTTTCAGGGGTAATGATATGATGAAATAAATAAATGATGACATTATTATGAATCCTTCTCTTTTCCATAGGTTATAATATGATAAATTGTTTATAAAATATATTTTATTTCATGGGTTATGGTATGATGAATATTTTATGATCATGTGGAATGGATATGTTTTATTTTTATTATTTAATATTGGTTATTCTATAAAAAAGAAATGTGATTATGTAATGAATAAATATGGATGTGACCTATATAAACATATAATGCATTGGGTAAATATTTACACCTCATGAGATCGATAGGAATGGAATGGGGAGTTAACATGATTGAGTAAGATAATTTTCTTTTAATGATTGTCTTCGGAGTGATTATTTAAAAATATTATGGTGTTGAGAGTGAACCAATCCCACTATGAGGAAAGGAATTCCACTTTGGATGGTGGTGTGTCCCACTCAGGAGGTGTAACCACCCCTAGAGTGCCCTTATAAGTCTTGGAAACGAGCCTTGATTATTATGGGGTAAGTGGTTATGCTAAAACCTATTGCTTCATCCAAAAAATGTGAAAATCACTTACTAACATCCCTACCATCATTCTATAATCCTTATTTTTAGAATAATTCCATCATAGGAAGGCTTTATTGAAATTATAATGATAATACCCACAAATAGGTAATGTTATTCAACAAGCATCTTTATTTTATTTCATTCTCTACCTTAAAAATTTATTATTATACCATTATTATATGATAAAATAATTATATTTGGAAAAATAATAGGCTTTTATGTTAATTTAATGATATATAACCATATCCACTTTCATAAAATTATTTAGGAAATCACTGTTCCTGTGTATGACATACTATCGCCTCACAAACTGATGTAATTTGTTTTTCAAATACCACATATAAAGGATAGATATATTGATTAATTTAAAATTTATATATGGTATATATTATATTTATTAGGTTATTAGGTTTTTTAATTTTTATATAACATATACCTTCATACTCTCATATTTATCGACATATGATAATGCTGCTCATGTGTACGGCGGACTACCGCCTCACAGAGCTATGTGATTTGTTCATGATTTAGATGGATGGTATTATGTATGTGTTTTATAAATATATGTGATATATATGAAACAAAAATTATTTTTAATGATACTATATATCATTTACCTTTATTTATTTCAATCTAATTAGATAATGAAAAAATTTTCATGCTTACGTACAACCAACCATCTCCATGTCCTCTTTATTACATTTCCCGTGACTAATTATTTTGGGTAACTCTAAATACATATATAAAAAATATATATAATTTTTAACTCATGTTTTAAATTATGGATATGATGTAATCATGATCAATGTAAGAGGACGAAGAAAATAATAAATCAAAACATATATGAAAATAAAGCGGTTATTGCCAGAAACATTTATTTACCATGGAATTGTTAATAAAAGGGTAATAAAAGGTCATAAAAAACCATATATTGAATTATTAATATGAATACGATAATATAATATATTTATAATAAACATATATTTATTATAAATAAATATTTTTTGTTGGAAATGGAATTCAAGACTTAAGGGTAGGGATTTCTGTCACACATTTATTTTCTATAAGGAAAAATCCATAATCACCAATTGATTATTTTATTTAGTTTAAATACTAAAAATGAATGTATATTATAATTATTATCCTGAAAATTATTTTGATTAATACATCTATTTTAGTATATCTCTTTAATGGGGTTTATGGTTTCAACATTATCAATCTGGTAAAGGATTTTTGTCTCAATTTTCCTTCGTCGAGACATATGTTATATTATGAACCTATATTCTTTTATGAGGTGTGTTTCATTAGCCTTTTCCATTTAAAATCAATATTTAATTAATAAAAATTATATTTTAAAGTTTATTTTTATTTTACAATTTCATGGGGCTTTTGTTTCAGGGTCACCATAATGGTAAGGGTTTTATATTACAATCTCATCGTTTATCAGGATTGTCTATGATTAAGTCTCCAATATTGATATGTCTTGATATATCTCTAACGAGACACATTATATTTAATCACCTATACTAATTCAATATGCAGTAAAGTAATAATAAAATTTTTACAATCCTTTTGAATTAAAATATTTGATATTTTTTTAATAAAATATGATATTATTTCTCTCTTGGGTCAGAAATATATTTTCTCCAAAATCCATGTTTTTAAAATTTTGTTTCAAAAAAAGTTATACTATTATTTATAAAAGGAACATGTACCCTTTAAAACATTTTATACATTTTTAATGGAATCTTCATTTCATTTTCCATAAAATTCCCTTGTGTTTTTATTAAAAATATGAAAAGAATATTTGTTTCTAACTTGCATGACATGAACAATATTTCACAATACCATAACAGCTCAATGATATCAATATTCCCTTAAAATTCTTAAAATTTATTTTCAAATAAACTTTTTTCATTAATATTTTGGTATTTTTTTATTTAAAAAAATGATTTGAATGTTAAAATTTATTTTTAAAATGTTTTAATTTTGTTTCAATGTTGAATGGATATTTATATCGAGAAATGTTTTAAATGATTTTTAAATTTATTTAATAAAATTTAATGGTTATTTTTTCAAAAAAATCTTATAATAATGATATATTTTTTGAAAATTTATTTTCCAAGAGGAAAATATTATTTCCCAATAAATTTTTTAAATGACATTTCAATATTATTTTCTATCTAATATGACATCTGTTGGGGTTACTTATGCTTTACAGGGGGTATGAACCAAGGATACCATTATTATTTTTTCTATGAATAGTTTATTGTAAAAATATGTTTATTAAAACTTTTTATCTTCCATAAGTTCTACTATGATAGAATTATTTTGAAAACCTCTTCTATTTTCATTGATTATGATATGATGAATTGATGAAATGATTATGAGACCTATCCTATTTCCATAGGTTATGATATAATGAATTTTTTATGAAACCCATTTGATTTCATAGATTATGATGTGATGAATATTTTATGATCTTATGGAACACATATGTTTAATTTTCATTATTTGATGGTGGTTATGTTATCACCACTAACAATGGTTATGTTATAACCACATATGGTAGTTACATTTTAACCAAGTACATGTGAGACCTATATTTCCATCCAATACATTGGTAAAATACATATATCTCATAATATAGATAGGACTGGAATAGGGTACGAACTCACTTTAGTAAGGGAATTTGTCGTCTATGATTGTCTTGGGAATGAACCTCGACAAGTATGATAGTTATGGGAGTGTATAAAGTTTATTATGATGAAAGGGATTCCACTAGGAATGATGGTGTGTCTTGCCTAGGAGGTGTAGCCAAAGATAAAGTGCCGTTATAAGTTTTGGAAGTGAGCCTTGACTCCTAAAAAATTATTTTATACACTTATGTATATTTCAAAATTCCATTTATTATTCCAATGTAATTCTCCCATGCGTAATTTTATTTTAATTTCTTATGATTCATTCCTTATGAACTACCAATATTTATTCCATGATTATATATCAGGATCTCGAATATGTAGGGTATGGTTTCCAAATATCATTCCAAGGTTCTAATTGGATTATTTCCATGTTATGAATATGTATATCCTTTCTACCCATAATAGCATTTATAGATCACCCTTTCTTATATTTCCTTTCCCTAGGTTATTAATAAAGTATTTAAGTTGTATTAATAAAGGGTATAATCTTCAGAGAAGACATTGAAGATCATTCATGAAGTTAAGAAGATGTTGTAACTAGTCTCTAAAGACACTAAATAATCACGGTACTATGGTGAATGTTTGTGTAATGTATTGAATATTTATCCTAGAAGACGTATTATCTATGTATGAGAATCCTGGGTCTCTATATGATTCCTATTAAAAAGGGTTTTTATCTCAGATAGTTGGGGAAGAACTCAATGCTGATGATATTCCAATTATATTTGAGTTTTTTTGATATTTTTCTACTGAAGTGTTGAATTTACTTTCTCGCAATCATGAGGTTATGTTATTAATATAAATCAAACTTAATATTACACTGATTTCAAATACTCCATACACAATATCATCGATTGAGTTTTATGAATTTTTGGAGAAAAATGGGTGAATATTGATAAGGGATTCACACACACTAGTGCATCTATATGAGGCTCACCTATTCTTTTTGTTAATAAGAAATATGGTTCAACCCATATTTTCATTGATTATTAATAAATTTAAAATATAATTATTAATAAAATGTATCCTCTAGCACATATATATAATTTTAATGATCAATTATAAAGAGTCAACTATTTTTTAAACAATGACCCTCATTTTTAATATCTTAAATTGTGGTTTATGAAGGAGGATAAATATAGGGAGCCCTTCCATATGAGTTATGTAAATTATGAATTTATAGTGAATCTAATCAACCTTAATATTCCTTGTGCTATCTTATTGAATTTAATTATTAGAGTGTTTATATACTTCCATGATTAGTTAGTGGTAGTCTTTTTTGATGATATTATTGTATATCTTAAGAGAAATGAAGAGTATAAAGAGCTTTTGATTATTATATTAAAGATATTGGGAATGGTGAAGTTGTATAGTAAATGTACCAAGTGTGATATTTGGATTTATAATGTTTCATTCCTGGGTCATTTAATGTCTAGTAACGGTATATAAGTGGGTCCTTTAAAGAAAGATGTAATTTAGAAATGGACTATACCTACTACAACAACTAAAATCCACTGTATTCATGGGATAGTGGAATATTACCAAGGATTTGTGAGAGAGTTATCATGAATATATAAATCTCTCACCATTTTTTTTATAATTGGGTTGTTTTCTTGTATAATGATGAATGTGAAGATAATTTCACGGAACTAAATAAATGGTTGGTCAGTGAACCTGTTTCAACACTACCCTGTAGTGGAGAAGGGTTTCTTTTCAATAGTGATACATCAAAGAAGGGACTGGGATGTGTAGTTATTTTTAATGATATATTTATATCATATACCTCACCCCAAATGAAAATTCATGAGAAAAATTACCCAACTCATGTTTTGGAGTTAGTTGTAGTATTTTGTATTTATTAAAGATATGGTGTAATTATCATTTTAGTGAATGTTCTGACATATATATAAATAATAAAATATTTAAGATCATATTAACATTGAATGTTTTAAATGTTCTCTATAATATATGGTTGGAGAATATTAATTATTATTAATTCTCATTCCAAAACTAACTTGGGAAAGAGAACAAGGTTTCTAATTCAATAATCTTAAATGACCATGAATGTATGTGCATAATTTATATTAAAAGATATCCAACACAATTGGATTTATTGAAAAGAAAAATTGAAATCATGATTAAAGGAAAATTATCCTAACATTCTTAGAAAAATATTCAACCATATATCCATTCAAGTATTAAAGAGGATGAAATGGAAGGTACATAATTCAAGATTCATTATGGAGGGTCCTTGAGTTCAACCATGATTATGATAGAAGGAAAATATTTTAGAAAAAATTATGTGTCTCTTCAATACAAGTGTTTTGGAAGGGAATGTTAGATGAAACTCACAATTCATGATTCTCTATTCATCCTAGAATTATGAATATGTATAGAGATCTGAAAATGTATTTTTTGTGGGACATTATAAAAATTGGTTATTTAAGAGTTTGTATCTCAATTCCAATTATGTAAGAAAGTTATGGCGAAGATAAATAATTATAAATGGTTGTTATAACCATTACCCATAAAATAATGAAAATGGAAAAATATTAACGTGGAATTCGTAGTCAAATACCTTGAAACATTGAAAGGGAACAATGTGATTTGTGTTATAGTTGATCTCCAAAAGAAGTTAAAAATATTCATTTCCATAAAAGAATATTTCTCTCTTGATCAATCTACATGGTTATAGATTATGGAAGTGGAAATATTTCATAGAGTGAAACATTTTATTTTATTTAATTATGATTCAATGGGAGAGGTATTCAATCATATATGGATTAATTTTTTTAAATACTAAATATCACCCTTATATAAATGGTCAATCAGAGAGAAGCATTCAAACCATGGAGGATATGTTGAGATCTTATTCTCTGGATTTCAAAGGTGGTTGTGATTAACACCATCCCCTAGTCCAGTTTTCCTACAACAATATATTTATATAAAGAAATGAGATGACTATATATGAACACATATATGAATATAAGTTAAAAAATAATATATTTAAGGAAGAATATAGGGAAAGAAAGCTATTAGGACCTGATCTAGCTGAATAAATGGTATAGAATGTTAGATACATTAGAGAACACATAAGATAATCTCAAATTCGATAGAAACGTTATGATAAAAATAATTGGTGAGATGTGGAGTTTTATTTTAGATAAAAGTTATTCCTATGAATATCTTAATGTAATAATGTTATAAGACTTGGAAATATGGGATATTAAACCCCTAGATATATGAATCCCTTTGAAATAATTGATCGTATTAGGATGGTAGCTTATCAATAGGAACATCCAACAAAACTGTATCAATTTAATGTTGTGTTTTATGCATATCTCCAAAGGAAGTACATACCTAATCCTTTAAATGTATTGACCTCATAGTTCATACCACTGGAGAAATATCTCAATTTTGAGGAATAATCGATAGATATTTTGGATTATAGTGATACTTTTTTTTGAAATGTAGCAACTCACCTAGTGTATGTTTTTTTGGAGAAACCATAAATTAACAGAATCAACATTGGAAACCAAGGATGCATTTATGCCGAAGTATCATTAATTTTCTATATAAGGGTAATATAATTTATAGGGTGAAATTCAATTAAGGTGGGTATAATATAACAATATGATATTTTTTGATATATTAATAAATTGTATTTCTTTAATAGCTTGGATACGGGAATCCCTAAAAAAAAATACCATAAAATTTCATACCACTATATTCTATCCAATAAATTAAAGTAATGAATAGAAAAAATAGCTTAAAAAAATATTTATAAAGGTTTTAGATCAATAATATATATTTTTAGTAAAGTTAGTATATTCATTAAAAATATAATTTTCATAAAAATTGGTTTTTATTTCTTTTAGTGATTAGATATTATAATGAGTATCTATGTAATATAGATATAGTATTTTGAAAATGGATATAAATCTTAAAATCATCATAAAAAATTAACATAGTGTGAATTCATGAGATTTTTATAAAAATATTGATTTCCAGTGAATAGTGAATAATATATATTTTAAATAAAAATTATAATTTGGTTTCATGAATTTATAAACATACATCTTGTTTCAAAATAGATTAAATCAAAAATCAGTTTTATTATATTATTAATATTGAAATTAATTTTATAAGAATCTTTTTTTATGGTTAAATTTAGAATAAAAATATATTTATACATAATAGGTATTTTAAAGAATTTTTTTTCATTACATTATGTGAATTTTAATTATTTTAATTTATTCCATTTCAAGAAAATTTGTATGAACCGGTTTAAATTCTGGGGGAATTTGAAATTTTTGTAATTACTGGATGGGTCATTTCTAAAATTGAACATCAGAATGTAATTAATAGGGTTTAGATATTTAAAAGTTATTTTTTGGTCCTGGGTGAAGGCCTGAGAAATCTCTTGGGCTGCTCGAGGAGTTTTGGGAGCATTGGACTAGGAAAGACATATGTTTAAGGAACTTTAGAGGGAACATGATTTGTTTCAAACTATTCATCCCATAGCAGTAATCATACAACTTATTGAAGGTGAGGTAGATACGTTTCATATGGGTTGTGCATGGTCTATCAAACTGTACACCTATCCCGCATGATTACTAGTAGAGGAAATAGCTATACACTGTTTATATCATAGTTTCTGGATGGTCAGATTACTGTTCAGGTCAAACTGTGTGGGGTGCCTTGTTGCCCAATAGAGGGGAACACGATGTCACACAGTCTGATAAACCTTGCGGCCTACACCATGCACCGAGACTCGATTTTAGAAATGAAATAATTTTACTTAATTAAAATAAAATAAAAATTACAATATAACACTCACCCTACCCCTCACCTCCTCACTCGTATCACACATAAGGGGGATCTCCCCTATGACACGCGACCCCCTCCTCCTCAAAATATCATCCGGATCGTGAGTTAAACCAAATTTCCACTGGTTCATGGTCCGAAGCATTATGGTATGTTTCTATATTCAATATACTATCATTTTTAATTTATATTTCAGACTCCCCATACACCTATAAGGTTCGACGAAAACCCTATCATAAGGATTGATTCTATTTTTGATTTTATTTTATTTTAGGCTTGTGCAAATGGCCTCCAAGATTATGTTTGTCCATGTTACGACTACCGCCACTGAAGGTGTGGCAGTTGGGGTTGTTTAGGTTCTCCACTATTACATTAGGTAAGGGTTTATACCCGTTTTATTTTTCAAACCCTATAAATTAGGTAGTTATGGTGTTTATGAGTTCTGGTTGTTGTGTATAGTGAATTGGGGTGCCTTTGGAAGACTAATGAGCATATATGAAGGTATGTGTATATATATATATATATATATTTATATCCTCTTAGTGCATATTCCATCCTAGAATAAGGGAATATAATAAATGGGTTAGGGGTATATGTATATATGTATATGAAAGTATATTCTTGCGAGTGTATGGATGCTTGATTTAGAAAGCGTCAAATTCCAAGCGTTGACTACTTCTGCTTGATGTATGATCCCCACCCCTGAATTTTTATTTAAGATTTTTTACCAGATTATTTAAATATGTTGATTTATGAGTTTCCTAGTATAAATGAAACTTCATATCTTGGATATATGTTTAAAGGTGATAAATTAATTTTTGTTTGATAAAGACATATTTTTTTATTAAAACCCCTCCATTAAAGGTGTGCTGCCTTCAAACCAAAAAGTAGTGATAGTTTATGTCATGATTTGTTGTGGTTTAAGATTAATTATATCATCATGTTGGTGTTGATATGTGACATGTTAATGTGTGGCCCAGTTTTTGTTAATGAATTATATTTCCCTCATGAGTAATGATTAAATATATTCCATGAGATAGATTGTTAAGGGAAATGCACCCCCTTGGGTTCGCTTGTGAAATAGAACTAAAATGGAATTTCTCCTAGGAGACGTTTAGGTGTGAATTTTTACACCAGGTAACGGGATGCTAATTGTTTAATTGATTCCTATATAAATTGGTTTATTAAATTGATTAATTTGGAAGGGAGGAGTGACTAAGACCCGAGGCCCTTATTGTGTTATTTCATGATTAATCATGTTTTTCCTTATATGATTTTTCCCATGTGAGTTAAGTACAAAAACATTGTGTGTAGGTTTTTAAGAATATGAATATTGTTATAAATAAATTACCATGTTATTATTTGAAGTCATTCCCTGGAACTTGGATTTTGTTTTCAATTGACTTATTAGTAATGAATTTATCTCTTTATTTTTGTTCACACAAGAGTTAATTAATTTTAAATCCCGGTAATATTTTAATTTTAATATGATGATCGGTATGATAAATTTTCCCAAGCGATTAAATGGATGGGAAAGAAATAAGGGTGCGGTCCTTCCTTGAGGCACCCCTTGGTGGGGAGTTATACTAAATGACAGTGGTTTGACTATGGCAGGCCTGATGAAAGGTTTAAATGTTTGATATCAAAAATAACACTTATTGAATCATTTATTCAGATTATAATGACATGGATGGGATTATATGACTTTTGTAATTTTGTATGTTGAGTAAACCATGGATTCAATTTTTAATACCATGGATGGGCTTAAAGGGTTAATTATGTTTAAGACGTGAGTGAACCATGTTTGCCATGGATATGATCATAGATGATGAATTAAATAATGAGTGAATCTTGGATCCCTATAAGAGTCGCATAGAGGGGCTTGAGAGTCATTGGTTATATGTCATGAGTGATTCATGGGGATTCATTACAGGAACACCAATGACAAGCTCAATTAACATGGACCTATACCACACCTAGAGTGATACTGGGTTCCTAAGAGATTCACCGGGATGGGCATGTAGGGTATTGGTAAAAATTTCACTTGGAGTAATACTTGAATTCCAATATAGGAATGTTAAGGGAGGTGTCTAGTTTTAAATTAAATATTGGATGAACTAATTTATGATGGGTCAGCCAAGACAAAGTATAAGCATGGATTTGTTCTAGACATGTACTGTTTAGATGGCCTTATGAGGAATCTGTTTTGCGTATAGTTATATAGGGGATGATGGGCTTAGGTTGGATATCAAGACATAAAAATTAATTAAAATGAAAATTTAACTTTTGGTTGAAGGAAATGGACACTAAATGAGTTCCTGAATATGAAGGATTTTATATTGGAGTACTTATTTACATGTTATATATAGCTGTTTTCACTGCAAGTTTTTCGTTGCACAAGATTTATTTGGCTTGACACAGTGGGTGCCAACCTAATGAGATTATTATATGAAACACTTCTTGGGTACCATTGTTTCTCGAGTAGACCTACTTTTTTTCATGGAAATGGAACTCACTTTTTTTGTAATTCATATATCTAGATGTTTTGAGAAAATGACTGAGCTGAACCTCAGGATGCTCCTAGTGATTTCCTTTGGGCCTACATTCTTTTCTTCATTTTTTATTGTAATGAAAATAATTATGTACTATTTATTGATTTCAGTTATATATCATCATATGTAATGCATACATTTTATAAATATGACTTGGTTATTTATTATATCCATTTATTATTACAATCTTCTTCCACTGTTTTCGTTATTGCTTTATACTGCTTCCAATGTTTTCTGAGTTTTTCTTTCTTTTTACCACAGTGAACTCTAATATTGAGGTTACAGTCTTCCCAATTAACTTACCTTCACACCTTCATTTCTAGTTGGCGGTATCTAGTGTATGGGGATATGTGCTTGAGGCCATGTAAAGATGGGTCCAACTACGAGTTTAGTGGTAAGTCAGGTCGGGATGTTACAAAGGGGTATAAAAGGTATTGTTCCTCTTGTATTACTGTTTTGGGATGATAGAAAAGAGACTAGGAATGTTTCAGCACATGGTAAATAGCGATTATTGGGAATGATCACCCCACGTATGAGAAATGGTCAAGTGCTTATGGATGGTATTTGATGTTTATATTGTTCTATGTTATAACTGATGTGATTTCACCTCAAGGGAATGGTGTATTTTCCTTGCCTTATGATTTATGAAAATTTATGGTATTTTTTCAATTGGATTTAATGGAAAGGAAGTGCCATGACTTGCATCATATTAAGAACTTATAAATTTACATTCCAGGAATATGCCATTCCATGTAGCAACATTAGTAAGTTTCTTGCTAAGTATTTTTGTGCGCCTTGAGTGATGCATTGATTTATTTTATACATGTTAAGGTAATATGTTAGCATTCCTATTTATTTATCATTTATTTCTTTTTGTATAACAAACTTATATGATATATTCATTTTTCTCTCCTTTCAGCAAGCAAGTTTTGATATGGAAGTGGTTTCATGTGTTGGAAATTATTGGTTGTAGTTTAGAAAGGATCCATTTTTCAATAGTAAGGTGTATGGGTGCCTTATGATCGAGAAAATGGTATCACATATACTCATAACAACTTTATATCATTTTAAATGTTTATAGATATTGTGAAAAAAAGGATTATAATGTAAAATTTTAAAGTGAAATATTTTCAATTAATGGGAGACGAATGCCAATCGAAAGGTGTACGAGAGACTTATAGAATGATAGATGGCCAACCATGTGACTAAGTCATTGTATAACAATTTTGGGTTTTTGTAATGGTTATGAATATAAAATCAATTATGTTTGGATGTTTAATGGAGGGTTCAATTTTAAAGTACTAAAATGGACCCTAGTAAGTTAGTCAAGGCACACCTTTATATGATAAACCATTATGATGTTTATTCTTTTTAAGGTTAAAAAATTCTAACTTATTTATTTCTTAAGATTATAGGTTGTCTTAATGAGATACTAGGTTGTTTCCTAATTTGGTTAACAAGAATTTATGTGCTGAGTTTCCTATTTTTTCTTTGAGATATTAGCTAAAGTGTTTACTGAGTGACTTGTTTTGTAGAACAGTGCTAGGGATTTTGCTTAAAATTAGTTCAAATGATTTAAGATTGAAATTAATTAATGTAAATAATTTAAAATGGAACTTTAAGTGGTTTTATTTTCTTAGACCCCCCATGTAAGTATAATTTTTTTTGGTATTATTCCCTGGAATGAATACATGAGCGATCATTGGTATGCTATTTCTTTTTTGCTAGGGTTTAAATAAAAAGGGATCTTGAGCCTAGTGAAATATTTATTTCATGGCCATAGATATGGTCGATTATTATGCTTTATAAGGGTTTAGACCATGGTAGGTATCACCCATAGATATTGATATATTTCTTTGCACTAGAAGCTTTCGGCATTTGGTACCATTCAGGTGCCACTGTCCCAAGTAGGACGTTTGGGTTTTAAAAGGGAAAACCTTTTTTGATAGATTGGTTGTTGTATCATGACCCTTATTTGGGGAGTGAGCATTGAGTAATTCTTGGTTTAGCAGGTTAGACATGCCTCAGGCATGGTCAGATTCTTGAGAGTCGTGTGAACAACTCCTTTTATTCAATGATGGAAAACTTGGTACATTTTCATCTGGGTAAATGGATATGTAAAATGATGTTCTTTTGATATAGTTAATGTATGAGCCATCTGGTACTTGATTTAATTGGGTGACCAACCTATTAATTGTATAAAAAAGTTTCTCTTTTATTTTGTAAACTCAGGGTAGTATGTGTTGAGACACCTTGTACCTGTCGAGTGTTAAATGTTTAAAAAAACGATCCATTTGTGTTAGGTTTAGTTGGGAGCTTTGAGATGTTGAGTATGTTTTCTGGTCATCTCTAGAGTAGAGTGACCTGTGAATTTAAAAATCAAGTTCTTCCTAGTACTTGTGAGTAAAATTTGGATGTGGGAATTTGGAAACACTGATCGATTTTATATTGGATTTTATGAAAAAAATGTTTTAGAGTATGAAGTCATGGTTCACGGAGCATCATGTTGGTTTAAGTATACTTCTCGATGCTCTAATAGTATCACAAATTAAATGAGGTTGGATGTTTGTGTAACACTTTAGAGACCCCATTGGTCTTTTATGACTTTCAGGGGTAAATTTTTAAAGAAATTTAATGTCTCACCTGGTATAGGAATTAGGGTTCGGTTAGTGACACGTCAGGTGGTGAAGATGGTCTTGTTGTAAAGAGTTGGCCAGAAATGGTTCAACTAATCTTCTTGGTAACCTTTGGTTTAATCATAGTGGAATTTTATGAATGATACATGCATGTCCTCTATCATGATGTCATCCTTGATTCTCAAGGAGAGTGTCGGTTATACGCTGCGCTATTTCTGAAAGATATTGGGCTAGTGGTGACCCCTTTGTGTTGTATGTAGGATGCATGGATTTTTCCAAGTCTTGGTTAACCTTGATTGATACATGGGTTCCCGTATAGTAATTCCTTGGATAGACTCATGGATTTCGGCTCCTTATTTTGACATTACTACCAGGTAGATGCCACTTTGGGCTAAGTCAATGTTCTTATGTGGACGTGTTGACTATGTACTAACATATCACTTGAATCATGGGGAATGGGCTACCTAGAGATAGTTTCGTGGACTCTAGTGGATTAACATAAGGTTATCCATCACATGTTTTTGGTCTTGATTATGATTCCATATGGGTAGTGTTTCCAGTGGGTTGTCACCAGTCTATGGCTTTGTTGTGCTGAGGTAGAATAGTTTCAAATGGAAATGTGTTGGCTTGGTCTTTAAATGTTACCAGAAGTCTGGTGTGAGCTTTGGTGGACCCTTTTGTGGTAAAACACTTAATGAAATTATTGGAAAGTCAATTCTAGTGGTGGGGGAAAAGCCCTGATTGAGAATTAGCATATTTTAAATGTTAAATCCGAAAGTGGACACCACCTTTGTCCAAATTCATAAAAAGATGACGATGTGACCAAGTCTTTGGTTAAATGGGCTTGGGTAAGAGGCTCTGGATGATTTAGATGGAAGTCGAGCATTGGTTTGGGTTTTGATGTCATGAGTGTCGTGTACTTAAGAGGTACCTTGAGCTGTATTGGGTGTTTGGAAATGCTATGTGACCATTTGAATGAACCTCCATGACCTTGGTAGGTTGGGTGATGTCTTAATTTTTTTCCCATGCCTTCTCGGGGATGAGAAGTTCTATGGTGGGGAGTTTTTAAGAACTCATTTTTTTGAACTAGACAAGATTCTGTGGGAATATGAATTTTTGGTAATTACTGGAAATGTAGTTTTTAAAATAGAAAATTGGATTGTAATTCTAAGGGTTCTCATTTTTAAAAGTGATGTTTTTAGACATGGGTGAAGGCCCATGAACTATCCCATGTTTCTTGAGAAGTTTTATAATCACCGGGTCGGGAATGGTAGGTTTTTATGGACCATTAGAGGGTGCATGATTTGTTTGAAACCATGCATCCCATAGCAGTAACTTTGATGCATATTGCATGTGAGGTAGAGGTGTTTCACATGAGATATGCATGGTTTTTCAAACCATGTGCCTAGCCTGCTTTCTTAGTGCATATGTTGTAGCTATGAACTATTCATTGGAAGATTTGCGAAAGATTAGATAACCATGTGAGTCAAACCATGAAGGATTATTTGGTACCATTTAAAGGGGCGCACGAGCGGTGCACAATATATTAAACATTGTGGCCTAAAAAATTCCCTGAGACCCGATTTTGAAAAACAAAATAATTTTAGTAAATAAAAATAAAATATAAATTAAATGCTAATAGTCACCCTACCCATCACCTCCTCACTCACATGATTCATAGGGGTGATCTCCCCTCAACGTATGACCCTCTTCTCATCGACACCTCCTATGGATCTCATTTCAACCATATTTCAAAAGATTCTTGGTCAAAATTATCAAGTTATTGTTCCATCTTTCACATCCTATAATTTTCTAGTAAATTTTTAGACTCACTTTTTTCTTGTAAAGGTTTAGATGAAACTATAGCTCATGACTTTATCTGAATTTCAGTTTTCTTTTGTTTTAGGGTTGTGAAAATGGCCTCCTGAGTGAATTTATTCTGTGTTTCAATATCCACCACCAAAGGCGAGGAGGTTTAGGTTGTTTTGGTTCACCACCACAATCTAAGGAAATGTTTTATATCTGTTTAATGTTTTTAACCCTTTAAATTAGGGACTTATGGTGTTAATGGGACCTAGTTGTTGTGTATAGTGAATTTTGGTTCCTTTGGAAGACTTACAGGCATATAAAAATGTATGAATATATATATATATGTGTGTGTGTGTGTGTGTGTTTGTGTATATCCTCCAAGTGAATATTCCCCCATGGAGTGGGTAGTACTGGAATTGGGTTAAGTGTATATATATAGGTATATGGATGTATGTTCTTACGAGTGGATGGATGCTTGTGTTAGAAAGCATCAAATGCCAAGAATTGTCTTGGTTGGATTGAGCTAGGATCCCTACCATTTACTTGTTATTTAAGAATGCTTTAACAGATTCTTTTAATATTTTAGTTTTTGAGTTTCCTATTCTAACAAGAACTTCAGAGCTTGAAAAAATGACAAAAGTTGATAAATGGATTGTAGTTCGATAATTTCATGTTTTTATAATAAAACCCCTCCATCAGAGGTGCGCTGCCTTCAAACCAAAAAGTAGTGATAATGTATGTCATTATTTTTTGTGGTTTGATGTTTATTTATATCATTCTTTTGGTGTTTATATGTGACATGTAATTGGAATTACCATTTTGTGTTAATTAATGATGTTTCGTATGGGAGTTATGATTAAATCTATGAAATGAGATAGAATTTTAAGGATAAATCACCGCATTGGGTTCACTTGTTAAATGGAACTTCAATGGCATTTGGCCACGGACACCTTTAGGTGTGCCTTTTTACACCATTTCATTTGATGTTAATTATTTTATTTATTTTTATATCAGTTTGGGATTTAAATGGATTAATTTGGAAGGGATGAGTGACCAATACCGTTGGCCCTTATTATGTCATTGCATGATTAAGCATGTTTTTCTTGTATGGGTTTCCCCACATGAGTAAGGTACTACCACATTGTGTAGTAGGTTTTTATATTTGAGAATAGTGTTATAAAGAAATTCTCATGTGATTATTTTAAGTTTATCCCTTGATTTTGACCTTGTTTTCAAATTTCTTTATTATGAATGAATTTCACCCTTTATTTATGTGCCCAGATTAGTTAATTAGTTTTAAATACATGTAATAGTGTAATTCTCATGAGATATTGGTTATGAGAAATGTGACCATGTGATTAAATGGAAGGAAAATCCTTATGAGGTTATTCCATGATTTAGACACCCCTTGGTGGGTAGTAATTTTAGAATATAGTGGTTTGGACTTGGTATGACTAATGAAATGCTTAAATTTTTGATGTGGTATATTACATTGGGTGAGTCATGGATTTAGATTATAATTCCAGGAACATGATAATATGACTATTGTAATTTAGTACATTGAGTAAACCATTGATTCAGTTTATAATATCACGGATGTGCTCAAATGGTTTATTATGTTTTAGCTGCCAGTGAACCTTGGATTCCACAGACAGGATCATAGAGGATTAATTAAATGTTGAGTGAATAATGGATCCCTATAATACTACCATGGATGGGTTTGAGTTACAATTATTATTTCTCATAAGTGACACTTGGGGCTTACTTAGAGGAATGCCTAGGTCAGGCTCAGCTGACATGGACTTATACCAGAACTATAGTGATAACTAGTTCTTAAGAGGTTCAATGAGATGGTCTTGTATGGTGTTGATGGAAATTACACCTGGAGTGATACTTTAATTCCAACTTTGGAATGTGAAGGATGTGCCCAAGTTATAAATTTAATTTTGAATGAGTTGATTTATGACATGTCTATGAAGCCAAAGAAAAATATTTGATTATTTCATGACTTGTATAGTTTAGATGTCCTTTTAAGGCATCTGTTGTGTTTATAGTTATACAAGGGATTTTAGGATTAGGCTAGATCTAGAGACGTATAAATTAATTAAAATGAAATTTTATCTTTTGGTTTAATGAAATGGATATTAAATGAGTACTTGCATATGAAGGATGTTACTTTTTAGTACTTCCTTAGCTGTAATATATATCTATTTTCACTACTATATTTTTCATTTCTCACAATGGACTGGGCTTGACACTGTGGGTGATGACATTTTGAGATTATTATGTCACACCTTTCTCGGGGGACCATTTGGTCTTGAGTATACCTACTTGTTTGCTGGTCAATAGACCTTGCTTTTTTTATATTGCATTTATTTGAAAGTTATGAGCAAAGAACCGAGATGGAGTTTGGAATGCTAATGGTGATTGACTTTAGATTGGATATATTTTCTTCATTTAATATTTTAATTAAAATAATATTTTACTTTTTATTTCTTTCATTTATGTATCCTCATATGGAACACAGTCATTGTATAAACATCCATTTTCCATTTTCTATATCTGGCTGTTTTTATGATCATCTTTCACTATTTTAGTTATTATTTATACTGATTCTACTATTATCTAAGTTTTACTTTATATTTACTATTGTAAACTATGATATTGAGGGTGTAGTCTCCCCACTAAACAAAAATTTTCACTATCATTTCTATTCAGTAGCCGCTGGCTTTAGGGAGACTTGCTTGAGTCCATGTGGCAACCGTTCCGAATACAATTTTAGTGGTAATTCGGGATAATATGTGACAATATGAATATTGAAAAATTGGATTCCATACTTGGAATTAGGAGGTAAAATTTTAATAATTACATACATTTTATTAGTCAATATATGTAGTAACCATATAAATTTTCTTTCACCTCAGTAATGATAAAACATATAAAACAATGTTAAAACTTTCAGTTAAGGCTTTAAATTTTCACTAAAATATTCCTTTAGAATATTTTATGGGTGGTCTTCAACCATTTCCACCATCATGTTAAATATATGTACACTAAGATCCATGTTTCATTGATTATGACCATTATATTAAATTAATAAAAGAATAAATAATAAATTACACTCTCTTGACATAAATATCAGTAATATTTTATCATAAGTGTAAAAAGTGTGTATATTTAGTTATAAATGTTTATTTTAAATATAAATTATTTTTATTTATCATTTTAATTTATTTTAATTTTTTTATTGAATAATTACCTTAAATTCTTATGCAACACCGACATCCTATTTATTCAGTTAAAAGAAAAACAAAATAATTGATTTTAAAAAAATTAAATATAATACAATTTGGATGAATTATTGTGTTTAAATTTTTTTAGATAAATATAATATATTAGTGATATGGGAATGGATTTGATCAAAATTCAATATTTTTATTGGTGTATTTAATGTCAAATTAAATGAATCGTTTCAAATATGACATTAATGATATTTTATGTTAACTATTATAATGTTAAATTATTTAAAAATCCAAAAAACTATTGAAAGAGGACAATTAGGATTATAAATGGTGGAAAATACCATTCCTTTCCAACTTATTATCCAAGTGACACCATATAAGTAAAATTATAACACAGTATGTGTGAAAACTTATTATCACAATAATGGTTAAAATTAGTTAACTAAGGGGTAAAATCAATAGATAAGGATTAAAAAAACCCATAAACCTATACAAATTTTATTGGTTGATTATATTTTTATGAAAATAATACCTTATATTCTAATATCTATTCATTTGGAATCATTCTTATACATAATTACATTATGATACCCCATCTCATAAAAAGGGTACCCATCCTTTCTCTTCTTTAAAACACCTTGAAACTTATAGAATCATTTTTTTCGAAATTATCATCCTATATTCCCTATAAAATATTTATAATTTATTTTATTATTATTATACCATTCCATAGGTCCTTAATTAAAGATATAATAGAGTCCTACTTACATAGTGGAAATCATCTTACATGACATATTTCAATTTGTTTCTTATTATACGTCTTCTAAATCTATGGAATTCATCATTATATAATAAATTCAATATCCAAAATATCATTACCATTTATTATGATTATAAGAAAACCTTTATTCACTCTATTATCCTTTAAATGAGAAGTGAATACAATTGTTGTGCGCACGTATGACTTACCGTCTTGACATAGATATACAATTCATTTTCCACCACCATCATTAATGGATATTCACAATGTTGAGTTTAAATTGTATACATTATATTTATGAAATAAGTATGATTTTGGAATTAAAATATCATACATATATTCTTACCTTTTGAACATTTAGAAAATAAAAACACCGCTCACACATATGTACAAACTAATATATTCACAGAGCGATGCAATTAATTTTTTCATTTCCACTTTATATGGATAGTAATAAAGATTGATTTATTGAATATATAAGAATTATATGATATAATAATGATTCTTTGAGGGTTAATTTTTTATCTATATTTATTTTATTCCATCCTTCAAAGGTTTATAACAATGTTCTTGCGTACATATAACCAACTGTCTAAATTAATCGTGTAATTCAATTTTCTATCTATAAATTTTATGGTTGACTCTATATATATAATTCTTATGTATGGTATTTATATCATGACTAAAATTATATATACGATAGTACCATTATCAATATAAATAGACTAACTCTAGTAAACTGGACCTTGTGGTCAATCTATCACATTAGAATAAGATACAAGGAATCCCATCCCAAAGGACTAAATACTTTAGTAGCATCGGTAAAATAGATACATATGTGCATATCATATTTTAAATTTAAACATAAAATAAAACATAACATTTTATTTTATGATTTTATTAATCCCCTTAACATATCTCCACACATCTATCAAAAAAACTTCCTAAAACCATAGGAAAAATAAAACCTAAGAAAGTGGTGAGTTCAGATGCTAAGTATGGTTAAGAGTACAACATAATTAATTATAAATAAATAATTAATAATAAATATATCAAGTTAAATGAATAAAATTTATTACGTTTAATGAATAATTGGATCATAAAGAATATTATAGCCGGACTAAATGATGACCAACCAACGCCATATAAATAATCACATGTGCTTGAATCATAACCATGGATATTATAACATATCAAATAATCACATGGATCATCAATAAATAATATCATAAGGAAGGAATTTAAAATTCAAAATTTATTGACCGCACCATAAATGCCTCATTCCAAGAAATATTACATTAATGGGTACAACCTCGACCAAATAACCAAGCCAATTTATATCATGAGACCCACTCATGCATTGAGGGGATATAGCGAGCACTGCCAGTCAATTACAAAGTCTAATTAATTCCTCATATAGAATGGGTGAAAAATTATCAACATAAATATTCATATTAAAAAACTGGAATATTCAATATTAATACTTTCCCCAATCAACAATCAAAACCATAAACCATGCAGAGTAATATGGTGTCTGATTATAAAATTATACATCCCCATTCAATCTGATCATAAAAAATATGAAAAAATAATAAGTATTATACTAATAAAACATATCCAAAATGGATCATAAAAAATGGGTTGATGGAATTGATGAATAAAAATACCATAAAAATGTTATCAAAACATCATTGATGAAAATAAAATTTTCTTAAACAAAATTAAAAATTATTTAGAAAATAATTGTCTTGGAAAATATATTTTTTAAATTATAATTGAATCATTAAAAAAATTATGTATTGATTATTGAATAAAATTTCATTCCTACCGCACATATTCAAAAAAATATTCCTTTCACTTGTTGGTTAATTTCCAAATATGCTTTATTTCAAAAATGAAATGAATATTCCATTCAATTTATTTTTTAAAAAGACAGTCATAGGTAAAAATTTATTCAAAAATAATTTGGTAAATTTTAAAAATATATCTATTTTTTAGAAAATATATATTTAAATAAATAATGATTTTTGTCCGAATTGAGAAATAAAGTAGAATTTTATTAAAAACATTTATCATTTATTTTAAGTAAAAAAGACAGAGAAAATGGTATTATTACTGGGAAAAGCTCATGAATAACCAGAGGATAATAAAATAGACTCATTTTAGGATAAATATATCAAATAATTCCCCCGAAGCAGACTTAACCACAAAACATTCTAAATAATGATGAGATTGTGAAATACACCATTAACACTTTGGTTATATTTTAATCATAGGACCTGTGAAAGGAATATTATAAAATTAATAATTAAATAAAATGAATAGAAATATATTAATGATATAACATTTCAAAAGGGTTAGTATATACATTATATAATAAAATATATTTTGAATATAGGATAAGTCTCAAAGAAGTAAAAGTAATACGAGAAACCCTAATCATTGGTTCGACTTCCTTCATATGTGCCCAAAACTACTATAATATATATATATATATATATATATATATATATTATGAAGTAATTATATATCAATACACATATTATCATACCATATTTTATTTACTTATTTCCTTTTTTCACTTTTTAATTAATAATCTCTTACTAAATTCATTATTTATGTGACAATTGCTTCATTATTCTAGTATGTTTTGTTTTGGTAATCTCATTCCTTTATCATTGATCACTTTTATATAATTTATATAATTTTAGAAACTATATAAACATAAATTATATTCAGAATATATTTATACAGAGTAATATATAAAATTCAGAGATAGAAAATGGATTACATAATTGAAAAAGATGGTAGGTTTTATATATAGAAGAATATTGTTTTTATATTTTTCTAGAAGGATTGGTGAAAAAATAATAATTGTTAATTCAAAATTATATAATTATTATTTTATATTTATCAATTACATAACTATTATATATCAGGATTTCTATCCAACCAAAAATTAATTGAAAAACATTTCACATCACTATGTAGAGGTGGTAGTTCAAAAAGCATGAAAGAGTGATGTTATTTTTTTCTAGATGTTTGGATGATAAAATTTATATTTGATTTCATATTTAGAGAATATTTTTATGGCATAAATATAATATATATTCATCAAATATATCCTTAATACCTTCCATGTAAAGTGTAAGTGAAAAACAAATCACATCTCTTTTTGAGGCGGTAGTTTGTCATACACACAATTGAATTTATTATATGCCCCAAAGAATGGAAAGTAAGAAGGTATATGTGATATAAAAAATTAATAAGTATAATATTTTAATTAATATCATATTTATAAGTTAAATCCATCATTATATGAAGTCGTCAATGGTGGTTATGGAATGATAATTACATTAGTTCGCCAGGCGGTAGTCCACCGTATACATGATCAATGGTTTAATTTTCAATTTCAAGGACGTGTATGTGGATATTAGTCATTAAATTAACATAATAACATATCCTTATATAGGATATAATGGTGTAATTATATTACCATATTTCCATAATTAATGAAGGATTTAGATGAAGAAATAAAACAAATACACACATTAAGAATTTAACACCTTCTTCAGAGAACCCATTTAGGTTCACACATAACGATTAATTAGAAGGGTTTTATATTAAAAATAATTTCTATATAATATGGGGATTAATTTAAGGAATATATTTCAGTTTTTATTCTTTGATATAAATAGATTTTTTAGTGTTAATAGTATGAGATATGGTGTTCCCTTTTATAAATCGGATAGAGGGAACACTTGAAACTTTTGAAAAGAATAAATTTAAACCATATTTTTATCCTGAAAAAGTAACCAAATATGAGAAATTATCAAACCTTATTTCTTATATGTTTTAACTATTTTCATAAAATGGGTTTTTAAAAACATTATGATTATATTAAGCCATATCTTTTTAGATAAAACACCAAGTAAAACCATGTTCCCATTAACCATTGGAAACACCTTTTACTATTTTCACTACTGATTATGATAAAAAATTATGTTTATATTATTATATAATATACCTTATTCATATTCAAAACCATAAATCCATTTTTTTTAAATTAAATTCATAGAAGTGGAAGAAATAAATTAATAATTAAACCCAATGGTGCGTCAAAATATCTTTTTTTAAAGAAAAATATTAAAAAAATTAAAAGTTTTAATATCATAATTAATTATAATATAGATTAAAATATAAAAAATTAGTTAAATTTTTATATAATTGAACTAATTTTTAATTAAAAACAATTTAACCCATATTTTAACTTTATAAATTATTTTAAAAAAATTTACATTTTCATTAAAAATCAGTATTTTGTTTATTCAAAAAAATAAAAAAATTTAAAAAATTCACCCAATGATAATTTTGGATTGTAAATTTCCAAAATTTAGAATATATTTTCAAATATGTTTTCTAAAAATGGTAAAAACATAATTTTAAAATATGTTCATAATTCACGATGAGATAGGCTTTTAGAAAAAAAATATTTTCTTAAAAAATCATTTTTTATTACAAATTGTTATTATTTTTCTTATAATAATTATATATCCATTGAATTTATTTTATACATGTGTAAAAAATATAACTTTCCAATTCTATTTAGTCTTATTCATAGTCCCCAATTTATCTACTAGGTCATAATTGTATACTACATTACAATTCATTTAGATTTTCAGTTTCCTAATTCACATGTAATCAGAGAGAGTGGATATATTAAAAATGAAATATATTTTTAAGTCTTGGTTTGTAAAATTATATTATATGACTGGTTTTGTGTTTCATTTACACCATCGAACATAATTTTTCTCTTTTAAAATCTCAGGGAATTACATTCTACCCTCTTAAATAAATTATCCCCTCGTAGTTTAATCTTGATCTTGGTAATCATGGGTTTGAAATTTGAGAATTCCATTCTTGCAATCTGAAATCATGCTATAGTTTAATAAACTATCCTCTTGATAATATAGAAAGATAAGTATGAATTTTACCTATAATAACACATTATAAGGTTTCAATGATCGAGAGAATTTATGGGAAATGAAATCATTTAATGGATGACAATATTAACTCCCCAGGATTAATAGAGGGTGATAGAGAGAATGGTAATATGAATATTAAACAAAAAAACCAAAAATCATGGATTATTTAAAATACCACTAACTCAACAAAAATGAATGTAATTGGAAAATAATTTTTTCTCAAGATCTTTTCCTAACGTTGAGGGATTATTTTACTATTATTATAAATATCCTCAGATAAAATACTTGAATTTCCTCTTCACGTTGTGCTTCAATAAATTAAATTTTTTTATGAATCCAAATAATGAATATCCAATATTATTTTTTAATTCTCAAATCACTAAAATAAACTTTTAGAAGATTATAAGATCCATAAAATAATAGAAATTTATTCCTCATTTATTTACAAAAAAATTGTTAGCACATTTTCTCAAATAAAAAAATTGGTCTCTAATTCTAGAATAGTAAGTCAAAAAATTATACTTGATCTATTTCATAAATGGTTTAACTTAAGACTCATCCAATATAAGTCTGACCAAATTCAATGTCTAAAAATATAGTGGGAAGGTTACTAAATAATCGTTATATTCCTTAGACAATAAAATGTGGCTTTTAATGTCACATTTAAAATATGTGAATACATTTATTACCATAAAATCTTAATGAAAAAAATTCATGGTTTAAAAAATAAAAATCATGGGTTATTGAGTATATTCCATATATCCAAAATTGTTGTAAACTCTGTCAAAGATAACATAAACTTCCAAATTATTAATAAATTTCAATGTCACCAATACTATCCTATAAAAATATATTTATTATTATTATCTTAACATAGAAAACATATTATGGGTTATCTTACCTCAATCATGTGTTTTCCAAAGAAAAATTGACATTCCACTACATTACTTTTCTTTGTACCATTCAATATATGTTTTCAAATCCTTACTTATAAAATACTACAGTACAATCCTTATAGATTATATGAATATTATTACTAAAATATCATTTTTAAAAATAAGTATAGAACATAATTATTTAATTCAAGTACCCAGTCACTTTAATCATTCCACATTTACTATAATAACAACATATAATTAACCTTGATCCCTTTTATTCTTTTGAGGTATATTCACATGATGCTTGGGACAGTAGTTTTTTAGTTCCGCATATCATTATAATTAAATAATTTACCTTTGAAAACTTCAATATTTTCCTTGAAATAAAGAGTATGCTGGCCCTTCTCATCACAATTGTTTATGGATCCCATTCCATTTATTCAAGTATCGATGTCTTTATTTCCATAATTATAACATGGGGTGGAAATACTTATTTCTATTAATTTCTTTATCTATATTTTTCAATTACTTCCACTCAATATATTTCTGCTGTATAAAGCCATAAGATATGGATAATTCGTTCTATTTCTTTATAATGTTTTATATTATATCCTCATATTATTAGAAAGTTTGAGAGACTAGTTCTATTTTATGAATTGCAATAATCCCATAAAAAAGGTCAATATTTCTATTTGGTTTACGTACATAATCTGTAATAGTCCTTGATAACCTTTAATGGTTGGATTCATAATTAAGAACATTTTCAATTTGGTTTGTATTATATTGATAGATTTTTTCTCCATATATACTTATTTCCCATGAGGAAAATACTTTTCATATTAGAGTACCATATAATCCTTCTATTCCATGCTGGCTATTTCTTATTTATCTTAAGTGGTTTGAATCAATGGCCACCATTGATCATTATATCTTGATAGATGATAAAATGAAATGAAAAATCAACCCCTTTCATTACATTCCAAAGTGATAAATATATTATCTTAATATCATATCCATTACTTAGTTAAAAATGGAATTTTTTCCCACCTAATGATGGAGGTTCCTGATGCATAAAGTGGTCTAACATTATAAAACCATGTGGAGGATCTGAAGTATACTCCACATGGGAATGGTTATTTTTTATAAACTGTATTAGGTTCAAAAATATGATTTTAATTTGATAAGTTCTAGTTGGATATTCTACTCCAAATTAATTATCTTCAACAAAAGAGAAATCCATAAAAAAGATAGGTTAGTTGATATGGTTTCCATTCCTTAAACTAGTATCCATTTCTAAAGAATGTAATAAACATTATTAGATAATGATATTATGAAATATAATGTATAATATCAAAACTAGTGAATCACTTAACATAAATTTAGAAGTTTATGTATAGATAATCTCATTCTCAGAAACATGGTTTCTGTGGGAATGTTTTCAAATCATAAAAACACATTCACACCCTTCATTATTATTATACAGGAAAAATTAAATTAACAAAAATATATCCCCAAGGAGTTTTAAAACTGGTGCATAATAAAGACCATTTTCTTGTACTTTGTAACGCTCGAGTCAAGACCGAAACAACTTTTTTAGGGCTATTACCCCATGGATCATCTATGCAGGAACCACATCCAATTACTTATCTAGAGAGAGATGTATTCCTAGGAAATACTACATAATATATTCCTTGAATAAACATTTGGAGTTTCATATATAATTATCCTAAATGTATTTAATATGGTCATGTTTACCTCTATTTTGTTGATAATTCTATTTCCAAAGGATTATACTAAAATTCCTCTTAAACCGACATTAATGACCCTAACTCCAGTAGCGCAAACTAGGTTGTTACTTTACTATAGTAGCATATGGTACATGGAATATATTCTAAAAGGGAAAAATATTTTTTTAGTTTGGGTAAACTATATACATACATGAATATCATATTAAAATTTAAAACATAAAATAAAAAATAGTATTTTCCTTGAGGACACCATCAATCCCCTTATCATATCCCTCTAGATCAATCACAATACACATCCTTGTATCATAGGGAAAATAAAATATAAGAAAGGTGGAATATTAGATACTCAGTAAAGTTAAGCTTATAGTGGAAGGTGTCATGAATAAATAAGGAATAATCAATATAGAAAGTTAAACTACCCAAAAACATTCCATTTAATAAATACATTGAAACTGAAGAATAATATAACAAGAATAAATTATGATCAAATAATTCCATATATATAATCAAATGAGTTTGAAACATAACCATAGATATTTAAACTAATCCAATAATCACATGGAATATCAATAAATAATATCATATTGAGGGAAATCACAATGATGAACATTATAAACATACTTTCAAGGCCTCATGAAAATATATCCTATATGAATGGGTAAGACATTAGACAATGATAATACTTTTCATGATGATGACAGATAAACAAGGGGAGAATGGAGAGAACCATATAACTAGTTTCCATGATTCTTGTGTGAGTAAGGATGAATGTAGGAACATTTATAGTATAGATTTAGTTATCAATTAGATAGATCATGTTGGGAATAAGGTTCTATTTCTCTTTTATGTGAAGAAACAATCAAATTTGATGGGGTGTGCATTTTTTGTCTCATGGATCTATGAGTAACTTTTTGGATGTGGTCAATGCCTCAATGAGTCTTTATTTATAGGATTTTTATTATCGTCATTTAAGATGGTGTATCAACAAAGGATGAATTTTTCATGTTTCTTACAATCAAGATATAGTTGATGAATTCCTGGGCTTTTGGAAGTACCCCATAATTGTGTGGGCCTTCACTCCAAAAGGGGTGATGTTTTGGAAATTCAATGAAAATTCAAATAAAATTACAGATATTTGGGGCTTTTATGAATAGTGGATAATGACTATGGGGTGTGGTTACTACCATACCATATTTCCATCTAATGAGTGAAAATGGTCTGCTTGGAGTTGAGGATCAATCTCCTCAAAGCATGGCTTTATCTATATTCTGGAATCGGATCAAAATTTAGACACTGAAAATATTAAAAACACCGATACTTATGCAAGGATATTAATTTTTAAACTAAATTGGTTGTAAAATCATCCATGAATACTTTGGGATATTAACTCCTTTATTGGAAACCCTCTAAGGATGGATAGAAAAATGGAAAATCCATGGGTTTTCCACTATGTGAGGATAATTTTGGAGGTTAATATGTCTTCACCATTGGTTGAAGAGGTTTTTTTGACTACTAGTGATGATAGTATCAATATGAAGGTTCAATATGATAGGAATCCGAATTTTTTCTTAAATGAAACTTTTTTAGACATGTCATCACTTAATCAAATAGAGATAAAAGGTACCACATTTTTAAAATTAGAGGGAATGATGATGTCACTTATAGAATGAGTAAAGGGAAGGACAAAGTACCTACATATAATTTCCAAGATCTTGATCTGGTACCATCCAGCGATGTGATTTAATGTCTTTTATCTGAATCAAGTCTAAAGGACTATATTCTTATGAATTATACCAGAGAAAAAACTTATTTAAACCCTTCATCCTCATTGATTGAGGTAATGAGGATGAATGATGTTTTCTCTATTGAGGAATATGCAACAACAATAACTGCCAATAAAGTTTCTATAGAAGATGTTTTTAATGAGGGTTTTATTGTATAAGATTCCATGAAAAAGATAACCTCTAGTACAACATTGAATGATGAGGGGGATTATTTTTATCTAGGTGAAAACAATAGTGATATCTCTAAAATGGACAATAAAATTTATTATTTTGATTCCATTGATGGTTTCTATAAAGGTGATCCCCTTACCCGATATTTGAGTAGTATTATTTATCCGAAAAGTGTTTTGTTTTTTATTTTCATGATTGTTTTAATACCATCATGAGGGTTCCACTTCCAACTCATATGAACAGGCTCAATTCAAATGTAATGAATCCCATTTCAGTAAGATTTCTACATTTTGAAATATATATGGAAATGTGAGGGTGATCGTTGTACTATTACGAAAAACACTTTTAATACTTAAATGGAATTCATTATAAATAATGTGATGGGTGAAAAGTGTGTATGATTATACTCATTATGTTTCTCATTCTCAAACAAAAGACCCTTTATATCAAGTTTCAACATCCAAAAATATAAGAAGGAAGCTTCCTGAGAGTTGAAATCAAGAGCCCGTTCAATACACTAACAATTTCACCCCTTTAAGTGATGTTTCTTTTGATGAAGGTGGTGAGTATTTACCCTCATCTTATAAAAATCAATGTGAAATTATTTATATGTATGGTGTTAGTAAATATGAATAAGGTATGGTAGATAAGGGAAGGAAAAAAAGAAAACAATAGAGAATTGATCAAATAAGGAATAAATAGTTTGAAAAACCATATAAAAGGATCATATGTCTTTATTAATGAAGGATCTCTTCTGGAATTTCCATTTTCATGGGTATTCTCCCACAATCACAACCCCTTGGAATTTCATTGTGACCTACAAATCCAATTCTTATTGGTATTTTTGATCCAAAAATGAAAAATTATGGTTTTAAGGATTTTTAATGGGATTCCCTTGGTTTATATTTTGTTTCTTATAGTTAGTTGGAATGAATTGTGGAGTCTCTATAGGTTCTGAAACATGATATCATAACTTTTAATTATTGTAGTATTGAGCATCAGTCCATCAATATTTCTATTGGAATGAATTGGTATGGATTTTCTCTGTCCATGGACTATGATTTTAACCGATATACAAAAAGAATACCCCTCTTTACAAGTCTGGAATGAATCTATGATAACATGTGTCAAATTTGGGTTAACATTGTAGAGTTCAATTTTGTGTTAAGACCTGAAGAAAAAACCGGAATTAATTTTTTTGTATGAATCTTATGAATTGTAATCATATATTGATAAGTGTGCCTTGGTTTAAGTTCCCATTGTTTTAGCTTTCTACACATGGAGTTGATACACCCTTACTGAGAGGAAAGTAAGAAAATTGGATAGATTTTTTATAATAGTGGATGAAATAATGATGCAATTGAAATATATTGCCTAACTCTACAAAAGATACACTCTAAAAAAATCCTCTACTAGTTGATATCTGTATCAATAAATCAAGGTCAAACCGTTTACCATTCATGTTCTATAATTCATGGATTTTTGTGCCTATTTATAAGGAAATTATTTTGGATTCTTGGAATATTGATTTCTATAGAAACCCTTTAAATATTATGGCCAATAAGGTAAAATGTTATAAAGAAAGGCTCAAAGAGTAGAGTAAAATTTCCTTTTCTAAAATTTATCTTCATATCAATGATGCTATAAATAACATGGTATAAAATTAAATTATCAATCAGATTCAATATGTTCCCTCTCAGGTGGAGATTCAATCCATTTCAAAACCTAATGATCTGTTGTCCCTCAAAGAGAATCTTTTCTGAAATGAATTTAACAACATTTTTCTGAATGAGGGAGGTAGGAATTCAAATATGTTTTATTGAATTCATATGGGGAATAAGATAAGAAGGGTTATCACTACCCTCAATATTATTTAAAAATTGTCTAATTCAAAAAATGAAATATTCAATTCCAGGAAAACTATATTGAGGACATGCATCCAGATAATGGGGATTAAAACACTCAAAAAATGACCAATTAAGTTGTTCCTAGCATTGATGATGTCTATAATAGAAGGGTTGTTGAAGAACCCAATGAAAGAGAAATTAAGGAATCTATCTTCTCTCTTAATATTGATATTCTTCCATGACTTGATATATTTACTAAGAGATTATTTATGTTCAACAAAGATATTGAGAATATTGAGGACATCAATGCTATGAGATAATTCTCCAAGCACACATCTATTCCATATAGAGTGACTTCAAGCTTCACTTATTTGATTCAATAAAATATAATTCATTAGATATTAATGATTTGATACCTATTTATAATATAAATTCAATTAAAATAGTGATAAAAAATACCATTAAGTTTAGATTGGGATTGATTTCCAAGGGATTCATTACTACAAACTATTTTGTATTTTTTTTTTGTGGAAGGATAATCAATAATTTACTTCATACTTCATCGGAATTTGTTTACATAATGAGAAAAAGGTAATGGATGGTAATGTGGACATTAAAAATGATATTTACAAGGTGTTTGACACATTAAAGGGGAATTTCATTTTTTATTATTTTGAGAATTCATGGGGTTTCTTACCACTTTATCAACTTGGTTAGTAGTATTACTAGAAGTTATAGTATCTCTATTCTAGTAAATTAGTCTCCAAGGGGGTTTTTTAAGTCTTCTAGAGGTGTAAAGGATGTGGAACCATTATCTGGGATTTTATTTTCTATAGTTAATGATTTTTATGTTTTATCTAAATGATCTTATCCATATTGGGATCTATAAGATAATAAAGGTAAGAAGATGAATCATTGAACCATGAAATATTTTATATGTTGGTGATATTATTCTATTTGGAAAACATGAAAGAACTACCATCTCTTATATTAAAGGTATTTTTGGGATCTTGGAATATGTTCATAGTTAAGTTATTAGCTATAATATTCCCACTGTGGTGTTTGGGGAAGGATTTTTAATATCTAAACAGAAAATAGGGGCTAAGGATCTTAGGGTTAAGATATTTTACTTTAATTTACTTACCTTGGGTTCCCTTGTTTTGGGGTAATGGGAGAAGGTATTACATGGATAATATTTACTCTAGAATTATCCGTCTAATTGAAACTTAGAAAGGTAATTTTATTTCTCAATAAGGTAGATTTTTTCTATTAAATTATGTGATAACATCTCTGTTTATCTATTCATTCTCATTATACATATAGCCCAGAACTCTTATTATGGAGTTGTAGATTATGACTTTTAATTTTATATAGATTGGTTAAATTCATGAAAGAAATCTAGTTATGATTTCTGGGATGGAATGTGTCAAACCAGTGGATATGGAAAGAATCAGACATGAGAACCTCAGGATATTCAATGAGTTATTACTGAAAAAATCCACATGAAACCCTCAATTATCTAATGACCCTATATTGTAGTTATTTTCTATGAGATTTACCAAATATTTATATATTGTATATTCTATGTACATTTCGTTATATGAATGAAAACATATCAAGTATTCTTATATTGATATAATGAAATGGTTAAGGTGGATGGTCTATAAGCAGTCATTCTCAAATTACTAGAGTACTCCATGGATTTCATGGACAATCAATTATGTTTTTTTATATTACTCATTATATAAAGGATACATGAATTACTAATATGTAGTGAAATACTAATGTTCATGTGATGCTACCATCTCAAAACAGTATAGTGTTTATCATATACATGTACACTGATCAGGATACTATTATTTGGACACCGAATTTGACTAGTAATTTCAATACCAGAGAATTTTGTGGGAACTATTGTGATGTCGAAAGCATTATGATCTTGCGGATTATGATATTTAATAATCATTTCATCTCCCCAATGAATATATTATTAATTTCTAGGATGTATAAGTAGTTGATTCTATTGTATTGGCATGAGCAACGTGTAGGGAAATGTTTTTCCCCGGCATGATATCTTTTTCTCCATGACGAGGAGATATTTAATCACCCTTTTATCTGCTACCAATTTATATGTTGGTTGTGGGATTATTTGTAGAATAGTTATATATACATGTTTGATCATTAGAACATTGAGGAGCTAATGAATTACATAACTAGTGAAGACTATAGTGAGAAGGTCCAGGCTCTCCTATTTATAGCTAGCACTGCTGCCATTTTATACACATGGAGGGAATAGAATGGGATGGATTGTGAAGATCTTGTTCAATCTATACATTCTTGAATTGGTTACATTACTAGAGAAATATTGATTACATCCAAAATTTAAAATACATTAATGAACAACTAATTTTCTTACTTGGTTAACTTGAGGTATTTTGGTGTTAGTGGAACAATCAAGAAATCATTGGTTTCCATGAGTATTTGATGGATCCCTAATATATCTGAGTGAAGGAAAGTTAATGTTTATGGAGAATCATTTAGTGCAGCATGACCTCCAAGTTACAGTGGTGTCTTCCTCACTCATCAGGGTCTTGTTAAGGGATATTTTTACCATTTCATTAGTAATAGTTACGTAATCAAAGATGAATTGTGGGATATGATTAAGGTGGTCAGGTATGCTACCCATCACGGTTGGTGGTCCCTATAGATGAAATATTACACAGGTATGGTAGTAAAAATAATTAAAGTACTTTCTAGTAATGATCATAGAGAATATTTTTATCCTTTATTTATTTCTGTTTTCTTGTGGATTATATCTTCCTTGAATTAACACATGTTTATAGGGAAGAAAATCAGGTTGTAGTTTCTCTCTCTGGGAGAGAAATTATGGAGGCCAGTTAAAGATTGTCCTTTCTAATCCCTTGTTTTTGTTCAGATTTGGTTGAAGCTGATGCCCATGGTGATTTTAATACCTACTTTTTAAATCCCATTTGTAATTTCTCTCTTGATACTTATACTTTTCAAAAAAAAATTACAAGTAGGCTTTCCTGGCTCCTAAAACATCTCATAAGACCGTATAGAAATACACATGCTAGTTTTTTTCATGACACCCACTGATGAATCGAGGGGACTTAACAATATATTCCCACCAATTATTATGTCTAATTCATTACTCATATGAAATGGGGGAAATATAATCAATATAAAAATTAATATTGAGAAGCCAACATATGAAATTTTAATACATTTCCCAATAAGTAAGTGTAACGCCCCGACCCCAGCTACCCAGAGTCAGTGCATTACTTCGTAACATTGGCATGATCACAAAAGATCAAGTCTCGAAAGACCGATTAGTTTAGTAGCCTTGGAAACACTAGATACATTTGTAAACGTTACATTACATCATAAAGTAAACCAAAACAACAACAACATATTGTCTTCATATCCCCTCAGACTATCCCTGCAGGTCATTCATAATATACTTCTTCAAATCCTGGAAAACATTAAAACATTGAAAGGGGTGAGCTCAGATGATCAGTAAGGATAACAATATTGCGGAAGCTTTCATAAATAAACATTAACATTTAAGGCAATGTATAACTAAAACAAAAGCCTTTTAAACTTGAACTTCAACATAATATGGAAAAAGTAAAATGAGATAATGCCATTCACTTCTTCACATGGATATTCTACTGGCCGAATAATCACATGCAATATCAATAACCACTTTCATAATGAGGTAATGTATAATGCCGGACATTCTGAAACATTTTGTCAAGGCCTCGGCCAAGACATCTAAAATGATTAAGGCCTAGGCCAAAACCATAAATCAAATTGGGAAAGGGCCTCGGCCAATTCCACGTCTAGTTGTCTCATGAGACCTACCGATGCATCGAGGAGCTATAGCGGGCTCCACCCGTCACATATTAAGTCCAATACATTCCTCATATGAATAGGTTTAAACATATCATAAACCATAACATAATCGTATCACATAAAACATGCATAAAGGAAACATAACATTTCCACATTTCAATCACAAGATATCAATACAACACATTGATATAATAAAAACGCTTTCAAAACCATTTTCAATACCAAAATAAAAGAATGTTAAAACTTTGTATTTATTTTTCATTAAAAAAGAAAATGATGGCTTGTAGAGGAAGCCGAAACTCAAATAATGGTCACGGCGGCGGAGAAGTCGTTGTCGCCGCATAAGTACGGAAAGAAAAACATTCCCTTTTGTCATTTAGCAAAACGCTTCGTATAAAAAAGATTCCTTTTGAATAAACGTAAAAGTCAAAGGGGTTTATACATCGTATAAAAGAAGGTTGCGTATAAAACCAAATATGCCTCAATGAAAGGGGATTGAGACGAAGACATTAAAAGATAATTTTTAAAATAAAATAGATCTATTATGTGTATTCACTATAGGTACACATAAAGAAAGTAAAAATACAAAATAGGACATAATAATATCATGACTTAATTTGAAAGTAGGAGATTAACCCAAAGAATGGAAGTTGGGTTAAGCAATTCCCTTACCTCGTGTCTGACTTGACTCAACCGTTCTTTAACCTCCTGAATAATAAACTAGAGTTAATATATACCTTATTAAGAACCATTTTCAATTTCATTATCCTTATTATATCACTTATTACAATGATATGAACATTATGTAATTATTTAAGTTAATAACGGTCGTTTTGTCGATCTTTGGTACTTGAGTCAACAATAAGCTTCTTATAATTACAAGTTGTTTATGTGGTAAAATATCCATTATATCCAGAATTATATTCATGATTTATATGTCATATATATCTTATATATCCAGTATATACATTCATTTATAATATTACATAACATTTAGAGGTAAGAAATGAAATGCACCGTTCATGGAGACGGTAAGCCGTACGTACGCATGAACGCTACTTTCATTTAAATTTCATATTTAATGGAACTAAATCATAATGATATAAATGTATAATATAATTCCAGTATAATATAGTGTATAATACCATTTACTCCATCCTTTATACATCCCACATATGACATTAACGATTCAAATCACTTTGAGGGGGCGGTAGTCCGCACTTCCTAAAATGAAATTATCGCGTTTTACCCATAATGGAAATCATAAAGTAAGCCATAAATGAGAAATACAGAAGCATAATTAAAACAAAAACATATTATATATCATATATAAAAATAGTGACATCTTAATGGCCACCTTTGAAGGTGTTATATGAGTGTTGAACAATCATCGCTTCGTGAGGCAGAAATTCGCCATCCACAGAAACCGTATGTTCTTTAACCATTTGATGTAGGTGTGTGTAAGTGTAGCTCTAATACTTCTTATAAAAACATCCTAGTATATTGAGGATACTGGTGTTGTTACAAAAGAAATGAATAAAAAGAGTTTAGGGGGTTGGAGAAGAAAAATAAAACAAAACAACATTAGAGAAGACATTACCTCAAAATCGGGTAACTCTTTTTGATTTGAGCCAAAGGATTCCTTGAGAAGAGTTATGCCCAAATTGAGGCTTCTAGGAGTAAGAGGGGGAAGTTGGGAGAGTATTTGGGTAGAATTTGGCCGAGCCAAATGGCTTGAAAGTGTAAATGAGGTGGGAGTGGTGGGGGCCTTTTATAAGAGGAGAGGAGGGGCTCTTTTGGAAAGATTGAAATGTTACATTATTACACAATGCTTTTCGGATTCTAAAGGTCCCAAACTTATATAATTCGAGGCTAATGTGATAAGGGTTCGAACTCTCCTCATCCAATTGGCTTTGGACAAGTGTAAGCCTTGGAGTTTGCATTATCTTCTCATTTTTTTTAAATCATTAAATAGTGAGGTCATCGCTGCATCATAATTATGTCATAAATAATTTAATTCATTTAATGTCTAAAAATTATAAAAAAAATACTATGATGTAGGAAATCGTTTTAGATTTCTAATGAATATTTATAATCAAAATTTGGACTTGTTTAACCCTACTTAAAAATTGTTTTAGTAAAACAATTTATGTTAGTGTCATTTTCACTTTAACATTAAATAAAAAGTAATTTATGTTATTTCCCAACAAAAGTGGATCCATGGGGTCCCCAAGTTGACCCATGGGTTGTCTTGGTCGGCCATGACTCATCCAATAGGAGTAGGACAAGTGTCAAGCTGATATCATATTAATAAAACATTGTTTTTACCTTAAACTACACTAATTACCTCTAATCGCGATTAAGAACTTAAAAGTTACTATTCACCAAAAAATTATTTTGATCTAATTGAACCACATTTTACTTCTTAATGACAACCATGTATGTCGGATTTTTGAAAATCAAATCACAGAAGTAGTAATATTTCATTTAAACGAAAAATCAGTTATTTAACTACCACTTAGTGGTTTCACTATTCATCAAAAATTGAAGTTTTTCAGAACAAAGCCAAATTTTCACCCTAAGATATAATTGATATTCCGAATTCAAAAATGATGTCTATTTTACAAAATTCCAAACATATAAGTTGCATTAATTAATTTTATAATTAATTCCCGCTGTTACGACAAATAGCGTGTTTTTAAGAAACAATTTATATCAAAAGATTGGCAATTGTTTATGTCCAATTTCAATGTTAAATTAATTCTAATGACCACCATTGGATAAAATGGTAAAAATATATTCTAATTATAATTTAAAACAACTCAATATTATAACTTATCACTATAAATTATTTTTATTAAAAAAGTTGTTTTATGTATTTTTCACTATTCATAAAAATTTGGAAGTTCTCAGAAAAATACCAAAAATTCAACATAGGCTAATTTCGATATTAGGAATACAAAAATGAAGTCCATTCTGAAATATAAAATTTCTATAATTTTAAAAAGTGGTTATTACTATTCATAACGGCTATTTTGATTAGTTGCGGTGTGTTAGAACTCGAAGTTGCGTTCAATGCAAGCTATTGCATTATTGAATGAGAAGCGTATCGTGGAAGCTCGGGGTGTTACATTCTCCCCTCCTTCAATAAATTGCGTCCTCGCAATTTGAAATTTTTCTTTGATAATAAAAGGTTGAAAATAGAAAATACCTTTGTGGAAAACCCACATCGGAAATAAGGTTAATAAATATATAACATTAAAAGAAAGCAGGATAATTACAAAGGTCACCTGATATAGCCCATTCTAGGATTATATAAAAATATGGATATGGAGGAGAAACAAACCATCAAGGTCTGATGGAGAGTTATAGAGAACAGGATTAGGAGAAAGTTTAACCATAAGAAAATCACAAACTTGTTATTGGTTAAACGGTCATTGAATCCCCAGTTGGAAAAGTTAACCGACAACATTTTTGTTTTAAGTTACCTTTTATTATGTTGAGGAATTTATTTAGGAGATTTACTAAGAACGTAATGGAATTTACATACTTGTTATGTATACTTTCATTCGTTAATAAATTTTTTCCACAAACCCATCTTTTACTCCAAATGGTAACGGAACTCAAAAATATTCTTTTTATCCTAATTGTATAAGGTTCCAAATATTAACACATACCATTTAGATTAGTAAAACTATTTTGTAATAACCAGGGACTTCCTGTAGGCTAGTGGTAGGAAATAAAGGCTTGTCTATGGTTGTGGGTTCGATTCCTGCAGCTTTGTCCGACGCGACGGGTTATGCCCCACCCTGCAGGTTGTCCTTTTCCTAAAACTATAGTATTATAATATTCAAAAATAATCTTCATAAATTTTTAACCTTAAACAATACTATCCAAAGTTCAACATAATCCACTCCAACCTTTATAGTTATCCAAAATACCTTCATCCAGACTTTCTCTAAAAGGTCTCTAAATTCCAAAATCAATTGTAACATCAGATTCCCCAAAAAAAGAAAAGTTTCTCTTATTGTCACATACTAAAAATATGATTACCTTAATCATATTAAAACCTTACTGAAATCAAAAAGTACTGCAGTACAATCCATATATATATATTACATTATTCTTATAACCAGAATATAATCCTTGAGTCCAAAAGCACCAATACATTAGTTATTCTGCTTCAACTGTAGTAACAGCATAAGATTGTCCTTGATCCCTTGGCCTTTTCTGAGGTAAGTTTCCCTGACGCTTAGGACATTCATTTGCATAATGACCCATTTCTCTACAATTGTAGCATTCAACTTTGACAGCCTCTTTCTTTCCCTTGCAATCACGAGCCTGGTGACCCTTTTCTCCACATTTATAACAAACTCCCATTCCTTTTAGGCAAGTACCAGGGTGATTCTTCCCACAATTATCACATAATGGAAAATCCTTCTTTCCCTTTTTCCCTTTATCTGTCTCTTGTTCCACCGTTCTCTTCTTCTCTTGCTTTACTTTGTTGTCATAAGACTTAGAGAATTCCTTTTCTGTCTTGATAGCACACGAGACAATATCTTCGTATGATAAGAAGGATTGTGATACCAAAGCTCGACGGAGAAATGGTTTTAACCCATCAAAGAAACGATCAATCTTACTCCTTGGGTTACGTATATAATCGGCAGCATGCCTCGCTAACCTTGTAAAGTTAGCCTCATACTTTGCGACATTCTCATCCTCCTTCTGCCTCAGACTCAGAAATTGCCTTTCCATATCTGCTCGATGGTCATGAGGAAAGTATTTTTCTAAGAAAAGCTCTTTGAACTCCCTCAATTCCATATTCGATACGTCATCATCTTCTTTTGTGTTTTGAATCAGCGACCACCACTGATCGGCATCTCCAGTGAGGCGGTAAACTGCCATGAAAACCTTCTCCCTTTCACTACTCCCCAAGGCATGAAATATTTTCTCTAAGGAATTTATCCATTGCTCAGCTACTATATGATTTGTACTCCCATTGAAGGTTGGTGGTTGTTTCCTCATGAAACGGTCTAGCATTGATCCTCCACATTGCGGATCAGGGTGCTCCATACGAGTAAGGTTATTATTCATAACCTGAGTGAGTTGTCCCAGTATGGTAATAAGTTGATCAGCACCAGTTGTATCTCCAAATCCACAATAATTATCTTGAGCAGGAGGGCAATCACTACACGGAGTTCGTGCATTGATACGGTTTCCATTCCTTCCACTAGGTGCCATTTCTAAACAATGGCATAAACTAGATTAGTTTATGAATCAAAATACATAATTCCATACTTGTAAAATACTTAACATAAATTGAACTATTTATGGATATAATCCATAATCATAAAAATGTTTTCTTTGAGGAAGTATATACTCATAAACCCTTCATAATGATTTGTAATGAAATTGAGAGTTATCCTAAGCATATCCCCCGGGAGTGTCGTAACCAAGAGTGCAGCAAGGCCCGTTGTCGTGCACCAGTTCTCGTTCGAGTCTAGCTCAAAGCGGTGTTTTCGGGTTTTACCCCTAGGTACATTTGTGCCAGAGCTGCCTCTACCTGCTCGTATCCAGACAAGGATGTATTGCTCGGAAAACTCACAAAATCTCTACAATAACAAAATTCTAGGAAGTTCTTCTATACTAATCCTCAAAGTCTATCTTTGGGCTATGTGTTCTAATCAGAGTTTATCTAAATCTAGCATCCAAGGTTAGTACTAAACTGCCTCTGATACCAACTGTAACGCCCCGAACCCAGCTACCCAGAGTCGGTGCATTACTTCGTAACATTGGCATGATCACAAAAGATCAAGTCTCGAAAGACCGATTAGTTTAGTAGCCTTGGAAGCACTAGATACATTTGTAAACGTTACATTACATCATAAAGTAAACCAAAACAACAACAACATATTGTCTTCATATCCCCTCGGACTATCCCTGCAGGTCATTCATAATATACTTCTTCAAATCCTGGAAAACATTAAAACATTGAAAGGGGTGAGCTCAGATGCTCAGTAAGGATAACAATATTGCGGAAGCTTTCATAAATAAACATTAACATTTAAGGCAATGTATAACTAAAACAAAAGCCTTTTAAACTTGAACTTCAACATAATATGGCAAAAGTAAAATGAGATAATGCCATTCACTTCTTCACATGGATATTCTACTGGCCGAATAATCACATGCAATATCAATAACCACTTTCATAATGAGGGAATGTATAATGCCGGACATTGTGAAACATTTTGTCAAGGCCTCGGCCAAGACATCTAAAATGATTAAGGCCTCGGCCAAAACCATAAATCAAATTGGGAAAGGGCCTCGGCCAATTCCACGTCTAGTTGTCTCATGAGACCTACCGATGCATCGAGGAGCTATAGCGGGCTCCACCCGTCACATATTAAGTCCAATACATTCCTCATATGAATAGGTTTAAACATATCATAAACCATAACATAATCGTATCACATAAAACATGCATAAAGGAAACATAAAATTTCCACATTTCAATCACAAGATATCAATACAACACATTGATATAATAAAAACGCTTTCAAAACCATTTTCAATACCAAAATAAAAGAATGTTAAAACTTTGTATTTATTTTTCATTAAAAAAGAAAATGATGGCTTGTAGAGGAAGCCGAAACTCAAATAATGGTCACGGCGGCGGAGAAGTCGTTGTCGCCGCATAAGTACGGAAAGAAAAACATTCCCTTTTGTCGTTTAGCAAAACGCTTCGTATAAAAAATATTCCTTTTGAATAAACGTAAAAGTCAAAGGGGTTTATACATCGTATAAAAGAAGGTTGTGTATAAAACCAAATATGCCTCAATGAAAGGGGATTGAGACGAAGTCATTAAAAGATCATTTTTAAAATAAAATAGATCTATTATGTGTATTCACTATAGGTACACATAAAGAAAGTAAAAATACAAAATAGGACATAATAATATCATGACTTAATTTGAAAGTAGGAGATTAACCCAATGAATGGAAGTTGGGTTAAGAAATTCCCTTACCTCGTGTCTGACTTGACTCAACCGTTATTTAACCTCCTGAATAATAAACTAGAGTTAATATATACCTTATTAAGAACCATTTTCAATTTCATTATCCTTATTATATCACTTATTACAATGATATGAACATTATGTAATTATTTAAGTTAATAACGGTCGTTTTGTCGATCTTTGGTACTTGAGTCAACAATAAGCTTCTTATAATTACAAGTTGTTTATGTGGTGAAATATCCATTATATCCAGAATTATATTCATGATTTATATGTCATATATATATTATATATCCAGTATATACATTCATTTATAATATTACATAACATTTAGAGGTATGAAATGAAATGCACCGTTCATGGAGACGGTAAGCCGTACGTACGCATGAACGCTACTTTCATTTCAATTTCATATTTAATGGAACTAAATCATAATGATATAAATGTATAATATAATTCCAGTATAATATAGTGTATAATACCATTTAATCCATCCTTTATACATCCCACATATGGCATTAACGATTCAAATCACTTTGAGGGGGCGGTAGTCCGCACTTCCTAAAATGAAATTATCGCGTTTTACCCATAATGGAAATCATAAAGTAAGCCATAAATGAGAAATACAGAAGCATAAGTAAAACAAAAACATATTATATATCATATATAAAAATAGTGACATCTTAATGGCCACCTTTGAAGGTGTTATATGAGTGTTGAACAATCATCGCTTCGTGAGGCAGAAATTCGCCATCCACAGAAACCGTATGTTCTTTAACCATTTGATGTAGGTGTGTGTAAGTGTAGCTCTAATACTTATTATAAAAAAATCCTAGTATATTGAGGATACTGGTGTTGTTACAAAAGAAATGAATAAAAAGAGTTTAGGAGGTTGAAGAAGAAAAATAAAACAAAACAACATTAGAGAAGACATTACCTCAAAATCGGGTAACTCTTTTTAATTTGAGCCAAAGGCTTCCTTGAGAAGAGTTATGCCCAAATTGAGGCTTCTAGGAGTAAGAGGGGGAAGTTGGGAGAGTATTTGGGCAGAAGTTGGCCGAGCCAAATGGCTTGAAAGTGTAAATGAGGTGGGAGTGGTGGGGGCCTTTTATAAGAGGAGAGGAGGGGCTCTTTTGGAAAGATTGAAATGTTACATTATTACACAATGCTTTTCGGATTCTAAAGGTCCCACACTTATATAATTCGAGGATAATGTGATAAGGGTTCGAAATCTCCTCATCCAATTGGCTTTGGACAAGTGTAAGCCTTGGATTTTGCATTATCTTCTCATTTTGTTTAAATCATTAAATAGTGAGGTCATCGCTGCATCATAATTATGTCATAAATAATTTAATTCATTTAATGTCTAAAAATTATAAAAAAAATACTATGATGTAGGAAATCGTTTTATATTTCTAATGAATATTTATAATCAAAATTTGGACTTGTTTAACCCTACTTAAAAATTGTTTTAGTAAAACAATTTATGTTAGTGTCATTTTCACTTTAACATTAAATAAAAAGTAATTTATGTTATTTCCCAACAAAAGTGGATACATGGGGTCCCCAAGTTGACCCATGGGTTGTCTTGGTCGACCATGACTCATCCAATAGGAGTAGGACAAGTGTCAAGCTCATATCATATTAATAAAACATTGTTTTTACCTTAAACTACACTAATTACCTCTAATCGCGATTAAGAACTTAAAAGTTACTATTCACCAAAAAATTATTTTGATCTCATTGAACCAAATTTTACTTCTTAATGACAACCATGTATGTCGGATTTTTGAAAATCAAATCACAGAAGTAGTAATATTTCATTTAAACGAAAAATCAGTTATTTAACTACCACTTAGTGGTTTCACTATTCATCAAAAATTGAAGTTTTTCAGAACAAAGCCAAATTTTCACCCTAAGATATAATTGATATTCCGAATTCAAAAATGATGTCTATTTTACAAAATTCCAAACATATAAGTTGCATTAATTAATTTTATAATTAATTCCCGCTGTTACGACAAATAGCGTGTTTTTAAGAAACAATTTATATCAAAAGATTGGCAATTGTTTATGTCCAATTTCAATATTAAATTAATTTTAATGACCACCATTGGATAAAATGGTAAAAATATATTCTAATTATACTTTAAAACAACTCAATAGTATAACTTATCACTATAAATTATTTTTATTAAAAAAGTGGTTTTATGTATTTTTCACTATTCATAAAAATTTGGAAGTTCTCAGAAAAATACCAAAATTTCAACATAGGCTAATTTCGATATTAGGAATACAAAAATGAAGTCCATTTTGAAATATAAAATTTCTATAATTTTAAAAAGTGGTTATTACTATTCATAACAGCTATTTTGATTAGTTGCGGTGTGTTAGAACTCGAAGTTGCGTTCAATGCAAGCTATTGCATTATTGAATGAGAAGCGTATCGTGGAAGCTCGGGGTGTTACATAAGCATAATAATAAACCATTTAGAATAATATGGTGAATTGAAATAAAATATTAAATCTCATGTCAAACTAATCATAAAATATCTAGAGAAATAATAAGGATTATATCAATAAAACACATCTCCCATGTATCATATAAATAATTAGGAGTTCATTCCATTCATGAATAGAAATACCATAGAAATTTCATTAATAAATTATTTCGGAAAATAACCTTTTTACTTTGAATATAGTTTTTTAAACTAATATTTCAGAAAATATTTTGAAAACAATTTTATTTTAAAATAAATTTTGAAACCTATAAAGTATGCTTTAAAATAATTGAATGGTCTCAACATTAGAATATTTTGTTCACACCAAGCATATTAAAACAAATATTCCTTTTATATTTTAGGTAACATCCAAATACTCTTATTTTGAAAATGAAATGAAAATTCCTTGATTCTTTTTAGAAATCATAAATTTGGACGAAAATGGATTTCATATCGAAGAGAAAAATAATGTCATATTTTCATAAAGACACATTCTCAATCATATTAGGTAGGAAAGGGAGGAAAATAGTACTATTACATGAATAAATTTAATGGATAACTAGAAAATAAAATATATTTATTTTAGGTTATAACTATGAAATATTTCCCCCAATAGAATCCTAATAATAAACAGTCCTAAATAATGATGAGATTGTGAAATACACCCTTATAATTTTTGTAACTTTTTATTCATAAGACCCATTAAACAAATAATTTCGAATGAAAAATCATGTAAAATTTATAGAATTATATTACTAATATAAAATAAGAAAAGTGTATTAGATACACAACATAATGAAATAACTTTGGAATATGGTATATGTCTAATAGAAGTAAAAGTGAGATGAAAAACCCTTATCTCATGATTGAATTCATTCATTTGGGTCCAAACTCCATATCAAAAAATATAGGTTCATTATAAATCAATTAAAGAACCATACTCATATATCTCATAATATATATTATTTTCTTATGGCCTTTTAAAACCATTTTATTAAAAATTATTTGTTATACTCACTGTTTCGATTGATAATTGATTCATTTTCATGTATATTTTAGTTCAGTAATTTCTATACTTTTACATTGATCATCGTTACATAATCTAATTTTTTTTACCATAGTATAAATATCATATATATTCAGTATATATGAATTAATATTAATATATAAATTTTAGAAATAGAGCATGGATTAAACCTTTGATGGAGATAGAAGTACGTATGTAAACATTCACCATGTTTCCATATTATTCATATTACATGGGTTGAAAGGAATGAAAATATAAATTATCCTTTTAAGAAGAATTATAATTTAATATATATTATTTAAAATAATCAAATCTTTCTTTATTATTGTCCACGTAAAAATAAAATGAAAAACTTTTACATAGATATGGGGAGGCGGTAGTCCACATATAAGCATGAGTGGGAATATTTTTTTCCAACAGATTGGAAGGTAAACTGTTATACGTAATATTATGTAATGTCTCTTATTTTCCATGTATTATTTTTATATATTATATGGAATTATTTAAGACTTGGCTTTTCGGCAGCATGCGATTCCAAGGCACATAGTGCCCATAATAAATGTTCGAAATAAATTAACCTTTTAAACAGTGTGCGCGATAGGGAACCATTGCATTTAGAGATGTGACTTTACCTTAGTCCATGCATATCACCGATCAGTGTGGGTCAGCTACAAAAGTTATTTTTTTGAATTTTTAAAGGAAATAAAATAAATTGACAATTATTTTATTTTAAATGCTTCATTTTTATGAAACAACCTATTTCCCCCCTTTAAATACATGATTATGGAATGTTTGTAGGGTTAGATGCATAAGCCTACAAATTGGGAATTTTCCATTAGAGCTTTGGAGGAGAACTCGTTGGAGAACTCGTAAGCCGTACGTACGCATGAGTAACATTTTCCATTGTTCATTGATCATTATAGAAAGAAGGTAAATATTATTTTATCTTTAACAATTAATAATAACATAATTAATATCATATTAATCATGAAAACATGCTTATATATGTATTTATAATCATTTTTAACTGTTAATGTGGAGAATGAATATCATTGCGTCTTGGAGATGGTAAACCGTACGTATTCACGAGCGATGAAATCATTCCATTGATGGTTAAATGGTATGTAATTGGATAGTAAATTAAATATAAATAATAATTATAAATTAATAATAATTATTTATACCATTTATATTCCCCATTATATCCATCTAAATAAATAATAGATGAAAAAAGTTGACAACATGGTGTAGAGATAGTAAGTCGTATGCACGCACGCATGGTGATATTTTTTTCATTACGATGGATGGAGGGATGAATATGGTTGTCCCATAAACATAAAAAATATCAGAATATATTATATTGTGGATTTATTATATTAGCATGGAAACAATATCGTAAAATGATTTAGAAGGGGAAAATAACTTTGAAAAAATTGGTTAAACCATTACATCTTCTTTAAGTGTCTCCTATATAATTTCACCAATGTACTCCTTAGGATGGATTTCTACACAAATTATATAGTATAAGATGATTTTAGGGACGTTAATATGATATATGGGTAGATTTTGGCCACACCAAAAGGCTTTATAGGTGTGTGTATTAGAGAAGAGTGGGTACCTTTTTACAGGAGAGGGGAGGGGCACCCATGGAAAGTATTAAAATATTAAATAAATATAAATTATTTTTTAATCCAAATGGATCCAACAAGAGACATGTATAACATAATATGAGGATATATTTATGTCCAATAATAATATAATTTATCAAAATGTATTTATTTCATTTTAAACCTTATCTTTTCAGTTTACAATTAATTATTATTTTTTAATTTTAATTATGGTAACAACATTTTAATTTGTAAGAGGCTTACTTATATGTGGTCAATTTACCATAATTGGAAAATAAATAAAAATTTTGACCATATCATAGTCACTTTAGGATTTTAAAATCTTTTTATAATTTTTATATAATTAATAAAATACTATTTTTATAAAAGTTCAATTATGTAGATTTTTACACTATTCATTTTAGTGAAATTTAAATGAAATCTAAACAGAGAGATAACTTATAAAAAAACCACAAAATAATCTTATAACATTTCTATTCACTTATAAAATTATTTTATGGCACTAATTATGTCAAATGACATTTATTTTAATATATATAATATCATTTATTTGATTCATTCATTAATAAAGTAATCATTTAATCATAATTGTGTTATAAGTTTAATTAATTATTTAACGTCTAAAAAACACCATGTTATAGGTAATAATTCTAGATTTTTAATAACTATTTATTATAGAAAAAATAACATATATATCCCCATATTAAATATTTTTAGTAATAGAAGTCATATTTATGATATTTCTTCCTTTACATAAAATAAAATGTTATAAATGACACAATCACACCCAATTGGCTTCCAAAGGGAAAATTTGTGTCCCAAGGGTTCTGTTCATCTGAAATAACTCATTAAATATGAATATTAAAAGTGTTAGGGTAGTTTTATATTATTATAATATTTTTTTACCTTTATTTTCAAGATTTATCCTTTAACCGTGGTAAAAAAAAATAATTACCAAAGTTACTATTCTTAATGTCAAAATATAAAAAGAAACTATTTACATGTTTTGGTACTTATGATTCCAAATATAAAATCCATTTTTAAATCTTCAAAAGATATAAGTTTCAGTCATTAATTTCAAATTACTCTCCATTGTCATAATGATAAAAATAGTTTTCTTAAAAGTAAAAACCATCAAATGGTTGACATGTGTTTATATCAAATTTTATTGTGAAATTACATCCAATGACCATAATTTGATTAAATTATAAAAAATTAATCTAATTACACTTTAAAACAACTGAACTGTATAAATAAATAGGATTAAAAGGATGTTTTGAATTAAAATAATGATTTTTTAACTATTCATTAAAATATAAATTTTATCAGAAAAATAACAAAAATTAATCTAAAGAAAATTTTTATGTCCTTCTTGCAAAGAATAATTTTATTTTTTCTAGTTTAATATAAAAAATTGATAAAAATAAATCTAAAAAGGATGCACCATCAAAAGGTGATAAAATACCTTTAAAAAAATATTAGAGCATTTTCTCTTTAAAATTGGATTTATTCTCATTTTAGGACACAGATGAATGTAAAACAATTTAACCTACATGAATAATCATAATATAGTTATTTCTATTGATTTCCACTAACAAAATGTATAGGAGTTAACTAACATTTAAATTAATAATAATATTGTTGTATTACTTTCTGATATAACATAGTGTTGTGTACAACATAAGATTTGAGAGAAACCCTTTGTTGTGTGTTGAGTATGCTATCAAAGATGTTATCCCAATTAAGGTAAAACTACTATCTAATTCATAAATATTTAATAGATACTAGAATGTATTATTCTATAATTACCTAGGTTGTTACATTCTCCACCCCTTATGGAAATTGTGTCCACACAATTTTAATTAGGGTTGATAAAAATGGTATGAGGTTTCAAAATACCTTTACTAAAATACCAAATTGAAAACAGAGTCAATAAAACATAAACTCAAAAATAAATAAAGGAATGTATGAAGGTCACCTAAGATAACACATAATAATATTCCTTGTAGGAAAACTAGGATATGGAGGATAAAAATAACCATCATGTTCCAATAGAGAGTGATAAAAACTAATTTCAAGAAAAAGTTAACAATCACAAACCTATAAATTTGTGACAGGTTATATGGAATTTTCTTTTCTCGGAGGAAAAGTTAATAGAATTTTTTTTGTTTAAATATCCTTTTGAAAAATTCATTTACTTCCAAGACTGAGAACAAAATGAAACATACTAACTTGAGAATTTAAATTTCATCCTTTAATCAAATTCCACCCCAAATTCATCATTGTTTTTTGAAAATGATGAGTATTTAAGAGGAATAAATTTATATAGAATCACATAATCCATAAAATATCAACTCTCTCTTTCTCATATATTTAGATTTTAAATAGAACCAAATTGGTTAGTACAAGATCAGATAATTTTACCAAAAGAATAAACTTTATATGACAAAAAATAAACAATTCAAAAGTACTATCCAAAGGTCAAAAAAGACCATTTAACATATAATTATTCTTAAAATTCAAAAAAATTATCCAAACTAAGATTAAAATCCCATATTTAGAAGTATTTGATCTCATTTTCTTCCAAGATAAATTTTTACATATATCTGATAGTGACAACAATAAATCTTAATGTCTTATACAAAAAATACAATTTAAAAAATCACATATTCTCTAAGATAGGTTAATCATTTCATAAATAACACAAATCTCAAAAGTCCACAATTAAATCATAGATTTATCTTAATATAATTGATAATTTATTCCTCAAAAAAACTTCTTTAATATTTTATTTACCTTTATAATATAGGGTTCCCAAAATTGTGAACGTCTTCCAAAATAACATTTATCACTTAATCAATAAATAATTGTGTTTTCCAATGGTTATATATTATAGAAAATATATTCCTCCCAAATCAACTTATTCTTATTCCATAAAATAATTTAACTAAATAGAATAATCTATACTAACTAGAGACTTTACTTACATTAGTGGTAGGAAATAACGCCATATCACAGTTCATTTAAGGGTTCGAATCTAGTGGCCTTTTTCTAAACGATGTGTTATCACTCAATGTGTTTTTTACCTTTTTTTAAACTATATAATTCTTATAAAATTCCCAAAATGAGATGAAATCCACCAAAAGAACCATAACAGGTTTTTACATCAATTTTTATATCAAACCTTTAATTTGACACCCAAAAATTAATAACCCATAATTACCTCATAAACAAGGATCATATAAACCCAAATGGTTATTTATACCTTTATTATTAGGTACACACAAGAAAACATAATTCTTCTGAGAATAATATTTTTACATAAAAGAAATTAGGGTTACACACACTAGAAAAAGTTTATTAATTTAAACCCATCATCAAAAGACAATTAATACATTTAAAAAATTCATAATCCTAAAATACTCTATAGTTATTGAATGACCTATGTTTATACTTAATAACAATTCTTCATTTTATGAAGAACCATTAACCATGATTTTCCATATTATATATTAATACTTCTTCCCTAAAAAACAGGAATCTTGATCACAGATTTAATAATGTCTAAACATGAGTCACGAAATAATCCATAACTTTCATATTTCATTTTCAATTTACTCATCTTCAAGTGGGATGATATTAGGTACTACTAAACACATATTTTAATTGTATTGATGATCCAATTCTCAAACCTTATTTTTTTGACATCTATTTTAATAATCACCATTCACCCCAAATTTAAAACATTCAATTGATAAATATAAAATAACTTCACTCCATTTCCTAGAGTCCACTGAATACACCAGTTTTCCTTAGATGGTTATTTCTTCATGACCTTCATTAGAAAAACTATAACATATTCCTGTACCTTTAAAAAATTTTCCTATGTGTTTCTTTCCACATCCTCGACACATAGCCCGAAGGTTCAGGAGGCAGGCAAGCCTACTCCTAAAAAACTACTATTATAAAAAATAAACAGCACAAAACAAATCAGAATAGTGTAGATTTACAAAGCCGAGTGTGCGTCTCACCACTATAGTCCAGCTGTTCTAGATTGGAACAATAACTTGGCAAAAAAAGACCAACTAGAAATAACCTCTATAATGGTTCTTTTAGAGAGATCATCAACAACCTAGTTTTCCTCTTTGTAAATGTGGGAGACATCAAGAGGGAATGACTCCATAAGATAAAGGTAAGAAATATATGGAGACAACATCCACTATGGTACATTCCTTGAGATATCCTTGAGAATTTTCATATCAGTTGATGAATCCGACTCAAGCCATAATCTACGCCAACCATAATTGAATGCATTCCTTATCTCCTTTATCATAGATCATAGCTCCGCTTCAATTGAAAACCCATTGCTAAAGAATTCGAAAAAACAGCCCTTCACGAAGCCCCGACAGGTATGAAAAATACCACCACAGTTAGAAAAACCTGGAGCATCAGAGGCCACCCCATCAAAATTTTCCTTAATCCAATTAGATATCGGTAGAATTCGTTAGATGTATTTCACCACACATGGTTTACTTTCCCAACCACTAACACCAAGTTTCCTCAATATAATAAGGTCAGAAACATCAATGTGTATTGATCCGGTTTGAATCATTGAAGTGAGTATGATGCTACGATGAATAGCCAGTGTGCCAGTATGGAAAGAGGGTTTTCAGTTATTAAAAATCATATTTTCCATGCCTTTCATGTATTATATAAAACTGTGATAATCGATGCAAGAAAGAGAGATTTTAACTAGACAAAGCTAAGGAAACAACGAAATAAGGCCTGCACATAGCTTTATAGCCTGCTGGTAAACAGTAAACAAGAAAAAAAATATAGGAAGGACTCCTCAAGACCTAAAAAAAGTATCATACCAGGGAAATATACATCCCAATCCGCTGAAGGAGACACTAGATAGGCAGCCACTAATTCAATATTTTTCAGACAAGCAATGCATCATTAGGGTAAATAAACATCTTGCAAAATCTAGCCACCCATGAAGGGATCCCAAATGAAGTACCAAATTGAAACTTATAGCATTCATGGATTGAATTCTTCCCATCAAGACCAGGAATCCAAACCAATACGTCATAGTTCGAATACTCGTATTTGGATATCTCCATGATAAAATGATTGGGAATAATATCATGTGCATTTAGATTAACTTGAAATTCCGAGATAGAATGATTTCTCAAGGATAGAGGGATAACAATATTATCATTAATGGGAAAATACAACCAATGGGTCATCTAATAGTTCAAATGAGAATCTGTATAGACCAACTATTTGGAATGTTCCATGATCTTTGAGTAATTCTTATTGATCGATGGTGAAAAAAAGGATTGTAAGTATATAACATGCCTGCTGTGCAGCCTATCAAAAAAATCTTGTAACTAGTTTTTATTTGTCTAGCCAAAAAATTTCATTTACATCCATTGTAACTATGGTGCCTACTGGAGCCATCCATTTACTAAAAAAAATATTTAGTGTCAGTATATCAATAAAATCATCATATAACAACTTTTGAGAAAGATAAAAACAAAGATAACATTATTCATGTTATATAAAACTCATTTAATTTATGTAAAATAACACGATTATATCTAAAAATCTTACCATTTTGGTTATATACAACTTTTCACTTATGCTAAAATGACTCTCTAACCTCTAATGTTTTCTAAACTGACCTTTGATACCAACTATAGGGACCCAACCTTAAACATTACTTAATATTGAGTTAAGTCTATAATTTCACATTCAATCACTTTGAGGTTATTTTCAGGTTTAGTGTTTTATAGAATTAACACATATCTATTACAAAACAACATAATTATTACAATGCAGTCACTTCTACTAACTATCATTTTTTCCATAATTTTTTTAGAAAGAAACAAGGTTTTGCTTTATGTTTAAACAAAATAAGTTTTCCATATTCCTATACTTGACACTATTCTACTTTAAAAGCCTATAAAACATTTCAAAACGTATGATGAGTGAAAGTTGATAAGTAAGGGTTACATAATAAAGAAAACTATTAGCCTTGAAAAAACATGTAAACCATGAATACATTATCATAATGTAATACTTTTTACCATTATTAAGTAGTAAATAATTTTCTATGAATATAAGTTCATTTAATACCCTGTTGTAAAACAATTATTACAATAAAACCTATAAAGAGAACATATAACATATAAAAGGTATCATGGAACACAATCATACTTAAAGGAATAACCATATGGACGACTTCCAGATATATTATTCTCACAAATGGAATATCCATATGGCCTAAATCCAAACCTAATGCATTGGAGGTTATAACATAACCAACCATCCTTGGTTTATCACGGAACCACCTGTCTTTGGTTTATCATGTGACCAACCATCTTTTTTTATCATATAACCACCCATAAAAGGTCAAAGTACCATTATATAATCCTAACACATAAAAGATTGAAATTATCAGCATTTGACTCATAAAATTTGAAATCATAAAGAATAATTACCAGATATTGATATAATAAAACCATTTTTAAACCCATTTTCAATACGAAAATACCCAAAAAATGAATAAATGATTTCTATTTCCTTTTAAAAATGTTACAGCTTATAGGGGAAGCCAAATGTCCTATAATGGTTACGGTGGCAGAGAATTCATTGTCACCACATATTTTAGAAACATTCCATTTGTAGTTTAGTGAAAATTTTCCTATAAAAATGAATGCATTTTAAAATTTTTTGAATGAAATTTAAATTTAATTTTTTTATTTTACACCATATAAAAGAAGGAGGTGTATATTGTCAAAATATGCCTCAATTAAAGGATTTTTAGACAAAGTCCCATACCTTGAGTCTGAATTGTATCGTTCATTATTTATATTATTAAATGATAAAAAAAGGTTAATATATACTTTATTTATAATCCTTTTCATGTTTATTATTACCTTTATATTACTTATTACCATGTTATAAAAATTAGGTAATTATTTTAGTTCATATCGGACGTTTTGGCGTTGTTCGGTACGTGAGTCGAAAATGAACTTTTTAGGATGTAAATTGTTCATGTGGTCATAATTATATCATCTCTATAATAGTTTTCATGATGTAATAATCACTTTTATATATTAATTATTATTTTATATCCATTCATTAAATATGGATATGAAAAATCGAACAACGTTACAATCATTGAGATGGTAAGCTGTACGTACACATGAGTAAAGTTTTCCACTTTAATTTGATCATTATAAAAAGAAGGTAAATATTATTTTATATTTACATAATGATAAAAACATTATTAATATTAAATTACTTTTACATTTATTTATAATCATTTTTTAATAGTTAATTTAGAGAACGAATCTCATCCCATTGCGGAGACGATAAGCCGTATGTACGCATGAGCGAAGATATCTTAAATTTATAGATTAATGGTATCAAATTGGATGACATATTAATTATAAATAATAATTGTCAAATAAAATTCATTATTTAAATCCATTATATTCATTATTATATCGATTTAAAAAATGTATAAATGAAAAATAGTTTAAACCATGGGTTTGAGACGATAAGTCATACATACACACGCATGTTGATAGTGTTTTTCGTAGGATGGGTGAAAGGATGACTATGGGTTTCCCATAAAAATAACAAAATAATTTTATATATTAGATTCTATATTTATTACATTAGTTTTGAAACAACTTAGGAATATAAAGTAGAAGGGGGAAAAAACTTTGAAAGAGATGGTAAAATAATTACCTCTTCTTTGAGTGGATACATTAAAATTGAGAAAAAGACCCCTTAGGTTGGATTTCTGACCAAATTATAGACTCTCGGATATACGTGTTGAGTCAATAAGATTTTCCTTATAAAAGCAATTTACCTTATAAAAGTGATTTTCCTTATAAAATCAATTTTCTTAAAGATAAGGTGTTTGTGATTTTCAAAACAATAAGGAATAGAAAGGTCATAAGGAAAACCTTATTGACTCAATAATATCCCCCTTTTTGGAAAGCACAAACATCATTACGAGAAAGAAATTCTAAGAAGAAAGAAAACATTAAGGCTTATCTCCCTTTGCTTATGGATGTAGATGAATACGACTAACTCCCCCTTAGGTTTTGAAACTCTAAGGATCACAAAACTAGAAGAATCAAATCTAAGATCTGGTAGATCCTTAACTAGTTTTTTTCTTAGAGAGTTTGCATAGGTTCCTAAGATTACAATGACCTAGTCTTCTATGACATAACCAGGAATGATCTTCCATTGCACTTAGGCAAGGTAAATCTTGACTCCTCAGGTCTTCTAGGTTCAAAGTGTAAACATTCTCTTGCCTATTGGCTGAGAGAATAAATTCTTCCTTGGAATTGTGAACTAAACACCTATCATTCTGAAAATTCACAAGGTATCCTTCATCACATAACTGACTTATGCTAATGAGGTTGTGCTTAAGACCCTTAACAAACAGAACATTTGAAATCAAAGTTTTACCTAAAAGAACAATATTACCAATGCCAACAATCTCTCCCTTAGCATTATCTCCGAAAGTTACCTTTCCTCCTTTCGTTTTGATAATCATTTCAAAATAGATTTTGTTACCAGTCATGTGCCGGGAACATCAACTATCCATGTACCATATATTGTTGCTGATAGTCACTTTATTTTCCTGTAAACAAGAAGAGAATTAGACTTTCGGAATCCAAACTTGCTTGGATCCGAGATTTCCAGACAACAAAATTTTAGGAACCCACATTTTCTTTGAGAAATAAGCTTTATAAAAACCTAAGGATTGGGTTTTGTTTAAGGAACAATTCCTTTTCCAATGACCACCATATTGACATTGAGTACAAAATGGGGCACTTTGAGGAACAAAATAATTGTTGCTAAAAATTGGTTTTGCATGGGTATAACGAAATCCAGATTTATTTCTTAAAGGTCGTATTTGGGAATACATTTTATCAAAATTTTCCTTACCATGGGTAAAGTTTGATAAACACTTCTTTAAGGAAAAAATTTCGGACTTGAGTTTTATAACCATGTTTTTATCTTCAAAATAATTATATTTAGAACTAGAGCTAGGCTCGAAAACATTTTTCTTAGAAATTACTTTTTCTAATTCTTTAGAAAGTTTGTTCTTCTCAGAACTTACTTCCTCAAGATTTTTTGAAATACTTTCAAAATCAGTATTTTTCCTATCAAGATCTTTAGAAAGATCTGATATCTCTTTTGTAAGAATAGAATTCATAGAGTTTGCCTTATCAAGTTTCTTATTGAGTTTGGAATTCTCAATATCAAGAAGTTCAGCAAACCTAGAGACTTCTTCATAAGTAGGTAAAGTATTTTCTTCATCAGAAGAGGATTATTCATCAGAAGAGTTATAATACTTACTATCATTAGAATTTAAAGAAAAATTGGTCAATGATTCATCATTTCGTACCTTAGCCATAAAAAAATGATTATCAATTGGTAATCTGGCTATAAGACCAAGTTTATTTTGTCCTAAAGATTCATAATCAGAAGATTCATCTAAAGAGTCACCACCACTGGCACTCCAGGTATCATTAGACTTCATAACATACTTAGCTTTGGCTTTATAATACTTCTTTCTATTCCTGTCTGAATTCCTTTTTTTCCATTCTTTCTTTTTTGAGCAAAGGGTAATCTGGTCTAATATGTCCGACTCTCTTGCACTCATAATAAGTAACTTCTATATCTTTCTTATCTTTCCTGTCCTTTTTCTTATACTGAGATTGGAAATTTCTCTGGCCAACTATCTTGTTCATCCTTCGAGAAAGATTTTCTAATTCATTTTCAGATATTTCACTCTCACTAGATTCAGATTGGAAAATAACTTTCTTAGACATGGATTTGGTTACTCTTTCTGGAGTCTTAGCTTTCATCTGATTTGATGTTGTTGTAAAAGAAACAATACCATTTCCATTTTCCTTTTTGATGTTGTCAGCATCTCTCTTCATTCTGGTTTCGTGTTGGAGAAGAGTTCCAAATAACTCATCAAGAGAAATTTGAGTGACCTTCCTGTTCTCATCTATAGCTGTTCTTTTGGATTCCCACTCATTAGGCATGATATCAATTATCTTATCCACAAGTGCTTCGTCATCTAACCCTTTTTCTCCCATAGACTGTAAGCTGTTGACAATAGTCATAAATCTATATTGAACTTTACAAATTGGTTCACCATAAGGAAAATTGAAGCCATGATATTCAGCTCTAAGCATAGCTCTCCTAGTCTCGATCACTTTAGAAGTTCCAAAGTGTGTAACCTCTAACTTCTTCCAGATACAATTAGCTTCTTTACAAGAAGAAATTTGGCTATATATATTTCTAGTCATTGAACACAGTAGAGTATTGCATAACTTATAGTTGAGTTGATACTCTTTCTTTTTCTAGTTAGTAAAAGTTCTAACTTCCTTATCAGGAATTTTATAATCTCCAGTAAGCATAACAATGTTTTCCACTCCAGTATTGATAAAAAAAGTCTTCATTCAATCTCTCCAATACTCATAATCATTACCATCAAAGATTGGTGGTCTTGTAGGATTTAGATTATCAATAGAACCAACATTAATTCCTGTCATACTTAAAACAACCTTTGGCACACAAACTTGTTAGTAGAAAAAGTTCGTAACCACAAAGTTCGGAATGACAAAATTCAGAATGAGCAAGTTAGGAAGGTTATTTTATGTATGACAGTAGTTAGTGTTGGTTCTACTGATAATCTAAATCCTACAAGACCACCAATCTTTGATGGTAATGACTATGAGTACTGGAGAGATCGAATGAAGACTTTTGTTATCAATACTGGAGTGGACAACTTTGTTATGCTTACTGGAGATTATAAAATTCGTGATAAGGAAGTTAGAACTTTTACTAACCAAGAAAAGCAAGAGTATCAACTCAACTATAAGGTACGCAATACTCTACTGTGTTCAATTACTAGAAATATATATAGCCAAATTTCTTCTTGTGAAGCAGCTAATTGTATCTGGAAGAAGTTAGAGGTTACAGACTTTGGAACTTCTAAAGTGATCGAGACTAGGAGAGCTATGATTAGAGCTGAATATCATGGCTTCAATTTTCCTTATGGTGAACCAATTTGTAAAGTTCAACAGAGATTTATGACTATTGTCAACAGATTATAGTCTATGGGAGAAAAAGGGTAAGATGATGAAGCACTTGTGGACAAAATAATTGATATCATGCCTAATGAGTGAGAATCCAAAAGAACAGCTATAGATGAGAACAGGAAGTTCACTCAAATTTCTCTTGATGAGTTATTTGGAACTCTTCTCCAACACGAAACCAGAATGAAGAGAGATGATGACAACATCAAAAAGAAAAATGGAAATGGTACTGTTTCTTTTACAACAACATCAAATCAGATGAAAACTAAGAATCCTGAAAGAGTAACCAGATCCAAGTCTAAGAAAGTTATTTTCCAATCTGAATCTAGTGAGAGTGAAATATCTGAAAATGAATTAGAAAATCTTGCTCAAAGGATGAAAAATATAGCTAGCCAAAGAAATTTCCAATCCAAGTATAAGAAAAAGGACAAGAAAGATAAGAAAGATGGAGAAGTTACTTGTTATGAGTGCAAGGGAGCTGGACATATTAGACCAGATTTCCCTTTGATCAAAAGGAAAGAAAGGAAACAAAGGCATTTAGAAAGGAACAAAAAGAATTATTATAAAGGCAAAGCTAAGAAAGTTCTGAAAGCTAATGATACCTGGAGTTCCAGTGGTGGTGACTCTTCAGATGAATCTTCTGATTATGAATCTTCAGGACAAAATAATCTTGGTCTTATAGCCAGATTACCTATTGATAATCAATGTTTTATGGCTAAGGTACGAAATGCTGAATCATTGACCAATGTTTCTTTAAATTCTAATGATAGTAAGTATTATAACTCTTCTGATGAAGAATCCTCTTTTGATGAAGAAAATACTTTACCTACTTATGAAGAAGTCTCTAGGTTGGTGAACTTCATGAAATTGATAATTCCAAACTCAATAAGAAACTTGATAAGGAAAAATCTAGGAATTTTATTCTTACAAAAGAGATATCAGATCTTTCTAAAGATCTTGATAGGAAAAATACTGATTTTGAAAGTATTTCAAAAAATCATGAGGAAGTATGTTCTGAGAAGAACAAACATTCTAAATAATTAAGTAAAGTAATTTCTAAGAAAAATGTTTTCAAGCTGAGCTCTAGTTCTAAATCTAATGATTTTGAAGATAAAAACGTGGTTATAAAACTCAAGTCGGAAATTTTTTCCTTAAAGAAGTGTTTATCAAACTTTACCCATGGTAAGGAAAATTTTGATAAAATGTATTCCCAAATATGACCTTTATGAAATAAATCCGGATTTGGTTATACCCATGCAAAACCAATTTTTAGCAATAATTATTTTGTTCCTCAAAGTGCCCCATTTTGTACTAAGTGTCAATATGGTGGTCATTGGGCAAAGAATTGTTCCTTAAAAAAAAACCCAATCCTTAGGTTTTCGTAAAGCTTATTTCTCAAAGAAGATGTGGGCTCCTAAAATTGTTTTGTCTAGAAATATCAGATCCAAGCAAGTTTGGATTCCGAAAATCTAATTCTCTTCTTGATTTCAGGAAAATAAAGAGAGTACCAGCAACAATACATGGTACATGGATAGTGGATGTTCCTGACACATGACTGGCAAAAAAATCTATTTTGAAAAGATTATTAAAACGAAAGGAGGAAAGGTAACTTTCAGAGACAATGCTTAGGGAGAGATTGTTGGCATTGGTAATATTGTTCTTTTAGGTAAATCATTGATTTCAAATGTTCTTTTTGTTAAGGGTCTTAAGCACAACCTCATTAGCATAAGTCAGTTATGTGATGAAGGCTACCTTCTGAATTTTAGGAATGATAAGTGCTTAGTTCACAATTCCAAGGAAGAATTTATTATCTCAGCTAATAGGCAAGAGAATGTTTACACTTTGAACCTAGAAGACCTCAGGAGCCAAGATTTACCTTGCCTAAGTGCAATGGAAGATCATTCCTGGTTATGGCATAGAAGATTAGGTCACTGTAATCTTAGGAACTTATGTAAAATCTCTAAGAAGATACTAGTTAAGGATCTACCAGAGATTAGATTTTATTCTTTTGAAGTTTGTGATCCTTGTCAATATGGAAAGCAACATAAATCTAGTTTTAAATCAATCGGTGAAGTCTCGAAAACTGATGCATTACAATTAGTGCACATGGATCTTTTTGGTGCAACACAAACTGGAATTATTGGAGGAAAATAATATGTGTTTGTTCTAGATGATGATTACACTAGATTTACTTGGGTTTATTTTCTAGCAAAGAAGTCTGAAGCTTTTTCTTATTTCAGAAGTTTTAGAGCTCAAGTTAAAAATGAGAAAAACCTTCCTTTGAAAACTATTCATAGTAATCATGGAGGAGAATTTCAAAATTCTGATTTTGAAACTTTTTGTAGTAAAAAAGGTATTACTCACAATTTTTCAGCACCTAGAACTCCTCAACAAAATGGTGTAGTTGAGAGAAGAAATAGAATTATTCAAGAGATAACTAAAACCATGTTGAGTGAATATTCTATAGCTAGACATTTCTGGGCTGAAGTTGTAAGTACTGCTTGCTATACTATAGATCGAGTTTTGCTTAGACATTTTCTTAATAAAACCCCTTATGAGTTACGGAATGGTAGAAATCCAAGACTATCCTACTTCAAGGTTTTTGGTTGCAAAGTATTCATTTTGAATACTAAAGATAACTTACATAAATTCGCACCAAAATCTGATGAAGGAATTTTCTTAGGATATTCCACAACTTCTAAGGCTTATAGAGTTTTTAATAAAAATAATTGTACTGTTGAAGAAACAATACATGTAAAATTTGATGAGTCTTATACTTTTGTTTTTAAACCATCCCAGCCTACATCCTTGGATGTGTTTTCAAAAACTGATTGTCAACCTTTGATAGAAGAACCTTCTGATAGGGATAATGTTCAATAAGATAATTCTGAAAAATTTACCCCGGAAGACTTTCTACCCTATGTTGATGAACATGCTTTTCAAAACCCAAATCAGGTGTTTCTTAAGAATCATCCCAGTGATAGTATCATTAGTGATGTAAATCATCCAATAAGGACTAGAAGTTCCTTAAGAAATAAAGTAGAACATCTAGCATTTCTTTCCCAATTATAACCTAAAAGAACTGATGATGCTTTAGGTGATGATGATTGGATCAAAGCCATGAAAGATGAACTAAATGAATTCGAAAGGAATAAAGTCTGGACCTTGGTTGAAATACCTAAGGAAACTTCTATTATTAGAGTGAAGTGGGTCTTCAGAAACAAATGTGATGAAAATGGAGTCATAGTAAGGAATAAAGCTAGACTTGTTGCTAAAGGGTATAATCAGCAAGAGGGAATAGATTATGAAGAAACCTATGCTCCAGTAGCTAGACTTGAATCTATCCATATTTTACTTGCCTTTACAACATTCATTAATTTTAAACTTTTTCAAATGGATGTGAAATGTGCTTTTCTTAACGGTTATGTTCAAGAGGAAGTTTTTGTTGAACAACCTCCTGGCGTTGAAGATACAAAACATCCTGATCATGTTTTTAGACTCACCAAAGCTCTGTATGGTCTTAAACAAGCCCCATGAGCATGGTATGATAGACTCACTGGATTTTTGCTTCAAAATAACTTTTTTAAGGGAAATGAAGATCCAACCCTTTTCAAAAAGAAAGATAAGAAAAATGTTTTGATTGTTCAAATTTATGTTGATGATATCATATTTGGTTCAACTCAGCAATCTTTGACCGACTCTTTTGCAAGTCTAATGGAATTTGAGTTTAAAATGAGTATGATGGGTGAGTTAACATTTTTCCTTGGTTTTCAAATTTCTCAAAAACCATAAGGAACCTATATATCTCAACATAAGTATATTAAATATCTTATCAAAAAGTATGGTTATGACAACACTAAGAGTACAAGTACTCCTATTGGTACCTCAAACTCTTTAGATCTTGACGAAGCTGGGAAACCAGTAGATCAAACATCTTTTAGAGGTATGATAGGAAGTCTACTTTACTTAACAGCTAGTCGACCAGACTTAATGTTTTTAGTATGCTTATGTGCAAGATATCAATCCAATCCTAAGGAGTCTCACTTGAAGGCAGTTAAAAGAATTTTTCGTTACCTTAAGGGAACCATGGATCTAGGATTATTTTATACATATGGAAATGATTTTGTTCTAAAAAGCTTTTCTGATGCTGAATTTGGTGGATGTAGAATGGATAGAAAAAGTACATCCAGAACATGTCATTTCTTAGGAGATTTGTTAGTTTTATGGTCTTGTAAGAAGCAACATTCTGTAGCACTCTCCACTGATGAAGCTGAATATGTAGCAGTTGGAAGTTGTGGTGCTCAAGTGTTGTGGATGCAACACACACTCACAGACTATGGCTTGATTTTTACTAAAACTCAAATTTTGTGTGATAACACAAGTGCCATTGCCCTTAGTAAGAACCCTGCACATCACTCTCATGCGAAACACATAGATATTAGGCATCACTTTCTTAGGGATAACACACAAAAAGGAGATATTATTCTTCAGTTTATTGGAACAAAAGATCAACTTTCTGATATTTTCACAAAATCTTTTCCTTCTGAAAGATTTGAATACATTAAACAGAATTTAGAAATTATAACCGTAAGGTATTACTCCTTAATTAACTTTCTATTGAAAAAGTCTCTTTACAGCAATAAACTCCTTTTTATAGGGGGAGTGCATTTGGGTTTTAATGTAACAAATTTTTTTCCCAAAGTTTGTTTTCAAATTTTTCGGAACTAAATTTCCGGAATGGAAATTTCTGGAACTAAAATTTCCAGAATGGATATCTTCGTATAAAAGACTTCTGGAATCAAAAACTTTGTATTGAACACTTCTGAAATGGAAAATTTCGTACTGGTATTTCCATAACTAGATATTCGTACTGAGTCTTTCATAATGAGTTTTTCATATTCAAATTTTTAAAATTTTTTTTATTGAATTCTTATAATTTTTTTCGTACTGAGTTTTCCGTACTGAGTTTGTTTTTCGTAGTGAGTTTTGCGAACTATTTCTTTTCGTAATAAAGATTTTTCGTAGTCTTTTTTATATTACCCATTACGAATAATCCTCCTAATCCAATTATAAAGGAATTATTTCCTTACTCAAGTTTTCGTAGTCATACTTTACTTGCTGTCATTTTCTTATATTTTGTTTTCGGATTATAGTTTTCTTAATTATTTGTTTTTAAAAAAACCTCAAAAGATCGGATTCATGTTTTCATAAGAATTGGTTTTCGACCGTCAGATCTGATCTCAGCTTGTCACAACCGTTCGATCAACCGTGGAAGTTGAACCGTCTTCTCGTTGCCTATATAAAGGGGACCCCAAATGGTTGTCCCACATCGGTTTTCAAGCTCCAGTGTCCCGAAGCTCTACCTCTCTGTTTTAAAGCCGTTTTAAACTTCAGATTTTTCCGTTCTGAATTTCTCAGAGGTCTTCAAATCCGAATGTCTGTGGAAGTGGCTTCTCAAGGCATGTCTTCCTCGAAGACAATTTCAAATTGGTTAGTATATAAAGAAAGGTTGGTTTATCCTGATTTCTTCAACAAGTATGACTCTCTTATTTCCAAAAATATTAATCTTAATGGATGGGAAGATGTTGCTGTGTCAAAACCTGGGAATCAAGATGAAGTCTATACAGATTTGTTTATAGAGTATTATGAGACACTCTCCTTTCTTAAGGAAGATGGAAGAGAAAAGTTGTCTTTTAAGTCTTATGGTAAGACTTATAAGCTTTCATATGCCAAGGCAGCTAGCTTGGTAGGGATGAATAATGAAGGAGAAGCTGAATTCATATATCATGTGTTGCCGGACTCAAAGGGTAGCTTCGACAAGGAAAAAGCATTAGAAACTCTCGGACTGGCAGAGGACAAGGCTCTGAAGATTGCTAGTTTATCTATGAATTTTTTAATTCTAGAATTATGGGTACAAGGCCTTATCGTACCGAGAAAGGGTGACAAATATAGTCTGAAGAAGAGTGAGATCTATATCCTAGATTTTCTGATAAATCTGAGGAAGTTTAACCTGATGAAGCAAATCTCATTACTCTTGAGAATGTTAAGAAAGGGAATCTGAGAGATCATATCATAATCTATCCAGCAATCCTCTCAAAGTTGATAGTTTGGTGCCCTGAGTCTTTCAAGGAGGCTTGCATGTCTAAGCCAAGAGTTTGCAAGATTATGTTGGTGAGTGATGGAACTCTTAAAAGGATGGATGTAGCTTTTGACAAGAAGACTGGTCAGTTTATTTATTTACCTGCTCAAGAAGAAGCAGTTCCGAAAGTTGCTGATCCAGAATCCTCTAAGCCAGTAAGGAAGAGAAAATTGAAATAAGTTGAAGTTGAAGCAGAGAATCCCATGTCTAAGGAAGTTCATTCCGCACCTCCAAAACCAAAGAAGAAGAAATCTTACCCAGATGAGGTAGTTTATAAATGGAGGGAGATCAATGAAAAAAGAGTGCAAGGGGAGCCTCAGTTTGTCTTGGACCCTGCGGAGGCTAAGGCCTTGAAGGAAAGAACTGCAGATGAGATAGAAAAACAAGTCAACGAAAAGAATCTTAAGAATAAGTTGTCTGAAGCAGAGGTAGATTAGGCTTTGTTGAAGTTCAATGAGATGGTTTCAGCAAATATTCCTGTTCTGAGATCTTTTTCCTTGGACTCTCTTCCTGAGACTCCAGGAAGAAATTCCGTCGCTCCGGAAGAAGCTATTGCTAAGACTGCTAAGGAAGTAGAGCAAATTGAGAAAGTGGAGGAAGAAGAAGCTGTTGGTGAAGGAAGTGGTGAAACTGGAGAAGTTTTGAAACAAGTAGATGATTATAAGGGGACACCTTCGGAACATCTGTCGTTCCGAACTTCAGAAGACGAATCTTCAAAATTAGTCACTCCTGGAAACGATGAGAAGTAAGGAGAAGAAGAAGTAGCTTATCATGAAGAAGAAGAACAACTTCTACATGATGTTGCTCAAATGGAGAACATAGAGGATGTAGCTCAAAAAGTTTCTGATGATGAAGACAATATTATTCAAGTAACTGATAGTGAAAAAAGAACTCCGGAATAAGATTCTATTCCTAAAAGAGACAAGGGAAAGCAAATTCTTGCTGATACTCCGAGCTCAGTAGGGGTGAAGAGAAAGGAAGTTGGTAGTTCTTAAAAGAGAAGGCTTGACCAAGTTGAAGAAGAAAATTCTCCATGCAGAGTCTCGGATTCGGAGTCATCTTCGTTGGGGCATGACTTTGTTGTTCAGTATTTAAATAAGTTAGTAGGTTCTATTCCGACCTTCTCAAGCATTGATTCAGGATGTCAGATGCTCCAACATGCTTTGAATCAGAAATCAGACTCCGTATCCATGGTCATGGATAAGTGTGTTGAGATAGAAGCTCAATTCAAATATTTCTTTGTCAGCTATGAAGCCCACAAAAGATCTTACATGAGGATGACCAGTTGGTCAAGGAAGACTGTAGAAGAAATGAGGCTCTTTGATGAATTTCAAGATAATGTGAAGGATGCTTTTGAGACCGAGGATAGGAAGATAAATGAGCTAACTTCTTCCTTTGAAGAGAAATTGACAAATGAAAAGAATTTCCGGATTGAAGAAGTCAGAGATCTAAATGGGAAGCTAAATTCTGTCTCTCAAAATTGGATGTATGAATGGGATCATCAGATTGAGTTTGAAGAAAAGTTTAAGGCTCAGGAAGAAAAGCTTAAAGCTCAGGAAGAAAATCTTAAAGCTCAGAAAGAAAAGCTTCAAGCCCAGAAATAAAAGATTGAAGCCCAAAGTGCAAGAATTGTTGTGTTAGAGAAGCAAGCCGAGGAAGACCATAAAGACTTGAAAAAGATAATGACTATTCTTAAGGGTATCATGGAGAAGGAAAAAGATCCAAAATAGACAGATCCGATCTTTTGTTGTATCTAAATTCCTTTGTTGTTGAGCTCTACAAACTTAATGAAAATTTGTGCTTTCTCATTTCTTTTGTTGTTGCTACTAATTTTTCAGGTACCTTGTAATATTTTCCATTCCCTCAAATTCTTTTTGAAAATCACAAAGTGGGAGAAGGAAAAGACCCCAATAAAAAGAAAAAAAGTATCTTAAAAAAGGGTGAGAAAGAAAACAAACTCTAATAAGAGTTTATCTAAGGGGGAGATTTTCATTAAAGAAGACTTTCTTATTCGTAATGAAATGTCATTCCGAAAATCTAAAATACGATCCTTAGAGTTTCAAATCTTAAGGGGGAGTTAGACGTATTCATCTACATCCATAAGCAAAGGGAGATAAGCCTTAATGTTTTCTTTCTTCTTAGAATTTCTTTTTCGTAAGGATGTTTGTGCTTTCCAAAAAGGGGGAGACTGTTGAGTCAACAAATTTTTCCTTATAAATTTTCCATTCCTTCTTGTTTTGAAAATCACAAACACCTTATCTTTATGAAAATTGCTTTTATATGGAAAATCGATTTTATAAGGTAAATTACTTTTATAAGGGAAATCGCTTCTGTAAGAAAAATTATCCTTATCATATTTTCATCCATATTTTTTTCTTAAGTATAAGATTAGGATTCATTTCTATATTCTCGGAATCATTGAAACTTTGATATGAAGCATTCTATTATAGGTTCGAAATTATGCATAAGAACTGTAAGGATGTTTAACTCTGAATTCCAGATGAGAACTGTAATAAAGTTTCATTTCGAATTCTGGATACGAACTCTGGTTAAGTTCTACTCCGAATTCGGGATACAAATCCTTATGAAGTTCGACATCGAATTCTCATTCTGAATTCTCATTCTGAATTCACATATTAAACAGAATCTGATCATATTTGTTTTATTCACTTCGAATTTATTTAGACTCCGAAAATTATTTTTGGTCAGACTCCAAACTTTCATTTTGATTACACTTTTATAATTTGTCTACTCTTTAATATATTTTTACACTCCGAACTTTCACTCCGAATCTTCACAACGAACTTTTTAGTTTAGACTTAAAACGATGTCGTACATTCTGTTACACTTGTTTTGTAATAAAATGATGTCATCTATTCTGTTATAAACTAACCGTTGGTTAAGTTACACGTGTATAGGTCCCTCATATTTTTAAGGAAAATATGACCGTTGGAAAGGAGGCCGACGTTGCCTATAAATAGGAGCTCATTTGAAAGGGCTCATAACTGATGGATAACTTCTTCAACATTGTGCATACATGCTGTTGAATTGATTTCTAGAGAGAGAGACTCTTATTAACTCTCAAATCTTCGTGTGACTCTGAATGTTGGTGATTACATTCGAGGACTTCCGAGGATAAGAAGACAGAGGTTTCCAACACCTTGAAGTTGAGGGCTTCCTTGCTGAGGAAGATAGAGGTGTCCAACTACCTTGAAGTTGAGGGCTTGCGGGGATAGCAAGACAGAGACTCCGATATTCGTATTGAGGGCTTATCCTGGTGTGGGTAAGACAGACTTGCTTGAAAGTATAAATAAAGGGACCTTTATCCAAGGTTGTCGGATACCCTTCTCATTGAGTTAAAAGACTTATATCTTGTTACTTGTAGTTTTACTACATGTTTATTTCTGCTGCATTTTGTATTATAAGGAAAGTATAACTTTCTTATACTTCCTTACTTGTACTCTGTTTCATTTAGATTCTATACGCTTTAAGGTAGAATCTCATATTGTAAACTTTTGTTAAGTTTCAATTTCCGGAACCGTATTTCCAGAACATACTTTCGGAATCTCTTTCCGAGTCATCATTTGGTGTTAGAGGTGTTGTGAATTTGCTTAGTTTAACTTTGTTAAACTTAGCTCTTTCCATTGCTTAAGGAATACATAGTTATTCATAACTAACTTTGAAGGTTACAAAGGAATTTTTAAAGTGTACAATTCACCCCCCTCTTATATATTGAGCATCTACATCATTATTTCGATCCTACAGTACGTAGGGAGGTTGTGAGGTGGAATCAGTAGGGTTTGACTGAACATCAAGGATTTATAGGTTTGAGTATCTGAGAGTAGTGGGTAACTTTTTATAGGATAGGGGAGGGGCACCTTTAGAACATATTAAAATATTAAATTAATAAAAATTTATTTTTTATTAAAAATGGATCCAACATGACATATGTCAAAGATAATATGATGATATTTATAAATACTCTTATAAAATAGTTTTTAGACAATTATTTATTTCATTTTAAACCTTATCTATTCAGTTTACCCTTAATTATTCTCTTTTAATTTTAATTGTGGTAACAACATTTTAATTTTTAAGAGGATTAGAAATATGTTGTGAATTTACAATAATTGGACACTAAATGAACTTTTAGACCATAATTTTCACTTGGAGATTTTAATATATTTTTTGGAGGTTTAAATAATCAATAGATTACTATTTAAATACAATATCAATTATTTCAATTTTTACACTATTCATTTTATTGAATTTAAAAAAAATCCAAAAGAGAGATGACTTCACTCTAAACCAAGGAATAATATTATAAAGTTTCATATTCACCTATAAAATTCGTTTTTGACATAAAATTGTAGCAAATAAAATTTATTTTAATATATATAATATCATTTATTTGATTCCTTAATTAATAAAGAAATCACAACATCATCATTGTGTCGTAATTAAATTTAATTATTTAATGACAATTTTTTTTTAAAAAAATACCATGATGTAGGGAATTATATTAGATTTATAATTAGTATTTATAGTCTAAGATATCACTTCTATAACCCCATATAAAAATTAATTTAGTATTAAAAGTCATTTTTATGATATTTTTACCTTTACTTAAAATTAAATGTTATAAATGTAATAATCACAACAAAGTGGTTTCAAAAGGGAACATTTGTGTCCAAAAGGGTTTTATTGGTCAATAATAACTTATCCAATAATAATATTCCAAGTTTTAGATTAGTTTTATATTATTATAATATTATTTTTACCTATATTTACATGATTTACCCTTTAACCTTTTTAAATTAATATAATTACTAAAATTACTATTCATAATGTCCAAAAAGAAAAGGGACATATTTACATAATTTGGAAATTTGGATTCCAAATATGGAATCCATTTTTTAAAAGTCAATTAAAATAAGTTTCAGTAATTAATTTTAAATTACTCGTAGTTTTCACAACAGGAAAACTTGTTTTTTTAAAAGTAAAAACCATCCAAAGACTAACATGTGTTTATATCTAATTTCAAGGTGAAATTACATAAAATGTCCAAAATTTAATTAAAATATAAAAAATAATCCTATTAATATTTAAAACCAATTATTAGGATAACATTTCTATATAAATAAATTGAATGAAAAGACAATTTTGAATTAATATGCAGTATTATTCACTATATATTAAAATATGAATTTTATCAACAAAATACCAAAAAATTTAACAAAACTAAGATTTTATATCGTAATTCAAGAGAAGAAGATTATTTAGTCAAATAGAATATATAAAATGATAAAAAATAGATTTAAAACTGGTTCTCCATCAAATGGTAGTAAAATACATTTTAAAAAATATATTATTGTATTTTATGAAAATTGAATTTATTCACAATTTAAGCCTCTAAATTTTATTGGATGAATCTATAAAAATTTGAAAAACATGTATTTTTATAATATAGTCAGTTCTATTAATTCCCACCCATACAAAGTGTATGAGTTCACTACCATTTAAAATAATAAGATAATTATGGTTCTATTTTTCAGTATAACTCAGTGTTGTGGGCAACGTAAGATTTCCAAGAAACTCATTTTTGTGCATCGAGTATGATATTGGAGATAACGTCCCCATTAAGGTAAAACCACTATTTAATTCAAAACTATTTAATAGATATGAGAAAGTTGTATTGTATAATTACCCGTGATGTTATATCCATAATCTTGGTGATATAATAAGATATTGCTCAATGGAATTCAAGGGTTGATGGGATCAACATCTCCCATGAGTTGAGTTCTCATATAAAAATTGTTTTCAATCATGTTTTCATATGAATTCAATAGATGATCTATTGAGGAAACTATGTAGAACTACAACATGTTGGGATGTAGTTGGATAATGAAAGCTACCTAGACTACACCTTGTGTAAGATATGATAGAGAAGGATCAATCCATCAAAAAATATATATAATCTCCACAGAACAACAATAAGATCTATAATCAAAATTTTCAAAGGGTCATGGTGTTTAAAGTAAGATATAATGTTTTCCTTCAAATATCACCATATATAAGATTTATTTGGGTTTTAAAGAAAAATAACCTTAGACCAAGGTATATTAGTTCGTTTGATATCCTTGATCTCATAGGTGTAGTGGCATATCAACTCACACATCAAAAAAAATTACCCTCTTCATGCCATATTCTACATATCAATCTAGAGAATGTAAATACCTAACCCCTCACATGTACAGAATCTGTAGGTCACTTAACTGGAGAATAACCTCTCATTTGAAGATCATCTGTTGAAGATCATGGATAGTACAAACAAATTCGTTTGAAACAAGATGATTGTCCTTTTAAATGTGTTGTAGAAGAACCATAAGTATGAATAAGTGACATGGGAACTGGAGGAAGTGATGAACGAGAAACAACATAACTTGTATTGACCTTATCATGTAAAACAAATTGGAAAGAAAAATTTCAAAATGGGAGAATAATTTAACAACCCATAATTTTATCAATAGAATTTACCTTCTTAGAATTATTTTATATATCATTAAACACATAAATAACATAGTGATCCAAAAAAACATAATTATTGAAAATGAATAATGAAATAATATATATTCATATATATTAATGAACCTATACTGATAGAATAGTTACATGACCATTGGAATAGTAATATTACTATTATGAGTAATAAACCATAAAATAGGTTGGTAACCTCACCTATGAACGTATAAATAAAATCCTACTATCTTATTAATGAAAATATTACATAATAATGCCACAGTATAAGTTAATACATGTTTTAAAATTGATAAATTAACTATTGGTATTTTTGTAAAATTGAAATTTCATTTATGATTTTATAATTTATATAACGATTTAATAGAAAATATATATTCATTAAATAGTTTCAGAAATTGATATTATGTTTTATTTTAATTATAAGGAAATGTTATGAGATCATAATTAAATATTTCAAGGGTCATAAGATTGATTATAATATTAAAAGTGGTATTTTTCGAATAAAAGTTAATTTTATTTAAAAATTAAATTACCCATATTTAGAAAATTATTTTGGAAAAATGAAGTTCATTTTTTAAATCTATACATCAAAAAATTATTAGGGAGATTTTTTGTTATTTTTCAAAAATAGTCTAATTTTTATTGTATAGAGAAATTCTAATAGTTATGTTAAAAGCCAAATACATGAATTATTGAGTCCTGGATGAAGTATGTATAATGTAATAATAGTTATATAAAACTATATTTCCCAAGTTAATTTATTTAGTCATGGTAATAAACACTATTTATAGTCTTGAGCTAAAATAGTAGACAAATGAATAAAATAAAAAAACCCTCTCCTCCCCTGTAAGTACCACACCTCACCACCCATTCACCTTACACCTTCTATGCCTTTTAGATTATATGATTTATAAGAACTTCCACTCCAATAATATTACCCATTTTGAGTAGCTATTGGTCTCAACAGAATTCTTAATTCATATGCTTTAAGGAGGTTCTCTAGGAGACAAGCATTAAGAGGGGAAATCCCTAATCCTTCTCTTTTAATGTGTTTTGTTTTATTATCCTATCCTCACATAAAATTATAACAAAAGGATTGATAATAAAAATTTCATATATATATTATAAATTTATTTTATAATGGAATATATATAATAAATGTAGTCTTTCTTGTTGTTATTTTCAAAAAATGAAAACAATGACTGTGATGAGTCAATTCACCAGCTTCATGGATGAAAAATCATCATTTTCCATTAAATCCTTAATGGCTGGGTGTAAAAAAATTATTCTGGGTAAACCAAAATTTAATTATTATGTTATAACTTGTTCATTTTTCTATAACTATTTTATAGTGATAATCTTAAATAAAATGAAAGTAGATCATGATGGTCATAAAAATATTAAAACTAAACTATACATTTTTAATTAACATTTTGTCTAAAGAATCAAAATTATATCAGAAAAAAAGATATATAAAAACCTGCAAACTTATTTATATTCACTAATAACATATATTTTCAATTACTAAGAACTATTCACATTTAAAATAGAAATATATACTTGTATACAAGTGAATCGATCATGAAAACCAAGAAACCAAACACTCCAAAAATAAAACAAATTGAACTCTATAACCCATAAAAATGTCCATAAAAGCACATTAAAAATTATGATAAATAATTTAAATGTATAATTGGTTTTTAATATTTTATTTAATGAATCTAATCTGATTATCTAGGATATTTTGTGCAAGTGCAGAACACATAAGGTCATAAGGTAATGGAATTCTTGAACCCAACATCCTTTCTTTATGTAATTCATATTTAATGAAAAATTTTAGTGTGGATATTATTTTAATATTCATCAAATATAATTTCATTTTAATTCCCATTTCTTTTCAATTATATAGATCTTTCAAATCATATTCTATGAAAAATAAAAATATTTTCCAAAATAACTCTTCTTTCTAAAATAATCATTGACTATTCTTGAGTAGTTTCTTCATCACTAAAAAAATAAAGAATCATATACCAAATAATTTTTTCCCATTTTAATTTTGGAACACAAAATTCATCCATGAATGTATTATTTAAGAAATTATAAGGAAACCCATTACTTTACATTGGGTATTTCATGATTATAATTTTTATATTTTCTAATTGGTATGCCTGATTTATAAATGTTATGATGTGATGGGTTGGAACAGAAATATATAGACCTTTAATGAATTGTGTAATCTATTATATCTCATTGGAAAATGTGTATTATGTGTGAAACTGAAAATATATTTTTTCAAAATGACAATATTATTATTATACATATATGTTATACGTGAATATGATTCTATATTTTTCATAAAAACGTGTTGTATTCAACCACAAAGACAAGATATTTCATTTTTATACATTACCAAATTCAATGAAATTATCCAATTTTTTCCATATTATATCAATAATGATACCATTATTATGTTATAATTATTATTTTTATTCTCACCCATGTTATATTGTTTCATTTCCATCATTCATCTTCTTATAGGACTTCTAGAACACCCCTTTCTTTGTTCTATATCTTCAGTTGACGATATGTACTATTGAGAAGGTGATATTTTTAAGGATATTGAAGAAAATGTTAAATAACCATTTATGTTCTATTATGAATAAGTTATGTATGTACATAATTTTCCCAAGATACCCAAACTGTTGGTACTAGATTTGTTACTGTTTTATGTAATTTTTCATTAAAATGACATAATGGTTATGTAAGAAAATGTTGGGTCTCTATATCCACGGTAGCTAAAAAATGATAATTATTGGAAATAATTTCAGATTTAATTTCTATGAGGATTTGGTAACATTTTTTCATACATTAAGAATGTTTCCCTATGTATGATTTTATCATGGATTCTTCTTGTTTGGTTTTGAAATGGACAATTGATGTCAAATAAATGTATATTATTCTATTGTATGATTATTGATATATTATTATTATTTTATACCTATATTGTGTATATGAAACCTCTATTTGAATAAGTTTATTATCAGGATAAAATATCCCATGTGTGATATTTCTTATTGGAGTTAGTCACTAGATTATGTTCTTTGAGAGTCACTCTTAGGGTGGAACACATATCCTAACTACTAATCCAGGAAGGGACCCAGTTGGCTGGGTTTTCTATGACTATTATCAGAGATGGTATATCTTAGGATTGGAATATAGAGTTTAGATCCATGGGAAGCATGATATAGAAAATAAAGGGAATATGTTTCTAGGGGTCTTGAGATTAGTTATTAGTTAAGGGAACTCTATCTAATAGTGAGAGGTTGGAATTTTCATTTCAGTAGGACACTAATAATTTATTATCTGACATAAAACTCTAAGGTATTATGTATAGGGAACAATCATGATTGTACATGAATCATTATAGTGTTAGTTTAAATTCATCCATATTATTAAAATTATAGATTATTCTTATTTTATTTAAATGTAATAGGACTAATCATGTTATCTATATGATTCCATCCCATAAATAGCTAGCTGGGATTTAGAGGAAGTGTAATGAATCAAAATTTTATATATGTTATTTTTCATTTGAAAATACAAGGGTTTAATATTTATGATTACGATATAGTATATAACACATGAAATAAATAATATAAAACACAAATATTTTATTTCAATAATATGATTTTTTACATTTAAAGAATAAATACCCTCTATAAAAATTAATGTAGTATAATTGGAAAATAATCATTGAAAATTAAAATAAGTAAAATTTAATATTTTTAAACATAATGGTCCCCTATAATTATAACTATCTTGAAAATACTATAAATATAAAACAAATGTTACAAAAAATGATGTGAATCTTTAAAAATTTATATAGAATACCGAGACAAAAGTAAATAAATTTTTAACTATTCATTAAAATAACGAATTTTTAAATAAATTGGTTGAAAAGGATGTTTTGAATTAAAATTATGAATTTTTAACTATTCATTAAAATATAAATTTTATGAGAAAAATAAAAAAAATTAATCAAAAGAAAATTTTTATGTCCTTCTTGCAAGGAAGAATTTTATTTTTTCTAGTGTAACATAATAAATTGATAAAAATAAATCTCAAAAGGATGCACCATCAAAAGGTGATAAAATACCTTTAAAAAAAATATTATAGAATTTTGTCCTTAAAATTGGATTTATTCTCATTTTAAGACATGGATGAATGTAAAAATATCTAACCTACATGAATAATCATAATATAGTTAGTTCTATTGATTCCCACCAACAAAATGTATAGGAGTTAACTACCATTTAAATTAATAATAATATTGTTGTATTACTTTTTGATATAACATAGTGTTGTGTACAACACAAGATTTGAGAGAAACCCTTTGTTGTGTGTTGAGTACGCTATCAAAGATGTCATCCCAATTAAGGTAAAACTACTATCTAATTCATATATATTTAATAGATTCTAGAATGTATTATTCTATAATTACCTAGGTTGTTACATTCTTTACTACTTTTTGAAATTGTGTCCACACAATTTTAATTAGGGTTTTATAAAAATAGTATGAGTTTCAAAATACCTTTACTAAAATACCAAATTGAAAAAAGAGTCAATAAAACTTCCACTCAAAAAGAAACAAAGGAATGTATGATGGTCACCTAAGATAACACATAATAAAATTCCTTTTAGGAAAACATGGATATGGAGGATAAAAATAACCATCACGTTCCAATAGAGAGTGATAGATAATAATTTCAAGAAAAAGTTAACAATCACAAAAATATAAATTTGTGACAGGTTAAATGAAATTTTCTTTTCTCGGAGGAAAAGTTAATAGATTTTTTTGTTTAAATATCCTTTTGAGAAATTCATTTACTTCCAAGGCTGATAACAAAATGAAACATACTAACTTGAGAAGTTAAATTTCATCCTTTAATTAAATTCCACCCGAAATTCATCATTTTTTTGAAAACGATGAGTATTTAAGGGGAATAAATTTATATAGAATCATATAATCCATAAAATATTAACTCTCCCTTTCCCATATATTTAGATTTTAAACAGAACCAAATTGGTTAGTACAAGATTAGATAATTTTCCCAAAAGAATAAACTTTATATGACAAAAAATAAACAATTCAAAATTACTATCCAAAGGTCAAAAAAGACCATTTAAGAAATAATTATCCTTAAAATTAAAAACAATTATACAAACTAAGATTAAAATCCCATATTTAGAAGTATTTGATCACATTTTATTCCAGGATAAATTTTTACATATATCTCCAAGTGACAACAATAAATATTAATGTCTTATACCAAAAATGCAATTTAAAAAATCACATATTCTCTAAGATAGGTTAATCATTTCATAAATAACCCAAATCTCAGAAGTCCACAATTGAATCATAGATTTATCTTAATATAATTGATAATTTATTCCACAAATAAACTTCATTAATATTTTATTTACTTTATAATATAGGGTTCTCAAAATTGTGAACATCTTCCAAAATAACATTTATCACTTAATCACTAAATAATTTTGTTTTCTCATGGTTATATATTATAGAAAATATATGTCTCCCAAATCAGCTTATTCTTAATCCATAAAATCATTTAACTAAATAGAATAATCCATACTGACTAGGGACTTTACTTATGTCAGTGGTAGGAAATAATGCCATGTCACAGTTCATTTAAGGGTTCGAATCTAGTGGCCTTGTTCTAAACGATGGGTTATCACTCAGTGTGATTGTTACCTTTTTTAAACTATATAATTCTTATAAAATTCCCAAAATGATATGAAATCCCCGAAAATAACCATAACATGTTTTTACCTCAATTTTTATCTCAAACCATTAATTTGAAACCCAAAAATTAATAACCCATAGTTACCTCATAAACAAGGATCATATAAAACCAAATGGTTATTTATACCTTTATTATTAGGTACACACAAGAAAATATATTTCTTCCGAGAATAATATTTTCACATAAAAGAAATTAGGGTTACACACACTAGAAAAAGTTTATTAATTTAATCCCATCATCAAAAGTCAATTAATACATTTAAACCTTTCATAATCCTAAAATACTCCATAGTTCTTGAATGACCTATGTGTATACTTCATAACCATTCGTCATTTCATGAAGAACCACTAACAACAATTTTCCATATTATATATTAATACTTCTTCCCTAAAAAAACATGATTCTTGTTCTCAGATTTAATAATGTCTAAACATGAGCCACGAAATAATCCATAACTTTCATATTTCATTTTCAATTTACTCATCTTTAATTGGGATGATATTAGGTACTACTAAACACATATTTTAACTTTATTGATGATCCAATTCTCAAACCGTATTTTTTTGACATCTATTTTAATAATCACCATGCACCCCAAATTTAAAACATTCAATTGTAAAATATGAAATAACTTCTCTCCATTTCCTAGAGTCCACTGAATACACCCCTTTTCCTTAGATGTATATTTCTTTATGACCTTCATTAGAAAAACTATAACATATTCCTGTCCCTTTAAATTTTTTTCCTATGTGTTTCTTTCCATATCCTCGACTCATTGCCAGAAGGTTCAAGAGGAAGGCAAGCCTACTCCTAAAAAACTACTATTATAAAAAATAAACAGCACAAAAAAATCAGAATAGAGTAGAGTTACAAAGTTGAGTGTGTGTCTCACCACTATAGTCCAGTTGTTCCAGACTGGAACAATATCTTGAAAAAAAAGACCAACTAGAAATAACCTCTATAATGGTTCTTTTAGAGAGAGCATCAACAACCTGGTTTTCCTCTTTGTAAATGTGGGATACATCAAGAGGGAATGACATCACAAGATAAAGGTAAGAAATCCATGTAGAAAAACATCCACTATGGTACATTCCTTGAGAGATCCTTGAGAATTTTCATATCAGTAGATGAATCTGACTCAAGCCATACTCTACGCCAACCATAATTTAATGCATACCTTATATCCTTTATTGTAGCCCATAGCTCTGCTTCAATTGCATACCCATTGTTAATGAATTGGAACAAACATCCCTTCATGAAGTCCTGATGGGTATGAAAAATACCACAAGAGTTATAAAAACCTAGAGCACCAAAGGCCACCCCATCAACATTTTCCTTAAGCCAATTAGATATCAGTAGAATCCATTAGATGTATTTCACCACACGTGGTTTACTTTCCCAACCACTAACACCAAGTGTCCTCTATATAATAAGGTCAGAAACATCAATGTGTATTGATCCGGTTTGAATCATCGAAGCGTGTATGATGCTGCGATGAATAGCCAGTGTGCCACTATAGAAGGAGGGTTTTCAGTTATTAAAAATCAGATTTTCCATGCCTTTCATGTATTATATAAAACTATGATAGTCGATGCAAGAAAGAGAAATTTTACCTGGATAAAGCTAAGGAAGCAACGAAATAAGGCCTGCACATAGCTTTATAGCCTGCTGGTAAACAGGAAACAAGAAAACAAATATAGGAAGGACTCCTCATAACCCAAAAAAAGTATCACACCAGGGAAATATACAGCCCAATCCGATGAAGGAGACACTGGATAGGCAGCCACTACTTCAATATTTTTCAGAAAAGCAATGCATCATTAAGGTAAATAAACATCTTGCAAAATCTATCCACCCATGAAGGGATCCCAGGTGAAGTACCAAATTGAAACTTATAGCATTCATGGATTCAATTATTCCCATCAAGAGTAGGAATCCAAACCAATACTTCATAGTTCGAATACTCATATTTGGATATATCCATGATAAAATGACGGGGAACAATATCATGTGCATTTAGATTAACTAGAAATTACAAGATAGAATGATTGCTCAAGGATAGAGGGATAACAATATTATCCTTAATGGGAAAATACAACCAATGGGTTATCTAATAGTTCAAATGAGAATCTGTATAGACCAACCATTTGGAATTTTCCATGATCTTTGAGTAATTCTTATTGATCGATGGTGAAACAAAGGATTGTAAGTATATAACATGCCTGCTGTGAAGCCTATCAAAAAATCTGGTAACTAGTTTTTATTTAGCTAGCCATAAAATTTCATTTGCATCCATTGTAACTACGGTGCCTACTAAAGCCATCCATTTACTAAAACAAAAATATTTAGTGTTAGTATATCAATAAAATCATTGTATAACAACTTTTGAGAAAGACAAAAACAAAGATAACATTATTCATGTTATATAAAACTCATTTAATTTATTTAAAATAACACAATTATATCTAAAAATCTTACCATTTTGGTTATATAAAACTTTTCACTTATGCTAAAATGACTCTCTAACCTCTAATATTTTCTAAACCGACCTGTGATACCAACTATAAGGCCCCGACCTTAAACATTACTTAATATTGAGTTAAGTCTATAATTTCACATTCAATCACTTTTTGGATCTTTTTAGGTTTAGTGTTTTATAGAATTAGCACATATCTACTACAAAACAACATAAATATTATAATTCAGTCACTTCTACTCACTATCTTTTTTTTCATAATTTTTTTCAAAAGAAACAAGGTTTTTATTTATGTTTAAACATCATAAATTTTCCATAATCCTATACTTGACAGTATTATACTTTAAAAGACTATAAAAAATTTCAAAACATGTGATGAGTGAAAGTTGATAAGTAAGGGTTACATAATAAATAAAACTATTAGCCTTGAAAAAACATGTAAACCATGAATACATTATCATAATGTAATAATTTTTACCATTATTAAGTAGTAAATACTTTTCTGTGAATATAAGTTTATTTAATACCCTGTTGTAAAAAAATTATTATAATAAAACCTATAATGACAACATAAAACATATAAAAGGTATCATGGAACACAATCATACTTAAATGAATAACCATATGGCCGACTTCCAGATATATTATTCTCACAAATGTAATATCCATATGGATGAAATCCAAACCTAATGCATTGGAAGTTATAACAAAACCAACCATCCTTGGTTTATCACAGAACCACCCGTCTTTGGTTTATCATGTGTCCAACCATATTTTTTTTATCATGTAACCACCCATAAAAGGTCAAAGTACCATTATATAATCATAACACATAAAAGATTGAAATTATCAACATTTGACTCATAAAATTTGCAATCATAAAGAATAATTACCAGATATTTATATAATCAAACCATTTTTAAAACCATTTTCAATACCAAAATACCCAAAAAAGTAATAAGTGATTTCTATTTCCTTTTAAAAATATTATGGCTTATAGGGGAAGCCAAATGTCCTATAATGGTTACGGTGGCAGAGAAGTCATTGTCACCACATATTTTAGAAACATTCCATTTGTAGTTTAGTGAACATTTTCCTATAAAAATGAATGCATTTTAAAATTTTTTGAATGAAATTTAAATTTAATTTTTTTATTTTACACCATATAAAAGAAGAAGGTGTATATTGTCAAAATATGCCTCAATTAAAAGAGATTTAGAAAAACTCCCATACCTTGAGTCTGAATTGTATCGTTCATTATTTATTTTATTGAATGATAAAAAAAGGTTAAAATCTACTTGTTTTAGAATCCTTTTCAAGTTTATTATTACCTTTATATTACTTATTACCATGTTATAAAAATTAGTTAATTATTTTAGTTCATATCGGACGTTTTGGCGTTATTCGGTACTTGAGTCGAAAATGAACTTTTTAGGATGTAAATTGTTCATGTGGTCATAATTCTATCATCTCTATAATAGTTTTCATGATGTAATAATCACATTTATATATTAATTATTCTATTATACCTATTCATTAAATATGGATATGAAAAATTGAACAACGTTACAATCATGGAGATGGTAAGCTATACGTACACATGAGTAAAGTATTCCACTTTTATTTGATCATTATAAAAAGAAGGTAAATATTATTTTATATTTACATAATGATAAAAAAAATTATTAATATTACATTACATTTACATTTATTTATAATCATTTTTTAATAGTTAATTTAGAGAATTAATCTCCTCCCATTGTGGAGATGGTAAGCCGTATGTACGCATGAGCAACAATATCATTAATTTATAGTTTAATGGTATGGAATTTGATGAAATATTAATTATAAATAATAATTGTAAAATAATATTCATTATTTAAATCCATTATATTCATTATTATAACGATTTAAAAAATGTATAAATGAAAAATAGTTTACACCATGGGTTTGAGACGATAAGTCGTACATACACACGCATGTTGACAGTGTTTTTCGTAGGATGGGTGAAAGGATTACTATGGGTTTCCCATAAAAATAACAACATAATTTTATATATTAGATTCTATATTTATTACATTAGTTTGGAAACAACTTAGGAATATAAAGAAGACGGGGGAATAAACTTTGAAAGAGATGGTAAAATAATTACCTCTTCTTTGAGTGTCTACATTAAAATTGAGAAAAGGACCCCTTAGGTTGGATTTCTGCCCAAATTATGGACTCTAGGATGTATGTAAGGAGGTTTTGAGGTGGAATCAGTAGGGTTTGACTGAACATGAAGGATTTATAGGTTTGAGTATCTGAGAGTAGTGGGTAACTTTTTATAGGATATGGGAGGGACACCTTTAGAACATATTAAAATATTAAATTAATAAAAATTTATTTTTTATTCAAAATGGATCCTACATGACATATGTCAAAGATAATATGATGATATTTATAAATAATCTCATAAAATAGTTTGTATACATGTATTTATTTCATTTTAAACCTCATCTATTCAGTTTACCCTTAATTATTCTCTTTTAATTTTAATTGTGGTAACAACATTTTAATTTTTAAGAGGATTACATATATGTTGTGAATTTATGATAATTGGACACTAAATGAACTTGTAGACCATAATTTTCACTTGGAGAATTTAATATATTTTTAGGATGTTTAAATAATCAATAGATTACTATTTAAATACAATATCAATTATTTCAATTTTTACACTATTCATTTTATTGAATTTAATAAAAATCCAAAAGAGAGATAACTTCACTCTAAACCAAGGAATGGTATTATAAAATTTCATATTCACCAATAAAATTCGTTTATGACATAAAATTGTAGCAAATAAAATTTATTTTAAAATATATAATATCATTTATTTTATTCCTTAATTAATAAAGAAATCACTACATCATCATTGTGTCGTAATTAAATTTAATTATTTAATGTCAAAAATTTTTAAACAAAATACCATGATGTATGGAATTATTTCAGATTTATAATTAGTATTTATAGTCTAATATATCACTTATATAACCCCATATTAAAATTACTTTAGTATTAAAAGTCATTTTTATTATATTTTTACCTTTACTTAAAATTAAATGTTATAAATGTAATAATCATAAAAAAGTGGTTTCAAAAGGGAACATCTGTGTCCCAACGGCTTTTATTGGTCAACAATAACTTATCAAATAATATTATTACAAGTTTTAGAGTAGTTTTATATTATTATAATATTATTTTTACCTATATTTACATGATTTACCATTTATCCTTTGTAAATTAATACAATTACTAAAATTACTATTCATAATGTCCAAAAAGAAAAGGGACCTATTTACATAATTTGGAAATTTGGATTACAAATATGGAATCCATTTTTTAAAAGTCAATTAAAATAAGTTTTAGTAATTAATTTAAAATTACTAGTAGTTTTCAAAACAGGAAAACAAGTGTTTTTAAAAGTAAAAACCATCCAAAGACTGACATGTGTTTAAATCTAATTTCAAGGTGAAATTACATACAACGTCCAAAATTTAATTAAAATATAAAAAATAATCCTATTAATATTTAAAACCAATTATTAGGATAACATATCTATATAAATAAATTGAATGAAAAGACAATTTTGAATTAATATGAAGTATTATTCACTATTCATTAAAATATGAATTTTATCAAGAAAATACCAAAACATTTAACAAAAATAAAATTTTATATCCTAATTCAAGAGAAGAAGATTATTTAGTCAAATAGAATATATAAAATGAAAAAAATTATATTTAAAACTGGTTCTCCATCAAATGGTAGTAAAATACATTTTAAAAAATATATTATAGTATTTTATGAAAATTGAATTTATTCACATTTTAAGACTCTAAATTTTATTGGATGAATCTATAAAAATTTGAAAAACACGTATTTTTATAATATATTCAGTTCTATTAATTCCCACCCATACAAAGTGTATGAGTTGACCACCATTTAAAATAATAACATAATTATTGTTTTATTTTTCAGTATAACTCAGTGTTGTGGGCAACGTAAGATTTCCAAGAAACTCAATGTTGCGTATTGAGCATGATATTGGAGATAACTTCCCCATTAAGGTAAAACCACAATTTAATTCAAAAATATTTAATAGATATGAGAAAGTATTATTGTATAATTACCCATGATTTTACATCAAGAATCATGGTGATATAATAAGATATTGCTCAATGGAATTCAAGGGTTGATGGGATCAACATCTCCTATGAGTTGAGTTCTCATATAACAATTTTTTTCACTCATGTTTTCATATGAATTAAATAGATGATCTATTTGGGAAAATATGTAGAATTGCAACATGTTGGGATGTAGTTGGATAATGAAAGCTACCTAGACTGCATCTTGTGTAAGATATGATAGAGAAGGATCAATCCATCCAAAAAAATATAAAATCTCCACCAAACAACTGTAAGATCTATAATCAAAATTTTCAAAGGGTCATGGTGTTTAAAGTAAGATATAATGTTTTCCTTCAAATATCACCATATAAAACATTTATTTGTGTTTTAAATAAAAAGAATCTTAGACCAAGGTATATTGGTTCGTTTGATATCTTGGATCTCATAGGTGTAGTGGCATATCTGCTCACACATCCAAAACAAATTTATCCTCTTCATGAAATGTTCTACATATCAATCTATAGAATGTAAATACCTAACCCCTTACATGTACAAAATCTGTAGGTCACTTAACTGTAGAATAACCTCTCATTTAAAGATCATCTATTGAAGATCATGGATAGTACAAAAAAATTCCTTTGAAAAAAGATGATTTTCCTTTTAAATATGTTGTAGAAGAACCATATGTTTGAATAAGTGACATGGAAACTGGAGGAAGTGATGAACGAGAAATAACTTAACTTTTATTGACCTTATCATGTAAAAAAATTGGAAAGAAAAATTTCAAAATGGGAGAATAATTTAAAAACCCATAATTTTATCAATAGAATTTACCTTCTTATAATTATTTTATATATCATTAAACACATAAATAACATAGTGATCCAAAAAAACATAATTATCGAAAATGAATAATGAAATAATCTATATTTATATATATTAATGAACCTATACTGATAGAATAGTTACATGACCATTGGAATAGTAATATTACTATTATGAGTAATAAACCATAAAATAGAATGGTAACCTCACCTATGAAGGTATAAATAAAATCCTACCATCTTATTAATGAAAATATTACCTAATAATGCCACAGTATAAGTTAATACATGTTTTAAAATTGATAAATTAACTATTGGTATTTTTGTAAAATAGAAATTTCATTTATGATTTTATAATTTATATAACGATTTAATAGAAAATATATATTCATTAAATAGTTTCATAAATTGATATTTTGTTTTATTTTAATTATAATGTAATGTTACGAGAGCATAATTAAATATTTCAAGGGTCATAAGATTGATTATAATATTAAAAGTGGTATTTTTCGAATAAAAGTTAATTTTATTAAAAAATTAAATAACCCATATTTAGAAAATTATTTTGACAAAATGAAGTTCATTTTTTAAATCTATACATCAAAAAATTATTAGGGAGATTTTTTGGTATTTTTCTAAAATAGTCTAATTTTCATTGTACAGTGAAATTCTAATAGTTATGTTAAAAGCCAAATACATGAATTATTGAGTCCTGGATGAAGTATGGATAATGTAATAATAGTTATATAAAACTATCTTTCCCAAGTTACTTTATTTAGTCAGGGTAATAAACACTATTTATAGTCTTGAGCTGAAATAGTAGACAAATGAATAAAATAAAAAAACCCCTCTCCTCCCCTGTAAGTACCACACGTCACCACCCATTCACCTCACACCTTCTATGCCTTTTAGATTATATAATTTATAAGAAATTCCAATCCAAGACTATTACCCATTTCTAGTAGCTATTGGTCTCAACAGAATTCCTAATTAATATGCCTCAAGGAGGTTCTCTAGGAGACAAGCATTAAGAGGGGAAATCCCCAATCCTTCTCTTTTAATGTGTTTTGTTTTGTTATCCTATCCTCACATACACTTATAAAAAAAGGATTTATAATAAAAATATCATATATATATATTATAATATTATTTTATAATGGAATATATATAATAAATGTATTCTTTCTTGTTTTTATTCTCAAAAAATGAAAACAACGATTGTGATGAGTCGATTCACCAGCTTCTTGGATGAAAAATATTCATTTTCCATTAAATCCTTGATGGCTGGTTGTAAAAAAATTATTCTGGGTAAACCAAAATTTAATTAATATGTTATAACTTGTTTATTTTTCTATAACTATTTTATAGTGATAATCTTAAATAAAATGAAAGTAGATCATGATGGTCATAAAAATATAAAAACTAAACTAAACATTTTTAATTAAAATTTTGTCTATGGAATCAAAATTATATCAGAAAAAAAGATATATAAAAACATGTAAACTTATTTATATTCACTAATAACATATAATTTAAATTAATAAGAACTATTCTTATTTTAAATAGAAATATATACTTGTATACAAGTGAATCGATCATGAAAACCAAGAAATCAAACACTCCAAAAATAAAAAAAATTGAACTCTATAACCCATAAAAATGTCCATAAAAGTAAATTAAAAATTATGCTAAATTATTTAAATGTATAATTTGTTTTTAATATTTTATTTAATGCATCTAATCTGATTATCTAGGATATTTTGTGCAAGTGCAGAACACATAAGTTCATAAGGTAATAGAATTCTTGAACCCAACATCCTTTCTTTATGTAATTCACATTTAATGAAAAATTTTAGTGCCCTCAGTATTCCCATCAGAGAAACCATTTAGGAGTTATTCTGTTTATTTGGCATGTCTAGTGTGCATACACTTCAAATTTAATTCTTCCCACACCGGGGCTTGGAATTACACACCACCTGAACGCCCTGCTCTGGAATTACATCAAGAAAATTTCGAAGTCTTACAGGTTCAAAACCTGAGTTCTTACATTCTGGTAGTCAATCATTTGATTAGGGGTGGAGAGGATAGATTAGTCTTAAAATTGTAAATATGTTGAGATATTGGATGATAATATGTTAGGATAATGCCTACAATATGTTGAATGATAGTAATATTGAAGGTACCACTTGATTAGTCTGATGAAGGTATTGTGCAGACAAAAGGGGTTGCATAAAATTAATTGTTTGATATATAAAAGACATTCAAATCATATGTTACTTTTTTAGCATGGGAATGTTTTATAAAAGGAAATAGATATGGTAATTTTTTCAGGATATCACATAATAATTTAGTTCTGGAGATTCTTGATGTGTTATTGTGCACCTGACGATAGAGTTGTGGCGGTTGTGTTTTTTTAACCAAGTGTATTATTAATTAGTGTTAACTGGTCTATATGGAACTATTCATTTAATGATGATAAGGTGGTGGAATACAATTTTTCTATATGAAATCTACTACATCAGATGGGATAAATCACTTATATTTATTACCAATAATACATTGTAATCACCTTCCATTTCTAGGGTAAATATATTTCAATGTCCACCCATATATTAGGAATCATCTCCAAACCACATAAACTATTATTATTATCTATTTATTTTATTAAAATGATATACTTCAGAGGTTATTCTCTATTTATTTATGGTGAGATCCATTTTGGTGACTTATGTGATATTTTCTCCTATGTTCTTGTATATTGAGTAAATTGGGTTTCTTATGATAACCCATTTTATAAATGTGTTTTTTTCACTATGAAACTTCAGGATAGTAACTTTAAAGTGATACGTGGTATTTTATACTCCCATATTCTGGTATTAGTTATTTTATTTAGAGTTTGATACAACCAGTCATTAGATAAATTATTTTATAGATTGGTTTAGTATCATTATGTTTCTATTTCCTTTGTATGGTAATTCTAGTTATGTGTACCTGAAGCCTCCTATGAGTTTTTTAATTTTGTGGGAGATGAATATCTCTAAAATTTATGGAATTGGATGATGGACTGAATTCAGTAGAGATGTTCTACATAATTTATTTTATATTCTGGAATTTATAGTTATAATATATTCCACTATCAAAGGATATCAATTTATTATATGAATAAACCAATCTCCAAGTGTTGAACATTGAATAATGTGAAATATTTTATAACAAAACACTAAGTTTGATTGAAATTTTCTTATCCTGAAACATGGATTATGCTATATGATATGTTAAAAATTCTTTAGAGTATAAAAAAATTATTTTCTATATGTATGAGAGGATAAAAAAAATAAACAAGTTTTTTATACTTTAATGGTTATTAATTATTTGAATGTCCGAAGGAAAGATAATAGCTGATATAAGTTAATGACTTTAAAATGATACAAGGTCAATTGGAATCAGTGAAGATTGTTATTGGATATATGAAATGGTTGTTTTTGTAACTTTCCTCACTCCTTAGGGAATGTGATATAACGGATATTGTACTAATCAATTAATATAGTAAGTCCTACATAGTTTTTTTATTATTAGATACTTGATCACGAATGAGGAAAATAATAAGAAGGATATTCATATGTCTACTATAAATTCATATAGTGTAAAAGAAAGTGGAAATTCTTCAACATGAGAAATAAACTACATTAGTAACGATTATGGAAAGTGAATCCAGATTATCACAGTGAAGGGTTGTCCCATTTTTTAGAGTTATGCAAAGAATTTTATTATGATGAAGGAATATAGTGAATAATGATTTAATTTATAAAAATATACTTCAAATAATGGATCTATGAATCCTATGTCAGATGATATAAGAGGTATTATGTTAATTGAAACTAGTTCACTTGGGTCATTTTTATAGACTCTATATATTTTTTACTCAACTTACGAGAGGGAGTGTAGAAGGAAATATATTTATAGAATATTTTCCAAGGTGAATACTATTGACGATGAAGCTAATATGATATTAGTAAATGGTTATGTATCCCTCAAAAAAATGTAATGGATGTTTTATGGAGTTTCAAGGTGTGTAAACATGTTGGGGTCTTAGAAGATCTTAATCATGGTATGATAGATTAATGACAAATGCTACTTTAAATAATTCATTAATAGAGCATAATGAATTTCAAAAAGCTCCATGATCAGGGATAAATGATTAAAGGATAGAGAATTTTACATAAATATAGTATTAGAAGTTGAAATGTATTTTATAAAAGTAACATCACAATGTTTTGGAATGACAATATGTGTCACTTGATTGAAAAAGGATGAAATTCATAGCTATATTAGGAATGGTAATGATTGAACCAAATAAAACAGATCATGAAATGGATGTATCCTTAGGAATTAGAGGACAATTTCATTCTAAATGGAAAGTGAGATGTTAAAAACATAAAGTTATAGTAGATTCATATGGATGTATAGGCATAAAATATAGTTTATTCTCATGAAGGGTTAGTGAATTATGTTAACTATATTGATGTTTTTTCAAGGAAGGTGTGGGTTTATGTTCTTAAGAAAAAGTCAAATATATTTAAATCCACTGGTTATAGATATGTATATTGGAAAATGAGACTAGTAATTAATATATTTTTTTAGGTTTTATAATGATGGGTAATACAAAAGTAGGGTTCTATGAATGTTCTACTGGTGGAAAGGCAAATAGTTTGAGAAAAACATACTAGGGTATATATAATGAAATCAAGCGTTAGAGATGATAAAGTAGACCTTAGTAAAAATGAAATGAGTATGAGAATACATGAGGAATTTTCCAATGTGTTTTGGGTACAAATGGTGAATTTTTTAGTAGAATTGGCGAATAAGAGTATATCATATCTATTGGAGACAGAACTAAAGGAGGAATGTTTTTTCAAAAGGAATATTGAAATATCCCATCTCAAACTCTCCAGTTTACTTGCATAGATCCATGTTGATGGAAAGTAAACGTAAAATATCTAAACTAAGTATTAATCATGTTAGTTTTTTGGGGTATGAAAATGGATAATTTGGTTATCAGTTTTGAGATAATAAGTCATGGAATATTTTAAAAAGCTTAATTTTTGTCTCCATTGATGTTATTGTTTGGAATTATCAAAAACCAAAAAAAAATTATTAATCAGGCCAATGAGTAATTAGATTTTATGTTTTATATACATTGAGGTTTGGAACTTATGAATGTATTTGAGAATTTAGGGAGTATGTCAATACTAAAAATAGTGGACTATATAAATTAATATCTTGATTTTAATCACTTTTTAAGGGTTTTCCTTGTCTAGAATTACGCGAGAGCTCATGGACTATGGAAGTTGGGGGAAGGACTCCAAAAGATGATGTACCAAAAGTAGTAGTTCTAAAATTATGTAAAATTCCATGTTTGTTTTGGAGGACTAAAAGAGATCAAAACCACATGTAAGGATAAAAATGATCTATATTATTTTCATCTCATAGGTGATGTGGAATCCGACATTTAACAATATATTGATGGTCTGAATGAATTTAATTACATGGAGTTATCAATGAGTGATGAGAATGAATCCTTATATATTTTTGGATGATGTGGTTAATGGTAATGTACTTTGGAAAAAAGGGATTCATAATAAGTTGTTTTATTAACTTAAAGAGGAATTAGATGGTAATCATAGGTACACAATGAAGCTAGTCCTGAAAGGATGTCAATAAACCAATTGCTGGAATTTCATAATAAAATTTCTATAGTAGTTAAATGCAATACTATTTAGATGGTGGTCAATATAGTGATAATCAATGGAATTCACCTAGATTTGTAAGGATATGAAGACCAATTTTTTACATGGGGAATTAGATGAGGAAATTTATATGGAGTAACTAGGAGGTTTCATGTATAATAAAAAATTTTATCTTTTGATCTAGCTAAATTAGATACTTTTTGCATTGAAGAAAGAAAATTGGAAATGGAATAATATATTAAACGAACTTATACTAGAGTTTATTTTTATCCTTATTAGTGATGATTATTTATTTACAAGAAAATGTACTAGGGTAGAGATTCATCATTCTATTTTTCTATTTTAACTCATGCAATTTATCTTTTTAATAAATGAATTGATAAATGAGATGAAATCTAGGACATATGAATGTTTTAGGATGATGTATATCGATATATAAAAGTGTATTTGGGGGTTATGGATCGGAAGGTACTTCAGATATATAACATTGTTCCTAGATCACCAAGACAACATCTGAAAGAAAATGGAACACTTTTGTATGATCAAGGTAAAACAAATGAATATTCCATAAAATAAAAATTTCATGTTGGAAAATTTTAATTCACCATGAATATATCATGAGGTTGAGTAGATTGAAAATATTCTATATGCATCATTAATAAGATTCATGATGTATTTCATGGTTTGTACATGATTATATATTATAAAAGTAGTGTGATTTTATATCAGGTTCATGTAAAATCCTGGAAGAGAGCACTTTGAGGTAGTTAAGTGGAATCTACAATATATAATGGGTTAAAAAATCTTATCACTTTTCTTTATAAATCATTCTACATTTTTTTAAACATTAAATTTGGGTTTTATTCAGATAATCAAAAGAATAACATGGTCTATGTGCTCACTTTTAAGGGATGATTGTCATTTGTTGTTAAATAGTCAAGAAGTAGTCTCATTTTCAACGACGAATATGGATTAAATTTTAGTAACAAAATATTTGGAGTATTTTATTTAGATAAAAGGGTTCTTGGAATATTTCTAAACAATATTGGGATTTGGGAAACTATTTTCTAATTCATAGAGTGTAATTCACTATGATAAACAATATTATATTTTTTTGATGGAATGTGAAAATTATATTTACTTGTTTTGGAATATTTTTGAGGAAAAACGTTTAAATCTATAAAATATAGATTGGTATTATAATTTGGATGATACGTTGATGAAAGATATAGTTTAAGATGTGCTAATACAATGTTTCACCCCAATCAAGATCAGATAACCTAAATTATGGTGAGTGAACCATGTAATTGTAATGAAATTTTGACATTGGAAGAAGGTTTTTAGATATAGACGAATAAAGTTTTACTAATTCTTGGAAATGACTATCATATGAAAAAAATTTAGGATTAAAAAATTTGAATTTTTTTATCTATGTCTATTGAAATATCATAATGAGTGAATCTAGTTTTCTAACTTCCATTATTAGATAATTATAGTGGAGTGGTGTGACCAATTTTAAAATGACTAGATATAAGTTCTATGGATTAGCACTACCAATTTTGTTTGTCAAATGGTCTGAAAAAAGGTAACCCCTAGATCAATATGATAGAGTAAATGTTGAGATGTGATGGACATGTGTGAAAAAACTCTTGGATATGTGAAATCTATTCTTACAAAATTTATGGTTTCTTAGATGAGGGAATTTATATTAAAGTATTAAGTGGGTTTTTTTGGATATTATATATAAATTTCATTATTGTGTTTCCAAATTAGAGACTATTTACATCAATGAAATATTGAGATAGTGGGAGTCTAAAACATCATGGAGGGAGGATGTTAGGACCAATAGGGGCCTATATACCCTGAGAGGGGGGGGGGGGTGAATCAGGGTATGGATATTCTTTTTCAAAATTCTTCCCGCCCCACTGGATCTTGACCTCTTTATTACAAGGGTCACTTTGTTTGCAATTGTGGGTTTATTATGACCACTTCTTTTCTTTTTTATCAGATGATGATGCTTTAAATGCCATGCAGCGAAGTAGGCAGGAAGACACATAGATTTTCACTTGGTTCACCCTCACTCGGCTACGTCCAAGGAGCATACAATGACAATGTGCTGCTATACCAAATACACTAAAGCACACTGCCAATAATGAATACAAAGTTCAAGATAGATCACTTCTATTCACAGGCTCACTGCCTTTACAAGGTTTAGGGTCAGCTCACTACTTTCTCAAGGACCACTCCCTATTTCTCTCTCTCTGGATCACTGTCAGTGGAGAGTATCACCTTCTTCCTCTTCCTTTTCTTACTACTTCGGAAAGGATCCACTCACATTTTATAGACCTGTAGGTCTCTTCATTATCACTAATGAATATATCATCTGTTGTATGTGGATGCTCTGTTGAAGTCCAACTTTCACCCGTAGATGAATCTTTCTTTACACCGAAGTTATCGGGAAATCTTCCAGCTTCCACGCATCCTTGAATCACTACCGGAAATCAACCTTACTTGGTGCGTAGGTCTAACCCGACACACAAGTCTCGGAGCACAAGTCACAAATGGCACACAATTCCACCTCAGATACTTGCACGACACAATATTCTTCAACTAAAAACTTGAAATACATACTTCCCTTTACACCCAAACCAATATTGGCGCACAATAAACAACAATCTCCCTTCTTCAAATCTGGCGCACAAGTCCTACTTGCGCCTCACACCACCACATGCGTGACCACCACACATGCACGATGGGAGCTATGATTTTTCTAAGTGTTGAACATCGTTGTAAAATAAGGTGGGGTGGTCCAGTATTTATTGGCATTTTGAACACCCTATGCGATGGTGCGCAAGTCTACCCTTGACGCGCAAGTCTCGGTGCGCAGGTCTCTTTACCTGAAAGTCACTTGCATGACCCACTTCCAAACATGCACGAACCTCTTTCCTTTTCCATATTTGGAAGTTTTGATCTTTAAAAAAAAATTGGTGCGCAAGTTTCCAATCCTCCTTTGCACCATCACGCAAGTCACCTGCGCGACCAATCCAATACATGCGCGGCCCATATCTTTTTGCCATATTTTGATGATCTGATCTTGAGAAACATATGGTGCACAATTTTCAAAGCCTTCAAGTACACGGTGTGGAATTCCCTTTTCCAAAAAACAATTTTATTCATTTATATATTTTTAGGCCCAAAAATTTGAAAAAAACTGGAAAACGGTGCCACCTTGTAGCTGGTATTTTTGTACCGCCTCCAAATCATCCATTCCTTTGTCGATGTTCTTTAATAAAACATTGATTGTTAACCACAACTCTTGAACTCGACATTCCACCATGAAATACCCTTTGTCAAAAAATTTGTATGTCATGGTTTGCTTTGTCAATAATCACAACACAAATGTCCATTTTGTCAACAAACACAATCACCTAAAAAATGCTTCAATGATACCTTGGGGGATTTTACCCCAACAATAACCCCCTTTGGGGTTGTTGAAAACACTTCCATAAAAAGATACAACATTAATTCTTAAGCCACCATTCACCTCTTCAATTCTGATAGCGATCAAGGATTTACTCAACCCATACTCTAAGCCCACATGAGCAATGCTCGGTGTGAGAAACAAGAGTAAATGAAAAGTTCATCAATGAATCAATTCATCTCTGACACCCACTGTTGACATCAAACTGATACCAATTGTTACCAAAATGATACCAATTTTTTTAAATATTCTTACCACTTTCCAGCATCACTCTTATTCTTTCATCATGATCCTTAGCTGTCTGATATCTATTCATTGATCGACCACTTCTAGCATCATCAGATTTAAAACTCTCCCCCTTTCTCATTGACCCCCCTATCTCACTAATTCACTTGTCACCTTCTCCCCATATTTTCCATGATTTCTCAAATAGACACACTATCCCCCCCGTGAAAAATCACTATTTTCTCCCCCTTTGTCAATAAACCCAAAGGTCACTCCTTTGGAGTCTGTAACATAGTAGAGAACACATATCAGCAAATTAGGGAAAAACACATCATACCTAGGGGAGAGGGGGGGGGGGGGGGTCTACATCCACACTTTGTTATGTGTGTGGAGTCGACTGAACTCCTAGAGCCAGTCGATGTCTCTCAAAATCTTCCTTGGGTAAGGCCTTTTTCAGAATATCTGCAACCTGTAGATCTGTAGGTACATACTCCAACTTCACGATTCCCTGCTCAACCTTCTCCTTGATAAAATGATACTTCATATCATTGTGATTTGTCCTTGAATGATGGACGTGATTTTTTATAAGATTGATAACACTTGGGTTATCGCACTGGATTCTGATCAGAGACTTCACTTCAACTCCCATATCTTCAAGCTGCTGCTTTATCCATAATGACTGTGTGCAAGCTTGAGTGGCCACAATATACTCAGCTTCTGCATTTCTTAATGAAATTCAATCCTACTTCTTGCTTAACCAAGCAATACATAGTTCACCAAGATAGAATGCACCTTTTAACGTTGATTTTCTGTCATATGATGATCCGACCCAATATGAATCTGTGTAACCCAATAACACAGATTGAGATTTGTCATTATACATCAGACCGAAATCCACAGTGCCTTTGATATACCGAAGTATTCTATTCACTGCCAGCATGTGGCTTTCCTTGGGATTACTCTGATATCTCACTGCTTGGCATGTGGTGAAAACAATATCAGGCCTTGTTGTGGTGAAGTACATAAAAACTACCAATAATCAACCTATTTTTAGTGATATTACCTACCCTGCCACTGTCATCTTTTGATGATTTCATCCGGGTAGAAACCGGATTCTTCATCTCCTTGGAATTATCAATTACAAATCTCATCAGAAACTTCATTTCATATTTCTGAAAACCACCTTCACTATGCTTCATTTGAATCATAGATTCTGCAAATATTTATTGATCATTGAATACCATTATCTCGGTGCTTGTTTCAGTCCATATAATGCCTTATTCATCCAACAAACCTTGTGCTCATCCTCATGAATGAGAAAACCATCTAATTTCTCGATATACACTCCTTCCTCTAGAATCCAATTCATTAATGCAGATTTGACATCCATATGGAAGTCTTTAAACTTCCATTGCACTGTAATGGCTAGGAATAATCTGATTGTCTCTAGCCTTGAAACCGCTGAAAATGTCTCATCAACATCTATTCCCTCTATTTGGGAGTACCCCTTTCACATTAGTATTTCTTTGTTTTGAATCACTATTCCATCTTCATTCATCTTCTTGAAAAAGACCCATTTAGTCACGATGATATTCTTATCTTCTGGCCTTGAAACAATCTCCCACGTCTGATTCTTCTCAATCTGATTTAGCTCTTCATTCATGGCCTGAACCCAGTTTTTATCTTCAACTGCATCAATAAGGAATTTTGGCTCAACCTGTGATAGTAATGATGTCTTCTGTAGTGATTTCATTCTTCTTGTCTGAACTGGAGCTCACTGATCACTGATGATATTCTGCCTATCAATTTAAACTCCACTATTTGGATTTTTTGTAGATAAGGATTTTACTTCCTCGTACTCACCCTCAGTATCCTCTTTTGAATCATCTTCAGCCACTTCCACTCTCACTGATTCTATTACCACTTCCTAACTTTTAACAAAAAACTTTTCACTATGTCATTGTTCAATGCCATCATTTCATTGAACATCTTCTCTCAAATTTTTGTTGACACACCTTTTATTTTCTATCACAACTTATTGGTATCCTGAATGTAGTCAGCTGATACCACATTTTTAGAGAAAAATAAATAAGCATGAAATGCTTGATTATTGCTTCTTCCCCTACAATATGTCTTCCCTCCATAGACAACACCTGACCAGAGTCATCCAATTATTGCATTGATGGCTCTTGCATCTGATTTTGTTGTTGAATGCTCCCCCTATTTTATGAAACACATCCTAGGGTTAGTACCACTGTTTAGACTCATAACCATTCTTCTCCTCATGCATCATTTAATCTAATCTGGCACTCAACATCGATCCAAGCCTACTGAGTTGGAACTTGGTGTAGGAAACAATAGATACATTTAATAGCACAAGCACTTCCTACTGTTCTATGTTTCTCCCTTTATCCTTCATCTTTGATACCTGATTTGAGCTAATAGAAACTCTAAATCACATCACGTCTCCACATTGCATCTTTAGATTCCACTTCCCCTTGGATCATATCTCCCTAACACCTGAAACACTTGCATCATCAGTTAACAACATTTATATACATAGGGAGAGGGGTACTTATAGACTCATCAAGATGAGGATTGTGGTTGATCCTGATGGGTCAACCATTTGAATATTTGTTGCAGAGCATCACACTCCTTCTCGGCTTCTTCTGGCTGCCTATGCAACTTCAACTACTCTGGCCATATGACTAATCATCCATCACCTATATGCTGAGTCTTTGTCTGATATGACGATTCTGCAGGCCTGGCCTTTCTCAGCATTTTGGGTTTAAACCAACTAGTACACATTTCTGTCTTTGATGTTCTACCAAAATTCGATTTCCCTTGATTTCTTCTCTGAGCAGGAATATCTCTTCTTGTCATCATCCTTGGATACTTCTTCCATTGTAGGGATCTTCCTCTTATCTCCACTTCCTGTTGTGGCACACGACTTGCAAAATTTTCAATGAATTCTTTGTTTATGTTCCTTTTATCATATTTCTAAGTCACCACACTATTTTGCATTGGTGGTGGGTCCTCCACTGAATGTATATTCTTCTTACTCACTTCATTAGAATTTCCTCCCTTTTTCTTGCAGATTTTTTCATGTTCTTTCTTAGAGGGAAGGTGTGAGTGTGACAGAGGAGGTGATTGATACACCATTCGTTCAGCTCCAAGTTATTCTCCAGAGGCTATAAGCCTATTTTCAAATTTATCACTTTGACATCTAGTATAGGTTTTCTCACTATACACCATTGGAGTCGTGAATCGCATTTTAAGTTCTTTTCCCTTTCCTGCTTTCGTCTTACTACAATTTCTTTCCAAATGCCCATAATCAGAACATATAAAACATTTTCCATCAAAGGCGTACCAAATTTCATCATTTCTCTATCAAGATGTTGATGCAACTTGAGTTCTTACTTTGACATTGATATCCTAAGCTTCCTGAAACATACTCATTGTGTGTCCCATTCTTCCATAGTAATAGCATGTAACACATGATTTCCACTGAGAGACTCTTCTTTCTGTTTTCTCATGACACATATTCTTCTTCTCAGATCTAGTAATGTTTCTATTTTCACAGCCTGAGATTTATTCCCATTCCTCTGAACAGAAGCTTGATGTATGACCATGAATCTCACATAAATAGAACATGCGATCATTTTTTCATGTAAAATCCTTTTTTAGGTATATCTCCAGCACCTATAAGGCATTTCTTATCTTTGGATATTTTCACTGCACTTTTCCTATCATACATTGGAGTGAGATCATCATATCCAATTCCAGATTTTCTCAATATGGATGGCCTTTGGGATAATACAATCCTTTCATGCTTCTCCCCTGATGTAGCATATTTGGATTTCATTTCATCATCACCTGCCAAAGGATAATCAAATAATAAGTGCAGTGCATCCTTCAACCTGGGCTTATCTTTGGATTTAGATTTCTCCATTTCTTTGTTGACTGATTCTAGCTCTTCTTCAAACTTGTGAATCTTCATATCTCTTGATTCAAGTTGGGCATTGAGTTCTCTTCAAATATTATTTCCAAAACTCATCTCATATTCCAGTTGTTGTGTGAGCTTTTCTACCATATCAATTTTCTCTATTACATTCAATTTTTCTTGAGAAATAGATTTAGAGAAAGATTCATTATCATGTTGTAGCCTTTGATTCTTCTGAACTTTTTCAGACAACTGTGTTTCTAGATCATCATTTCTAGATTTCAGATTCTGAACATCATCTGACTTTTTATTCACTTCATAATCATGAGCTTTTTGTTTCCATTTCATTTTATCCATTTTTTTAGTTATTCACTTTGAGAATCATTCTTCTCCTTTAGGTCAGTAGACACTTCAGTAAGCATTTGATTTAATCCTCTTAGCTTATTGACCTCAATTTACAATACTTGGATTCAGATATCATTAGATTTAACTTCTTCATCCAATTTCTGATCCAATTTCTTTGTCATCTTGACAACATCTATTGGTGGCCTCCTTATTAAAACTTCTTCATCATGAGTTGTTTTAGTATCACATTGATGTTCATGAACTTCACTCATGACAACATTATGATTGAGTGAATCAAAATTTTCCCTATCAGATTCATCCAGGACTTTCTTCAATAAGCTGTTTGATTTATTTAGTTGAATCACACTTTTTCCATCAACACTTCCACACTGAGGGATATCACCTAACTTTTGATTCTTCTTTGATGTTTTCCCTTTTCCATGGAACATCGAGATAAGGGTAGACAAATTCTTTAACCACACATATTGACCACATCAAGTTGAAGCAAACAGCTCTGATAAAAGAAACCTTCACTCCGATACTAATTGTTAGGGCCAATAGGGGCCTATATACCCTGAGGGGGGGGGGGGGTGAATCGGGGTATGGATATTCTTTTTCAAAATTCTTCCTGGCCCACTGTATATTGACCAATTTATTACAATGGTCACTTTTTTTGAACTTGTGTGTTTATTATGTCCATTTTTTTTCTTCTTTATCAGATGATGATGCTTTAAATGCAATGCAGGGAAGTAAGCAGGCAGACACAAAGATTTTTACTTGGTTCACACTCACGGGGATACGTCCAAGGAGCATACAACGATGATGTGGCACTGTGAAAAATACTCTAAAGCACACTGAAAATAATGAATACAAAGTTTGGGATAGATCACTTCTATTCTCAGGCTCACTGCCTTTAATAGGTTTGGGGTCGCTCACTACTTTCATAATAGTCACTCCCTATTTCTCTCTCTCTAGCTCACTGCCAGTGGAGAGGATCACTTATTCCTCTTCATTTTCTCACTGCTTCAGAAAGGATCCACTCATAGTTTATAGACCTATAGGTATCTTCATTATCACTAATGAATACATCCTCTGTTGTATGTGGATGCTCTGTTGAAGTCCAACTTTCACTCGTAGATGAATCTCTCTTTGCACCGAAGTTATCGGGCATTCTTCCAGCTTCCACGCAACCCTGAATCACGGCCAAAAATCATATTTAGTTGGTGTGCAGGTCTAACACGGCATGCAAGTCTCAGCGCACAAGTCAAAACTGGTGCGAAATTCCACCTCAGACACTTGTGCGACACAATCTTCTTCAACTCCAAACTTGTGTGACACACTTCCCTTTACACCCAAACCAATATTGGCGTACAACAAACACCAATCTACCTTATTCAAATATGGCGTGAAAGTTATACTTTCTCGTCACACCACCACTTGCGCGACCACCACACCTGCGCGACGGGAGCTCTGATTTTTCTAAGTGTTGAACTCTGTTATAAAATGAGGAGGGGTGGTCTAGTATTTATAGGCTTTTTGAACACCCAACACGACGGCGCAAAAGTCTACCCTCGGCGTGAAAGTCTCGGTGCGTAGGTCTCTTCACCTTCAAGTCACTTTCGTGACCCACTTCTAAACTTGCACAAACCTCTTTCATTTACCATATTTTAATGTTCTGATCTTTAAAAACAACCGGCGTGCAAGTTTCCAATCCTCTTAGTCACCGGTGCGCAAGTCACCTGCACGACCAACCCAATACATGGGCGACCCTTATCCATTTTCCATATTTTGATGATTTTATCTTGAAAAACATTTGGCGCGCATGTTTCCAAGCCTTCAAGTACACGGCATGCACGTCCCTTTTCCAAAAACCACTTTTCTTCATTTTTCAATTTTAAGGCCCAAATATTTGGCAAACACTTGAAAACGGCGCCACCATGTATCTATTCTTTTTGTACCACCTTCAGATCATCCATTCCTTTGTCGAAGTTCTTTATTAAAACATTGATCATTAACCACAGCTCTTGAATTCGACATGCCACCATGAAATCCCCTTTGTCAAAAAATTTGTATGTCATGGTTTTCTTTGTCAACAATCACAACACAGATGTCCACTTTCTCAACAAACACAGTCACCTCAAAAATGCTTCAATGATACCGTGAGGGATTTTTTCCAACAAATGAATACAAAGACTATATATACACACACCTCTACTAATGAATATTGAAATTTGGAAGTGATTTATTTAAGTAGATATAAAATACTATATCCATATAGTGAAATAACTATTAGTGTTGAGTTATGAAACATTTTCATCATCTTCTATTGCATGAATAACAATATTTCATTATTGAAACTATGGATTAGGAATCATGTGTGAATGATGTAAAAATATTATGTTGTTGTATTTTCTTTATTTCCTAAAATCATTACTTTTCAATGATTTTTATGTAGATAGTTCCATGTGAAATTAAATTGGGTGATTTTAGTGTAGTTTTATTTTATGATTCAGTTTATTGAGATCACGTGGTTGCTTCAAATCAACCATGTTCTGGAGGGATTTTTTTCTACAGTGAAGGATATGGTGGGTATCATCTGGGAAAGCAGTTGTTCATGGGTCTCCAAAAAAGTGTTTTGGAATATATTCCATAAAACTCATAATCAATCCTCTAGTATAATGTCATTATGTACTAGGAATGCATTGGTTATAATTTTATAGATATCACATCAACATTAAATAATATTAATATCCATCCATATCTCAAATCATCCAAGGTTATTATATAAATACAATGAAGATTACAAATTTCATTTGGAAAATACCTCTAAGTAGCGAGTGTTGACACCACATGGTAAAATAAATCTTCCTTGAATTATTTAGATAAAGGGAAGAATCAACCATTATGGTATACCCATTTTAATGGAATATGCAGATATATTCATTGATAAATTGTCTGGACATAATAAGGTTGATGTTTTGATATTACTCATATCTAGAGTGAGAACTCTATCTACGATCTCCTATATGATAACCGATATATAACTAGAGGATTTATTGAATAAATTAAAAAAATGTTTTGATAATGGGTTCATATGACCTAGTGCATCACCTTGTGGCTCACCAATTCAATTTTTCAAGAAGAAGGATAGATCCATGTTCTTTTCATCAATTATTGAGAGATAAAAAAATCACAATAATTAAAAAGAATAAAAATACATGGTTGGGGGATTGTGTAACCACAATGAATGATATTAGAGTATCTCAAAAAATGGATCCTTATTATTTATATCATCAACTGCCATTGAGGGTATAATAAGTTCATAAGATAGGTTTCTGTACAAGAATAGAACATGATGAGTTCATAGTGATTCCATTTGGACATAAATATTCATGAAAATCATCATTAAAATATTGAATAGAGTATTTAGAGGAATCATTGATAAATATCATTTCAATCTATTTATATTATTATAATATTCATCAAGAGTATGGAACAACATGTGGAGTATCTATGGATTATGATGATGATATTAATAATGATTTTTTTTGCTAAATTCAATTAGTGTGACTTTTGGATGAAAAAAGTCACATTCTTGGGGAATGACATCATAATAAAAGGATTTTCTATAAAAAATTCAATGATATAGGTGTTTATTGATTTTTCCATACACTAAATGGACTTCCATAGTTGTCCTAAATTATTTGGGTATTAACAGAACATTAAGAAAAATTTTCTCATGGTTTTATAGAACACTAAATATGATAACATTGAAGGGGTTAATTTATATCTTTATAGTATAATGTGAAAAATAATATAAGGAGTTAAATAATATGAATATAAGTACACCAATTGTCACAGTAACATCAAGTGGCTAAGGGTTTGTGATATATACTAATGCTTAAAAAATGTACAATTTGAGTACTCTAGAAAAATGATAATGTGATATCCTTCTCCTCATGAAAATTGATGATACATGAGATGAAATACAGAAGACCTGATTTAGAGTTAATATATTTTATCAATTAATAGATTATTTTTATATATTACCCCTAGAGAGATATGTTCAAAATATATATTGATTATAACAATTTAAAGTATTTATTTATATATAATAATACAAACTCGCATCAATTAAAAACGTTTTTCTACTCAAGGACCATAATTTATAAATAACCTACCATTAAATAAAATAAATAATGTAGCTGGTGATCTTAATATAAAATAACCTTAAACCCTATTAGTGATGAGAATGGAGACATACTATCTCTTCATGAATATACAATTGATGGATCCAAAAATCATAAAGGCTATAAAGACATCCTATATTACCTAATTAGTTCATGAAAATTACCCTAATCTATATGGGTGATGAGATCATGAATTATGTAATGTCTAGTTGGAGTGACAATATGATTTATGTAAAACTTAAATGAGTGTGTCTTATTTCTATTCCTCAAACCTCTAGGAGAGTTGGAATCCAGTATCTAACAATCCCCACTTAAACATTTCCTTAGTGAGTCAAACCTACCCGCATGATCTAATACAAGTTACAGGACCCTCCATCCATCTATCCTTGAGAAAATATAGGACATACAAATTGATTATTAAGATAATTAAAATGTGGTGTGATTTTTAATGGAAAGGATTTAACAATAATTGAACATAAAAAATATGGAGTTCTAATTTTTTGAATTAGATAGTATGTTCTATTATTACCTAAGATGAAGAAAGATCTATTAGGTGATGCTCACAAATCATCTCTCTCCACCCCTATTGGATGTATCATGATGTACCAAGATCATTGAGTGAACTTCTATTGGGTCAACATAATGAATGATATTGTCGAGTACACCTCAAAGTGTTCAATGTGTCATTATGTTAAGGTATAGTAATTTAAGTGCAATGGAATGATTAAACCATTACCCATAAAAATGTAAATATTAGAAAATCACCATGGACTTTTTCCTAGATCTTCCATATACATATAAAGAAAAAAACTCCACATGGTTTGTTGTGGATAGACTCTCCCTGACATCTAACTTCATCATAATTTGAGATGATATATTTCTTAAACAACATTTCATGATATATACTAAGAAAGTGGTGAGGCTATATGTAGCTCCACTTATGAATGTATCTAATCATGATTTATGGATCACCCCTTTATTCTATTCAAGTCTTCAATATTCCTCAAATATTGAGTTGATCATTAGTATATTTTATCATCCATAGAATATTTTGAATGCCAAAGGACCATTCATAATCACAACGACATATCGAGATATTTCTCTATGAATTTAATAGGATGTTGGTATATAAAAATTACAATGGTAATGTTTTAATATTAATATAGTTTTTAATTATGTATTTAAATAAAAAAATATAAATATATACATGGAATGTGATATAAAACTGAAACATGCAAAGATGATGTTTGGAATGGAAACAACATGGGGAGGAACTTGTTCATGAAATGTTAGTTAAATATCAATCAATTCAGTAACACATTATAGATACTAATTGATGAAAAAAATTTATCCTAATAATCTTAGAAGAGGATTTATGTTTTTAGTTGGAGAAAATGTGTTCATTTAAATATCATTATGGAGGACTGTTACAAGGTCTAAAAGGATGAAAATGTCTAGAACTAGGTAAATATCAACCTTTATGAAACTTGATCAAATAAATATTGTAATCAACAAATTGGGGCATCCACCAAACCTATTAATTCTGTGTTTTAAATATCTCTATTATTGAAGAAAAAATCAAATCCCTTACTAGTAAAAAAATGGAAGCTGGTACAAAGTGAGCATTACATATCTTATGAATAGAAACTAGTGAGGATTTTATATTTTAGAGACAATGTTATATGAAAAAAGAAAACTCATCACATAGATGCACCTAAAAAAAACTATAAGAATGAAGAGGAAGCATGGAATCATAAGGACAGAATGGATCAAAAGTAGCAGAATCTATTCCTAACAAAGGAAAAGTAGATATTTTAATGAAAAAATATCCGAAGGGGAGAGTAAATAAATAAACCTATATTTCATAAAATAATCTATCCTTATGAATAAATATGTTTCTAGTATTTATGAATATATAATAATTTAAAATACATTAACTATATATATAGTAACATGAAATAATTATACATAGATATTATATCAAATTTGATGAATATTCATAACATTACACAAAACATATTGGAAGACTCTAATATATTATTGCCTTTAGAAACATTGAACATAAAAAAACAGTTCATCATTAGGTTACGTAATCTCCGAAATGTCTCCATATATTGATTCCTTCATATAAAAATAATATATAATATATATCACCATATCATTTAGAAAGTAAATATATGAAAGGGTGACTTCAGATAATCAGTAAGGGTAAATAAGTGACATACATAAGAACAACATGAGCATGAGGGTATGAGAAAAGAATATTAAATTTATAAAAACATACCCTACATATCAAATATCACATTATTAGTTCTTGGAAAAAACATTGGATGTTCATAAGACATACATCATAAGGAATTCAAATAAAATGATCTATGATTAAAAAATGTTGGCATAAGACAATGTTTTGTGGCATACACATAAGAATATAAAATCACAAGTAAATGATACCCAACAATATATTCATAAAATTTTAGGATTGGGATAACTATACATGTAACTTATTTGAGTTTGGGATAAACTCTAGTATACCCTCTTTTTAGCTTAGGATAACCACCAAATTGCCCTCTATTTTGGGATTGGGCTAATCACCATTGTACCCTTTCATCTCATCGAATATTAATCACTACCTATTGCTTTGGAAATAGATATTGGTCCTTGATTTCACATAATGAAAAACATACATATGTGTTATAAAAATCCTAAAACATTCATCTTATCATAACCAATGAAAAGAAATGGGTTTCATAAATATTTCTTCAATCATAACATGTGGAAAAGAAATATGTTTCATTATCATAATAGCTTAACCTGAGGAAAATGATGTGGTATTTATAAGAATAATATAATTGAATATCCCGTTGAAGATAAATTACTTTCATAAACATAAACAATTTAGAGAAAGAATTATAATGGTATCCATGGATCATATCCCTAGTAATTAATAACTAACATCAACAGATGTAATATTTGACTGAAAATAAAATTGATCCATCATTTCAATCATATCTTTAGGAAGATATCCTTTACCCATTGAAAAAATATTTCGAAAGAATAAAACATTTTAAAAATAGTTTAATTACCAAATAACATTGAAAACTTATAAAGGAAGCTTCAAAGAAAATAATAGTCAGGAAAACAAGATGTTTTTTCATGACGTACATGTTAAAACAAATATTCATTTCTCATTTTTAGTAAAATACAAATAGGGATTGTTTGGAAAATTATATTATTATTCCTTTAAAAAAATTATAAAAAATAATAATTAATGGATAAAAATCAAATCAATAAATAATTTGAAATATTTTTTAAAAAAATTAATTTTTTAGAAAACATGGTTTGTTGAAGGAAAAGTGTTTTCAATAGAAAATAAATTTTTATTAAATGATTTATTTTTGAAATTATAATTACATAAAGGGAGTAAAACGAAGGGATAAAATTTATTCTCATGAAATGACCAGAGGATAATTAAAATCATGAGATTCTCGAGTGATGTATATTAATATTAGATTATCATAAACATAATAATAAATAGTTCTGAGAAACAACAACATTTTATCATAAAATATTTACCACTTCGGTAACCTTGAAACATAATCTTCATTAGAAAATATCATTAAAAAAACATAAAATATCACTAGGTTTAACAAATTGAAGATATTACATGTCAAAGGGGCTGTAAATACACATTGTAAAAGAATATTTATTCATAACATAACTTTATATATCAAAGATGGAAAATTGAGAAAATAATCCCCTACCACATTGGTAACATTTGAACCATAAACCTCATGAAAGGGAAATCCTAAAATGGATATGTAAATGCACTTAATATTAAGGTCTATAATCATATAATACATTCATGATATATATATATATACATCAAATAAATGAAATATGTGGTGAATATGGAATGGGTATCACATAAGTATATTAGATTTTTAATTTCATTGAGGTTTCATTGTTTTAGAACACCATATTATAATAATGTTTTGATGATGTTATATTTCAACTACATATGATTTTTCCTCTAGTGAAACACCATATTCTTAGTATGTAAAGTCGTATTATTATCATCACAGAAATAAGTCATTCCCTTATATCTTTTGTTACTTTAACTCATTACCTGCATCTATAACATACACATATTACACATCAATGGATGAAAATGAAACAAAGGATTATATTCTAGAAATCATTCTAAAAAACAATCCACTAAAACTAAAATCATATCTAATGGTATATCTCCATGTTACTATAAATCCTTTAAACTATAAATACAAAGCCCCCATAATGGATCATATTTTACAAAACATAGGAATATATCTATTTAACCATTGATACATAGGAGTATCCAACTGATAGCCTCTCCATGCTCTTTTCTAAGATTCACCCAGAAAATATAATTATTTTTTTTCATTTATGTGTACGAAACCTTCGTTATGATTTTTTCACCTATTACATTATTATTAAATTATATTTATATAATTAAAAATGTATGACGAATGGTGTTGGCTGAGCTTTAGATCTATACATTTAAAACATTTTCAAGACATATTGGATCTATTCAATGTAAGATAAAAAACAGTTCTAATATTTCAATCCCTCTATATCTTCATCTCTAAAATTTCATTTACATCCCTAAGATCTTAGGTGTTGAATTTTCAAAAGTAAAATAAAATTTCATCAACTTAATTTGAATGATCCATAGGAAACCCATGAACATATCATCCACAAAAAAAATAAGTGTGATAAAATTCCAATAATAAAAAACCTTCAATAGTTAAAGTGACCCACATTGAACAAAATCTAGGACTTATCTCTCAATTCAAGTGTCAAACATGATGATCAATTATCTGGTTACTTATTTCAACCCATATATACTCTATTTTATATTTCACACCATATTATTCCTTCCCTTTTCTTTGAAAATTAGTAGTAGATTCATAAAACTCTCCACCTCTAAATTACCACGAATGAATTCCATATTCATATCTAACTATTTATGATGTAGCCTCACATTATTAAATTTTAAACCATATACCACTCCCATAAACAGGTATACCTATTTATTCACCTATTCTGTTTTAAAAAATAGAAGTTAAATTAAATTTGACGATCCAATGAAAATAAAGGATTCCATATATTACTTAATTCCTAACTCCGACTATCTCATTCCACTAAGATGTTTCAAATTAATATATATTTTTAGTTCTAAACTATCTATAAAAAACAATAGTGAACATATGCTACTAGACTTTTCCTTAGTTATCTAACCTCAGTACATCACCTTACGTAAATATGATACTTATATCCTCATGGTACTTCATATTTTGCAATTCTTCCCCATGATTCCACAATCATAGTGAATTTGGTTACATTTCTTCATCAATATAATTTTTTAATAACACATATATATTGTCTAAAATAACTGTGAACTATCTCATGAATCTGATTTCTCTCTAATGTAACATTAAATTCGATATTTCTATTTAGATCAACCTTGGAATTCTTGGTTTATTGTATATTATAAACTTTATATTCTTCCATATTGTGATCCTTTCATAGCATCCCCTCATTGAGGAAGAAAATTCAAATTCCCATGACCTTCTTAAGTTTATTTTTCACGATAATAAATACAAATTATTCATCACCATATCATTCCCAGAAATATATGCTAGAAAATTAATCCATCTTATCACTCTGCTATGAATTTACTTGTAAATAAGATGATCCTATAAAAAATTAATTAATATGGAATATACTATTTTTTTACTCTAGAGAAATTCTATAATCTCTTTCCCTATTCATGTCGATATACATATTTTCTAATGAAAATATGAAATATTAATTAATTTTTCCCAAAACACATTTAGAAAATTGAAATTCTACCACAAACATTGAGATATCACTTTAGAGTCATATTAATTCATTACATCAATCATTTTTATTTTATTTTCTTGGTTTGGTTTTCTTAAAATTGATTAATTTCCTAGAGAAAAAACTAACACTCTATATTACAATATTCACCCCATTATAAGATATCAATAATTTTTGATTTATTATAGTCTCTTTATCTAACATGGATCATCATATGATGAATGTTATGAAATAATAGAATAATAATCAATATATAACACCCAAATAGATTGTTCTAAATTTTCTATAAATATAAAAAATTTCAATGTTCCCCTAAGACACAAAAATGGTAGTTCCCTATACATCTATATGAAGAAGCTTAAACTTCCAATTTTAATATTCCTTTACATACATAAAAAATAATTTCACTTATTTATAGGGAGTTAATATTCATAAGTTATGTATTAAATGTTCTTGAGTTATAATATTCATTTAATAGCCTTGAATTTATTCCTTTTTTCTCCATTGGGAATTATCCAATCCTGTAATAATTTTATTCTTCCAAATGATGTTCAACTAGAAATAATTTATCATTACAATGTACTTGTTAGATATAATATTATATAATTAAAAACATTTTCAACCACCATGTAAACCCATTCAATAATTCATATCCCAATCACATAATATATATATATATACCCTTGTTATATAACATTATTAACAAAATCATGTTCTTCCATAAAAATGATTAATGTTATACCCCATGAAACTCTCTAAATTTTTATATTAACATCAGTCTTACCAATAATCTATTGATATATATAATCCCCAAAATGAATGTCAACAAACATATTAAATACATAATTGACCATATCTCCCCTCATGTATGTGGAGTGAAATTAATCCTCATAATTTATTATCCATGACTCTAATGGACTGGTAGACTTAGTAATAATGTAATCTCACTATCAGCTATGGAATCTTCATAACAACCTTAGAAAAACCCTCTATAATTATAAATTAAATCAGATAATACATTTCTATAATTCATTTTCAAACAATCATTTCTAGAAATAGGAATAGGGCCTACCGATTTCCGTCTACTACTTTCTCTCTTCTCATCACCCTTTAGATGATTTTTTTATTTACATGAATAACTCATACCATTTATAGTAAAGGATAATATGGTAGTCCCATCAATTTAATTTCAACCAATCTATTCTTTTAGAATTTTATCACTAAAACCTGAAACAATAAGTCAATATTACTTCTTTTGTTTCTTAGAATTGGTAATGTCATTTACTATGAATCTGGTAGTGGTGATAGAAGTACAAAATCCCACACTAGCACTATGAATCTCACCCCAACTATAGCCAATTGATTTTGAATAATGTTGAAATTATTGACATGACAAGTCATTAATTTTCTAGTCACCATCTTGAAGTTAAGAGTCTACTCATTAGAAACACTTTTTTCATTGTGGTATGAATCTAATGCATGATCATCATTATATAAATCATATCAGTATTTTTTCCACCTCCCATATGTTGAGGTACATGTCTATACCAACATCATCATAACAAAACCATGTTCTTTATATTTTAGTTTCTTCTGTTCCCCTTTTTTCTATAACTTCTCTATTGACCCCTATTGAGAGATGTTAAGGTTATATATATATATATATATATCATTCAATATATATTCAATGGAATAAAAATTTAACCCATTGATTTTGTAGATACATACCATACCTTATTTTAATGACCCCCTCATAATAACACTCACACTCAATGAAAATAATACAGTACAATAAACTATTTTCTATATGTATTCTACTAATAAATAAGAAAACCATGTTCTTATATAGCTTTATTTTTGTTGAATCCATCAATAAAGAACCCACCCTCTAAAAGTAAACGTACAAAACAAGGACAAGATGTAATAGAATGAATTAAACCTAACTTCAGTGTATCCATATATATGATTAATTTAATAAGGTATAAATTAATTTTACTTTCCTCTCCATCATTAAAATCCTATAAAATAAATTTAAAAATGAATGATATAGAATAATTCACAAAATTATGGAATAAAAATGATTTACTTAGTTGAGGAATTTTCATACTCCCCAACAGGAAAAATAAAACATTACCATTTAGAAGAGTAAAAAAATATAATGGTCATTGAGTTAATTTTATATAAAATAAAAACACTTCATGATAAAAAAAATATAAGATTAATAATAAAACAACCATTATTTTATTACAGTGACCCCACCCTCAAGCTTATAGATGATCCTGTCACATGTGTCAAGTTTCACAACAATATGATCTTTGAAATCCATTATTTAATTGACCATGGAAATAATTACTAGAAGACCACTTCACTGAATGATAATCCCCTTTAAGAAACAACACATTACTTCCTAAAACTATCTTCCCATATAAAAAACTCATCCCTTATTTATATGAGAAAAGAATATATATATATATATATATTATATCTCTTCTCAAAATTATAATTTACACATAATGAATAAATGACAATCCTGGACCCAAAGCTATAGTATATCCATAGATTATCTATATAAAAATATTTTTCCAAAATATTATTTTAACATATACTATAAAATTATCCCAATAATATTTCTTCCTTGTCGCATTATTAAATATAGCTTCCTCATGAAATATTGATACTAATTAATGGGGTGATATAAGACTCTTAATAAAGGAAAGAAACATGAAATAGACATGGAGGATTATATCATAAAAATGAAAGATAACTTGAAAAAGGGATAAATGATAGATTAATGATATAATATTAGGGAATTATGGTATTATTGAATGTGATTATAAGGAATGATATAATAATCCTAAAATATTTATTTGGAATATTGAACCATAAACTCTTCTTCAGAAAGGAATAATATTTTTTAATGAAATAGGTTTGTGAATATATAAAACAATAATCATGAAACTTGGTAACATTACATAATGATTTTTCACAAGAACAATAATATAAAATCATAACATATTTCAATGTTAACTGTAAATACCATCACAATATAGTTTATCAATAATCACTTCTCATGTTTTATATCATAGTAGACTAGAATAAAATTTCATGTCCAATAATATAAAATATAAATGATATATAAGTTTCACCCAATGAACTTGAAGGATTATTAATTCTAGATCCACTCATTAATATTTATAATTTATTTAATGGAATAATTGGAAATAATTTTTAAAATAACAATAAATATCCTTTAGATCTTGATTGTTTTTATCATAAAATAAATTAAAAATACATGTTTTTAAAAATAATTATAAGGTTAAAATATTAAATAAAAAAATAATAAACATGTAATAGGATATTATAAAATAAAATAAAATAATGAATGGGAAAAATAAACTATATATAAAACATAATAGAGGATAGATAACATTTTTCCTTCCATACCTTTGAAATAATTCAAAATCATTATAAAGAGGCCTTAAGATATTATGGAAGTTGATATAAGGATATCAATAGAAAATATAAATAATATGAACATGGATGAGTAATATTAATGAACAAAAATAAGGATAAATATAATAATACTTATAAGAATCATTTTTTGTGAATTATGAATCAATGAATGGGGAATGATAAAATGAAATGTATACATAGAAAATAACTATATAAGTTCAAAATGCGTGGATTGATATGTAATTTTATAAAAAATTTCTCCAATGGATGTTTAAGAATCCATCATATCGAGTGAAATATAGTGAGATAAACCCTTAAGATTTTAGTTATGTATGATTCCAAATAAAATGAATATTGAATATTAATAAAATTATATATCTGACAAAAAAATTATTATGAGAATAATATTTTAATGGATTAGTATAAATAAAATATAATTTAAAATATGTTCATAATATAAAACATACTATAGTGACCTAGTATCCTCATACATCGATATTACATATTTCTAGATGAATAGTCATTAAACAAACATGCAGTTGAGGACTATAATAGTTTATTTCCTTAGGAAACATGGAAATAGAAATAATTGGTCCCTAGGTAAACTACATCATCTCCCACTATTGTCTTCATAATAAGAACTCTTCATAGAAATATCATACATAAAACATTAATTAAAAACATGGAGAAGATAAAACATAAAAATTGTGAGCTCTGATGCCTAGTAAGGGTAAAAAAGGGAGATACACAAGCATAACAATAACTTAGTGATATGAAAACATGAGCATAAAATTTTAAATACATGATATACTTATAAAATATCATAATATTGAGTAATGGAATAAATATTTCTAGTTCATAATACCTGAATCATAATTGAATAAAAGTACATGAGCCATGAGATCCTAAAAATTGTAATAACACATAGATTAGTGGCATACAAATAAAATTATAAAATATTTTTTCAGGCCTACCAATGACAGTCCGTGTCTTTATTACACATTTATTCTTGATTTATTACATATGAGTACATGTAATATAACCAATAATATCCATAATTTTATTTTAGCTGTGTAATTTGGTACAATACATAACAACTTAGTCATGGGTACATTTCCATTACTGAATAATTCCATAACATACTCATATTATTACCCAATTCATAAAACTACATGGGATAACTTGGGGACATACATAAGAAAGAGGTGAGATAAAAATCCCATTAATGGAATAAAAAAAATATCAGGAAGAAGTTATGACTTGTTAGAAAATTAAAAAATAAAATGGACATAAAAGGGTTGAGAATAATGAACATGAACAACGAGTCCTGATATTTCATGTTAACATAATGGTAACATTAGAATGTGGAAAAAACATTAAAACTGAAATCATAAACATACGTTAAGGTAAAAACAAAGAAAAAATAATATAGTGTGATTATGATAACAATTATAATACCATACATGGAATCTCAGGGGACTAAAACATTATGCAATGCATTGGAGTTAAATATGATCTCACCAATCAAAATCATATCATGTAAATGCATATGTATACCCCATATATCATAAAATAAAAGAACATATATCATCACATTGAATCCAATTAAACTGGAGTATGTATTAAATAAATATAATTACCCAATCAATGAAGAATAAGTTTATAATTTTGAACAACCTATATAGTAAATGGGTACATGTATTGACTACACAATTATTTTTTATGGAAAATTACTATAAAAGTTTGGCAGCATGATGGATTCACATAAATGTTTGTTATAGGGAATAATGAGAGTGGAATGGGTCTATTATCACTAATAAATCATAATGGGAGAAATAGGAATATGGAATAAAATATACCAAAATTAGGAATTGGAGATAAGGGGCCTAAGATAGAGAAGTTACTTGAATAAAGAGGAATGGGAGAGGATCCCTTACCATGATAGGGTGATTCCTAAATTTAGGAGGAGATTCTTGTGAGAATGAGGGCATTATGGGAGGTCTCTAGAGAGGGGATTTATTACTAAGGATGTTCTCTATGTTTATGTAATGAACATGAATGGAGTATTGGGTGGGTTTACATAGTAAAAGAGGGGGGAGTTCTTTATTATTTCCCAAACATATTTTTTGGTCCTTATATAACAATGTAACCCCAACCACAAAAATTATAATGATTTTCACCATGGTTTACATCCAAGGGGATTGGTTTTACTTATTTTTATATCTAGATAGAAAACTTATTAAAATATTACCCTTAGTGATGTGAAATTGATTCACGTTCTTAATGAAATTATTTTAAAACATTAAAATATATTTTTCAGTTTTGAGGATTCCTAAAGTAGTTAAAAATTAATAAAATAAAAAAACAAATTATTTTAAAGGTGAAAAATATATTTTATCTTTAATACTATTTATATAATTCATTACATAACTTTTTAGTCATCGTATTATTGTAATGCACTCTGTATATTTATACCTAATTTAATTTCCCCCCAAAAATTCATCTTTAATAGAAAATCATGAAAGATTCACAGATGGATAATTTATATGTTATGATTACAAATATAATATTATTTTTTACAAAACAATCATTTTTAATGTATGAATATTTATATTTAAAATAACAATCAATATTTTTTGAGAAATTCTTGGTTTTTTGATAATAATATTTTTCAAACCCTATTTTTTTTAATTCATAAAATTATATTATCATATATAGTTAATAAATATTATTAGTAATATTTTTTTTCTAAATATAATTATTTTTAAAAAGTAATTCATCTATTAGGTATAATTTCATAATTTCAATTACATATTTAGAAAACATATTTTTTTATAGAATCAAAATAATTTATAAAGTAGTAATAATTAGAAGTAAATATAACAATTATTTTATTATAAATAAAATATATATACTCATATTACTTGGTTCATAATACATAACCTTCATTTACACTAGGAAAACCTTTGATAGTAAGTTTTATGAAGGTGATATATTTATGAGGTGGTTTAAGGTACATGGATTGGGCCATGATCATGAAGACCTTGAAATTATCCCATAAATGAATTTTTTTCGTTATTTAGTTTTTGGATAATGGATTAGTATTGGACAAAGGAAAATCCTAGTGATTATATATCCCATGGATACTTAGATTAAATGGATTAATAGAGTATGTTCCTATTATTTGAAGCCACCACTTCCTTTGCCTATGACAATTTGATTTTTCAAACCCCTATATTTATAGTAATGATATGATAACAATTAATCAACAAAATTATCAATGGAAATAATGCTTAACAATCTTATAAATTTGATAGAATATTAGAAAACCAAGGAAGTGCATGTGTTTTACATAACCATAAAACATAATAAGACATTTTATTAAATCCAAAAGGGTCTATTTTTAAAAAACGATCGCGTTTTTAAAATATTACTACCTTTAGAAGTTTCTCTCGCAGAATTTTCATTTCACACACTAAAAAAGATGAGGGTAACTTTGTTTCATCACATTATATGGTTCCAAACTTCTTCTTGAAACACATGGGTTCTCCAAAGCACATCAACTAGGTGCATTGTCTTACATTTACGAACATTGTATCTATGAACTATGATCTTCAAAACAAGATACTTATATAGAATATAATTATCTAATGAAAGAATATATGGATTGAGTATTTGAGAGAGGTTCTAGTGCAGACTTCTTTAACAAGGATAAAATAAAATTATGCACTTGATACTGGTTTATAGGGAGTGATAATAAATTTTCCACCACTCTAATATAGCCAAGGATGTAAAATGGACTGATGTATCCTGGAATAAGATTTCCCTTCTTTAAAAATACCATGAAATTCATCCATGGAGACATATAGATGAATTCCATGTGTCCAAAACTAAAATCTACACCTTAAATTTAATTTTCAGCATATATATTTTGGGGAATCTGAACAGCCATTAGGTTCAATTGAATGTTATTGACCCTTTTCAACATTTCCATGACCATTTCAGGACCATGGTGTTTGAATTTCCCAACTTCATCCCAATATTTTGATGCCCTGCACCTCTTCCCAAATGGAGATTCATAAGGATCCATTTGGATATATGAGTGGATACTATTATTGTATGGGAACTCGAACAGACGATGAAGTTGACCCTATCCATCTTTAAAGTCAATTGAGAATTCTCTTAATTTTTCCTTGAGTTTCTAGATAGTCTGCTTAGAGTGGACATATTTTTTTAGGTAATAAATCATTATGATGTTCAACTCAATATTTAGAGAATATTAGACACCCGTCTATAACAGGGAGGTAAATCATGGATCTCAATCATATACAATTGACAGTGGTGTTCCATGTAGCCTCACCACTTTTATATTGTATATCCTCGTAGGTTTATCAAGTGAGAAATAAAATAAAATTGTAATGATGGGAGAAGTACTTTTAACATTACCCACCATAACCCATATACCATTATTACCTCTAGGTTTATTTATTAGACCCGTGTAAAACTAAATTGTTATGTTTTACAATTTACTTGTTGGAATGGGTAATAGTTGTATCATCCCCTAGTTTTTTTCATTATAGACTTTACTTGTTGAAATAAAATACACCTCAATGTATATTTTGAAATCTACTTCGTCATATTTTCCAAAAATAGTCGTCTGGGAGATCTTGATACATCTCTGTTCTCCCTGTATAGATATGAAAGGTTGATCTACGCAATTCATCCTAAAAATCCCTCATTAACTATATATTTTATGGTACAAATATTTTTAACTTAAATCTTACTAATCATTATCCATTAATTGGGAACTATGAGGACATAACTTTCCTTGTAGCTTTACCTTCTTCTGAATTCCCACATCATCTCTTTGAGAATCATTTATCCTCTCTATAAGGGATGGTTGAGAAATCTTGTGCAAAAAAATTGTTTAATTTCCATCCTTTATGATCCACCTTTCCATCCTTTTCATGTTTAATAAGATCACATACTTCTCAATGGTCTTCAATGATAAAATTACAAGATTCTTTAAACTTAGAAAATAGGCCACTTTATTTTCTTTCCTAGGATAATTAAGGGTTGAGAGGTCAGAATCATAATAATCTGTAAATAACTTCATTGGAACATATTCAGATCAGTATATGTATATATAAAACTTAGGCTCCTATGATTCATATATAATTTACATGTCTACCAAAAGTGATAACACAGAAAAATTATAAATGTGATGATCACTACAACCAACTCCAGATCACGTATTGAGTTATTCTGTTCAAAATTTTTTATCTATAGTAAAGAATTAGATATCAGGTTTTCATTATTAATTAATAGATAAACCAATCCATTCTTATAGTCACACCTGGAAACAATAAAATTTTCCCCACTTGTGGTTAGTGTAACTACAAGTGCAGTGATAATCCTATTTTTCAACTCCATGAAGTTCTCCTCAAATTCCACATTCCAACAAAACATGACTCCCTTATGACTTTATTTGGATTGTGGTTTGAAAATCATGATAAATTTCACACAAATTTATGATAGTACACTACTAATATGAGGAAACTATATATTTATATAATATATATTGGCCTAAAACAACCTTAAATTGATTCTATTGTGAAAGGTCCATATATATCACATTTCTTATGACAATACTCCATAAGAAAGAGACTTCCTTCAACTAGAAATCACATTTTTTTTCTATTAATAATAATTCCACTTTTTAAGGTCATAAGATGAATGCTTAGATGATCCTCATAATCCAACATGATTTTTTAATATATTAGAATATCACTTATAATGAATATAATATTCATGGGGTAATTCATGAATAATAAATTCATCAATTCCATGAATATTATTACAGATTTTGTGAGTCTAAACGTAATTCATATGTTCTCATAGTGCCCATAACTTGTATATAAAGTAGTCCTGGGTATATCATCCTTATTCACCCTTACATTAAAATAAAATATACAAAGATCCACCTTGGAAATGTATTGGGATCCACATAGATGAACAAGGATGTCCTTAATCAATAGAAAATGATACTTATTATTTATAATGATCTTTTTTAGCTCACAATAATAAATGAAAAGGTGCATTGACCCATCCTATTTATTGATGAATATAACTAGTGCACCAAATGGTGAAGTACTTTGGTGCATGAAACCTTTAGCCATATTATCCTGTAGTTTTTTTTAGCTACTCGTGTTCAAAAAAATCCATTCTATACTGAGTCATTGATAATAGAAACATCCTATTTTTAATCTTTATTGAAAATTCAACCTCTTAACTTGGATAATGTATAGACAATTCTTTGAGAAACACATTATTGCATTCCATCACAATGGACATTTCTTCAAACATGATATTTTCCTTAGACTCAATCATTTGATCTATATATAATTACCTGTAGGGAAATAATATCGATGCTTGATATATTGATGAAAAATAAGATTAATCCTATTCTTTTCACTTGAAAAGAATCAGAGGACAATTTTCAAAATGAAGAGTGATTTACTTCTCTTGGTAATTTATGTTTACTATATATAAGAAAAGACAATACATACCTATAATTGTATCAAATTCAACAAAAAGGAGTATTAAAAGGTTCACAGGAAAGTTTATCAAACATATTTTGTCATGAGAGGAGTTATATACTTGGAAGAAATAATTTCTCTATTAATTGTATTCACTAACATCTCTACTTCCAAGATTTTTTATGTTTTTTTAGTAGTTATACTAGTCATATGGGATATGAACGATCTCAAAGAACTATAATAAAAAAAATTAAAAAACCTATTCATGAATGGATATCTATAGTACATATCCCCACTTCATTTTCGGTATCCACCTTAGTGGTTATGATGGAATAAACATAGCCTTGTAGCCTTGGAGGTTGTTGGAATTGATTATCATTGAAAACCCTTGAATTATGGTAGCAGTGAGCATAGTGTCCATATTATTTGAAATTTAATAATTAGAAAATTGTATAAGGATAAGATGGATCATTCCTTTCATCAGTTGCATTGGTGGGTTTCTACCATCATAAATTTCTAGACAGGTTTCCTTCGTTTCCACACCAAATGTATTTACTTCTCAACCGTAGGAAATTTATGGGGTTCCTTTTCCACAAATCTGACACGTGGGATTTTGAAATTTATAACCATAAATATATGTTTTCCATCACACCAGAAGAATTAAACTCAAATTTCTTATTCTTGTCTCCATGAGACCATTTATATTCATAGATATCCATTTCAACTTTAGTGTAACTCTAGATAATGTTTTCATAGCTATCAATTCCTGAGATCTCCAAGGCTTTTTGTATAATAGGATTTATCACAAAAAATAAGTGGTCAAATTTTCATTTAGGGGTAATGAAAATGGTGGAGGAATATAATAAAAGTCATGTGATATTTTCCTCATACGCTCTGATGGATTCATCATCTTTTTTTCTTGAGGGAAAGGAAAACCATTAAATTTTAAGTTATATTTTGTGAGGAGAATATATATCAAAAACTATTTTCGAGAATTCCTTCCACCTAATCACTTCAATATTTTTCTAAGGATTTGTATTCTTCATCAATACAAAATACTAATAATTTTCTTCCTGTATATGACAAATAACCATTATATCCTTCTATTTCTCAGAACATTTAACAATAGAGAAGATCTTCTCAATAAAGTTGAAGCATTGTTCCTTGATTAAGGGATATTATGGTCCACTAAAAGTTAGAAATGTTTTTCATATAAAGGGATCAACTATAAATTATTCTTCTTTAGGGTATTTGGGATTCCCCTTGATTGAGGTTTCTATTCCAAAATTGAATCTACCTATAGAGTATTGTCACTGAGTTCATTAATGTTGTTCGCATCTGGTTGAGAATCACAATGGGAATATCATCATAATTCCCGTCAAATAGGTTGTTTACAAAGATACTCATATGTATTATTGTTGGATAGTATAATGGGAAAATTATGTATCATATCCTTTACACTATTAATGACATAAATGGGAATACAAAAAATTAAAAGGGATAATTTTTAAATGACATTAATTCCTTTACTTTTAAATTTAATGGATTCAATTAAATTTATCCATATTCTATTCTCTATCATATAAACTTATGGGGATTTTTGTTCCATTAAAAAATGTTTCCTAATGAGCTTGTGGATTTTCCAATGAATATTCCTTGGGAATTTCAAACCAGTTTTGTTGCATGGAACATTGTCATAAACTGTTTCCTAATCTAGTCCTACTTAATTTGGTGATTTCGAGTTTTACCCCTACTTATATCTATACCAGAGCCACATCCACATGTAGTACCAAGAAATGGATGTATTTTTTTAGAAACAAGTTACTCTATTATTTATCCAAATATAGGGATTTCTTCATATGTCTATTTTTATAACTATGTCTTTATTTATAGTTATCTAATTCTAGTCAAAATAAATAATTAAACCTCAATTTTATACAAACTAAAAAAACCAATTTTATTACTACAAATTAATTCATGATTTATTACAATGGAGTACATGTAATGTAACAAAAAATATTTATATCTCTCGTGTCTTTGGGTAATTAGGTACAATACATAAAAACATAAACATAGGGTACATCACTATTATTGAAAACATCCTTAATAAGGTTACATTATTCCCTCCTTCTTAAAAGAGTATAGGATAACCCGAGGATCTACATAAGAAATGGGTCATATAAAAATATATATTAGGGAATACACAAATAATAGCATGAATAAGGTATTGCATGTTAGAAAATAGGCATATCTAATGGGTTATGAAATGGGTGAGAATCATAAACATGATCAATGAGGCGTGATATAACATTATAATAAAACGAAAACCTAGGAGCATGAAAAAAAATTTAACATGAAAAAACTATATTGGGACAAGGTTAACCACTACAAAAACATAAAATAACGTTCTTAGGATGACCACTCTCACACCTTGAATGGAATCTCATGAGAATAAAACATTACCAAATGCATTGGATCGCTATGTACGCACACCCGTCATAATCATATCATATACATATAGAAGTGTTCCATATATATTATATAAAATAAGGATATACTTAATCATATTTAATCCCATGATAGTGAAGTGTGGATACATACTTGTAAATACCCAAAAAATAAGTTTATCTGCATAAATTATAACACCCCTGATAAGAAATGGTTAGAGGTATTCACTACAGAATATTTTGGCATGGAAAATCAGGGTGAAATTTTGATAGCATAATAGGGGAACATAGATTTTCATGGAAATGATTTATGAGACTGAAATGGGTCACTTATCATTATACCTCCTAAGGGTAGTAATATGAATATACAATAACATATCCCAACGAAGGGATAAAATTTATTCGCATGAAATAACTAGAGGATAATAAAAATTATGAGATTCTTTAGAGATGGATATTAATATTAGATTATCATAAACATAGTAATAAAGAGTCTTTAGAAACAACAAAATTTTATCATAAAATATTTACCACTTTGGTAACTTTGAAACATAATCTTCACGACGAAATATCATTAAAAGAAACATAAAATATCATGAGGTTAAATACATTAAAAATATTTCATGTTCAAGGGGCTGTAAATACACATCATAAAAGAATATTTGTGCATAACATAACTTTATATATCAAATATGAAAAATTGAGATAATAATACCCTACAACTTTGGTATCATTTGAACCATAAACCTCATGAAAGGGAAATCCTAAAATGGATATGTAAACTAACTTAATATGGAGGACTATAATCATATAATACATTCATGATATATATATACATCAAATTAATGAAATATGTGGTGAATATAGAATTGTTATCACATAAGTATACTAGATTTTTAATTTCATTGATGTTTCATAGTTTTTGAACACCATATTATAATAATCTTTTGTTGATGTTATATTTCAACTAAATATGATTTTTCCTCAAGTGAAACACCACATTCTTAGTATGTAAAATCGTATTATTATTATTATCACAGAAAAAAATCATTCCCTATATCTTTTGTTACTTCAACTCCTTACCTGCATCTCTAACATACACTTATTACCCATCAATGGTTGAAAATGAAACAATTGATTATATTCTAGAAATCATTCAAAAAACAATCCACTAAAAATAAAAGCATAGATAATGGTACATCTCCATGTTACTATACATCCTTTAAATTATACATTCAAAACCCCCATAATGGATCATATTTTACAAGACACAGGGATATATCTGTTTAACCATTGAGACAAAGGAGTATCCAAATGAAAGCCTCTCCATTCTCTTTTCTCAGATTCAACCTGAAAATATAATGATTTTTTCCATTTATGTGTACAGACCCTTCATTTTGAATTTTTTCACCTCTTACATTATTATTGAATTATATTTATATAATTCATAATGTATGACGAATGGTGTTGGGTAAACTTTATATCTATACATTTATAACATTTTCAAGTCCTATTAGATCTATTCAATGTAAGATAAATAACAGTTCTAATATTTTAATCCCTCTATATCCACATCTCTAAAATTTTCTTTACATCCCTAAGATCATAGGTGGTGAATTTTCAAAAGTAAAATAAAATTTCATCATCTTAATTTGAATGCTCCGTATGAATTCCATGAACATATCACCCACAAACAAAATAAGAGTGATGAAATTCCAATAATAAAAAACCTTTAATAGTTGAAGTGACCCCCATTGAACAAAATGTAGGACTTATCTCTCACTCAATTGTCAAACATAATGATGAATTATCAGGTTACTTATTTCAACCCATAAATACTATATTTTATCTTTCACACCATATCATTCCTTGCCTTTTTCTTGAAAATTATTAGTTGATTCATAAAACACTCCACATCCAAATTACCATGAATGAATTCCATATTTTTATATAACTATTTAAGATGTAGCCTTGAATTATTGAATTTTAAACCATATACCACTCCCATAAATAGGTAAATCTATTTATTAACCTATTGTATATTAAAAAATAGAAGTAAAATTAATTATAATGATCCAATGAAAAGAAAGGATTCCATATATTACTTAATTTCTAACTCCTGCTATCTCATGCCACTAAGATGTTCCAAATTAATTTATATTTTGAGTTCCACACTATCTATAAAAACATGTAGTGAACATATGATCCTAGCCTTTTCCTTATTTATCTAACCTCAGTACATCACCTTATGTAAATATGATACATATATCATTATGGTACTTTATATTTTGTAACTCTTTCCCATGATTCCACAATCCTCGTGAATTTAGTTACATTTCTTCATCAATATAATTTTTTAATAACATATATATATTGTCTAAAATAACTGTCAACTATCTCATGAATCTATGTTCTCTCTAATGTAACCTTAAATTCCATATTTCTATTTAGATCTTCCTTGGAATTATTGGTTTATTTTATATTATATACTATATATTCCACAATATTGTGATCCTTTCATAGCATCCCCTCATTGAGGAAGAAAATTAAAATTCCCATGACCATCTGAAGTTTATTGTTCATGATAATAAATACAATGTATTCATCACCATATCATTACCAAAAATTTATACATGAAATTTAATTCAACTTGTGACTCTCCTATGAATTTACATGTAAATAATATGAACCTATAAAAAATTAATTAATATGAAATATACTAATTTTTTTCTCTAGAGAAATTACAGAATCTATTTCCCTATTCATTCCGATATACATGTTTTCTAATGAAAATTGGAAAAATTAATTAATTTTCAGCAAAAAACATTTGGAAAATGGAAATTATACCACATACTTTGCGATCTCACTTTGTAGTAATATTAATTAATTACATCAATCATTTTTATTTTTTTTCTTGGTTTGGTTTTCTTAAAATTGATTACTTTCCTAGAGAAAAAAACTGACACTCTCTATTACCATAATCACCCCATTATAAGATGTCATTAATTTTTAATTTATTATAGTCTCCTTCTCCAACATGGATCATAATTTGATGAATGTTATGAAATAATAGAATAATTATCAATATATGAAACCCACATAGATTCTTTGGAATTTTCTATAAATATAAAAAGTTTCAGTGTTCCCCTAAGAGACAATAAAAGTAGTTCCCCATATATCTATATGAAAGAGATTCAACTTCCAATTTTAATATCCATTTACATACATAAAAAATAATTTCACTTATTTATAGGGAGAGATTATTCATAAGTTATGTACTAAATTTTCTTGAGTTACAATATTTATTTAATAGCCTTGCATTTCTTCCTTTTTTCTCCATTGGAAATTATACAATCATGCAATAATTTTTTCTTCTAAATGTTGTTCAACTAGAAATCATTGATCATTATGATGTACTTGTTAGATATAATTTTTTATAATTAAAACTCTTTTTGACCACTATGTAAACCCATTCAATAATTCACATCCAAATCACATAATATATATATATATATATATATATATATAAATTTTTGTTATATAACTTTATAACAAAATCAAGTTCTTCAATAATAATTATTTCTATTATACCCCCTGAAACTCTCTGAATTTTCATATTAACATCACTCTTACGAATAATATATTTATATATATATTCCCTAAAATGAATATCAACAAAAAAATTACATACATAATTGACTATATGTCCTCTCATGTATGTTTAGTGAAATTAATCCTCATAATTTATTATCCACGACTCTAATGGACTGGTAAACTTAGTAATAATGTGATCTCATTATCAGCTATTGAATTTTCATAAAAACCATAGGAAAAACCTCTATAATTATACATTAAATCTGATAATACATTAATATAATTCATTTTCTTACAATCATATTCAAAAATAGAACTAGGGACTACCGATTTTCGTCGGCTACTTTCTATCTTCCCATCACCCTTCAGATGAATTTTTTATTACATGAATATCTCATACCATTTATATTAAAGGATATTATGGTAGTCCCATAAATTTAGTTTCACCCAATCTATAAATTTATAATGATTTCACTAAAACCTGAAATTGTAAGTCGATATTACTTATTTTTTTCTCAGAATTGGTACCGTTATTTACTATGAATCTGGTAGTGGTGATAGAAGTACCAAATCCCACACCAGCACTATGAATATCTCCCCAACTATAGCCAATTGATTTTGAATAATGTTGAAATTATTGACATGACTAGTCATTAATTTTGTAGTCACCATCTTGAAGTTAAGAGTCTACTCATCAGAAACACTTTGTTCATTGTGGAATGAATCTAATGCATGATCGTCATTATATAAATGATATGAGTATTTTTTTCCACCTCCCATATGTTGTGGTACATGTTTATACCAACATCATAAAAAAACCATGTTCTTTATATTTTAGTTTCATCTGTTCCCCTTTTTTCTATAACTTCTATATTGAACCCTATTGAGAGATGTTAAAATTATTTATATATATATATATCATTCAATATATATTCCATGAAATAAAAATTTAACCCATTGATGTTATACATACATACCTTGACTTATTTCAATGACACCCTCATAATAATACCCACACTCAATGAAAAGAATACATTATAATAAACAAATTTTTATATGTATTCAACTAATAATTAAGAAAACCATGTTCTTATACCACTTTTGTTTGTTGAAACAATCAATCTAGAACCCACCCTCCAAAATTAAACTTACCAAACAAGGACAAGATGTAATGGAATGAATTAAACCTAACTTCAGTGTATCCATATATAAGATTAATATAATAAGGTCTAAATGAATTTTCCTTTCCTCTCCATAATTAAAATACTATAAAATAAAATAAAAAATGAAAGATATAGAATAATTCAAAACATTATGGAATAAAAATTATTTACTTAGTTGAGGAATTTTCATTCTCCCCAATAGGAACAATAAACCATTACAATTTAGAAGAGTAAAAAAAATATAATGTTCATTGATTTAATTCTACATAAAATAAAAAAACTTCATGATTAAAAAATATAAGATGAATAATACAACAACCATTATTTTATTATAGTGTCCCCACCATCAATCTTATAGATAATCCTGTCATATGTGTCAAGTTGCACAACAATATGATCTTTGCAATTCATTATTTAATTGACCATGGAAATAAGTACTAGAAGACCACTTCACTGAATGATTATCCCTTTTAATAAACAACACATTACTTCCTAAAATCATCTTTCCACATTACAAACTCCTCCCTTCCTGATATGAGAAAAGAATAATATATATAGATATATATATATTATATCCCCTCTCAAAATTATAATTTATATATAATGAATAAATGACAATATAGGAATGAAATATTTAGTATATCCATAGATTATCTATATAACAATTTTATTTCAAAATAATATTTCAACATATACTATAAAATTATCCACATAATATTTCTTCCTTATTGCATTATTAAATATAGCTCCCTCATGAAATATTGAAACTAATTAATGGTGTGATATAAGACTCTTAATAAAGGGAAGAAACAAGAAAGAGACATGGAGGATTATATCATAAAAATGAAAGAGAACTTGAACAAGGTATAAATGACAGATTAATGAGAAAATATCAGGGAATTATGGAATCATTGAATGTGATTATAAGGAATGATAGAATAATCATAAAAAATTTATTTAGAATATTGAACCATAAACTCATCTTCATATAGGAATAATATTTTTGAATGAAATAGGATTGTGAATATATAAAACAACAGTCACGAAACTTGGTAACATTATATAATTATTTTTCACAAGAACAATAATATAAAATCATAACATATTTCAAGGTTAACTGTAAATACCATCACAATATAGTTTATCAATAATCACTTCTCATGTTCTATATCATAGTGGAATAGAATAAAATTTCAAGTCCAGCAATATAAAATATAAATGATAGATATGTTTCACCCAATGAACTGGAAGGAATATTAATTCTATATCCACTCATCAACATTTATAATTTATTTAATGGAATAATAGGAAATCATTTTGAAAATAACAATAAATATCCTTTGTATCTTGATTGTTTTTTATCATGAAATAAACTATAAATACATGTTTTTAAAAATAATCATAAGGTTAAAACATTAAATAAAAAAAAAATAAAAATGGAATGGGATATTATAAAATGAAATAAAATATAATAATGGGACAAATAAAATATGTAGAAAATATAATAGAGGATAGATAACAATATTCCTTTCATACCTTTGAAATAAGTCAAAATAATTATAAGGAGGCCTTAAGAGAATATGGAAGAAGATATAAGGATATCAATAAAAAATATAAATAATATGAACATGTATGTGTAATATTCAAGACAAAAAATATGGATAAATATAATAAAACTTATAAGAATCATTTTTGGTGAATTAGGAATCAATGAATGGGGAATGATAAAATGACATATAAACTTAAAAAATAACTATATAAGTTGAAAATGTGTGAATTGATATGTAATTTTTTAACAAATTTATCCAATTTATGTTTATGAATCAATAATATCGAGGGAAGTATAGTGAGATAAACCCTTTAGATATTGGTAATGTATGAATCCAAATAAAATGAATATTGAATATTAAAAAAATTATAAATCTGATGAAAAAACATGATTATGAAAATAATATTTTAATAGATTAGTATAAATAACATACAATTGAAAATATGTTCATAATATAAAACATACTATAGTGACCTAGGATCCTCATACCTTGATATTACTTATTTCTAGATGAGCAGTCATTAAAAAAACATACACTTGAGGACCGTAATATTTAATTTCCTTAGGAAACATGGAAATAGAAATAATTGGTCCCTAGGTAAACTGTATCATATCCCACTATTGTCTTCATAATAATAACTCTTCTTAGAAATATCATACATAAAACATTAATTAATAACATGGAAAAGGGGAAACATAAAAAGTGTGATCTTAGATACCCTCTAAGGGTAAGCAAGGGAGATACACAAGCATAACATGATCTTAGTGATATGAAAACACGAGCATAAAATTTTAAAGCCATGATCTACTTATAAAATATCATAATATTGAGTAATGGAATAAATATTTGTAGTACATAATACCTGAATCATGATGGAATAAAAGTACATGATCCATGATATCCCAAAAATTAGAATAAAGCATAGCTTCATGGAAAACAAATAAAATTATAAAATATTTTTTCAGGCCTACCAATGACAGTCCGTATCTTTATTACACATTTATTCCTTATTTATTACATATGAGTACAAGTAATATAACCATGAAGATCCCTAATTTTATTTTAGTTGTGTAATTTGGTACAATACATAACAACTTAATCATGGGTATATTTCCATTATTGAATAATTTGTTAACATACTCATATTATTCCCCAATTCATAAAACTACATGGGACAACTTGGGGACATACAAAAGAAAGAGGCGAGATAAAAATCCCATTAAGGGAATAAAAAAATAATATCATGAAGAAGTTATTACTTGTTAAAAAATTCACAAATCAACGGGACATAAAAGGGTTGAGAATAATGAACATGAACAATGAGTCATGATATTTCATGTTAACATAATGGTAACATTAGAATGTGGGAAAACATTAAACATGAAATCATAAACATAAGTTAAGGTAAAAACCCAAAAAAATAATATAGTGTGATTATGATAACAATTAGAATACCATACATGGAATCTCAGGGGACTAAAACATTATGCAATGCATTGGAGTTAAATATGAGCTCAACAATCACAATCAGATCATGTAAAGGCATATGTATGCCACATATATCATAAAATATAAGAACATATATCATCACATCAAATAAAATTAAATTGGAGTATTTATTAAATAAATATAATTACCCAATCAATGAAGAATAGGTTTATAATTTTGAACAACCTATATAGTAAATGGGTACATGTATTCGCTACACAATTATTTTTGATGGAAAATCTCTATAAAATTTTGGCAGCATGTTGGATTAACATAAATGATTGTTGTAGAGAATAATGATAGTGAAATGGGTCTATCATCCCTAATAAATCATAATGGGAGAAATAGGAATATGGAATAACATATAACAAAATTAGGAATTGGAGATAAAAGGACTAAGAAAGAGAAGTTACATGAATAAAGTGGAAAAGGAGAGGATCCCTTACCATGATGAGGTGATTCCAAAATTTAGGAGGAGATTCATGTGAGAATGAGGGCATTATGGGAGGACTCAAGAGAGGGGATGTATGAGTAAGGATGTTATCCATGTTTATGCAATAAACATGAATGAGATATTGGGTGGGTTTACATAGTAAAAGAAAGGGAAGTTCTTTATTATTTCCCAAACATATATTTTGGTCCTTATATAACAATGTAACCTCATCCAAAAATGTTATAATAATTTTCACAAAGGTTTACACCCAAGGGGATTGGATTTACTTATTTTTATGTATATATAGAAAACATATTAAAATATTACCCCTAGTGACTTGAAATTGATTCACGTTCTGAATGAAATTATTTTAAAACATTAAAATGTATTTTTGAGTTTGGAGGATTCCTAAAGTAATTAAAAATTAATAAAATAAAAAAACAAATTAATTTAAAGCTGAAACATAGATTTTATCATCGATACTATTTATGTAATTCATTACATAACTTTTTTGTCATCGTATTATCGTAATACACTCTCTATATCTATACCTTATTTAATTTTCTCCCAAAAATTAAACTATAATAGAAAATCATGAAAGATTCACTACTAGATAATTTATATGTTATTATTACAAATATAATATTCTTTTTTACAAAATATTCATTTAGAATGTATGAATTTTTATATTTAAAATAACAATCAATATTTTTTGAGAAATACTTGGTTTTTTGATAATAATATTTTTCAAACCCTATTTTTTTAATTCATAAAATTATATTATCATATATAGTTAATAAATAGTTTTTATTATTATTTTATTAAATATCACTTATTTAAAAAATTAATTGATCTATTATGTATAATTTCATAATTTAAATTACATTTTAAAAATTTTTTTTTTTTGTTTTATAGAATAAAAATAACTTATAATAAGTAATAATTAGAAGTAAATAAAAAAATTATTCTATTATAAATAAAATATATATAATCATATTACTTGGTTCATAATACATAACCTTCATTTACACTAGGAAACCCTTTGAGGTTAAGGTTAATGAAGGTGATATAGTCATGAGGTGGTTTAACATACATGGTTTGGGCCATGACCTTGAAGAGCATGAAATTATCCCATAAATGTTTTTTTATCATGATTTAGTTTTTGGATAATGACTTAGGATTGGTCAATGGAAAATCCTAGTGACTATATATCCCTTTGATACTTAGATTAACTGGATTAATAGAGTATGATCCAATTATTTGAAGCCATCACTTCTTTTTTCCTATGAAAATTTGATTTGTCAAACCCCTATACTTATACTAATGATATGATAACTGTTAAGAAACAATATTATCAATGGAAATGATTCTTAACAGTCTTCTAAATTTGGTAGAATATAAGAAAACCAAGGAAGTTCATGTGTTTTCCCTAACCATAAAACATAATAAGACATTTAATTAAATCCCAAAGGGTGTATTTTTTAAAAAGGATTGAGTTGTTAAAATATTACTACCTTTAGAAGTTTTTCCCATAGAATTTTCATTTCACATAGTGAAAAAGATGAGGGTAACTTTGTTTCATCACATTATCTGGTTCCCAAATATCTTTTGGAAACATGTGGGTTCTCCAAATCACATTGACTGAGAGTATTGTCTTACATTTCCAAACATTGTATCTATGATCTATGATCTTCCAAACAAGATCCTCATATAAAATATAATTATCTAATAATAGAATATATGGATTGAGTATTTCATAGAGATTCTAGTGTATACTTTTTCAAGAAGGTTAAAAAAACATTATTTACTTGATACTAGTTTATAGAGAATCGTAATAAATTGTCCACCACTCTAATATAGCCAAGGATGTTAAATGGACTTATGTATCCTGGAATAAGATTTCACTTCCTTCAAAATACCATGAAATTCATCCATGGAGACATATAGATGAATTACATATGTCCAAAACTAAAATCTAGGCATTAAAAATGAAGGTCTGCATATATATTTTGTGAAATCTGAACAGCCATTATATTCTAATAAATGTTATTGACCTTTTTCACCATTTACATGACCATTTCAGAACCATGGTGTTTTCATTTCCCAACTTTATCCCGGTATTTTGGTTCTCTGCACCTCTTCCCATAAAGGGATTCATAATGATCCATTTGGATACATGAGTGGATACTATTGTTGTATGGGAACTCGAATAAAAGATGATGTTGACCCTATCCCTATTTGATGTAAATTGAGCATTCTCTTAATATTTCCTTGAGTTTCTAGATAGTCTTCTCAGAGTGGCCATATTTTTTAGGGTTATAAAGCATTATGTTGTTCAACTCAATATTTAGAGAATATTAGACACCTTTTTATAACAAGGAGGTAAATCTTAGATCTCAATAATATAAAATTGACAGTGGTGTTCTATGTAGCCTCACCAGTTTTATATTGTATATTCGTGCAGATTTATCAAGTAAGAAATCCAAAATTTTTTTAATCAAGTGATAAATACTTTTAACATTACCCACCACAACCCATATAACATTATTTCCACTAGGTTTATTTATAGGACTAGTGTAAAACTAAATTGTTATGTTTTACAATTTTTTTGTTGGAATGGGTAATGGTTGTATCATCCCCCAGTTGTTTTTCATTATAGACTACACCTGTTGTAATAAAATACACCTCAATGTATATTTTGAAATCTACTTCATTATATTTCCCAAAAATAGACGTTTTGGAGATCTTGATACATCTCTATTCTACCTATATAGATATGGAAGGTTGATCTATGAAAATCAACATACAAATTCCTCTTTTACTATATATTTTATGGTACAAATAATTTTAACTGAAATCTTACTAATCATTCTCCATTAATTGGGAACCATGAGTACATCACATTCCTTATAGCTTTACCTTCTTCTGAATTCCCACATCATCTCTTTGAGAATCATTTATCCCCTCTAAATGGATAGTTGAGAGATCTTGTGCAAAACAATTAATTAAGTTCTATCCTTCATGTTCCACTTATCCATCATTTTCATGTTTATCAGGATCACATCCTTCTCAATGGTCATCAATGATAAAATTACAAGATTCTTTTAACTTAGAAAATCTGAAACTTTATTTTCATTCCTAGGATAATTATGGGTTGAGGGCTCATAATCATTAATAATCTATAAATATCTACATTGGAACATATTCAGATCATTATATGTATATATACATATTATGATCTTATGATGCATATATATTTTACACATCTACCAAAAGTGATAACACTGAAAAATTATAAATGTTATGATCACTACAACCAACTCCAGATTATATATTGAGTTGTTCTGTTCACAAAATTTCATCTATAGTAAATCATATGATATCAGGTTTTCATTATTAATTAATAGATAAACCAATCCATTCTTATAATCACACCTGTAAATAATAAAAGGTGCCCCACTTGTGGTTAGTGTAACTACAAGTGCAGCGATAATTCTATTTTTCAACTCCATGAAGCTATCCTCAAATTCCACATTCCAAAAAAAGATGACACTTTTCTAAGTTAATTTGGATTGTGGTTTTAAAATCCTAATAAATCTCACACAAATTTATGATAGTACCCTACTAATATGAGGGAACTATATATTTATATCATAGATATTGGCCTAAATCAACCTTAAATTGATTCTATTGTGAAGGGTCCACATATATCACATTTATTATGACAATAATCCATAAGAAAGAGACTTCCATCAACCAGAAATCACAATTTTTTTACTCTTCATAATGATTCTACTTTCGTAAGGTCATAATCTGAATGCTTAGATGATCCTCAAGATCCTACATGATTTTTAGTATATTAGAATATCACTTATAATGAATATAATATTTTTGGGGTAATTCATAAATAATAAATTCATCAATTCCATGAATATTATTACAGATATTTTGAGTCTTAAGGGAATTCATATGATCTCATAGTGCCCATACCTTGTATGCAAAGTAGTCCTAGTTATATCCTCCTTATTCACCCTTAAATTAAAATACACTGTCCAAAACTCCACCTTGGATATGTATTGGGATTCACATAGATGAACAAGGATGTCATCAATCCATGGAAAATGATACTTATTATTTATAATGATATTTTGTAGCTCACAATAATAAATGAAAAGGTGCATTGACCCATCATTGTTCTTGATGAATATTACTAGTGCAACCAATGATGATGTACTTTGGTGTATAAATCCTTTAGCCAGATTATCCTGTAGTTGTTTCATTAGCGACTCAGGTTGAAAAAAATCCATTCTATACTGATTCATTGAAAATTGAAACATCCTATTTATAATCTCTATTGAAAATTCAACCTCTTTACTTCGATAAAGTATAGACAATTCTTTGAGAAACACCTTAGTGTATTCCCTCGCAATGGATATTTTTTTCAAAGATTATATTTTCCTTAGACTCAATCATTTGATCTATATATAATTACTTGTAGGGAAATAATATCAATGCTTGATATATTTGTGCAAAATAAGATTAATCCTATTATTTTCACTTGAAAAGAATCAGAGGACAATTTTCAAAATGAAGAGTGATTTACTTTTAATGGTAATTTATGTTTCCTATATATTAGAAAATCTAATCCATACCTATAATTATATCAAATTCAACAAAAAGGAGTATTAAAAGGTTCACTGGGATGTTTATCCAACATATTTTGTCATGGGAGGAGTTATATACTTAGGAGAAATAATTTCTCTATTAACCTTTTTCACTAACATCCCTACTTCCAAGTGTTTTTGTGGTGTTTTAGTAGTTATACTAGTCATATGGGATATGAATGATCTCAAAGAACTATAATAAAAAAACTAAAATACCTTTTCCTGAATGGATATCTATGGTACATATCACCACTTCATTTTGGGTATCCACCTCAGTGGTTCTCATGGAATAAGCATAGCCTTGCTGCTTTGGAGGTTTTTGGAATTGATTATCTTTGAAAACCCTTGCATTACGGTAGTAGTGAGCATAATGTCCTTATTCTTTAAAATTGAATCATTTGAAAATTTTACAATGATAAGATAGATAATTCCTTTCTTCAAATTGCATTGGTGGGTTTCTCCCGTCATCAATTTCTAGATAGGTTTTCTTCCTTTCCACACATAAAGTATTTACCACTCAACCGTAGGAAATTTATAGTGTTCTTTTTCCACAAATCTGACACGCGGGATGTGGACATTTATAACCATAAATATATTTTTTCTATCACACCACAAGAATTAAACTCATATTTCATATTCTTGTCCCCATGAGACCATTGATATTCACAGATATCCATTTCAACTTTAGTGTAACTCCAGATAATTTCTTCATAGCTATCAATGAGTTAGATCACCAAGGCTTTTTGTATACTTGGATTTGTCACAAAAAACAAGTGGTCAAATTTTCATTTAGGGGTAATTAAAATGGTGGAGGCATATAATAAAAGTCATGTGATATTTTCCTCATACGCTCTGATGGATTCATCATCTTTTTTTCCTGAGGGCAAGGAAAACCATTCCATTTTAAGTTAGATTATGTGAGGAAAAAATATATCAAAAAATATTTTCCAGAATTCCTTCCACCTAATCACATCGATCTCTTCTTCATGATTTGTATTCATAATTAATGCACAATACTAATAATTTTCTCCCTCTATATGACAAATAACCATTACATCCTTTTATTTCTTAGAACATTTAATGATGGAGAAGATCTTCTCAATAAAGTTGAATAATTGTTCCTCTATTAAGTTATATTATGATCCACTAAAATGTAGATAAGTTTTTTATATAAAGGGATCAACTATAAATTATTCCTTTTTAGGGTATATGGGATTACCCTTGATTTAGGTTTCTATTCCAAAATTGAATCTACCTACAGGGTTTTGTCACTGAGTTCATTATTGCTGATCCCATCTGGTTGATAATCTCATTGGGGATATCATAATAATTCCCGCAAAATTGGTTTTTTACAAAGATCCTCATATGTCCTATATTTGGATAGTATAATGGGAAAATTATGTATCATAACTTTTAAACTATTAATCACATTAATGTTAATATAAATAAATAAAAGAGAGAATTTGTAAATGACATTAATTCCTTTACTTTTAAATTTAATGGATTCAATACATGTTATCCATATTCTATTCACTATCTTAGAAACTTATGGGGATTTTTGTTCCATTAAAAAATGGTTCCTAATAAGCTAGTGAATTTTACAATGAATATTCCATGGGTATTTCAAACCAGTTTTGTTGCATGGCCCATTGTCAAAAACTGTTTCCTAATCTTTTCATACTTAGTGGGGTGATTTCAGGTTTTACCCCTACTTATATGTATAACAGAGCCATATCCACATGTAGTATGAAGACATGGATTAATTGTTTTTAGAAAAAACTTACTCTATTATTTACCAAAACATATGGATGTCTTCATATGTTTAGTTTTATAACTATGTCTTTCTTTATAGTTATCCAATTCTAGTCAAAATGAAGGACTAAACCTCAATTTTATACAAAATACAAAAACTAATTTATTGATTAAAAATTAATTCATGATTTATTAAATAGGATTACATGTAATGTAACAAAAACTATTTATATCTCCTATGTCTTTGGGTAATTATGTACAATACATAAAAAAATAAACATAGGGTACATCACTATAATTGAAAACATCCTTAATAAGGTCACATTATTCCCTCCTTCTTAAAATAATATAGGATAACTCGAGGATGTATATAAGAAAGGGGTCACATAAAAATCTATATTAGGGAATATGAAAATAATAGCATGAATAAGGTATTTCATGTTAGAAAATTGGGATATCCAATGGGTCATAAAATGGGTGAGAATCATAAACATGATCAATGAGGCGTGATATAACATTATAATATAATGAAAACCTGGGAGCACAAAAACAAAATTGAACATGAAAAAACTAGATTGGGAGAATGTTAACCACTAAAAAATATAAAATAACGTTCTTAGGATGACCACTCTCACACCGTGAATGGAATCTCATGAGAAGAAAACAATACCAAATGCATTGGAGCGCTATCTATGCACACCCGTCATAATCATATCATGTACATATAAAAGTGTTCTATATAAGTTATATAAAATAAGGATATATGTAATGATTTTTAATCCCATGATAGTGAAGTGTGGATACATACATGTAAATACCGAAAAAATAAGTATATGTTCATAAATTTTAACACCCTTGATTGGAAATTGTTAGAGGTATTCACTACACAATATTTTGGAATGGAAAATAATGCTGAAATTTTGACAACATAATAGGGTAACATAGATGTTCAGGGAAAAGAGTTTTGAGAGTGAAATGGGCCACTTATCATTATACCTCCTAAGGGTAGTAATGGGAATATAGAATAACATATACCAACATTAGGAATTGGAGATAAAAGTTATTCAATATTGAAGATACTTGAATAAAGAGGATAGGGAGATGATTCCTCACCTAGAGAGGGTGATTCCAAAAGCATTGGAGGAGATTCTTGAGAGATTGGAAGAAATATGGGAGGACTATATATAGGGGAGGGCATAGTAAGTTATTTATTCAAGTGTTTTTAGTGAAGTGTAATATGATATTAGGAGGGTTTATATATTAAATGAGAGGGGAGTTATTTATTATTTTGAAAACATATATTTGGGACTATATATAATAATGAAATCAAATAGCAAACCATCTCTTGGTTTTGACCCCTCATATAATTTATTACATCAATTATGGTTCATAATGATTACAAAACATGCATTGTATATTTAAACTATATATAAGGTTTACCTAAAAATTAAATTTTGTTAGGAAAATATGAAAAATTAATAGTTGAATATTTTCATCATTGTGCACCAAAAATAATTTTATTTTTTCCTAAATAATATTTTAATGATGTGAATTTTTTACTTTAAAAATAAGAATTAAAATTTATTAATAAATACTGAGTTTTTTATAATATTAGTTTTTTAAACGTAATAAAAATTAGTTATGACTTCGTAAAATTATACCGTCAAATATACATAATAAGTATTAAATTAATAATATTTGTTTAAAAAATAACCATTACTAAAATATTGATTCAATTTTCAAAGGAAGTGTTTTAATTGAAATAACATGTTACACAAAAATATATTTTTTGGTTTATCTATCAAAATCATTTATAATGTAAAAACAATAAGAAGTAAATATAACCTTTATTTTATGAAATATACAATATACATATTCATAATATTAATGTTTTGATAGATAGCCTTTTATTACACAATAAAATCCCTTTAGGGTAAGATGTGCGATGGTGAGACAATAATGGGGTGGCTTGATGTACATAGGTTGGGTTGTGATCATAATGAGATTTAAATAATCTTGTAAATGGTTTCCATTATGCTTTAGTTTTTTATATATCATCCTAAGCTATGCGATGGGAAAATCATAGTGATTTTATCTCTGAAGGAAGATCTAATAAATGGGCTTCATAGTGTACAATCTTACAAGTTGAACCAATCAATTCCCCTGTATATGTCAACTAGATATTTAAAAAACTTTTATTTATACTAATCATAGGATAACTGTTCAACAACTACATTATCAACAACTATTATTATTAAAGGTATTTCAAATATGATATGATATAATAAAACAAGGTATGTGAAATTACTTTACATAACCATAATATATAATAATAAATTTAATTAAAAAAAGGGACTTTTATTTTAAATGGATTAGATGGTTAAACTGTCTACCAAAAATTTCAAACATTTTAGGATTGGTTTAACCACCCATGTACGGACATCTGGCCTTAGATTACCTCCCCTGTATGCACATTTGGGCTTAGGATAACTAGCCATATACCCTTGGATATCATATAACACTAATTATTTTCTAACACTTTAGAAGGATATACAGGTCCCACCTTTCTTATAATGAAAATAAAATATATATCTATGCCATAAGGTCATAAAAAATTAATCATATCATAACCCATGACATGAAATGGGTTTTATAAAAAATCCATCATATCATAACCTATGAAAAATAATTTTATTTCATAATCATTTCATCATTTCTTCATAGTATAACCCATGGAAAAGGAGTGGGTCTCATAATAACTTTATCATGACATATCTTATGGAAGTCAAATTGGTTTCATAAACATCTTGTCATTATAAACATAAAAAACTCATTGAAATTAGAATAATGGTATTTATATATCATATCCACAATAAGGGAAATGTATAATCAACAAATTTCATTATACTTGGAATATTCTTTTGAATGATCATTTAATACATTTCATGGGGAGTATATACATTATGATTTTAAAAACACATTTTAATGCATAAAATATGTTGAAAACAATTTTCTTGGAAAAGTTAAATTAAAAAATATATAGAAATTAATAATGAAAATGATGTTCATGATGACATGATGTTTCATTCATGCCGTACATGTTAAGACAACGATTATTTTAATATTTTCATTAAAATCAAAACATTCATTTTTTTTTGAAAATTACATGAATCATACTAAAACATTTATTTTTATAAAAATAGAAACATTGGTAAGAATTTCGTTTAAAAATCATAGGAGAAATATAAAATATTTTTGAACATATTTTATAGAAAACATGGTTTGGGAAGAAAATGGATTTTTGAATGAAGAGATAAATAATGTAGGATTTTTTTGAAACCATTTTCTCAATTATTTTAATATCCAAAGAGTATAAAAATAGTACCAATTCATTAAAATATAATTAATAACCATAGTATAATTAAATTTATCTATTTCATGAGGGATATATCACAATATATTTTCATCAGAAACATAATCATAAATTCTCTTGATAAGTGATGAGATAGTAACATTAAATCATTACCACATTGGTAAAATTAAATCATAAGACCCATGATGTAATTAAAAAATTTAAATTAAAATATCACGAGGATAAATAAATTCATGGTACCATATGTAAGAGGGGATTTATAAAAACCTCGTGAAAGAGTATAGGTTCATAACATAACTTACATCTCGAGGAAGGAAAATTGAGACACAAATCCCCTGCATATTTGGTAAATTTTTAACAATAAAACCCATAAAAGTGATATCCTAAAATGGGTATGTTGATAATAATAATTTTATTTATAATAATAATAAAATATAATTTTTGGAAAAACATACAAAACATAAAATATATGTGTTGTGAATATGGAATTTGTATCACAAAAAATAAAGTTTTGGGGGAAAAACCTTAACTCATTAGTAATAATTTAAATCAAACCCAAAATAAATAATAAAATAATATAAGACATTAAATATTGTTAAAATATGAAAATTCATTATATAACATTTCAATGGGTGAATTATATAAACTATATTAAAAATGAGTGGTGAATTTTCATGTCTCGCAAAAATAAATGAGAGACAAAAAATCCATTACGTTTAGTGCTAACATCCATTGTACATGTACAAAAAATATTTATAACAAATAGAATTTTATTATAAATATAGAAAAATATTTATTCAATTCATTTAATATTTTATTTTATCATAACTTTATGTTAAATGTTTATAAACAATTCCATGTTAAAGTAATGTTTTGGGAAAAACTGTTTTGTTTTTAATATATATTTTAATTTGTTATTTTGGGTACTCCTACATTGATCATGGTTAAACAATATCAATAATTTTAAGCAAAAAATTAATTTCATATATATTTATTGTATATTTATTTATATTAATACCTAAAATTTAGTAATAGAAAAGGAAATACACCGTTCTTGGAGACAGTATGTTATACATAATCATGAACACTGTATTCATTTTCCTATCGAAAAAAATAAATAATGGTAAATGAAATATTACCATTAAAAACTAATTTTTATGTCATATATATCATATATTCTCATTATATCCATCCTTATTATCTTCAATGTAAAGAATGAATGAATGACATTTCCTCGTGAGGTGGTAGTTCACCGTATACATGAGCAACATTATCATATATCATCAAAATGGAGTTTATTAAGTAATGTGTCATATAATAATTCCATAATTATAATAATATCTCAAATATCCTATTTAAATTGTAAATAAATCATTATTTATATCCTTGAGACGTTGTAAAGGAAAACATATGGCATTGGTTAGTGATATAGTAGTACGTCGTACACACAAACGATGATTTCATAACCCACTTGATGGAAGTAGAGATGGTTGTAGGTCATGAAATTAACATGAAAAAAATTATATGGAATATATTGAGTTGTTTTATATCATAATAACATAACAATTATTTAGGGATTAATAGGAAGAATTAAAACAGAAACACTTGTTGATGAATGTTACCTATTCTTCGAGTATCCTACATAGGGTTCCACCAAATCCATTTCTTGAATGGTTTAATGTCAATAGAAAGGATTAAAGGATGTGATGAATTATTTATTTGGATTATTTTGGGAATGTATCTTTTAAACCATTAGTGGTTTATTTCTATGAATAAGATAAGATAATTGGTGACCTTTTATTAGTCTGGGGTGTGACAGACTTGTTCTTTGTTTTAACGAAAGAATTCCAACCAGGTTTTATTCAAGTAACATGTATGAAATAATTAAAAATTATAAATAATATAATATATATTGGTGATATATGGAAATAAAACTTTCTGTGTAAATGTTTCAGGTTATTTTTAACACTTATATTTGTAGTTTAACCCCTAAGTAAACCAAATTTTACTTTAACCGTGCTAAATAATTTTTATAGTTTTTATTATTCATTTTTGTCAAAAATTTAGTTAGAATTATAAGATATTATAAATTATTATAATTAAAAATATTTTATCCATTTTTAAAATTTCTATTCTTATAATTGAACATTTTAATTTAATATTAATCTCGCAGATGCGATGAGAAAGTATGTTTTTAAAGATAAAATGTTCTAAAGATTAAAATGTTTTATATAAAAGTTCATTACAAAATATATTTCAACAAACTAAATTGGATTAATCAATGTATAATTTAACTTATTTTATATTAAAACAAATTTAAAATAAAATTTAACTTCATAAATATATTTTAAAAAATTAGCATTCATTTTAAATTTATTATTTTCTATTATTCATCAAAATTGATTTTTTTTTAGAAAAATACATAAAAGTCACTTTACGATAATTTTGACATGAATATTTATTTAATTAATTTTATTAAATAAAATTATCTTTTCTAAAATTGTGAAAAATTAATTTTTTTATTGTTCAAAAAAATAATTATTTTAGAAAATTTTATTTTTGAAACATATAATTAATTTACCAAAAAAGGATTTTTCTATCTAAATGTATCCTTAATATAAATGAATTATAATTAATATTTATGGAGTAGTTATTACTATTCATATATCTGTGTTTAATGTCTATGTTATAATGGTCACTTTGAAATAACTATATTTATATTATATTATGCTTTTATAATAACTCAGTGTCATGTGTAGTGTAAGATAACCCATTGATTCATGCAGTGAATGATTTTCTCGATGTTTCATATAGTGAGAGACATTAAAAAAAATTATATTATTCGAGAAAAAGTTATTCATAAGAACTTGAGGTTCTACATTTACCCCCTCCTAAAATGAGATTCACCCTCAAAATACATCAAAATTTTGCAAAAAAATAAGGATACATCTGCCTTATCCTATCCCCAGGTTCCCATGTAGCTTCATGACATTGAAGGATTCACCAAAAGACTTTGACTAGGTGAGTGTCCGTATTTCATAGATCTTTGTCTTTGCGATAAAACATCTCCATGGAGTTTACCTTATAAGAAAGTCATAGCTCTAGTATTTTGACCTTAGTGTTCAGTACATGTTAATGGGTTGTTATGTACATCCAAAAGAGAGATACATAGAATATATTTTATTCTTGAGAGAGGATTGGTGGAATCCGAAATAGATAATATATAGTCTCAATAAGGTCTAAAATTTAAAAGGGTCCAATATACGATGTTTTAGTTTCCCATACTTCATTAATCTCATAACCTTTTTCCATGGAGAGATTTGTAGAAATCCTCCATCAAGAAATTCAAATTAAAGACCACATAATAGATTATCAGCATATTTTTTTTAATGATTTTGATCGACCATTCCATGTTACCGAATAGATCTAACACTATGTACCATTTATTCATCTATTCTAGCTCCCAAAAAATTTATTTCCCCAAATTCATTCTTGTATATAGGAGGTCAACATTTATTTCCTTATAGGGACTCATAAGGATTCATATGAATGCTTAAGTTAATGATATTTTTGAAAAAACTCAACTAGAGGAAGGTATTGATCCCGAACACCATCGAAATCCATAGTAGAATAACTTAATATATTATATAGGGTTTTAAATGTTTTCATAGACTGAACATCATTATGAGGATTATATGAAATGATTAAACTAAAATCTATGTCAAGATATTGAGGAATAATTCACTAGAACATTGTGGTAAAAATAGTTTTCAGATCAAACACAATGGAATGTGTTACCCCATGACACCTTATCACTTCCTTAATGAATATCCTGGAAATTTGATCCAGGTATAATTCTTCACAAATAGTGATGACATGTTTTGGTTTTTTAGGACGATTGAATTCATACCCTATAAATTTTTTTCCTTTAGCGGTTTTGGGATGTCCGATGACAAAATCAATGGTGATGTTCTCTAATTTACATTCTAGTTTGGTTGATGGATTTACCATACCCTCAAAATTTTATATTTCAGCCTTAACATACTCAGACACTAATCACTGTGATAAATAAAATTGTGATATCTATCTTTATACCCTCCCAAAATAAATCGTGCAAACATTTATCTATTCATCATCATACTTCTATGGTGAATTGAGAGTGAAGAACTATTATCTTTGTATAATAAATTCTTCTTCAAATTTGGTATGCGTGGAATTCATACATGGTTCTTGAACCTCTTTATTTCATCATGAACAATGTTAAACTCATGAAAATATATATCCATCATTTTTAACTCCACATCATCCTTCTATGCCTCCATAATAGTTACATGGATAGATTATGAGAAGTTTAATTGAGTAAGATAATATTCATCCCTATCATTTTGGATTGAAATATCATTCCTTTCCAAATAATTAACTATTGGATCTTTTTTGAGCCTCATCATCGATAAGCTATCATGATCTTTTTGACTCAAATCATCATCCACCTTGTTTTATTTCAAAGAGCAGAAATGTATTGAGTAGTTATAATCTTTAGTCATATCTATCAATATTTTCTAGCGCATATTATCGCATTCTAAATGAATATATACTTTAAGCTCTTAGGATCGATATATATCACACTTATTTCTATAAATATTATAACTATATATATTTAATTTAAAAATTACTCCAGGACAATGAGAATAATTAGTTAGGTTATTTTTCCTAGGAACCATCAATTTTGTGATGACAATGATATAAAAATTTCAATCATCATATGAAAACAACTTGTCCCTTTCTTGGATGCGACACTATAGATTAAAACCATTCTCCAACATAGTGTAATTTAGGCATAGGTGCATTGACAAATCTTCTCTTTAGTTTCTTGAAATTTTCCCCACATTCATATTTTCCGAGGAACATTACTTCCTTGAAAGTAATATTAGTCAAATGATTAGATAATAACGATAAATTATCAACAATCCACCAATAATATCCATGTAATCCAAGAAAACTACATATCTCATTCACTAGGTTGGTCTAGGAAAAAATTCAGTAGCCTCCCTCTTGGTTGGATATATAGATATACCTCCTATTTAAATTATTTGACCCAACAATGAAACCTTTTTCAATTGAAATTTAAACTTTATATAATTTTCATATTGTTTCTCCGTCATAGGGTATTTTTTACAATAATCAAGTAGTTATAATGCACTTCCTTTCTCTTTGGATCGACTAAAATATCATCTATAAAGAATAACACAAACTAATCAAGGTAATATCTAAATTCTAAATACCTAGAATTTCATAGTAATTTTTTAAATTTATGGGAATTTTACGAGACTTCGATAATTGACAGCGCATGATTCCAAGGCCGGTGTGCTTGGAATGAATTTCTGAACATTTTTTTAGGTACATTTAGTAAATGTGTGAGTAGGTTTTTCTAACATTTGAGCTAGTGATCTGAATTGAAATATGAGGACACCGTTGATATCGCAAAACAGGTATTTGCTTAAGGAGACTTTCAGATCGACTGTTGTTGGATGAGGGTGAAAGTTAGTTTTTGTATTTTTCATGAAAGAATAAATTAAAATAGAAATGTTTTTCAATTTTATTTGTTGAAACTTCCCATGAGGATGTTATAATGTTGGAGACCACCTGAACTAAAACATCCCAAATATATATTATAGAGGTGGGGACCACCGAGCCTAAATACCCCATTTTGAATTTCTAGTGGTGGGGACCACCAGAACCCTCATTATGAGAGAAACCTCTTGAACACCCTCATTAATGAAGAATTAACCCATGGACTCCCTCCAACATTAATTATGCCAACAATTTTCATTTAATTGAGTCCATTAATTGAGCTAACTAATTATGCCAATGTGCCAACATAATTAGTCTACCCAATTTAAATTATATTAGTACCTCTTTTCTTCGGGAGGATTTGGTTGGTGAAGGAGAATGGGGGAGATTGGAAAACTTCTATCCAATGAAGAACAACCTCTATCGAAGAATGATTATCTGACGAACCGATGAACGAGCCCGAGATGGGAGGCATGTGGCGGGTGTGATGAAAGTCAATATCTTCGAATTCATTCGTGAAAAAACATCAACAAACCTTCGAGGCAGGTTGGTTGATTGAATTTTCCCTATTACCCATTCTTGAAAATTCTTTGTAAATTAAGAAGAAATGATAGCCACTTTCTGCTACTCTAACACAAAGAGTGAGGGCCAAACAAACATGGACCGACCTCTTTTCAATTCTTGTGATTAATTGTTGTGTTCTTCACAATAGAGGTTGATGGCAACCAACACCGGTGGGGCATGAGAACGACAGATGGCACCACGAACGACTGCGATGAAGGCATCAATACAAGCATGTCGCCCGAAGGAAGAGAACTACGGATTGTGGCATGGAGAACCGCCATGCCATGGCACCCGAACCATGATGGGGCCGCCACACCGCAAGGCAGGGCCGGATCCAATGGGCCGGGTTGGTCTGACAAGGTCAGACCGGACCTGCACCAACTTCGACCCATTTCTTCTCTTTTGGACATAACTTTGGCACCGAGTGTCCGTTTGACGAACCGTTTGTAGTGCCGGAAATCTTGGAGCAAGGAGGTCCCTTTGACATACCGCATTGAATATTTGGATACAGTTGGGTAAAGGTCGAGTTGGATCTAGCACGAATCCAACTGGGCTCTCGGGACTAAAATTCTAATAACTCACAGACCGAGCATCCGTTTGACCCACTATCTCTTGTGTTGAGACCCCTATCATGTGGAGGTACTTTGGGACACTTTTCTTGGGACTTTTTGGTAGTCGGAGAATCGAACAGTAGATTGAGGAGTGGACTCTCCTGGAGACGAGAAAGTTTAGTGCGGCTACCCTGTCATTGGTTGTGACGATGTACTAGGATCCTGTGTGGGTTTGACGACGTAATGAAGATGTGCTATGATCAGGTGTGTGTATGACGATGTTCTAGGATCCTATATTGGTATGACAATGTACTGATGATGTACTAGGATATTGTGTGGGTCTGACGAGGTACTTACGATATACTGGGATCCTGTGTCTCTCTGACGATGTACGAGGATCCTGTGTGGGTATGATGACATACTAATGATGTACTTGGATATTGTGTGGGTTTGACTATGTACAAGGATCCTGTGTGGGTCTGATAAGGTACTATGATCCTGTGTGGGTCTGACGATGTACTACTATCCTATATGGGTTTGATGATGATTTAGGATCCTTCGTGGGTCTACCTCATAACGGTGTAAGATGAATTGGTAGTTAAATCTAATCATCTCTACTACTGTACCTATGTTATACCTGGTGTGAGCTGAGTCTATACCTGTGTGGTACTTTACATTGTGGTAATACCTTGGTGGTATTATTCTGTGTGGTGTACCTGTGTGGTACTAAAATTCATGGTAATATTTCCTTTATGGAATAGTTGAGCTTGGGATTTTGAGTTGGGCTCTGTGTTTCCTCATGATTGAGATGAGCATACATGATAACTTAGGTATATATATGAGCATATACCTAAGTAGTGTTGTCAGTTGATTTAATGCAATCTGGTTTATTCTTTATGGATTTTGTGGGGCCTTGAGGGTATCAGGGTCCCTACTGAGTATCGTTATACTCAACTTTGCACGGGCTATGCTCGCACCTTGTTGTGTTTGGTGTAGATGATAGACAGCGCTGAATGAGGACGAGGGTACTATGACTGGATGGTGCCCGGAGGTGGACCATACGACGTGTCAGTATGCAGAGGAGACATGTGGATGTAGAGTGCTGAGGAGGCGATCTGTACCTACCCTTCTGGTAGGAACCTTAGAGGATGACTCAGTAACTGTCTTTCTCTTTCTTCAGTTGTATTATATTTTAGTTGTACCTGTCCCTTTACTATAAGGATTGTATTCTGACCCCTCTTACTTTCAAAACTCTTTTTTATATACAATTTACTTGTGTTCATATCTTCCTGTGTGCTTAGTTTCATGTGTTTATTGGATATAAAGGCAATACCTTACCGATTTTAGGGGATACACCTTTTGGTGCTAGTCGCCATCCCCTTGCATATGGATGGTGGGCTTGGGGTAGTCACGGCATAAGCCCTGGGGGACGGATCACGACAAATTGGTATCAAAGGAACCGGTTCAACCATAGAACATTGGACGCTGATCATTTTAACAAAAATAGTGTTATGTGTAGTGAGTGTGGTTATCAGTTTAGGGAATCCAGTGTTGGTTTTTCGGTCAACGTATCCATACACCAGGACCCTGACTTCCGATTTATGACTCAGTGCACGAAGACACATATTACGTGTGTGTTTTGAAATGTTTTCTTATGTTTTCTTGAGTCAGATCACCAAGTATAACTAAATGACCAGGAAACACCTACTTCTTATCAGGATGCCACTGTGTAGACAACCAGCTTATATTCCTGAGAGAGTACATGATGACAGCCCACCGAGAAACGAGGATCCAGTGCATGATTCTCTTACCATGTTGGAACCTTCAGGTGTTGTACTAGTAGCACCACCTCCTGTTGGGTAGAAGATACCACCAGTTGCATTAGCGGATGATGCATGCCAACTGAGCATGTTTCATGAGTTCTAGAAGGAGATGACTCTAAGGTTTCGAGGTGAGACAGTTTCCCACACAGATGAGGGTTGGTTGGAGGTGGTTGCTAGAGTTTTCGGCCTAGTTGAGACACCAGTAGAGTAGATGGTCATCTTAGATACTTGAATTTTTTAGTGAGTGACAATGAGGATGGTCCTCATAGTGTTGAGGCTTTGGTACGTGGACCATTTCTCGAGATAGTACCATCAGGTAGTGTGTTATCTATATCACAGCCCATTGGTCAGCAGTTACAACCAGTAGTACTAGTAGAGGAAAAATATAGGCTTAGTGCCTTACGCATGATTCAGCATCAGAAACCCCCCAGGTTATGAGATGAGCCCAACTCACAGGAGGCTGAGGATCAGATTTAACAGGTGGCTGAGTGTTCTCTAGAGCTTCTATATCTTTGGTAGGATGACATGTCAGAAGCTGAGTATTCATCGAGGGGTACCGATCATTCCGATTACTCGATGAATATGATACAATCAGTGCTGCGGTGCTCGGGAATTCGATCATAGTGTATTTAAAGAAGGTATGAGCCATCACCATTCTTAATTGCATTCAAACTTATGTTGGGGTGATAGAGAGTACCTTTTTGGTCGAATGTTATTTTTCTAAGCAGATACAACCAGTGAATGGTAGTAGTGGGAAAATAGGAAAATGGCACCAGTCTCAGAGACATGGGCATGTAAAAATGTTTTGGAAGGAAGATGTGTTACAGATAGATGAATCTGTAGGTCTACAGATGTGGAAACAGAGCTAGGAGATCAGCATGAGGTGGTGTACATTTTGACATGTTACAACCACCCCCCTATGTGGTCCTTACCAGGCTTAGGGAGAAGGAGGACAGGGGAAGGGAGTAGCTTCATGCAGTCAAGGAGTGTGACCCAAGGGATCTTGGAATAATTTGAATTACGGTCGGTGTCTACTACTAACTGCTGTATTAATAGGCATAGGTACCAATCATTCCTTCTTTCCATGAATCCCGTTCAAGGCCTAGAGTTTCTGGTTAATCCATTGAATTGACCCTCATATCTGGAGATAACTTTGGGAGGAGACTCGATAATCACACATATGCCGACGGTGTGATCTGACCCTTGAGGAGAGAGTTTCGGTTGGAACCTCTTTGTGGCAGCGTCGAGGCCTTACAATGTTAGATTGGGTATGGATTGGACAACCACAATTCAGACTCATATTGACTATATTAGGGAACAAGGTTGTGGTTTCTATACTACATTAGAATGGGGTTTTCCTTGGTCAATTAGAAGGAAACCCAAGTAGAACAGGATATAATCATGTATTGCAGGGTGTAACCGATCACTCATTAATCAGCCAGACATACCCTTTTGGCATATAGTGGTTTGAGTTTTTAGTTACAAACAGGAGTGTCATAGCAAGGGAACCTCTTTTAAAAATATGTTTATAGGATTACCTCCCCAAAGGGAGATGGACATAAGCTTTGGCTATGTATTACCATAGATTTTTACCTGAATTCCCTAGGGTAGCGACACCCTTTTCAACCTTGATAAAAAAGGGGGAGCCTTTTCTGTGGACGAAGAAGTGTCAGCAGAGCCTTTAGGATCTGAGACAGAGACTGACAAGTAGAACTATGGTACCCATGACAAGGAGTTAGCAGTAGTGGTCTTTTCACAGAAGGTGTGGTGGTATTACATGATGGGCGAAAGTTTTACAGTCTACTCGGACCAAAAGAGTCTCAGGTATATCTTCACTTAGTAGGACCTGAACCTGAGACAAAGAGGTTGGCTCGAGTTCCACCAGGACTATGACTTCGAGATAGTCTATACTTCTAGGAAGGAGAAAATTTTAGCAGATGAACCCAGTAGGAGATCTGGTATACAACTTCTAGGGGAGTCATTATAGTAGCTCGCTACTTATGGATATCCTTTGTGGACCCAGATGGAGCATTTTTTCTTCAATCTCTCACAGTCAGTCCCCCACTTCTTCAGAAAGTTAGAGAGGCGCAGTGTGGAGACACTGGCTGCAAGGTTCAACGTATTCAGATATTCTCTAGGTGGGCACCTAATGGATTTTATGAAGGTGGGGAGCATGTCATCATTTTAATAGGACATACCATGGTACCAATGTCACTTCAGGAGGAAGTGTTGAGGGAGTTCCACACAGACCCTCTAGTGGTACATCCAAGAGTGGTGAAGATGTACCAAGATCTCCGACGATAGCACTGGTTGCCGAGAATGAAGAAAGGTATAGAAGAGTTTGTCTCTTGGTTTCTCACTTGTAACGCCCTGACCCTAGTTACCCAGAATCGGTGCATTATTACATAACATTGGCATGATCACAATAAAGATAAAATCTTGAAAGATCGATTAGTTAAGTAGCCTTGGAAACACAAGATATATTCACAAGTCTTACATTACATCATAAAAATAAAAAGTACAACAACATAGTCTCCATATTCCACACTCATATCCCCACATACTATCCTTTCAGTTCATTCATAAATTACTTCTACACATCTTGGAAATAATAAAACCTTGAAAGGGGTGATCTCAGATGCTCAGTAAGGATAAAAATATAGTGTAAACTTTCATAAATAAACATAAATATTTAAGGCAATGTATAACAAAAAAAAGCCTTTTAAACAGTAACTTCAGCATAATGTGGAAAAGAAAAAATGAACTAATGTCATTTACTTATTCACATGGATATTCTACTAGTCTAATAATCACATGCAATATCAATAACCACTTTCATAATGACGGAATGCATAATGTCAGACTTTCATAACCACGTAGCCAAGGCATCGTGCCAAGACTACAAAAAAGATTTTTTCAAGGCCTCGTGCCAATACACTAGTTTGTCTCATGAGACCTACCGATGCATCGAGGAGCTATAGTGGGATCCACCCGTCACTTATTAAGTCCAATGCATTCCTTATATGAATAGGTTTAAACAATACGAAAACATTCGTATTAAAACTAGAATACAAAATGTCAATACTTTCTCCATAAACCTTGAATGTTATAAAAGCAACACATCCATAGTCAATCATATGACAAGACCTTCAATACAATTATGGAAGTTTTGTATTATAATAAATCAACGTCAAATAAACTTAAAATCCATCAAAGCATGTTGAGATAGATGAAAATCAAAACTATTTGATAGAAATATCTCTTTTTTTGAAATCATTTAAAAGTCACATAATTCTAAAGAAAACCTTTATTTTGAAAATATTCTTATAAGATTGTAAGGGAAGCTTCAACGATTTTGTAACAGCGGAAAATAGCCGCACCCACCATATAAGTTAAAAAAAAGATATTCTTACCTTGATTCGGTCGAAAAGGTTAAAAAGGACCTTGTTTGGAAAACGATAGAAAGATTCCTTTATAAACCTCTTATAAAAAGTCAAAGAAGGGTATAAATGACTTTAACCCATATTATGTAAAATAGAAATAATGTTTTGAAATAAATTTTTAAGAAACATGGATGTTCATGATAAAGAGGTCCCAGTAGATAATTACGTATAAGCATACTCGGATAATGAAGAGATTGGGAAATAAACCCTTACCTTGTACTTTTACATGGTCAAGGGTTGGTTAACCTCCTGTATAATGGTGAAATAATGGTTATTAAATTATACAAGAATCATATACATTAATATGATATCATATATTATATTTTAATATTGCTTTGTTGATAATATCTTAGTATTATCGTTGTTTCGGGTGTTAACTTACTCATTTTGTTTTATATGTTTTGTTAAATAAGCCATGTTTTTTATGGATAGGTTGTATCTTATTAATATCCAGAATGATATCAAGTCGTTAAAAATTATTTTTAATCATCCAATAAAATTTATTCTTTAATGGATACGATGGGGAATGAATCTCATCGCGTTCGTGGAGACGGTAATCTGTACGTACGCACGAGTGACAATATCATTCTTTTGATATTAAAATAATCTCTAATTGGATGGTGTATCATATAGATAGAATCGTTATCATTTTATATTTATTATTTACATGAATTATACATCATTATTATACTCATATAAATAATAATATGTTGAATAACAATTACACCACAACGTGGAGACGGTAAGCCATACAAACACATGTATGGTGACATGTCATTCATGGGATGGATAGAATAATGAATTTTTTTTTTCCATAATTATAATAACATCATATTATATAGAATACACTGGTGTTATTATTTTAGAATGGAAATAACAAGGAAAGAAGAAGCTGAAGAAGAAAGGAACTTTAAAGAGGGTGGTGAAGTCATTTCCTCTTCTTCGGATTTTTCCTTTGGATTTGATCAAAAGGGATCCTTAGGTTGGATTTATGATCAAACTAAGGCCTCTATGATGAAGTGAGGTATGTTGGTAGGATATTTTGGCAGAGGTTGGCCGAGCCAAGTGGCTTTGAAGGTGTGAATAAATGAGAAGGTTGAGTTCCCTTTTATAAGAGGGGTGAGAGGATCTTTAGGAAAAAAATAAAGTAATATTTTATAATAAAATCATATTTGGTTTCTAAGTAATCCAAAGTATATTATTCAACGTATAAGGTGGTTATGGGTAGAAATCCTTTCAACCAATATATTTTAGATAGGTTTGGATCATTATATTAACCTTATATTTTAGTTTTAACTCTTAGTTATTTAGTTTGACACTTACCATGTCACATTGTATTTTTATATTATATAGTTAATAAACTTACTATATACCTCCAAGTGATTCCCAAGTGGTCCATTAATGAGAAACCAATAATTATATAAGTCCTATGGCTGATCCTTAGATTTTTAGAAATAGAATATAAATTAATAATATAATAGTAGTTTTAAAAACTCATTTATGTCAACTTTAACACTACTCAATAATTGATTTCTGTTAAAGTCTTAACACCTTTGTTAATTCGAACCAAATTAATTTAATAAATCTATACATGTTATGTTAGCCAATAAAATTCGTGATTGTCATCAAAACCTTCAAATTATATTTATTTTAACATTTATAATACCAATTATTTGATTCATTCATTAATAAAGAAAATACTGCATCATTATTGTGTCATATATATTTTGACTTTTTCAATGTCTATGAATTATAAACAAAAAACCTTTATGTAGGAAATATTTTTATCTTTCTAATGAATATTGATAATAGAAAATATAACATACATAAACCTATGTAAAAATTGTTTTTCTAAAAGATATAAGCTTATGTCATTTTTGTATTTACTTTAACTTTATTAATATAAAGTGTCCCTATCACCTATAAGTGGATCCATGGGGTCCCAAAATCGACCCAAACATACCCATGGTCAGACATGTATCCACCAATAAAGTTATGACACGTTTTAGGGTAATTTATTATTATTATAATATTATTTTTTTACCCTTATTTATGGGATTTACCTTTTAACCATGGAAAATAAAATATTTACCAAAGTAATTATTTAAAATGTCTAAAAATAAAAGTTACCTATTTACACAATTTGGACACCATGATTCCAAATAAAGAATTATTTTTTCAAAATTCAAAAGACAAAATTAGCAGAAATTAATTTAAAATTAATTCCCACTGTCAAAACAAAAAGCTTGTTTTTAAGATATAATAACTATAAAAAGATTGACACTTGTTTATGTCCTGTTTAATTATGAAATTATGTCCAATGACCAAAATTTTATTAAATGGTAAAAATATATTCTAAATATACTTTATAACCACTCAAAATCATAATTTATCTCTATTAATTATTTTGATTAAAAAAGTTGTTTTTAATAAAAATATACTAATTTTCACTATTCATCAAAATATAAAAGTTATCTAAAAAGTACCAAAATTTCACCCTAGGATAAATTTGATATTCTGAATCAAAAAATGAAGTCCATTTTGAGAGATAAAATTTATAAAATTTCAGAAATTAGGTATTACTATTCATAACGGCTAGTTTGATTGGTTGTGGTGTGTGTTAGAACTTGAAGTTGTGTACAACACACGCTACTGTATTATTCAAAGAGAAGTGTACCGTGGAAGCTTGGGGTGTTACATTCTCCCCTATTTCAAATAATTTCATCCTAAAAATTTCTTATAGTATTACTTTATAAAAAGACTCAGGTGATTCTTCATCATAAGTTCCTCGGGTTCCCACATTGCCTCTTCCATCATATGGTTTCTCCATAGATCTTTTACCAGACGAGTCGTCCGGTTTCTCAGCACTTGTTCTCTTGTATCAATAATCCTGATGGGTTCTTCGCAATTAGACAGATTGGGTTCTAGTTCTAATTCCTCATAGGTGAGTACATGCATTGGGTCAGGCATGTATTTTCTAAAAAGTGATACGTGGAACACATCGTGAACTTTGGAGGGACTTGGCGGCATTTCCAAACGGTAAGCTACAACCCCAATTCGTTCTATAATTTGAATGGGTGCGATGTACTTGGGACTCAATTTACCCTTCTTACCGAAACGTATAACGCCCTTCCATGGAGATACCTTCAAGAAAACCTGATCTCCTACCTAAAATGTGAAGTCCTTCCTTCAGTTTTCAGCATAGCACTTCTGCCTACTATGAGCTTCTTTGATGTGGTTTTGGATTACCTTAACATTTTCCATCATTTCCTCCACCAGTTCTGGGCCTACAAGTATTCTTTTACCAACTTCATCCCAACAGGTTGATGTGCAACATATCTTTCCGTATAACGCTTCATATGGTGCCATATGAATACTTGAATGGAAGCTATTGTTATAGGAAAATTCTACCAGAGGAAATATTGATCCCACATACACTGAAAGTAATGTGAGAAAGATCTCAACATGACTTCTAAGGTTTGAATAGTCCATTCTGATTTTCCATCTATTTGAGGGTGGTAAGCGGTGCTCAAATAAAGTTCACAATCCAAGGCCTTATGAAGACACTTCCAGAATCTTGAAGTAAAATGGGGATCTCGATCCGAAAAAATCGATAGGGGTACTCCATGAAGTATCACAACTTCATTAATATATAGTCTTTCTAGACGTTCAAGTGGTAAATCTTCCCTTATAGCCAGAAAATGTGCTGACTTAGTAAGATGATCAACAACGACCCATATTGCATCATTCCTTCTAGGAGTCTTTGGTAGTCCCTTGACAAAGTCCATAGTGATATTATCCCATTTCCACTCAGGTATGGGAAGAGGTTGCATGACTCCTCCAGGCTGTTTCCTTCCATCTTTCACTTGTTGAAAAACCATACATCTTGACACAAAATCGGCAATCTCCCTCTTTATGTTGTCCCACCAATTTTTTTTCTTTAAATCACTATACATTTTGGTGCTCTCAGGGTGTATAGAGAAATTGGAACTATGAGCATCTTCCAACAATTCCCTTTTTGAATCAGGTATTTCGGGAACACAAAGTCTCTTCCCAAATTTCAAAATAACATCTTCATACACAAAGTCACTCAATCTCCCATCATTCACAGCTTTAATCTTCTTTGTAAATGCTTCATCATCGGCTTGATAACTCTTTATCGTTTCTAGTAAAGATGGTTTGGAAACCATTTGAAAATGTTTCGATGTTTCACCTTCCATGGTCAATCCAATATCCATCATTACTATATCTATGTAAATTTGATCCCTTTCAATTCTAATATTGTTCAAAACACCCTGATCATTTCTGCTCAAAGCTTCTTCCACCTTATTTTCCTTCCTCGGGTGGTAGTGTATCGTACAATCAAAATCCTTGAGTAATTCAATCCATCTCCTTTGCCTCATGTTGAGTTCTTTTTGTGAGAAAATATACTTCAAACTCTTGTGATCAGTATAAATCTCACAATTTTCACCATAGAGGTAGTGTCTCCATATCTACATAGAAAAGGTCACAACTTCTAACTCGAGATCATTAGTAGGATAGTTTTCCTCATGAATTTTCAACTGTCGTGATGCATAGGCCATAACCCTATCATTCTGCATAAGGACACAACCAAGTCCTTTCCTCAATGCATCACTATAAAATAACGAACCCATCATTACCTGATGGTAGATTCAATATAGGAGAATCGCATAATCTTCTCTTCAATTCTTCAAAACATTCTTCACACTCTTTTTTCCAAAAAAATTTAACCCCTTTACATTTGATCTTTGTTAATGGGTTAGCAAATCGGGGAATATTCTGGACGAAACATCGATAATAACCTGCTAAACCAATAAAATTGTGTCCCTCAGTTATACTCATCTGTGTTGGCCATTCTTGGATTTCTCTTGTCTTAGAGGGATCAACAGAGATTCCATCCTTAGGGACAATATTTCCAGGAAAATAAATCTCTTGAAGCCAGAATTCACACTTTCTAAACTTCCCATATAATTCATGTCTTCTAAGAGTCTTCAATATAATACGCAAGTGATTTTCATGATATTTGTAGCTTTTGGAGTATACAAAGATATCATCAATAAAAACCACCAAAAATTCATCATGATATTCCTTGAAAACTCTTTTCATTAGATCCATGAAAATAGAGGGTGTATTAGCCAGCCCAAAAGATATTACTGTAAACTCATAATGCCAGTACCTTGTTCGAAATGCTTTCTTCAGAATGTATTCATTCTTCACACAAAACTGATTGTATGCAGATCGAAGGTAAATATTTGAAAAGTATTGAGATCCATGTAGTTGGTCAAATAAATCATCAATGCGAGGTAGGGGATACTTGTTCTTTATTGTTATAGGATTTATCTCCCTGTAGTCAATGCACAAACTCATAGATCCATCTTTCTTCTTAACAAAAAGGACAGGGGCTCCCCATGAAGAAACACTAGGGAGAATAAATCCCTTATTACTCAATTCCTCTAGTTGTTTCTTTAGTTCCACTAATTCTACAATGGCCATTCTATATGGGGTCTTTGATATAGGCCTTGATTCAGGAATTAAATTAATGGAAAACTCAACTTCAAATTCTGGAGGATGTCCAGGTAAATCTTCCGGAAACACATCTACATATTATTTCACAATAGGTACATCCTCTATTTGAACATTCCTTTCCTCACCCACAATTATTCATTCTCTTCCTCCTCGAAAATTTAATTTAGTTGAGCTACTGGGGGTAGATCTAGATAAGAATTTGGTGACGATGATACTGCTCTAAAGATAAGGTGTTCCTTATCATCATCATCAAGAATCCTAAACTCCTTATTCTTACAACAAATCTTCGCATCATGGTCTGAAAGCCAATCTATACCGAAGAATATATCAAATTCAATCATAGGTATGATGATGAGATCAGCGGATAAAGAACATTTATGTGCTCTAATGGGGAATGATTTACAAAACATCGATGCAATGATACTTCCCTTATGAGTTTTAACTGATAACTACCTTGGTAAATCAAATTGGAAATATAATATTTTCATAGAAAACTGGGAATATATGAAACAATGCGATAATCCAGAATCAAATAATGCATTTTCTAAACTTGAGGAAACCATTAAATTACCTGCCACCAGGTCCTTCGGGGCATCAACCTCAACAGTAGTGATTGCATAAGCTTGGACTTGATCCCCTGGACATTTCTGAGTCAAGTTCCCTTGATACTTAGGAAATTAATTTGTATAATGTCCCATCTCTCTAAAATTATAGAATTCCACGTTTACAACAATTCTCTTTCCCTTGCAATCATGAGCTTGGTGGCCTTTTCACCACACTTGTAACAGAGTCCCATTCCTTTTAGGCAAGTACTGAGGTGTTTATTCTCACATTTACTGCAGGATGGATTTTCAACTTTCCCTTCTTCCCCTTATTTATATTTCCATATTAATTAGTAGATCTCTTCTTCTCTTTCTTTTCTTTATAGTCATAAGACATTGAGATTTCCTTTTCCGTCTTGATAGCACACGACACAATATCTTCGTACGAAGAGAAGGTTTATGAGACCAATTCTCGACGGAGAAATGGTTTTAACCCATAAAAGAAATGATCAATCTTACTCCTTGGGTTACGTATATAATCAGAAGCATGCCTCACTAACCATGTAATGTTAGCATCATACTTTGCGACATTCTCATCCTCTTTATGCCTCAGACTCAGAAATTGCTTTTCCATATCTGCTCGATGGTCTCGAGGAAAGCATTTTTCTAAGAACAACTCTTTGTACTCCCTTCATTCCATATCTGATACTTCATCATCTTCCTTCGTGTTTTTTATCAATGACCACCATTGATCAACATCTCCAGTGAGGCGATAAACTGCCATGACAACTTTTTCCCTTTAACCACTTCCTAAGGCATGGAATATTTTCTCTAAGGAATTTATGCATTGCTCAGCTACTATAGGATTTTTACTCCCATTGAATGTTGGTGGTTGTTGCCTCATGATGCGATCTAACATTGATCCTCCATGCAGTGGATCAGGGTTCTCCATACGGGTATGGTTATTATTCATAACCTGAGTGAGTTGTCCCAGTATTGTGATTAGCTGTTCAGCACCAGTTTCATCACTAGCTCCACTATAATTATCTTGAGCAGGAGGGCAATCCTTACATAGAGTGTGTGCAGTGAAATAGTTTCCATTCCTTCCACTAGGCACCATTTCCAAACAATGGCATAAATTAGATTAGTTTATGAATGAAAATACATAATTCCATACTTGTAAAACACTTAACATAAATTAAACAGTTTATGGATATAACCCATAATCATAAAAATGTTTTCTTTGAAGATGTATATACTCATAAACCCTTTATAATGGTTTGTAAAAAAATGAGAATAATCCTAAGCATATCACCTGGGAATGTCATAACCCAGAGTGATGCAACTCCCGTTGTCATGCACTAGTTCCCATTTGAGTCTAGCTCAAAGCAGTGTTTTCTGGTTTTACCCCTAGGTACATCTGTGCCAGAGCCGCCTCTACCTGATCGTATCTAGACAGGGATGTATTTCTCGGAAAACTCTCAAAATCTCTACAATACCAAAATTCTAGGAAGTTTTCTTCTATACTAATCCTCAAAGTCCATATTAGGTCTATGTGCTCTAATCAGAGTTTATCTAAATCTAGCTTCCATGGTTTGTACTAAACTTTTTATGATACCAACTGTAACACTCCAACCCCAGTTACCCAGAGTCGGTGCATTATTACATAACATTGGCATGATCCCATGAAAGATCAAATCTCAAAAGATCGATTAGTTTAGTAGACTTGGAAACACTAGATATATTCATAAGTCTTACATTACATCATAAAAATGAAAACCACAACAACATAGTCTCTATAGTCCACACTCATATCCCCACATACTACCCATGCAGGTCATTCATAAATTACTTCTTTACATCCTGGGAAAAATAAAACATTGAAAGGGGTGAGCTCAGATACTCAATAAGGATAACAATATAGAGGAAACTTTTATAAATAAATATAAACATTTAAGGAAATGTAAAACTAAAACAAAAGCCTTTCAAAAATTAAATTCAGAATAACATGGCAAAGATAAAATGAACGAATTCCATTTACTTATTCACATGGATACTCTACTAGTAGAATAATCACATGAAATATTAAAAACCACATTTATAATGGTGGAATGCATAAAGCCACACTATCATAACCATATAGCTAAGGCCTCGTGCCAAGACTACAAATATGATTTTGTCAAGGCCTCGTTCCAAGACACTAGTTTGTCTCATGAGACCTACCGATGCATCGAGAAGCTATAGTGGGCTCCACCCGTCACATAATAAGTCCAATGCATTCCTCCTATGAACAGGTTTAAACAATACATAAACATTCTTATTAAAACTAGAATACAAAATGTTAATACTTTCTCAATAAACCATGAATGGTATAAAAATAACACATCCACAGTCAATCATATAACAAAACCTTCAATAAAATTATTGAAGTTTTTTATCATAATAAATCAACTTCAAATAATCTTAAAATCCATCAAATAATGTTGAAATTGATAAAAATCAAAACTATTTGAGGGAAATATCTCTTTTTTTGAAATCATTTAAAAGTCACATAATTATACAGAAAACCATTATTTTGAAAATATTCTTATAAGCTTGTAAGGAAGCTTTGACGATTTTATAATGGTGGAAAATAGACGCACCTTCCGTATAAGTTAAAAAAAGTCATTCTTACCTTAATTCAGTCGAAAAGGTTAAAAATGACCTTGTTTGGAAAATGACAGAAAGATTTCTTTATAAACCTATTATAAAAAGTCAAACTACGTTATAAATGACTTTAACCCATATTCTGTAAAATATAAATAATGTTTTGAAATACATTTTTGAGAAACATGGATGTGGATGATAAAGAGGTCCTAGTAGATAATTACGTATACACAACCTCGGATAATGAAGAGATTGTGAAATAAACCCATACCTTGTACTTTTACTTGGTTGAGGGTTGGTTAACCTCCTGTATAATGGTGAAATAGTTGTTATTAAATTATACAAGAATCATATACATTAATATGATATCATATATGATCTTTTAATATTGCTTTGTTGATAATATCTTAGTATTATCGTTGTTTCAGGTGTTAACTTACTCGTTTTATTTTATATGTTTTGTTACATAATCCACATTTGTTATAAGGTGGGGATGGGTCTAAATCCTTTCAACCAATATATTTTAGACAGTTTTGGGTCATTATATTAACCTTATCTTGTAGTTTTAACTCGTAGTTAATTAGTTTGACACTTACCATGTAACTTTTTATTTTTATATTATATAGTTAATAAAATTACTATATACCTCCACGTGACCTTCAAGTGGTCCATTAATGATACACCAATAATGATATAAGTCCTATGAAGAAACCTTATATTTTTAGGAATAGAATATAAATTAGTAATATAATATTTCTTTTGAAAACTCATTTATGTCAATTTGAACACTACGCAATAATTGATTTTTTTAAAGTCTTAGGAGCTTTATTAATTCGAAAAAAATTCATTAAAGCAATATAAAAATGTCATATAAACCAATAAAATTCTTGTATGTCATAAAAACTTTCAAATTATATTTATTTTAACATTTATAATACCAATTATTTGATTTTTTCATTAACAAGGAAAATACTACATCATTATTGTGTCATATATATTTTTTCTTTTTCAGTGTCTAAAAATTATATATAAAATAAAATTATGTAGGATATCTTTTTAGATTTCTAATGAATATTTGTAATCTAAAATATAAAATATATAATCATATCTAAAAATTGTTTTTCTAAAAGATATAATCTTATGTCATTTTTGTATTTACTTTAACTTAATTAATATAAAGTGTCCCTATCACCTACAAGTTACTCCATGGGGTCCCAAAATCGACCAAAAGATGCCCATGGTTGGACATGTATCCACCAATAAGGTTAGGAAACGTTTTAGGGTAATTTATTATTATTATAATATTATTCTTTTACCCTTATTTACCGGATTTACCCTTTAACTATGGTAAATAAAATATTTACCGAAGTAATTATTTATAATGTCTAAAAATAAAAGTTAACTTTTTACAAAATTTGGACATCCTGATTCCAACTATGGAATTAATTCTTCCAAATTCAAAACACAGATGTGGCAGAAATGAATTTAAAATTAATTCCCGCTGTCAAAACAAAAAGTGTGTTTTCAAGATATAATAACCATCAAAAGATTGACACTTGCTTATGTCCGGTTTAATTGTGAAATTATGTCCAATGACCAACATTGTATTAAATGGTAAAAATATATTCTAAATATACTTTATAACCACTCAAATTCATAATTTATCACTATTAATTATTTTGATTAAAAAAGTTGTTTTTAATTAAAATTTACTAATTTTCACTATTCATCAAAATATAAAAGTTATCCGAAAAGTAAAAAAATTTCACCTTAGGCTAAATTCTATATTCTGAATCCAAAAATGAAATCCATTTTGAGAGATAAAATTTATAATATTTCAAAAAGTAGGTATTACTATTCATAACGGCTAGTTCGATTGGTTGTGGTGTGTGTTAAAACTCGAAGTTGTGTAAAACACACGCTACCGTATTATTCAAAGAGAAGCGTACCATGGATGCTTGGGGTGTTACATTATCCCCTCTTTCAAATAATTTCATCCTCCAAATTTCTTATAATATTACTGCATAAAAAGACTCGGGTGATTCTTCATCATAAGTTCCTCGAGTTCCCACGTTGCCTCTTCCATCTTATGGTTTCTCCATAGAACTTTTACCAGACGAGTTGTCCGGTTTCTCAGCACTTGTTCTCTTGTATCAAGAATCCTGATGGGCCCATCGCAATAAGACAGATCGGGTTCTAGTTATAATTCCTCATAGGTGAGTACATGCATTGGGTCAGGAATGTATTTTCTCAATAGTGATATATGGAAGACATCGTGAATTTTGGAGAGACTTAGCGGCATTTCCAAACAGTAAGCTACAACGCCAATTCGTTCTAGAATTTCAAAGGGTCCGATGTACCTGGGACTCATTTTACCCATCTTACCGAAACGTATAACTGCCTTCCATGGAGATACCTTCAAGAAAACAAGGTCTCCTACATGAAATTTCAATTCCTTCCTTCAGTTGTCTGCATAGCTCTTCTGCCTACTTTGAGATTCTTTGATGGGGTTTTGGATTACCTTCACCTTTTCCATCATTACATCCACCAGTTCTTGGCCTACAAGTATTCTTTCACCAACGTCATCCCAACAGGTTGCTGTGCGACATCTCTTTTAGTATAACTCTTCATATGGTGCCATCTAAATACTTGAATGGAAGCTATTGTTATAGGAAAATTCTACCAGAGGTAAATATTGATCCCACATACCCTAAAAGTAAAGTGAGAAAGATCTCAACATGTCTTCTAAGGTTTGAATAGTCCGTTCTGATTGTCCATCTGTTTGAGGGTGGTAAGCAGTGCTTAAATGAAGTTCAGTATCCAAGGCCTTCTAAAGACTCTTCCAGAATCTCAAAATAAAACGGGGATCTCGATCCGAAACAATCGATAGGGGTACTCCATGATGTCTCACAAATTCATTAATATATAGTCTTGCTATACGTTCAAGTGGTAAATCTTCCCTTATAGCAAGAAAATGTGCTGACTTAGTAAGATGACCAATAATGACACATATTGCATCGTTCCTTCTAGGAGTCTTTGGTAGTCCCATGAAAAAGTCCATAGTAATATTATCCAATTTACATTGAGTTATGGGAAGAGGTTGCATGACTCCTCCTAGCTGTTGCCTTCCAGCTTTCACTTGTTGACAAACCATACATCTTAACACAAAATCAGCAATCTCCCTCTCCATGTTGTCCCACAAAAAACGTTCCTTTAAATATCTATACATTTTGGTGCTCCCAGGGTGTATAAGGAAATTGGAACTATTAGCATCTTCCAACAATTCCATTTTTAAATCAGGTATATCGGGAACACAAAGTCTCCTCGCAAATTTCAAAATTCCATCTTCATACACAAAGTCACTCAATCTCCCATCATTCGTAGCTTTAATCTTATTTTTAAACGCTTCATCATCCGCTTGATAACTCTTTATCCTTTCCAGTAAATATGGTTTGGCAACCATTTGAAAAAGTATCAATATTTCACCTTCCATGGTTATTCCCATATCCATCCATACTAGATCTATGTAAATTGGATCCCTTTCAATTCTCATATTGTTTAAAACTCCATGATATTTTCTGCTCAAAGCATCTGCCACCTTATTTTCCTTCCCCGGGTGGTAGTGTATCGTACAATCATAATCCTTGAATAACTCAAGCCATCTCCTTTTCCTCATATTGAGTTCTTTTTGTGAGAAAATATACTTCAAACTCCTGTGATCAGTATAAATCTCACATTTTTCACCATAGAGGTAGTATCTTCATATATTCAAAGCAAAGATCACAACTACTAACTCAAGATCATGATAGGATATTTTTGCTAATGAATTTTCAACTGTCGTGATGCATAGGCAATAACCCAATCATTCTGCACAAGGACACAACCAAGTATTTTCTTTGATGCATCACTATAAATAACGGACCCATCATTCCCTCATGGTAGTGTCAATATAAGAGCATTGAATAATATCATATTCATTTCATCAAAACATTCTTCACACTCTTTTGTCCAAACAAATTTAACCCCTTTCCATGTGGGCTTTGTTAATGGGTTACCCAATCGGGCAAAATTATGGACGAAACGTCTATAATAACATGCTTAAGCAATAAAACTGCATACCTCAGTTATACTCGTCGGTGATGGACATTCTGTGATTGCTCTTGTCTTAGAAGGATCAATATAGATTCCATGCTTAGAGACAATATGGCAAAGAAAAGAAAAATCTTGAAGCCAGAAGTCACACTTGCTAAACTTCCCATATAATTCATGTATTCTCAGTGTCTTCAATATAATGCGCAAGTGACTTTCATGATCTTTGTAGCTTTTGGAGTATACCAAGATATCATCAATAAATACCACTACAAAGTCATCAAGATATTCCTTGAAAACACTATTCATTAGATCCATGAAAACAGAGGGTGCATTAGTCATCCCAAAAGGCATTACTGTAAACTCGTAATGCCCGTACCTTGTTCAAAATGCTGTCTTCAGAATCTCTTCTTTCTCCACAAACAACTGATGGTATCTAGATCGAAGGTCAATCTTGGAAAAGTATTGAGCTCCATGCAGTTGGTCAAACAAATAATCAATGTAAGGTAAGGGAAACTTGTTCTTTATTTTTATAGCATTGATCTCCCTGTAGTCAATGCACAACCTCATAGATCCATCTTTCTTCTTAACAAAAAGGACAGGGGATCGACATAGAGAAATACTAGGGCAAATGAATCCCTTATTACTCAATTCCTCTAGTTGTTTCTTTAGTTCCACTAATTCTACAGTTTCCATTCTATAAGGGGACTTCGATATAGGCCTTGATCCAGGAATTAAATCAATGGAAAACTCAGCTTCTCATTCTGGAGGATGTCCAGGTAAATCATCTGGAAACACATCTACATATTCTTTCACAATAGGTACATCCTCTATTTGAACATTCTTTCCTCACCCACAGTTATTTCATTCTCTTTTTCCCCGATAATTGAATTTATTTGAGCTACTGGGGGTAGATCTAAATAAGAATTAGGTTTCAACAATTCTGCTCTAAAGATAAGGTGTTCCTTATCATCATCATCATCATGAATCGTAACCTCCTTCTTGTTACAATAAATCTTCACATCATGGTCCAAAACCCAATCCATATCGAAGATTATATCAAATTCAATCATAGGTATGATGATGAGATCAGCGGATAAAGAACATTTATGTGCTATAATGGGGACTGATTCACAAATATTCGATGCAATGATACTTCCCTTATGAGTTTTAACTGACAACTCTCTTGTCAAATCAAATTGGAAATATGTAATTTTCATAGAATATTTGGAAGATATGAAACAATGCGATGATCCAGAATCAAATAATACATTGGGTAAACTTGAGGAAACCATTAAATTACCTGCCACCACGACTTTCGGGGCTTTAACCTCAACAGTAGTGATTGCATAAGCTTGACCTTGATCCCTTGGCCTTTTCTGAGGCAAGTTACCATGACGCTTAGGAAATTCATTTGAATAATGTCCCATCTATCTACAATTATAGCATTCCATATTGACAAAAACTCTCTTTCCCTTGCAATCATGAGCCTGGTGGCCTTTTTCACCACACTTGTAACAGACTCCCATTCCTTTTAGGCAAGTACCATGGTGTTTCTTCCAACATTTACTACAAGATGGTTTTAAAATTTCCCATATTCCCCTTATTTCCATTTCCAGATTAATCGACAGATCTCTTATTCTCTTGCTTTGCTTTAAAGTCATAAGATTTAGAGAATTCCTTTTCTGTCTAGATAGCACACGAGACAATATCTTCGTACGACGAGAAGGTTTACGAGACTAATGATCGACATAGAAATGTTTTTAACCCATCAAAGAAACAATCAATCATACTCCTTGGGTTACTTATATAATTAGCAGCATGCCTCGCTAACCTTTTAAATTTAGCCTCATACTTTGCGACATTCTCATCCTCTTTCTGCCTCAGACTCAAAAATTGCCTTTCCATATCTGCTAGATGGTGTCGGGGAAATTATTTTCCTAATAACAACTCTTTGAACTCCCTCCATTCCATATCTGATACTTCATCATCTTCCTTCGTGTTTTTTTATCAATGACCATCATTGATCAGCATCTCCAGCGAGGTGATAAACCGCCTTGGCAACTTTTTCCCATTCACAACTCCCCAAGGCATGGAATATTTTCCTTAAGGAATTTATCTATTGCTCATCTACTATGAGATTTGTACTCCAATTGAATTTTGGTGGTTGTTGCCTCATGAAGCGATCTAACATTGATCCTCCACGCTACAGATCAGGGTGCTCCATTTGGGTAAGGTTATTATTCATAACCTGAGTGAGTTTTCCCAGTATGGTGATCAGCTATTCAGCACCAGTTGCATCACTATCTCCACTATAATTATCTTGAGCAGGAGGTAAATCCCAACATGGAGTGTGTGCATTGATACGGTTTTAATTCCTTCCACTGGGCTCTATTTCTAAACAATGGCATAAACTAGATTAGTTTATGAATCAAAATACATAATTCAATACCTGTAAAACACTTAACATAAATTGAACAGTTTATGGATATAACTCATAATCATAAAAATGTTTTCTTTGAGGAAGTATATAATCATAAGCCCTTAATAAAGGTTTTTAAAGAAAATGAGAATAATCCTAAATATATCACCCAGGAGTGTTGTAACCAAGAGTGCAGCAAGGCCTGTTGTCGTGCACTATTTCCCATTCGAGTCTGACTCAAAGCAGTGTTTTCAATTTTTACCCCAAGGTACATCTGTGCCAGAGCCGCCTCTACCTTCTCGTATCCATACATGGACGTATTTCTCCGAAAACTCATAAAATCTATACAATACCAAAATTCTAGGATGTTTTATTCTATACTAATCCTCAAAGTCCATCTTAGGTCTATGTGCTCTAATCAGAGTTTATCTAAATATTGCTTCCAAGGATTGTACTAAACATCTCTGATACCAACTATAATGCCCCGACCCCAGTTACCCAGAGTCGGTGCATCATTACATAACATTGGCATCATCACAAGAAAAATCAACTCTCGAACGAATGATTAGTTTAGTAGACTTGGAAACACTAGATATATTCATAAATCTTACATTACATCATAAAAATGAAAACCACAAAAACATAGTCTCCATAGTCCACACTCATATCCCCACAAACTATCCCTGTAGGTCATTCATAAATTACTTTTTCACATCCTGGGAAAAATAAAACATTGAAAGTGGTGAGCTCAGATGCTCAGTAAGGATAACAATATAGTGGAAACTTTTATAAATAAACATAAAAATTTAAGGCAATGTATAAATAAAACAAAAGCCTTTCAAACTATAACTTCAGCATAATATGGAAATGATAAAATGAACTAATTCCATTTACTTATTCACATGGCTATTTTACTAGTCGAATAATCACATGCAATATCAATAACCACATTCATAATGACGGAATGCATAATGTCAGACTATCATAACCACGTAGCCAATCCCTCATGCCAAGACTACAAATATTATTTTGTCAAGGCCTCATGCTAAGACACTAGTTTGTCTCATGAGACCTACCGATATAACGAGGAGCTATAGTGGGCTCCACCCATCACTTATTAAGTCCAATGCATTCCTCATATGAATAGGTTTAAACAATACATAAACAGTCGTATTAAAACTAGAATACGAAATGTCAATACTTTCTCCATAAACCATGAATGGTATAAAAATAAAACATCCACAGTCAATAATACACAAAACCTTCAATAAAATTATGGAAGTTTTGTATCATAATAAATCAACTTCAAATAAACTTAAAATCCATCAAAGGATGTTGACATAGATAAAAATCAAAACTATTTGAGAGAAATATCTCTTTTTTTGAAATCATTTAAAAGTCACATAATTCTACAGAAAACCTTTATTTTGAAAATATTATTATAAGATTGTAAGGGAAGCTTCGACAATTTTATAATGGTGGAAAATATCCACAACCTCCGTATATGTTAGAAAAAAGACGTTCTTAACTTAATTCAGTCGAAAAGGTTAAAAAGGACCTTGTTTGGAAAATGACGGAAAGATTCATTTTATAAACCTCTCATAAAAAGTCAAACAAGGGTATAAATGAATTTAAACCATATTCTATAAAATATCAAGAATGTTTTGAAATACATTTTTAAGAAACATGGATGTGGATGATAAAGATGTCCCAGTAGATAATTACGTATAAACAACCTCGGATAATGAAGAGATTGTGAAATAAACCCTTACCTTGTACTTTTACTTGGTCGAGGGTTGGTTAACCTCTTGTATAATCGTGAAATAATTGTTATTAAATTATACAAGAATCATATACATTAATATGATATCATATATGATATTTTAATATTGCTTTGTAGATAATATCTTAGTATTATCGTTGTTTCGGGATATTAACTTACTCATTTTCTTTTAAATGGTTTGTTACCTAAGCCACGTTTGTTATGGATAGGTTGTATATTATTCATATCCAGAATGATATCAAGTCCATAAATATTTTTTTAATCATCCAATAAAATTTAGTCTTGAATGGATACGATGGGGAATGAATCTCATCACATTTGTGGAGACTGTAATCCATACCTACGCATGAGGAACAATATCATTATTTTGCTATTAAAATAATATATAATTGGATGATATATAATATAGACAGAATCATTATCATGTTATATTTATTATTTACATGAATTATACATCATCATTATACCAATCTAAATAATAATATATTGAATAACAATTACACCACAACGTGGAGACAGTAGGCCATACGTACGCACGTATGGTGACATGTCATTGAAGGGATGGATAGAATAATGAATTTGTTTTTTCCATAATTATAATAACATCACAGTATATAGAAGATACTGGATTTATTATTTTGGAATTGAAATAACAAGGAAAGTAGAAGTTCAAGAAGAAAGGAACTTTAAAGAGGGTGGTGAAGACATTACCTCTTTTTTTGGGTTCTTCCTAATGATTTGATCAAAAGGGATCCTTAGGATGGCTTTATGATCAAACTAAGGCCTCTAAGAGGAAGTTAGGGAAGTTTTTAGTATATTTGGGAGAGTTTGGATGAGCCAAATGGCATTGAATGTGTGAATTAATGAGAAGGGGGAGTTCCCTTTTATAAGAGGGGTGAGGGGCTCTTTAGGAAAAACTTAAAGTAATTTTTTATAATAAAATATTATTCAGTTTCTAATGGATACAAAGTGGATTATTCAAAGTATAAGGTGGTTATGGGTAGAAATCCTTTCAACCAATAGATTTTAGATAGGTTTAGGTCATTATATTATCCTTATCTTTTTATTTTAACTCTTAGTTAATTAGTTTGACACTTACCATGTCACTTTGTATTTTTATATTATATAGTTAATAAACATACTATATACCACCAAGAGAACCCCAAGAGGTCCATTAATGATACAAAAATAATAATATAAGTCCTATGGCCGAACTGTATATTTTTAGGAATAGAATATAAATTAATAATATAATATTTGTTTTAAAAACTCATTTATGTCAATTTTAACACTACTCAATAATTGATTTTTGTTAATGTATTAAAATCTTTATTAATTCCAAAAAATTTCATTTAAGCAATATAGACATGTCATATTAACCAATAAAATTCATGTACATCATCAAAACTTTAAAATTGTATTTATTTTCACATTTATAATACCAATTATTTGATTCTTTCATTAATAAAGAAAATACTACATCATTATTGTGTCCAATATATTTTTAGTTTTTCAATGTCTAAAAATTATAGATAAAATACTATTATGTAAGAAATCTGTTTATATTTCTAATTAATATTTATAATCTAAATTATAACATATATAACCCTATGTAAAATTTGTTTTCCCAAAAGATATAAGCTTATGTCATTTTTTATGTAATTTAACTTAATTAATATAAAGTGTCCTTATCACCTACAAGTGGCTCTATGGGGTCCCAAAATCAACCCAAATATGCCCATGGTTGGACATCTATCCAAAAATAATGTTAGGACACAATTTAGGGTAATTTATTATTATTATAATATTATTTGTTTACCCTTATTTACCGGATATAGCCTTTAACCATTGTAAATAAAATATTTTCTGAAGTAATTATTTAAAATGTCTAAAAATAAATGTTCCCTATTTACACAATTTGGAAATCCTGATTCCAAATATGGAATTTATTTTTCCAAATTCAAAACACAGAAGTGGCACAAATTAATTTAAAATTAATTTCCGCTGTCAAAACAAAAAGCGTGTTTTTAAGATATAATAACTATGAGAAGATTGACACGTGTTTATGTCCGGTATAATTGTGAAATTATGTGGAATGACCAATATTGTATTAAATGGTAAAAATATATTCTAAATATAATTTAGAACCACTCAAATTCATAATATGTCACTATCAATTATTTTGATTAAAAAAGTTGTTTTTAATTAAAATTTAGTAATTTTCACTATTCATCAAAATATAAAAGTTATCTGAAAAGTACCAAAATTTCACCCTAGGATAAATTTGATATTCCTAATCAAAAAATGTAGTCCATTTTGAGAGATAAAATTTATAAAATTTCAAAAAGTAGGTATTACTATTCATAATGACTAGTTCGATTGGTTGTGGTGTGTGTTAGAACTCAATGTTGCGTACAACACACACAACTGTATTATTCAAAGAGAAGCATACCGTGGATTCTTGGGGTATTAACTCAATTTTAAGAAAGTGAAGGCAGATCATCAGGTACCAGAAAGCTTAGTTCAGCCTTTAGAGGTCCCATAGTGGAAGTGGGACGAGATATCCATGGACTTCGTGACAATACTTTCATGTACATCTAGGAGTCATGATTCTATATAGGTGATCGTCGATCGATTTACCAAGTCGGCTCAATTCCTACTGATTAGAGAATGGTGTTTAGTAGAGATCTTAAGACGCCTCTCTGTGCAGGAGATTGTGCGGCTACATGAAGTACCCTAAATGATTGTCTCTGATCTTGATACATGTTTTACTTCATGGATACGGAAGGGGTTGCAGGAGGCTTTCGGGGATGCAAAGCCCCGAGGTGGAGAGAATGTAATGTCCCGAAATTTACATGTAATTGTTTTTAATTATATGGTAATTTTACATGTCCGCGAAAATTGACGGCACCTGATTTCGAGGCCCGGTGTGCCTGAAATAAATTTCTGATCTTTTTTTCAGGTATGTTCAGTAAACGTGCGAGAGGGTTTTTGTAACTTTTGAGTTGGTGCTCAGAATTTAAATCCAAGGACACCGTTGAACTCGTACTTCCGGTATTCACTTAAGCAGACATTCATGTCGATGATGGTTGGTCAAGGGTGAATGTTAGTTTTTGTCTTTTTTGAGAAAGAATAAATTAAAATAAAAATGAATAACATTTTTATTTGTTGAAACCTCCCTTGTTGATGTTATAAAGGCGTGGACCACCTGGACTAAAACCTCCCACATTTATGTTATGAAGGTGGGGACCACCGAGCCTAAAACCCCCATTTTGAATTTCTAGTAGTGGGGACCACCCGAACTCTCTTAATGAGAGAAACCTATTGGACTCCCTCATTAATGAAGAGTTAACCCATGGAATCCATAAAAATTTAATTATGCCACCAATTTTCATTTAATTGATTTAATTAATTGAGACAATTAATAATGCCAACGTTCCTATATAATTAATCTACAAAATTTAAATTATATTGGTACCTCTTTCCTTTGAGAGGATTTAGTTGGAGAAGGAGAAGGGGAGATCTTGGAGAACTTATCTCTATTGAAGAACAACCTCCATCGAAGAATGATTATCTGATGAACTAACGAATGAGCCTGAGATCCGAGCCGTGTGGTGGGTGCGATGAACGTCGACAGCTTCAAATTATTTCTCACACCAACATCAATTAACCATCGAGGTAGGTTGTTTGTTTGAATTCTTCCCCCTTAACCATTCTTGACAATTCTTCATAAGTCAAGAAGAAACTATAGCCACTTGCTACTGCTCTAATCCTGAGAATTCGGGCCAAAAATGCATGTCCTGAACTCTCCACAATTCTTGTGATTAATTGTTGTATTCCTCATGATGTAGGAGGATGAAAACCAACACTGGTGGGGCATGATATTGGTAACAAGCACCAGGACTGGCCGCGAAGAAGGCATCGGCGCAACCACACCGCCCGATGGAGGAAAACCACGGCTTGTGCTGTTGTGGAAATGGGAGGACGGCCGACTAAGCCGACTGCAAGCGAATGTGTGCGCCTGACTGTGCCGCGTAGAGAGGACGGATGGCCATCCGGCCTGCCGTGGCCCGTGTGTCGCTCCGCGCACTTGCGCTGCACCATGACCCCCACCACCCCGCAACCCCCACGCCGCCTTGTCGCCCACACGCCTCCCTGTGGTCCCCATGCTGCCCCGCTGCCCCCACTCCGCCCTGCGGCCCCCGCACCACCCCACAGCCCCTGCGCCGTACCTCTTCCCAGCCGGGCTGCCAATCGTGGGCCGGGTCGGACCCTGCGGGCCATGTAGGCCTAGGTCAGGTTTGACCGGTCCCAGACTAGCATTAACCCATTTCCACTCTTTTGGCCATAACTTTGGCACCGAGTGTCTGTTTGACGAACCATCTACAGTGCTGGTAACCTAGGAGCGAGACAGTCCCTTTTCTATACCCCAATAATGATTTGGATAATGTTGGGGAACGATTGGGTTGGATCGAGCAAGAATCCAACCGGGTCCTTGGGACTAAAAGGATAATAACTTGCAGACATGGAATCCATTTGATGCAAGATATATTGAGTTGCAAACACTATGACATAGAGGTCCTTTTGGATAATTCTTTGTGGGACTTCATGGTAGTTGGATAATCGACCAGTAGCTTGGGGAGCGGACTCTCCTGGAGATGAGAAAGCTTAGTGCGAGTACCCAATAGCTGGCTGTGATGATGTACTAGGATCTTTTTTGGGTCTGATGACGTACTGACGATGTAATAGGATCTTATATGGGTTAGACGATGTACTGACGATGTACTAGGATCCTGTGTGGGTATGGTGATGTACTGATGATGCACTAGGATCCTGTGTGGGTCTGACGAGGTACTGGCGATGGACGAGGATCCTGTGTGGGTCTGATGATGTAATGATGATGTACTAGGATCCTGTGTGGGTCTAACGATGTACAGACAATGTACTAGGATCCTATGTGGGTTTAATGATGTACTGGGATCCTGTATGTTTTTTATGAGGTACTATGATCATGTGTGGGTTAGACAATGTACTGGGATCCTGTATGGGTCGGACGAGGTACTAGGATCCTCTGTGGGTCTGACGACGTACTACGATCCTCTGTGGTTCTGATGATGATTTATGATCCCTTGAGGGTCTGTCTCTTAGTAGTGTAAGATAAATTAGTAGTTACATCTAATCATATCTAATACTGTACCTATGTTATACTTTGTGTGAGTTGAGTTCGTAACTGTGTGGTAATTTCCTTTGTGGTAATACCTTGGTTGTATTCTTCTGTGCGACGTACTTGTGTGGTACTTACCCTCGTGGTACTCTTTCCTTTGTGGAATAGTTGAGCTTGGGATTTTGAGTTGGACTCTATGTTTCCTCATGATTGAGATGGGCATACATGATAACTTAGGTATATCTATGGGCATATACCGAAGTGGGATTCTCAATTGATTTCATGCCATGTGGTTTATCCTTTGTGGATTTTGTGAGACCTTGAGGGTCTCAAGGTCCCTACTGAGTATCGTTATACTCACCCCTGCAAGGGATATGCCCGCACCTTGTTGTGTTTGGTGTAGATGACAGACAACACTGATTGAGGAGGAGGGTACAAGGATTGGACGGTGCCCGGAGGTGGATCATACGGCGTATCAGTATGCAGAAGAGATGGGCGGACATGGGGTGATGGGGAGGAGATCTGTACCTACCGTTCAGGTAGGAACCTCGTAGGACGACCCAATAGATGTCTTTCACTTTCTTCAGTTATATTTTATTTCAGTTGTACTTGTACCTTTACTGTTGGGCTTGTATTCAAGCCCCTCTTACATTCTGCACTCTTTTTTCTATACAGTTTACTTGTGTTCGTATATTTTTTTGTGCTTGGTTTCATGTGTTTACAGGATATAAAGGTCATGACTTCCCAGTTTTAGGGGATATGCCTTTTGGTGCTAGTCACCATCCCCTAGCCTATGGAAGGCGGGCTTGGGGTAGTCACAACACGGGCCCCGGGGGATGAGTCATGACATAACTACTCTATTCATTAAATCAATAAAGATAAAATAGGTATTAGTAAGAAAAAATTGAATCAATATATATTCCTGTTGTCCATACCTAATCTATTATTATTTATTTGGTTTATCCTTTTTATTAACCCTCAATGGATGATATCTGTAATAATATTAAAGCTTGTTAGAATATTGAGCACCATGAAATTGATAAAACCTGTCCTGAATAAAGGGTAGATGATAATTTATATTTATTGTTATCTTGTTCATCCCTCAACAATCAATGAATAGAAACATTTACCAATCATTCTTTTTAACCAAACAAATAGGTTCACCCCAAGGTTACATAATTTTCAGAATTATTCTCTTATCACGGTGTTCCTAGGGTTTCTAATTCAATTCCTATACTCAATTGGGTCCATTATCTTAGGATTATTTGAAATTTTCATCGATAATGGCATGACTTATTTTGATAAATAAAAATCACATTTTGGTGTAAGTCTAAGAAACTCTTTAGGAAATACATCATCAAATTCCTACATGATTGGTAAATTATTTTTTTCATGTTCTCCCCAACCATTTGAGTGAAACACCGTCAATAAATAAGAATTATAACCCATAAAATGGTTTTGATATCCGTCGAATGTTTGTACTAATCCCAACATTGATATAATATTATAGGATTGTTCAAAATATCAAATGTACCATCAATTAATCAATAGTTGACGTGGGATTTCTATAGATAAATTCAATGCATGAACATGATTACATAAAAATCATCCAGATGACGAATAAAAATATTTACCAGAAGAATATTTCTACCAGCATCAACTGGTGAGGAATCACAGACCTGAGATGCGATCATCGTACCATTTGGGGGTTTCATTGCTAATTATAAATCTAATCATTTGGGTTATATATTTATATCCTTAAATAATTCATTAGATATAAATAGATGTGTATATGTCGATTAAAATTAGACATTAGAAGTTCTAAAGTGAAGGATAATAGTACCTTTCCCACATTATTATCACAACCCATTATAAAAAGTGATCACATGAGATTTCACCATGTACCTTAGCTTAAGAAGCCAGTACTGTCGATCACTATCATAAACCGTCATATTTGGGAACTCTTTTGCATAATTCCCAAACTATTTACATTTGAATCATTGGAGTGTGGGTTCTATATTTCTTGGAGCTTTCTCATTATTCATATCATTAAATAACTTCTTAGCATACCCACTTTATTCATCATCTCAATGACCTCGCCATCCACAACATATAATAGTCCCAGTAATAAAATTTCATCCATGATACTTTCCACACTATAATAATAAAGGAAAGATAATATTCCTCTCTCAATGTATCCTATATATTCTTTTCAATTAGAATTTTATTTCCTTATCAAAACCATTAGGTTGACATGTAACACTGACTTTAATTTACACCAAGATATAACATCAAACAATCTATTCATAACTACATATGTATCTTAGGGCTAACACCCTTTATAGACATAGTTCTAAGACACTGAGGAATTAATCTATGATACATTAGTGTTAGATGATAATACTCGAATCATATCTTGAATGTCATGTAAAACTTTCATAAAAGGAACCAATATATTCATCATCATTTTTCATTACCTCAAGGAAATAATTCACTATCTTTATATGAATAATATGGGAAATGCACATATTGAAAAAACATCTATAAATCATCCTAATCCATAAATTAAATATCATCAGGTTTCTTTGTATTGTTGATAATATTCTTGAAATGATCCCATTTAGGTCCTAAATAAAAGATAAAAAAATGAGTTTTTATATTCCAAACACTAGAGAATAGAAAATATATTCTATGTGGAACTAATTCATTTCTCAACTACTAGTGGATCAGAAGGCCAACTAAAAGAAGGTGGATGTTTCCACATAACGGACTCCACATAATGTCATTCCCTCTTTTGGTCATTTGGGTTTCTAGTTAGATTCTTAAATTAATAATATTGTGTGATATTAACAATAATATATTTTATTTGAGATCCCATAATTTTTGGATGCTTGGGAGGATAGACATTCCGTTTTAAATCTAACATAGAATTAAAATGATTATTTTGGGTTCCATCCAATGAATAAAACCAAAAATAATATCATACTAAATCATAATAATTATTGGGAATGGCATAATCATTAAGAAAAATTACCTATATGATGTCTAAATCATGAAACCTTATTTAATATATGACACATTAGGCTTATCCTAGGTTATTCAATATCATATTATAATCAAATCCTTCATTATGGTTCATAAAGAGTTTATGAATTTCCAAATCTTATCCCCCATGTGTTTCAAACTAGGTGTACATCAAGGCATATTTTTGTGTACTAGGTGAAGATCGAGTCTAGATCAATGTACCCTTTTGATAGATAATACCTATATGAACCTCTATGCTAGAGCCTAATCCACATGTAGTATCTAGGCTGTGATAAAATTTATTCGACACTACTCACTATACTGTTTACCAAAATTCTAGGATAGATTCCTATAATTTGGAAGATAAATATAATTATCCTTAGAAATTTCGTTTGGGAGCTGACTAAGAATTTCTTATTCTAGTTTACAATGGATAAGTAAACATATTGTCTGTTACTAACTATAAGGAGATAGGTTTCACATACATGAAAATTAAATATTTTTGAAGGAATATTTATTTGATCACTTAATCCCATTTTTGAGGAACATGATAGTTTATTTCTATTAGTATATTATAAATTCAACCAACTGTTCCATAGGTGAAATTCACCACCTCATAATTAAATATTCATAACTACCATCCATCTTAGTAATATCACTTGTAATGTATTTTTTCACAAATTTAACTGTGGAAATATAAGAAAGGGTGAGCTTAGATGCTATGTATGGAAACCCATGGGGGATATGTAAGGATAACATGCACATAAAAGTATGAGAACATTGAATAAAATTTGAAAACCATACCCAAGATTTCAGAGATGATAATCTTGAGTCATGGAATAAATATTGATAGTTCACAATAGATGAATCATAATTTAAAATAAGAATATGATCCATGAGTCAATAACATTGGAATATGAAATAGACTTTTCACATACATATAAGAATATAAAATATTACTCAAATGCTAATGACCAAGAAATTTATACCATGTTTGGCATGGGATAACAATATATGGTCCAACTTCTGGATTTGAATTACCTCTTGTGTACCCTTTTTAGGGATTGGGATAACATCTTGTATACCCTTAGAGCTCATATTATATTAATAATTACCTAATTAAGTAGATATGTCTCATTATAAAAGTCATACATATGTGTGATAAAATATCATCAAACATTAACAACATCATATCAACGAAATAAAGTGGGATTCAAAAAAATCATCATATCATAAAATTTTGAAAAGATAAAGGTTTCATAATCATTTCATCCCTTCATCATAGCATAACCCATATAAAACAAGTGGGTTTGTTAAGAATTCTATCAAGATATAACCCATGGAAGATAAAACAGTTTTATAAATATCATTTTATCATCAAACTAATCCAATCTAAGAAACAATAATAATTTAATCCTTTTATCATATCCTTAGTAAGGAATAGGTAACGTAAACATATGTTATATTATATAGAATTTTTTTAATAACGATTTAAAATATTTATTAAGGAAAATATCCAATCTACTTTGAAAACCTATTTTTAAACACAAAACATATTTAATGTCATTTTTCTTGAAAATAACCTAGAAAATTTATAATTTATGCTTCAATGAAAATAATGGTCACAATGATGGGTTGTTTCATTCATGTCGTATACATTAAAACAATGTTATCTTTCACATTTTCTATAAAATCTAGGCATGCGTTGTTTTGGAAGTAAATTAATATTACATTCAATTTTTATAGTAAAATTTCATACATGGGTAAAAATGTCATTTAAAAATAATAGGATAATAATAAAAAGCATGGAATACATTTTAATAAATAATTTTTTTTGAAGTAAATTGATTTTTAATCAAAGAGATAAATAAATTCCGTTTCTCTGAATAACATATTCTCCATTATTTTATACACCAAATAGCGAAACAACTATTATTTTACATAAAAATATCATGAATAACCAATGTATAATAAATTTCATGTGTTTCATGAGATATTGATCAAAATATTTTCCTATCAGAATCATAATAATAAACTATCCCAAAAAAGAATATCATTGTAAAATAAAATCATTACCACTTTGGTAAAATATAATCATATTCCCCCGGAGGGAATAAAAATAAATATAACATAATACATCCTAGGGATAAATTAATTAATGATATTACTTGTTAATGGGTTTATATATACACATCATTAATGAATATAGGTTCATATTATAAACTATATAACAAAAGAGGTAAAAAAGTACAAGAACACCTTACCAATTTGGTAAATTTTGAACAAAAAACTCTATGAAACAGAATACCAAAATGTAAATGTATAAACTTATAATTTAATGAGAATAATCAAGGTAACTTTTATGGGTCTTTGGGTTGATTATGTCATTTTAACAAAGAAGGTTTCTACAGATATGTGTGGGGTTCTGGATAGATTTTTGATAAGTCATATTGACAATGATTCACGAAAAAGGAAAATAAAATCTAGATGTGGTATATAAAATTTCATATACATGGTGGAATATTTTCCCAGTGTTTTCCATACTTTTATGGCCAAAAATTTAGTGGTTGAATTAAGCTTCAAGAAAGAAATATTTCCAAGGATTCACTATAAAAATAAAAAAATGGAATGAAATTCATGATGGTTTGGTAATTCATGATTTTATGGTGCTTCAGGAAGGTTTGGGGTTTCATGAAGGTTTTGAGATATGTGAATAATGGATGAATCATGAAGGAATGACAATATGTTTGGAGAATATGATAATTTTTTAGAATGGGAAAATTTCCCTGATGTTTCACAAAGGAAATGGTATCACTGAAAACTAATAAAGATCTTCTCCAAGAGTCTCTATATAGGTTAAATTTTTCGTGAATAGGTGGAAAAATCAATAAATAGAACGAGGTTTGGGAAGGGTATGTAATATTAATGAAAATTTTAAGTTCTAGAAGGTTGGGGATTCCAAAAAATTTGTAATAATCAGGATGGATTTTTAAGCATCGTGAAAGTAGTTATCATCATGAAGGTTTTGAGTATCAAGAAAGTAGTGACCATTGTGAATGATAAGAGCATTGTAATATATGGATATTGTTGTAAATAATCCGAAAATTCCATTAAGGATGGAAAAAGGATTTTTGGAAAGGTAAATTTAATTCATACTAGAAGTGATATCCCAATGAATCTATTTTAAATTGATATTCATCAAGTGGATGAAATTAGAATATAATGATGAACCAAGATAGGTGAAAAACATATAGATTAATGTGATAAGTAGAAGAACCATATTAATGAGAAAGTTATAACACATTAGTTTTGGGATTAGTGATCTTTAAAATTGTGATTGGTTATAAATTTTGTATGATAGTGAGTCAACTGAGAACATTACAAAAAAAAATGCACATTAGTGGATTCAAAACATAGGAGCATTGCCTCTGTATTATAAATTGACTTAGCCTAGTGGGGGTAAATCATATAAAATTAGTGTGTCCCAAGAACCCTTTCAATTGTTCTACTAAATTTATTTGGGAATGGAATAGAATATGGTTTCATTTAATGATTAAAAATGATCCCTAGGGAAAATAGTTTTAATCTCTAATACCCTAGTTCATCCCCTCATATGGTATTAAACTAGGATGGGATAATAGTTGGTGTCATAGATAATTGTTAATATCATTGTTTATCACTGAAGGGTATTAGTTTAGGTTTTCAATCATAACGGGATTTCGATATTTTTTGGAAACAATTTTTATTTGTGAAAGAATATTATGCAACACTACTTCCAATCATTATATATGGATTTCTACACATATTTGATGTCTACTATTTCTGCTAGTGTGGACAATACAATTTTATCATAAGAAAACCTAATATAATTAGATGTTGATATTAAAGGAATCAATCATTAGAAAGAGCATTATCAGACAAAATTTAAAGAAGATGATGTTCTATATTTCAACACATACCATGTAAAAAAACATATTAAATATCATTGAAGGCAATTAAAATTCAAAGAAGAAAATGTGTATATTCATTGAAAAAATATTAGGACCAAAAATTGAACCCCAATGAGTATGTGGATGCATTATTTGACCTGGTGACTGTTGTTTTGGAAGACATGTGTTGTCTTGTAGAAATTATTGATGATCAAAATTCATGAAGCACTTCCATTTTGGATAACCACCTCTATTCAATCCGAAATCCAATGTACTCGAGGATAATGAACCAAATGGATGAAAATATCATTATTTTCAATGGTTGTAAATATTACAACAGGGTCCCCTAATATGTTTTAAGATGATATAGATAATGAATTCAAAATTCCAATAGAAAAATCTTCAGCCTATGTGAAAGGTATGAAAAAATATAAGAGAATTTTCTTCAAAAATAAAAATCTTTATTCACTAGAAAATTATTGTATAGAATAATCTAATAATATATATATGTGGAGAATTGTATTAAATATGGATAAATTATGTGGTATCATTTTTTTGTAGCTCTTAGAAAAGGTAAGAATTTGATAATGATGAATATGATGTTTTGGGCAGATTTAATTTCCCGACTAAACTAAAAGAATCTATTAAAAAGATATATATTTAGAGATCTAAAAGGAAGAAATAAACTTGAGTGCTTCATGATGTGACACTTTATGTGTATATATTCGAACACCATTGATAGTAAATGGGTATGGTATTCACTAGACAATTTCATTGGAATGGAAAATCACGGTGAAATTTCGCCATCCTAATGACATCGCATAAATAATCATAAAAAGGGATTATGAGAATGATAAGGTTATACGGCAATTTTTAAATCAAGTGGGAATTAATAGGTTCATGTAAATACATGTCTCATCATTAGTAATTGGATGTAAAAGGTATATGATATTAAAGAAACATTTAATAAAGAAGAGGACAAAAGAACTCTTATGAAATTCTAGCATGGTAATGGGTGTACGTGGGAGGGATTAATGTGAGAGAAGGTGGTCTATCATAATTTAAAAATGATAATGTATATATGGAGAAGGATTGAAAATATACCCCATCATTAGGAATTAAATGAAGGGAAAGAAATAGAGGATATTCTTGAACAGAACTGGGAAAGAGAGGATCCTATAACTTAAGAGTATGACACCAAAAGATTGAAAGGGGACTATTGAGAGCATGGAGGAACCATGAGATGATTATAGAGAGAGAAAAGAAGAGTAACAATGTTATACAAGAATTTGTAGTTAAGGGAAATGGTTAATTGTGTGTGAATATGTCAGAAATGAGAGGGGAATTCTTGGATATTTCACAAAAATAGATTTTGGACTCTATAATAAAATATCCCAAACCGAAAACCTTATTATGGGGTTTTCCATGGTTTCTACCAAATTAAAGTTTTTCTAGTTATTTTATGAGGAAAAGGTATGATATTATTTAAATATTGCCCCTTTTTATGTGGAATTTCTTCACATATTTAAAGAAATGAATTTAAAATCCTAAAATATATTATATGTTTTAAAGGATTCATAATGGCTATAAAAAATTAATAAAATAATATTAAAATAAAATAAGTTTATGGGTAAGACATATATTTTTATGAGGATAACCATTACAGTATTTATTAAATAGGTTTGGGTCATTATGATGTCATTGAAGACACTGTATATTTATACGAAATTTATTTTTTACCCAAAAATTCGACTTTCTCAGAAAATTATGAAAAATTAACCACTAGATAATTTCAACGTTATAATTACAAAAATAATATTCATTCTATTTAAATAAATATTCTATCAATTTATATTTTCACTTAAAAAAATAACTTATATTTGTTGAAAATTATGGGTTTTAGGAAATAAATGTTTTTGAACCCTAATAAAACATTACATTTGACTACATAAAAATTATATGATAATTTATTATTAATAAAAAAAATATAATAATAATATTTAAATAAAATATTTATTATGTAAAAAACCTTAATTCATCAAAATAAGTTCCTTAGTTGAATTTATTATTTCTGAAAAATTATATTAATTGTTTATAGTATCAAAATAAAAATAAATTCATTATTCATTACAAAATAATGTACATAATAAATTATATATGGTCCTAAAACATAACCCTTTCATTCAAAAGAACACAATTTAAAATTAAGAAGAGTGAGAATGTTAATTTCAAGGTTTGGTTCAGTAAACTTGGTTTGGGCCATGATCTCGATGAGAATGAACTTCTCCCATGATTTGTTTCACTCATTCTTATGTTTCTGGATCTCATTTTGGCTTGGTCGAGCGAAAATAAAAAAAATGTTATATCATTTATAATCTTCAATAAATTGGATTTATAGGTCACACCCCTACTGTTTGAGGCCATCACATGATTTACATGATTCAATTGGATTGGTTGAAGCCCTATATTTAAACAAATCATGTGATTGGCCGAATGGCCCGAAGGCCTTCATTTTTATTAATTTTTGATAACCCCCTTTCAAGCGATGAGGGGGAACCCTTAAAACGCAAGTAGGATCAGAGATTACATGGCCCGTAGGCTTATGAAGTTTAAATGGTCCAATGGTCTTTGGGAATTGAACAAGAATATATACAAGGAACTTCCCCTCCCTAGCATCTACATGATGATAGTAGCTCTCCACCATATCATGGATGTCTGGCTAGTCTTCCCATGCAAGCACAGGCTGGTCCAGATGGCATAACCATACCCTTTCATTATGGCAAACCCATTTGGATATACTATGGTGAGTGCACCTACTCTGAATCCTCTTCTAGGGCTTCTCCTTTTTTGTAGAGTCTGTATGGGGAAACTGGATGTGGCCCGAAGGCCTTGAGGTGGCCCGAAGGCCATAAAGGTGGCCCGAAATCCCTACTGACCCAAAGTCATGGGTGACCTGAAAGCTTTAAGGACTCCAAGCCCAAACAGGTGGCCCAAGGTGAATAGTTATAGCTACTACAGTAACAAACAGTACCTCCTAGAGTAACTTCTACAGGTTGCTACAGGCTGATACAGTACAACATAATGCACAGTCCTGCTACAGTACCTGTATAGTGTAATGTTCTGCTATATTACCTGCACAATGTACTGTTCTTCTGCAGTACTACTATAGTACTAATAGAGTACCAACTACAGTGCCTACTATAGTGCCGTCTGCAATGCCTACTACAGTACCAACTATACTACTCCCTGGAAATATGCCTCTACCTGGATTTGAACCTGAGTCTCATGGATTCCCTCAAGGATACCTCTGCAACTAGGCTAAGGCTCATGTTCTAGCTGATTTCTATTCAACGACTATATTATAAATGGATAATATTATTACTAGTATTTTATATCAAATTAGATATTATAAAACAATTCATGTGTTTGATATATTATTATTACATAATAAAAAATTAATTTAAATCATAATGGAATTTTATTTATAATAGTTCGGTCATTACAATGGACTTCTTCTATTTTTGGATCCGGAAATTGAGGTTCATCAAGAATATTTTTTTTCTCTTCATAGGGTTGATGTGATGGAGGAGGATGATACTTGGAGGAGGTAATTGAGGTCTTTTCAGAGCTAGAATTTGGGGTAGTACAAGGGAAGTGTTTCGGTTGTGGGGACATAGAGATGGCCTGTAACACCCCGAGATTTTATGAAAAATATTCTTTTTAATTTCATTAATGTCTTGTGTTGTATGCTACACCAAAAGGATCTTGCTCAACACGCATCCTTGACTTGACTTGTATTACACGCAATCGCGACCTTCCTTGATAGCGTGTGTAGTACGCAATACCGAGTTTCACTAAACAACAATATGCTATTAAAATATTATTAAAACTAGACGTTATGAATAATAATAACCACTTTTTAAAATTTTAGAAATTTTATCTCTCAAAATGGACTTAATTTTTGGATTCGGAGTATCAAATTTAGCCTAAGGTGAAATTTTGGTACTTTTCGGATAACTTTCATATTCTGATGAATAGTGAAAATTACAAAATTTTAATTAAAAACAACTTTATTAATCGAAATAATTAATAGTGATTAATTTTTAATTTAAGTGGTTTTAAAGTATATTTAGAATATATTTTTACAATTTAATACAATGTTGGTCATTGGATGCAATTTCACATTTAAACCAATTATAAACAAGTGTCAATCTTTTGATAGTTATTATCTCTTAAAAACATGCCATTTGCTTTGACAACGGGAATTAATTTTTAAATTAGTTAATGTAACTGATATGTTTTGAATTTGGTAAAATAGACATCATTTTTGAGTTCATAATATCAAATATATCTTAGGCCTAATTTTTGGTATTTTTCTGGAAACTTTCATTTTTTGATGAATAGTGAAACCACTATGTTGTAGTAAAAAAATGAATTTTTCATAAAACATAATTTTACCGCTTCTTTGAGTGGAATTTCAAAATTCCAAGAGACACGGTTGATGTTAGTATGTAAAATGTGGTTCAATGAGATCAAAATAATTTTTGGTGAATAGTAACTTTTTACATTTATTACCACGGTTAAAAGTAAATAGGGTAATTAAGGGTAAAAATGATATTATTATTACTCTAACACGTGTCCTAATTCTATTGGATAAGTGTAATTCGACCAAAAACAAACTTAGGAATAAAATATGACCATTTAGGCCCACTTGGATTAGATTAGGACATTTATTATTATTTAATTCAAAAAAGAGTTAAAAGAGTTAAAATCAAAGTTTATTTACTAAAACATTTTTAATATAGGTTTATACATAAGATATATTCGATTGTAAATATTCATTAGAAAGATAAAACGATTTTCTATATAATGGTATTTTATTTGTAATTTTTAGCCATCAAATAATTTAATTTCTTTATGACACAAAGATGATACAGTAATTATCTTGTTAATGAAATATTGACATAATTGATGTTATAAATACCCAAATAAATATAATTTGAGACTATTTATGAATTCCACTAATTTTATAGGTTAATATGACATGTTAGTATAGTTTAAATTAACTTTGTTCGAACTACTGATTCTGTTATGAATTTCACAAAAATAAATTACTAAATAGTTTCAAAATTGACATAAAATAGTTTTTAAAACAAAATATTATATTATTAATTGTTATTTTATTCCTAAAAATCTAAGGTTCGGCCAAATGACTTAGATAAGGTTATATATATTAATAATAAACAACTTGGGGTTAGTTTGTCTTGATATAGTATGTTTATTAACATTATAGTATAAGAACACAAGAATACACGGTAAAAGTAAAATTATTTAACTTAATGTTAAAACTAAATGATAAGGTTAAAATAGGAACCTAAACTTGTCTAAATTCTATTGGATGAGAGGATTTCGACCCATCCCCACTTTAGCCTCTAAATAAATCAATTTTGAGCTATTTAAAACCGAACTTGACTTTATAATAAAATAATATTTTTAGTTATTCCAAAGGTGCCCCTCTCCTCCCTTATAAAAGGGAACCTCCTCCCTCTATTTATCACACAACTTTGAGCCTTCAATCTCGGCCAAACCCTGTCCAATTCTCTTCTCCACTTCCCTAGAAACATCCTAGAGGTTCTGGTCTTCCTCAAAGACCAATTTTAGTGCCCTAAGAGGAGGTCTCAAAGAGGCTCTTCAAAGAAGAGGTAATTTCCGTTACCGATTCTTTCACCTTTATTTCTTCTTCGACTTCTTCTTATTAGGTTGTTTCATTATGAAGTAATAACAGAAGTATCACTCATATACTGAGATGTTATTATAAGTATGAAACAATCCTATTTCACCATCTATCCATCCTACGGGAAACGAAATCACCGCGCGTGCGTACGTACGGAATACAGTCTCCACGCCGTGGTGAAATCTATTTTCCACCACCACCTTACTTGGATGGGTATAATGGTGTAAATAATAACTATATATTATTATTTAAAAGTGATATTGATTCTGAAATAGTATACATACACTCCAATACAGTCCCACGATCATGAGAACGATATCATCACTCGTGCGTACGTACAGACTACCGTCTCCACGACGCGATGAGATTCATTCTCCACTTTAAACATTCATGAATGATTATAAAGTAATCATGAAATATATGACATAATAATGATACTGGATTTATGTGTATATATATGTATGTCATCTATATAGCGACCCGGCCTTTTCTTACATTACTGATACATCATTTCAGAGATAAAAAAACATAATAGTATTACATATGGAGGATACATAGGTTTAGTGTCTTGGGCAAACTAGGACTACACATAACAAGTACAACATCAAGCATAAAAATTCATTTAATTTCTTCTTGTATAGCTTCTTAGTAGCACTTGTCCTCTCCTTAGTACATGTAGCCACCTGAGGATATACATCAAAAGGGGTGAGCTAAAAGCCCAGTAAGAGGATAGATAAGAACAATATAGCATGGGGTGAACATAATCATGATATAGGAAGAAGATCTTGAACATGAGAGGAGCATAAACAATAAACTTGAAATGTGGCAAAGCATAAAAATGAAACATCATGTCTTAGTGGTTAACTACCACACATAATTGTGAACAAAGCTAGCATCATGTTCACGCATAATTTCACATTTACTCATGAGATTCATCACTTTACCCAATGCATTGGAGCGCTATATAATTCCGGGCGCACCCGTCACATTTAAACATTCATATTGCGCTATATAATTCCGGGCGCACCCGTCACATCATAACATTATCATTATCATGCTTGCCACATAGAACACATATCAAACATGTACATAAATAACCCATGTAAAGGAAGGGGTTTCATCTCATAATAACACATTCATAAGCTTTGGGTTCCCAAAAGAAATAGGGAACACCATACTTGATATAAGAACCATCAACCTTGAATGAGAGGCAAAATGTGAGATCTTGAAAGAAGAGTTCTTTTGGAAAAAATTTTGATGGACATAAAAATAAGTGACAAACATGTATATCCCAGAAAAGTAAAGGAAATGATGAACAAAAGACCTTTGAGGAGTAACCATATCAAAATGGAATGAAAGAGGGAGAACCCGAAGGAAGAAAATTGGGTTCGAGATTTCCCCTTACCTTGTACTCGAATGCCTCCTTCTCTTTAATGTCCTGTATAATGACATTATATTAATTATAAATTACAGAACCTTTTATACATTAATAGGGTTCATTCTTGTTTTATTATTTCATATTATGTTCCTTTGGATGACTTATAGAGTTTAAAAACATTGATCGGGGATGTTCTTTTTCATGGTTTTCTTGAGCGGTCCACTTGTATTCTTAATTTTATGTTTGGGTAGATTATGGTTAAACATCCAGAACTGATATTACATGTAATTAATGATATTACAGAAGCTTGGATGATTTTAGAATGAGTTATATTAGATCCATGTGGCCGAATTATTAGATAAGAATTAAATGAAGATTATTTGGGCTAATTTGAGCGGTCTTTGGATCACAACCAACTCATTTTAACTTTTCACTTAGTAGTATGGCCATAGGTTATTTACAGAACTTAAAATAGAACATAATACATATAAAACATTCTGGTTCAACCATAAAAATGGTTTCATGACCAGATTGAAGGTATAAATGGAAGAAGAGAGCATGTTGTTTTTGAAGGTGATAAATTATCACCACATGAACAACATTCTCTTTAATAAAATAAAAGGAAGGGGGAAAGGGTGAAGGGTGATATAATATAACATTAGAATCATTATATATATAATAATGGATTTACAGAACAATTTGGATGAAGATAGATAGAGGGAGATCAAGAAAGGAACTTGAACTTGAAAGGAAATTAAAGGAGAAGAGGGAGAGAAATTACCTATAGAATCCTCCTCTTGAGTTCCTCTTTAAGGAAGCTAGGCTTGGTATTTTGATGAGACCAGCAGATTTTGGACGTGGGGGATGAGATAGGGAAGGTTTTTGGGCAGAATTCTGAGAAGGCTTGGAGCTTGAGAGGTGTGAGTAAAAGAGGGAGTGAAGGGTGGCTTTTATAGTGGAGGGGAGATGGGTTTTCTTAATATTAAATTGATTAGTTTATTAATTCCACCAAGGACAAGGAATAGCGAGTCTTGGATGACCAAGAATAGTAAATTTGACTTGTGAATTCTGGATTTGGGTTCTTATATCACTTGTGATGTCAGGAATAGTGGGTTTTAATTAAAATGCATTTATATGATAAATTAATGTATTATACTATTCATCAAAAATTCAAGTATCTCAGAAAAATCCCAAAATTTTACCCTAACCATTTTTCGACGTGTAGAATCCAAAAATGAAGTCCATTTTCCAAAAATAATTTTATAAATATTATTAATTTAATAGTTAATTAAAATCATAATTTACTAAAAAAACAGTTTTTAAAATTAAAACTGATTTTGCAGTTCTTTCAAAAATTACTTAGGGTCTTATAAAATTATCTAAAAACTATTAGACATTGATTCAATAATTTATGAATATATTTCAGGAAAATAAATATTATTTTAAATTAATTAATTAATTATAGTTAATTATTTATGACTTATAAAATACCAAAAACGTTTACTAAGGTCAAATTATCACTTTCTATGATGTCTAAATTTTATTTTATTATTCATAGGTAATGTTACTCTTATTTACTATTCATAAGGGTAGTTTACTATTCATAAGGCTATGTTACTATTCACCAAAAATTATTTTTGTTTCATTAGACTCCAAAAACTATCTTGAACACAACCGTGATTGTTGGATTAAAATTCCAAACATAGGGGTGACAAAATTATGTTTAAAGGTCACTTATCACTTAGTAGTTTATTATTTTGTGTTTTTATGACATAGATATAAGAACGGAATTTTCCATTGAAAAACTTTGGGTCGTTACATTCTCCCCCCCTTAAGAAATTTCGCCCTCGAAATTTCAATTTACAAAAACAGGTGAGGGTACTTCTCCTTCATTGCCTCTTCCGGTTCCCAAGTTGCTTCCTCAAACTTTTGGTTCCTCCACAACTCTTTGACAAGGCGGGTTGTCTTGTTGCGTAGAACCTTATCACTTCGGTCAAGAATTTTTACCGGCTGCTCCTCATATGAGAGATCATCTTCCAACTGTACCACCTCTGAGTTTAGTACATGTGAGGGGTCTGGAATGTACTTCCTCAGTAGTGATACGTGAAACACATCATGAACTTGAGCCATATTCGGTGGAAGTGCCAGACGATAGGCCACGGCTCCTATACGATCAAGGATCTCAAAGGGGCCAATGTACCATGGGCTTAGATTCCCTTTCTTCCCAAATCGCATGACTCTCTTCCATGGAGATATTCGAAGGGAGACTTTATCTCCAACGTCAAACTCCAAGTCCCTTCGATGATTGTCAGCATAGCTCTTTTGCCGACTTTGAGAAGCTTTGATATGTTTCTGGATGGCTTGAACCTTCTCTGTCATCTCTTGAACAAGATCAGGACCAAGTAGTTTTCATTCTCCAACTTCATCCCAACAGGTTGGAGTTCTACATCGCTTCCCATAAAGAACTTCATACGGAGCCATCTGAATACTCGAGTGGAAGCTATTGTTGTATGAGAACTCTACCAATGGAAGGTGCTGATCCCATCCACCTTTGAATTCAAGAGAGCATGATCTTAGCATATCTTCAAGTGTCTGAATAGTCCTTTCAGACTGGCCATCAGTTTGGGGGTGATAGGCCGTGCTGATGTTTAATTCAGTACTCAAAGCATGCTGAAGGCTCCTCCAAAATTTAGAAGTGAACCTTGGATCACGGTCAGAGACAATCGAGAGTGGAACACCGTGAAACCTCACTACTTCCTTCACATATATCCTTGCAAGTTGTTCAAGTGAGAGGTCTTCCCTAATAGCGATAAAATGGGCAGTCATGGTGAGTCGGTCAACCACAACCCATATCGCATTATTTCCCCTTGACGTTTTCTGGAGGCCCATGACAAAGTCCATAGTGACATTTTCCCATTTCCACATGGGTATAGGCAATGGATGCATCATACCTTTGGACTTTTGCCGCTCAGCTTTAACTTGCTGACACACCAAGCACCTTGATATATATTCTGCAATCTCCTTCTTCATGTTATCCCACCAGAAGTGTTCTCAGAGATCACGATACATCTTGGTACTTCCAGGATGAATAGAGAAAGTTGAGCTATGTGCATTATCCAATAGCTCCTTCTTTATTTCGGGTGATGAAGGCACACAAAGACGCGTTCCAAACCGGATCACACCATCATCGTCGATATGGAACTCTTGCAGCTTCTGTTCCTTTACTGCATTCACCCTCTTTTGTATCTCCACATCATCCCTTTGTGCTTCCTTGATCTTCTGTTGGATGGATGGTTGTGAAATCATTTGGTCAAGGTAGGATGTATCCCCTGCCCTTACGATTCCCAAATCCATCCTTTGCATATCCAAGAAGATAGGGTCTTTCTCAATCCTCAACATGGATAGAGTAGCAGGTTCTTTCCTGCTTAGAGCATCAGCTACCTTGTTCGCCTTTCCAGGATGATAGTGAATAGAGCAATCGTAATCCTTGATTAGATCTAACCATCTCCTTTGACGCATGTTGAGCTCCTTTTGTGTGAATATATACTTTAGGCTCTTGTGGTCGGTGTATATGACACACTTCTCACCATAAAGGTAGTGCCGCCAGATTTTCAAGGCAAAAATCACGGCTGCCAGCTCTAGATCATGCGTCGGGTAGTTATGATCATGGATATTCAACTGTCGTGAGGCGTAGGCTATCACATTATCATTTTGCATGAGTACACAACCCAAGCCTTTCTATGAAGCATCACTGTATATCACAAAACATTCTCCACTTTTCGGTAGTGTGAGTACAGGTGCAGTGATCAGCCTTCTCTTTAGCTCCTTGAAGCTTCCCTCACATTCTTCCGTCCATTCATACTTTACCCCTTTCCTTGTTAACTTAGTTAGCGGGCTTGACAATCGTGAGAAGTTTCTCACAAAACGTCGGTAGTACCCAGCTAATCCAAGAAAACTACGGATTTCTGTGACACTAGAGGGCCTGGGCCATTCTTCAATCGCCTTTGTCTTTGAAGGGTCCACAGAAATTCCCTCCCTTGTGATCACATGTCCCAAGAACGTGACTTGATTCATCCAAAAGTCACACTTTCTGAACTTGGCGTACAACTTCTCCTTTCTCAATGTCGCCAACACAAGTCTTAGATGTTCTTCATGTTCCTCCTTACTCTTGGAGTAAATGAGAATATCATCAATAAACACTACCACAAATTTGTCGAGGTAATGTCTAAAGACTCTATTCATCAAATCCATGAAGATTGCAGGGGCATTAGTAAGTCCAAAGGGCATCACCAAAAACTCATAGTGCCCATACCTTGTACGGAAGGCAGTCTTCTGAATATCTTCCTTCTTCACCTTTACTTGATGATATCCAGAACGAAGATCCACCTTTGAGAAGTATTGAGCTCCTCTTAACTGATCGAACAAGTCATCAATCCTTGGGAGAGGATACTTGTTCTTTATGGCGATCTTGTTGAGTTCCCGATAATCGATACACAGCCGCATGGTACCATCCTTCTTCTTCACAAAGAGCACTGGAGCACCCGAAGGTGATGCACTAGGGCGTATGAACCCTTTGTCAAGATGCTCTTGCAGCTGCTTCTTTAACTCCTCCAGTTCGATAGGAGCCATCCTATAGGGGCACTTTGAGATAGGAGTAGCTCCGGGTATGAGTTCAATTGAGAACTCTACCTCACAATCCGGGGGAATTACGGGTAACTCTTCGGGAAATACATCACTGTATTCCCTTACGATGGGCATTTCCTCAAGGTTGGAACTTTCCTTTGACTCAATCATTTGGGAGAGGTATGCTTCTTCATAGGGAATCATCACCCACACCATTGAAGGATCTCTCAAAGGAGATTCATGATCTTCCTTGCATTTGTAGAGGAGCATGGGATGGTTCGGAATACAAAAATATATTTCCTTTTCCCGATAGTTGATATGTGCTCTATATAACGAGAGCCAATCCATTCCCATTATAGCGTCGAATTCCACCAAGGGAAGTATTACGAGATTTGCCGGAAGAATCTTCCCACATACATCAATAGGAGAAGAATCAAACACCTAGGTTGCAATGATTGCACCACTTGGTGTTTTTAAAGATATCTCTACTTCAAGGATTCGGGGCTTCGATTCTATAGTTCTAGCAAACTTGCAAGATATAAAGGAATGCGTAGAACCAGAATCAAATAAGACTTTTGCCATTCTTGAGTGAATAGGAAGTGTACCTTGTACGACTTCATTATCATGTTCCACCTCCGCAGTAGTGATGGCATAAGTCTTCCCTTGTTCCTTTGGCTTTGGTGGTTGTTGGCGCAGATTACCCTCGAAAGCTCGAGGTTTAGTGCACTGGTTTGAATAGTGCCCTAGCTTCTTACAGTTGTAGCATTGAACCACGAGTGGTTCTCTCCTTTCATCGGCTACATTATCCTTCCTTTTCATGTCTCTTCGACACTCGTGAGCTAGGTGTCCTTCTTTCCCACACTTGAAGCATTTCCCCGTCCCATTGAGGCAGTTCCCACTGTGCAACTTCCCACATTTTTGGCAAGTGGGTCGTTGTGTTTTCTTCCCATCTTTATCACTAGATCCACCAGCTTGAAACTCCATCTTTCTTTTCTTATCACCATAGCCATGGGCCCATTCTCCAAACTCCATCTCCACTTTGAGAGCACACCGAACAACTTCTTCATAACTACCAAAGTCTCGAATTGCAAGAGCTTTTCGAAGATGTGGTTTTAATCCACTAAAGAATCTATCAATTTTGCTATCATTGTTGATAACAAAACCCGAAGCATACCTTGCGAGCCTTGTGAAATTTGCTTCATAGGTTGTGACAGATTCTCCTTCTTTTTGCTTGAGCTCTATGAATTCTCTCCCCATCTTCGTGCGAAGAGTTCGTGGGAAGTACTTATTAAGAAACATTATCTTAAAGTCTTCCCATTCCATCTCTTCAATTTCTTCCCTTGGCTTGGTGTTCTTAATCAAAGCCCACCATTGATCAGCTTCTCCATCTAGACGATAAACGGATAGAGTCACCTTCTCTGTCTCGGAACAGTGAAGAACAGAAAAGATCTTCTCCATGGAGTTGACCCACTGTTCCGCAACTAGTGGATCGGAAGATCCACAAAATGTCAGTGGTCGTTGCCGCATAAAACTTTCGATAGCTAGCTGCTCCCTCATTGGTGAAGGAGGACGTTCCCCATTATTATGGTTATTATTCATAACCCGGGATAATTGGGTAAGCATCGTCATGAAGTTTTGAACTCCACCTCCAAAATCATTGGGGATGTCATTCGGGCAATCATTGCATTGGCCTTCACAAGAGTTGTTGGCCTGATTTCTCCTGGTTCCCACCATTTTCTAAAATAGAAAAGGTTAGAACAAAACATAAGTAAAAAAGTCATGAATAACTTATCATTTTAAACAATTATACCAAAAACATAACATATGGGAACCCTAGGTAAATATCCTTGTGTGCATATTTGTACTTAGTCTCATGCTAGAGGTTTTCTTTAGGGTTCACTAATCCTAATTCCCAAATTAACTAAACCTTTCCTCTGATACCAACTATAGAGACCCATCCTTTTCTTACATTACTATTACATCATTTCAGAGATAAAAAAAACATAATAGTATTACATATGGAGGATACATAGGTTTAGTGTCTTGGGCAAACTAGGACTACACATAACAAGTACAACATCAAGCATAAAAATTCATTTAATTTCTTCTTGTATAGCTTCTTAGTAGCACTTGTCCTCTCCTTAGTACATGTAGCCACCTGAGGATATACATCAAAAGGGGTGAGCTAAAAGCCCAGTAAGAGGATAGATAAGAACAATATAGCATGGGGTGAACATAATCATGATATAGGAAGAAGATCTTGAACATGAGAGGAGCATAAACAAAAAACTTGAAATGTGGAAAAGCATAAAAATGAAACATCATATCTTAGTGGTTAACTAACACACATAATTGTGAACAAAGCTAGCATCATGTTCAAGAATAATTTCACATTTACTCATGAGATTCATCACTTTACCCAATGCATTGGAGCGCTATATAATTTTGGGCGCATCCGTCACATTTAAACATTCATATTGCGCTATATAATTCCGGGCGCACCCGTCACATCATAACATTATCATTATCATGCTTGACACATAGAACACATATCAAACATGTACATAAATAACCCATGGAAAGGAAGGGGTTTCATCTCATAATAACACATTCATAAGCTTTGGGTTCCCAAAAGAAAGAGGGAACACCATACTTGATATAAGAACCATCAACCTTGAATGAGAGGCAAAATGTGAGATCTTGAAAGAAGAGTTCTTTTGGAAAACATTTTGATGGACATAAAAATCAGTGACAAACATGTATATCCCAGAAAAGTAAAGGAAATGATGAAAAAAGACCTTTGAGGAGTAACCATATCAACATGGAATGAAAGAGGGAGAACCCGAAGGAAGAAAATTGGGTTCGAGATTTCCCCTTACCTTGTACTCGAATGCCTCCTTCTCTTTAATGTCCTGTATAATGACATTATATTAATTAGAAATTCCAGAACCTTTTATACATTAATAGGGCTCATTCTTGTTTTATTATTTCATATTATGTTCCTTTGGATGACTTATAGAGTTTAAAAACATTGATCGGGGATGTTCTTTTTCATGGTTTTCTTGAGCGGTCCACTTGTATTCTTAATTTTATGTTTGGGTAGATTATGGTTAAACATCCAGAACTGATATTACATGTAATTAATGATATTACAGAATCTTGGATGATTTTAGAATGAGTTATATTAGATCCATGTGGCCGAATTATTAGATAAGAATTAAATGAAGATTATTTGGGCTAATTTGAGCGGTCTTTGGATCACAACCAACTCATTTTAACTTTTCACTTAGTAGTATGGCCATAGGTTATTTACAGAACTTAAAATAGAACATAATACATATAAAACATTCTGGTTCAACCATAAAAATGGTTTCATGACCATATTGAAGGTATAAATGGAAGAAGAGAGCATGTTGTTTTTGAAGGTGATAAATTATCACCACATGAACAACGTTCTCTTTAATAAAATAAAAGGAAGGGGGAAAGGGTGAAGGGTGATATAATATAACATTAGAATCATTATATATATAATAATGGATTTACAGAACAATTTGGATGAAGATAGATAGAGGGAGATAAAGAAAGGAACTTGAACTTGAAAGGAAATTAAAGGAGAAGAGGGAGAGAAATTACCTATAGAATCCTCCTCTTGAGTTCCTCTTTAAGGAAGCTAGGCTTGGTATTTTGATGAGACCAGCAGATTTTGGACGTGGGGGATGAGATAGGGAAGGTGTTTGGGCAGAATTCTGAGAAGGCTTGGAGCTTGAGAGGTGTGAGTAAAAGAGGGAGTGAAGGGTGGCTTTTATAGTGGAGGGGAGAGGGGTTTTCTTAATATTAAATTGATTAGTTTATTAATTCCACCAAGGACAAGGAATATTGAGTCTTGGATGACCAAGAATAGTAAATTTGACTTGTTAATTCTGGATTTGGGTGCCTACATCACTTGTGATGTCAGGAATAGTGGGTTTTAATTAAAATGCATTTATATGATAAATTAATGTATTATACTATTCATCAAAAATTCAAGTATCTCAGAAAAATCCCAAAATTTTACCCTAACCATTTTTCGAAGTGTAGAATCCAAAAATGAAGTCCATTTTTCAAAAATAATTTTATAAATATTATTAATTTAATAGTTAATTAAAATCATAATTTACTAAAAAAACAGTTTTTTAAAATTAAAACTGATTTTGCAGTTCTTTCAAAAATTACTTAGGGTCTTATAAAATTATCTAAAAACTATTAGACATTGATTCAATAATTTATGAATATATTTCAGGAAAATAAATATTATTTTAAATTAATTAATTAATTATAGTTAATTATTTATGATTTATAAAATACCAAAAACGTTTACTAAGGTCAAATTATCACTTTCTATGATGTCTAAATTTTATTTTATTATTCATAGGTAATGTTACTCTTATTTACTATTAATAAGGGTAGTTTACTATTCATAAGGCTATGTTACTATTCACCAAAAATTATTTTTGTTTCATTAGACTCCAAAAACTATCTTGAACACAACCGTGATTGTTGGATTAAAATTCCAAACATAGGGGTGACAAAATTATGTTTAAAGGACACTTATCACTTAGTAGTTTATTATTTTGTGTTTTTATGACATAGATATAAGAAGGGAATTTTCCATTGAAAAACTTTGGGTCGTTACAATCTATTTAATTCCCTTCAACTCAATAAGGAAACGAAAACAACGTTCCTGCGTACGTACGACCTACCGTCTCCATGAACGGTGTATTTCTTTCCATTTACTGATTTATTATATATATGTATATTCTGAATATATATATATATATATAAATCATGTTTTATATTCTGGAATTATGTAATCATGATCTAAGTAATCATATGAATAATTACAAGTCAAATCACGGATGACAAATGAAACAATTTTACCCAAAACACACTTTAACATGGAATTTACAAAAGAACGGGTAATATAAAGTCATAAGTGAACCATATATGATATCATAACAATGAATATGATTATGTAATAAGTCAATGAAATTATTTAAATCATTATACAGGAGGTTCAGACACATACGAAGAAAACCAGACCTAAGGTAAGGGAAATATCACAATCTCATTTTTATCCGAGATTGTTTATACTATGGTATTTACTGGGGTGTATTTTATCATCCACATCCATGTTTCCTCAATATGTAATATTATTTCCATCCACCTAAAATTGTTTAAATCCAATTTTACCCTTCGGTGAGTTTTTAGTAAAAGATATGAAAGGAATCTTTTGTCTTTTTTCGTACGAGGTACTTTTTGACTTTTCCGGCAAAAGTACGAGAATGATGTTTTTTAACTTATACGGCATGAATGGATTTTTAAAACATTTTTTTCAAGAAGCTTCCTTTAAAAATTGTCAATTTTATTTTTAATCAACTTCTTTTAGTTTAAAGTTGTATGACATGTTAAGAAATGAAAAATGTTTTTGAAGCAAAAAGTATATTTTCCTCAAGAATGGAGTTCAAGTGTTTTATCAAAATTATTTTCCATATAAGATAACAAAGGGTTCTGTTTTTATCCCTATTATTACATTGATTTGATTATGTTGTGATGGAATTATATTTTTATGAATTCCTTTATCTTATATGAATTGTTTTATGATGTTTAAGATTCCCATTTTTATTACATGGGTTATCAAATGATGTATGATTTATGATTTTGTGGCACACATAAGAATGGTATCATTATGAGATGGGTGGGAACTATATCTCCCTTCAATGAATTGGGTAAAGATTTTATATCTCATGAGATAGACATGGCTGGAATGGTAGGTTATACCGGTTCAGTGAAACAGGACTGAAATGAGGGTGACTCGGTTTAGAAAGGGACTTTGTCCACTAAGATAGTCTTGGAAATGAGTCTTGACTAATAAGAAATGATTCTCTATGATTATGTGTGTATGCCACAAAGTTTAATGTTTTAAGTTATGATTATTGTGATTACATTTCACTGCCATGAGTTATCCCAGGTTATGAAATTATGATCTCTTTTACAGGTTAAGATTTCCAAAAGTTATGTGCTTATGTATATAATGTGATTGATATTTCTTTTGTTTACCCTTACTGAGAATTTTAGTTCACCCTTTTATGTTTTCTTTTCCCCAGGATATAAAGAAAGGTTTTAGGAATAAAAAAAGGAAGATCTTTATGGGAGATGTTGAAGATCTTTCACCAGGATTTGAAGATTATATTCTGAGTTTCCAAAGACACTAAACTATTACAATCCTTGTGTGTGTGTTTTTGTTATGTACAAAGTATTCCGCAAAATAAATGTAATTTCCATGTATGTCAAGCTTCGGGTCTCTACAGTTGGTATCAGAGGAAAGGTTTAGTCATAATTTGGAAACTTGGATGCGAAAATGTTAGTGATATCCCTAGAGATATTTCTAAGGTATGTCTAGGGATGTCTCTAAGGTTAAGTATACGTATAGGTTATAGTCCTAGAATTGCGCTAACGATCTTAGAATTTAACCTAAGATTTTAGATATTGAGGGTACTCCCCCTTTACTATGTTGTTTTCTATAGCATGATTTTTGCCTCTCACAGAATTCTTTTTGTGTTTTAGTAAATGGAGGGATCCAGAAGGAATTCGGTTAACATTGAATCCAATGACCAATTTGGTGACTATGAGCAACAAAATTGTGTAATTCCTATAGATAAAGATATTGGGATTATACCGAATCAGTCATCGCGATATATGATTAACAATGTGAAATTTAGTGGTATGTATAATTCATCAAAGAAGAGAAAGATAAACTATTATGCATGTTCGCATGTTGAGGAGCATAAAGAAAGGAATATTGAGATTTCTAAAGAAGGGAAGAAGTACCTTGAGAAATACCTCAAATGGAGGGACCGATGTTATCTGTGTGGAGCAAAGGGTCATATAGTGACATACTATTATGGAGTTCAATGTCTTATTTGTGGAGAACATGGGCATTACCCAACTCAATGCCCTGACCTAAAAAGTTACTTCTAAATCAAGGAAGGACTTATTCCAGGACAATCATTAAAGTGGATGGACTGAAGTGTTTATGTATTGGTATTCAAGAATAATGTTGTTGAGGTACTTCTATGGTCTATTGGAATATTTATGTATTGGTCTATTGTGGTTTTCAATAATTTTAAGGTACCGGTAACCATGAAAAGTGATTCAAATATTTTGGAAAGTAGATGATATGCGCATAATGAAGGGATAAGGAGAAAATGAAATGTTTGACAGTATTCATGAGCTCATGATTGATATAAGGACTAAGTGATATCGTGGTTTGAGTATATAGAATTTTGAGGATTTTGGTATGTGAAAAGTGTTAACTTTTAATTGCATTAAATTTTTCACTATGGTTCAATGGGTATTCATTTTTCAAGATAATATATGATTAAGGCCTTTGAATGTTTGGAATTTGATCAAAAAGACATATCTTATGATATATGGGGATCAACGATGGTATTAAATCTCTAGTAATCGTTTTCACTATATTATGAGAGTGGACTGCAGTATTATGGATAAGCCTAAAGATTGGAATGGATTATGTTGAACATAAGTTAGTATTGTTTAAGGATAGAAATTTGTTTTCGATATTATTGATGGTATGTTAGAGTAATATAGTTTTAGAAAAAGGACAACCTGCAGGACGGGCGACAGCCCAACGCGTCGGACAAGGTCTTAGGAATTGAACCCACAACCGAAGTGCGACTGGCCTTTATCGCCTACCACTGGCCTACAGGAAGTCCCTGGTTAGTGGAAACTAGTTTTATTTTATTAAGCGGTATGATATATGAAGTATAAGTTCATTTTAGGAACTATATAGGATTAATCTCACCATAGATGGAATTATGTATATTTTGATAACTTTTCTGACATTTTGTTTGAGACAGATGGAATGTCCCATCATTCTACCACATGATCTGCTAACACATCACGAATGACAAATTCAACTTCATTTCTTTAAGAGATGAAGTGTAAATTTTCCAAAGAACGACAAACGGTGAGACTATACCAAAATCACGAAAGTATTTCTTCTAATTCCAATTTCATCAAATTTAGGGAAATGATCTTAAAAAACAAAAATGTTGTCCTAGTGATTTTATATCTGATGAATCAGATGGTACCCTAGATCATCAAAAATATATGGCTTTGTGATTTCTGGATTTTCCATAGCCATGTTCTCTACCACTCTCCATCAGAACATGATGGTTAGATTTCACTCCCATATCCATATTTTCACCTATGTGGAAACCCAATGATTAGTTTATTTGGGTAACCATTAAGTTTCATAATTTTGTTTTTAAAGATTAGTTTTGGTATTCCTTTTTATGATGTGGGTTTATATCAAAGAAACTTTCGAATAGTAAACCATTTATAACCCCGACGAATTTCGAGGGCGAAATTCATTTTAAGGGGGGTAGAATGTAACACCCCAAGATTTTATGAAAAATATTCTTTTTAATTTCATTAATGTCTTGTGTTGTACGCTACACCAAAAGGAGCTTTCTCAACACGCATCCTTGACTTTCCTTGTATTACACGCAATCACGACCTTCCTCGATAGCATGTGTAGTACACAATACCGAGTTTCACTAAACAACGATATGATATTAAAATATTATTAAAACTAGCCGTTATGAATAGTAATAACCACATTTTAAAATTTTAGAAATTTTAGCTCTCAAAATGGAATTCATTTTTGGATTCGGAGTATCGAATTTAGCCTAAGGTGAAATTTTGGTACTTTTCGGATAACTTTCATATTCTGATGAATAGGGAAAATTACTAAATTTTAATTAAAAACAACTTTTTTAATAGAAATAATTAATAGTGATAAATTATTTATTTCAGTGGTTTTAAAGTATATTTAGAATATATTTTTACAATTTAATACAATGTTGGTCATTGGATGTAATTTTACATTTAAACCAGTTATAAACAAGTGTCAATCTTTTGATAGTTATTATCTCTTAAAAACACGCCATTTGTTTTGACGACGGGAATTAATTTTTAAATTAGTTAATGTAAATGATATGTTTTGAATTTGTTAAAATAGAAATAATCTTTGAGTTCATAATATAAAATATATCTTAGGCCTAATTTTTGGTATTTTTCTGGAAACTTTTATTTTTTGATGAATAGTGAAACCACTAAGTGGTAGTAAAAAAATGAATTTTTCATAAAACTTAATTTTACCGCTTCTGTGAGTGGAATTTCAAAAATCCGAGAGACACAGTTGATGTCAGTAAGTAAAATGTGGTTCAATGAGATGAAAATAATTTTTGGTCAATAGTAACTTTTTACTTTTATTTACCACGGTTAAAAGTAAATAGGGTAATTAAGGGTAAAAATGATATTATTATTACCCTAAAAAATGTCCTAATTCTATTGGATAAGTGTAATTCGACCAAAAACAAACTTAGGAATAACATATGACCATTTAGGCCCACTTGGATTAGATTAGGACATTTATTATTATTTAATTCAAAGAAGAGTTAAAAGAGTTAAAATCAAAGTTTATTTACTAAAACATTTTTAATATAGGGTTATACATAAGATAAATTAGATTATAAATATTAATTAGAAAGCTAAAACTATTTCCTACATAATGGTATTTTATTTGTAATTTTTAGCAATCAAATGATTTAATTTATTTATGACACAATGATGATGCACTAATTATCTTATTAATAAAATATTGACATAATTGATGTTATAAAAACCCAAATAAATATAATTTGAGACTTTTTATAAATTCCAATAAAATTCTAGGTTAATATGACATGTTAGTATAGTTTAAATTAAATTTTTTAGAACTAATCATTCTTTTATGATTTTCACAAAAATCAATTACTAAATAGTGTCAAAATTGACATAAAATAGTTTTTAAAACAAATATTATATTATTAATTGTTATTTTATTCCTAAAAATCTAAGGCTCGGCCAAAGGACTTATATGAGGTTATATATAGTAATAATAAACAACTTGGGGTTAGTTTGGCTTGATATAGTAAGTTTATTAACCTTATAGTATAAGAACACAAGAAGACATGGTAAAAGTAAAATTATTTAGCTTAATGTTAAATCTAAATGATAAGGTTAAAATAGGAACCTAAACTTGTCTAAAATCAATTGGATGAGATGATTTCGACCCATCCCCACCTTAGCCTTTAAATAAATCAATTTGGAGCTATTTAAAACCGAACTTGACTTTATAATAAAATGATATTTTTAGTTATTCCAAAGATGCCCCTCTCCTCCCTTATAAAAGGGCACCTCCTCCCTCTCTTCCTCACACAACATTGAACCTTCAATATTGGCCAAACCCTGCCAAATTCTCTTCTCCACTTCCCTAGAAACATCCCAGAGGTTCTTTTATTCCTCAAAGACCAATTTTAGTGCCCTAAGAGGAGGTCTCAAAGAGGCGTTTCAAAGAAGAGGTAATTTCCGTTACCAATTCTTTCACCTTTATTTCTACTTCCACTTCTTCTTCTTAGGTTGTTTCATTATTAAGTAATAACATTAGTATCACTAATATACTGATATGTTATTATATGTATGAAACAATCCTATTTCACTATCTATCCGTCCTACGGAAAACGAAATCACTGCGCGTGCGTAAGTACGGAATACCATCTCCACGCCGCGGTGAAATCTATTTTCCACCACCACCTTACTTGGATGGGTATAATGGTGTACATAATAACTATATATTATTATTTTAAAGTTATATTGATTCTGAAATAGTATACATACACTCCAATACAGTCCCACGATCATGAGAACGATATCATCGCTTGTGCGTACGTACGGACTACCGTCTCCACGACGCGATGAGATTCATTCTCCACTTTAACCTTTCATGAATGATTATAAAGTAATCATGAAATATATGACATAATAATGATACTTTATTTATGTGTATATATATTTATTTCATCTACTTAATTACATTCAACTCAATAAGGAAACGAAAACAGCGTTCATGCGTATGTACGACCTACCATCTCCATGAATGGTGTATTTCATTCCATTTACTGATTTATTATATATATGTATATTCTGAATATATATATATATATAAATCATGTTTTATATTCTATAATTAAGTAATCATGATCTAATTAATCATATGAATAATTACAAGTCAAAACACGGATGAAAAATGAAACAATTTTACCCAAAACGCTCTTTAACATGGAATTTACAAAAGAACGGGTAATATAAAGTCATAAGTGAACCATATATGATATCATAACAATGAATATGATTATGTAATAAGTCAATGAATTTATTTAAATCATTATACAGGAGGTTCAGACACATACGAAGAAAACCAGACCTAAGGTAAGGGAAATATCACAATCTCATTTTTATCCGAGATTGTTTATACTATGGTATTTACTGGGGTGTATTTTATCATCCACATCCATGTTTCCTCAATATGTAATATTATTTCCATCCACCTAAAATTGTTTAAATCCAATTTTACCCTTCGGTGAGTTTTTAGTAAAAGATATGAAAGGAATCTTTTGTCTTTTTTTGTACGAGGTACTTTTTGACTTTTCCTGCAAAAGTACGAGAAGGATGTTTTTTTAACTTATACGGCATGAATGGATTTTTAAAACATTTTTTCCAAGAAGCTTCCTTTAAAAATTTTCAATTTTATTTTTAATCAACTTCTTTTAGTTTAAAGTTGTATGACATGTTAAGAAATGAAAAATGTTTTTGAAGCAGAAAGTATATTTTCCTCAAGAATGGAGTTGAAGTGTTTTATCAAAATTATTTTCCATCTAAGATAACAAAGGGTTCTGTTTTTATCCCTATTATTACATTGATTTGATTATGTTGTGATGGAATTATATTTTTATGAATTCCTTTATCTTATATGAATTGTTTTATGATGTTTAAGATTCCCATTTTTATTACATGGGTTATCAAATGATGTATGATTTATGATTTTGTGGCACACATAAGAATGGTATCATTATGAGATGGGTGGGACCTATATCTCACTCCAATGAATTGGGTAATGATTTTATATCTCATGAGATAGAAATGGCTGGAATGGTAGGTTATACCGGTTCAGTGAAATAGGACTGAAACGATGGTGACTCGGTTCAGAAAGGGACTTTGTCCACTAAGATAGTCTTGGAAATGAGTCTTGACTAATAAGAAATGATTCTCTATGATTATGTGTTTATGCCACAAAGTTTAATGTTTTAAGTTATGATTATTGTGATTACATTTCACTACCATGAGTTATCCCAGGTTATGAAATTATGATCTCTTTTATAGGTTATGATTTCCAAAAGTTATGTGCTTATGTATATAATGTGATTGATATTTCTTTTGTTTACCCTTACTGAGAATTTGTGTTCACCCTTTTATGTTTTCTTTTACCCAGGATATAAAGAAAGGTTTTAGGTATAAAAAAGGAAGATCTTTATGGGAGATGTTGAAGATCTTTCACCAGGATTTGAAGATTATATTCTGAGTTTCCAAAGACACTAAACTATTACGATCCTTGTGTGTGTGTTTTTGTTATGTACAAAGTATTCCTCAAAATAAATATAATTTCCATGTATGTCAAGCTTCGTGTCTCTACAGTTGGTATCAGAGGAAAGGTTTAGTCATCCTTTGGAAACTAGGATGTGAAAACGTTAGTGATATCCCTAGAGATATTTCTAAGGTATGTCTAGGGATGTCTCTAAGGTTAAGTATACGTATAGGTTATAGTCCTAGAATTGCGCTAACGATCTTAGAATTTAACCTAAGATGTTAGATATTGAGGGTACTCCCCCTTTACTATGTTGTTTTCTATAGCATGATTTTTGCCTCTCACAGAATTCTTTTTGTGTTTTAGTAAATGGAGGGAACCAGAAGGAATTCGGTTAACATTGAATCCAATGAACAATTTGGTGACTATGAGCAACAAAATTGTGTAATTCCTAGAGAGAAAGATATTGGGATTATGCCGAATCAGTCATCGCGATATATGATTAACAAGGTGAAATTTAGTGGTATTCCTAATTCATCAAAGAAGAGAAAGATAAACTATTATGCATGTTTGCATGTTGAGGAGCATAAAGAAAGGAAGATTGAGATTTCTAAAGAAGGGAAGAAGTACCTTGAGAAATACCTCAAATGGAGGGACCGATGTTATCTGTGTGGAGAAAAGGGTCATATAGTGACAGACTATTATAGAGTTCAATGTCTTATTTGTGGAGAACATGGGCATTACCCAACTCAATGACCTGACCTAAAAAGTTACTTCTAAATCAAGGAAGGACTTATTCCAGGACAATCATTAAAGTGGATGGACTGAAGTGTTTATGTATTGGTATTCAAGAATAATGTTGTTGAGGTACTTCTATGGTGTATTGGAATATTTATGTATTGGTCTATTGTGGTTTTCAATACTTTTAAGGTACCAGTAACCATGAAAAGTGATTCAAATATTTTGGAAAGTAGATGATATGCGCATAATGAAGGGATAAGGAGAAAATGAAATGTTTGACAGTATTCATGAGCTCATGATTAATATAAGGACTAAGTGATATCATGGTTTGAGTATATAGAATTTTGAGGAATTTGGTATGTGAAAAGTGTTAACTTTTAACTGCATTCAAGTTTTCACTATGGTTCAATGGGTATTCATTTTTCAAGATAATACATGATTAAGGCCTTTGAATGTTTGGAATTTGATCAAAAAGACATATCTTATGATATATGGGGATCAACGATGGTATTAAATCTCTAGTAATCGTTTTCACTATATTATGAGAGTGGACTGCAGTATTATGCATAAGCCTAAAGATTGGAATGGATTATGTTGAACATAAGTAAGTATTGTTTAAGGATAGAAGTTTTTTTTCGATATTATTGATGGGATGTTAGAGTAATATAGTTTTAGAAAAAGGACAACCTGCAGGACGGGCGACAACCCAACGCGTCGGACAAGGTCGAAGGAATTGAACCCACAACTGAAGTGCGACTGGCCTTTATCGCCTACCACTGGCCTACAAGAAATCCCTGGTTAGTGGAAACTAGTTTTATTTTATTAAGCGGTATGATATATGAAGTATAAGTTCATTTTAGGAACTATATAGGATTAATCTCACCATAGATGGACTTATTTATTTTTTGATAACTTTTCTAACCTTTTGTTTGAGACAGATGGAATGACCCATCATTCTACGCAATGATCTTCTAACACATCACAAATGACAAATTCAACTTCATTTCATTAAGAGATGAAGTGGAAATTGTCCAAAGAACGACAAACGGTGAGACTATACCAAAATCACGAAAGTATTTCTTCTAATTCCAATTTCATCAACTTTAGGGAAATGATCTTAAAAACCAAAAATGTTGTCCTAGTGCTCTTATATCTGATGAATCAGATGGTACCCTAGATCATCAAAAATTTATGGCTTTGTGATTTCTGGATTTTCCATAGCCATGTTCTCTACCACTCTCCATCATAACATGATGGTTAGATTTCTCTCCCATATCCATATTTTCACCTATGTGGAAACCCAGTGATTAGTTTATTTGGGTAACCGTTAAGTTTCATAATTTTGTTTTTAAAGATTAGTTTTGGTATTACTTTTTATGATGTGGGTTTCTATCAAAGAAACTTTCTAATAGTAAACCATTTATTACCCCGACGAATTTTGAGGGCGAAATTCATTTTAAGGGGGGTAGAATGTAACACCCCGAGATTTTATGAAAAATATTCTTTTTAATTTCATTAATGTCTTGTGTTGTATGCTACACCAAAAGGAGCTTTCTCAACACACATCCTTGACTTTCCTTGTATTACACGCAATCACGACCTTCCTCGATAGCGTGTGTAGTATGCAATACCGAGTTTCACTAAACAATGATATGCTATTAAAATATTATTAAAACTAGCCGTTATGAATAGTAATAACCACCTTTTAAAATTTTGGAAATTTTAGCTTTCAAAATGGACTTCATTTTTGGATTCAGAGTATCGAATTTAGCCTAAGGTGAAATTTTGGTACTTTTCGGATAACTTTCATATTCTAATGAATAGTGAAAATTACTAAATTTTAATTAAAAACAACTTTTTTAATCGAAATAATTAATAGTGATAAATTATTTATTTCAGTGGTTTTAAAGTATATTTAGAATATATTTTTACAATTTAATACAATGTTGGTCATTGGATGTAATTTCACATTTAAACCAGTTATAAACAAGTGTCAATCTTTTGATAGTTATTATCTCTTAAAAACACTTCATTTGTTTTGACGACGGGAATTAATTTTTAAATTAGTTAATGTAACTGATATGTTTTGAATATGGTAAAATAGAAATCATCTTTGGGTTCATAATATCAAATATATCTCTGGCCTAATTTTTGGTATTTTTCTGGAAACTTTTATTTTTTGATTAATAGTGAAACCACTAAGTGGTAGTAAAAAAATGAATTTTTCATAAAACTTAATTTTACCGCTTCTGTGAGTGGAATTTCAAAAATCCGAGAGACACAGTTGATGTTAGTAAGTAAAATGTGGTTCAATGCGATGAAAATAATATTTGGTGAATAGTAACTTTTTACTTTTATTTACCACGGTTAAAAGTAAATAGGGTAATTAAGGGTAAAAATGATTTTATTATTACCCTAACAAATGTCCTCATTCTATTGGATAAGTGTAATTCGACCAAAAACAAACTTAGGAATAACATATGACCATTTAGGCCCACTTGGATTAGATTAGGACATTTATTATTATTTAATTCAAAGAAGAGTTAAAAGAGTTAAAATAAAAGTATATTTACTAAAACATTTTTAATATAGGGTTATACATAAGATAAATTAGATTGTAAATATTAATTAGAAAACTAAAACGATTTCCTACATAATGGTATTTTATTTGTAATTTTTAGCAATCAAATAATTTAATTTATTTATGACACAAAGATGATGCAATAATTATCTTATTAATAAAATATTGACATAATTGATGTTATAAATACCCAAATAAATATAATTTGAGACTTTTTCTGAATTACACTACTTTTCTAGGTTAATATGACATGTTAGTATAGTTTAAATTAACTTTGTTAGAACTAATCATTCTTTTATGATTTTCAAAAAAATCAATTACTAAATAGTGTCAAAATTGACATAAAATAGTTTTTAAAACAAATACTATATTATTAATTGTTATTTTATTCTTAAAAATCTAAGGCTCGGCCAAATGACTTATATGAGGTTATATATAGTAATAATAAACAACTTGGGGTTAGTTTGGCTTGATATAGTAAGTTTATTAACCTTATAGTATAAGAACACAAGAAGACATGGTAAAAGTAAAATTATTTAACTTAATGTAAAATCTAAATGATAAGGTTAAAATAGGAACCTAAACTTGTCTAAAATCAATTGGATGAGAGGATTTCGACCCATACCCACCTTAGCCTCGAAATAAATCAATTTGGATCTATTTAAAACCGAACTTGACTTTATATTAAAATAATATGTTTAGTTATTCCAAAGGTGCCCCTCTCCTCCCTTATAAAAGGGCACCTCCTCCCTCTCTTCCTCACACAACATTGAACCTTCAAGCTTGGCCAAACCCTGCCAAATTCTCTTCTCCACTTCCCTATTATCATCCTAGAGGTTCTATTGTTCCTCAAAGACCAATTTTAGTGCCCTAAGTGGAGGTCTCAAAGAGGCGCTTCAAAGAAGAGGTAATTTCCGTTACCAATTCTTTCACCTTTATTTCTACTTACACTTATTCTTCTTAGGTTGTTTCATTATTAAGTAATAACATGAGTATCACTAATATACTGATATGTTATTATATGTATGAAACAATCCTATTTCACCATCTATCCGTCCTACGGAAAATGAAATCACCGCGCGTGCGTACGTACGGAATACCGTCTCCACACCGCGGTGAAATCTATTTTCCACCACCACCTTACTTGGATGGGTATAATGGTGTACATAATAACTATATATTATTATTTTAAAGTTATATTGATTCTGAAATAGTATACATACACTCCAATACAGTCCCACGATCATGAGAACGATATCATCGCTTGTGCGTACGTACGGACTACCGTCTCCACGACGCGATGAGATTCATTCTCCACTTTAACCATTCATGAATGATTATAAAGTAATCATGAAATATATGACATAATAATGATACTGGATTTATGTGTATATATATGTATGTCATCTACTTAATTCCATTCAACTCAATAAGGTAACGAAAACAGCGTTCATGCGTACGTACGGCCTACCGTCTCCATGAATGGTGTATTTCATTCCATTTACTGATTTATTATATATATGTATATTCTGAATATATCTATATATATATATAAATCATGTTTTATATTCTAGAATTATGTAATCATGATCTAAGTAATCATATGAATAATTACAAGTCAAAACACGGATGAAAAATGAAACAATTTTACCCAAAAGGCTCTTTAACATGGAATTTACAAAAGAACGGGTAATATAAAGTCATAAGTGAACTATATATGATATCATAACAATGAATATGATTCTGTAATAAGTCAATGAAATTATTTAAATCATTATACAGGAGGTTCAGACACTTACGAAGAAAACCGGACCTAAGGTAAAGGAAATATCACAATCTCATTTTTATCCGAGATTGTTTATACTATGGTATTTACTGGGGTGTATTTTATCATCCACACCCATGTTTCCTCAATATGTAATATTATTTCCATCCACCTAAAATTGTTTAAATTCAATTTTACCCTTCGCTGAGTTTTTAGTAAAAGATATGAAAGAAATATTTTGTCGTTTTTCGTACGAGGTACTTTTTGACTTTTCCGGCAAAAGTACGAGAAGGATGTTTTTTTAACTTATACGGAATGAATAGATTTTTAAAACATTTTTTCCAAGAAGCTTCCTTTAAAAATTTTCAATTTTATTTTTAATCAACTTCTTTTAGTTTAAAGTTGTATGACATGTTAAGAAATGAAAAATGTTTTTTGAAGCAGAAAGGATATTTTCCTCAAGAATGGAGTTCAAGTGTTTTATCAAAATTATTTTCCATATAAGATAATAAAGGGTTATATTTTTATCCCTATTATTACATTGATTTGATTATGTTGTGATTGAATTATATTTTTATGAATTCCTTTATCTTATATGAATTGTTTTATGATGTTTAAGATTCCCATTTTTATTACATGGGTTATGAAATGATGTATGATTTATGATTTTGTGGCACACATAAGAATGATATCATTATGAGACGGTTGGGACCTATATCTCTCTACAATTCATTGGTTAAAGATTTTATATCTCATGAGATAGACATGGCTGGAATGGTAGGTTATACCGGTTCAGTGAAACAGGACTGAAACGAGGGTGACTCGGTTCAGAAAGGGACATTGTCCACTAAGATAGTCTTGGAAATGAGTCTTGACTAATAAGAAATAATTCTATATGATTATGTGTGTATGCCACAAAGTTTAATGTTTTAGGTTATGATTATTGTGATTACATTTCACTGCCATGAGTTATCCAAGGTTATGAAATTATGATCTCTTTTACAGGTTAAGATTTTCAAAAGTTATGTGATTATGTACATAATGTGATTGATATTTATTTTGTTTACCCTTACTAAGCATTTGAGCTCACCCTTTTATGTTTTATTTTCCCCAGGATATAAAGAAAGGTTTGAGGTATAAAAAAAAGGAAGATCTTTATGGGAGATGTTGAAGATCTTTCACCAGGAGTAGAAGATTATATTCCATGTTTCCAAAGACACTAAACTATTATGATCCTTGTGTGTGTGTTTTTGTTATGTACTAAGTATTCTACAAAATAAATGTAATGTCCATGTACGTCAAGCTTCGGGTCTCTACATGGCCGGAGGATCTCAAGATTTATTTCATATCAATTTTTTCCATGGTGGGATACTAGGTCCCTTTGTCTATTAGTCAAATGCAAGGATTTTTAAATTAGTATTGGATACTATATCTGGGTGAGAAGAAGGAGACATGTGTTTATTGTATCAAAAATCAGAAAGAATCCTATGTAGAGATCCTTTCATCAACCATAAAGGTGTTAATGAGATAATATATTCATTCTCATCAGAAGGGAAGTATATTAGTGTTGGATTTGGTAATCTTGTTTAATAACCTTATATGTTTTTCCCCATAACTTTTTCCAGATGTTAAATATCATGTGATATGTCTTGATGAGGTTATCTATCCTTAAATATAGTATGCAGTTACTCCATTTATGACAAAAAGATATCATATGGTTTGGGGGGGTGATTGAGCTGATGCACATGTCGTGAGGACCATGAGAGGGGAACTAGTACGGTTATTTGGGGTGTAGAGTTTTTAATCGAAGGTCTCATGCACTTCGAACATCAAGGTTTTAATTGGCGGGGATGTGACCTTAGATGTTAATTTCAATCCTTCTCAGGCCAGTAGTTTTCATGATTTTCCTTGAGATTTGAGGCTAGTGTGTTTTGTCTATTGGGTTCCTGACCAACATTATAATTAGTTCCAAAGGGATATTTGATCTCAGTTTTTTGCAAGAAAATTCTGACACCAACCTTTTCAAAAGATTCCAGTGAGACTATTTCAATAGTAGGGGTAGATGGAAAATTCTCTAATAAGGGGAGATAGAGTGGGTACATGCCAACCTAATTATTTTACTCATGTTCATAGACCTCAAATCAATTTTTTTTATAGAGGTGGTCATTAGTAGAGAGGTATAGAAGTTGGATACGGTTAGTATCATGTAATTGATGTAGAAATTATAGAGGGGCTTGAGATCAGTTGAGTTATTTTTAATTTTGTTATCTACCCTTTTGTTTTCCTAGACTGATTCAGGATCTTCATACTCTATCACTAAAACCACACTAGTCATTGAAATATGACTGTACGTATAGTTTCTTCCTATTCTATTGATGATGGATAAACGAGTTGGAGGGAAAAATAGCTTGTTTAATTTTTTACAGGGGTGTAGAATGATAATAGGGCCACCTTAGTCCCTTGGATAAATTTTCTTACTATATATGAATATATATTTTTTCAACTTCAACCAAAATTGGATTTATTATTTATGTGTCATTATCTAAATTTTCTAGAGGGGAGATATGTTCATTGATGGGGATGGAAAATATGGGGGTTTCATTGGAGGACAGAGTTGTGAGAAAAGTAGTTATCATGTGGAACCCCTTGTTTCTTGGATAGCAGTGTTTTCAGTTGAATCAATGGATGTTAGGATAATGTATGTCCCAATTTTTGTTGATGATTTTTTGTATGTTTACACCAAGGAAGTTATGTCCCTATCCCTTTTGTCTTTTGTAGATTTTGGATAGACTTGTAACCTTGGGATTTCGTAATATTGATAGATACTTATCAAATGAAACCACATGTGTTATAAGAGTAGAGGATTTATATATATTATCTGATGAAGAATGGCTTTATATATCTTATTGTGTCACTTTGGGGTGCTCAAGTATTGTTATATAAGAATAATTAAGGTTGTATATGGTTTTTTAGACTTATAGATGTTAATTAGGTGATGGTCCATAATCATTATCCAATTTAGTGGAACGGTGATCCTTTCAATTAGCTGAGTGGGGTGAGTTGGATTTTTAAGATTGATATGCGGTATGAATATCACCAGTTCAGTGTGAAAATAAGGATGTTCAGAAGAATTCCTTTAGATTCAGGTTTGAGAACATCGATTTTTTTCTCTTTCCTGTTAGGGTTTTTAATGCACCAGTCATGTTCATGGGCATTAAAACTTCATTTTTAGCGAGTTCTAGGACTGGTTCGTTGACATATTCTATAATGATATCTTGGAATACTCAAAATAAAATGATTATGTGTATAATCTCATAGCTATCTTATAGGTTCTTTGACACCTCTAGATTTATGGATTGTTGTCCATGTATACATTTTATAAACAATAGGTGAATTTACTTATGAATTTCACCTATCATCAGGGTATGTTAGTAGACCCATATAAATTTGAGTTAGTTATTTGTTGGGAATCACCCAAGAACATGGTAGAGGATTATTGTTTTGTAGGTCTGGAAGGCAATTATACGTGGTTGTACCAAATTTTTCTTGATTTTATCCCCATTTAGAGCATTGACCAAGAGAGAATGAGAATTTTCATATTATTATTAGTCTCAAGATCTAATCAATTACATAAAGGGGAAGTTCTTGTATCATTCAATGCTTCAGTTTCAAAATAAGGGTTTGATTTTTGAGGTGTTTTGACATTCTTCCCATAAGTTCTTGAGATGTATATTGAATAAATAATATGTTTTGAACACTTATAGATCTTGGAATTGAATCCCCTTGAGAATAACTATTCCACCAATGATCCGAATCATAAATTTATGGTGCGTGAACTAGAGTTATCACGACATTACATCATTATAAAGTGATTCCTATTCTATATAAATAATAATAGTTTGAGGTAAAACATTTCTCTGTGTGATCTAAATTGGGGGAAGAAAAAGTGGTTGGCATTTCTTCAGGATTATGAAATTGGGATATCTTGCACCCCATGAATATAAAATGTTGCAGCCAATGACATGAGTATAAATTCATGGAAGGATGTTTCCATAAGTCTAGGAATTTCTATACGGGATTTGGGGATTTCAAATTCATTCTCTTAGATGCAAGGTTGGATGATTATAGTGGTGGTTTTTTAAAGGAAAGTGTAGTATTATCTAATGTAGAATGTGGAGTATTTTTATTGGGGAGACTCAAATACATAGGAGGTGTCACATCCATGAATTTTTTTTAAATTTATTTTTCATTTATTTCGATTTTTTCATTGTTTTGTGGGATTCCCATTCATTTTGGTGGAAATGGTGGGATTTCAAAATTTGGATCATATCATGAGCCCATTTCCAGATTAAGAAATACTTTTTTATGACTAATTCATTTTTCAACATTTTACACCATTTCCACTTCCCAATTGGAATCCCTAACTATATTAAACCACCATATCAATTTGTAACCCATTGGAATCCATAATTATGATGTATTTGGGTTTTTTGTTAAGGTGTTGGGCCAACCTGAAACCCCATTTCCTCCATTATATTTTTTATATTATATATTATATCTTTATAATTATATGTTTTTTCTATGATAAAAACTCTCACCTGATCCCACATACCATTATCATGCTACCATGCTCTCCTCCCCCATTTAGGAGCTAATTTTAATCCCGAATTTGGGTGAAACTTCTCTGAATTTCTCAAATCATCGAGATTTGAAGAGGCAAATTGATTCTTTCATAACTCCTAAAATTTTAAATCTTCTTCTACCATTTTGGTTCTTACATTACCTCTTCATCCTTATTCTAACCTCATCTTTACTTATGGATGTTTTGAATTTCACATACTGGTGTATTTGGGTCATTTTCCTCAATATTTATTCAAGTAAGTGTTTCTCTCTTTGATTTAATCCCTTTCCTTAATGTTTTATTCACCCTTTCATGATTTTCTAAAATTTACATAAGTTATGTTTCAGACCAAGGGATTTATTTGGTGTCTTTTTGGTGTAATATTGAGGTTTTAAAATTCTCTTCACTTCCTTGTGGTACGGTATTAGTGCGCTTGATATTTCGAACCACGATCCGAGGTTTTCGACAATTTCAGTAGGTGATTCCATTTGTAACCATTTTATGATGAGTTATATTTCTCTGTATATTAATTTATCATGTACATAATCTGTGGTGTGTTGTTTGAAAATTGTTTTTGAGGGATTTGGTTAAGCATTTAATATTATAGTTGTTTTTTTTCTTGAAATTGGGTGTTTTTCAGGTGTAACTAATGTGGTATTATTTGGTTGTATTTTACAACATATTAAATTTGATTAATAAATCTATTTTAGACAACAAATTATTGTTGTTAGGGTCTTGGTGTTACTTTGGATTTAAAATATGGTTTTTGAATGGGTTTTAGGTTCAATACCTTATCATACTCTTTGAGACCTTTTTATGAAAATGTGTGTATTCATGTATATCCTTTGTGGTACTATTTGAGGTAATATCATAAAACATGTGTGTGCTTCTATAAACATTTAAAGGGATGAAATTTATATTTTGGTTTGGTATTTCTATGGTTTTGGACTCAAATGAGGGTTTGAGATGGGTTTGTATGCAAAACATGGTTATTCCCATTGGGTTGGTTTTATGAAAATTGAATGTTATTTAATGAGTACAAAAAGTGTGAAAATGATGATTATCTTCTTTATGGTGGTATTTAGTTCTTAAAATGAGTTATTTGGATGATAAATTTGACACTTGTGATGTCAAACGTTTTGTTAATTTTTTGTAATTTGTCGAGGTGGATAATGAAATTGTGATCTCGGTGCAAAACCTGTTTTCATTTTGTTTTTTGTGAGTGTGATGTGAAAAATGAATTTTGTTTAGGAAAAGTGTATTATTTAATAATTTAGTGGGATGTTATTTGATGTTTTCCATCTTGGTAAAGTTTTCATAAAATTTTTAAAGGATTTTTTTAATTGTGAATGATATGCAAAATGTGTTGTGGGCTATTTTGGTCAGAGTATGATTTCAAAATGCATTTGAATGACAAATTGCATTTGGTGAGTTGTGTTATGTACATGTGGGATTTTTGGTGAATGTGTGATGTGGAAGTGGTATTTTCATGTGAATATTTTATTTCTTACCATGTTTTACTTGTTTGAGAACAAGAGGGAAACTCAAGTATCTAGGTGGGTGGATGTGTACTAGTATGCTAGTGATCCAGTGGGGTTTGACCTTAGTTTCATGTAGAAAGACTGAATCGTACAAAACTGACTAAACAATGATGCTGATGATGATTGGGGACCACTGGGTTATGGATATCTTCTTTAATAGTGGCTCATGCATGATAACAGATATTTTGATGGTTACTTTCACTAAGATAGGAGGCACCATAAACCCAGAGCAAGCTAGTTCCCTGTGGATTTTCCCGTTTCTTGTGATTACCAGATATTTTGATCTTACCATCAGAATACAGTTTGATTGGATAGAAAAATTCAGTAGCATTTTGGTTTAATTTAAATTCATTCTTTCTTTAAAATAACCCTCCTCAAAACTATTTCGTTTTAACATTGAATCTTTTAGAAACAATCACTAGCATTTCTTATTTACAAATAATGTAATGAATTTTGTATAAAATGTTTACCATGTGGGATATTTTAGTGGTGGTATCCTACTAGGCTTTTTCTCACACACTACTTACTCCTTTGGGTGTAAGTAGACTTGGTTATTTTGGTTGCAAGTTTGGGAAAAATGTTTGTGCCAATGGTTTGGGTTTTTAGAGGTCCATCATGATGCAGTGTTCTAGAGATGGATTGAGGGAAGTGCCTCATTCAATGTGGAGGTTAATGGGATGTTCATATTTTTTTTACCATTGTAATGGACATTAGAAATTGTTTTAAATTGTGTAATTCAGTTCTAAATTTTAGTAAAATATATATTGGTTTGAAAAATACAGATTTGGTTTATTATATTTTTTTGTTGTATGTTTATAAACTCAGGTAAATCATTATAAGCATTCATTTTATGATACTTGGGCACTTGTGCCAGCCCGTGGGGATTGGGAACGCCCTTCGGGACTTGTCACGGGTCACGTTGGGTACCGATTTTGATGGAAACTAGATTCGGTTTGTGACAAAATATTGTCAATGGAGCATCAATCTATTTGGATCATGTTATTTGGGGAATAGTAATGATATTATAGAGTTAGGATTGTTAGGACTTGGAATTATGGTTATGGGTAGTGGGCTTGAACCCTACACATCATGATGAGATTCAAGTCTCCAGGGGAAATTGGATGTTATTTGAGTCCTTTTGTTTTCATGGTTTGATGATGATTATGGGAAATGAAAAGAGAGTTGGGTTAATGGTCTTAGTGAGTTAATAGGGCTTGGAAGGATGAGTGGAGCCAGAGATATTTCCCTATAAACTCCCTGTGAAGGTGAAGTGATTTTCTTATGGCTTCCAACCATATGTCCAAGTCACCCCCTGAAGATAGTTTCCTCACATATTGTCTTGTGTTTTTTAGTTTCAAAATCTTAGAAGTTTTATTTTAAAGAAAAATGACATGGTTTTAAGAAGAGTAATGTTTTTGGGAACATATGTTTCTAATAAAAAAGTAAGGGTTTGATTTATGAAATTGTGGAACTGAATTATTATAATTATTTCGAAATGAAAAATTGTGTGCTTTCAACCGTTTTTAAAGAATGAACTATATTATAGTTGGTTTTGAAAAAGTGTTTCCCATAGATTTTTTCAAATGATTGAAAGGTGTTTTAATGGAATGATATGTTTTGAAATTGTTGTGAATAAATTTAAAGTGAGTTATTATATGAATGGTTGTGCATTTTTAAAATTTTTTGTAAGCTTTAAATCAGGATTTTTGATTTTGTGGTTAGTAGTCTTGAGAGAAATTATGTATTGGATGACTGTTTTTGTTTTGAAAAGTGGGAATAATTTTTGTTTTAACCATTAGTATTTTAGTGAGAGACCACATGCATCTGGTTATATGGGATGATGGATGGCTGATGGCATGGTTGGATGAGTTCTGGGATGGATACAAGGAGGGTGCCCAGAGTGGCACAGAAACATGCATGTGTGAGGCCCATGGGGTACCATGGGTGGATACACTAACTTCTGAACCATTTATTTTGAAAAAGACGATTTTAAAGGGAAAAATGATGTTTTGATGATTGGTTTGGGATAGTGTGTATTATGTGTTTTTGAAAATGTTGATGTTGTGGGATGTTTTGAGTCAAAGAACCCCTCTTGTTTGAACTATGTTTTGGGTTTTTGTTTGGTCGGTAATATGGGTTGAAGGGATGGTTAGAGGTCTCTTCTGAGAAATTTTTCAGGATGCCTTTACGATAGTTCCCATAATGTGTTTAGTTCTAGTTTATGAAACGTCATGACCAATTAACCATCTTGGTTGGGTATTTTGGTTTTCTCGTTGGATAATGTACGCCCACATTAAGGGTTAGTGCACCACTGAAGTGAAACCTGTATTATTTCGCCATTGGAAAATCCTCTAATTGATAAATATAAAGAAGATTTTCTCTAGAATTTTAGATTGAGTCTAAAACCATTAATTTTTGGATTTTCAGTTCCTTTGGTATTAGGATATTTCTCAAGGAAGGTTGAAAGAGACATTAGTTTCTTAAGTTACATGATTCATCAAAGGAAAAAGTAGTTTGGGGTTGTTCTTGGGGATGAGTATCTAGATGGTGTCTAAGAGGTCCTCTGGGTCCTTAGTAGTCTCTTCGAAGCAAGGTTTCACGTTAAACCACAAGTGTGGGAAATATGATCATGTGAGGCTATTATGGGCATTTTTTGGAATTGTTTGATGTTTGAGGACATTTCATAAGTACCCCCCTCAATGTATTGTTTCTGTCAGTCGTATTGGTCATGTTAGGTGACTCGTTTTGATGTTGTGTGGTCATTTGACTGTAAAGGATAAGTTGTAAAATATTATTTGGGTCTTTGTTTTGTCAAAAGTTTTTCTCCTTTAGGGAAATATCTACATCCCTTGATTATAGGAAGGTGTTTATATATTAATTTTCCTCCTTCCGTTTCTCATCCGAAGAAACAAGGGGTGATGTGTGTGCATATTCTAAGACATTGTTTTAGTGACATTTTGGGTTAAGGAAAGATTAATTTAGGGTGTGTTATGTCTTTGTAATATTTTATCAGATTGTGGTGTTTTTGTTTGTGGCATAGAAATAATATTTTCCATATAGTTGTTTCCAAAGAATAACTGTGAGGTTAAAGATGCTTCAATCTTTTAGGATCCAGCCATAGGCCATGGAGGGAAGATGGTGCATAGTGAGGGGAAGTCCCATGGTCATTCAAAAACTTGTACAATGTCCCATCCTCAGTATGAAATATGGGAATATTTTAAACCTCTGGTGTCATCATCATGCTTCTTTTGTTCCCATTCGGTGGAAAGAGGTTGAGGGCCTCGTTCCCATGTTATCACCCAAATTCTTTTTTTCCCTTTATTTTACATTGAGTTTTAACAGAATGGTTGGAAATTTATCTAGATAGGTTGCACGCATGGTTTGCACATGGTGAGCAGTAACCATGCATCAGAAAACCATGAAAATACAAGGATCCACAGGGTTAGAACATGGTTTCTCTAACATTGTGGATTAACCGTGCAGCCATCCCAACTCGTTCAATTTGTGTTCTTCATATACAGACCCATGTTGTTCGGTTAAGATGTTTGGTTGTTATGGTGGGGAGACCCACTATGATTTTCATTAATTTTCCTTTGGAAATTTTGACTAGAGGTCTACCCCTTTAACTGGGGATTCCATTTGATCCACCCCCAATTAGTGTCCCGATCCTATCTCAGGAAAATTTGAGTTGTCTTTTATGGTGGAAAGCACATTTGTGTCTCCCCATCCTTGTAACTTAGATTGGTCCATGGTCATGGCTTGGTGGTAGGTAGTTTTTTCAGATCTATCTAACTACCTACTTCTTCCTTGTGTAAACATTTGGAGTGGAGAATGCCCAACAGTCTAGTAAAAGCAAGATAAGTGTAACCTTGTTCTTTGTTGTGGTTGGTTTGGGTAAATTACTAGAATCTTGTTCTGATTAGGTTTGAAGAGTCTTTTTGTGGTAAAAAATTAATATACATTATCATTTCAGGATGTTTTGTATGTTTGGGTTTGTGAGAGTATTCCTTCCTTTATTGATCAGTTAGAGTTGTTTTTGCCTTTTGGGGGTCGGTGAAACATGGAAAAGGTGTCCATTTTGGCCTTTTGGTTGAGTTTTGTTTTTTCCCTTGGCCTTGTTGTGGATTTTTGGTGGCGGGAAATTTTATGGTGGGGAAAATTATCACACCCATGACTTTTTTAAATGTATATTTAATTTAATTTCCATTATTTCCTTGTTGGGGGGGGGGGGTTCTATTCATTTATGTGGAAATGGTGGGTTGTCAAAATTTATGTCAAACCGTGAGCCCATTTCCAGATTTAAAAATAATTTTTTATTCTTTTATAACACCTTCATTTTTAAATATTTTACCCTCACTACAGTTCCCAATTTTTTTACCCAGGTATATTAAACCACCATATCAATTTGGACCACATTGGAATCCATAATAATATTGGATTTGGGTTTTTTTATTAAAGTGTTGGTCTATCCCAAATCATGTTTCTTGCGTTAATGTTTTTTAATTATTTAATATCTCATTCAATTTTTTTGGGTTTTCCATGATTTAAACACTCACTTAAGCCGAATTAACCTAGGCGTGCTTCCGTGCCCTCGTCCCTCCTATTGGAGATCATTTTCATTGAAAATTTGGGAAACATGTCCCTATATTTCTCAAAACGTCTAGATTTAAGGAGTTAAATTGATTCTTTCATAATTTTTTCAACTTTTACTCTTATTCTCCCATTAGAGCTCCTAAATTTCCTCCTCAGCCTTGATCGAACCTCCCCTTTATTAATGGATTCTTTGGATTTCAGCTATTAGTGTATTTGGGAAATTTTTATAATGATTTATTCAAGTAAGTGTTTCTATCATTGATTTCTACCCTTTCCATAGGGTTTCTTTCACTATTTCATGATTTTATAAAAAGTCTAGAAGTTATGGTTCGAAACTAGTGTTTTTTGTGTGTCTTTTTGATGTAATAATATGGTTTTAGGTTTCTTTTCACTTCCTTGTGGTGTGGCGTTTGTGCGCTTGATGTTTCACAACAAGATTTGAGGGTTTTGAAAATCTCGGTAGGTGATTCCATGTGTAACCATTTTATGATGATTAATAATGACTGGTTTATTAATTTATAATGTTTATACTCTTGTGTGGTACGAAAACTGTTTTTGATGGATTCGGTTAAGCATTTAATTTTATAGTTGCATTTTAGCTTGTAATTGGGAGTTTTTTCATGTGTTACTCATGGGGTATTATTTGGGTGTATTTTATAACTTATTTAATTGGTTTACTAAATCTTATCTGGACTTCAAATTATGATTTGGTAGGGTCTAGGGGGGCCTTTTGGTTTAAAAATGGTTTTTTGAAAGGGTTTTAGGTGCAAGACCTTTTCATCATCCTTGAAAGCGTTTTATGAAAATGTTTGTTTTTAGTGTATCTTTTGTGGTACTATTTGAGGTAATCTCATAACACTTGGGAGTGGTTTAATAAACATTGATAGGGCTGAAAATTCTGTTTTGGGTTGGTATTGGTATGGTTTTGGCCATAAATGATGGTTTTGAAATGGGTTTTTATGCAAAATATGGTTATACCCTTTGGGTTGGTTTAATGAAAATTGTATGTGACTTAATGAGTTTCAAAAAGTATGAAAATGATGCTTATGTTTTTTATTGGAGGTATTATTTTCTAAAAATGATTTTTTTAAATATAAAGTGGTCCATTGTGATGTAAAATATTTTGGTAATGTTTTTAATTTATCGAGGTGGTTTAGGAAGTTGTGATGTGGGCACGAAACATGTTTGCGGGCTGTTTTGTGTGAGTGTGATGTGTAAAATGGATTCTGTGTATGAAAAGTGTATTATTTATCATGTGCATGAACTTTTATGTGATGTTTACAATCATGGGAATGATTTTATAAAATTTTTAAGGTATTGTTTTAATTGTGAATGATATGAAAACTGTGTTTTGGGCTATTTTGGTGTGAGTATGATTTCAAAATGAATTTGAATGAAAAAGTTAATTTTTTCAATTGTGTGATGTACTTGTGGTATTCATGGTGAATGTGTGATGTGTATGTGAAATTTTCATTCGAAAATTATATTTCTTGTCTTGTTGAACTTTTTTGAGGAGAAGAGTGAAACCCGAGTATCTAGGTTGGTGGACGTGTACTAGTGTGCTAGTGATCTCGTGGGGTTTAGCCTCAGATTCCCGTAGAAATATTGACTCTTACAATACTAACAAAATAGTGACGATGATTATGATTGGGGACCACTAGGTTAGATGTATGTTCCATACTAGTGGCTCATGAACGAGAACAAATATTTTGATGTTTACTTTCACCGAGATACGTGGTACCTGGGACCCAGAGCAAGCAAGTTCATAGGGGTTTTCCCATGGCTTATAATCAATTGATATTTTGTGATTACCATTGGAATACTGTGTGATTGGATGGAAATATTCATTTGAATGTTGGTTTAATTTAAAATCTTCCTTTGTTTAAAATATCCCACCTCAAAACTGTTTAGTTTTAATGATGCAACTTTTAGATATTAGCACTACCATTTCTTATTAAAAAAATTAAAATTCTTTTTGTGTTAAAATATTTATCACACAGAGTCTCTTACTGGTGGTATCCTACTGAGATTTGGGTAACACAATAATTACCTCATTGCGTGTAATTAGACTTGGTGATTTTTGTTGCAGGTTTGGGTACATCTTTTTTCAATGGTTCGGGTTTCTAGGGGTCCATCGTGATACAGTTGTGTGGAAATTTCCATAGGGAGTTGCATCTTTCCATGTAGAGGTTCATGGGATGTGATTCTTAGTTTTTTAGCATTTTAACGAGGTTTATAATTTTTATAAATTTTGTAATTCAGTTATGAAATTTAGTAAAATATGCATTGGTTTGAAAAATGTAGTTATGGTTTATTAGATTTGGTTATTGTTGTATGTTTATAAACTCAGGTAAATCATTCCCAACTTTTATTTTATGATACCCAGGAACTTGTGCTAGCCATGGGGATCGGTAACTCCCTTCAGGACTTGTCACAAGCCAGGTTGGGAACTGGTTTTGATGGCAACAATCTTCGTTTCGTCACAGGAGGTGCTTGATCATGTGGACCATGGCTATTTTATAGAGGGATGTTCATTGGATGGTTAGAACTAGATATTGTTTCATTAATGTTTGGTTCTTATCGTAGTTATCTATAAGGGTGTTCTTCACGTGTTTCACAGCTCACATTGGGAGGTACACAAAGAGTTTTGAAGTTGTACCATGTGTTAAGGACAATTTTTTGGTTTCTATGGATGAAATTGACAATGGCCGCATTTGTGGGGAGGTGAATAGTATTCCAGTAGGTAAAGTCTAAGCATCATGTTCTTGGTGGTTTGTTGTATCCCTTGAATATTATTAATTGGTAATGGGAATACATCTCTATGTATTTCATCACAGAGTTCCCCTGAGCTTAGGTAGGTTGTAAATTTTATCTGGGTGACTATGGATTAATTGATTAAATTGGAAAACATCATATCTACCAATGATTCAGGTATAGTGGATGATTTTGATAATAAGTATGTGGATTAGTTGGTGTGGTTTCATAGAGTTATGCGGTCCATTTTTTAATATCAGGATTCACTTTGTACCTCACTAATCTAGAGGGGATTGAAACAATAATTTTCCACTCAATTATGCCTCATCAATTTTTTCCATCACCAAATAGATGAATCGACATAGTGTACCATCAAGATATCAGAGCATATGATGTGTTCATGGTTTGAATAATTTCTCTTGGTTTTGTTTTCAAATAATAAACACCATAACACATCAATTGGAGTGAACACATTTTTGTTCTTATAAAGGAGGCCATTTTATTCTCTATTATATTGAATGTAGGTTGGGGAGGGAAACTTTTGTGGTCCCAATGTGGTGCTGAGAAAAATTATAACAGGTTCAGTTAGTTTGAGAGAGCATTAATGTTTTTTAGTATTGAAATAATTCTTATTCTCATCATAGAAAGAATCCCTTATAGTTACAAATTTGGGGAAACATGTTCTTGAATGTTTACCCTTGACGTGGGTTGCTAAGGTTTGGTAAGATTATTATGATTTATCCAATGTTTTTTGGTCTCTTTGAGGTGTTGAAGAGAGTTGGTGAGGTGAAATATTATTTTAAGTTTCCACCATGGTTAGAGAGTATATTGAAGGTATTCTATTTCTCTTAGTTTCCTTAGTTTTTTCAATATCACTCTCATATCCTTAACTAGGGATTTATTGATACTATGAGTGATGTGAAATTCATAGAGTAGGAAGTAGAGATCGAAAATATCCTAGATAAGCTAATCTATATATGAACCATTCCATTAGTTCTCATGTTGGGGAGTTATGGTGGTTTTATGTAGAGTACTTGGGAGAGAGAAACGTAGATTCAGGCAATGTACCTAGAATAATTTGGAGTTTTGTTTTTATTTGTTTTGTTTTTCCTTGATTTTATAATCTTTGAAACCTTTTTTTAACCGATGAGTTTCCCATAATTTTGTGATGTATGATGTTTTATAATGGTTTGAAATTTTGAAATAGGATGGTGTTACTATAAATTGAGGTGAGTTACATTACAACATGATTAAACCCATGAGGATGAGTAATTGCTACTAAGAGAAGATTTTATCTTGAAAGGGAGGATGGAACTTCCTGATTCATGTGTTCGACGGTAGTGTTATTTAATAGATGTATTTCTTTCTAGTTATAAATACAATGAGGTTTATATTGTTTATTTGGGAGTGTGGTTGTGTGAAATGAGGTGGTTTGTGGTTGTATAATGTTCTTTATGTCCATCTTCAGTTGGAGGGTTTGATTGGTGGATGTATGGGGAAGTGACAAGATCCTTAAGTGGTTTCTCAAGGAGTGGTTGTTCATGACCCTTTCCTTTTAATCATTATTTTGGATTCAAAAGTGAGAGAATAATTATTTTGGTATTTGATGTAATAACCCATCCCAAACAGACCCATTACATTCCAAATTTTGGTTGTTAGAGGTGTTTCAAATGAGGTAGAAGGTTACTTTATGGTGGGATGACGTTCAATAGAGATGCTATAAGATATTCAAGTTCTAAACATTTAACATGACATTGAATTAATGGTTCATTGATTCTATACACTGATGGTGGAACCCAAAAAATGGATTCCTATCATGAATAATCTACATGATTTGTAATTAATTAATGGTCGAGGGGATGTGAATTTTGGATGAATATGGGTTTTCAGAAAATATTGTGGAATTCATGTTTTAAATTGGGTTCATGATGTGAATGATCTGGGATTATAGGCTTCAAGTCCTTTCGTTTGGATGATTTTTATTTATTCGGTGGTACCTCATTTATTTCTCATTATGGGCATAGGCTATTAGAGAATTTTTAGCCCCTTCCTCCTACTTTAATTTTTTTTGTTCTTATAGATGTTAGTTTGTGCTAGATGGTAATCCCTTATCTTTTTTGGTTGTTATCTTTCATTATAATCCTAGGGATGTACTATAGTGGTTTTTCTGGATTTCATTATGAGGTAGTTAATTTTTTTATAACACATGATATATTATTTTTTGATTTGTTGGTTTTTATGTGGTTGTGGTCAATAAGAATTTATTATTCTCCCTATAGTACAAAACGATATTATTAAGCAATATTGATGTAGGGAATCCATTGTTTCTCAATTTTTTGTATCATAAAGTAGGTTTTTACACTTTTTTAACTATAGAGGATGGTTTATGATATCTCAATGAAGATAAACTAATCTCTTCATTGATATTTGATAGGAAAGGAGAATGATTCACATGCTTTTACATATTTGGTATAAATTTGATGTTGGGATTGTTTAGGTTGAATACCCTAATGGAAATTCTGTACATTGGGATTTTTTTCACTTGTTTAATTTGTGTTGTGGGGACCATTTCATTTGGTTGTTGTGATTTCATACTAAAATATAAATTGAAAAACCAATAATATTGGGTTAATGAAATTTTTTCCCTAGGAGAATAGATCGTGTGATATTTTCCTTATAATAAAGATGCGTAATGTAATGAAAGCCCCGTTATAAATATGTAAAATGTTTTTTGATGTGTTGTGATGTATGTTAGTGATTGGGATGTAGGATAATGTTTTTTTGGTCATGATTATGGGGTAGTGAGGTTATGTTGGTATAGACATTCTTTTGGTCTTGAATGGTAATGGTTTGTTTGGATTTTTTTTTGGCGTGATGAGGTGATGATTGTTTGGTCATGAATTTGGGGTAGAAAGTTGATGGTTTGTTTTTCCATGCTTTTGGGGAGAAGAGGTGACTGTTTGTTTGAATTTTTATTTGTGTTGGTGAGAGGATGGTATGATGGGGATGATGAGATACTTATATGTGCAGTTTCAATATTCTAGAATCTTGGGTTGTGTTGGAATAACTATTTAATAATGATTTAAATGGATGGAGTTTGGTTTGGATAATGGTATGGAAATGAGTAATGAAAAAAATAAATGATGGGATTTTTTTGTTAAAGGTGGTTGATGCTAAATAATTAAAAAATGCGTAGGGTAATTATATTGACTGGAAACGAAGTGTCTGGCTCTTGTATTGTGTAATATTATGCATTTAGAGGTGCGAGTGGAAGTGGAGATGTTGTGCTATGGTTAGTGTTTGGTGGTTAACCCATTGTTTGGGATTATGCGTGGATATATATGTATAAATGTATATTCCATGTGATTTCTATACCCACACCACCTGCATTATGTACTATGCGATGACACCATTATTTCATTATAGGGGGTCCCAACATCTTGGGGATGCGAATGGATGATTATATACCCACTTTGTCTGAGTCTGCCTTCTAGGTGAGTAGAAATGAACAAACTATGATGGAAGGACTTATGTTTTTTCACTATGTGATGGACTATGTGTCTCTATCATGTTGTTATATGACCGTACTGTGGTGTGGAAGGCTATGTGTTTTTTGGTGAGATGTGATATGTCTATGTTGTGGGGAAGATTAAGATGTGGGTCATGCATTGTAGGAGGGGGAAACATGGTTGAATTAATTTATCTTTATGTTAGCTGTATGATATGGTTATTGAAGTAGATGTGATGGGATGGACCATGTGCCTTCATGTGAGATGAGATGTAACCGTGTTGTAGGGTAGTGGCCTAGGTGACTATAGACATTATGTGAGGTTACAATGCTATGGTGTGGTGGTATATTTTATTCAATAGATATGGGATCACCAATACACATAGTGTTGGGAGTGAGAGAGAGTGAAAATGGTGGGAAACAGGTTTTGGGGATCCCTTTGTTGATATGATTCTTATTATGTTATTATACATGGGTTTGTTTATTTAGTGATCATTCCTAGATGATGTTGGGATGGATAGTAGACTTGTTTAGTGGATGTTGGTTCTTTGGTTTTCTAATAGGTGTGTTAGTATTATTATTTTACATGTGTGCATGAGAAATTTTATTTCCCCATGGTCATACTTTTATTCCCACCCATCATATATAATATTATTTTATAGATTCTAGGATGATTACATGGATTATGCTGGTTAGTTTTAGCTCGGGTGTTTTTGGATTATTGTCGTGTCATTACATTAGCATTGCTTTTGGGTATTTAGTTTTGGATACATTTATGTGTATCATTTTCATTTATACATGAATGTTGGTGTGTTTTTGTTTATTTTTTGTATTTTTCTTGTTTATTATAGAGGTAATGTCACTCATTTTTTGAAATTTTCATACCCTATAGGCTTGTCTCTATCCTGGGGCCTACGGGAGGGGAGACACATGGGTCATTATCTGTACCCCCACATTGTAATAAATTTGGAGATAGGGGATTGTGATATATTGAGACTAATAAAAATCACTTCCTATATTATTTTACCATTTTCTATAGAGTTTTCTTCTCCAAATACCATACTAATAAGGTAAAAGATGTATGCCATAAATTTTCTCACAAATGAGAGGTAATCGCCGTACCCAACTCCTTCAAAGATTTTTTCTTTTTTAAAATGCATCAATATCTATTTTATCTATCATATCATAAGAAAGAAATTATTATAAATATACTATTAATTTTTTATTATTATAAGATAACCATTTCTACCTTTACTCTATCAAATGGAAAATATATTTATTTCTCGTGTGTATGCGAATACTACAACATCCACATAAATATCTGATTAATTTTCAATTACCAACATTCAGGTTGGTTACTATGATGTATTTAATATTTATATATAATATATATGACATAATTATATTTATATAATTTTAATATCTTCTCTACCTTCTTAGCTTCCCATCCATTGTTCAATGATAACATCAGCAGTGCATTCGTGTTGAACACCACCTCTAAAAAGCGATGCAATGCATTTTCCATTTAATTTTTTCATTAAAAAATGGTAGATTTAGTAAATATGTGTAATATTTTATATGTAATTATGATTCTATAAATTTTACTTATTATTCTTCATTCCATTTTTGTATATATTGAAATATGGATACATTACTAATGTGTACAAACAGATTAACAACTCTTTGAAGTGATGTAATTGATTATTAATAACCACTATTGGTGGATGATTACTAAATTTTACATGATAAATAATTATGATGAAAATAACATAATTATGATTATATAAAATAAAAAATCATGACCATATTTCTAGGACCGAAACTGTTGAATTGAAACATGAATGAAAAATAGATCACTATTCACTACAAAATTAACATTAATGAAGGTTTATTAATTGATTTATGAAAGGATATTAGAATATAATGATTTTCATAAATTTATATATTAACATGGTTCTATAATTTATTTATAAGAAATATATATTTATGATACATGAGGTTTGGATGCCAATTTAGAATGATAGGACATCAAGTATAGGGTTTCCAAGCTAAATTGTTTCCTGGGATTTATCACTGCCTCGTTGACTATGTTAAGAAAAGATTATGTGTATAATAATGTTATTTAGTTTATATTTTATTTACCCTTATTTTATATAGATATAAAATTATTACATATAACACTTGACTATTTAAATCTCAATCGAATGTTACATTCTTTGTATGGGTTTCTAATATAAATTTTGATTCTATGAGACATAAGTCATATTCACCACTTTTATCTTTCATGTGGTCTATATGCTACACCTTTATATTTTCTTTAATAATATTATTATATTAATGGTATTTAATGTCTTATTGTTTGTATTTATTTAATAGTGGTTATGATTTAAATATTACCAGAGTGGTATCCAATTAATAGATAATCTAATTTCATTTCAAGATAATTTATGTTAAATATCTAGTGATGAAATTATACAATAAGTCTCAAATAACACCATCTATTTTCTTCTCCTATATTTATTTATTATTTTTCCTTTTTCTTTTTCTTTCCCAATCATTGGATAAAAACGATTATGATTTTTTTATATAAAATTTTAATTGATTTCATCATTGGCCACACACATTTTCTCTTCTATATCTATAATTTCCATCAAATTATTTTTTGAAATATGTTTTTATTAAATAATAATTTACTAAATTCATATTTACCCAAACATGAATTTATATAGTTTTTTAACAATTAATCCACCTATTTATTTATTAACGAGGTAATTTCTACAAAATGTGTGAATGAAAATTTTTATTTAATGTATTTTACATGAATTAATTTTCACACCATAATGAATACTATTTTTTGTAATAATAAATTAAATAATTTCTTTCTTTTTTAAGGATTTTTTACTAATATTGTAACAATTTATAGATTAGAAATATTTTATTTCATAATGTAGAGGGTGGTTTCATCAAGAAATGTTCCAATGATCTTTAAAAGTTATTTTCATCTGTAAAAAAAATCCCATGATGTTACTTATGCTTTACTAAAGATATAATTCTATGACACCATCCTGATTGACTCTTTGGATTTTTATTGATTAGGATATTTAAATCTATATAGAACCCATTTTCATTTCCATGGGTTAATCTATGACAAAATAGTAACTTTATTAATGATCTTGTGTAATACACATGAATGGATTATGATCATATGATGGGTTGGTCTATTATAGACATCCATTTCATTGCGTAATGATACATAGTTTTGTCATGAGATAATGATGATAAGAATGTATAAGATTGTGAATTTAGATGTTAAAATTTAGATTAGTTTGTTTTAATTCATCCAGCTTGGCTGATAGTACTATACATGTATGTGACTACAAGTAGCTATGTTCACATTATGCTTCTTGAGTCTAATTGCTTCTAACTATACCCACAGGACTATCAATGGACATGATTTTGAGTATCTATTTTTTCATTTTAATGTTTGAGTATGATTTATTCAAGCTACTCTTAGAAGTGTATGCATGGACATTGTTTTGAATACTTATGTTCAAAAGATTATGGCTTCCCCTATTTATGATTCAAAATTCCATTGTAACGATTCTTGAATGATTATTACATATTTGATACCCATATTAATCAAACATCTAGATATGAATTAATTTGGGGTTTTATGATAAAATATTTTATTGGTTTATTCATTTAGGATGAAAAAATGTACTTGATTATATTATCATAGACATATGATCATATTATACACTATTATGATTGATATCACCCACTATGGACCTTATATAACATATATTATCACCCTTTGTTAGGATTTCATTCACTCATATTTCCAAAAATGTACTAAGTATGATATTTTTAGACAGTTATAATATAAAGAACGTTATCAGAGATGATGAAGATATTTTAGGAAAAAATTTGATTATATAACTAGTCTCTAAAGACATTAAAATTTTATGGTCCAATGGAAGATATTATTTTTGTTGGCACCCAAAACCTCATCCTTTAAATTTCACCAAATACTGCCAAACATGATCACGGAGCATAGCTCATTTCGAAATCTTCCATTTGACTAGTCGGGGAGCCCGAACGGAGATACGTACAAGAGGTTATGGCCGTTCAAAGAAAAACTTCTAGTAATGGCCATCTAGGACCACTTTTGGGAAATGTATGGATTTGAGTGTAAAAATGGAATCCTGTGTGAAAAAATGGAATCTTGCACACAAAATGTCTTTGTACGAAAAATTGGAATGTAATTTTATGTGCACCACCACACAAGGTTTCGCCAATAAATACAAGTGCACCCCTTCTTCCAAGACGTTCCCCCAGAGGTCAATCGTCTCTCTAATGCGTGTAAGACTGCATCTTCTATGCATGCATGTGAAACCCCCCATCCTTCACTCAAAACATCACGTTTTCATGAAAACGCACCACGTGGCCCAATCTCTCATGAAAGTCATCAATTTTCACACAACAGTACCACTGTTACCTATTTTTTGCGCACCAGTGCTGCACCTATCCAATTGCATGAAAACCTTCCATATTACACACAAATATCCCAAATTATGTGCAATTATACCTTTTTATGCAAAATTCGTTCCCTATTATGTGCACAGATCCCCTATTGCATGCATGCCTTCCCTATTGCATGCAATCCTTCCTTCTTGAACGTAACCCACCCTGCATGTGGTGCATTTTGCATACAATAATATCTAGGATTGTTCCTGTTGGTCCATACCACAAGGGATGCACCCCTACCCCCCACTCCAGATCAGTTTTGGGCCAATCCCTTCACTACTTCTACTACCCCCATGAAAAATGGATAGTCACACTGTGATGTTTTCTTCATGGGACGACCAAATTTTCCATTATGCCCTTATGCGCATCCACCTTCCACCTATGGAATACCATGCTTTCAGAAACTCCTCCGCACACCATGAAACATGTTGAGTCTAAATATTCCTCTTGGTTTATTTCTCCGGCCATGAGTTGAGATTATCACTATCAATTCCCTGAGTACATTGAGTCAAACCATTCCTCAAGAAACTCATCCAAACCCCATCACCTGAATTCTATAACAGGTTAAACAAGAAAGGGATGCTCTTATATAAGTAACAACGCCATCCATTTCTTGGTGCCTTATTCTTAATAGTCCTATCTATATGAATTTAAACTACAGTACTCCCTATACAAAAAATATAGGTTGCCTCTTGCTCTAAACAATATATACCTTATGCGCCATGAATAAGATGCCAATAGTTCTCTCTACATGACTCTAAACTGTAGTACTCCCTATATGAAAAATATATAATTCCTCTTGTTCCAAATAAGAGATGCCTTATACACCAATCATAATATTTCAAAAATCCTCTCTACATGTCTATAAACATTAGTATACCCTATAATTCAGTAATAGGATTCCTCTTGTTCCAAATTAGAGATTCCTTATGCGATAAGCATAAGATTCTGATAGTCCTCTCTATATGACTTTAAACTATAGCACACTCTGTCTTCCAAACATAGGATGCATGTTTCTCTAAACAAGAGAAGCCTTATGAACCAAGAAAAAGATACCAAAAATACTCTCTACATGACTATAAACTGCATCATTCCCTACCATTCAATAATAAGATGCATATTGTTCCAATTAAGAGATAGCTTATCTGACATGAATAAGACACCTCATGCCATGAATATAGTGGAATAATTTCCTGAGCATTGAAAACTATTTGACCATTCCTTCACTACACCTGATGCTCTGTGTGTCCTACATTCAGATCTTCATCCTCATTCATGTTTGAAGGGACCCCCTAATGTCCTGGCCCCATGCTACATCGGTTTACCTACCATTATGGGCCAATTCCCCAGAAGACTTTGGGAGACACTTTGAGTTGTCTCCTCTATTTCAAACACGATCAACATTGAACCCTCATTTCGTTGTCCCCATTTCAGGATAACGCGATATGGATACATTGTTTTGAACATGTTCAACAGTTATCCTCCATCATCATGCCACCCTCACACCATTCCGAATGTCTATCATGTGATTCACACATTTCTTGTACCTTTGTTCAGACTGATTTTAACGCCCTAGGCATTATCCCGCTTGTTCACTAGTGCATAGGTGTAGGCTCCAATATATTCGTCAACCCACCAGTGATTTGGGATGCCCTCATGGCCAGACATGAAGAAGACATCTAGGTAGCTTGCACTGTGTAAGCCCCATCAACTATTTCAGCTCTTTAACGACACCTGAGCAGCTTCCATGTGTAATCCATGTTCACCATTACCTCTTCTTAGAAGAACCCAAGCAAACTAATAGCTATTGCTTCTTCGCTAGACACTCTAATGTTGGCCCCCTCATTTTACTAATCCATGACACCACCTCACCACGACGTTGCAGATGCCATCCCTTCCTCAAGGGTGGGCATGTATCAGTTATGTAAGCTCTAGGGTGCAGAGTGAACCCTCCTCATCCGAGCTATAGGATGTTAAAATGCCAACAACCATCTCCCTCAACACATGAATTTAAACTATAGCCTCGCCCCTTTCACCACAAACAGTGTTCCCTCCCTTGGATATTCACTTGGCCCACTCATCTCTATAGGAGTGAGATCTTACTCCCATGGAATGAGATCCTGTTTGCTGGAGCGGCGTCTGCCCACGGGGAAGGGAAACCATCATGGAATAAGCCCTGATCCTTTTATGTGGGATGCAACATCCCTGCTCCCCCTCCTCTCTTTCATGCCAAATACTAGAGGGGTGAATGGGCACCGAGATATTTGTTCCCCCATCCCTCTCCCATTAGGCATTGTCTCTATTAGGCCTCCATCCTAGAGTAAGTCCCAATATCCATCTCCCTAGGCCGCTAACCATGAATAAGTCCTTGTTTCCTCTTTGGGTCACTGTCCACATGTATTCCCCACTCCAATTCCCGTGTATTCACCTTTCACGATGTGATAGGCATGTCTTTGCTACCTATTTTTTCTCACACTGAGCATGACTCACATGGGATTTGAGGAAGCATTGACCATGAAATTTTTCTTGGGCCGCCTTAGCATGTATTCCCCAAACCTTCCCAAACTATGTGGACTTTGACCATTGCCTCATAGTAAAGGTACATAAGATGCCTCCCTGAGGATGAAGCCCAACACTTACATGTCCCGACCCCTTCACGCCAGATCACCTTCTTCTAGAATGACGATAAAATTTATCCCTTATCCCGATAAATGTATACTTTGATCATTGCCTCCTAGGCAAGGTATGTAGGATTCCTCCCATAGGTTCATGCCCAAAACATACTTTTACCGACCCCTTCACATCGGTTCACCTTCATACCGCTTGGCATTAAACTGAAACCCTTATCTTGAACTACATTGAAATTGATATTTACCTCATAGGAATGGTATGTAGGAATACTCTCTGTGGTTCATGCCCAACACTTACTTGTCCTGACCCCTTTAGGTCGGTTCACCTTCGTCCCGCATGGCGTTAAATTATATACCTTATCCCGAACTATGTGTACTTTGATCTTTTCCTCCTAAACAATGTATGTTGGAAGCCTCCTTGAGGTCCAAGCCCAACACTTTCATGTCCCAACCCCTTCACATTAGTTCACCTTCATCCTGCATGATGTTAAACAATATCCCTTATCCAGAACTATGTGGACTTTTATCTTCACCTCCTAGGCAAGGTACATAGGAAGCCTCCCAAAGGATGAATCCCAACACTTACTTGTCCTAACCCCTTCACGTCGGTTTACCTTCGTCCCTCATGACGTTAAATGATATCCCTTATCCTGAACTATGTGGACTTTAATCTTCTCCTCTCAGGAAAGGTACATTGGAAGCCTACCCCTTATTCAAGGCCAACACTTAATTTTCCTGACACCTTCACATCAGTTAAACTTCATCCCACATGACGTTAAACTGTATACCTTATCCCTACCTATGTATACATTGATCTTTCCTCCTAGGCGTGGTACGTAAGAAGCCTCCCTGAGGTTCAAGCCCGACACTTACTTGTCATGACCCCTTCACATCAGTTCACCCTTTTACAACATGAAATTAACCTATATCACTTTTCCCGAACTACATGGACTTTAATATTTACCTTCTAGGAATGGTACGTATGTCATGACTTGTCCTCGGGAACCGTGCCGTGACTACCCCAAGCCCGCCTTCCATAGGCCAGGGGCTGGCGACTAGCACCAAAGGCGTAAATCCTGATAACTGGGAAGGCATTGCCTTTATAAAACTAACAAAACACAACCGAGTACAAGCGGAAGTAAAACACTAAGTACAAAGAGAAGTGATGAAAGGTAAATGGGCCAGAATACAAACCCAAATGAAAGTACAACTACAACCGTACAATGTACAACAGGAAAAGACAACAGTTGGAAGAAAGGAAGTGGCTCCTGGGTCGTCCTCCTCGGATCCTACATGAAGGGTAGGTACAGATGGCGCAGCTCCTGGATCGTCCACCACGGATCCTACCTGAAGGGAAGGTACAGATAGCCCCCTCAATTCTCTCGCCCGTCATCCTCCTCCGTGTTTCGCCTCGTCGTGTAGTCCACCTCTGGGTACTGACTCGTCGTGTAGCCCACCTCTGGGTACCGTCTAGTCCTCGAACACTCGTCCTCCGTTAGCTCTGCCCGTCGTCTGCAACCAACACAACGAGGTGCGGGCATAGCCCGTGCAGGGGTGAGTATAACGATACCCAGTAGGGACCCTGATACCCTCAAGGTCTCACTAAAATCAACATGGATAACCACGAAGAAGATTTCAACAGATAACCTCTACTTTTTTATATACCCATATATATACCTAAGTTATCAAGTAACCCATCTCAATCATGAGGAAACACAAGGATTGTGAAATCAAAGGATAACCACTACCAAGGTATATGCCAATACATATACCTAAGTTATCATGTAACCCATCTCAATCATGAGGAGACACAATGATCAAAGACTTAGCTCAAACCAGGATTTTCATTATCGAAACCGTAACTGCTGAAGAGCCCCATATCTGGAGTGTACAGTAGTCCTATCACGACTCCGAGTTACTGCTCACTAACCTAAGACTGCTGACGTACTCCTCCTATTGAGTACCACAGGCCTACCACCCCACACATTAGTGCTTCCCGCCGAGGTCTACCACCAGAACATAGTAGTGCTCCCCCCTCATAGCCTACAGAGGTACTCCTCCTGTCGAGTACCACGGGTCTGCCACCCAAACACAGTAGTGCTCCCCGCAGTGGGTCTTCCACCCAAACACAGTAGTGCTCCCCACTGGGCTATACAAGTCTCTCCGACTCGAATCGGACAAGCAGTCTTCAGGTCCCATCCAGCTACACGGTCTCCGTACTCAGTACGCTCGTCTCTGGGAGGGTCCTCTCCACAAGCTACAGGTCGATACTCCAAGTATCTCAAAGTCCCACGAAGAAGTATCTAAAAGGACCGCCTCGTCATAGGGGTCTCAACCCAATAGACGGTGCGTCAATCAGACACCCGGTCTGTGAGTTATTAGCCTTTTCGTCCCAGGGGCCCGGTTGGTTTCGTGAGCGAACCAACCCAGCCATATCTCAACTGTACCCCAAACTCTCATAGGGTATACTCATAGGGACCGTTTCTCAACGTAATCAACAACGCCGCTAACGGTTCGTCAAACGAACGTCCAGTCTGAAAGATATCAGCTTTTCCGTTCTAGGGGCCCGGTTGGATTTTGGGTGCAATCCAACCCGGACACTATCCAACTGCATCCAATACATGGGATAAGTATTCAAAAAGTTCCGTCTCATCAAGAGGAATTCAACGAAACCGACGACGCGTCAATCGGATTCCCAGTCTGTGAGTTATTGGATTTTTCGTTCCAGGAGCCCTGTTGGTTTCGTGAGAAAACCAACCCGACCGCACTCCGACGACATCCAAACCTCGAGCGGAGTAATCCAAAAGATCCGTCTTACTTAGATGAATCCATCGAAGTTGATGGCACGTCAATCGGACGTCCGAAGCTCAAGATATAAGCATTTCCGTTCTGAGGGCCCGGTTGGTTTCGTATCCGAACCAACCCGGCCGAACCCAAAGTATTCCGAAACCATGAGTGTGATATACCAAAACGATCATCTCGTTCCAAGGATTGCTACGCAACTGACGGTGCGTCGATCGGAGGTCCGTAGCCCATGATATGGGCATTTGACTGAAAGTGGTCCGAAATCGGGGGGTCTGGGCCCGCACCGACCCGCACCGACCCCACCCGGGTTGGCCCGAACCAGGTCGACCCAACCCGGGTCCGGGTAGGACCCGGTTCGGCGAGGCGCGGCCTGGCCAGGGCACGACCCAGCCGGTCGAGCTGCCCCGGCTCGGCTCGGCCGAGCGGCCGAGCGAGGGAGCCGTGGGGTGCTGCCCCCACGGGATAAAGGTGTCGCGACCCCGCGTGGGGCCGCGCTGGATCTGAGGACGCGGCAAAGCCGCGTCCAGTGTGTGCCGGACCCGCGCGGCCACTGCCGTTGTGTCTTCAGCCGCGGCGGCCCTGTCTGGGGGTGACTCGTGCCGCCAGTGGTTTTCGCGGGCCACCGGATTTGCTCCGCTGGTCTGATTCCACTCTCGTCTGCGCCGTAGCTCCTCCTGGGACCTGACCTTTACTGCAAAGCTTTCAAATCTCCCTTGGAGCCCTATTCTTCATCGTCTGAAAATCCGCACATCAATTAACAAAACGCATCGTCTTCGTGGTTCTCCGGCGCGACGCGATGGCGTCGCGACCCTTCGCTGTGGCCCGACTCTGTCTGCGGATGTTTTCGGGTTTCTCCGCCGTGGCGCGATGGAATTGCACCCTCGTTCATTTTCATGACGCGGCACGACGGCGCCGCGCATTCCTTGCCGCACGTTTCCGCACGGTGCGATGGCACCTCGCCATCCCCGTTTCAATCCAAAAAAGAAGCCCACAAGGATAAGGAGGAGGGTCGGCCGTGTTTTTGCGGTCCGGCCCCCTCTCGTTAATTGATAGCAAAAGGTCATATTTCATGAACATCGTCAAGGTAATAATCATGAACAAATCAAATAATAATCCTCAACATCAATCCACATAAACGAATGATCCGCGGATCAACCTGGAATTGGTTGGACCACGCTCGTCGTTCTTTTCTCAAAAGATAATAGAACACCAAAATAAAATCCCCTACCTTGATATTTGACGACGCACGTCGGGTATCGTGAAGAACGGTGTCGCGGTTTCAGACGTAGATTCCGTGGACGTCAGGGTGCGTCTGAGGAGGAAACGACGACTCCTCACTTGTTTCTATGATGATGAAGGGAGGTACGTTGTCGTTGATGATGATCACCACGGTCGGCGACTTCTCCCTTGTCGTGGAGGAAGATGAAGATGGAAGAATCCGGGACGCCGAGTCTTCTAGGTCGTGGGGTCGATGTTCTTCGTCGGAGAAGAACCGTTCTTCACGTTCTTCGTTGAAGACGAATAAGATCTTCAAGTTTCTCAACTATTCTCCCAAAACTCTCAAGCAAAAAAGAAACTAACCAAAAATAAATTAAGCGCACACTTAATTTATTAACAAAACATAATCCTTTGAAATTCAAGAGTTTAAATTTCAAAAACTCACATTAAACTCACTACATTAATATCATAATTTAAAACATAAGTTCACGATATTAATGGTGTGTTGAGGGGATTAGAGGATATGAAAGGGTGGGGTTCGTGTGGGCCCCACCACCCTCTTAACCTCCCAAGGGAAGTTGGGTAGTTACCCAACTTCCATCCAATGGATAAAAACACTTAAGGAAAAAATTAAAAATTGAAGTTAAATTTTTATTTTAACTTTCACAATTTTTTAACAACTTCCCTCGTGTAAACGAAACTCCGGAATAGGCGTTCCTAAGCAAATACCGGCGCGGAGGTTCCATCGGTGCCCTCGAAATTTGATTCCGAGTATCGGTTCAAAAGTTAGAAATTCCCGCTCATTCGTTCACTGAACGTACCCGAGATAAACTTCGGAAATTGATTCCGGGAACACGGGGCCTCGGAATCAGGCGCCGTCAGAAACGGCGTTCTTGTAAAATTCCAAATAAAATTAAGAAAGAATTTTCCTTGAAATTTCCGGGTCTTTACATTACTCCCACCTCAAGGCTTTATGTCCTCGTAAAGCTTCAACACAAACCAGAGACAGAAAAGCGGTAAAGAGTACGCATCTTGAGCCTTCCGCTCCCATGTGCTCACCTGGAAGTTTCTGTGCTGCCTACCAAAACGCACAAGAGGAATCGACCATCCTCGTAGGTCCTGCTCCCGCTGATCCTCAATCCCCACTCGAACCTCCGTGCATGATGCCCTGTCATCGACACCCAACTCCCTGAGGACGATGATGTGTGAAGGATCAAGCATGTATCTTCTCAGTTGATATACGTGGAAGACGTCGTGCACCTAGTGCAATTGAGGTGGATGGGTCAAGCGGTAAACCACCTCGCCTACTCAGCTGAGGACCTATAAAGGCCTGTTGAACCTCAGAGATAACTTTCCACCTTGGCCACATCTCCATAAACCTCGTCGAGGTGAGACCCGTATAAGGACATGATCGTCATCCTAGAACTCCAGAGGTTTCCAATTCCTGTTAGAAATGGAACTCAAACGACTGCTCCCACAAGGGTAAGGTTGGCCGAATCAAGAGTGATCGGTCGCACCCTCCCATGCATGAGTTTAACTTGTGCTGCCCAGGGTTTCCTTTTCGCTGACCAAGGAAAACCCATCCCGACGTTTTCCTAATACCGTCAATTTGAGTATGAACAGTGATTGCCAAATCCATACTCAAACTAACGTCCTAAGGCCTCGACGCTGCCACCAAGAGGTCCCAACCGAGACTCTCACCTCAAGGGTCAGATCACACCGTCGGCGTAAGTGTGACTATCGAGTCTCCTCCCAAAGGTATCTCCAGACGTGAGGGTCGAGTCAACGGCTTAACCGGAAACTCTTGGTCTGGGACTAGATTCATGGAAGGAAGGGATGATTCGTATTGATGTGTGTGGCTACGACAGCTAGTAGAAGACAATGTACGCACTTCGAATAATCCTTAGAGCAATTTTTTTGTCGCACTCCATGAATTCATGTAGCTAATCTCTTCCCCTACTCTCCAACTCCCTTAGTCTAGTGGGGACTACAAAGGCAGGTGATGGTAACATGTTGAAATGTACACCACCACAAGCTGCTCTCCTAGCTCTGCCTCCATGTCTGCTGCTCTGCAGATTCATCTGTCCTTAACATTTCCTCTTCTTGAAACATTTTACATGCCCAAGTCCCCGAGACTGGCGCCAGTTTTCTGCTTTCCAAACTTCTATCATTCTCTGGCTATATTTGTTCAGCAAAGAATTCTCAACCACAAAGGTTCCTTCTATCACCCTAGCCTAAGTAGGAATGCATAGAGAAATGGTGTTGGCTCGAAATCCCTTAAACATACCATGCTCAGACGTCCAACCTCTGTTGCACTGATTGAAACGCATCCATCGAGTACCCGGTATGTTCGGTACGCCTCGATGAATTCTCAGTTATCAAAACGTCGTCCCGCCGAAACTGTATAAGCTCTAGAAAACACTCTGCTACCTCCTCAAGCCGGTCCTCAGCCACCTGTGAGTCAGGTTCGCCTCGGAACATGAGGGCATCTGATGTTAGAACACGTATAAGGCAGTAAGCCTAAATGTGTCACCTACCGGTACCGCCGGTTGTAACTGCTGACCAACAGGTAGTGATGTATAGTTGACACACTACCCAAAGGTACTATCTCAGGCATCAGTCCACGTACCGAAGCCTCATCACTATTCGGACCATCATCATGGTCATTCAATGGAAAACACTAGTGGCCAAGTCCACAATCCACTCTACTGATGTCTTATCTAGGCGGAAAACTTTAGCAATCGCCTCCAGCCACTGCTCTGCTGTCTAGGAATCTGTCTCGCCTCGTAACCTCGGAGGCCGCTGCTGCGGGAACTCGTTCAACATGCTCTGCCAGCGTGCACAGTTTTCTAGTATAGCTGTTGACATCTACTGCCCAACAGGTGGTGGTGCTGCTGGTACAGCACCCGAGGGTGCAAACATAGTAAAAAGGGCCATGCACCAGAGCCTCGTCGCTCGGTGAGATGTCGTCACGCTCGACTCTCGGAACACCAACTGAATGTCTGCGTGGAGACATCCTAAACAGATGCGACACGGTCAACGTTTATACCTGGTGAGCTGACCTGGTTTGAGCTGACTTTAATACTTTGGAAACACACACACAATCAGTGTTTTCGTGTACAAAGTTGGAAATCAGTAGTCAGGGTCCTGGTGTACGGATACGTCGGCCGCTGCACCAGTACTGGACTCCCTGAATTGAAGACCACACTCGGTACCCTTAACATTATTGCTTCACATAGAGAGAGATTAGAGTCTTGAGTTCTGCGGTAGAACCGAACTCCTTTGATACCAATTTGTCACGACCCGTCCTCAGGAACCGTGCCGTTACTACCCCAAGCCTGCCTTCCATAGGCCAGGGGCTGGCGACTAGCACCAAAGGCATAAATCCCAATAACTGGGAAGGAATTGCCTTTATAAAAGTAACAAAACACAACAGAGTACAAGAGGAAGTAAAACACTAAGTACAAAGAGAAGTGCTGAAAGGTAAATGGGCCAGAATAAAAACCCAAATGAAAGTACAACTACAACCGAACAAAGTAAAATAGGAAAGGACAACAGCTGGAAGAAAGGAAGAAGCTCCTGGGTTGTCCTCCTTGGATCCTACCTGATGGGTAGGTATAGATGGCGCAGCTCCTGGATCGTCCACCACGGATCCTACCTGAAGGGTAGGTACAGATAGCCTCCTCAACGCTCTCCCCCATCAACCTCCTCCGTGTGTCGTCTCGTCGTGTAGTCCACCTCTGTGTACTGACTCGTCGTGTAGTCCACCTCCGGGTACTGACTCGTTGTGTAGTCCACCTCCGGGTACCATCCAGTCCTCGAACACTCGTCCTCCGTCAGCTCTGCCCATCGTCTGCAACCAACACAACGAGGTGCGGGCATAGCCCGTGTAGGGGTGAGTATAACGATACTCATTAGGGTCCCCGAGACCCTCAAGGTCTCACTAAAACCAACAATGATAACCAAGAAGAATATTTCAACAGATAAACTATACTTAGGTATATACCCATACATATACCTAAGTTATCAAGTAACCCATCTCAATCATGAGGAAACACAAGGATTGTGAAATCAACGGATAACCACTACCCAGGTATATGCCCATACATATACCTAAGTTATCATGTAACCCATCTCAATCATGAGGAAACACAAAGATCAAAGACTTAGCTCAAACCATGATTTTCTTTATCGAAACCGTAACTGCTGAAGAGCCCCGTCTCTGGAGTGTACAGTGGTTCTGTCACGACTCCGAGGTACTGCTCACTAACCTAAGACTGCTTAGGTACTCTTCCTGTTGAGTACCACGGGCCTTCCACCTCACATAGTAGTGCTTCCCGCCGGGGTCTGCCACCCAAACACAGTAGTGCTCCCCTCTCATAGCCTACAGAGGTACTCCTCCTGTCGAGTACCGCGGGTCTGCCACCCAAACACAGTAGTGCTCCCCGCTATGGGTCTACCACCCAAACACAGTAGTCCTCCCCACTGGGCTATACAAGTCTCTCTGACTCAAATCAGACAACCAGTCTTCAGGTCCCAGCCAGTTACACGGTCTCCGTACTCCGTACGCTCATCTCTGGGAGGGTCCGCTCCACGAGCTACAGGTCGATACTCCAAGTATCTCAAAGTCCCACGAAGAAGTATCTCAAAGGACCGCCTTGTCATAGGAGTCTCAACGCAACAGACTTCGCGTCAATCAGACGCCCGGTCTGTGAGTTATTAGCCTTTTTGTCCCAGGGGCCCAGTTGGTTTTGTGAGCGAACCAACCCGGCCGTATCTCAACTGTACCCCGAACTCTCATAGGGTATACTCATAGGGACCGTTTCTCAACGTAATAAACAACGCCGCTAACGGTTCGTCAAACGGACATCCCGTCTGAAAGATATCAGCTTTTCTGTTCCAGGGGCCCGGTTGGATTTCGGGTGCAATCCAACCCAGCCACTATCCAAATGCATCCAAAACTCGGGTGAAGTATTCCAAATGTTCTGTCTCATCAAGAGGAATTCAAAGAAACAGACGGCACGTCAATAGGACGCCCGATCTGTGAGTTATTGGATTTTTCGTTCTAGGAGCCCAGTTGGTTTCGTGAGCGAACCAACCCGACCGCACTCCGACGACATCCAAACCTCGAGCGGAGTAAGCCAAAAGATCCGTATCACTTAGAGGAATCCATCAAAGTCGACGACACTTCAATCGGACGTCCGGAGCTCAAGATATAAGCGTTTCCGCTCTTAGGGCCCGGTTGGTTTCGTATCCGAACCAACCCGGCCGATCCCAAAGTATTCCGAAACCTTGAGTGAAATATACCGAAACGGACGTCTCATTACAAGGATCGCTACGCAACTGACGGTGTGTCGATCAGAGGTCCGTAGCCCACGATATGGGCATTTGACTGAAAGTGGTCCGAAATAGGGGGGTCTGGGCCCGGACCGACCCGGCCCGACCCCCCTGGGTTAGCCCAAACCGGGTCGACCCGACCCGGGTCCGGCTCGGACCCGGTTCGGCGCGGCCCGGGCCAGCCCGGCTTGGCTCGACCGAGCGAGGGAGCCGCGGGGCGCTGCCACCGAGGGATAAAGGCGCCGCTGCGCCGCGTTGGGCCGCGCTGGATCTGCGGACGCGGCAAAGCCGCGTCCCATGTGTGCCGGACCCGCACGGCCGCAGGTCCGCTGGCCGCCGCCGCCGCGGCTTTAGTTGCGGCAGTCCTGTCTGGCGGCGCGCCGAGGCACTGCCGCCTCCGGCCGCCGGTGCCGCCGGTGGTTTCCGCGGGCCACCAGAGTTGCTCCGGTGGTCCGATTCCACTCCCCTCTGTGCCGTAGCTCCTCCCGGGACCTGACCTTTGCTGCGAAGCTTTCAAATCGCCCTTGCGGCCCCGTTCGTCGTTGTCCCACAATCCGCACATCAATTATCAAATCACGTCGTCTTCATGGTTCTCCGGCGTGACGCGATGGCGTCGCTCCCCTTTGTCGTGGCCCGACTCCGTCCACGGATGTCTTCGGGTTTCTCCGACACGGCGCGATGGCGTCGCGCCCTTGTTCGTTTTCACGACGCGGCGCGACAGCGCCACACATTCTTTTCCGCACGTTTCCGCGCGGTGCGACGACACCACGCCATCCCCGTTTCAATCCACAAAAGAATCCCACAAGGATAAGGAGGAGGGTCGGCCGTGTTTGTGCGGTCCAGCCCCCTCTCGTTAATTAATAGCAAAAGGTCATATTTCACGAAGATCGTCAAGGTAATAATCACAAACAAATTAAATAATAATCCTCAACATAAATCCGCATGAACGAACGATCCGTGGATCAACCTGAAATTGGTTGGTCCGCGCTCGTCGTTCTTTTCAGAAAAGATAATAGAACACCAAAATAAAATCCCCTACCTTGATATTTGACATCGCACGTCAGGTATCGCAGAGAATGGCGTCGCGGCATCAGACGTAGATTCCGTGGACGTCGGGGTGCTTCCGATGTGGAAACGACGTCTCCTAACTTGTTGCTATGATGAAGAGGGGAGGTACGTTGTCGTTGGAGATGATCACCACACTCGGCGACTTCTCCCTTGTCATGGAGGAAGATGAAGACGGAATAATCCGGGACGCCGAGTCTTCTAGGTCGTAGGGTCGATGTTCTTCGTCGGAGAAGAACCGTTCTTCACGTTCTTCGTCGAAGATGAAGAAGATCTTCAAGTTTCTCAACGATTCTCCCAAACCTCTCAAGCAACAAAGAAACTAACCAAAAATAAATTAATCCCACACTTAATTTATTAACACAACATAAACCTTTGAAATTCAAGAGTTTGAATTTCAAAAACTCACATTAAACTCACTACATTAACGTCATAAGTTATAACATAAGTTCACAACATTAATGGTGAGTTGAGTGGGTTAGAGGATATGAATGGGTGGGGTTCGTGTGGGCCCCACCTCCCTCTTAACCTCCCAAGGGAAGTTGGGTAGTTACCCAATTTCCATCCAATGGATAAAAACACTTAAGGAAAAAAATAAAAATTGAAGTTAAATTTTTATTTTAACTTTCACAATTTTTTAACAACTTCCCTCGTGTAAACGAAACTCCAGAATAGGCGTTCCTAAGAAAATACAGCGCTGCGGTTCCATCGGTGCCCTCGAAATTTGATTCCGAGTATCGGTTCAAAAGTTAGAAATTCCCGATCATTCGTTCACTGAACGTACCCGAGCAAAACTTCGGAAATTGATTCCGAGCACACCGGGCCTCGGAATCAGGCGCCATCAGAAACTGCGTTCTTGTAAAATTCCAAAGAAAAGAAAGAAAAAACTTTCCTTGAAATTTCCAGTTCTTTATAATGTAGGAAGCCTCCCAGAGGTTGAAGCCCAAAACATACTTGTATGACCCCTTTACATCAGTTCACCTTCGTTCCGCATGATGTCAAACTGTACCCATTCGAACTACGTAGACATTGATCCCGGAATCTTATAAATTGTATGTAAGAAGCCTCCATGAGGTTCAATCCTAACACCCATCGATCCCAACCACTCTATGTTTGTCCACCCTCATCCCACATGATACTAAACTGTACCCCTTAGAACTATGTGGGCTTTGAACCTGGTCTCCAAGGCAGGGTATGTATGAATCCTCCATGTGGTTCAACCCCATCCAGCCATTGTGAACCCCGTCCAGGGGTAAGCCATTATGATCCCCATATAGTGGTAAGCCAAAGCTGTTGTGACACCTTACAACAGTAAGCTGTTTTGACCACATCCAATGGTAATCCATTGTACCCCCATCGACGGTAATCCATTTTATACCCCCATAGATGGTAATCTGTTGATGTCCCCAATCAATGAAAATCCAGTTTGTTCCCAAATCGATGGTAATCCATCTATGTCCCAAATTGACGAAAAACCATTGTAAGATGAACTATGTGGGTTTGATCCCAGCCGCCTAGACATGGTAGGTAAGAATACTCCCTATGGTTCTACCCCAAACACTATTAATCTTTGTTGTCCCCCCTATTGGGTCCCACATCTTTGGTCTTCTCCTAAAGCGTTAGACCAAACCCGGGCCTCTAACCATGCCTAAACCCTAGTATATCATTGGGTCATTGTTCTATGTGTACATCCAGATTCTATACCCCCATATTAAACTATGTGGACTTTGATTCCCCACCGCAGGGATATGTAAGAAGCCTCTATCAGGTTATATCCCGTCATTCATGTCTCATCCTAGTCTCTACCTTGATCCTCTACATTTCAGGAAGGTCATGCCCCAAACCCAATGGTTCCACTTCCATTTGGTACCATCCATGTGTCCATTATCTTGAGCCTCCCCCTCAGGTGTCCCATCACCCCACCAAACTATGTCGACTTCGAGTCCCTACCACATGGATACATAGGAAGCCTTTCTCAGGCTCAATCCCAATATCACCATTTTCCTCACATCAGTTCCATTTAATTATCCAGCCACTTCACCCAACCATCCATAATCATCCTAATTATTACTTGGGCCACCATATCTTGGTGGGATCATGTCATCCACTTCCTTAATTCTCCTAGAAGTGATCGGGTATCTAACTGTACATCATCACTTGCATCAATGTTCCCTCCTTGGGTTAAACCCATCTAATCCACTCTAATCAGTGATCTGATCAGTCCGATCTATCTACAATTGACGTTAATCTCACGTCATACCCTGTGTTAAACATGGGAAACTGAGAAAAACCATAGAGACATGACAATGCCATATATTTCCCCACATCCGACAGGAGATACCTTGGGATTTCACACCCTTGAGAGCCATATCATAAGGGGAAGAAACCTAGATGCATTAGTGTTTCAGCATCAAGACACACCAACAATGTACAATGTTACTAATCCCTCGACTGAAGGTTGCTGCCCTGACTGGACCACTTGGAATGTCCTGACAGATGCAACATAATTAACCGGCATCCATGAAGACATGGCACTGGGAAGAGCTTAACAAAAAATGTATCAAGTTTGTAATGGAGAACCATAATTATTAACGAGATCCTAGGAGGAATCAACAGTAGGAGGAAACGACATCCCATCATCTCATTTCAATTAAGGATAAAACGTTCATGAATAACCGACATATGCTGCCTGCCTTTGGAAATCCAGAATGTAGGGCAATAGCAGTTCGTCCTCCTCTGAGTGATATATGCCAACCTCGAGGGAATCATTAGAAATAATTTTGATATGTATTTAATATTTAAATAATTTTATTTAATATTTATTAATTTTATGGTCAAGTCACCCTAGTTTGAATTAGATTAGGTTTTTGTAAATTTTGGTGACTAGGAGGGAAAATATTTAGTGAGAAACCTTATGACAAGAAAAATTATACGAGAACATCCAATGCTATGGTAAATATACGACTTTGGTTTTCCTTGAATGTAAACCCTTATACAAATACATACAAGTAGATTTATCTATGACACTAATGCACCATAGAGAAAAAACTCTAAAGAGGTGAATTCGGTATTAATATGATATTCACTAGTTCATGATGAGTGGGAGTAAGGCTAAACACTAGTCCCAACACTCTTGGGGGGATATTCTTGGGTTAATCAAGATATTATTTATAAACCATAATGATTTAATTTAAAAAATAATGGTCAAGGTTGACATAGGTTTATCCTATGGTGTTATATATTAAAAATAATGTGTCATGAGTTTGACAACCTATGAATGTTATTTTAATGATTTTAATTTTACTCATCGCGATTATTGTTACTCACACAATATTTTGTAAGTCAAAGGATTAAAATTGGAGAAATCATTTTTACTTTGAATGTGATAGGAAATGCAATGATTTTCATCATGAGTAACCAAATGAAATGGGATATTGACAACGATACCTTATGACTACACCTGGCCACCTATCTTGTAATTACAACATCAACATTGGTCACCTAATAAGTTAAAATTTTGGTTTCCTTGGATTTATGTGGATGAAGAAAAAATATTAAAGAATAATTAACTTTATAATTGTAAAGAATATTTGATTAAGCACCCAATTAAATGTATTGAGGGAATGGGAATATGATATATTTGTTGGAAAATAGGGAATATAGAAATTAATTTGGAAGAAAAAATGAATGTTTAAATGGAGGGAAATAAAGTACATCCTATGGTACAATTTATATTTCCAGGTTCTATGTGTGGGGAACTTGAAAATTATATGAGTTAGTGTGATAATCTATGCGATTTCTCATAGACCATGTAATGGATAATGTAACCTTTATCATTGTAGTGAATCAATATAATTAATGGAAACTTATACTCTACTATAGAGTTGGATATTTCATGTTTCTATTTGTATAAATGTTCCTTATAAAAATATTATTGTTCATGATTTAGTGGAATTAAATGTGATTTTTTATGTATTATCTCTATATAAATGGATTCTATATAAATTTCATGAAAAAGGAGATCAAATTGGATATTCTAAATCAAAGTATGATTATATATTAGAATAAAGATGAAACTGAACTCCAAATTGAAATAATTTTGGCTAAGTTGGAAGTTTATTTAAGGAATAATGTTTGAACAATCATTAATAAGACTATATTATTTTTTGGGTATTTATATGATTATGGATATCTAAATAAATAATTAGCTGATTTTGGGGCTATATTAATATGGTATATAACTGTTTTTAAATTATTTTAATAACTATTGATATTATTAAGAGATAATTGTTATGTTAATTATTAAAAAATATGTGGTCAAATAAATATAATATAAAGGATTCAATTTAGATATGAAATATTTTGAATATTTTCAAGGTTCGTAATTTATAAAATAATTTTGGTTTACATTTGGGTTCCATTATGGATATTTAGGTGTTTAGTGTATGGAGGTTTATTCATATTCAGTATTATCATATGTTATGAGAACTATAAAGGTTTTGATTAATTTATAATGTTAGGTGGAATATATTTTCATCATTTTTTTGATCTTATGATCTCTTATATGGTTATTTTAGTTCTTTATTTACGAAAAATTCATATTTCTCATTTATCATTGTAAGATGTGAGGAAAATTGGTAGAAACTAATTAAAAGAGGACTCCAAAGGATCAAACTACCTTTTAGGATTTAAAGAATTCCAGTGAGTTAATTTTCTTTTATTTTTTAGTAATGTAAATCTTCAACCATATAAATAAGGACTTTAACATTAAAATGATTTCCATTTTAATGTTATTTTACATGAATGGATGGTTTTTTTAATACTCACTGAATTTTGTTTTTATGATCATTAACCGTATCTTGGTCATCTTCTCTATCACACTCTAGTACTCTTTAGACATTATATTTCGACTCAATGTACATATTCTCACATTATTCTAATGTTATACTTATATAGGAACCATATTATATGTTATTTAAGGTAACCGTTATGTTTCCAACATCCCAATATCAAATGAATTTTTATTATTCCATTATACTATAGGGGTGTTCAATAAAGGTATTATCAAATTTTAAACCATTGATTATCGAGATAAAAAATTATGAGGACAAAAATTATATATGAGGGAGAGTTTAATAAATAAATATTTAACTTAAAATATTAGTATACATAATATATTTCATAAAACACTACACCGTTATTTAAGAAAACCATAATAAACTATAAAAATACTATTATTTTAATATGACCATTGTAACTATGATGTTAAATTTGGGACTTTAATGGGAATAGAATAATTTTAAAAAATATATTGTTAAAAATTTTATATAAATGAAATTTATTGAACAATTATTTATAAATAAGTACTTAATTTTTAGAAAATACATTTTTATGTTTCCAAAATATGTTTTATTTAAAAAACATTATTTATTTCATTTAATATGAACACATTAAAATTAATAACAACATTTTAGAAATTTAATTTGAGTATATAACTATAATTATTGAAATCGTCATCACTCTATTATATTAAGTTACATTATTGGTATTTTTCTAAAATTATTTAATTTTTAGCAAATAGTATGAAATACTATTTTGTGTAAAATCCTCCTTTCATCTCCTTATATAATGTAATTTAAAAGTTATAAATTTTTTTGAATAAGATATAAAAAATAAATGATTCTAATTTAATAAGTAATAATCTAAATTATTACATATAAATCAATATTCTACCTAATTTTTTTATTATATCATTTTTGGGGTTAAAAACTTATTTTTTAAATACAAATTTTTATTTAATTTTATATATTTCTATCAAAATTTTATTATTCCAATTGTATAAATTTAGTCTTCAAAAATTGGAATCCTTATTTACAAATTGTACTATAAAATTTTATTAATTATTTTGTTTTATTTTTCATCCTTATGAAGAGTTACCATTGTAAATATATGTCATTTCGTTAAGATTAAAATCAGTAACCATGATTTAAACTATGGGGAAAATCTTTAAAATATAGATAAAACACGACTTTATCATACTAAATGAGTTCTTTTGACCAAATAAATTATTTAGTAGTAAAATGATTCATTTGGGAAATTTATTTTAAAATTTTGAACTCATTCATTATATTTAGGAACATAAATTATATTTTAATCAAATAAAAATCGATTTATGGGTCATTTTATTTAATTGTATGGTTAAAAATATCCATTAAATTTTTTATTTATAAAAAATTCTAAAAACCTTTAGTTTATTATTATTTAACTATGAAAATTGTGTAAAAAATCTTCTTACATGATGTGAACATGAAATGAATTTTACCCATATATCGGGAATTTTCCTAAAATGTGATTTTTATTTATTTTTCATAATTATATTTAATGTAAAATATTCCACATATATATTATGAATAACTTAAATTAGAAGAAATTTTTTTAATCATAATGTAAATAATTTAATTGAAATTACCACATATTATTTTTCTTTTAATTATGTTATCATGGTAAAAATCTAACCAACTGATGTTAATGTTGAGTTAGTCTTAAAGGGGGATTAATGAAGAGTAAGGGAAAAAAAGAATTGAGAACGAGTATAAATATTAATTTGTGAGTTTTTTAACCATATCTCACCATATATTTTAATTTTTGGTTCTGTGGTTCCACTTATCCCTAAATAATAACTCATATAAATTTTGAACTTTGAATATTCACATGTATGCCACTTCCCTCACATATAAAAGGGAACCACATCTCATCTCTTCTTCCCAAATCTTGAACCAAATACCTCAACTAATACCTATCCAAATTTGTTTCTATATTCCTTTTCACACTCCCAAGATATTTTTCTCTTCTCATACGACCATATTATAAAGGCTTAAGGTTTAAGAAAAATGTTTTATTTCATATAATATGAAATTCCGTTACTAGAATATTTCCAATATTATTTATTCTTATAATTCATATAAATCTATTGTACCAATCCAACTATAATGAAACAAATATCATTAATATGCTAATAATTTATTACGATTATGGGAGGTTCATTTTCCAACTCGTCTATATCAAATTTTCAAAGAAAGTATCACTTGTGTGTATATGTGGACTACCACCTTCATGTAGTGATAAAATTAATTTTACATCCCCATAATTCGTGGTTATTTATTATTATGATTTATATAATTATATATTATATTTATGAAATAATAATTATTATTTAATTATGGAATCTTACTTGTCTAATTTCCATCCCATCTATTAGAAAATGATAACATCATTTGTGCATATGTTATGATTAGCATCATTATGAAGTTATGTGATTTGTTTTTATTTGAACATTTAATTTCTGGTAATAAGAATATTTTTAATTAATAGGAATTATATTTATTATATACTATTTATTATATAAATATTATTTATTATTTACTAATATTTCATTCCATATATTGTACGTGTGGACCACCGTCTCCACGATGTGATGCAATTTGTTTTTTCTCACCACGATACATGGATGATTGTAAAAATATATAGGATAAAAAAATATTAATATTATTAATTAATTATAACTCTATAGGTTATGAAATCATGATCAATGTGCAAGGAGTGGAACCTTGAAACAAGAACATTCATGGAAAATAGTGAAGCAAAATATGAACCACATCACGCCTTCTGGGAACCTGCAGTTGCTGAGGTCTATACCATTCTTTCAGGGATGATGCTTGCTCTGGAATGTGGATGGGATGATATCAACATCGAGTTGGACTGCCTTTCAGTTATCAATGCCATTAACCACAATGACGTTGGACTTCAGGCCTTTGGATTCATCGTTAGGAGAATCCACTCGCTGTGCCAAAGCTTCTCTTACTACACCTTCTTCTTTACCAAAAGGGAAGGAAATAATGTTGCCCATCAGCTGGCGGCGTCAGGCCCCTTCGATGTCAACCAGCTATGGCTGGACAACTTCCCTTCTTGGATTTGCTTATGTACTGCTGCTGATTTTTGTCATTAATATTATCCACCTACTTTAAAAAAAAGGATAATAGGAAATTACATGAAAATGATTATATATATATATATGAATTAAAATGGTTTTTGAATTTATGTATAATAAATCAATATTTTTTACCCATGTGGTTTGAATTCATATAATGAAATACATGACTTGAGGTATGAGAATTCATAATTTAATTTCATTTTATATGGTTTTATTGTTACTTCATTGAAAATATTATTCCTAGATTTTGTGCATAACGGATTTTTTTACTGAGGTTTTATTTCACATTTTTACATGTATTAAAATTTTTACCCATTATCAATTAATTTATTATTTCTCACTTCAATGTTAAAATCCTTGTAAGATATATTATCTTAGTTTTGTTTTTGTGAGACATAAGTCACACTTCCCACATGATTCATTGACGTGGTTTATATGTATAAAATTATATATTTTATATGGGTAATCTATTTATATTCATGGTATTTAAATTTTCAATTAAATTAATTTATTTAATGGGGGTTTTGATTCAAAAGTTTAAAATTTGGTAGGGGGTTTATGTTACAATCTCATTTAATTTCAATATTATTTATATAATATTTTCATTTACGAAATAATATACCTTATCTAACAAAAGTCACATAAAATTTATTATAATATATTTATTTTAGGAGTTTTCATGTTTTCCTTTCATTTTCCTTCTTTGGTACAAATAATAATTGATAAATATTTATTTATGAAAGTTCGACTTTATTTCCTCATTAATCATGAATCATTTTACGCAATGTAAATATTTTATTTCAAAATATTTTCAATATTTTTTTAGTATTATTTAGTGGTAGTTTAAATTAATTTTTATGTATATTTTAATTTCAATTAAAATGTTTAAAAATAATATTATAGTCATTTTACAATTATTTACTTTTTACCAATGGTGTAAATGAAATATTTATTTGAAAATGAACTGCACAGATGGATTATACTACCATCATGACTAATATTTTCTTTGAATCACAATTCATATATTTAATTGGATCTATTTAATGGAAATATTTTCACTATTATTCAGGAAATTTAGGTAATTTAAATATTTAATTTCCAAATGAAAATGGTATTTTTATAATGAAATAATTTAAGGATATTTAAAGGGATCATTCATATTTGAAAAAAATCCATTGATTTAACATGTTATTCACCGTTGATATGATCTTATGATAACATCATTATTCATTCTCTAAATATTTAATGGTTATGATGATATAATCCCTATGAAACAAATTTTTGTTTCTACATGTTATGTAATGTCGAAATGATAAACGATTTCATGATCTAGTGGAATTTGTATGAATATATTATGATTATGTGATGAGTAGGTTCATTATACCATTCCAAGGAATTAGGAAATTCTTTATAAATATTTCATGAGATTATGATGATACACATGAACATGATTTTTTATAACTACGTTCACATATTTTTGTGTGCACATGATTGTTTTAGCTATGCCCACAATATTATTCATAGTTATGACATAAAATAACTATGCTCAAATTTGAAATGTGATTTTGATTTATTATTTATATAATCACATGATTATGCATCTAATTCATTACAAATATCTATGATCACATTTTTTTGGGTGTGTGTGATTGTTATATATATATGGTCACATGATTTTTAAATGGAATTTTTATTAATAGAAATGATTAGAATAATTTTATTTCCAATGATTATGATACAACATTGATATGCTTTAGCTCTTGAAATATTATTACTTATTTTAAACAAAAATTAATCATGCCTCTAGATATGAATTTATTTCCAAGTTTATTATCTAAGATTTTATGGTTATGAATTTTTTACATTGAGAACATGAACTTTATATTATCATCATACTGTTATTATCATATTATCTATCATATTATTGATTTTTCTTATTTTTACCCTTAATGATAATCTAATTTCAAACTTTCTTATTTTTTTACTTCTATCAGAATTGGTGAAATGTTTCAGGTTTGACATGTCTACAAGGAAAATAATGTAGATAACTTTGTGAGATATGTTGTAGATCATTTAAAAAATAAGTTTATTATATATATAGTACTTGAATAAAATAAACCTTTATAGTATCTGGGAATATGTATTTGTGATATTTACTGAATATTATATAAAATTATTTAATTTTTTTCATGATATTACTATCATCAACTATGTTTGATTAATTATAGGTTTTAGTTATTTTTAAGAAATAATATGTGAAAAATTTAGTTGGAACTCATAGGATAAGCATATTTATAGGTGGACATTCCGAGTAATAGTAAATAATGGATTTTGGATTTCCAATAAAATAAATACCAATATTGATACTAGAAACTAGAGATGGATATTATATAGATGAAAATAGAGGTGAAAAATCTAAATTGAAAAAATTGGGCATTAACTCTACCATCATCACTATTTAATATGTGAGATAAATACTACATTACTCACTTGAAACTCCAAGGTGATATGGTTGGGTTAATTCACTTATTCTTGAAGATCCATTATGAAGTACTAGAATAGATAAGTATCATGGATACCCAAGTATAAATGTAAGGTGTTAGAGATAGAAAATAAAGTGTTTTGATTTAGATATCGAATGAATTATTTTTCATGATTATATAATTACTCACTATGATTACTGATATAAACATTTTTTTTGGGTTTTAGTAAATGGATGAAACTAGTGGTATTTTTTAAAAACTAAATGTGATATACAATGAAATGATTTTATTCTTGAGAAAGAAAATTAAATGGGAGTTGGAACTAGTAACCTTGTAATTATACCTAACAGTCTATCTCATTATAGGATTAACAACCGCAACACGGGTTAGTTTCCTAGCACACAAAATAATAATAAATTGATATTCATGGGAGTATAGCTGATTAAGACCTTGATGTAAAGAATATTTAACATAATAAATGTCAATAATGTGGGAATAAGAAACCTGGAAAATGTCTCAATGGAATGGGACACTATTTTTATTGTGGAAGAGGAGGTCATAATGTAATTTACTATTGTAAGAAAACGAATTGTTTTACAGAGAGAAAAAAAGTAAATTATAAGGTACCATTCATTACATAATGTTTTATGTGTTGGAAATTGGGAATTATTATACTAAATTCTATAATCTAAAGGATGTATTATAGACTGAGGAATTTTCTATAGTATTTCTAACACTAAATTGATTTATGATCATTATGAAACAATTTTCTTCTTCGTAAGATTTAGGGATTTCATGTTAATGTTTTTATGAATATGACCTCCAAAAAAATTATTGTTCATCGTTTAGGGGAATTGGATTTGATTTTTTGAATTTATTAACTATATCTACATAGATTTCATATAGATTTATAGAACATGAAAATAAAATATTATATTTTAATAAAACTATGATAGTATACAGATGCAATGATGAACTGCTATTTCCAATGGGAATATTTTTAACATGATTGTAGTTAATTTAAAGAATAAAGGTGGAATTATATATTGTATGATTATATTAATAGTTTTTTGAATTTTTATGATATTGTTTATATATATAAATGATTAGTATATTTTATATAGTATATGATTAGGGAATATAAATTTTTTGTATATCGATTTACGAGTGATATATATTACTTGTAAATAACTATTATATTGACCATGGAAGAATGTGTTATAAAATCATTTTAATCACTAGGTTTCAATTTTGGTTTGTCTTATTTCAATGGGTTTTAAGGTTAGTTATTTATTGAACGATTCATGTCTATCTTTGGGTGTTATTATGGTGGATTTAGAGAATAGTTTACAGATGTTTTTTCATATTGAGATTATCCTATATTATATTGATCATTTTGATTTTAGATAATTTCTAGAGACAATATGGAAAAAATATCATCCAATTGTAGGTATTTTGATAAACAAGAGGTTTATTTTAGTGCTTAGGTCATTGAAAATTTACATTATTCATTGATTACTGAAATATGGGATGTAATTTGGTGGAAACTTATAGAAAAATGAAAATAGATGATAATATTAGGTTTATATATTTGAATAAATAAAGTACAAATATTTTAACATTTCCAATAGTAATATAATTTATTAACTCTAAAAAATAAGTTCTTATTAGTTAAAATTTATACACAGTTTAGTTATTTATAAAGATTTGACTCTTGTTTTTACACCAAAATAAATTATATATTTTTTGTTATTAACATTATCATGATCATGATATCTTCCAATATCCATTACACATTAAACATTATCTTTTTCATCAATGTCAATATTTTCACTTCCCTCTAATGTTATCCTTAGACAAGAATCTGATTATGTGTCATTTCATTTATCAATTATCTTTGACACTTCCACATATCAATAGATGTTTTATTATTCCTCTGTATAGTTTTGGATTTCCTAAATGGTATTTTTAAAAATCAAACCATTAATTAATGATAAAAAATATGAATGCAATTTTTTAAGGGGAAGAAAATTTAAAACCCAAAAAATTTACATTAAAATAATAATAAGCTGCATTGAATTCTTAACAAAAAATACAACTCTATAATGAAGAAAAGATATAATATAAAGAAATATTATTATTTATAATTTATAATTATAACCTAGCCATATATTAGTTGTATGAATAGGTTTAACCTATGACTCCGATTTCCCAAAATCTCATATCTAGTACTTATAGTGGAATACATTAAATACCATATTTGATATCAGATCTAAAAGTATAGAAAAAAATCCATAATGAAAAAATCAATAATAATTTCATTCATCTCTTACATATCAATGATATTTTTAAGTCTATAGTGTTATAGTATTAGTATAAATCATTATCAAATAAACCCCTTGTTATTTGTGTTAAGCATTCATTTCCATTTCCCATAGTATATACAAATCCCATAAATCTATAATGATTGTTCAATATCATCTAAAAATTCTCCAACATGTGATTTACTTCAAAAGGTGTCATGTGTACTAATTTTCTTCATAACTTGGGGAAATTGAAAAATAATAAGGGGTGAGATCAAACACTCAGTATGGGAAAACATACAAATAATGTTATCATGGAATAATCATTGAATAAATATTATTATAGGGAAATAAAAAATAACATGAAGTCTTATTGAAATTAAAAATAAGAGAATGATATTACTATGTTAACAAATTAAATAATGGATATCAATCATACAAATTTCATAGTGAAGGAATGTATAATACTTGACATCAAAAAACTATTTTCCAGACCTTATTCAATGACACTATCCTATCATGGGAATATGCATACACAAAAACCTAGACTATTTTTTCTCATCAGACTTGTCGATGCATCGAGGGGATATATTAATTGATGAGGTGCACATTAACTGATTACATCTATTTAATTTACTATAATAGTCAACAAGAGTTTTGATACCATTTCATAAGGAACCTATTACTAAATATAAATTGGATATCCATATAATGAATAATAGAACATATCAATAAAAGATTATCCTGCATTGTAAGTAAAAAATAATCAATAATTCCAATACTATTATCCATGTTAATAAATGGGATAACATGATCATAATTAATCAAGTGAAAGATTTTTTTGTTCAGTAAATAAAAATCCATCTTTATAATAATTGTCCCTATTATAATAAAAACATATGAAACACTATTATTTTTTCCCATGTTAAAAATAAATTTTCATTCTTAGAAAACATCATTCAATAAAATTAATGAAAAATGTGATTATCATATTTTATAATGAAATTAGTATATGGCTATGTCAATACTGAAATAGGATGACCAAAACATATATAGAGTAATTAGGAGGTTGGATTCAACACAACCTAACTATAATGTGGAAGAGGAAACACACGAGTGTGTTAAAAAAATTAATACACACTTACAAAAGGAATATATAAAGGGGTATAAAAAAGAATGGATTAAGAATATTATTATTTAAGTTATGAATTCAATACCTTAAATGTTTATATATATATTAGGTGATAAATCATGAAACATAAAGTCCATTAGGGTACATAAAATTTAATATAATAAGGGAAATATAAGTGAAAAAGTGAGATATTTTTATTTAAAAATTAAACATTAATTTAAAAAATATATTTTTATGTTTCCATCCAAGGTATATTTTGAAATAGTGTTGTGAAATACATTGAAAACCTAATTTTTTTAAAATATTCATTAATAGGACATAAGTTTTATCTTGGAATTTTTTTTCGATAAACATAAAATATTTTAAGTGAAAGGAAAACCCCATTTTATTATTTTGAAAATACATTTGTTTAATAATGACATTGTTTGTGGAGTAACATAAATTTTTTTATTATCAAAATATCATTTTACAAATATATGTATATAAATTAAAATATAATAAAATAATAGTATAGGATAACTCAAGTGTGTAATTGAAATGTTGATGAGGAAGCATCATAACACATTTAAAGGAAATTTGAGTTACCAATATCACTAATATAAAAATAGTTCATAAGGCATGAACCAAATAAAATGGTGTTTATGTGATAAAAATGTAAACAAAGAGATATTAAAAAATAATAAAATTAATCATATTATTGTATACAAAATATATGAAATAAGATCAAGTGGATGATTATAAATCATTGAATAAATATTGAGTTACCAAAAACCCATATGACTTGGGTATCACTGTAGTTAGAATATATTTGAAGGAAATAAAATTATTTTTAAATTTTGATCCCATGAATTAAAATAAAATAATGTGTTTGAAATTTGTGGGATAATAAAAAAATAGAACACTATACATTGGAAACATGGTGCATGACATGTAAGATGTCTCCAATAATCAGAAATAAGAACAAGAATAATTTTTCATAATGATTAAAACATTAATGAAAACCCATTGAAAAATAGGTCTTTTAATTGAACATTAAATAACATGAATAAAATATAATTGATTATATGATATGTGAAATAGGTATTATATGCACCATATAATTTAAATTTGGTGAATAATAAAAAATATTCCTCAAAGAGATGAATTTGAGTTGAAAACCATTAAATTGGTTTTAATCCATCATGAAATTCAACTAAATTCTATAAATTAATAAATTATGTTTTTTAAAGAAATCCCCAAATAACATATGAATAATTAAACCCATTTATACCAATCAAATACAATTAGTCTATGAAAATGTATTAGCTAGTTTATGAAGATCCACTGTGATGTTTTTATTTTTAAAAAGGTTTGTTTATATTGGTTTTTTTAAGAGAATGGTTTATTAAATAAATTGAATGATATGTTTCTAAATATTTACAAAATGTTTTGTTGAGATGTTTTTGTGAAGAAAAATAATGTAAGTGTTCTGAAAGAATAGAAATATGAAGAATAATATCACTGTCAGCTCGTCAGATATGAGAATGTTTGAGTTAGTAAATAGTTGAAATGGATTGTAAAAAGAATATGTTGAGTTATAGCTTATTAAAATGAATATTCCAAATGTTTTCCAAATATTTGTTTTATTAAGATGGTGATTTTTTTCTAAGATGAATAATTGATTTTTTCTAAGTAATTTTTTATTGACCTAAAAAATGTTTTTTACAGAGTTGAAGAAATGTTTTTTCTTGAGATGATAAAGAAGTTATAGAAATTGATGATGAAGAGTTTTTTTAGAGAATATTTCATTAGTGATGATATGAACAGATGTTACATCCATTTTTTTAAAAATATTATAATTATAAGAACATTACAAATCCAATTAAGATGATGTTTTTATGTTCATTCATGTACATAAAAATCAATTTTAATTTACGATATGAGTTGGAGTTTGAAGAGGAATAGATAAGTGTAATTTTTCTAGAGTTTATAAATACTGATTTATTTTGAAAGCCCCATCTAAATGTCCAAAATACATAGAAGTTATATTAGACTATGATGCTATAATGGATTGAGAAGTTATATCATAATAAGAAGTTCTTTTATACAAATAGATTATATAGGACTGATATGTTATATTTGAATGAGAATTTATATCAGATTAAGATGTTCTATCAGTCTGAGAATCTATATCATGAATAGAATTTCTATCGATTTGGAATACTCTATAATACTAATACATTTAACTAGAATTAGATGTTCAATAAAATTGAGAAATTTTATGAAAATAATGATTCAAAATATGTGGTGGAATTCATACATGACAGTGGTTGAAAGTTAATGATGTTTTTGATGTTGTAACCATCTTGTAAACATTTTTTATTTGTATTTAATATTCAATAATAGAAATTATCATGGTTTTGTTTATTTTGGGATAATATATGTATAATAATGAATAGAGTTCTAGACCAATATGATTTGATTTATTAATTTCCAAATAGTTATTTTTTGGAGTTCTCATTCAAGTAATGTTGAGAGTAGTAATGTTCTAGAGAAGTAAATTAGTTTTAATAATTAACAAGAATATATTATGAGGTTTGAGGCATTTAATGAAGAATTTAAGATGTTAATAAAATTTATAGATTTATGGATTTGTGTGAGTTTAAAAATAAATTCAGTTTCCATCCACTACTATTTATATAACTCCAATAAATATTTTTGGAAATTATAGTGATAATGGGAACTACTCATCTAAGAGAAAAAGATATTTTACTCTACCAAATTATTTTGAGAAGTTATTTTTCCAAATAATGTGGTTTAATGTTGGCGATGTGATTTTAGATTTATAGTTCTGATCATAGGATCACACTAATTCTAGTTTAGATTTTTGGACGGAATTTATTGGATTGACAAAATTAGTTTGAGTATTGAGAATACGTTTGAAAATTCTAGGTTAGTTAATAAGGATGAACAAATGTTTTTATGAAGATTAGATTGAGAAATGTTTTATCATACCGAGTCTACTAGAATTGTTTATTTGAATAGAGGAAATCATACCCTAGAACATCAAACCAATGTCCTATATGGATATTTTTTTATGTTTTTATGTCCATTTTCTATTTTGGATCAAATTTTTGTAACAATATTTTTTTCGATATACTGTATTTAGTATAATCATTTCTATTAGGTGATGGAATTTTTCTAAAGGATGTTTACATATATATTATTATATTATTCATTATAGTGAATTTTTATAGACCAACAAGAGTGGCTATGGAAATAATGTTGGTTCTCACACTATTTACGATCCTTATAAATTCTATGTGCCATTTTTACTTTTTCTTCAACATGTTCTTGAGTTTATAATAAGTTTATATGGAAACAAATTTACCAAGTTATAGGAGATACATATTTTAAATTGGAAACTTGTAAAAATAAAATAATTGATTCATCCCCATATTTGTTTTTCATCAGTCCTTTGGATATTAAATTGGTAAGAGAGGTAGGTTCCTTTGTTAAATCCTTATCATGTATAAACTCAATTCCTTAAAAAATGGAAGAATTCCCATATTTGATGGAAAAATTATTATGGTTGAAAAAATAGGATGATTTTGTATATCCAATATCTTTACATGGATGTTGGTGAAACAAATTCAATTGGTTTTCCTCTCATTGAAAATAATGTTTCTATGAATTTTGCCGACAAGAGAAATATTAAAGTTTATAGGAAAACAAGAAATTATATTCTTTCATGTCTATGAGAAAATGTTTATATGGAGGTTATGGGTCTCCAAAAATTAAATTGTATGTAGTAGAATATGAAAATAATTTTATAAGGGAATATTAAATTCGAGGAATAAAATCTATACATATTTTCTAGCATGTTTGAAGATATAAGAATAAATAATAGAAAAACTATTGATGATTAATTAACCATAGTAAAATAAAATGTTTGAAGTATCATAGGTTTGGGAGATGTTTTGGAATATTGTACAACTTTGAAGAAAATCATGAGAAACATTTCAGATAGGTTTGATTCTAAAATTTATGATTTAGGAGATAAAGATGATTTCTCTCTCAATAAAACACCTGGAATTATAATTTCATATAAAATGAGAAATGATATATTTTTAAAAATAAATTTGAAAGATGAAATGAATTTATATTATATAAGAATTTTGATAATTCAATAGGATTAAAAATTTTATCCTTATGATTTTTAAGATAAGAAAGATGAATAATTTAATGATAAACTAATTTCTTTTATCATAAAAAACTCTAGAATATAATGTGGAAAGTATGAAGAAAACATTTATCTAAAATATTTCAAATGGTGAGGAATTGGGAAATTTTCTATGAGTTCCTACGAGAATAATGTTTGAGAATATTTATATTATTCTGATGAAAACAATTAGTGGAATAAGTGGAAAAAATGTTATAAAGAAGAAAATCCATTAAAAAATTATAAGAGTATGTTTATTGGAAAAAGGGATGTATATTGAGTAATAATATTGAACCTATCTTAACTAACAACATCCCTTCAAATTATTTTAGTTAAAAAAATATCATAACATTCATTTCAAAAGTTCTGAAAACAAATTATTACTCAGATAGTGAAGAAGATAAAGGAGAGGAAGAATCTTATAGAGTATCAGATTAGGTGAAAACTTTTTTTATGTCTTTCAAAAAAAATAACAACCATGATATAAATTATAATTATAAAAAAATATAGTGGAAATTTTTTGTAAGTTGTAAGTATTGTTTTAATTATATATAAAGTATACATCCATAAGATATTACGATACAAACTTTTAATTGATGAACCTGGAATGGTTTTCGATGATCTTAGTAAAAAGATGTAATTTAAGTAATTTGAAGTTAAAAAGTATCAATAAAAACATCTTTAGTCTGAAAATACTTTAGTAATTTTGAATGGGAATTTTATTTAGTCAATTAAAAGTAAAATATGAATCATCTAATGCTATGAAAGATCCCCACTTCAAGATTCAGGTGAAATATACATACAAAAAACTAAAAATTTCATATTATTTTTGAACATTTCAGTTGTGATGAATTGTTTTTGTAAATATTACTTTGAGAAACAATGTTAAAATCATATAACCTCTATAAATACTGAAAAATACTCCACTAATAAAGTTTCCACATGCCTAAGAGTAACAAAAGATAAATGATGTATTGAACCTAATCAATATTATTTCATGGAAATATCCTTATTTTATTGAAAATTTGGATTTAATGGGATATTTGGTGGTGAATATTTGGTCACAAAGATTTAAATTATTGGAAGAAAATATATTTTTCAAGAAAGAGGTTTTAATAGAGTGTAATAAATGGTGGAATTAGAATGATAGAAGTTCCTATGTCACAGAATGCAAGAAAAGTAAAATATCATGATTTTTAAAACATTCCTTAAAAATCCATTTTATTTCCAAGATGATGTTTGTGGAATATGTGATCAACTAGGTAATGTTTTGGAAACATGTATGACACTCCGTCCGAAACAAGTTTTTTATAGCATAAATGAAAATGAATTTAGAAATAAGAAAGGTGAGAAAATAATTTTTTTGGTTGAAATATATTTTTACGTAATGAAAAAGAAAAAACATTGGATTCTTGATAGTGGTTGTTCATCACACATGATATGTGATTAGAAAATTTTAAAATTTGTTTAATATCGGAAGAGTGGAGACATTAATTTCTAGAATGGATGTTCTTTGAATGTTAGAGGAATTACATTGATAGATATTGAAAAATTAAATTTTAAATATAAAGATGTTCTATTTTCAAAGGGGTAAAAAAATAACTTACATTGTGTAATTAAACATTGTGATGATGAAAAAGAAGTGATATTTAAAAAAATTTCTAATATAATTAGGAGTGATGATGATGGAATAACGGTTATAAAAGTAGAAATAACTATTGAAAATATTTCTCAAATTGGATATCTTGATAGCTCATGTAATATAAGTTCTGAATATGATATTATGTTGTGGAATAATAGACTTAGACACATTTGGAGGAATGTATGAACAAAAATTCTAAAGTTTACTCTATTTAAAATTTTCCATAATTTAAAATAATATAAAACGTTTTTTTAAATCTTTTCAAAATATAAAAAATTAATAATAAAAGTAAAAAGAAAGATGAGTTTCAGTCAACAAGACCTATCAAATATATTTATTTTTATTTATGTGGGAAAATGAGAAATAATCTATAGAAAAATATTTTTATATTACCACTAATTGTTGATCTCAATTGATTGAGCAATTTTTTAATTATGAAACACAAGTTAGAGTTCATATAGATGTTCATATTATTCAAAAATTATGTTTAGAGAGAAATGTGGGTATATAAAAAGAATTTCAGAACAAATAATTTTATAGAATTCATTGTCAATTATTTTGAATCATATTTGGGATGTAATGGAATCTAACATTAGTTTAGTGCTCCCTAAAATAAAAAACTGTAAATTTAAGGAAAAATATATGTTAAGTGGGAATTGGACGAAGCATGTCTACATAATAAAAAATAGAACTATTGTACTAGAGGGATGCTATTAGCACTACTATATATATCGAAAATATATGTTTATAAGGTTGTAATCCAACAAGTCATATTATAAAATGAGGTATAAAAAACATTCATTTAAATACTGCAATTTTTTTTAAAATAATATTTTTACCCAAAAAAAGTTTAGATCATAGAATATTTAAGAAGATAGTTGAAGAAAATATTTTCCTAGTAAATTCAGCTAATAAAAGAAGTTATAAATTTTGGGACAAGATATTAAAAGAATTGGGGGATTGATTCTTTTTATAATTTTATTAAAAAACTGAATATTTAAACCATGAATTTTTATATTGTTGAGGAAGACAAAATGATGATTTCCAAACAAAGTGAAAGTGAGTAAAAATAGACTTTGCATTGTTTAGAAGAACCATGAAACAAGTAAATTGAGGTTATAAGGGAAAATTATAAATTTAAAACCATATAAAATCATGTTTAAACTGAAAATATTTTTTGGAATCCTAAAGCTCTAGTTAATATAATAATATATTTTTGATTGGAAAATTAGATATCACTAATTTCACAAGTTGATCTAGAAATAGATTCAAATGCAGTTGAACAAAAATAAAAAGTTGATGTAAGAATAAAGAGATGGATCATATTGGTTTAAACAACACATGGGATCTTTTTCAATGTCCATAAAATAAAAAGTAATTAGAATGGAATGGGTGTTTAGAAAAAATCAAATGACCATTGAGAAATGTCAAGAAATGGATCAAAACTTATTTTCAAATTCTATGCACAAGTAAAAGGTGTTGATTTCGAAGTATCCTTTCCCCCAGTTTCAAGAATTGAAATTATTAGAATGTTTCTAAAAGTGGTATCACATCAAAATCATATTGTTTATCATAAGGATATAAATTCATCATTTTTGAATGGTGAGATAGATTATTAATTTTACATTAAAAAACCTTATGTGTTTCTACTTTATAATAAAGGAAGAAAAGTTTGTAAATTGGAGAAGGAATTGTATTGTTAAAAAACATCCCACATTCATAGCATTCCACAATTTAAAAATGTTTTAGAGTGTTGGAATTTTTAAAAATTAAAATTGTATTAAAAAATATATTTGAATGATATTAACATGAACACCATAATTGTAATTATTTATCTGGATGATATAATTTTTTTTGGGGTTGAATAAAAATATTGTAATGAATTCTCTTAGAAAATGAAGATTAATTTCAAGATTTTAATGTTGGTAGAATAAACTTTATTCCATTGTCTAAACTGTTAAAAAATACATTTTTCTATCGCATGAAAACTATTCCATGAAATTATTATATAATTTTGGCATTTAATGATCAGAATAATATTCAAATCATATTTTACTGAGCACATTGTTTTGTAAATATGAAAACATTAAAAATATGAATTATAATTATTTTTATAATTTTATAGGAGCTTTGATTTATCTCATAACCTCAATAATTGATTTATTTATATTTGAAATTTTTGTTTTAGATGTCAAAGTGAACGAAAATAATCTCATATTCTGGAATCAAATAGAATTATGAGAAATGTTAAATGAAAAAATGACATGGGATATTATAAAAATTAATGTCCCACATGAACTTTCAAGGTTATATCAATGCTTAATGGGCTGGAGATTGAAATTATAGAAAATCAACATGAGGAGGAACATTTTACATTGGAGAATTAAATGTGATTTGGTTTAGTAAGGAACATTGTTTATCAATTTTAGTACACCAAAAATGTAGTATATTTCTTCTACACTATCGTGTATTCAAATTGTTTGGATGAAGGATTAGTAAGAATATTTGAAAGTGGATGTTTTAAAACCATTAAATATATATTTTTATAATTAAAGACCAATTTTCTGTTCTAAAAATATTATAATATATTCAAGATAAAAAATTATTTTCTTAAGTTTCACATTATGAAAGAAAAGGTTACTATTAAATAACATTACTAGAATATGTTTCATGGAAATATTAAATTGATGATATTTTCACAAGAAAAACGCCCAAATAATGATTTGTGTAATCGAGACTATAACCTCTTGTTCACACTCTAATAATGAATTCCTAAAAATATTAAGGTATCACCTAAATTTGTTTGGATTTTTTGACAATGAGTGAGAATTTTTACAACATTATCCTATAATATAGTGAGAAGTGATTTTCTTTCATAAATGAATTTGAAGCTCTGGTTACCATAAAATATAGGAGAGAGAGAAAATAGAGAAGAAAAGATTAAAGTAAGGTGGATTTTATCGTAACATGAAAACAAAAGTTAGTCTAGTTTTAGGATGAAATTCCCTAAACCAAATAACTATATCCCATAATTTTGTGTCAGGACACTCTCTTTTGAGATATACTATGTTTTGGTAAATCTCAAAACATGAGTAGAGAAAAAATTAATAGGGTTACAAAATGAGGAGTTCAAATATTTGTTAACCAAATTTGTCTCAAAATATAAATGGGTAGATTGAGAATACTCTATGATGATTATATATTAATAATTTAATTATATTTAAAACTAATGTTTTATAAAAGAATATTTTTATTAATCAACTGAAATATGTGATGTTAAATGTTAATAACCTTTATTGTTGTGAAAATGCTATGAATCTGGTTAATGTGAGTGTCTTTAAAAGTTATTGATTAGATTCAACTGATTAACCTAACCTCATAATTTTTGAGATGGTTTATGTTTTCACATAGACGAACGACATCTAAAATAGGAGTTGTTGAGTAATAAATTTTTAAAATGATGAAATTTAAAAGTCGTTGTTTTTTTTTCAGATAATGATTTCTTTTGATGAGATGTAGATTTTTTTTAAACAAATTTTTTTTGATGATCTAATGAAAATTTATCTATTGAGATAATGGGATGGTATTTATTGAGATGATGAAAATATTATTGGCAAAAAAAAAAGTAGTTTCCTAAAGAGAGGTTCTATGGTGATGATGAAGAAATAATTTTATGTTAGAATTTTTTGAATATTATAATGTTATGAAAATTTGAAATCAAAATTAGATGATGATTTGTAGTTTTTTTAAGTCCCAAAAAATCATGAATAATACTGGTTACAATATGTAGTTATAAGAATAAAATAGAAGATAAATTTTTATTTAATTTACAAAAATTAATGTTTTTCAAAATCACCATCAAAAGGCCTATCAGACATAGAATCACTATAAAATTGAGAAGTTCTATCAAACTGATATATTCTATTATAGAATTACTATTTCCATAATGATATGTTATTTCTAGACAAATACAATTTCTGAGGTTGAGAATTTCTATCGGACTGAGAAGTTAAAATTAATTGAGAAGTTCTATCAGACTAAGATGTTCTATCATACTGATAAGTACTATCAATGTGATAAGTTCTATCTGTCATATAATTTCTATTAGGTAGAGGAGTTCTATCAATCATATAATCTGTAATAAAGATTATGTTTCACAAGATGTTATAGAATTGATACATGATAGTGGTTGATGGTTTTTTCAGTCTTTAGAAGTCGCAACGATATGGTAAAATGTTTTAAGTATGCATGGATAATCAGAACAAGAAATCAATTTCATTTTATTTTATTTTGGTTCATGGGAATCATAACGATGATTAAATTCATGAACTAAGATGTTCTGGAATAACAATTTTTGAATAGTGATTTTCCAAAGTTCTCAATTCAACTAATTTTTAGAATTGATATTTTTGGTGAATTCATAAAGTTTTGGGAAGACACATGATGATATGAGAAGGTTTGATGTGGTAAAAAATGAAGCTCAAATATATTGAACCTACCTTTAATAAATAATTATTGCATCATTTTAAAGATAAACAACATAATAGTGTTACAAAACCAAGATGCAAGGTTTTAGTGTCTTTAGAAAATTTAGACCAAACCTGAAATTTACATAGTAAAGCATAAATATTATAAAATTATTTATTATATATATTTTTAAGCTTCTTCATGTTCTTCTTTTTATTAAAGATCCAACTTTTGGAATGAATTGTATATTTTTTCAACTGACTGTCATTGGTTTTAAATGGTGTTTAATGATTTAAGAATATATTATTATAGTAAATATGATGAACTAGTAACAAAGTAAATGGAGTTTGGATGAAGTCCTCATGTCTTTATATTCTGAGAAACCATTGAATTGTTTGAATACTTTGAGATTCAAGGTTATTCTTGTAACACCCCAAGATTTCATAGTGTGTTATTTCTTCAAAATAATTCAATAACTTGCACTATATGAAACACCGAGTTCAAGCGCACCATGACTTACCAAAAAAGCTGTTAAAAAGAGGTTATGAATAGTATTAAATAAATTTTAAACTTTATATAATCCCTATAATTTTAGAATCCATATTATGAGTTTCTTAGACATAATGTAAGAACAAATTCATTTTCAGTATTGCACTTTTACCAACTTTTAATAGTGAAAACATTTTTAAATCCAATATTTTAAACTTTTATATTTTCAATTTGACTAAATAAATTTACTTTTTATAATGGGGATATCAAAAATATTTTACAATTAAACATCCCAAGCATCCACGGTACGTTTCCCTTTGAATAATGCAATGGTGTGCATTGTACTCAACTTCGAGATTCTAACACACCACAACCAATCAAACTAGCCGTTATGAATAGTAATACCCACCTTTTAAAATTAATAAAATTTTATCTCTCAAAATGGACTTCATTTTTGGATTCGGAGTATCAAATTTAGCCTAAGGTGAAATTTTTGTACTTTTCAGAAAACTTTCATATTTTGATGAATAGTGAAAATTACTAAGTTTTAATTAAAAACAATTTTTTCAATCAAAATAATTAATAGTGATAAATTATGAATTTGAGTGGTTATAAAGTATATTTATAATATAGTTTTACCATTTAATACAATGTTGATCATTGTACATAAATTTACAATTAAACCAAACAAAAAACAAGTATCAATCTTTTGATAGTTATTATATCTTAAAAACACGCTTTTTGTCTTGACAACGGGAATTAATTTTAAATTAATTTCTTCCACTTACATGTTTTGAATTTTGAAAAATGGATTCCATATTTTGAATCAGGATGTTCAAATTTTGTAAATAGGTATCTTTTATTTTTATACATTTTGAATAATTACTTCGGTAAATATTTTATTTACCATGGTTAAAGGGTAAATCCGGTAAATAAGGGTTAAAACAATATATTATAATAATAAAAAATTACCCTAAAACGTGTTCTATCCTTATTGGTTGATACATTTTCGACCATTTTCATCTTTTGGTCAATTTTGGGACCCCATGGTACCACTTGTATGTGATAGGGACACTTTATTTTAATTAAGTTAAAATGAATACAAAAATGACACAAGCATATATCTTTTAGAAAAACAATTTTTACATAGGGTAATATATGTTGGATTTTAGTCTATAAATATCATTAGAAATCTAAAAGGATTTACTACATAATTATATTTTATTTATAATTTTTAAATATTAAATAAGTTAATTTATTTATGACACAATGATGATGCAGTGATTACCATAATAGTGAAAAATTAAAATAATTGATATTATAAATACCCAAATAAATACAATTTGAGACTTTTAATAAATTAGACTTATTTTATAGGATAATATGACATATTAGGATTTATTTAATTGAATGTTTTCGAATTAATCATTATGTTATAAGTTTCACAAAAATCAACTATTGAATAGTGTCAAAATTGACATAAAAGAGTTTTTAAAACATATATTATATTATTAATTGATATTAAATTCCTAAAAATCTATGGATCGGCCAAAAGACTTATATCAGGATAATTGTATCATTAATGGACCACTTGGGGGTCAATTGGATGTATATAGTATGTTTATTAACTATATAATATAAAAATACAAAGTGACATGGTAAATGTCAAACTAATTAACTAAGAGTTAAAACTAAAAGATAAGGTTAATATAGTAACCCATACCTGTGTAAATTGTATTAGTTGAATGTTTTTAGACCTATCCCCACCTTAACCTTTGAATAATAAACTTTTGAGACATTAGAAACCGAATATGAATTTATTATAAATTAATATTTCTAGCTTTTCCAAAGGTGCCCCTCACCCCTCTTATAAAAGGGCACTCCTCCTTCTCATTACTTCACACATTGAAATCCTTTTTGTTCGGCCAAAATCTGCCCAAATACTCTCCCAACTTCCATCACTATAACATATAGTCCTTAGTTGGATCGGAAATCCATCCTATGGAGCCCTTTTGATCAAATCAAAAGGAAGAACCCGAAGAAGAGGTAATGTTTTCACCACCCTTTTTCAAATTCATTTCTTCTTCCACTTATTCTTTCTTTGTTATTACCATTATAAAATAATAACTCCAGTATCTTATATATAATTTGATATTATTATAATTATGGTACAACCATATTCAGTATTCTATCCATCCTTTGAATAACATATCACCATACGTGCGTACGTACGACTTACAGTCTCCACGTCGTGGTGTAATTGTTATTCAATATATTATTATTTGGATGGGTATAATAATGATGTGTAAATCATGTAAATAATAAATATAACATGATAATTATTCTTTATATATGATATACTATCCAATTATATATTATTTTAATATCAAAAGAATGATATTGTCGCTCGTGCGTACGTACGGACTACCGTCTCCACGAACGCAATGAGATTCATTCTCCATCATATCCATTCAAGTTTAATTATAATTTTATGATTTAAAAATAATTTTTAAGGACTATATATCATTTTGGATATGAATAATATACAACCTATCCATGAAAAACATGGCTTACATAACAAAACATATAAAATAAAACGAGTAAGTTAACACCTAAAACGACGATAATACTAAGATATTATTAACAAAGCAATGTTAAAAGATCATATATGATATCATATTAATATATATGATTCATGTATAATTTAATAACAATTATTTAAACATTATACAGGAATTTAACCTACCCCAACCAAGGAAAAGTACAAGGTAATGGTTTAATTTTCAATCTCTTCATTATCCGATGTTGTTTTATACGTAGTCATATAATGGGATTTCTTTATCATCCAAATCCATGTTTCTTCGAAATGTATTTCAAAACATTTTTACTATTTACAAAGAATATGGGTTAAAGTCATTTATAACCTTATGTGTTTTTAAGGGAATATTTCTGTCGTTTTCCAAACAAGGCATTTTTTACCTTTCGACAAATTTAAGGTAAGAATGTTTTTTAACTTATATGGAGTGTGCGGCTATTTACCGCTGTTATAAAATTGTGAAAGCTTCCCTTGCAAGATTATAAGAATATTTTCAAATTAAATGTTTTATTTTATAATTATTTGACCTTTAAAGGATTTCAAAATGAATATTTTATGAATTTTTGAAAGGTACTCTTTATCAAGATCATAATTTTAAATGTTTTAAAGATTTATCTTTCTAAATATTTTTAATTAATATCCATGTTTTCAAAATGATTTTAAGGATTTATTTATATGGAAATGAAGGTTTTGAAATGATATTTCTTTTCAGAAGTTTCAATGTGGTATGGGACACTTTGATTCAAAAACCTCTTTTAAATTACATCCTTTATAAATGTGTGACTTTTCAATGATTTTGAGAAAAAAGATATTTCTCTCAAATAGTTTTGATTTCATCTATGTCAACATCCTTTGATGGATTTTAAGCTTATTTGAAGTTGATTTATTATGATACAAAACTTCTATATTGTATTGAAGGTTTTGTGATATGTTTGACTGTGGATGTGCTATTTTTATACCATTCATCGTTTATGGTGAAAGTATTGTCATTTCATATGCTAGTTTTAATACGAATGTTTATGTTATGTTTAAACCTTTTCATATGGGAATGCATTGGACTTAATATGTGATGGGAGGAGCCCGCTATAGCTCCTCGATGCATCGGTAGGTCTCATGAGACAAACTAGTGTCTTGGCACAAGGCCTCGGAAAAATCTTATTTGTAGTCTTGGCACGAGGCCTTGGCTATGTGGTTATGATAGTCTGGCATTATGAATTCCATCATTATGAAAGTGGTTATTGATATTGCTTGTGATTATTCGATTAGTATAATATCCATGTGAATAAGTAAATGGCATTATTTCATTTTATTTTTTCCATACTATGTTGACGTTCAAATTTAAAAGGGTTTTGTTTTAATTATACACTGCCTTAAATGTTTATTCTTATTTATGAAAGCTTCCGCTATATTGATATCCTTACTAGGAATTTGTGATCACCCATTTTCTATGTTTTATTTTACCCAGGATGTGAAGAAGTAAATTATGAATGACCTGCAGGGATATTATGAGGGGATAATAGTGTGGATTATGGAGACAATATGTTTTTGTAGTAGTTTTTTACTTCATGATGTAATGTAAAACATTATGAATATATCTAGTGTTTCCAAGGCTACTAAACCAATCGGTATTTCGAGATTTGATCTTTCTTGTGATCATGCCAATGTTATGTAATAATGCACCGACTCTGGGTAACTGGGGTCAGGGCGTTAAAGATGGTATCAGAAGGAGGTTTAGTACAAACCTTGGAAGCTAGATTTAGATAAACTCTGATTAGAGAACGTAGACCTAAGATGATCTTTGAGGATTAGTATAGAAAAACTTCCTAGAATTTTGGTATTGTGGATATTTTGTGTTTTTTCCGAGCAATACATCCCTGTCTAGATACGAGCAGGTAGAGGCGGCTCTGGCACATATGTACCCAGGGGTAAAACCTGAAAACACAGCTTTGAGCTAGACTCGAACGGGAACTGGTGCACGACAACGGGCCTTACTGCACTCTTGGTTACGACACTCCCGAGGGGTATACTTGATAATTCTCATTTTCATTACAAACCATTATTAAGGGTTTATGAGTATATACTACCTCAAAGGAGACATTTTTATGATTATGGATTATATCCATAAACTATTTAATTTATGTTATGTGTTTTATAAGTTTGGGATTAGGTATTGTTATTCATAAACTAATCTAGTGTATGCCATTGTTTAGAAATGGCGCCCAGTAGAAGGAATGATAACTCCAGAAATGCACATGATCCAAAGAGAAAGAAGGATCATATCTTTCATGGTCTTAAGCCAGAATTTATAAGAGAAATAGTCTCCCATGTATTATAATCATATAAATAAATAATATCATGTGTTGATAAGATAAGTAGAGAGTTTACTGTGTCCTATGGCTTTGAAGGGAAGCAAGAGAAGAAAAGGATGGGAGAGAGAAAGTAGGATAATGGGAAGATGGAAAAGAAGAATTTTCCCATATGTGATAACTGTGGGAAGAAACACCCTATAACTTGCCTGAATGGAATGGGAGTTTGTTATAATTATGAAGGAAATGGGCACAATGTATGTGACTGCAAGGGTAAGAAAATGGGTTCAAATGTACAATGCTTCATTTGCATGGAGTTTGGACACTACACAAACCTATGTCCCAGTCATCAGACTATGCCGCAAATGATGCTATTGGATAATAATCAAGCTATGATACTACCACAGATGAAGAGGAATGATTAGAGTTCTTATGTTGATTATGTCATTTGAGTGTCGTATAAACAATGTACTTGTTATAATAATTATGGAGTATATAAGGATTGTACAGCAGCACTACTTCATTAAGGACTTGAGATTGTGTGGAACAATGAAAAGTGACTCAATAGCAGGTTAAATTTTTGGAAAATATATGGTTGAGAGAAAGATAAACCATAATATGGTTCTGATACCAAGGTAGAGATTTTTGAATAATACATGATTGATTTGGATAAATTATATTGGATATTCTTGACTACCTTGAAACTGATTAATGATTTGTATATTCCATCATTGTTGGGGTTTACAAAATTTTTGGATTAAAAGAGTATATCTATTATTTTATAAGGAATAAGGTATCATGAATGTAATCAATAAGGTTTTATGGTAATTCATGAGGTTTCAGTGTTTTAAAATAATACACGATGAAGGTGATAGCATGTTATTACGCGAAAAAAAAAACGATCTTCATTGTGTTTACCTTCCTTATAAATTTTGGACTGAAGTATTTTGTATAGTTCTAGTTTGGATTATTTTGGATTGCCATAAAAGGACAACCCGGAGGTCGGGCGGCAACCCGTCGCGTCCGGCAAGGCCGCGAGACATGAACCCACAACCGAAGGGCGACAAGGGTGTATCACCTACCACTGACCCACGTCATGTCCTGGTTTGAATAATGTCGTTTTTTTAATGGTTCTTCTAGATGAATTATAAATTCATTTTTTTAACCCTGTACGAATATGATAAATAGAATATTATTTTTAAGTTCTATTATCTTTTAGAGTGAAAGATGAGTTTGTGGTAGAACTTAGTTAAAGGTTGAGACTCTACTTGTCAAGTATATATTTTTCTTCTTCTCTTATTCAATGAAGAAATTAATTCTTATTCTATAGTGAAGGTATCTTAAAACAAAAAAAATGTGTTATCCTAATACCATATGTTTTGCTGAACTGACGGTATTTTAAATCATCATAGATTGTGGAATTTAAGGCCCTCAATTTTACACTTGATTGTGATGGATGACCTCAATCACAACCTATAAATATTTACGTTTCTCCTCCAATTATATGTCTCTAATTTCCACCAATGTTCTCCGAATAGAGATCATAATTTGGTGGTGGCCTTTTCATTTCTCTTTTCCTCTTATTAAGACTAAATTGTATCAACCCAATTTCCGATGTGGGTTTTCCCACAAAGATATTTTTTATATTCAACCTTTTATTTTCGAAGAACAATTTCAAATTGAGAGGATGAAATTTATTGAAGGAGGGGAGAATGTAACACCCCATGATTTCATAGTGTGGTATTTCTTCAAAATAATTCAATAACTTGCACTACACGCAACACCGAGTTCAAGCGCACCATGACATACCAAAAAAACCGTTCAAAAGAGGTTATGAATAGTATTAACTAAATTTTAAACCTTATATATTCCCTATAATTTTAGAATCTATATTATGAGTTTCTTAGACATAATGTAAGAACAAATTCATTATCAGTATTGCACTTTTACCAACTTTTAATAGTGAAAACATTTTTAAATCCAATATTTTAAACTTTTATATATTCAATTTGACTAAATAAATTTACTTTTTATAATGGGGATATCAAAAATATTTTACAATTAAAAAACCCAAGCTTCCACGGTACATTTCCCTTTGAGTAATGCAATGACGTGCATTGTACGCAACTTCGGGATTCTAACACTCCACAACCAATCAAACTAGCTGTTATGAATAGTAATACCCACCCTTTAAAATTTTAGAAAATTTATCTCTCAAAATGGACTTCATTTTTGGATTCAGAGTATCGAATTTAGCCTGAGGTGAAATTTTTGTACTTTTCGGATAACTTTCATATTTTGATGAATTGTGAAAATTACTAAATTTTAATTAAGAACAACTTTTTTAATCAAAATAATTAATAGTGATAAATTATGAATTTGAGTGGTTATAAAGTATATTTAGAATATATTTTTACCATTTAATAAAATTATGATCATTGGACATAATTTCACAATTAAACCAAACAAAAACAAGTATCAATCTTTTGATAGTTATTATATCTTAAAAACATGCTTTTTGTTTTGACAACGGGAATTAATTTTAAATTAATTTCTGCCACTTCTGTGTTTTGAATTTGGAAAAATGGATTCCATATTTGGAATCAGGATGTTAAAATTTTGTAAATAGGTAACTTTTATTTTTAGACATTTTGAATAATTACTTCGGTAAATATTTTATTTACCATGGTTAAAGGGTAAATCCGGTAAATAAGGGTTAAAACAATATATTATAATAATAAAAAATTACTCTAAAACGTGTGATAACCTTATTGGTTGATACATGTTAGACCATGAGCATCTTTGGGTTAATTTTGGGACCCCATGATACCACTTGTAAGTGATAAGGACACTTTATTTTAATTAAGTTAAAATGAATACAAAAATGACACAAGCATATATCTTTTAGAAAAAATTTTTACATAGGGTTATATATGTTGTATTTTCGACTATAAATATTAATTATAAAGCTAAAAATATTTCCTACATAATTATATTTTATTTATAATTTTTCGTATTAAATAATTTAATTTATTTATGACACAATGCTGATGCAGTAATTACCATAATAGTGAAAAATTAAAATATTTGATATTATAAATACCCAAATAAATATAATTTCAGACTTTTAATGAATTAGACAATTTTTTAGGATAATATGACATATTAGGATTGAGTTAATATAATATTTTCGACGTAATCATTCTGTTATAAGTTTCACAAAAATCAACTATTGAATAGTGTCAAAATTGACATAAAAGAGTTTTTAAAACAAATATTATATTATTAATTGATATTAAATTCCTAAAAATCTAATGTTAGGCCAAGATACATATATCATGATAGGTGTATCATTAATGGACCACTTGGGGGTCTATTGGATGTATATAGTAAGTTTATTAACTATATAATATAAAAATACAAAGTGACATGGTAAATGTCGAACTAATTAACTAAGAGTTGAAACTAAAAGATAAGGTTAATATAGTAACCCAAACCTGCCTAAATTCTATTAGTTGAATTTTTTTCGACCTATCCCCACCTTAACCTTTTAATAATCAACTTTGGAGCCATTAGAAACATAATATTAGTTTTTTATAAATTATTATTTCTAGCTTTTCCAAAGGTTCCCCTCACCCATCTTATAAAAGGGAACTCACCCTTCTCATTACTTCACACCTTCAAAGCCTTTTTGTTCAGCCAAAATCTTCCCAAATACTCTACCAACTTCCCTCACTACAACCTAGAGGCCTTAGTTTGATTAGAAATCCAACCTATGGATCCCTTTTGATCAAATCAAAAGGAAGAACCCGAAGAAGAGGTAATGTTTTCACCACCCTTTTTCAAATTCATTTCTTCTTCCACTTCTTCTTTCTTTGTTATTACCATTCTAAAATAATAACTCCAGTATATTATATATACTGTGATATTATTATAAATATTTTAAAACCATATTCAGTATTCTATCTACCCTTTGAATAACATGTCACCATACGTGCGTACGTACGGCTTACCGTCTCCACGTCATGGTGTAATTGTTATTCAATATATTATTATTTGGATGGGTATAATAATGATGTGTAACTCATGTAAATAAAAAATATAACATGATAATGATTCTGTATATATGATATACTATCCAATTATATATTATTTTAATATAAAAAGAATGATATTTTCGCTCGTGTGTACGTACAGACTACCGTCTCCACGAACGCGATGAGATTCATTCTCCATCGTATCCAGTCAAGTATAATTATCATTTAATGATTTAAAAATAATGTTTAAGGACTTGATATAATTCTGGATATGAATAATATACAACCTATCCATGACAAACATGTCTTACGTAACAAAACATATAAAATAAAATGAGTATGTTAAGACCCGGAACGACGATAATACTAAGATATTATTAACAAATCAATGTTAAAAGATCATATATGATATCATATTAATATATATGATTCATGTATAATTTAATAACAATTATTTCACCATTATACAGGTGGTTAAAATACCCCAACCAAGGAAAAGTACAAGGTAAGTTTTTATTTCGCAATCTCTTCATTATCCGAGGTTGTTTTATACGTAGTAATCTACTGGGATTTCTTTATAATCCACATCCATGATTCTTCAAAATGTATTTCAAAACATTTTTACTATTTACAAAGAATATGGGTTAAAGTCATTTATACCCTTATGTGTTTCTAAAGGAATCTTTCCGCCGTTTTCTAAACAAGTCACTTTTTACCTTTCGACAAATTTAAGGTAAGAATGTTTTTTTAACTTATACGGCGGGTGCGGCTATTTACTGCCGTTATAAAATTGTCAAAGCTTCCCTTACAATATTATTAGAATATTTTCAAAGTAAATGTTTTATTTTAAAATTATGTGACTTTTAAATGATTTCAAAATGAATATTTTAAGAATTTTTGGAAGGTACTCTTTATTAAGATCATAATTTTAAATGTTTTAAAGATTTATCTTTCTAAATATTATTAATTAATGTCCATGTTTTCAAAATGATTTTAAGGATTTATTTATATGGACATGAAGGTTTTGAAATGATATTTATTTTCAAAAGTTTCAAAGTGGAATGGGACACATTGATTCAAAAACCTCTTTTAAATTACTTCCTTTATAAATGTGTGACTTTTCAATGATTTCGAGAAAAGAGATATTTATCTCAAATAGTTTTGATTTCATCTATTTCAACATCCTTTGATGGATTTTAAGCTTATTTGAAGTTGATTTATTATGATACAAAACTACTATATTGTATTGAAGTTTTTGTGATATGTTTGACTATGGATGTGCTATTTTTATACCATTCATGGTTTATGGTGAAAGTATTGACATTTCATATGCTAGTTTTAATACGAATGTTTATGTTATGTTTAAACCTTTTCATATGGGAATTCATTGGACTTAATATGTGACGGGTGGAGCCCGCTATAGCTCCTCGATGCATCGGTAGGTCTCATGAGACAATCTAGTGTCTTGGCACAAGGCCTTGGAAAAATATTATTTGTAGTCTTGGCATGAGGCCTTGGCTATGTGGTTATGATAGTCTGGTATTATGCATTCCATCATTATGAAAGTGGTTATTGATATTGCATGTGATTATTCGATTAGTATAACATCAATGCGAATAAGTAAATGGCATTATTTCATTTTATTTTTGCCATACTATGTTGACGTTCATGTTTAAAAGGTTTTGTTTTAGCTATACACTGCCTTAAATGTTTATTCTTATCTATGAAAGTTTCCTCTATATTGTTATCCTTACTGGGCATTTGAGCTCACCCCTTTTCTATGTTTTATTTTCCCCAGGATGTGAAGAAGTAAATTATGAATGACCTACAGGGATATTATGAGGGGATAATAGTGTGGATTATGGAGATAATATGTTTTTTAGTAGTTTTTTACTTCATGATGTAATGTAAAACTTTATGAATATATCGAGTGTTTCCAAGGCTACTAAACCAATCGTTCTTTTGAGATTTGATCTTTCTTTTGATCATGCCAATGTTATGTAATAATGCACCGACTCTCGGTAACTGGGGTTGGGGTGTTACAATTCTAGAATAATTGTTATGGATTAATCTGATGACATTGGATTTTACTATTGAATAATTCTCCTACGAAATTTGATGATGATTTACTATTTTATATTCCTCGGAAATCATAAGTATGATTTAAAACATGTGATGGAATCATGAATGAAAAAGAGGGATAAAAAGGGAAGACAATCGCACTGAGTATCAGGTTGGAAGAAAATAGGTGTTTCCAATAGTATTCATTTATTATTTTAAATAATGATGTTGATAGAAGACAACAATGATACAATATTTTCCATGTAAATTTTTTATGCTAATGTTTATAGATCAAAGATTATATATCATTAATGGTTGAGCTCATGATTAAAGTAGCTGATTATTGATATTTCTAGATCACCACGAAGCGAGTAATGTAGGCCAAATATAGGAAAATAGTTCATGGGAGGCTCATAGTTTGCATGAGTTTCATTCTATACAGGAAGCATTTAATTTTTAGAATTAGGTGTTGATTTTTCCTACCATATTTTTTTTTACGGATGACATTATCCTCCACAAAAGATAAATTCACTATGAATACCACATAATAGTTCATGGTGATGGTTGTTCCACATTGATGTTTTACATAATTTAGATTATCAACTTTTATAGATCCAATATACCTATATAAAAACATCTAATCAGATCATCTAGGTAGAGTGAATTATATTAGAGAAACTTTTTACAGCGTGATAAATTTAGGGAAGTCCTATGTAGTTCATAATGTAGAGTTGGGAAAAGAGAATAGTTTCCGAGGTAGGATTCTGTGAAAAGATAAGCAGGTCATGAATATCATTTCAATGAAAGAGAAAATTATATAAAGGCAATTTGCAGAAGAATTCAGTAGGGTTGGATTGACTACAATGAAAAAGTGTTCATGAAGCATCACAGTTTTGAGGAGGCATCAACCATATTTAAAGAAGAGGAAATCTATAGTAGGAAACACAACATCTAGAAAGGAAAGAAGTTTGTAAAATGGAAGGTTGAACATGGAATTAATGTTTTTACATATAAGGGAATGATATCTATGATACACTCACTCCACATCAATCAGGGGATTTTTCGAAGGATACAGAAAAATTCGAGAATGAGAAATACAACATACATGTAATAGGTGTTTACACCATCGTTGTGATTTCTGATGAAGATGATCCGTGGCCACTTGAAACATGTTAATCCCACATGATTTTAGTGATTATTAAGGAATGGTTCTATAAAACAGTGATTGTTTATAATACCCCAATTTGTTTTTCAAAGTTAAACTATGTTTCAACCTAATTGATAACCAATAGAAAAAGAAGAGAAAACAAACATAGTTTGTTGGTGTAAAGAAGAACTAGATATGCACATATGTTCATATTTTCAATTGGAAGAAGAGAAGTAAACTGATACACTCTTGTGTTGGTATTTAGAGCCAAGGACAGTGAAGTAGAAACCTGCAACACAATTTCTATTTATTGGATATCCAAGAAAAATAGAGTGTTCTTACTTAAAGATTTATTATTATTCAGGGAATATTAATTGTGATGATAAAATGTTGAGATGATCATTATTGTTTGGAAAATAATAAAGGATTTTTTTCTAGAAATATTAGAAGAATGTGATTCAGTGCTCTCGGGTTCATACTAAATAATAAAGAGAGACAATGATACTATAATACAATAATCTATATATTTGTTTTTCATAGTTCAAAGAGAGAAGAGGGAGTGATTAGAAAAATTGATATATGTTAATCATCATTTGGGTCATGATAAATTCATTTCATTATTCTACTACATACATATTATTGTGACCAACTAAATAAGAAGAGAGTGAAACTATCCAGTTTTCTATTGGGAATATATAAGAGGAGATTGTTGCATGATTCTATAAAAGTAACAATGCGAAGAAGAAATATGTGGAAGAATAATATAGAACTGAGACATAATACATGACTCAACGTGTGGAGGAGTTTCCTGGTGTTACAATCCCTTATAAATGAGGAGAATACTATCTTGAGATGCATTATAATGATCCATCCAAGTTCTATAAAACATGCACTATTGTATTGTTTACATAGTGCTACAATAAGACACTCTTGGATAGTTTTTATAATATTACCCTAGTGTAAATGAATATCCTATCATTGTAACAACATTCAATGGTTTTTTGTTTATAGTGGTTGTGTGGTCAGGATTGATTTTAGGCTATTCCAAAGACTAGTTTATCTTATTGAGTGGTTAACCTGGTAAAAATATGATTTGTTTTCTTTACTACTTTCATATACATACATGAAATAGGGAAAATAGAATCGGGTAATCAAGAGACTAACATGTCTAAGAGGTGCAGGGATAAAAAAGATGGAATTGCATTAACAATCTCCAATACCGATTCACCCCCTCCTAGTGTTAGGAATATGTTCAACTGTTCCTCTCAAGTACATGTATTCACTTCACGGTATAAATTAAAATAAGGGGTGAGCTAAAATCCCAATAAGAGGAAGAATAAGAGACCTGAAACTTGGGTGAGTAGAAAAATCATAATCATGAATTAAAAAAGTAATAATAATCATAATAATGATAGGAATCATTAGATAATGGATTGGATTATGGAAATGCATAAAAATTAAACATCATGTCTTAGAGGAAAAATAACTCACACAATTGTGAGAAAAGATAGAATTCTGTTCAGGAATAACATATGTGAATAATCATAAAATCATCATTGTGAATAGGGATAAAATAAGATTCATGAATATTTAGCATTATATAATTATATAAATCACATTACCCAATGTATTGGAATGTTATCATTTCAAGGAGAACCATCCACATCATAACATTTACAAAATCACAAATACCACATAGAAATTATTAGAATCATTTCCATAAAAAAACTGATGGAATAGAAAATGGGTTTCAATGGAATATCATAAGGAATAAATTCTTGGATAAAAATTAGGGGTAAAGTTGAATGAAATTCATGCTATACGAATCATAAATTTTTACTAATTAAGAAACTACATTATTAGAAGTAAAATGTTTGTTTTTAGAAAGAAGAGATATTTTTAAAAAATATTTTTATTTTTCTTAAAACAAAAATAGAATCCGGTATATCAAAAAAAGAAAATAGATTTAAGGAATAATAAAGGAACATCCATGGTGATGTTGGAGTGAATGAGAGAAAACCCAAATAAAGAGAGTTGGGTTCAAGAATAAAATTACCTCATGTTCGAACACTATATTCACTTTAATATCCTCGATAATAAAATGATATTAATTAATTAATAAATAAATAACCTTTTATATATTTTTTGATTCATTATAATATTAATATGTTAATTTATAGTCATTATGATGTGTTATAGTGTCCAATTTCATCATTCACGAGTTTTCATTTCCTTGGATTTCATGATCGGTTCGCTCATATGCATGGATATATTTTGTTTTTGTAAAATGGGGATAATTTTCAAGAATTGATATTATATGATATTAATAAACTTATAGAAATTTAATTTTTCTTATATTTAATTTTTTTTATATGGTATTAGGATGAATCATTAGATAAAACAGTAATGATAATCTTGTGGATTCATTTGGCTGTTTTTCGATCACAAAAAACATGATTTGTTTTAATATATAATAATATGTGTTTAAGATAGTTCATAACATAAAAATGTTATAAAAATAATTTTAAAATCACTTTCAACCATTATAATAGTTTTATGACCATCTTTTGGAACCAGAAAACGCATCCGAAATTTTTTCCAAATGCTTCCATACAAGATCCAGGATCGTAGCCCATTTCTCAACCATCGTTTTGGTAGGTCATAGTGCCCGAATGGAGTTAAATTTTAGGAGTTATGGACATTTCATGTTGGGCTATAAAACTGGTTCGCGAATCCCATTCGCAAAGCCCCCTTCGCGATCACGGAGCGCCGCTATGAAGCAATGAGGCAGTATTTCCCACAAACCCGTTTGGCGTTTGTGACACGCCATGGAGACCCGCCACAAATCAAGGAGGTGGGATGCTCCGTGACTGCATTTGACATTCGCGATCCGCCGTGGAGCAATCTCTGTCTTCGTGCCGAGCGAGCTCTGCTTCGCGGACCCCCTTGCCTATAAATATCCAGATCATCCCACCTTTACCAGATGGCCACTCCGCCCCTTGGGTAGCCTATCTCCTGGTCTGTAGAGCTCCGCTTTCCTACGCGAAGCTGCTCCGCTAGGCCATGATTCGCGAGAAACTTCCTTCGCGTTGCTTCTCCGCGAGTCCCTACTCCGCGAGAAGCTTCCTTCGTGTTGCTGCTCCGCAATCCGATGCTCCGTGAGCCTATGTTCCGTAAGCTCATGCTCCGCGAGTCCATTCTCAATGAGCCCATGCTCTGTGAGCCCATTCTCCACATGTCCATGCTCTGCAAGTCCATGCTTTAGCTAGACCCCATTCTCCCCAATACCCTTTGCTCTACGATGCCACTCCGCGAAGACCTATCCCGTGCGAGGCTCCTGCCTTCACGCCCACTAGTTCATACCATGGGTGATGCGCCCCCGCGGCCCCGCTCAGGGTAACTACTGGGCTGTGGTCCCGGCCCTCCAGGCCCATCCCTTCGCTACCATCACAGACCCCCATGAAAAATGGAGAGTCACACCACAATCTTTTTGGGTAGAGATGTCGGGATTTTCCATTACGCCCTCATGCGCACCCACCTTCCACTTATGGAAGACCATGATTTGATATACTCCTACACACACCATGAAAAAACTTGAGTCGACATATTCCTCTTGGTTCATTTCCCATGTCGTGAGTTGATATTCACATCATCAATTCCCTGAGTACCTTGAGTCGAACCATTCCTCAAGAAAACTCTTCCAAACCCTATCACTTGGCTCCTATGAGAGGATAAACTTGAAAGGTCCTCCCTTGCGTAAGTTCCAACACCATCCATTCACAGGCGCCTTATGCCTAGGAGTCCTATCTACATGACTCTAAACTATAGTTCTCCTTATGTTCTACACATAGGATGCCTCTTACTCAATATAAGTGATGTCTCCTTCTCCAAGCATGAGATAACAATAATCATATCTACTAGACTCTAAATTGTAGTACACCCTATGTTCCAAACATAGTATGCCTCTCGCTCCAAATAAGAGAGGCCTTATGCTCCAAGCATTAGATTCCACTATTCCTATCTACATGACTATTAACTGTAGTAAACCATATGTTCCCAACATAGGAAGACTCTTGCTCCAAAGAAGTGATCCATTATGCTCCATGAATATGATGCCTAATGTCATGATTTTAGTAGCGTAATTTCATGAGAATTAGAATCCGTTGAAACATTCCATCACTCCACCTCACTCTTTGTGTGTCCTTTATTCGGATTTTCATCCACTTCAATGTCTGAAGGGACCCCCTAAAAGCCTTTTCCCATGCCGCCTCGGCTCACCTACTGTCCTGGGCCAATGCCCTGGAAGACTTTTGAAAACACTTTGAGTCTGGTCCTGTGTTTCGAACATGGTCAGCAGTCGACCCTCATTTGTTTGTCCCCATTTTTGGCTAATGTGATATGGATGCTGTTTTTAGAACACATTCAACAGTTATCCTCCATTTCCACTCCACCCTCATTGTGTTCCGAATGATGGGAATGTAATTCTCACTTTTCATTTCCCATTGTTTGGAAAAATTCCAATCCCCCTTGGCGTTATCCCTCTTGTGCGCTAGCGCATAGGTGAAGGCCTCAACCCACCAGTGAGTTGGGATGCCCTCATGGCCAGACATGAGGAAGACATTATAGAAAACTTTCTCGCATAAGCCCCATTAACCATTGATGCTCCATAGAGGCGCCCATGCATCTTTTTTGCGAAAGCCCCATTCCACAGTACCACTATATAATGGTTCCTGGTAGGCTTCCATGCATAATCCCCATTCACCATTGCAGCTCCATAATAGCACCTAGGAAGCCTAGAGTGTAAGCCCCACACCATTCAGAACTACATGGTCTTTGATCCTTGCCAAGGAAAGGTAACTAGGAAGCCTTCATGAGGTTCAAGACCACCACACATTTCTCATTCCGACCCCCTTCATGTCGGTTCACCAACAAATTGGGTAGCCTAGAGTGTAAGCCCCACACCATCCTGAACTACGTGGTCTTTGATCCTTGCCAAGGCATGGTAGGAAGCCTCCATGAGGTTCAAGCCCACCACCCATTGGTGATTCCGACCCCCTTCACCTCGGTTCACCAACACATAGGGAATCCAAGAGTGTAAGACCCACACCATCCTACACTACATGGTATTTGATCCTTCGAAAGACAAGGTACGTAGGACGCCTCCATGAGGTTCAAGCCCACCACCCATTGGTCATTCCGAACCACATTATATAATTTCACCAACATATTGGGTAGCCTAGAGTCTAATCCCCACACCATCCTAAAATACGCGGTCTTTGATCCTTGCCAAGGAATGTTTTGTAGGAATCGTCCACGAGGTTCAATCCCACAAACCCATTGGTCGTTCCGACCCCCCTCACGTCGGTTCACCAACAAATTGGGCAGTCTAGAGTGTAATCCCCACACCATCCTGAACTACATGGTATTTGATCCTTGCCAAGGAAGGGTACATAATAAGCCTCCATGAGGTTGACGCCCACCACCATTGGTCGTTCTGACCCCCTTCACGTCAGTTCACCAACACATTCGGCGGCCAAGAGTGTAAGCCCCACAAAATCCAAAACTACGGGGACTTTGATCCAAGTCAAGGCATGGTATATAGGAAGCCTCCATGAGGTTCAATCCCACCACCCGGTCATTCCGACCTCATTCACGTCGGTTCACCACCACCTTGTGATGCCTCAGAGTGTATACCCCATTCCATCCCGAACTATAGGGTATGTGATCCATGTCAAGGCATGGTACATAGGAAGCCTCCACGAGGTTCAAGCCCACCACCCGGTCATTCCGACATCATTCAATTCGGTTCACCACCACATTGGGCTACCTCAGAGTGTTAGACCCAATCCATCCCAAACTACTGGGACTTTGATCCATGTCAAGGCATGGTACATAGGAAGCCTCCATGAGGTTCAAGCCCACCACCCGGTCATTCTGACCACATTCATGTTGGTTCACCACCACCTTGGGCTTCCTCAGAGTGTAAGCCCCAATACATCCCTAACTACAGGGACATTTATCCATGTCATGGAATGGTATGTAGAAAGCCTCCACAGGGTTCAAGCCCACCACTCTGTCATTCCAACCTCATTCACGTTGGCTCACCACCAACTTGTCATGCCTCAGAGTGTAATCCCCAATACATCCCGACTACGAGGACTTTGATCAATGTCAAGGCATGGTTCATAGAAAGCCTCTATGAGGTTCAAGCTCCACCACCTTGGGCCGCCCCAGAGTGTAAGACCCTCTCCACCCGAACTACGAGGACATTGATCCATGCCGAGGAATGGTAAGTTGGAATCCTCTACAAGGTTCAAGCCCCACAACCTTGGGCAGCCTAGAGTGTAATCCCCACACCATCCCAAACTACGAGGAATTTGATCCATGTCAAGGCATGGTATGTAGGAAGCCTCCTTGAGGTTAAATCCCAAAAACCATTGGACCCCAGGTCTACCTTCAATGGTAATCCATTGTCACTCCATTCAATGGTAAGCTGCCGATAGCCCCATCCATTAGTAAGTCATGGTGACCTGAATCAGTGGTACGCCATTTTCATCCCATACAGCGGTAAGAAGATGTGACCTCATTAAGCGATAATCCATTGTCAACCTCATTCAACGGTAAGCCGTCGTCAGATGAACCACGTGGACTTTGATTCCCTACCTCAGGGATACGTAGGAAGACTCCATGAGGCTCAATCCCAGCACCCATGTCTCATACTGATCTATCCTTGAAACCCTTGTGATACGGGAAGATCATGCCCCAACCCATAGGTTCCACTTCCTATAGGTCCCATCCATGCGTCCATTCTCATGGGCCGCCTCCTCAGGTGTCCCATCGTCCCACTGAACTACGCAGAATTTGATTACCTTCCATGAGGATATGTAGGAAGTCTATTCCTGGCTCAAGCCCATCACTACCGTCACCTCCACGATGGTCCTATATCATTCCACCTCTACTCCATTCAACTATCCATCATCCATCCTGATTATCACCCGGGATGCCACATCCTAGTGAGATCATGATATCTACCCCATCAGTGCTCCTAACAGTTCTTGGGCCGCAATCCACGCGTAAGCCCTAGCATGTCTCCGGGTTGTTGTCCTTTTTGTACACACTGATTCATCACCCCTTAGAAATATGTGGGTTTTGATCCCTGTCATCTCCATAGGGTATATAGGAATCCCCTCTGAGGTTCAATCCCAGCCAATGGTAAACATTGGTGTTCCCCATTCTGGGGTGCACTCTCCATGATCCGTCGTCAGTGGTGTTCAGATCATCCATTACGGTGTGAAATCTCCCCTCCTAGGGGCGCACCACCTTGGATACGTCCTCATTGGGCGTTCTGATCCATCCATCATCCAGGTGTTCCCACCTTGGGATGTACAAATCTGATCCGTCTCTTTGGGACGTTCTGATCACTCTCATTCAGTCTCCGCAAGACGTTAAACTCCCGGCCAACCTCGTGATAAAAATGAGTTGCCTGGGGAAAACCTCAGAAGTCATGCCTTTGGCGTAACCGTCTCCGAAAGACGTTAAACTCGCAGCCTACCTCATGTTAAACATGAGATGCCTGAGGAAAACCTTGGAAGACACACCTTTGGCGTAACCATCTCCGTAAGACGTTAAATTCACAGTGCACCCCATGTTAAATGTGGGAAGCTGAGGAAGACCTCAGAGACATGCCCCCGGCATAAGATACCCCACAACTGACTTGGGATACATCAGGTTATGCACTATTTAGATGCCCTTTTCTGATGAAGAATATAGGTTCTCCTATACCAATGCACCTATAGATGCCCCGACTTTCATGAGGTTGTCATCTACTCCGACCAAAGGATGCTACCATGTCAAGACCCCTTGGAATGTCCTGACAGAAGCAGCGTAATTAACTAGTTTCCATGAAAATATGGATCCGGGAAGAGTTTCATGAAAAATGACTTAGGTCTATGAGGGAGACCCGAACTAGGTGACGAGTTCCAAGGAGGAATCCACATATGGAAGAGCCGACATCCCATCATCCTATTTCGATCAAGGAGAAAACGTCCTTGAATAAGGATTGGATTCCGCCAACGTTGGGAAATTGGGAATGTAGGGAAACAGTTGTGCGTCCTCCATAGACGGATGCACGTACCCCGGAGAATGCGTCTGAAACATCATCCTTGAAGGTGATAATGAAAAATTAAAACTCATCATCCATGGTGGCTGTAAATAGAAACAACACCAATGATGTTTTTATTTTTAGATTAAAATGAAAATGAAAGAGATTTGAAGATGAATTACTCCATTAACATAATATAATTAAGTTATATAAATTATAATATAGTTTTCATCCCACTAAGAATGTGAAAGCAAGGATATCATAATAAAATAAATGAAATTAAAAGAAAATGAAAGAGGATTTTACCACTTGAATCATTCAATTTGAGAACCTAATTAGGGTGTTGGTTTTGGTATTTTATTGCGACCAAAGGAATCTAGATGTGGGTTAGGGATTTAGGAAGAGTATTTGTAATAATTTTGACATACAAAAATTATTGAAAGGTATGAGATGACAAGGTGTTGAGGGTTGGTATTTATACGGGAGGAGAGTGGTGTTCTCTCATTACTTTATTCCCCAGTTTATTAGTTTGGCTGATATTTATAAATATTTTGAACCTTATAACAAAACATATTAACAAAATGAAGGATATTTCAAGATTTTATGCTTACATAATCCTTAAACCAATAAAGACAAAAACATTCATGTATTTATATTTTATCGTAAATTATGGTATTTTACTATTAAAAAAACTCATGTATCATCAAAAAATAAAAAAAACTCACCCTTACAATTTTTTGATGAGTATTATTGAAAATGAAAATCCATTTTTTGAATATAATTTTGTAATTATTAGAAATTTAATATTTAATTAATATCATCATTTATTTGGAAAATACTGATTTTAAAATTATAACCGACATTATAAAATATTTAAAAATTAATTAAGGCCCCATAAAATTATCTTATAATCACACGACAAAAAAGTTTAATTTTTCAAAATATTTTATGGAAATAAAATTTATATTATAAAATTATATTAATTATAAAATTATAAATAAACATTTTTGTTTTATAGAAATACAAACACTTAATTATTAATTTTGAAAATATTTATTTACTTATACCATGATATAATTTTATCATATTATAATTTATGATATGACTAAATATTTTTTATAATTTCATAGATTGAGTTAATATTCTAATTGATAAATTACTATTCATAATGGTCATGTAACTATTCCCAGGGTCATGTTACAATTCAATTGGTATAGGTTCCATAACTTCTCGAAATACCTTATATTACCTTCATTATTAATTTAGAAATATTATATTTTGTCCTCTTTGTGATTTTATGATATTTCTACTATATTTAATAATTATAAGAAGGGGATTTTGGTTGATAAAAGTTTATGTCTTTACAGTCTCTCCACTTCACAAATTTATCCTCTGATTTTTTTTACATAATATGGTAAGAAAATTGATAGTAATTCTCTTTTATCACATCCTCTAATTCCAATGTTACCTATACGTAGTAATGATATTCCATAGTATTTATACTACGTGAGTCGTCTTGTAATATTGTGATTTATCTCTATGGTCCAATATCTTCGATGGATGCTCCTCGTAAGACAGATCATTTTCCAACTGTATGTCCTTTGGATTCACTACATGTGAGGGATATGATATTTACTTCATCAAGAGGGACACATGGAATACATCGTGTACAAGAGATATGGTAAGTGGATGTTCCAATCAAAATAAAACAACAACGACAAGATTAAGAATATATAAGGGATGAATGTACTATAGAATCATTTTCCTTTCTTCCCAGATCTCATTATCATCTTCCACAGAGATATGTGGAGTAATAAAAATTATCCAACCATAAATTACATGCCATTTTGCGATTGTCTTCATAGCACTTCTGTCGACATTGGGATTCCTGGATGTTATGATAAATGTATTCCACATTTTACACAATTTCTTCAACCATTCGATGGCCTAGAAGCTTCTGTTAATTGAGTATATCACATCATGACAGTGTTATGCATCTCTTTCCATTAAGGGCCTCATATGGGTCCATTTGGATGCTTGAATGGAAACCATTATAGTTAGAGAATTTGACCAGATGTAGTTGTTGGTCCTATCAAACTTTAAATTACATAGAACATGATATCAACATGTCTTTAAGAGTTTGATTTTTCCACTAAGATTGGCCCACATTTTGAGGATGATAAGTCATATCAATGATCAAGATATTGCTTAGAGCGTGTTGGATACATTTCTAGAACATAGTGGTGAATCCTAGATCTCGATCAGATAAAATTGATTGTGGTACTCCATAGAGACTGACCACTTCCCCAATGTATATCAATTCATGTTGATCCAATGTTATGTCCTCTGAAATTATGATAAAGTGAGTTTTCTTGGTGAGATGATCCACAACAACCCATATAGCATTGATTCCTCTAGATAGAATCTAGTGTACATTGATAAAGTCCATGTTGAAGTTTTCCCATTTCCATGTTAGTATGGGTAATGGTTTCATCATTCATATTTAATTTTTAATTGCAGCCTTCAATTTTTGACATACTAGGAAATTTTATGTATATTCAGTGATTTCCTTCTTCATATTGTCCCATCAATTGTTCTCTCATAGAACTCAAAATAACCTTTTGATCCTTGTGTGAAAAGAGATAGTTAATCTATGTGAATCAATAAGAATATTTTTCATTATCTATAGATTGTATGGTACACGTATTCATGAACCAAAAATTAAAACTCCTTCATCATCTATTTTAAACTATAATGATTTCCCATTTCTTACAGCTTTCACCTTCATATGAATTTCCACATCATCTCTTTGAGAATATTTTATTTACTCCATGAGGGATGGTTGATCAAAAATTTAATCAAGGATTGATGATTATTTTGACTTAATTATTACCATTTCCATAATTTTAAAATATAAGAAGATTGGATCCTTCTTAATTGTCATCATTGATACTATTATAGTATGGTTTCTACTTAAAGCACCTTCAAATTTATTTTATTTTCAGGATGGTAGTGGATTGATAAGTCATAATCGATGATGAGTTCAAATAATATTTGTTTGGGAATATTTGGATCCCTTGGTGTGAATATATATTTTAGGATCTTATGATTATTATATATTTTACAGACCTTCCCATATAGATAACACTGTCAGATTTTGAACATGAATATCACAACTAGAAACCCTATTTCATGTATGGGATAGTTTTTCTCCTAAATATTAAACTTTTTTGAGGTTTATGCTACCAACTTATTATTTTCATAATTACACTACCTAATCCCTTTTTATAATCATCGCGATATACCGAAAAGAGTTCCAAAATTGAAAAAAATGTGAGTATTGGCACTATGATAAGCCTTGTTTTCATCTCCTTCAAGAATTATTCACATTCGTTGGTCTAGAAAAACTCTTCTCCATTCCATGTCATATTTATTAGTGGGTATGAAAAATTTCAGTCGTTATTCACAAATTTCTTATAATACGTAGATAGAGAAAGGAGATTATGGATCTCTGTGATAGATGTTGGCCTATGGGACTGTTTGATTATCTTTGTATTAAGAGGGTACATAAGTATTTCTTTACTAGTAATAACATGCCCAAAGAATGATACATCTTCCTTACAAAACTCAAGTTTACAATAAGTTTAATAAATTTTATCCCTACATGATTTCTTTTTAACAGTATTCAAATGCTCCTTATATACCCCTTGTTCTTGAAGTATATCATAATATCCTAAATAAAGACTACTACATTTTTATGAATTTAATATATAAATACACTATTAATTATGTACATGATTATTATAGGATAATTAGTGAGTCCAAAGGGAATAAATATGAACCCATATTGTCAACACCTCATTTTAAAGGAAGTCTTGGGAATATATTACATCATCAACTTTAATTGGGTATAATCCGAGTGAAGGTCCAATTGAGAGAAATACTTTACCCCACGTAGTTGATTGAACAAGTATTCTATAAATGGAAGGGGATAATTTTTCTTTATCGTGATATTTTTGAGATCAAGAAAATCAATGAATAGGTTCATTGATCCATCCTTTATCTTTACAAAGAGAGGTGGTTCACCCCAAAGTGAAGTACTCTGGCCTACAAAACCCTTGTCCATATTATATTGTAACTGGTTTTTCAGTTCCACCAACTCAATGTTGGATTTATATAAAATTGGTCTAATATGTGTAGAGATCCATGAACAATTTCAATTGAGGCCTCAAACTCATGGTTAGGAGGAAGACCATGTTATTATTCGGAGAACACATTAGTGTGGTCCCTCACAATAGGAAAGTCATTGATCAATATTTTCTAATTTTCCCCAATCATATTAGCTAGATATTATTTCTCAAAAGCTTATAATATCCACAATTGATATTATAGATCTGAAGAACATTCATCCTTTTAATTACACTTGTACCAAATTGGAGGATACCTCAAGATATGAAGAGTGATCTCCCTTTCCTAATTGTTGATGTTGGATTTTTAAAAAGATAGCCAATCTATAAACAATATAGTATCAAACTCCACCAAATATTTAAGACATGATTTTCTGTGATGTTCATTCCAGAAAAATTAACTCGGGGGGAATTTTACACATTAGATGCAATAATTTACCACATTGATGTTCTTAAGGAATACTCCACCTTCCTAATTTGATGTGGTGTTCAAATAGTTCTACAAAACTTGTAAGATAAGAAATAATGCATAAAACTAGAATGAAATAGCATGCCCAATATTTTTGAATGAATAAAAAATTTCCTAGTCACATCATAATTATAGGGATTCACCATAATAGTATTGATTTAATAATCCTTTACTTACTCGTTTTATTATTGGTGGATGATGATGATGATTACGTTGAAGGTAGTGGGGTTTACTGAACTGGCATGTATAGTGCGTTTTCTCCCTATAGTTGATGCATTAAACCACATGTGGTTCTCTTTTTCCCTCCCTCGTATAGTCCTGTTTCGTAATGTCTATTTGACATTCATGATATTGGTGGGATTATGCCCCACACCTAAACAATTTACCCATCCATTAGATATCATATCTACAATTATTCTTCCCACATGTTGACATGTGAGTAGTTGATTTTTCTTTCTTCTTTTGTCACTAGAACCCCAAGAATGAAAATCCATATTTCAATTTTTATCTCCATAGTCGGGGGAAAATTCTCAAAAATCCATCTCCACATTGAGAGAAGATAAGAAATTGTTCTTATTAGTTTCAAATTCTCTAATATCAAGACCATTTTGATGGTGTGGTTTAAAAAAAATAAAGAATATGTCTACTTTTAAATCACTATTGATAAAAAAAATGAGGTACACCATTAAAGTCTTCATAATTTAATTTTATATTTTGATCGATTCACATTCCTTTTCATTTAGTTCAAAGAATTATTAATAAATTTTTTTTCCAAGACTTCAAGGGTAATAATAATTAAGAAATATTTTATTAAATATTTCCCACTCCATCTCTTCAATTTAATCCTTCATATTTATGTTCTTAATCCGTTCCCATAATTGATAGGCCTCCCTATAGAAACAATAAATGTCTATAGTCAACTTATATACCTATGAACAATAAAGAACAAAAAATATATTCTCCATTGTGATGACCCACTCTTCCCTAACCAGTGGATCTAAAGATCCAATAAATTATTATGTTCATTACTTCATAAAAGAATCGATTTTTAGTTTCAACCTTTTAGGTGAAAGAGGAAATTCTACATTATTCTGTTTATTGTTCATTTTCTAAGATATCAGGGTAAGCATTGCCAAGAAATTTTGAAATCCACCTCCCAAGACATTGAAAATGTCTATCGAGAAATCACTGCATTTCCTCACACTTGGGTTGTTAGACTAGTTTATCCCCATTATAACCATGTTCTTAAATAGAAAATGTTTGAAAAATATATAATTCAAAACGTAATTATTAAATCATTACTTTGCGAAATTAACATTAAAGGCATATAATGTGGGATCAATATATTTAGAAATTTTGTAAAAAGAACTTATTAAGTGATTACATAGTCTCATACTAACGTTTTTCCAAATAGTTTTCTGATATTAATCCACAAATTAACTAAACTGTGCATTGATATGAACTCTAGAGAACTTGGATTTCATACATTGTTATTAAATAATTTGAAATATAAATAAAATTACACCATTACAGAACAGGGATCCAAAGGTATAGGGTATTGGGAAAATTAAAGAAAAACCTAAAATTTACATAGTAAAGAGTAATTGTTATTTATTTCCTTATTATTTATCTTCTTATTGGCTCCTGTCTTGTCCTTAGTATAAGTTCTTACCTAAGGATATTCATAAAAAGGAGGTATGATCCAAAATCCCAATAATAGGATGAATAAGAGACATGAAATATTGATGAGCATAAAAATCATCATCATAACATAATAAAATGAATCATCATCATAATCACAAGAGAATGAATTTGATATAGTCATGGAAAGATGAAATGTATAAAAATTAAACATCATTTATTAGTGGTAAAATATAACACATAACTATAAAAAAAGATACCAACATGTTCACACATAACATATGTTAATAATAATAAAATCATTATTGTGAATAAATCCATCATCATGATCTTTCATATTTAACCATATCTCATAAGATACATCACATTATCCCATGCATTGGAGTACTATGTAATAATGGGAGATCCCATTACATCATAAAATTTACAAAATCAGGAATTCCATATAGAACTTATTACTATATTGTACATAAAATGACACATGAGAAATATATTTGGTTTCATGAGAATTTAATAAAGAATAAATTCACTGATAATATTTGGGGAAAAAAATTGAAAAATATTTTTTGTGCATTAATCTTCAATATTGAGGGAAGATGAAACAATCCCGAAAGAAGTAAAAGGAACGTTTTTAGAAATAATTGTTATTTTAGAAAAATAATCATAAAGCCGAATTTTACTCATTTATATCCCGAAATAGAAAATGGATGGAAAAATAAATTATATTTTAGGTATATTAATGTAATATCTATTATAAAAATGTAGGGAAAACATGAAACCCAATGGAATAGAGTTGAGTTTGAGAATACCTTTACCAAAAGTTTAAACAATTTATTCAGCTTAATATTTAAGATAATCAAATTAAATTAATTAATTAGTAAATATAGAACAATTTATACATGTTTTTAATTCAATATAATTTTTTTATTAATATTTATGGTAATTATGATGTGTTATAGTGTTCAATTTCATCGTTTAAGAGTGTTAATTTTCATTGATTTCATGATCGGTTCACTTGTATACATGGAATCATGTCCATATAAAATTGGAAAAATTATCTATAATTGATATTATTTGTTACTAATGAACACTGAAAATGTTAATTTGTCTTATATATCATTTGGTTATATTTTATGAAGAGGCATAAGCAGATAAAATGTTAATGATAATCATTTGGATTAATTTGGTGGTTTTTCATCACAACGTAGATATTTGGTTTTAGTATTTAATAATATTTGTATAATTTGGTTCTAGGACATTAAAATTTTATAAAATAAACATTAAAATATATTCAATCTATTATACTTGTTTTAGGAATAGACTTGATGGCAGTAGAAAATAATATAAATACATAATCCATAGTGGTAGTAAATCAACACATAACAGATGATATATTAATATTTTGAATACAATGAAAATTAAAGAGATATAAAGATGAATTATTCAATTAATATAATAAATATACAATATATAAATTATACTTTAGTTATAATTCAATTTTTATTAGTGTAAGAGAATATAGGATAAGAAAATAATTGAAATTAAATAAAGAAGAAAGATGATTTACCTCTTGAATCCTTATCACTGAGACACTCCTTAGGGGCATTGGTATTGTTATCTTTTAGAGACCAATGACTTATAATCGTGGATTATGGTGTTGGATATAGGATTCTGATGAATTTTAATAAGGCTAAATGCAATGAAGTTTTGAGGAGATGAGGTGTTGAGTGGTAGTATTTAGTGGGTAGGAGAGAGGTGTTTTCTCAAAAAAAATTTCATTAGATTATTATTTTGGCTCAAGACTATGAATAGTTTCGACCTTATAACTAAATATATTAATATAATGACTGATATTTTGTGATTTTGTGTTTAAATTAGCCTTACGTCAACAATGACTAAAAAATTCATGTATTTGACTTTTATCATAAATTTTCTTATTTTACTATTCACCAAATATTCTTGTATTTTAGAAAAATTCCAAATATTTAGCATAACCATTTGTTGATGTGAATAATTCAAAAATATACTACATTTTATAAAAATAATTTTCTAAATGTGATAAATTTAATTTTTTTATTAAAATCTTCATTTACTTGGAAAAATCTAATTTAACAATTATAAATGATTTTACAACACATTCAAAAATAAACTAAGGACTAATCAATTTAGATTATAATCATTAGATAAGAAAATGTGAATTTTTGAATTTATTTTACTAAAATAAATTATCTTTTAAATTATTATATTAATTAAAATATTATATATAATGACTTCTGTTTTATAAAAATACTAACAGATAATTTATAATTTTTAAAATATTTATTTACTTATACCGTGATATATTTAAATCGTAATATCATTTATGAGATGCATACATTTTATTTATAATTTCATAGATGGGGTTACTATTTGATTTTCTTAATTTCTATTCATAATAGTAATGTTACTATTCCAAGGTCCAGGTTACTATTGCATTGCTATATATTCCTTAACCTCTAGAAATATCAATTATTCCATTAATTATTCAATAATATTCATAAATTGTGTCCTCCATGGGAATTTATGTGATTTATATTATAAAAATTAATTATAAGAAAGTAATTTCTATTGATAAAATTTTGAGGTGTGACATAAAATATGAGTTAAATTCATAAATCATTGAATTTCAGGGAGTGGGAAAATAATTTTAATTTCTGGACTTTACTATATCTCAACCACCAATAAATACTGGTTGAAACTATCGCGGTACTAGAAACTATTCACCCACACAAAAATGACTGGTTACTCTACATAATTGGTGCCTAAAGTTAGTTTTTCTACCAGTGATGTATCATATTGAAGACGTGTTTCTGAATAGTGGTTTTTGATCAAAATATTGTATTGAATATTGTTTATACTTCCAGACTGAGTTTATTTGATTGTGTTAGTATGTCTGATTCTTGAAAAGAAGTTTGAAAATCATGGTTTTGTTAATCAGATAGAATAAAAGTTTATATATATTATATATTAATAAATGGAGAATGAGACTGAATCTATTAGACCAATTTCATTGGAATAAGGAAATCATACCAGAAAAAATCAGATTGATGTTCTAGATGGATATTTTGTAGTGAAAAATGTTTTGATATTTATTTTCTATTATGGCTCAAATGGTTTTATGTTTTTTTTCTAATTTTATGGGACTTATTACAATCATTAATATACAGATATAAATGGTTTCTAATGGGTTTTGACTCATGTTTTATTCACTAATTCACAACAGTGTATTTCAATATACCCATGGGAGTGTCTAAATAAAAGAAGTACGTACTCCAAAGAAGGTCAGACCTTGTAATGCATAACTGCCATGTTTACTTTTCATTCTCTACATGTGTTTGAGTTTAATAATTTCTTTTTAAAATAACTATAGGAAGATAGATGGTTGAAAATTTATAAAGTAGAAATTTTTAAAAAGTAAAGAACCAACTCATCCCCCATTTCTCTGTTGTTCATCAATCCTTTACAACGTCAATTTTTACAAAATTTCAACACATGGTGTAACTAATATTTATCGATTTTTGATAGTTTCATAAAACTGGTGGATAAATATATTATTTTTCAAGGACCATCAATATGGAGTCATAAATTTTTTTTAAATGATATTCTAGGATATTTTATAATTCTATTAAAAAATTCCAAGATAGTTGTTTATGATTAATTGTGATGAAATCAATGATGATCATGTTTCAGTGATTCATATGAATAAACAATGTTCTCTTAAATATTTACAAAAATGTTCATATTTCCTTACAAAAACTAAAACAAAATTATTTTCATATTTAGATAATGGTATACTAGTAAATAATTTCTCATAGACATACATGATTCAATTACATAATATTGTTAATGTATGTGGACGAACAGACCAAAACAAGAACCTACCATGATTATTGGATGACATCGAGGTGGATTACATGTAATATCATTATAACATAACAATAATGGTCATATTTATTTTTAATTGGTGTGATATATTATTATTTTTGAATAAATTTTGGAATTATTAATGAATTAAAAAAATCATACATAGTCTAAATGAAAATATTTTTCCCTTTGTTTTCTTGTTTAAGACAGTTAATGTTACAATGATTTCTAATTTATAATATTAATTAGATAACAAACTATTTATATTTATAGGATAAAAATAATTAAATAAATAACATCTAAATTATCTAAACACATTTCTATGACCATAATTCTATAAGGTTGATGAAAAGTGAAATATTTCGTTCATGGAGGCGAATGTCTACACACATGTGTGGGCATCATTTTCATTTATTAAATTGAATGGAAGATGAATTGACGATAGTTTTACCATAAAATAAATAAAAAATTAATATATATTTTTTAATTTTTTATGTATATACATATGGTAATAATTGGTTTTGGAGGAGTTTTGTAACGTCCTGACCCGACTCACCACTAAAATAGTGGTCAGACCAGTCACCACATGACCTCAAGCGGGTCTCCCCATATGCCAAAGGCTACCGACTAGGAGCGAGGGTCTATAAATGTTCAATGGGTAGACTATTCCCTAATATAATAGTTAAATAATATAAAATGGAAACAAATAGTCGAAGCAATGTAATTAATGATAAATTAGTGGAAGTCAAATAGTACTCATTTTATAAATCTGGTCAACGCCAATTATACAGCACATGCATGATAGACATGCTAATGATAAAAAAAGTAAAATTGTGAACAAAGCATAATGATATAAATTCTAATATAGAAATAAATAGATTATGCCTAAAAGCCCTGAGGGTGGTCTCCTCGAGCATCCCAAGCTTCCGCTCAATCCTCTCCTCATATATATCAAAGTACCAACTTCATCCGCTAGTTAGTGTTTGATCCCACATTATAGATTTGTCATGAATACTCAACAATCATTACATAATAATTTTCATTTATCAATTAATAATAATGTTTTAAATTATGAAAGTCTTGAGATTCAGACTAAGCCTGACATCCTTAGTATGTCACTCACCGCAGATGTCTCTAAAGACCATTTAAGTTATCAATATAAAGACCGAATCCAAGCTTATTCTTTGGCTTGGAATATGCATCATAATATATTTAATTTAATATTTCACATACTATGTCCGATCTCGTCCACTAAAAAAGTGATTCGATCCTGGTTCCATCCACTTACTGTGATTCACCCAATTCATTAATATGTCTGAACACTTTATCATATTCAATTCAAAAATCATTTGGTCATAATAGTTTTCATTAACGATTAATTCATTTCATGTATAACCGATTGGAACAACCGTCAATTGTCAATTAATGGGTGTAGATAAACATGTCTAGAACCCTCGTGAGTATTTGGAGTGTCAGTCCCTGTCTCAAAACCCATGGATATTTGAGGCATCAGTCCCTACCCCAATAAAGAATATTTGAATGCATGATTGGCGTAGAACGTCATTTCTAGCACCTCGTGAGTATTTGGAGCATCAGTCCCTATCTCACAACCCATTTATAAATCATACCTATATATTTATAATTGGTGTAGAAGGCCATGTCTAACACCACCAAACATCAAATAATTAATTATTCTGTTAATTAATCTAATCCATTAATTAATTCAACAACTAATTAATAAAAAAACCTCCCATCAAATAATTCTACAATCAATTTTCCATTTAATATCTCAGTATTTAATTATTTATTATTCTTAACTAATTATCCTAAATAACTAAAAGTCTTAAGCCATCCACTAAAACACTGATTCATCCAGGGCATTAATAATTTACATGCATGTCATAGACATCTTATGTAAAACATGCTAAACAAGGCCCACATATTTAGCAACTATCTCACACAAAATATCATATTTTTAAACAACTCCATCCAATATAACATAAGGCATGGAAACAAAAAAACATACAAAGGTACTCTTTTCCAATAGTCGTACCAAATAATAAACTCAAAATCATAATTTAATGCATACAAATTAATTAATTCAACAATTAATTAATTAAATAACATCTATTCAACCAGTCATCAATTAACTATCTTTTTATCATTTAACATGTAATAATTAATCCATCCATTAACTATTACCAGTTTTAAATTTATTTTCCAAACATTTCAAAATATTCAATATTCTCAATATTCAGAAAATGCCACAATTTTTCCAACACATGACATGATTATTAATTCTTCATTTAATTACCCTTTAACCCATCCTTCCCCATTCAAATGATTTTACTATTTAGTCATATCACTTACACAAAATTATCAATACATTCTTAAAACCAACACATGATCAAGTCCTCATTAATATCACATGGGCATCATCATTTAATAACATCAAAAATGTTATGCATAGAAATATATTATATTAGCACCAGCAAGAATACATATAAAAATCCAAACCACAACAAGAATTATATGATAATACTACTAACCAACGTTTTATCATTAATCAGCATTTAAAGGAAACACAGAAATTCCATGATTAATGAAACTCACATTCTCAATATATTAAATGAAGATAATAGGCATTCATAAATAAGGAGATAATCATCTTGAACCCTACCTCAGTGTGACACCATTTTTAATTCCATAACTATTTAATGTACTTTGTGGAAACCAGTCCAAAACTAGTCCGTCATTGCAAGGCTGCACAACTTCATATATATATATATGTGGGTGTGTTTGTGTGTGTTTGGTTTTTTGTGTGTCTTCATTGTCTGAACCAAAAGATTCAAATAAAAGAAATCCCATCCACCTCTCCCTTGGTAGTGGATGCCGAAACATTGACCTACGGGTCCTTAAACAAGATTCACATACCCTAAAATTAGAAAAACAGAACAACCAGATAAAACCAAACCAAAAGGTTTTAGCCAAAACCAAAACAGGAACCAAAAAATCAATGAATCGCCATAATAATGAAGGAGACCATGATGGATGATCTTACCTTGAATAATTAGACCTAAACCAAGAAGAAATTTGGGATAAAAAAGCTGTGGATGGTGAACCCAGAAGGGGGGGGGGGGGGTTCGCGCCACAAGGGTCGCGCGAAGCAGGAGCTGTGCCCGAGTGTCACGCAACTACAGGGAGGGTCACCTGAGGGTTGAGAACTACTGGAGGTCCCAAGGTGGAGATTATTATAGAAGAGGAGTCCAGATATGTTGTAACATCTCACATGGAGGAGGAGAAACATGGGGGGTCACACCACCTACAGGTTGCGCCTACCCCTTTTATTTTGTTTTCCCTCTAAAATTAATACATTTAATTGAATATAATAATAAGAATAATAATACCCATTTTACTATTATTATTATACACATTAAGCACTTATATAATAAGTGAAAAACTCCCCATTTAATTAAAAAAAATTCTTCATTTATTATTCTCTTTATAAATGTTTCGTAATTAATTATGAAACAACCTATTCATCATTAAATTCTATAAACATTTATTTAACTAAATAACCAGAAAAAATATAATAACATAATTTTTATTATTAATCCACATTCATTTATTTAAACTCCTAACCCCAAATTTATAACAATATCATTAATATGATAAAAACTTTAACCCATAACCCGGAATTTAATTTTCATAATAATAATATTTTTTACATTCATAAAAATAAAATAATAATAATATCATTATTATTATTTCTCAAACCTTTGATAAACCCAACACCTCTATTTAATAACAAATTTTCATTAAATATGAAACCCCACATTTAATTTAACATTGCATAGAGAAGCTCAAAATCCATATTAAATTCTCATAAATGATACACTCCTTTAACAAGCCATTAAAATACCAAAGCATCCAAATAATTCATGACATAATAATAATAATAATAATAATAATAACATTATTATTATTTTCTCATTCCCCCATTTAATATTAAATGGTTCTTTAATAATTCTAAAGTACTTTGTTTAATTAAAGCAGTTCTTAGATAAACCCAAAATCTCCATTAATTTATTCAACCACCATTTAATTAATTCATTATCATTCATTTAATTAATGAACCACAATAATAATAATAATAACATCATCATCATTATTATAATTAAAACTATGTTTTAATTAATAACAGTATCTCATATAATCTTATTTAATTTTATTAAATAATTTATTAAATAGGGTAAACTGCACGGGTTGGACCGCAACCATGCGGTGCCCGTGCAGATCCACTAAAGTGGAATTTTTTGGATCCGGTGCTCCTGAGACTCATCAGGAAACCCACTAAAATTATAGGGTAAAAATGAAAGTCTAGAAATGACACCTTTAGGTGTTCCAATACTCCGAATAAAATTCTTGACCTCAGTTTAAAAAAATAACCCAAAGATAAACCTAAAAAAATTCAAAAACCATCAAGTTTAAACCAGGTGAAAAAGCATGGGACATTACAATCTACCCACCTTAAATAATTCTCATCACAGAGAAGTTATTAAGAACTAATACTAAATAAACCAACCTACCTCAGTCATTTAATCTCATTAGAATTGATGTGTAGTGTTCCCAATGCAAAACACACCTTTAGCCCTTCACAAGCCTAATGGAAAAGACTTTAAAACCAGATCCAATGCACACTTTATAGAATAAACATCAAAACCAAGCATAAATATGAGGCCATTATGAGGACCTCTTGTACAAAAATAGTAGAATCTCGATCAACCAACCAAATAGGTCTCACATGCTTCTCTCGAAAGAGGCTGTAGAACTAAAACCCCTATTCACCCTTTATCAGAGGATGTGCCTTTAAAACTATTCCAAAACCATCCACATATATAAAGAAGTCCTTACCCAACCTCGGGTGAATCATCCAAGTAAATCCATCACAAGTATATTTTAAAAACAATCATTCCCCAATAAAAAAAATGAGTAGCCCAAATAAACCACCCATCCCATGTACAACCAGGATAACAACCACTCATCAAGCCCAACAACATTTAAACTATAGCGTAATGTAACACCAATTCTATATTAGTGTCTTTATAATGCAGTCAATATAGGGGACATGCTCATTGTTTTCTTAAGTGCACACTATGATAAAACCAAGGTAATAAAGAAGATCAATCTAACTAATATTAGAAATCTCTGTTCAAAAATCATGACATCTCATGCAAACACATTTATCGAAAATGATGCGATACTACCCACATTATGATTATACCCTACATCAAAATAAATATCATCCACTAATTGGTGCCCTATTTCAAAACAATTAATGCATGTGTTTGAGGTTCCTCGAACTACAGTCACCACATAAAACATTTTTCATAAAAGTCATAGCATAATCCAATCAGCATTCCATAACACCTGAGTACCATGAAGTCCTTCTGAGCAGTGGTACGCACATACATTAATGGCCTAGAAAATTATAAGGGTACTACCTACAATAGGTTATCCCCTTAAAAAACATAAACACTAATCCTCTCTCTTTGTCACACAAAAATTATATCAATAATATCCAAATAAACCTTTTCTTTCATCTATTTTAATTAATTTATTCCAACCTTTTAACATTATGATAAACTTCTACAAAAACAGAAGTACTTTTATCCCAATAAGTCACATAGTTTTCAAAACAACACCCTGTGGAAAAATAGTCATGCTATCACAAAAATTTTCTTTAACATTTCACATACAGTGTTATCCAAATAAAAAAAATGAAATTTAGCATCTAAATTCATCTTACTGAAAAGGTGACCTCCGAGGGTTTCATTGATTCATTCTGGGTTCATCAAAAACCAACCCAAAAATAGTTCATGTAAATCAAAATTTAGTAGTTTAATATTTATAATCAATTTCAAATATACTAGGGTTATATTAGGTTCAAACACATGGGTGGCCATCTACCAAATGATATGGTTCCCATACAGCATACCACTGGAATTTGGACCCTATTTATCACAATGAACATTCATTTAACATTTTATCTTTAACACCCCTTTCACAAATCAAAACATCTCTAGAATTTTATCATAAGCAAAAAAACAACATCATGATATTACTCAGAAGCATGTCACAAAACAAAACATGCTAATAACTGATGCAGTATGGAATATAATCACTCAATCAAGTTAAATCTATCTATGAAACATGTTATCTATAGAGGCATGATAATGAATATCAAAAAATGGAATTGTTCCCATGGAACACAATCCAAATTAGAAGGGATCCTACTAATGTAACTACATAGCATGTTATATGCATGAAATGTGAATCTCTATGTGCCTATGATGATTCTTGTATGAAACTTCTCTTCCATATTAGGCCAAGATAATTATTTTTCAAAATTATAAAAATGAATCAGTAGTTGAAAACACACGAGTCATTTAAGGTGAAATCCCTTCCATGATAACCTCTAAAATTAAATACATCAATTCGGATCCATAGGCACTTGGTCATTTCCCAAACATGGAGTGATCAGTCCCATGAATGACTATAATCTCAAAGGTCGACACTTCCCTAGTCTCCTGTCTACCAACCCGAAAATAGTAAGACAAAGGAAAAGAAACCCCTTGATACCACTTTGTAATGTCTTGAACCGACTCGCCAGTAAACTAGTGGTTGAACTGGTCACCACATAACCTCAAGTACATCTCTCCATATGCCAAAGGATTTTGACTAGAGATGAGGGTCTATGGATAGTTAGTTGGGAGACTAAACCAACATTTAAGAGTTCAATAATTGGCATTGGAAACAAATAGAAGAAGCAGTTCAATAGATGATAAAGTAGTGGAAGACAAATAATACTCATTTTATAAATGTGGCCAATGCACATTATATAGCAGAAGCATGCATGACATGCTAATGATACAAAAAAATAGGAAGTAGTGAACAAATAAATGATTTACATTCTAATATAGAAATAAATATATAATGACTCAAAGCTCCGAGGGAGGTCTCCTTGAGCATCCCGAGCTTCCGCTCAGTCCTCTGATCCTATATCCCAAGTATATGAAAACAATACAATCTTGCAACCTAATATAATCTTCATGGGTTCCCAGGGCAATAGAATCTCATGTAGGGTGTGAGATATAAATCTTAGTAGGCCGGGACCACCCGTGTCTACCCCAAATCCAAACATTTATTGAATAATTTAAAACAAGTGAATGCATGCATAAATATTTTATGCAGTACAATGTAACTATATATACATGTACCTGCTTTAGCCCTCAGCCGGTGTCTGATCCTGCATTATACATTTTTCATGAATACTCAACAATAATTACATAATAATTTTCGTTTATCAATTTCTCAAACCACATTAATTAATGAATGTCTCGAGATTCGGCCTAAGCCCGACATCCCCCGTATAAGTCACTCACCACATATATCTCTAAAGACCAATTAAGAAATAAAAGTAGAGAATGAATCTAAACATGTGCTCTGTCTTAGAAAACCCTTCATAATATATTCAATTTAATCTTTCATATAATATGTCAAAGACCATCCACTAAAACAATGTTTTACTCCTAGGTCTGTCCACTAACAGTGATTCACACAATTCATTTATAAGTCTGAACCCTTTCCCATATTCAATTCAAAAATCATTATGTCAGAACAGTTTTTATTTACCATTAATTTGTTTCATGTATGACCGATTGGACCCATAGTCCAATTTCAATTAACGGGTGTAGATCATCATGTCTAGCACCCTCGTGCATATTTGAAGCATCAGTCCATGTCTCTAAACCCATGGGTGTTTTGTTCATCACTCCATGTCCTATAAAAGAATATTTTCATGCTAGCTTGGTGTAGAACACCATGTCCAGCACCCTATTAGTGTTTGGAGCATCAGTCCCTATCTAACATCCCATTTATCAATAATACATATATATTTATAATTGGTGTAGAACCCTATGTCTTACACACCAATCCATACATTAATTAATTCATTAATTATTTAATATAATCTGTTAATTAATTTGAAAAAATTTAAAAAATAAACCTCCCATAAAATAATTCGATAAACAATTAACCATTCAACATCTCAATATTTAATAATTAAATATTCATTATTAATTGTCAGAAATCATTTACAAGTCTGAACCCGTCCACTGAAATAGTTTTTCATCCAGGACTATAATAATTAACATGCACGTCATAAACATCTCAGGTCAAACATGCTGAACAAGGACCACATATTTAGCAACCATCCCACAAATAATATCATATTTTTAAACAACTCCATCCAAAACAACTTAAGGCATGAAAAAACACAAACATCAAAAGGTAATCTTGGCGAATAATCGTAACAAACAATCAATTCACAATCTTAATTTAATTCATAAAAATTAATTAATTCAACAATTAATTAATTAATTAATATCTCTTCAACCATTCAATAATTAATTATCAATTTATAATTAAACAAGAAATAATTAATCAATCCATCAATTATTATAGGTTTTCAATTTATATTCTAAACATAACAAAATATTCTATATTCTCAATATTCCCAAAATGCCACAATTTTTCCAACACATGACTTGAAAAATAATTCTTCAATTAATTAACCTTTTACCCTTACTTCCTCATTCAAATCATTTAACTATATAGTTATCACTTAAACCAAATTAGCAATATATTCTTAAAACCAACACATTATAATGTACTGATTTATATCACGTGGTAGGTTTTATTTAATAACATCAATTGTGTCATGAATTCACATATCATATATCATCAGTAGGAAGAATACATATTGAAATCCCAACCACAACAAGCATGATATAACATTACAACTAACCAACAATTTATCTTTAATCAGCATTTCAAAAAAACATAGAAATTTCATAATCAAAGAAACTCACAATCTCAATTTATTTAATAAAGCAAATAGGTATTTTTAAATAAAGAGATAAAGATTTAGAACCCTACATGGGGTGGCACTATTTTAATTCCGTAACTATTTTGTGTGTTTGGCGGCAACCATTCCACAACTGGTTTGTATTCGCATGTGTGAACACTTTCATAGACACACACACACACACACACATATATATCTATGTGTGTGTGTGCGCGTGTGCACGTTTTATGAACCAGTAAATTACAAGGAAATCAAGCCCATCCCCCTCCCCCTTTGCAGTGGATGCTAGAACATTGTCCTTCGGGTCCTTAAACAACATTCACATACATGAAATTTATAAAAACACAATAACCAGATAAAACCGAACCTCCACGTTTTGGACAACACCAAAATAGGAACCAAAAAATCAGATAATTTCCAAAGCAATGAAGGAGACCATCAAGTAATTTATATCATTGAAGAATAGGACCAAACCGAGAAGAAAATTGGGAAGAAAAAGCTGTAGAAGGTGATCCTGAAAGGGGGGTCGCACACTATAGGAGCTCTGCCCGGGAGTCACGCTGCTATAGGGAGGGTGTCTCAGAGATTGCGTGATGCTGGAGGTTCCGAGGAGAAGGGTCTTGAAGAGGAGGAGGCCAGAGATACGGCTGCATCGTGCCAGGAGGCGGAGAAATAGAGGGATCGATTCACCTAAAGGTCACACCTCCCCTTTTAATTTTCTTTTAACCCCTAAAATTAATCAATCTAATTGAATGTAATAATTAAAATAATAATACTCCTTTTATTATTATTATTTTTATACACATTAAACACTTATATATTCTGTTAAAACTCTCAATTTAATTAAAAACACTTCTTCATTTATTATTCGTTTAAATAAAATTTGTAATTAATTATGAAACTCTTTATTGATCATTAATTTCTTTTAACATTTATTTAATTAAATAACCACAAAAATAATAATAACATAATTAAAATTATTAATCCAATTTCATTTATTTAAAACCCAAACCCCTAATTCATTACTATATCATTAATATGATAAAAACTCCAACCAATAACCCCGAATTCAATTTCCATAATAATAATTATTACATTCTTAAAACTAAAATAATAATAATATCCTTATTTTTATTTTTCAAACCTTAGATAAACCAAACACCTCTATTTAATAACAATTCTTCATTAAATCTGAAACCCCTCATTTAATTAAACATTTCTTTGAGATACTCAAAATCACCATTATATTATAATAAAAGATACACTCCTTTGACATGAAATTAAAATCTCAAATCATTATTATAACTTATGACACAATAATAATAAAAATAACATTATTATTATTATCACATTCCTCCATTTAATACTAAATTGTCCATTAATACTTCTGAAACTCTTCATTTAATTAAACTGGTTCTTCAATAAACCCAATATTCACTTTGATTTCTTCAACCATCATATAAATAATTCTTTACCATTCATTTAATTAAACAATCACAATAATAACAATAATAACATCATGATCATTATTATTATTAAAAAACTCTTTTAATTAATCACAATCTCTCATATAATCATAGTTAATTAAATTAAATAAAATATTAAACAGGGTTAACTATGTATGTTAGATCGCAACTATGCACTCCCCATACATATCCATTAAAGTGGACTCTTTCGGATCTTGTGCTCGTGAGACTCATCAGGAAACCCTATAATATTACAGGGAAAATATGAAAGTCAAAAAATAACACCTTAAGGTGTTCCAACACTCATAATGAAATTCTAGAGCTTGGTTTAAAAAAACAACACATTGATAAATTGATTTTATTTGAAATCCTTCGTATTTTAACCTGCTTAAAAAACACAGTACGCTACAAGTGTGTTTGGGAAAGACAAAAAATAAAAGAAAAATTATATTTAATATTAATGTTGATAATATAGATATTCTCTAGAATGATCTTTTACATATAAATGACTTGAAGAACATTTATTAGGCTAAAATATTTCATAAGTTTTGATGGGATCTTGAATATGTATATTTGAAAGAGATTATGATAATTTTTAAATATAGGTGTGGCATGAAGTTCAAGGATGTGAGATCCTATTATAGGTGAAATGTAGGGACAAATAAATTTAAAAGAATATGAGGCAAGGGATTTAAATGTAATTTCTTGATAGATATGAGATTTGGAGAGATAAGTAGTAGTTGAGACATGTGGGGATGTCTAAAATTTCTGAAAAGAATTTATATAAGGTATATGGGACCTTTACATTATAAAAAATTCACGATACCTCATTTACCTATTTCACCCTTATTAATCATGATTTTTTACCATTTTAACTATTATATTATTAAAAATATAAGATAAGAATTATTTCAGAATTTTAATGTGTGAAATACGAATTTGGGAAAAATTTAATTGAATTCAGTTTCAAAATTATATAAAATTAACTTTTTAATTAAATCATAAGATATAGGGAAGTGTTTTTATAAAAAAATGAATTATTATATAATAAGATTTTTTATCAATATTTCATATAAATTATTAATTGAATAAGTGCTTATACATATATTAGATGTGTTTAAAATCATATTTTGGGAAACATTTAATATAGGTTAATATAAATAATTTAGATAAAATTATTTAACTCTGATAAAATCAATTTTATGAAAACAACTATTTTATTTAATCGTGGTAATTAATATTTATCCTATGTAATTTGTTATATATTAGTGAATATAATATTGGAATATTTATAAAATTTTTAACTTTTAATTTTAAATTTAGAGACCATTTTATTAATCAAAATAAATATATTTAAGAAAATTTAATTTTATCATTTTCAGGCATAAAATAATTTTTTTAGAAAAAGCCCAAAAAATAAACGTATAAAAATATTGCTATATTTAATATTATTTTTTAAAATAAAATTTCAAAAATATATAATTTAATATTTATATAAAATCACAAATTACAGTGAAAATATTCCTATTGGAAAATATATTTTTTAAATTTAAATTATTATTTATTATTATTTATTATCAATTACTAAATAATTTATTGGGAATCTTTTATTTATATCTAATCATAATATATATACTTTAATCAAATAAAAAACTAATTATAGAAGAAAAATTAATCCAAAAATTATTTTCTTATATGTTTTACCGATACTAATTGAATTTATTTCCTTAAAATTTGACTTAATTTCAGAACTCAATATTTCATAAATAATTTACTGTTTTTCATTTTCAAAAATTAAATGGCACAGTTTTATCTATCTAATTCAATATTTAATTTTTTTATTTAAATATATTAATGTTTTGATGAAGTTTGGTGTTGTGATTGGAGAAAGATATCAAATAAATTGAGGTATTTAAAGGTAATCATATATTAAAATTTTTGGGTGTATCGATATTTCCCTTAAAAAATTTATCCCCATAGTCTCAATTATTAATCAAAGATGAATGATGGTGAGGTTATTCTAAACATATTCATAATTTAGGGTTTAACCTATAATATGACATCTATCATACTCTCTTAGGTGATATAATGTTACTTACCCTTACTCAAATATTACTAGTCATTACAACAATAATAAATCCAGGTAATTATATACACTAATCATATATTATCTATAACATACCTTTTCCAAAACCATTTCAATATCAAAGAAATTTCCCCAAAACATTGTTATATATTCATTCAAAAATAAACTCTATATATTGACCTTGAATCATTAATCACTAGTTTATAATGTCACAATCTATTCAATATATAACATTATACCATAAAAACGATAAATATCACCTAAAATAGAATGAAAAAATTGGCAATCACATGGAAACCAATTTAGTATAACCCAATTTCCTCAAAATAAATCAACCATTTATTTCCTATATATTAATAATTTATTAAACCTATGAGACGCTCATGCCTCAATCACATGTTTTCAATATTTATTCCAAAATATAACCATTTCATAAAATCACTTTTCATGGTTGATAATAAAATTTACTATATGTTTCCATAAATTTAATGAGAAAATAATAGTAAACCATCGTTGGATGGTTCACATAATCCACATAACATTTAAAATATACTAGAATATCATTGAAAAGTATCACTCACTAATAAATATAGATAAGTGCATCTAGATTTAATTTATTTTAAAATAACATCTTCAAAACAGTAGTTATGACTAGAAAAGCCACCTTGGACATCACAATAGGCATATCAATAAAATTATAACTATTTAATTATTCACCCATATTTAGTAATAATACGTAGGGATTTCTAGATATGTTCCTTTTTAAACCTAATATTCATTATCCTGTTTCGATCACATTATAAAACCCAAATGATTTTAAAATATCAAAAATATGAGTATAAAAACATCAATCTAAAAATGTATTCCCTTATAAAACATTTTTTTAGTAAAATTGATTCTTTTATATCAATTCATGACTCTCTATTTCAATCCCTCATTATCAATGATCAGTTTCATATTATGTTATCTAGGATAAAAATATTCCAAACCCTCATAATGGTTCAAAAAGACAATGTGACTATGTAAATAATATTCACTAGTAGCATCACACCAACTTTCTAGTTGGACCACTTTTTCTTGCACCAGGTAATGATCAAGTTAATACCCAATCGACCATTTTCATTGGTATTACCCCTAGAAAAATCAATGATAGATTCATCACCTACTTATAGTATCCCAAAAAGGATATAATTTCTATGAAAACCTCATACTGAAGACATAACCAGAACATTAGAATTTCATTATATTCTTAAAAATATTCCAAGGATTTTCACTAATGTTTTATTATCCTAATCTGAAAATAAAATGTGCACAATTTACTTAATGTTAAATCATATACTATCATCAAAGATTATATATGATTTTGAAATTGTGATCAATATTAACTTATCAACCCATATATTATTCTTAATAAACAACATAATCTATAAATTCATCTAAAATATTCCTATGATACCAACTATGTTTCCCCATACCCAAGCTCCATTATCAAATTATCATAGACACATACTTTACATACCGTACTTGATATGAGTTGTAAAATCCAGGGTACAACTATACATAATTTAACATGGAATAATTATTAATTCTATATATTAGATCCAAATGATATTTTTACATTTATAGATTTAGAGAATAAGTAAACAACATAAAAAAATAAATACCATTTTCTTTGTATCTGGAATATATTTATTTGTTACACTATATAATAATCCACTTAATCGATAAGGATTATAACACATCAGCTGAAAATTATCCCACACGTGTGATTAATTTAAACATGTAAAATGTATTACAATTCATAATAGCATAGATAAACTGAAACATAAGAAGGGGTGAGCTCAAATTCTTAGTAATTGAAAACATACATATAATGAAATCATGTAATACACATGGAATAAATATTATGGAAGTAATCAATAAACAACAAGAATAGAAAAATCAACCTGAAATTGAGATCATACTATATCCATGAGAATACATAAAACCATTGATATACATAATACTTATCTCATATTGATGAAATGATATATATCAGATATTATAAAATATTTTCAAGGATTTGTTTCAAGACACAATCCTTTCATGGGGAGAGTTATAAACCCAAAACCAACCTATTTTATATCATGAACCCAATCGATACATTGAATTTATTTATAGTTTTGGGACCCACTTATCTCTCGATCATGGGTAAGGAATTCTACATAACATCCAACATGATTTTTTTACCAATCCCCACCTAACCACTTACTGAATAAAAAATGACTATCTATATAATAAATAATATTGAATTTAAATACATGATCAACCTATGTTGGCAATCGGTAACCATCAATAATTCCAATTAAATTCACCATGTCAACAAAAGTGACAAAACAATCATATCAGATCATAGAAAGAGGGATGATGGTAAAAAATATATAATCACCATTCAAATAATCATTCATACTATAATAAAAACATATGGAACACCAGTAATTCACCGTATAATAATAAATTAAAATTATTTAGTGGTAAAAATCATCCAATCAAAATTATGTAATATTTGATGATAACACATTAGAGAGAAATGAATATGTGACGGTTTAAATACTGAATTAAAATTGTAACGTCCCGGATCCGGGTGCTACTCAACGAGTGCCTTGAAACCGGTTGGTCACATGAACTCAAGCACATTTTCCCAAAAACCAAATGCTATCGACTAGAATTGAGGGCCCAGGTCTGATAGTGGGGACACTATACCCTCATTTTTCAATGTTTAGTGCAACGGAATACAAGATAAACATACAACAACATCAGAAGCAATTAACCATACACATTTAAAACGAACAACTATAGCAAAAAGATAACCAACAGTGATATAGATAATGATGAAACATGTCTCAAATTCGAGGGAAATATCTAGAACATGTTACATAGTAGTATAATATGATACAATAGAAAGTACATGTACAATAAAGAAAAACAAAACAGCCAGAAGCATCACGAGTCTAAGCTCAGTCCCATGCTCCCATACTCCTTAGAAAAAATCAAGTACCTGTATAGGGAGACTTGGCCTTTTCCACACCCGCAGAAACATAATCTGTTTGGGCTGAAGACATGACCCAAACAGGGTGTGAGAAATAAATCCCTGTAGGAACCCACCAAAGGCCCGTGCCCAACTATGTGAAAAAATGAAACAACTGTGTGAAATATTAAATGCAATAAACTAATAAATACTCAAAAGTAACTAACCTACTAAGTTATATTTCCATTTTAATCTTTATTTTATCCGTTTAATATAAGGAAATCACCATAGTAAATTTTCTATGTAAACAGTCAGTGTCTTCAGACACACAAACCCTTACCTTCCGGTAATCAGAATCGTAACCCATAAGTAATTTTCCATAGGCAAAAAGAATATTTCCCTCAGGCGTTCGAAGTGTCGACCTTAGGCACAGAGTTTATTGCCTACATGCATGAAAGAAGTTTGCCTCTGGCTAAAATAACCACTGCCCTCAGGCTAAAGGAAACACTGCCCTCAGGCTAAGTAAAGCACTGCTCTCAGGCTAAACAAGTTACTAGGTCATGCCCAACATATAAAAAAGCAATACACATGCAATTAATCTTAGGGAAATTTAATAATTATTATTACAATGGAATACACTCGGGTATCCGGCCAAATGGCTAAACAGAGGAATGCACTCCCAGGGTGGTCCTGGATCCAAGAAGAAATCCCAAACATCAATTTATTATCACATTTAATTACCTATAAAATTCTAGGTATTGAAAACAGCCAAGGCCTCAGCCACACGACACCCCAACATGGGTTTGTAGCACAACCGTACACAAAAATGCACAACAGTCGAAATTTAAACACTATGCCAGCTACCTCGATCGCCCATGATCGGTATACGTGAACGATGCTTCCAGAACTTCCCAAAAACGACGTAGATCTATGAAAAACAATAACACATTCAATCCTAAATAACTTCCCCTGGAAAAATAATTGTTAAGAACAAATTAAAGATAAGGAGAGGCTTACCCACACGGTTCCAACAAGATCGACAGAGGCAGAATCAGATTCCCGACCTGTGATCTGGAGCTTCACGAAGGTTCGACCCTCTCTCCCGACTCCTCCTCCAGTTCTAGGCCTTACATGTGAATAGGGATGGCTACTGCCCATTTTAAGCAAAAAAAAACATACTACACGGTGTGTACTATTGGGTACATGGCGTGTAGTTTTCATTTTTTAACTGTTCCTTTGACGACTTCTCTCCAGCGTGGAACTATTCATATGTCGAAATGAATACACGACGTGTGACACCTAAGTACTTCATGTGTATTATTGCTCAGCTGGCCACCACCTTACTATTTGCATGCCGACTGACTACACGACATGTAGTCGGTTTTTAGTCCCCTTCTCGTCGACATGGATACACACCCTATGTACTCATCCCACATGGCCAAAGTACACAACGTGTGGAAAAGTACACGGCGTGTAATCACAAAATTTAGTATTTTTCCCCACTTTCCTTATTTTATCAAAAAAACATAAGGAAAAGAGAAAAGAAGAAACTCGTTCCTCAAAAATAAGAACGAGGTTCTTACAAAAATCCCCCCTTAATGCAATTCATCCCCGAATTTCCCTTCCAAGGGTGGTAAAGATAACGAAGTGAACAACTCTGGCCACTGAGCATGTACATCGGTCTCCTACTCCTAGGTTTCGTCCTACATTCGACCATGCTTCCATAGCACTCGTATGAGAGGATGTGACTGGCCTCAGAGAACATCCGTGCTCCTATAAACGACACAAATCAGGTTCTCCTCAAACAACGCTTCTATCAGAAGCTCATCCTCCTCTGGCTGAAAGATGTGAGATGGTTCTAAATGATAACGGCGCAGCTGAGATACATGGAAGAAATCGTGCATGGCCCGATACCTCTATGGTAACTGCAACCGATAGGAAAACTGCCCGACTCTCTCCAAAATCTCAAATGGCCCCACACACCTCGGTGAATGTTTACCCTATCTCCTGATCTGTCTGTGTCCCAGCCTTGATGAAACACACACAGAAACCAGATCCCCGACCAAGAACTCCAAGGGAAGTCTAAGGTGAATGGAATAAGATTTCTGACAAGACTGTGTGGTATCCATCCGCTTCTGAATCAACCGGACCTACTCAAAAGTCACCTATACGAGACGTGGTCCCAGTAAAGCTGCCTCACCAACCTCTAACCTGCAGAAGGGTGATCAGAATGGCCTACCATATAATTACTCATAAGGTGCCATCTCAATAGTCGCTAGAAAACTTTTATTATAAGAAAACTTGACATGGGGTATGTGCTTCTCCAAGGAGCCCCCAAAGTCTTGGATGCATGCAAGAAATATGTCCTCTAGCACCTGTATCGTTCGCTCTGACTGACCATCAGTCTGAGGGTGGTAAGCTATGCTAAGAAGCACCTGTGTACCCAGTTCCCTATGAATAATCTACCAGAAACGAGATGTAAAACGTGTGTCCCTATCTAAAACGATAGAACGGGGGACCCCATGAAGATGTACGATCTCTGGAATATACAACTTCCCGAGCTCGTCATCTTCAAAGGTCTCCTTGATCGGGAAAAAGTGGGCTACCTTTGCGAGTATGTCCACAAAAACCCACATAGAATCATTTCCTTGAGGTGACCTCGGCAACTCAGTCATGATGTCCATTGCGACATCATCCTATTTCCACTCCGGAATGGGTAACAGCTGTAACAGTCCTGCTGGCCTCTGATGATCTGCCTTCACCTGCTGACAGATGAAACACCTCGTAACAAAACCAACTATCACTATCTTCATACCCGGCCACCAATACTGACATCTCAAGTCATGACACATCTTGTTAACTCTGGGATGAACTTCCCAAGATGAAACATGAAACTCCCACATCAACTCTTCGCGTATATCCCCCGGATCCCACACTCGTCCATAGAAGCACCGAATTTTATCATCACCTATCGTCCATCCAGGAGGAGGGTCCTCACTAGGCACCAACTCCCATAGAACTAGGCATTCTGAATCATATAGTTGTCTCATCCTCACTCTATATAGGAGGGTAGAAGTCACAACTAAAGAATAAAGATAGGTTTTCCCCTGACTGTCGCGCACCTCCAAATGCATCTCAAAGAACAAGGCCATAAGCTTCCACTCACCACTGGACTCCTGCACCGCCTGTATCTGAGTCCTCCGGCTCAGTGCATCAGCTACTACATTACCTTTTCCAGGTGTATAGTCAAGCTCAATATCAAAGGATTGAAGGTATTGGACCCACCTTATTTTCCTCAAATTCAGGTCACACTGAGTAAATATATACTTGGGACTTTTGTGGTCGGTGAAAACCACAAAATGATATCCCAAAAGATAGTGTCTCAAACAACACAACGCATGAACAACTGCATCCAACTCGAGGCCATGGGCCAGGTAATTCCTCTCATGTGGCCTCAATTTCCGAGAACCGTACACAAGAACAAGGTCGCCTTGCATCAAAACAACTCCAAGTCCAATACCTGATGCATCACAATAAAATATATAGCTCTTCCCTTGCTCTGGAAGTATCAGGACTGGTGCTGATGTCAAACATTGTTTCAAGTCCTGAAAGGCTATCTCATAATCTTCCAACCAAATGATCTTCACACCCTTCTTAGTCAGATCCGTCAACGACATTGCTAATCAGGAGAAGTCCTGTATAAATCGCATGTAGTAACCAACCAGCCTCAAGAAAGTCCGTATCTCAAACACGTTCTTAGGATGCTCCTAGGAAACTACTGCTCTCACCTTCTCTGGGTCCACGGCCACTCCTTCCTCTGAGATTATATAACCCAGGAAGTGAATCTAGTCCATCCCAAATTGGCACTTTGAGAGCATAGAATATAGCTGTTGCTCTCTCAGTGTACTTAGTACGATCTCAAGATGGGTGGCATGGTTGTGTCAAGTGTGAGAGTACACACATATATCGTCCACGAATACTACCACAAAAGAATCCAGGTAAGGATGGAACACACGATTCATCAGTGCCATGAAAATGCTAGCACATTCGTGAGTCCAAAAGGAATAACCATGTACTCGTACAGATCATATCTGCTCCAAAACGTTGTAAGTGGTATGTCTGATGGTCTCACGCGCAGGTGATGATATCCGGATCTCAAGTAAATCTTCGAGAACACTCGTGCTCCCCGAATATGAACAAAAATATCATCAATCCTTAGCAAGGGATATCGGTTCATAACCCTCAACTAGTTCAGATTCAAATAATCCACATAGAGTCTGAGGGTACCGTCTTCCTTCTTCCCAAAGTGGACCGGTGAACCCCGAGGGTATGTACTAGGTCGGATAAAACTCTTTACCTGTAACTCCTCCAACTTCCTCTTGAGATCATGAAACACTAGTGTAGCCATCCTATAAGGAGGAATGGATAGCAGTGCTACCCCTGGAACAAGATCAATAGAGAAATCCACCTCACACTCCAGAGGTAGACCCGAAATGTCATCCATGAAGACATCCCTAAAATGATCAACCACTAGAGGAAAATACTGCTGACAAGTTCTGTGGTCATACAGATATAAACCGACAATCTGGACTGTCACACCACCTCTCCCATGATGCTCTGGTCCATCTAGACTCGCATGAACATACAATTTACCTTTGTATAGAAACTCCCCGCCCTCTAGTGATGTGAAACTCACACTACGATGATAGAAATATAAAATGGATCAAAAGGGAGCCAACCATTCCATCCCGAGAATGACATCATAGCTCTTCATCTCTAAGACATAGAGGTCCCAAAGAAAGTGACACCCTCCAACCTCAAGGGGGAACTCTTTGAACTAATGCACACCAGCTGTTCTAGTTCCCAACGGAGTGTCAAGCGTCGTAATAGTAGAAGAATAAGAAACACAGATTCCAAGTCTGTCTACAAAGGGAATAGACATAAATCTATGTGTAGCACCCGTATAAAAAATTACTGACGAAAAGATAGAAGCAACTAGAATAGTACCTCTGATAGAAGAAGGTCCATGATTCTGCTCTTGTTGGGTCTATTGCACTGCATATGCCTGCCCAGTGCTATGGCCCTGTGACACAGCCTGGGAACCCTGAGCTATCCCACCCTACTACCTTTGAGATCCTAGTTTCTGGCTACCATGGCCACGAACACCATCTCTACCTACACGCCCTGACGTATTCCAGTTTCCCGACTGGTAAGAAGCTGTTGGTCCTGCTACCACACACGGAGTCTGCACATAACCTCTCTCACTAGCCACTGGTGGAAACACCCTATAAAAACGCTTCAGATGACCAATCTTACTGCAATATTGGCACTCCATTGGGTCATGTGGACACTATGGTCTCTTGTGCCCCTCTATCCTACACAGGTAGCACATGAACTAGCCGCCTGAAGCATTCTTCTGGCTAAAACTGCCACCGTGAGAGAATTCCATCTGTCTCTTCCTCTTTCAAGTGGAAATATTACCAGAAACTGGTGCTGAACCACCCTATCCTCCACCACTAGCTTCTCAAAAAATCCTCTGTATAATCAGCGCCTGGTTAAAAATAACATGCATTGAAGGAAACCTTTAAACATTCACTAGTGCTCGGATGTCATATCGAAGACCATCCTCGAAGATTCTGGCCCTCAACGTCTCATCACCCACCAGAACGGGTGCAAAACGCTGATGCTCGGTGAAATGAGCAGAGTAATCCATCATTGACATAGCACCCTGCTGCAGGTTCATGAACTCCCATGCTCTATCTTCCCTCAGCGTCTTTGGGAAGAATAATTCATAGAAGGCTGTCTGAAAATATTCCCATGCCATGTCTCTGTGATGCTCTGACTGAGTGGTAACATCCCACCACCTCTTGGCGGAATCACGCAGCATATAAGTTGCGAGCTTGACCATCCGCCCTGGTGGGGTCTCAAGATGCTCAAAAATAGTGTGCATAGACCCCAGCCAAGACTCTGATTCCTGTGGTCTACCATCCCCTAAAAATGTTGGCGGATTCTGCTGCTGGAAGATACAAGTCAGCTCAGCCATAGATGTGGTAGTCGGCGGCACTCCCTGAAAGGTCTTCATGAACAGCCTAAAGCCTTCACAGAACTGCGCATCTGCGCCTGTGTCTGGTATAACGGCCTGTGCCGCATCTATCTCTATTAGAGGATCCAATATTAGCCCATGGCCCACGATCTTTGGAGTATAATCGTTGCCGCTCTCCTGGTGAACAACACATGTTCGTCTCGGTGGCATGACTCTACAAGGTCAAACACACACCTTAGATCAAAACTATCACGGTTTGGAAAATGAGGGGACCAAAAAAAGGGAACTGGAGGAAGAAGGAATCCAAGATTTGAAAAAAAAGACTACACGGTGTGTATACTGACTATATGGTGTGTACCCGACTTCTCTTCCCCTTCTTGGGTCCTTCTACATAGCTAAGCCACATGGCTCTCTTCTGAACAAGACTACTCGGCGTGTATATTATCTACATGGCATGTATGGTTTAACTTTCCAACTGCCCGTTTCGTTCGTGACACGACCGACTACTCGGCTAAAACTGCACGGCATGTTACACCTGCACACGATGTGTACAATACCCCATTTCATATCCACACAACTAAGTCTACACAGAATTCCACCGGTAAGGACTACACGGCGTGTCCCACAGGTACATGGAGTGTTCAAGAAGAGGTGATACCAACCCGTGTCCATTAGTTACACGACCGGGTCCCCAGGTCGGACTACACGGTGTGTTCCACAATGGACACGACGTGTATGTATTAATGTATACTATGTCCGTGTTGTTAGTTACACAGGTGGTCTCTGGGTCAACACTACATGGTGTGTATATCCTGTACATGGTGTGTTTTCCACAAGACTTTCCTTACCCCATGTCCGCACGCACACGGTCTATGACACGGGAATATACTACACGGCGTGCACTGAGGTTACACAGCGTGTACTCAAAATGTTTTCTTTTATTCCCGAACATAAGAACACACAGCGTGTGTCTGAGGAACTACACGGCATGTATCCTGGGATTTCCGTATAGTAGGCCTCTGAAACTACCCCAGAACCTAGATGATGGGAAAAAATCCCTCAAGGTAACATTGCAGCATTTTTGGGTAGATTGTGTTTGTTGAAAAGTAGGTTTCCACTAAGAATTGTCAAGTTCCAGAGAAGTTGTTGACAATCCATGTTGAAAAAGAATGATGAAAAAGGAATGGACGAACTAGAGGCGGTGCAAAAGAGCAATAACAGGCAACGATGTTTTCCAGTGTTTTCCAAATTTTTGGGGTCCAAAATTTGGAGTTTGGTGAGAATCGAAAAAAATGGATATCAATGAAGATCATATTTTAATATGGAAAAGAAATGAATTTCGCGAAGTGAGGCTTCATGGTTCGAAATTTGCGAAGACTAGAAGAATGGTGGTGGTGATTCTTCGCGATTACGTCAAAAGTTCGCGAACGACAGAGGTTGAAGTGCATCGCGTTGTTGATGGGCTTTGTGAGGGAGCTTCATGGAGAAGGTGAGAAATAATGTTGACTATGATGCTCTGTGATTACGATGAGCTCCACGATCGATAAATCTCCATGGTGCTTCACGATATTGATAGAATTCTTGCAGAAACATCGGAGCTTCGCAATTTGAGATGACGTGGCGCGGAATTCGCGCAGAAGGGTCGAGGGTCAGTGGAATTTCCTATAAATAGTGTTAGACCCCCTCGAGTGAAGTAGAGAGATTTCAAAGAAAATCATTTTCTCTCATTTTTAGAAGGTGGTTCGCAAAGGCAGGGTGCTTTACGAAAGAGAGGTGCTTCACGACGGCTAATCTAGCTCCACGAAAGTAAGTGCGCTTTGCGAAGCCAAGTGATCTAAGGATCGTGCTTCACGAAGAGGCAGGAGCTCCGAGATGGCATAAGCATTAAGAATTCTTGAGCATCATGAGAATTCTTCACGAGAGTGCTTCGTGAAAAGGCAGAATCTATGTGAAGGCTTGTCTGAGCTTTGCGAAATTGGGAGCCTCACGAAGTAGGGTGCTTTGCGAAGGTGATTCCAAAGACAGTTTCCTAGTGTTCAGAGGCAAAGGGGTATTCATCAGTGGATGAACTTTGAACATAAAATAGAGCATCCTTAAACAGTTAAAGATGCACTCTTTCATGAAAATGAAGAGACCTATTGGTCTATAAACTGTTACTAGATCTTCTGAAGAAGCAGTGAGCTCACTTTTGTTGAGAGAGTAGCGAGTTCTCAAATTGTGAGTGGTTGTACACAAGGAGGGACAGTGAGTCCACTTCGAACATGTAAACAGTAGTGTGCTTATAGTGGAATTGGTACATCGGCACACTGCCAGTGTATACTCCTTGGACGTAGCCCAGTGAGAGTGAACCAAGTAAAAATCGCTGTGTCTTGTGCATGATTTAAGGTTTTCTCATACTCTGCATTGGGAAGGAGAGAGAAGAGGGTTTTCTCTAACATCAAAACAAGATCAAAAGGGGGTGTTTTTTTTTAATCTGTCATACCCTGATTCACCCCCCCTCTCAGAGTATCTAGCCTAGTGGACCTATGACCAAAAAATACTAAAAAAACAACACCTAAGTGTAAAATTATGATCCATGAGGGACCACACTCCCCACAAATCAATGCTCGGAATCTTATATATGTTATAACAAGATAAATAGTCAATGATCCACCAAATTGCGGTCAATGAGGGCCCATACTCCCCAAAAACCAAATTTTGGTGTTCATTATATCAATATACTCACACAGAAATACCCTATCAAATAGAAGGTATTTATCAATGTAGCTATCACAATAACATTCTCTTTCTAGCACAACAACTATGACAACAACATGCAATTTCTAATGCACCTACGTGGCATGGAACTATGCATGGCATGTGATTTATAGCATGTGCCTAAATGATGCATGAGATTGTATAACCTCATCTCATCGAGTTGCAACTAAATAGAACCCATGGATAAAATATAAAGAGCAATATCACAAGTGCGTCACCCAACGGTGAAATCAAATCCACTGTAAAATTTTCAAAATCTGAAAAATTGAAAAAATACGATGTAGACTAGCTTTTTCCCTATACACGGGTTAGCTACACCTGGGCGCAACTTATTACCAACTACCATTTCCTTCCTATCCCTAACTAAGGCACCAAATAGTACGTCAATGATAAGAAACCCTCAGAAATAACATTGTAACGTCCCATATCTGGGTGCCACTCAACGGGTTCCTCGAACCCGGTTGGTCACATGACCTCAAGAGAATTTCCCCAAACACCAGAGGCTTACGACTGGTAGCGAGGACCTAGTTATGATAGTGGGGAAACTATTCCCTCATTTGTCAAAGTGTAGTGCAGCGGAATAATAGATAAAAATACAACAACAACGGATGCAATAAACCATACACATTTAAAATGAACAACTGCAGTAAAAATATAACCAACAGTCATATAGATAATGACGCGACATGTCTCAAGTTATAAGAAAATATCCAGAACATGTTATACAATAGTATAATACGATACAATAGAAAGTACAGGTACAACAAAGAAATACAAAACAACCAGTGACATCACGAGCCTTACCTCGGTCCCATGCTCCCCTACTCCTCAGCAACAATCATGTACCTGTATTGGGACCCTTTCCCTTATCCACACCTGCAGAAACCTAATCTGTTTGGGCCGAAGACATGACCCAAACAGGGTGTGAGAAATTAATCCCTGTAGGCACCCACCAAAGGATCATTCCCAACTATGTGAAAATATTCAACAACAGTGTGCAGTCGTAAATGCAATAAACTAACCAGTACTCAAAGGTAAATAATTTTACCAATTACATTTCCATTTTAATATTCATTTTATCCATTTAATATATGGAAATAACCATGGTGAATTTTCTATATAAACACTCAGTGTCCTTAGACACACAAACCCTTACCCTTAGGTAATCGAAACTGTGACCCGAAGGTAATTGTCCACAAGCATAACTGATATTTTCCTCATGCATACGAAGTGTTACCCTCAGGTACAGAGTCTATTTCCTATAGGCACGAAAGATGTTGCCCTCAGGCTAAAATAGCCATTGCTCTCAGGATAAAGGAAACACTGCCCTCAGGCTATGTAACGCACTGCCCTCAGGCTAAACAAGTAACCGGGTCATGAACAACATATAAACTAGAAATACACATGCAATTCCTCTCAAAGAAAATTAAATAATTATTATTACAATGGAATACCCTCGGGTATCTGATCAAATGGGTAAATAGAGGAACACACCCCTGGGGTGGTCCTGGATCCAAGCAACGATCCAAAACACCAGTTTATTATCACGTTTAATTACCTATACAATTATAGGTATTCAAAACATCCAAGGCCTTAGCCACATGACACCCCAACATGGGTTTATAGCTCAACGGTACAAAAAAATGCACAAAAGTTGGAATTTAAATACTAAGCCACCTACATCGATCTCCCCTGATCGGTATACGTGAACGATGCTTCCAGAACCGCCCAAGAATGATGTCGATCTGGGAAAAAACAACACGTCCAAACCAAAATAACTATCCCTCATGAAAGATTTTGTAAGAACGACTTAAGGATAAGGAGAGGATTACCCGTACGGTTCTAACGAGATTGACAGAGGCAGAATCTGATTCCCGACATGTGATCTGGAGCTCCCCGAAGGTTCAAACCTCTCTCCAGACTCCTCCTCCAGTTCTATGCATTCCCTGTGAACAGGGAAGGCTACTGCCTATTTTATGAATAAAATAGACTACATGGCATGTAATATTGGGTACACAACTTGTAGTTTTCATTTTTAACTTTTCCTTCGATGGATTCTCACCAGCGTGGCACTGTTCATCTGTCGACATGAGTACACATTGTGTGACACCTGAGTACAAGGTGTGTACTACCACTGAGCTGGCCACTGCCTTACTGTTTGCCTGCCGACTGACTACACGGCGTGTAAAGACCCACTACACGGTGTGAAGTTGGTTTTTACACCCATTCTCATCGACATGGCTACTCACCTTGTGTACTCATCCCACACCGCCAAAGTACACGACATGTAGAAAAGTACACGACGTGTAGTTACAAAATTTTGGATTCTTACTAACATTCCTTATTTTCTAAAAAACACTTAAAGAAAAGAGAAAAGAAGAAATTCATACCTCAAAAATAAGAACCAGGTTCTTACAATCACGAGCATAAACTATAGAGAAAAATAATTTAGATTTTGTCAAAAGAACATAACCCCAGTGAACTATGTTAATATAGGAAGGATAAATCATAAAATAAAAATATCAATAATTGAAATCCATTGGAAAATTATTATGTAAATTGAATTAAAATCATAAAATATCTTTTATAATTTATTAACATTGATGTATATTACAAATTTACATCTTTAATGAAAATGTAACAATGAAACAATTAGATGTAAATAATATGAACACATTTGCATTTTAAAATATTCATTGAAAAGACAAAATATTTATTATATAAAAATGAGTATAGTAAGATAAAAAACAAAAAAGTGAAAATAAAAACATTTTTTTTAATTTTAAATGTAAATTTATTGAAAAATAACATTGTAAAATTTGTTAGGAAACATTATCTTGTATGAAAATATTTTTATACATATATAGGTTAATAAATTACAAAATGATAAAATATTCTATTGGGAGAAACCAAGAAGGGAAAATAAAATTTTAATTTGAGACACATTTACTCTAAAGGAAAAACGATTTCCTTTATCAATATCTCTTATAAGAAAAATACTCCATGAACCATGAAATGATTTAAGTGGTGTCTATGTGGTAAAAATGTAATATGTGGGGGGATACCACAAAATAAAATAAAATATTAAGAATTAATAAAACTTATATGACATTTGTTCAATTTAATGAACGTTTCTCATGTAATGGAATTTAAGATACCAAAAAATCTTATATCTTAGGTTACAATTTAGAAAAAATAAATTTGAAGAATATGAAATGAAATGTCTTAAATATACCCCTTAATTATAAAAAAAACTTATAGAAAATTTGTTTCTTAGTAAATACATAGAACAATATACCAAGTAGACATGGTCTATAACATGTAACATGTCCCAATAAAAAAAATTAAGACCAAGTAACCCCTTACGAATTGAGTATAAAATAAATCGAAACCCCATAAAATGGAGGGATTGCATGTGAATGTATACTCACTTCATTAAAATATTATTCATGATATTATATTTCTAATTGGTAGTATATACACCACATAAATTAATTTTGATTCATGATACAAAATATGTCTCAAAGAGAATAATTTGATAAGAAAACACTTACCTTACTCTTGATCAATTATACACTTACAAAAAAATTACACAAAAAAATTAATTAAGACTATTAAATAAATTAACAATAAACTAATTCATAACTATAAATTTTATAACCCTAATTTATAATATATATATATATAAAGTATAGTTTTTACCTATATTCATCATTTGGTGTAAGTAGTATTCATGTATTTAAAATATTATTGTAAATGTTGTATTGGTATATATTCTTCTTCCACGATCCAACACAATATGATCGCCTAATTTAATTTAAATTATTTTACATTATATATTACAAATCTATATTATTATTCCATGGTTTTTTTGTTATAGGCCATGAAGATGAAAGTAGTAATGATCACGTTTTAGTGATTCCTAATGAACAAAATGTGTTTTTTAATTAGATATTTATATTTTGACATAATATTACTATAAAAAAATGAAAAATTATTTATATATTTCTCTAATATTTTACCAATAATTTTTTTTCTCACAATCATCCATGAGATAAATTCATGATATTGTTCAAGTAGGTGTCCAAACCGACCCAAACATAAACCTTCCATGATTAATGGAGGACTATGAGGTGGATTATATGTAATATGAATATAACATATTCATAATGATCATATATAGTGTTTTTTAGAATGTTATAATAAATTTTGAATCTAATATATGTAGAATTAATGGATGTGAAAATATTACATTTTATTAATAGATATACCATCCTCTAAGTATTTTTGTTTAAGAATGTTAATGTTTCAATGGTTGTTTATTTCTAAAATTTATTATAGAAAGATCAATTGGTATTTAAAGAATATAAATAAGGACATAAATAAAATATCTTTTCAGTAGTCCCGTTTTTGGAACCATCCTTGTATGGTGGTGTTGATAAATGAAAATTTTTAATCATGGAGGTGAAAGTCCACCCATAGACATGAGATACATTTTCAATTTTTTGGATGAATGTGAGGGGAATAAATAATGGTTATATCACTTATAAAATTATATTTTAGTGTATTATTCATACTCATGAAATTATATATTAATATATTTATGGTTATAAGTGTATTATAGGAGGGTGTATGGAAAGGATAAAAAATACATAAATGTTTAAGTAAAACTTATGTTGAGAAGTTTGATATTTCCATGAAGTACCCTTTTAAAATGAAGATCCCAAGAAACACATTTGAGGATAGGGGATAAAAAACATGTTGAAGGACTTTAGAAAATGTAAATTGGGAAATTGTTCATGGTTATTTCGAATTATGTGTGTAGATTGAAGTGGGTGGAACTGATATCCATTAATCGGTAAAAAAGAGTGGAAAATATGTAAACAATAATAGCATATACTGAACAACAATAGAATTTCATGTGAGTTAGAAGATTCAGGTGAATAAATGATTGTTGAGACATGTGGTTATGACATTTGATCCAAAAAATGATTAATATGGTACGTGAAAGATTTTAATTATTAAATATTTGAGATTTTTTTTACCCACATATACTTGTTAAACATGATTAATAATTAATCATGGAAATTATGTTATTTCTTAAAATATATGGGGACCCTTCAACCCAAATCATGAAATGCTGATTCTGAATTTTTGATCAATTTAACCAAATTAGATTTATAAATAAGATAAAATTATCTTTTAAATTAAAAAAATAGATAAATTGATAACTATTTTGTGGAATAATTTTTATTTATATACTATTGGATTTTAAAATTATTTGTTATTAATTATTAAGTGATTGAGTATTTATATTTTTTATGTGTTTGAGAATCAGATTATTGTCATAGATGCATGTGGAGAAATCAATCGAACATAATGAAGTATCTAAAGACTATACTATAATTAAGTTTAGTGGGTTCTATATAAATAAACTATAAAAAAATTAATAAATGTTTTATACAATGAATATTTATCGATTAATTCATATAAATAACTAATCATTTTTTGTAATTTTTTATACATCAAAAATATAATTCATTAATAAAATGGGTTTCATTTATTTAATTAAAAGAACTCTATAAATAATTTTTACCCTTTTTAGAAAATTATATAATTTAATGAATATAATTTTTGAAATTATCATGTCCATAAAAGCTGAGGGTGAATTTTTTTATTTTTTGAAATGATTTATTTTTATTTGGGTCATATAAAAGGAAATTTATTGGTAGACAATAATTTCATTCCATTAAATAATAATTTTTAAATTTATCATAGTGTTTTCAATAAAATATTAAAATTATATTATTCTCCATTAATTAGAAATATCCTTATAAATTATTTAGTAATAAAAAATATAATTGATTTTCATATGTGTTCTTTTCTTATCATAAAAACACATTTTTCTTAAAAACAATTTTTCATAGTGTTTAATGAAATTATATTTAAATTAATTTATTATTATTACATACATTTATTATTTAAAAATAAATTCTATATTTTTAATTAGGAGGGTCAAGATTAATAAATAAGCTCATTTTTTTATCATTTTGAAAAATAACCATGGGAATGATTTATCCCCTCAGTAAGGATAAATGAGGTAAAATAGGGTTAATACATTGTGTTAATGCTTTAGAATAACTCTAGAACATGAACTTATCTTATTTATGTTAGGATCAATTTGGGTTGACCACAATAAGATGGGGGTGTGGGTGCATCAGTGTGAGATAACATTTTACCACATTAAAACTTTTACCCATTTTCACAGTGTTGTCACTTATTCATTGATTGATAATATTTTATTCTTCACATATTATTGGGAATAATGAACATTAATTAATAAAATTTTATAAACACCCAATTTTTTAACATGATACGCCTCTAATGTCAATGACTATATCCCTGGTGTATAGTGGTTATTATCCATCCCATAAAGAAATTTATTTTTTTCATAAAATATAGAAAAGAAAAATGTATGACCACACACTTATTTTACTAGAAATGACAATGTGCAAGTCATGATTTATCATTGAAGTACAATATTTTTTGATGACTTCATGTCCCTTATAAATTGATCAGTTTGGTAATACATATCTTTTCAATAGATGGCTATACTTTTTTTTAACATCTTTATCAACATAAAAAAATCACAAGGTCATTCTTATATAATAGGAATCAATGGGATATCTCTAAATTTCAACAATCAAGTATGATGCCTCTATTTTTATTCTTCAGTCATAATAAATTAATCTTTTTATATAATTCAAATGTCTAATAATTCATCTTAAGAAAAGTATAATCAACTTAATCAAGATTTGAAACTCCATTCATCCTTTTTGAACTTTAGGATATATAATTTAATATATAAATATCTGAGAGTAAATTTATTATATTTTTTTAATCATGGTCCCAAAATGTACAGAGTAGATTTCATTCACTCAATTTTATGGACATATAAAAACAATTCATGTGGGGAAGACTTTCCAACTATTGTAATTAATTATTCATGTGCAATTATTATTTGGGGATCGACTCAATATTTGATCAATTCATGCATTCAATTTTTATGGTCTCCATTCATGGAATACGTCATATAAAATTATGTTTTTATGAATATTTCAGGAAGATATACACATCTTAATTATGTTTTCATCACGCATGTGTTGGAATTGTATGTGTTTCTTCTTTCTCAATTACACAACACATGGTTTTGTTATATTTTCTTCTTCTTTAAAATACATATCGTGATTGAGAGTTCATTAAAATACATCATATAACAGTGTGAAATAGAGATATCTATTTATATTAATGCATTTTATGATCATGACATCTCTTTCTTATTCACAAAAATCATGTGGGATTCATGTAATCTAAGAAGATATTTACAGAACATGGTACATAAAATCTACATCCATTAATTCTTAATGATCATGGAGGATCATGGAACACTTTTTTGTGAAAATAATAACGTGAGAGTCTTATGTGATTAATGTAAATAAAAAACTATGTTCACTTTTTTTCTTCTTAAAAAGAGCTATTGAAATCAACAATGGATATAATGGATCTCCACATGATCCCTCTGTATTTATAGATGTAGAAGCCTCGACTATCCTCCAAGTTTTATGTTATGTCAAGGGTTAATTTAACTTCATAAAAAATATTATGAGTCTTCGATCAATATTAATATGATATAATATTTTATTATTTCAGAACCCTCAATAGTAACAGGAAACAAAAATTAGTAGGTCTATTGTTTCTTGAGATCATCTTATTCATTCACAATGAAACACTCACACACATATTTGGAGATAACATGAAACTCATAGGTTTAAATTTTTTCACATATTCAAGGCCATTAATGATCTACAGTAACATCATGTCCTTTCAAAAATACCATAATAATTGAATTATGTAATGCATTTTAAAACATTAATGGATAAGGTTATAATGTGATATTATCTTATTGACATATTCTCTAGGGATTTTCATGAAAATGGTGGGCTTGTAGCTTGATTAGTATTCAATTCCACCTCAAAATCATGGTAAGATGCCCTCATTAACTCAATGATGAATATGGAAGTATGGAAGCTGATGTATCTCTTGATCACCCATGATCACATTTATTGTGTTATATTCATATAATTTAATGTGGATGAACAATATGATAGACATTCTCATCCATCATCAAAATTTCCTTCACTTGAGCACTTCAATAAAAAAGATTTTGTATCTTCATCCACTCAATACATCTATGGGTCAACACCTATATAAACAACATAGTCACCCCTCATAGGCTACTCCAAACCCCTGTGTGGTTCCCAGGGCACCCCCTGTGAACAATGTGCACTACCTATGGGAATAATGCATCCATTCTCCCACATTCCCTAAAATTTGTCTCCTATACCAATATATCTTCCCATGCATGTAATGGATCCCATGTGGTAGATCATAGTTATCATATGTGTTTGAGCTTCCCTACTTCAGTGCCTCTAGGTATTACTATTTTTTAATAATGTCCCACAAAAAATAGTATATATAATACATAAAGAGTATAGTATATATTATAAATCTATATAGTTACATCCTTTATTCATTAACAATGATTCTTCATACAAAAATATATATATTTTTTCCTGACATTCAAATCAATTATTATGTAAGAAATTTCAATTTTATTAGAAACATGAAAATTTTCATTATCTTTGAGCTAATTTTTTTAAACAATATTCTATTTATCAAATATTCATAATTTAATGTATCTTAGTTAATTAATTATCATACAAAACAAATAATTTACTCAAAATATATGATGTGACTATCAAACTTGTTTTGGATGTATATTATTCAAAAATACTCAACTAAATCCAAAATTCTCTATGAAAATTGATATTTTATAAACTATTTACTATGAAGTGCCCAAATTTTAATTTGTGTCATATTTTTTTTGTCAATAAGTAACTCATAGATGAATCACTGATATCAATATGACTGGAATTATGTAATATTGGGAAAAAATATCTCAATGTGTCCTCTCATTATTTCCGGGGTGTGATTGTGTTTTTTTGACAAAGCCAGATGCTGACGGATAAGAATGGTTTTTATTTTCCGAAAATAGGTTTTTATGGTGGTATAGTTTCTCAGTGTTTGATAAAAATTCGGGCCTCAAAATCCAGAATTTTTTTTTGTCAATGAAATGTTTTCTTCATTGGTTTAAATAGTGTGAAGAATGACGAAATTAATCGAAAATGGATGAAAAATATGGATCCATGGACATGGACCACATATCATGTTTGAGAAGGGTTCGCAACTGCGTACCAAGAAGCGGGAAAGGTACACATGAGTGGTTCTCAAAACTGAAAATGGTTCTTGTAGGAAGACGGTGTGGTACATGGATGGCTCATTGATGGAAGAGTAGATCAACTATGAATAAGAAAAAGAAGTATGCACACCACTGTGGAAAATGGTTCATGGTATGGGTGCAGTTCATAGCAGGAGGATCAATATGCATTGGAGGCTATACTGACTTGAATATTTGGAAACTATTGGATTAGAAAATTTCAAGAATATCTGTGCCTATATAAGGAGAGACAATCCCACCAATTAATGGAGAGAGAATATCATTATAGAACGAAAATTTTATATGATAATTTGGAGATGTTCTAAGGATGTTCACGAAGAGAATTCCATGAAGGCTGAAGTGGATTTCTTGGAATAAATTCCACTATTTTTTTTGGGAAACTATATCCCACAAAGGATGTGATACAATTAGTAATAATGTGGAATATGTAGGCGATTAGTGAGGACAGTTAGTGGAAAAATAACTATTCGCAGATCGAGGTGATTTGTAGAGGATGTACGTAGAGTTGGTAGGCAAAGTCATTATGCGACTGTGAAGGAAGAGGAGTCCACAAATGAAGGTCGGTTCACAGAAGGGGGAGTAGTAAATGGAGGAGGTGATTTGGGTACAATACCTTGTACATAGTATGCAAAGGAACAAGGAGGTTCACTATTTGCACATGGAATCTTGCAAAAGGATCAAATAAGTTTTTGAAAGTGTTTTTCAGTACCTAACAATACTGAGGAAGGTGGATTTCCTCTACAGGTGAAAAATGAACATCAATAGAGAACCTACCTAATGTTGAGGATTCATGAATTCATGAAAATTAAAGGACCTACATTCCAATAAAATTTGTTCAACCTACAAGTCAATAAACTTTGAGTGGATTCCATTCCAAGAGCAGTGATCAAAGGAAGGGTAAGAGAGTGACCATTTCCACCCGAAGGGAGTATGAGAAAGAGGCATAGGGAGTGAACCTTGTGAATATAGTGACAAGACCATAAATATTTTAAATGTTATGATCCTAGGCATATAAGATCTAGCCTGAACATTGTAATCATTATTGGATGTGAGCCTTAATGAATTTGGTACATTGACTCATCGTCATTATATGCTCTATGGATATAGCCCATTGAGGGTGACCCAAGTAAAAATCATTGTGTCATTTGCATTATGTAATATTTATTTCTATTTTTCTATGAGAGGAAGAGATAATTGAGTTTTGATTAATAATGAAACAAGATCCGAAGTGGAAGAAGTGTTTATATATCATACCCTGATTTTCTCCTCTCAGGGTATTCGACCTTGTGGACCTAACAATTGGTATCAGAGAGAAGGATTTGAGGGAGTGGTTCTTTCAAAATAATATAATGTGGTGGTAAATCATAATGGAATTCCAATATTTGTTGGAAATAATATTCAACTATGGAAGAATAGGATGCAACATAACTTTTTATCATTAGGAATGGATGTCTTCACAACAACCATGCAAGAAATATCAGCTGATATCTGAGGTGGTGCTTTATCAGAAGCTGAAGGAAGGGAATTGGATGATGATACTAAAGGTATCAATGATTCAGAGAGCCCTATCAAATTTTATTTATATTAAGGTGATGTCACGTAAAACATCACAAGCTATGTTGGAAAAAATATAAATGATTTATGAGGGTGACACAAAAGATTGAGAAGCAAAGATATAGGTTCTCTGGAACAAATATGAAGATAACAGAATGAACTCCAATGAGACTATTGATGCATTATTTGATAGGGTAAATATTATTGTGTAATACAAGTGGGTACATGGTGATGTCATTGAAGATATAATGATTGTGAAATTTTTATAATATAATCTTCCATTTTGGTTTAAAATGAATGTTACAGTATTGGATGAAAAAGACCCAAAAGCGATAACACTGGATAACCTGTATAGAACCCCTGTAGCATATGAAATGAGAAATTATTATAATGATTTACTGGAAAAGGATAAGTACAAAGAAGTGAAATTCAAGGCCATGAAGAATCTCTTGGTTGAAGATAGCCCTGATGATGAATATTTGGATGAAGTGATGTCATTACTATCCTCAAATCTACAAAGGGGAAAATGAAATTTCAAAGGTAAACTTCTATTTGATTTCATTCAATGTTGAAATATTTAATTTTTTTTAATAAAATTTCCCATGAAGTCATATGATGATGATGAATGAAATAATGAAATTCCCTAAAAAAGTTTTCATCAAATGTGAATGATAGGAGAAGTAATAAGAGAATATTATTCAAAAAAGAAGAATCTCCTTCCAAAGAAGATTAATGTTCAGAAGAATATGAGGTCGAAGTGTTGGTGGACTATAAGGATCAAAATGTAGATGCTTTGGTGGTATTTTTTGGAAATTATTCAACAAGAAATGAAAGTGTCAATAAAGAAAGATAAATTGAAGAAGAGTTGATCTTTAGGTAGAAATAGAAGCTTCCCTTGAAGAGGTAGATATTTTGAGAGCTAAAACAAAGATTGCTAACAACATTGTTCGTGATGAAAAAATCTATATGAAACTGTAGGAAGAATAGGATTCATAGTTGAATGTAGAAATTGAAAATATGAGGTCTTCATGGCAAGCATGCTTAGAAATGGTGGTTGAGTAAAAACTCAAAATAGAAGAACAAAAAATTGAAATCGATAGTTTAACCATAAAAAGAAAATATCAAATAAAACGTATTAAAGAACTAGAAGAAGAAGTAATTGGTTTATGATGAATAGATAAATATCTGTAGAAATGGTTAACTCTCAGTTGAACAGCATGAAAGAAGATTACAAAGGCAACCAGGAAGATAAAATTTGAGCAAGTGGTCTTTCAAAATAGAGGCCCCAATCAACTCTGAAAGATAAGGGTGGTATGGGGATTGATCTCAAATAGAAATAAGTTATGGTTTAGGTTAAACCACAAGAACCCACTCCAAGATAGATGATTTATTTGGGTATGAATAAAAATTAGATGATTCTGAGAACCCAATATACAACTTGTTGTGCATCATTTCCACAAAATAAAGTACCTCGCTGAGGATGATATTATTATAGATAGATGGGAAACTCTCAAAATGTATGTTCAATTGAAAAAGGTACCAAATGGAACAAGACCAATAGAAGAAGTTTAACAGAGATCTAAATTCTTGGTCACAATTTGGTGGTCCTTTTTTCAGGTGTAAGGGATTCAGAAATATGGAAAGATATTAAAAATCAACAATGCAGAGGATTTTGCTGAGGCATACATAATTTTTTCATAAGAAGCCACCAAATGTATCATGAAGAGAGATAAAAATTAAAAAATTATTTAATGCTCTAAAAGTTGAATATGGTCCCTCATATATTGAAGAAGATCAATATTATCATTCTATGTCGGGTATGAAGTCAAAGACTGCGGTGAAAAATAAAAGGGCCGAGCAGGCAGTGGATGTAGAAATTTAATTCAAGGCATCATATCACACTCAGAAATGGATCATTGACAGTGGATGCACAACCCATATGACGGGATATAAGGATATAGTGACCATAATAATGTACGATAAAGACAGTATCACATTATTTTGGAATGACGAGGGCTTGAAAATTATTCGTTCAGGAAAATACATGTTTTAGGAAAAGACATGAGAAGAGAAGACGTCATGGTTATTTAAGGGCCTATTCTCGACATTCTTAGAGTCAGTAAATTGTGTGATTGAAGACATTCCATAAGTTTTTCCATGAAATTATGTACCATCAAGAAGAAGGATAGTGTTGTTGTGTTGAAAGGAAATCATTAAAAAATGGAATCTATGCCTTGTGAGTGGAGAAAAAGATATGTGCTTTTTATCCAAGGATGAAGAAAACAAGTTATGGAATAAGCATCATGGAAACATAAGGCATGCCTCCTTGTATGATCCGATGAAGTATGATGCTACTCTACATATAACTAGATTATCAAATGATCGTACTCAAACATGCAATGCCTGCCAACAAGGGATGATCAATCAAATGAAATAAAATCTAAAGGAGCAAAAGTAAACATGTTTGCTCGACTTGGTGAATGTTGATGTTTGCTGCAAAATATTTCTAAGGGATATTGATGGGGGGAGGTATTATGTTCTATTAATTAATTACTATAGAAGAATGGAAAGTATTTTAATTATCACTCACAAATCAGAAGTCTTCAGTTGCATTAGAAGATATCGATGGGAAAGTAAAAATTTGCTTGGTTAGAAAATTCAGACGATTCAAATAGAAAATATAATGGAGTTCACAAATATAAAACTGAAATATTATCATGATAAACATGGGTTAAGGAATCATGTGTGAGAAGTATGAAATCCACAGTAGAATTATGTAGTTGAGAGAAGAAATAAGATTGTCAAAAACATGGCTAGAACAATGCTCATTGAGAAAGACCTTCTAGTGAAATTTTGGAAAGAAGTAGCAATGATAGATATCTACACATCAAATAGAGCATTACTTTTCCTGAAAGAGGAGAAGACTCCATAAAAGTTATGTTGTGGATATAAGATTTCGCAAAAGTACTTTCGAGTGTTTAGATGTAAATGTTTTGTTCTGAATAAGGAGAAAGTCATGTGTATTGAATCCTGTGGGGGAAAACGGATATTTCATGGCTACTCAGAGAAATTAAAAGCTTATAAATGACTCAATAAGAATGTAGGAAAGATAGTAGAAAGTCATGACATGACTATTGGGGAGAATGGAGTGAATATTCAGAAAATACATGATTAGTCTCAAGAGGGTAGTGTTAAAAAGATAAGAAGATCAATAGATGCTCCAGTTACATAGATAGATTCAAAAGAAGAGTCCAATGATGAGGGTGATGATTATAAATCACTTTTTGAATAGAGACGAGAAAGAAGATCTGAAATTAATGGAAAAAACATAATTGGTGATTTGGAATTTTGAGTGTAGATGAGGAGGATGAAGTCTCTTGAGAAATAATCATACATATCATAAGTGGAACCTAATGTATTTTATGAAGCAGCTTAAGATGAGAATTGGTTTTAGGTAATAAATCAAAAATTTTATAAAATTAAGAAGAATCAGACATGAGATATTGTTTTGAGACCAGTGGAAATGAATTTTATTAGGAAAAAATGGATATTTCACAACAAAAATAAAGAATATGGAGTTGTGATTCAAAAAAAATCATGATAGGTGTGAAAAGGGTACTATTAAATAGAGTGTATTGATGTTGATGAGACATTTTCACCTATTTCAATGCTAGAGGAAATAAGATTATTCATGGACATTGCATTTAAAATAATGTTTAAGGCTTTCTAGATTGATGTGAAGCCATCATTTTTAATGGAGTTATGGAAGAAGAATTTTACATTGAGAAACCATATAGTTTTCTTATTCATGAAGACATGAACCAAGTTTGTTTAATGTAGAAGGTTTTATATTGGTTGAAGAAAGCTCAAATAGTATGGTATTGTAGGCTCGATTAGATTATAAATGAATCTCAGATTAAAGAATGGTATATTTGAATACAATATATATTTCAATAATAGTATTAGTTAAAGGAAGATGGTGCTGGTTTATTTCGATGAAATAATCTTTGGTGGATCAGATGAAGGTCAATGAAGAGTGTTTTCTGAATCCATGAAAAGGGAGTAGGAAATTTCAATGATAGGAGAGATGGAAATTTTCATTGTATTATTGGTGACACATGGAATGAATGCCACTTTTATTTCTCAATATAAATATCCAACGGAGGTTTTGTCAAGATTTGGAGTGAAAAATTCCAAGGAGATGAAGACTTTGGTTGCTACTAGGTTGAAACTATCACATGACTATGACGACAAAGTAGTTAATCACAGAAAATACAAGAAAATCATTAGAAGTCTATTGTATCTGATAGCTGCAAGGCCTGATATTTTATTTTGCACATTCCAAGAAGAGAGTTATAAAAGCAATCCCAATGAGAGCCACATGAGTGCAGTGAAAAGAATTCTTCAGTATATCAAGGGAATATTGGATTTTATTAATGTATAATGACAAATCTTAGGCCGAGTTATTGGGATATATAGATGCAGATTGGGAAGGATCAGAATATGACAAGATGTCAATGATAAGTGGTGCCTTTTATCTTAGAGGATTATATAATTATTGGTTGAGTAATAAACAAGATTCTATCTCATTGAGCACCACAAAAGCAGAATATATTATGGCCACTCAATCTTGTTTGAAGGTATTTTGGATGAAGCAGTAGCTTGGGGATATGTGTATAGAGGTGAAATATATGATTGGAATCCATTTCGATAATTCAAGTAATATAAATTTGTGAAAAAACCCCATCTATCACTCATGGATAATGAACATTGAAATAAAGAATCCTTTTTTTAAGAAGACGATAGAGAAGGGTATTGTAAAGTTGGAGCATGTGCCTAGAGAACAACAAGTTGTAGATATTCTTACACTGGCCCTACCTAATGAAGTGTTTGAAATGCATTGACTAGATTTGGGAATGTAGTCAAATTCCCACACATGAAAAAGTGTGGATGTGGGACCCACTCTCCCCAAGGTATGATCTATTTTTCCCTATAGTGTTGATATGTGTTCTCTGTCCTATTGCAGAAAACATTGAAGGGTTCTTTAGTTTCACTGATAATGGGGGAGAAAGTGTGACTATCTCAGGAGAGAAAAGACACGGGGAGAAGAAGTTATGTGGAGAAGCGAGATAGGGGGTGTTGAAGATGAGTTGTAGCTACTTAGAGGAGCTATTAGTAGAGCTATTTGGAGGATATTTATCATTGGTGGAGTATTAAATATGACTAGGTGATCGATCAATGATTATATATCACAACAAATAATGTTCATAATGAAAGAAGTTGTGGTTGAAGAGATGGTGTTATGAATGAAGTGATTCATTGATGAAATTTTCATTATACTCTTGTTTCTCATGCATATCATGGATCATGTGGGCTTGTAGTTTGTATTGGGTAAATCCTTGACCAATATCTTATTTTCATGAGGAAAATGGTGGTTGATGTTGGACGGAGTTTTAACGGGGTATCATATTGCGATGAATTTTTATGAGATGAGTTCTCAACAAATCCAAAGGGGGAGGTTGTTGAAAAAAATACCTTTATGTTTCCTCTCAGTATGTCTTGGGTTTGATTGTGTTTTTTGACAAATCCAGATGAATGTTGTGGAAAACTGGTTCATGGTATGGATGCACTTCGTAGTAGGAGGATCCGTATGTGGTGGAGGCTATACTAAATTGACGATTTGGTAAATCTTGAATAAGAATATTTTATGTATATCATTCCCTATATAAGGATAGTTACACCCATAGATTAAAAAAGATAAAATATCATTAGCAAAAAACTATTTGCTCTAGGAATTTGGTGATGTCATATGGAAGTTTGCGAGGATAATTCTGTGAAGGATGAAGTGGTTCGTCTGAATGAAATTCTGCTGAATGTTTTTGTGGGAAACTGAATCCCACAAAGGATGCGGTATACGGAGGAAAAAGGCGTTGTACAAAGGTGGGTAGTGATGATAGTCTACAAACAAATAATATTTTTCGGATATAGGGTGATTTGCAGAGGAGGTACGTGGAGTCAGTACATGAAGATGGTACACGACTGCAAAGGAAGAGGAGTCCAGAGTGATAGGGAAGTTTTCATAAGAAACAACAATACATGGAGGAGGTGACTCGCATACCATTCCTGGTACATAGTACATAGAGGAACAAGGTGGTTTATGATTTTCATATGTAATCTTTCAAAAGAATCAAATCATTTTTTGAAAGTGTTATCCAGTACTAAGAAGCACCCGAGAAGGTGGATTTCAAATATGAGTGAAAAAGGAACATCAATAGAGCATCTACCTAAAGATTATGATGCAATAAGTCATGAAAATGAAGGGACCTGACTTTCTATAAAATTTGTTCGACATATGAGTCTATAATAAATTTGGTGATTCTTTTCCAAGATCAACAAGAAAAAGAAGAAGAGGATGGTGACCCTTTCCTCCACCAGTGAGCTAGAGAAATAGGTATAGGGAGTGACCATTGAGAATATAGCGAGGAGACTCTAAATCTTATATAGGTAGATACCATTGGCATAATAGATCTATCCTGAACATTGTACTCATTATTGGCCGTGATCCTTAGTGAATTTGGAACATCGGCACATCGACGTGGTATCCTCTTTGGATGTATCCCAGTGAGGGTGAACCAAATAAAAATAGTTCTGTCCCTTACATGATTTTATAGTTGTTTATATATTTCAACAAAAGGAAGAAGGAATTTAGTTTTGTTTAAAAACAAAACAAACTCTAAAGGGGTAAAAGTAATAACCTGTCACACCTGGATTTAACCCCCCCCTGTTAGGGTATTTGACCATGTGGAAATAACATAATACTATATTTTAATTCCTGGTTTTATTTAAAATATTGGTAATTTATGACGATTGTAGTTACCACGAAATTATTTTCAATTCATTTTGATTGGTTTCTTGAGGATTATATTTTCATGAATAATAGTTAATATAATTGATGTTTTTATGATGATCCATCCACAATAAGTCAATGGTCACTTCTTATGTTTTGGACGATGTAAATTTTAAGAATGGTGATTGATGAATTGATATTCACTGATTCAAGAACATCTGATAATTTTTTCATTTTTTTCAATAATAAAACATGATTAAGGACATTAAAATATTTATTTTCATGTATAAATTCAAATTTATTATAGTAGAATTTATTCAAAAGAAATAAAAAATAGTATATTTTCATGAATATTTATTGACGACAAATTAAGGAAGTGGGTATTAGGACTTTTATTAAATTCTATACATAGAATTATTATATAAATTATTTTTTATGGAACCATATTTTAAATAGTAAGTCCAACCATAATCACCCAAGGAGGTTGATCTCAATCACATTGGAAAACTAGGCTCTACCACATGGTGGAGAAAAAATGCTTGGGATTCTATGGAAATAGAGGAGAGCACCAGTATGGGAAGGAAGGATGCATGTGTGTATAACACCAACATATAGAAAAAAACACACACAGGGTCTTTAGGGACCATGAAACAATTTTTATGGACTATTAGGGGTTTTTGTTGTTGTATATTTTCATTGAACATTGTTCCATATTGGGAAAATGAATAAAAAATGATTGATTATATATATGCAGTCAATCAAATAAAATTTAGATGTGGGTCGAGCGTGGAATGTGTACTATTCATCCATTTAAAATTATATGTATATACCTTGTGGTTTGTGATTACAAATAACAAAATACTACCCCATCATTAATGTCATTATATTCCCTTCCTTTTTATAAGGGCCTCCAGTCCTGATTTATTTTGGTATAAGAAAACACTAATAGATATTTGAGATCCTCATTTTCATGAAGTACACAAAAAAGGTGTTCGTATGGTGATATCAAAATAATACCTAATTCATGATATATTAATGAATCATACAATAGTTCAAGGATTTTGAAAATTATAAATGGAAATGTGGTTAATATAGGACTTTGACACATCAAGAAACCTGATGTTTTTATGCAGAGGTTTTTCATGTGATATTTCTACATACACGTGTATGTTTCATCAGAATAGAAGGATCTGAGCTCATACAAGTAGAGACGTTCCTTTTTTTTTGTATAAATTTTAAACATTTTAATTATTTAATATACCATAACATTTAGTAATATTAATATAGATACACTACATGACATATTTTTTTGGGACAATAAATTGATAATTGATCCAGGATAAAAATCAGATGAAAGTTTTTGTTTCTTTATCTATGAATACTAAGGGACCAAGCTAAGAGATGCTTTATTATCTCACGATTTTGAGAGATTTAGTTTTTTTATGAACAAAATATCACCTCCATGTTTCATTTATGTGAAGGATATAAGCCTCGCACATGCTTTTTACATGTGAACTTGAAGGGTTCCATGAGCCACCATGGTCATGAAGAATTAAAACATCAAGGTTCTATATACAATGTTACATGAGGTTAAATGTTGATTCCATAAATAAACATATTTTTACTGAAGAAGCAAGTGATATCATATATTCTATGATGGATAATAGATATCCTATGTAAAAAATGTTACATGAAGGAGTTTCAAAAAACTGCAATCACATTGTGTATTACAAAGAAGAAGAAAATAATAGAGAACGACGTGTTCTGTTTCCTACAAATAGAAAACAAATACACTACCTACATATATCGGATTAAAACATAATGAATATGTGGAGATATGCATGATATTTTTATACAATCATGATTGAATATGAAATACGCAATGGATAGAGACTGTAAAAAACATATTCTTGAATTGGTCAACTCTTATGTCGATTAAAAAACAAGAATAAGGATTTATGAAGTACTTACCATAATTGAGAAATGTTCACCACGTGAAATATTGATTTTTTGTTAATAAAATTGATAAAATAAGGTCCAATTTATACATATTGTGAACATGGGTAAAAAAAGACACTAAAAATACTCTCAGTGATTGATATCATAATTTGTCAGTTAAATATCTCAAGATGACTAATACAATGGCTGATATGTATTCAACTGATTATCATTTCAGATAGAATACTTATGAGACATCTAATATATAATGATATATCTTTTTAGTTCAGATGAATAATGAAAATATAGTATGAATAGTATATTGATGCACATATGAGACACCCCATTGAATGTTATATTCCTAGAAACCCTTATGACTGATACCTGTTTAAGTAGACGATCAAAATTATTATTTTTTATTACAAAGGATTATATTACAATGATGATAAATTCATAAGGTACATGAAAAGTCCTTTAATATTTTCGTTCAAATATATATAATTCATTTTATATGGTTGGTGCCAGGAAAATGAGTACATGGCCATAGCCTTTTTCATGCGTTATTTTATAATAAAAATAAATCTCTATGTTTGTGGAATAATAACCACTATACACTAGAGAAATAGTCATCCACATTTGATGAAAACCAAATTAAAAAATATTGGTGTCCCTTGATATTTAATATTTTTTGTGAATTCCAAAAATATAGGTGATGAATACTAGAGAGTAATTCATAGAATAGGTTACATATATTTTAAAAATGAAAAACGTTTTATAGTGTTAAAAATTCACCCCACAGAGACTCACACATATAAATTTGTTCATGAAAAAGTTATACTAACAATTGGTATTAGAGAAAAAAGTCACCCCTATGATTGGATTTGTTGATTTTGATCATATTTAATATGTTCATTCTATTCTAAATTTACAATAGAGTGGAAACATGGATGAGTTATTACTATTAAAGAGAAAAACAGTAACTCACCTAAAAACATGAAGAATAAAAATAAGAAATAATTTATAATGATGAAGAAGATAAACCTATTAGTTATGAAGGAAAAAGAATCAATCTCCCCTTGTTTAAATTCAATGTTAGACTAGTCTAACATAAATTATGAAGATCTCATACTACATCTTACAACCAATGAAATGGAAAATAGTTCAACCTTTGATGCTGAATAAGAGGTATTAGATAAGTTTTCCAAGATTTTCTAAAAATAAAGCCAAGAAAAAGTGGTAAAGGTAATTCCATAGACTATAATGATTGTACATATTTTAGGAAATCCTTGAAAATTAATACCACTCATCTTGATTAATAATCTATGAAGGGAGATAGAGTGAACTTTCACAAAATGTGATGTTATGTGTGTGTCTCCTCAAAAAATATATTTCCAAAATTGTAATAATTAGTGAGAATGAAGGAACATGTTATAGAGTAGGTATGTATTTGTTTAAATTAATCTATATAAAATATGAATCCATTTAGAGGATTAAAGAGAAATACCATGAATTAGAATAAAACTATAATTCCATCGCAGATGTAAAGAATTATAAAGAAGTGATCAAAGAAAAAAAGATTGAAGAGACTGAATTATTGTTGAAGGAAAAGCATACAATCAATGATAATGATTTTACAATGATCAATAATGAATGTGATGATAATATTAACATAGCGGTGGTTAATTAATTAATCCAATATATGAAATTTCTATATTTTGGATTCAAACTAGAATATATTGAAAATGATCGAGACGAGTCTTTAAAAAAAGTTAAATAGTATATGTTACTCCTAGAGTTACAACCTCAAAAACATATGGGAAAAATTAGAATCCTAAAATAACTCTATTATACGTAAAAATATTTTTATATAAATTTAGGATCCATATCAAATAGGCTTTATGAAAATTGTATAATAATTGTATAATAATTTTATTTATTCTTATTATTATATTATGCATAGTTTTGGAAAAAAATAAAATCCTGTGGAAAAGTGGGGAAATAAAGGTGATGAAATACTATTCACTATATCTAGAGTGAATAACTATTAGAGTAGAAAGATATACTTCCCCTTATAACCTATTTGAATAATTAATTTAAAAAATTCAACATGCATTCCAAACATAAAATAATTGTAACCGACTAAAAAAAGAATGGTTTTTAGATATTCTCTACAACATGAATTATTTGGGCACAAATAATATAATTGTTGGAATACTTTTTAAGAAAAATAGGATAATATATTATGGTATAGAGGATGGTGGTTAATAGACAAGATTAAAAAATTTTAATAAATAAATTGATCAATTAATTTGTTTTTTAATGTTAAATATTATTGTTAATAGGAACTGAAAACAATGAACTAAACATAGGGATTTTATATTGGTCTTTAAAAAGTGTACATAGTCCAATATTATACCTCTTTAATTGTTGAGAGATACTTGTTCACTATTCTTAATTTTTAGGGGGAATTTGAATACAATTATAAAATCCTTTACTAGTAGAGGGATAACCCAGACACTAATATTTATATTAGGACTCACAGAACAATGATAACTTTAATTTAGATACCTTGAGTGACAACCTAAATGGTCCTTACTTTAGATATTGGTAGTAGAAATTATTAGATCTGAACATTAGATTCTGGGAGACATAATATGTGTAAAGAGCATATGAAATTCTTTTGTATGTCATAGAATAAATAGAAAAATAGATATTGTGTGTGAGATATATGAAATAGTGATACAAAATCATATACTAGATTAAGGAGAATATAAATAATTAATTCACATGTACTGGTGGTTGAGGATTTGATCGAATTATCCCAAAACGACAATAGAATTCTATGTAGAATAAATCTTTCCCTTGAATGATTGTCTTGATATTGAAATAGAGTGTCACAAAAGAATTTGGTTTGTACAAAAGGTTGAAAAGATCACATTTTTTCTCATAGAAAAATTGAGTATCAAAGAAGTAATCCCATGAATTCCTTGAAGTGTCCTAAAATCATTATATATTTTCATAAATATAGAACTAGAAAATTAAGATCCACGTAGGTTAATGATAATTTAAAAATAGATTATTTATTCATTAGAGATAGATGATTATTGGGTAGAATACTCATAACAAAAAAATATTAGAATTTAAATCTAAAGAGTGATTAAAAATGATATGAATTACATGATAAATATTAATAAGTCAAACAGAAACCATAAAAATTTGAAAGCCAATTTAAAACAAATATTAAATAAAATCCATTTTAATACAACATGATAAAAACAATTATACTAATTTATGTTATGTAAAATTAGTTTTAATATGTTGGTGGTAAATAAATATTAATTTGGATTAGAATAATTCCATCAAATAAATTTTTGATATATAATTATATGGAATTTTTTATGTGTAATTTCAGTTTAATAAATGAATTTATAATAATTTAAAACATATTAAAATGTTATTATAATATTTTATAGGGATTATATATAATATATATTGAATTTGGAAATCAATAAAATAATATATATATATATATATTTAATATTAATATATAATTCTATAAAAATATAAAAAGTGATGAAAACATAGGATGGATCAATTTTAATAAAATATGATTCTCTATTTTAATATAATTATATCGTCATTGATAATGTGTCACTTTTTCTAAAGACTAACCATTAGAGAAAAATAATTAATTCACCATTGATAATGAGTCACCATTGATAACGACTCAACCTTGATAATTAAGTCATTGTTGTAAAATTAATTCATCATTGAAAATTAAGTCCCCATTGGAAATTAAGTCCCCATTTCATATCAAGAAACCGTTTGAAATTAAGGCACCATTGGAAATATAGATGCGTCATGGTTGTTATTTTGAAAATAATTCACCTTTTATTATCATTACATCAAGAAGGATGCTGTAATAGGAGTTTCTAACTAATCATTGCAAAGCATAGAGAAAGTAACCTACAAGAGTTCTTATCCATAATGAAGATGTGCTATAGTTGAAGGAGAATGAAAACAAAAACCATTGGAAACCATCATCTACCACTGAGTTTTAGAATCATCCATCTACTTTTGAGATGGAAAATCAATTTAATTGAGCTTTTTTTTAAGGAGAAACCATTCAAGGAAGAAGATGATTGTTACAAGGTTCCTAACTGATGGAATGGAATCTTGAAAGATCATACATATTAGAAAGGGGATGGTAGTATTAGATCATGAAGAGTGATTTATTATTTTATGTAAAATATGAACACAAAAATATAGATTAATATTTAATCCATCCAAATGACTGAGTTAGAATTTGGTCATGAAGACTTATCTGATGAATAATGATTTATTAGGAAAAAATACATTGAAGTATTATTATTTATTTTAATTATAAAATAGAATATAATGATAGAATTCTTACAAAACCTATTCATTTGGAAATAAAACTCATTTATCATAATTTCAATAGAATATATGAAAGTATGATTTTATTTTTTATGGGGAATTTTAATTGTCTAAAGATATTAAAATAGGAAAGAAAAATTGTATTATCCATAATTGAAAATGTTTTATAATTTTTTGATAAATAATTTGTTAATAATTGGAATCACTCAATGTTTCTTCAGTTAGAAATATAGAAATATGTTTTTCATTTCATTTACCTAAAAATATTTTTGTAAAAAAATTTAGATACCATAAAAAATGGCCAAAGTACTGTAATTATTTTTGGATTATAGAAATCAGGTTCTCACTGTTTTTGAATGATATCTCCGCATATAATTATAATAATTAACAATTTCTTGATCTGATAGAAATATCATGAAATTATAATTATTTAATTATTCAATATCATCCCTTAAATATGTATTTTAGAAAGATTAAAAACTAATCAATGTTTATGTGTTTAGATTTTACATAAAATATTGAATCACTATTCATAATATCATACCTAAAGCCTATTTCCTCTATGGATGATCTCTGAAGATTTCTCTCTATAATCTAGGAACCCAAAGCCCATAATATTCCTCCTAATATTGGGTATCCTTCAAAAATAGCTAAAATATATCTATCTTCCATCTAAAAAATAGATAAATGTGCCTCCAACTCAATGATAGATGGTGGGTTTTAATAGTGGATGTTTTAATTATCCATCAACAACATTACATCTTGATTCTAGATAGTAGCTCAATTATGTTAATTATTCAAAGATTCACCATGATTTGAAAACAAATCCTTTTGCTATATATATATTGATCTTATGACAATCAATAATGGATTATTTCAAAAAACAAAATGGTGACCCATCTGTAATTCCAATGATGACTTAATTACCCATGGTGACTTAATTTCCAATGGTGACATAATTTGAAATGGTGATATAATTTTCACTAGTGACATAATTTCCCATAGTTACTTAATTATCAATGGTGACTGATTATCAGTTGTCACTCATTATCAATTGTGACTTAATTATTTTTTATTTAAAAGACTCATTACCATTGAATACTCATTAACAATTGTAACACATTTCAACTCTAATTGGTACACATTACATTTTTTTATTAAGGGTGATTCACACTGTTTTTTCCATCACATATTTAATTTCCAATTAAATACATATTTATATAATCTTTTTATATTATGTTATTGATTTTTAAATTTAGTATATACTATATATATTCTAGGTGAAGTATTATAATAATATTATAATTAGTTATATTGTATTATTAAATTCATTTATTAGTCTTAGATAACATACACATAATATTTCTTATATTTATATATAATAATATTATTTGTAGGTACTATTATTTTTCAAAAATAATATTTATTGAAAACCAATATATTAAAACTTATTTTACGATATTTAAAGTATCATAATTAATTTTTATACAATGTATTAAATTAAAACATATTTAATATTTTTAAAATATGTCTTATGATTTTTAAGGGTTTAGATTTGAATTATAGTTATCATTTATCGACTATTTCAAATTTTCTTGAATGGTTCTACTATTTTTAATTCAAAAACTTATTTTTTGTGATTATACTATGTAAAACATCTCTATGTTTCATGAATAATTAAAGCATTTTTGAATTATAAATACTTTAATCTGAGATAGTATTGGTAGTTTTATTATAATGATCTAATTTAAAGGTTCTTGGACACTACAAGGAATACATGGGATTACTTCTTTAATACTATATTTTTCCATGAGAAAAATATGTGGACTATTCAACATGATGATCAAACCAAAGTCTTGTGTGACACTCTATTTCAACACCTGGATAACCTTTCAAAGGAAAAATTTCTTCTACCTTGACTCTTTCTACCATTACAAGATGATATGATATAATCATCAAGAACTAGTACCTCTGATTTAATTATTTATCTTCTACTTCTTCTAGTTTATAAGTTTGTAATAATATTTCCATTCTCTCTCTCTCTCTCTCAGACACACACTATTTTTCAATGTTTTTCTTTTGCATATAAGAAAATTCATATTCTATTTCCTCAGGTTGTGACTTCCATATTTTTAAGTAAATATCTATGTTTTGTGACTCCCATTATCTAATGTCATGACCATTTGGGTTGTGAATGTAGATATTCAATGTTGAATTTATTTTCGGTTTTTTGGTCCCTAAAAAAAATCCATTGTCTTGGTTATATATCAACTATAAAATTAATTTATAATTGGGTAATGATTCCCCGTTAATAATCAGTATAGTGCACACATATCTCTCACTATGCAATGTGGTAAAACACTGGACTTGGTCGACTTTGATCCATACAATCATAAGCATCAATATGTTCTTTTATTTATTTCCACCACTTATTAAATCTAATTATTAACATTCAAAATACAATTAAATAATCAATTTATTTGATTGAATTATTTTATATGGTCCATTAAACCCCCTATAGTCCATCATCAATCAGTGTATCCAAACTAATAATTCTTATTAATGGATAACCTTTATAAGAATAGTTTCCCTCTATAATTCTATATATCGATACTAAACTATTCATTTCAAAGGTTTTTCATTTTCCAATAATCCAATCCTTCTATATGGTCTAATTTTATTATTATTTGTGATAACCTATTTATATACCTTATAATATAAGGATAAATATATCATAAGTTGGAAGGATTGAACCCAAATGATTCCAAGATTCTTCAAAATCAACCACACTTTGATGTCAATGATTATTTCTAATATAGATCCTGAATAGATGAATACCTAAAATAACTAATCATTGGGGACTGGTATATAATGACAAAATAGTAAACTATACCATAACCTAACCTAGATACACATACTATAAATAATTATACTATATATGTTTTAAATTTCAACGTTGTTAATATTTTATATTTTTCTACTAATAGAAATATATTTAGTCATGTGTCTTCCTATAAGACAACTCATTAAATATAGATGATTCTACAATTCACTCAACATGGATCAGAAACATTGATCATAAAAAACATGTATATACTTTATCAAAGTACTATGGTTTCATGATGGGTTAATATAAAATTATAACCTGAATTTTCCACCGATTGACAATCATTGAAAAGGGAAAGAAATAACTTAGAGAAGCACTGGAAAATCATTACTTGTTGAAGGATTCCTATGAGAATTAACAATGAAATGGAATCAAAATAAGGTCTCTATTGATGAAATTATGTAATTGAAAGAGTACACTATCAATAAATTTATTGGATCATAAATTTAGTGTGAACTGTAACTGAATAACATATATGTCAATGGGAAAAAAATGAAACAAAATGTGTTTCTTTTAAATATGTGAAATTTGTTTCTTCTGACATTTATGATTTTTGAATACTAGATAGTTAAAAATAAGTTATGAATCAGATTGTGATAAGGGTTTTTTAATGCCCTGACCCCAGTTACCTAGAGTCGGTGCATTATTACATAACTTTGGCATGATCACAAGAAGGATCAAATCTCGAAAGACCGCTTGGTTTAGTAGCCTTGGAAACACTAGATATATTCATATATCTTACATTACATCAAAAAAATGAAAACTACAACAACATGTTTTCTTCATATTCCACACTCATATCCCCACATACTATCCCTGCAGGTCATTCATAATTTACTTCTTCATACCCTGGGAAAAATAAAACATAGAAAAGGGGTGAGCTCAAATGCCCAGTAAGGATAACAATATAGCGGAAACTTTCATAAATAAGAATAAACATTTAAGGCAATGTATAACTAAAACAAGAGCCTTTTAAACTTGAACTTCAACATAGTATGGAAAAAATAAAATGAAATATTTCCATTTACTTATTCACATGGATATTCTACTAATCGAATAATCACATGAAATATCAATAACCACTTTCATAATGATGGAATGCATAATGCCAGACTATCATAACCACATAGCCAAGGCCTCATGCCAAGACTACAAATAAGATTTTGTAAAGGCCTTGTGCCAAGACACTAGTTTGTCTCAGGAGACCTACCGATGCATCGAGGAGTTATAGCGGGCTCCACCCGTCACATATTAAGTCCAATGCATTCCCATATGAAAAGGTTTAAACATAACATAAAAATTCTTATTAAAAATAGCATACGAAATGTCAATAATTTCACCATAAACTCTGAACGGTATAAAAATAGAACATCCACAGTCAAACATATTACAAAACCTTCACTACAATATAGAAGTTTTGTATCATAATAAATCAACGTAAAATCCATCAAAGGATGTTGACATAGATGAAATCAAAACTCTTTTTAGAGAAATATATTTTTCTATTTTGAAATCATTTAAGAGTCTTATATTTATCAAATAAAACCTTTTATTTGAAAATATTCTTATAATCTGGTAAGGGAATCTTAGATGATTTTATAACGGTGGAAAATAGCCGCACCCTCCGTATAAGTTAAAAAAACATTCTTACCTTAATTTTGTCAAAAAGGTTAAAAAGCACCTTGTTTGGAAAACGACAGAAATATTCCATTATAAACCACTTATAAAAAGTCAAAAAAGGGTATAAATGACTTTAACCCAAATTCTAGTAAATAGTAAAAATGTTTTGAAATTTATTTTTAAGAAACATGGATGTGGATGATAAAGAGATCCCAGTAGATTATTACGTATAAACAACCTCAGATAATGAAGAGATTGTGAAATAACCCTTACCTTGTACTTTTCCTTGGTTGGGGTAGGTTAACCTTGTGTATAATAGTGAAATAATTGTTATTAAATTATACAAGAATAATATACATTCATATGATATCATATATGACCTTTTAACATTGCTTTGCTAATAATATCTTAGTATTATCGTCGTTTTGGGTGTTAACTTACTCATTTTATTTTATATGTTTTGTTAAATAATCCATGTTTCTCATGGATAGGTTGTATATTATTCATATAAAAAATGATATCATGTCCTTAAACATTATTTTTGAATCATCAAATGATAATTATACTTGAATGGATATGATGGAGAATGAATCTCATTGTGTTTGTGGAGACGGTAGTCCGTACGTACGCACGAGCGACAATATCATTCTTTTGATATTAAAATAATATATAAATGGATGGTATATCATATATACAGAATCATTAACATGTTATATTTATTATTTACATGAGTTACACATCATTATTATACCCATCCAAATAATAATATATTGAATAACAATTACACCACGACGTGGAGACGGTAAGCCGTACGTACGCACGTATGGAGACATGTTATTCAAAGGGTGGATAGAATACTGAATTTGGTTGTACCATATTTATAAAAACATCACAGTATATATATGATACTGGATTTATTATTTTATAATGGTAGTAACAAAGGAAGAAGAAGTGGAAGAATAAAGGAACATGGAAAACGGTGGTGAAATCATTACCTCTTCTTCGGGTTCTTCCTTTTGATTTGATCAAAAGGGCTCCTTAGGCTGGCTTTCTGATCAAACTACGGCCTCTAGGTTGTATTGCGGGAAGTTGGGAGAGTATTTTGGCAGAGTTTGGCCGATCCAAAAGGCTTTGAAGGTGTGATGAAATGAGAAGGAGGAGTTCCCTTTTATAAGAGGGGTGAGGGGCACCTTTGGAAAAGCTAGAAATATTAATTTATAATAAATTCATATTTGGTTTCTAATGGCTCCAAAATGGATTATTTAATTTTTAAGGTGGGGATGGGTCTAAAACCACTCAAACAATAGGATTTAGACAGGTTTGGGTACTTATATTAACCTTATCTTTAAGTATTACCTCTAAGTTAATTAGTTTCACTTTTACAAGGTCTCTTTGTAGTTTTATATTATATGGTTGATAAACTTACTATATAGATCCAAGAGACCCCCAAGTGGTCCATTAATGATACAAATATCATTATATAAGTCTCTTGGCCGAAACTTATATTTTTTAGGAAGTTAATATCAATTAATAATATAATATTTGTTTTAAAAACTCTTTTATGTCAATTTTGACACTATTCAATAGTTGATTTTTGTGAAACTCATAACAGAATGATTACTTCGAAAAAATTTAATTAAATATTTCCTAAAATTTATTATTAACGTAGAAAATTAATGTAATTCATAAAAAGTCTCAAATTATATTTATTTGGGTATTTATAATATCAATTAATTTAATTTTTCACTATTATGGTAATTACTGCATCATCATTGTGTCATAAATAAATTAAATTATTTAATGCCTAAAAATTATAAATAAAATAAAATTATGTAGAAATCTTTTTAGCTTTATAATGAATATTTAAAATCGAATTTATCTTATGTATATCTATATATTAAAAATGTTTTAGTAAATAAACTTTGATTTTAACTCTTTTAACTCTTCTTTGAATTAAATAATAATAAATGTCCTAATCTAATCCAAGTGAACCTAAATGATAATATTATATTCCTAAGGTTGTTTTCGGTCGAGATAAACTTTTCCAATAGAATTAGGACATGTGTTAGGGTAATATTAATATCATTTTTACCCTTAATTACCCTATTTACTTTTAACTGTGGTAAATAAAAGTAAAAAGTTACTATTCACCAAAAATTATTTTCATCTCATTGAACCACATTTTACTTCTTGATATTAACCGTGTCTCTTGGATTTTCTAAATTCCATCCACAGAAGCGGTAAAATTAATTTTTATGAAAAATTTAGTTTTTTTAACTACCACTTATTAGTTTCACTATTCATCAAAAATTGAAGTTTTTCAGAACAATGCCAAACTTTCACCATAAGCTATAATTGATATTCTGAATTCAAAAATGATGCCTATTTTACAAAATTTCATACATATATGTTGCATTAATTAATTTTATAATTAATTCCCGCTGTCAAAACAAAAAGCGTGTTTTTAAGATATAATAACTATCAAAAGATTGATACTTGTTTATGTTTGGTTTAATTGTGAAATTATGTCCAATGACCAACATTTTTTTAAATGGTAAAAATATATTCTAAATATACTTTAAAACCACTCAAATTCATAATTATCACTATTAATTATTTTGATTAAAAAATTTGTTTTTTAATAAAAATTTATTAATTTTCACTATTCATCAAAATATGAAAGTTATCCGAAAAGTACCAAAATTTCACCTTAGGCTAAATTCGATACTCCGAATCCAAAAATGAAGTCCATTTTGAGAGATAAAATTTCTAAAATTTTAAAAGGTAGGTATTACTATTCATAACGGCTAGTTTGATTGGTTGTGGTGTGTTAGAATCTCGAAGTTGCGCACTATGCACGCCATTGCATTATTCAAAGGGAAACGTACCGTTGAAGCTTGGGATGTTTAATTGTAAATTTTTTTTGATGTCCCCATTCTAAAAAGTAAATTTATTTATCAAATTGACTATATACAAGTTTAAAATATTGGATTTAAAAAGGTTTTCACTATTAAAAGTTGGTAAAAGTGCAATACTGAAAATGAATTTGTTCTTACATTATGTCTAAGAAACTCATAATATGGATTCTAAAATTATCAAGATTATATAATGTTTAACATTTAGTTAATACTATTCATAACATCTTTTGAACGTCTTGTTTGGTAAGTCATGGTGTGCTTGAACTCGGTGTTACGTGTAGTGCAAGTTATTGAATTATTTTGAAGAAATAACACACTATGAAATCATGGGGTGTTACATTATCCCCTCCTTCAATAAATTGCGTCCTCGTAATTTGAAATTGTTCTTTGAAAATAAAAGGTTTAATATAGATAATATCATTGTGGGAAAACCCATATCGGAAATTGGGTTGATAAAATTTAGTCTTAATAAGAGGAAAAGTGAAATGAAAGGGTCACCACCAAATTATGATCTCTATTCGGAGAACATTGGTGGAAATTAGAGACATATAATTGGAGGAAAAAAGTAAATATTTATAGGGAGTGATTGAGGTCATCAATCACAAACATGTTTAAAATTGTGGGCCTTAAATTCATCAATCTATGATGATTTAAAATACCATCAGTTCAGCAAAACATATGGTATTAAGATAACACATTTTTTTTTGTTTTAAGATCCCTTCACTAAAGAATAAGAACTAATTTCTTCCTTGAATAAGAGAAGAAGAAAAATATATATTTGAAAAGTATAGTCTCAACCTTTAACTATGTTCTACCACAAACTCATCTTTCACTCTAAAAGATAATAGAACTTAAAAATAATATTGTATTTATCCTATTCGTATAGGGTTAAAAAAATGAATTTAAAATTCATCTAGAAGAACCATAAAAAATGACATTATAAAAACCAGGACATCACGTGGGTTAGTCGTAGGTGATACACCTTTGTCTCCCTTCTGTTGTGGGTTCAAGTCTCGCGGCCTTGCCGGACGCGACGGGTTGCCGCCCGACCTTGGGTTGTCCTTTTATGGAAATCCAGAATAATCCAAACTAGAACTATCCAAAATAATTCAGTCCAAAATTTATAAGGAAGGTAAACACAATAAAGATCCTTTTTCCACGTAATAACATCTGAACACCTTCTTCATGTATTCTTTTAAAACGCTGCAACATCCTGAATTACCATAAAACCTTATTGATTACATTCATGATCCCTTATTCCTTAAAGAATAATAGATATACTCCTTCAATCCAAAAATGTTTTAAACCCAAACAATGATGGAATATAAAAATCATTAATCAGTTTCAAGGTAGTCATGAATATCCAATATAATTTATCCAAATCAATCATATATTATTCCAAAATCACTACCTTGGTATCAGAACTATATTATGGTTTATCATTCACTCAACCATATATTTTCCAAAAATTTACCCTGCTATTGAGTCACTTTTCTTTGTTCCACACAATCTCAAGTCCTTAATGAAATAGTACTGCAGTACAATACTTATATACTCCATAATTATTATAATAAGTACATTTTTGATACAACACTCAATGGACATAATTAACATAAGAACTCTAATCACTCCTCTTCATCTGTGGTTGTATCATAACATGATTATTATCCAATAGCATCATTTTCGGCATAGTCTGATGACTGGGACATAGGTTTGCGTGGTGTCCAAACTCCTTGCAAATGAAGCATTGTACATTTGAAACCATTTTCTTACCCTTTCAGTCACGTACTTTGTGCCCTTTTCCTCCACACTTATAACAAAATCCCATTCCTTTCAGGCAAGTTCCAGGGTGTTTCTTCCCACAGTTATCACATATAGGAAAATTCTTCTTTTCCCTCTTCCCTTTATACATCTTTCTCTCTTCAATATTTTTCTTCTCTTTCTTCCCTTCAAAGCCATTGGACTCAGTAAACTCTTTACTTGTCTTATCAACACATGATATTATTTCTTCATATGATGATAATACATAGGATACTATTTCTCTTATAAATTCTGGCTTATGACCATGAAAGATATGATCCTTCTTTCTCTTTGGATCATGTGCATTGCTGGAGTTATCATTCCTTCTAATGGGAACCATTTCTATACAATTACATACACTAGATTAGTTTATGAATAACAATACCTAATCCCAAACTTGTAAAACCCATAACATAAATTAAATAGTTTATGTCTATAATCCATAATCATAAAAATGTCTCCATTGAGGAAGTATATACTCATAAGCCCTTAATAATGGTTTGTAGAGAAAATGAGAATTATCCTAAGCATATCCCCCGGGAGTGTCTTAACGAAGAGTGCAGCAAGGCCCGCTGTCATGCACCAGTTCCCGTTCGAGTCTAGCTCAAATCAGTGTTTTCGAGTTTTACCCCTAGGTACATCTGTGCCAGAGCCACCTCTATCTGCTTGTATCCAGACAGGGATGTATTGCTTAGAAAACTCACAAAATCTCTACAATACCAAAATTCTAGGAAGTTCTTCTATACTAATACTCAAGGTCCATCTTAGGTCTATGTGCTCTAATCAGAGTTTATCTAAATCTAGCTTCCAAGGTTTGTACTAAACTTCCTCTGATACCAACTGTAATGCCCCGACCCCGGTTACCTAGAGTCGGTGCATTATTACATAACATTGGAATGATCACAAGAAGGATCAAATCTAGAAAGAGCGATTGGTTTAGTTGCCTTGGAAACACTAGATATATTCATAAGTCTTACATTAAATCATAAAAATGAAAACTAGAACAACATATTTTCTTCATATTCCACACTCATAAACCCTCATACTATCCATGCAGGTCATTCATAATTTACTTCTTCATACCCTGGAAAAAATAAAACATAGAAAAGGGGTGAGCTCAAATGCCCAGTAAGGATAACAATATAGCAGAAACTTTCATAAATAAGAATAAACATTTATGGCAATGTATAACTAAAACAAAAGCCTTTAAAACTTGAACTTTAACATAGTATGGAAAAAATAAAATGAAATAATTCCATTTACATATTCACATGGATATTCTACTAATCGAATAATCACATGCAATATCAATAACCACTTGCATAATTATGGAATGCATAATGCCAGACTATCATAACCACATAGACAAGGCCTCGTGCGAAGACTACAAATAAGATTTTGTTAAGGCCTTGTGCCAAGACAGTAGTTTGTCTCATGAGACCTACCGATGCAACGAGGAGCTATTGCAGGCTCCACCCATCACATATTATGTCCAATGCATTCCCATATGAAATGGTTTAAACATAACATATACATTCGTATTAAAACTAGCATAAGAAATGTGAATTATTTCATCATAAACTATGAACGGTATACAAATAGCACATCCATGGTCAAACATATCACAAAACCTTCAATACAATATATATGTTTTGTATCATAATAAATCAATGTAAAATCCATCAAAGTATGTTGACATAGATGAAATAAAAACTCTTTTTAGAGAAATATCTCTTTCTATTTTGAAATAATTTAAGAGTATAATATTTATGAAATAAAACATTTTCTTTGAAAATATTATTATATTCTTGTAAGGGATGCTTAGAATATTTTATAACGGTGGAAAATATCCGCGCCCGCCGTATAAGTTAAAAAAAACTTCTTACCGTAATTTTGTCGAAAAGGTTAAAAAGCACCTTGTTTGGAAAACGATGGAAATATTCCTTTGTAAACCTCTTATAAAAAGTCAAAAAAGTGTATAAATTACTTTAACCCATATTCTAGTAAATATTAAAAATGTTTTGAAATTCATTTTTAAGAAACATGGATGTGGATGATAAAGAGATCCCAGTAGATTATTACGTATAAACAACGTCGGATAATGAAGAGATTGTGAAATAACCCTTACCTTGTACTTTTCCTTGGTTGGGGTAGTTTAACCTCCTGTATAATAGTTAAATAATTGTTATTAAATTATACAAGAATCATATACATTCATATGATATCATATATGATCTTTTAACATTGTTTTGTTAATAATATCTTAGTATTATTGTCATTTCGGGTGTTAACTTACTCGTTTTCTTTTATATGTTTTGTTACATAAGCCATGTTTTTCATGGATAGGTTGTATATTATTCATATAAAGAATGATATAATGTCCTTAAACAGTATTTTTAAATCATCAAATGATAATTATACTTGAATGGATACGATGGAGAATGAATCTCATCGCATTCGTGGAGACGGTAGTCCGTACGTACGCACGAGCGACAATATCATTCTTTTGATATTAAAATAATATATAAATGAATGGTATATCATATATACATAATCATTATCATGTTATATTTATTATTTACATGAGTTACACATCATTATTATACCCATCCAAATAATAATATATTGAATAACAATTACACCACGACGTGGAGACGGTAAGTCGTACGTACACACCTCTAGTGACATGTTATTCAAAGGGTGGATAGAATACTGAATATGGTTGTACCATATTTATAATAACATCACAGTATATATATTATACTGGAGTTATTATTTTAGAATGCTAATAAAAAAGGAAGAAGAAGTGGAAGAAGAAATGAACATGGAAAAGGGTGGTGAAATCATTACCTCTTCTTCCGGTTCTTCCTTTTGTTTTGATCAAAAGGGAACCATAGGTTGGATTTATGATCAAACTAAGGCCTATAGGTTTTATTGAGGGAAGTTGGGAGAGTATTTGGGTAGATTTTGGCCGAACCAAAAGGCTTTTAAGGAGTGAAGAAATGTGAAGGAGGAGTTCCCTTTTATAAGAGGGGTGAGGGGCACCTTTGGAAAAGCTAGAAATATTAATTTATAATAAATTCATATTCGGTTTCTAATGTATCCAAAGTGTATTATTTAAATGTTAATGTGGGTATGGGTCGAAGACCACTCAACCAATAGAATTTAGACAGGTTTGGGTACTTATATTAACCTTATCTTTAAGTATTAACACAAAGTTAATTAGTTTCACTTTTACAATGTCTCTTTGTAGTTTTATATTATATGGTTAATAAACTTACTATATACATCCAAGAGACCCCCAAGTGGTCTATTAATGATACAAATATCATTATATAAGTCTCTTGGACGAACCATATATTTTTAGGAATTTAATATCAATTAATAATATAATATTTGTTTTAAAAACAATTTTATGTCAATTTTGACACTATTCAATAGTTTATTTTTGTGAAACTCATAACAGAATTATTACTTCGAAAAAATTTAATTAAATCATTCCTAAAATGTCATTTTAACTTATAAAATTAGTTTAATTCATATAAAGTCTCAAATTATATTTATTTGGGTATTTATAATAATAATTATTTTAATTTTTCACTATTATGGTAATTACTGCATCATCATTGTGTCATAAATAAATTAAATTATTTAATGTCTAAAACTTATAAATAAAATATAATTATGTATTAAATCATTTTATCTTTCTAATGAATATTTAAAATCGAATTTATCTTATGTATAACCCTATATTAAAAAGGTTTTAGTAAATAAACTTTGATTCTAACTCTTTTAACTCTTCTTTGAATTAAATAATAATAAATGTCCTAATTTAATCCAATTGGACCTAAATGATAATATTTTATTCCTAAGGTTTTTTTGGTCGAGATACACTTGTCCAATAGAATTAGGACATGTGTTAGGGTAATATTAATATCATTTTTACCCTTAATTACCCTATTTACTTTTAACCGTGGTAAATAAAAGTAAAAAGTTAGTATTCACCAAAAATTATTTTCATCTCATTGAACCACATTTTACTTCTTGATATTAACCGTGTCTCTCAGCTTTTCCAAATTCCATTCACAGAAGCGGAAAAATTATGTTTTATGAAAAATTCAGTTTTTTTAACAACCACTTAGTAGTTTCACTATTCATCAAAAATTGAAGTTTTTCAGAACAACGCCAAAATTTCACCATAAGCTATAATTGATATTCCGAATTCAAAAATGATGTATATTTTAAAAAATTCCGAACATATAAGTTGCATTAATTAATTTTATAATTAATGCCCGCTGTCAAAACAAAAAGCGTGTTTTTATGATATAATAACTATCAAAAGATTGATACTTGTTTATGTTTGGTTTAATTGTGAAATTATGTCCAATGACCAACATTGTATTAAATGGTAAAAATATATTCTAAATATACTTTCAAACCACTAAAATTCATAATTATCACTATTAATTATTTTTATTAAAAAAGTTGTTTTTTAATTAAAATTTTGTAATTTTCAATATTCATCAAAATATGAAAGTTATCCGAAAAGTACCAAAATTTCACCTTAGGCTAAATTTGAGACTCTGAATCCAAAAATGCAGTCCATTTTGAGAGATAAAATTTCTAAAATTTTAAAAGGTAGGTATTACTATTCATAACGGCTAGTTTGATTGGTTTTGGTGTGTTAGAATCTCGAAGTTGCGTACAATGCACACCATTGCATTATTAAAAGGGAAACGTACCGTGGAAGCTTGAGATGTTTAATTGAAATTTTTTTTGATGTCCCCATTCTAAAAAGTAAATTTATTTAGTCAAATTGAATATATAAAAGTTTAAAATATTGGATTTAATAATGTTTTTACTATTAAAAGTTGGTAAAAGTGCAATACTGAAAATGAATTTGTTCTTAAATTATGCCTAAGAAACTCATAATATGGATTCTAAAATTATAGGGATTATACAATGTTTAAAATTTAGTTAATACTATTCATAACCTCTTTTGAACGTCTTGTTTGGTAAGTCATGGTGCGCTTGAACTCGGTGTTGCGTGTAGTGCAAGTCATTAAATTATTTTGAAGAAATAACACACTATGAAATCTTGGGGTGTTATAGGTTTAAAATGAATGAAATAGAAAGGATTAAAGAAAAATATTAGAAGAATCCCCCAAAAATATTAGTACATGGGAGATTTGAAAAGTTTCCTAAATAGTAATTATTTAGATATAACTTTTTACGAGTATATGATGAATGGGAAGATCAATTTTGATGATCCAAAACTAAAGAATAAAGAGAAATAAAAAATAAGTTTTAAAAGGCATTATCCACGAGTAAGAGTTATATAAATGAATCTAAATTAAATGAAAAATATAAAAATGAAAAAGGAACAACTAAACTATGCTTTATATAATAACATTATTATGTAAGTGGTTTTATTATTTATTCTTTATTTTTTTATTCTGACTATGATTGTGAATAATAGAATGTTTTCAAATTCAATAAATAAATTTAATGATTTAAAGAAGTTAGTTTAAAAGATTCTAATTTATATAATATGATTAATGAAAACAATGAAAAATTTGTTTATGAAAATAAAATAATTTTACAGGAAAATTAATAATTAAGAAACAATCTCTATACTTATCATTTTATAATTTATGAAAAATTAATATTTGTTCGTGATTTGATTGAATAATTGAAAAAAATATTTGAGAGTCTTAAAAAATTTTTATCTTATTTTATTAAAAATCATGAAAAATATCATAAAATGTTTTCTTTTGTTATATTATATAAAAATAAATATGGTTTTGGATATGATAGAATATTACCTCAAGTGGTTAAACCAAATTTTGTGAAAATAAAAAATGGTTATACATATTCTGTAAACATTTTAAAATTTAGTATGACATGTTTCTATTAAGATTATTGATCTCATAGATATAAATAATATTTGGGATTTATAATTTTCTATTAAAAAATGTTCCATGGTTCATTTTCATTTAGTGAATTATGTAATAAAAGTTATTTTAAATTATATTTTTTAAAGGAAAATTATTTATCAAATACTAGGATGTTACATTATCCCCAAATTTATTAAATTCTGTCCTCATAACTTTAATTTCTCTCATCAATAAAAATTGATCCATGTATCCTTACTATATTCATGAATTTAGATATAATTTATAACGATATATCAACCTAACAAACCTAGTTAAGAGTCAGAAACATGTATCATGGATGTGTATTAAGATCCATATATGGGAAGTAATCTTGATATAGAGTTCATAGTTTTCCTTGCACAAATAAATGATCATAGGTTTGTTTTGGATATTAAATGCGACTTCTTTACTCCGAAAATAGATAAAATTTCTATGTCAAGGGTGATATTCAATTTCCAAAAAAACAATTTATTCTATTAGAATAATAATAATAATAATAATATTAAAAATATTTCAACAATGGTAAACTTGGGATTCAATAATAAAACAACTATATGTTTTTTTAACTCGATGTAAAATCATTATGGTAGAAACTTTATGCTCATATAAAAATGTCTATATAAAATAGAGTTCCTTGAATCAAACATAAAAAATAAAATCCCCAATTATATAGTAGAGGATAATTATAACTTAATTATCAAGATATAATCGAGTAATTTTCCTATTGTAGGCCTTTCTTTATTCCCTTGGAATAAAAGGATTTTTATTCTTATCATTCTTATTATCCCTTAGATTAAGGAATTAAATTTTATAATTCTAAAGTTTTCAAAATTTATGACATTGAAATATTAGAGGTATCTTATGACCAATAGTATTTCCCTCCATCACTATAACCAAACTATTAAAATTTTCTTTTTATAATTAATATATCTAGAAATCATTTTATAAACATGAAGTATCATTCAGTTCCTTTAAGATAATTCCCTAGGTGCTTCTTCCAACATTAATGACACGTTGGAAATTTAATTTTCATTATTCGAGGGAATATATCAATTTATCAGACATGAAACTCCAATTTTCTATTCTCTAATGTGTTTTGAAATTAATATATTTTTAAATGTTTAATCATAACTCGACATAAATGTTTACGCATAACCAAATGATTTGTTACATTAACTGTTATATCATTAAGTTAGTCAATAATAAAATACAATTATTTTACATCACATACATTGCTAACATGGTTTCTCTAGGAGCCATTTATTACGTTAAATAATTTAATTTTTAGGTATATAAAAATTAATAATTTCAAAAAACTATAATAAAAAAATAAGTAACTAGTAAATTACATAGATATACTAATTTATATTCCTCTATAATCCCATCTGTGTTATCCATGGTCATTTATTATTAGGCTTTCAAAAATAAATACATTAAAATCATTTAGTTTTTTATTATATTTACCATTTACCAAATGATATTCCTCAGCAGCGTCAAGAATTGTTTGTAGTTGGGCCTCTTATTTATACAATAGAAGAACATTGAGTTTATACATAACCCTTATTTTTAGGGTTGTTACACCATTTATCATCTTTTCCAAATCATACCTCCACTTGTATGAATCTAGAATGGGATTTCACTTCTAAAAAGCCAAATAGTATCTGAATTTACAAAACATCAGGATATTTTTCAATAATCAGACTTATCTCTAGGGGTTTTAACAAATTTATCTGATCATAATACCCTAAAATAACTAAATATTTCTCTGATAACAACTGAGGACACCTATAATATAACTCTTATGTTCTATTCTTAATGAATTTAATTTATAACTACCTTTGATAAAAATTGTGATATCCCAAGATAATGTAACATCTATTTCTATAATTTAGACATTATGTCTCAAAAACCCTCACACAATCCCAAAACCATAATGGATTATAGTCTCTAAATAAAATCTATATATTAACCATATTTTATAGAACATTTATTATTTACCAATAATCAATCCATATTAGACCCCATTCTAGACATCTGATAGGTCATACTAATCTTTCTAACCTGGGGAATGAAAACAAAAGAAAGGGGTTATATCAAATGATTGGTAAGGGAAAATAAAATTTCCACATGTCAATAAGAGATAGATCAATAGTATATGAGAAAACATGATAATGTGAAAAATATATTATTATAAATCATAAGTGTTATTCATAAATAATAATTGATATACATTTAATATTAAATGATCAGATATATACCATGACATAACAGTGTGGAAAGGAAAGATAAGAAAAATAATCAATGGTTTATGAAATAAGAATATAAAATAGAATTATGGAATAATCATCATCATAAGATAACATAACTTTGTGAAAATATCCAGATGAAATGATTTTACAGTTAATTATATCAATATATTTAACTACATCGAGTGTATTCTAAATCCTATGAACATAAATAACATCTTCAAGTTGAAGATCAAAATCTCTATCTCATGCAGAAGAAAACATCCCCAATATAGTAGAGGGTGATATAGGACCCCACCTATCGACATCCATAGTTATTCATTCAATTATATTTCAATAATTCTTCATTTCATGATGATACTATCTTAATGAAAATGGGTTTTATAATAAATTAAAATTTTATCACATGAAATGACCTCAAGAGTTTGATTGGATGATACCAAAAAATAAATATACCAAACATTTACTTCAAAAAATAATTTAATGGTGTTATTACTGAAAAATAATCATTCCATAGTGATGAGTATTTTTTGATATATAGGACAATGTAAATTTAACAATAGAATATTTAAAAAATACATTTTAAAAAAATCATAGTAGTTGAAAATACAGATTGCAATTAAATGTTTTATTAAAAATGAAATTTTAAATGAATTAATGTTAAATTTAATTATAAATAGAATATATTTAATTATTTTGAAATTAAAATTAATAATAAATGTGGGTAGGATCATGAAAGAGATACCCTTTTAGTGTTTGGAAAATTCCTTTATTGAAACCTACATCATAAATAGTGTGAAAAATATCCATTAAAATTTTTAAATAGATATCTGAACTCAAATTGAAATAAAAAATATTTGTATCTCAAAATAAGTAATTTAATCATTTTATAATGAATTAATATGGATATTAAGTAGAACTATACATTAAAGGGGATGAGAATTCATCTTTACATAATTATAATTTTATGAGAAATAAATTAATTATAGAAGATGGATTGAATTAAAAATTCCACATTCCAAATATAGAATACAGAATAACATAAAATATATAAAATGAAATAATAATAAGGACATAGAATAATTATGATAATGAAGTCACATTATAACCCAATGAAACGAATTAAAATCCATTTAAACAATTTTTACTATTTGATGAATATAATTTAAAGGAGATAAACATGAAAATAAATTTAAATACCATGGATGAAATAATAATAATAATTATAATATAATCCAATGTTGTGGTAATTAAACAATAAAAATATAATCGTAACATAAAAAATGTGCCTAAACAAATAGATATTGTGAAAACAATTCTTACGATATCATTTTCTTTCAAATTGAAAATCCTTGAATGTTTGAACAGAAAATGGATTTTTGATTCCCTAAATTTAATGACGGTTATTTTTAAAATAATTAAATTTGTATTATATACACCAATAATTAAAATGGGTGGTTATTAAATAGCATATAATATTAATCAGAAATTTCAATGTGGAAACCTTGTAAAAGGTTTTATCCCGTGGATCAAGAGATCGAGAAATATAAAACTTGAGATAGATTTCAAAATCTTATTAAATTTATCAAATTATCATAAAAACAACAATAGATAAGTTTGTACCCCCACACAATGTCACACAATTATTGAATATGGAATATGACTCAGTGAAATAGAAGTGCGATGATCATCCATTACCATAACAATTCAATTAGATAAATGAACCTTAAACTCCCTATATAATAAAAATAAATATCATAAAAATCTTTTAAAAACCATAATAATATAAATAATAATTAATAATATTTGTTTAAAATCATTTATTATATATTCATTACTCAATTATTAATTATATTTTTTTATCAGGTGGTGTTAACCTTATTATTTCTCACATGTTTCAATATAGAATTACCAAACCCATTTAAGGATATTATGATCATAATTATTATATTAAAAAATATATTCAAATAATTTTTTAATTAATTATTCATTATCATATTCACTAGATCTAAAATATGTGCTTGATTCATGATATTGGGTTATATGATAAATTTATTTATGGTGATTTACCAATATTAACATATTACTTCATAATGATCATCGAATTTTGCGACATACTTTTTGAATAATATCTATAAAAAACAATTATCCTTAATATTATATATATTCATCTAATATGTTTGATAACCATCCATTCACGGATGAGGTGAAAATATAACATGTCACTCTATGGAGGTTGTATCCTACTCAGACACACATATGATGTTTTTATTTTTCAAATAATGAAAAAAGGTAGAAATATATTACATATTATTAATATTAATAATTTTATAAATTCCAAATTTATATAAAAAATCACCATTATAAAGTATCCATTTAATGTAGGTACAAAAATTATAACATTTCACTCATGGAGGTTGTAGTTCGGATGTATCCGGGGACAATGTTTTCATTTTATTAAGAAGGAGGGAGGAAGAAGATAATTATTAAAAGATAAATGAAATAAAATTAATTATCCTAATGACAATTATTTAATTATATGACTATTTATTAATATGTTCGTTGTAGTATAATATGGAAGAAAATTGTTCTGAGATCTGATATCTGGAATTGTGGAATTGATTCTTCCCTTAAAGGATCTGTTGTAAATAAAAGATTTATGGATTCATTATGTAATATGGTGCTAAAAAATGAGGATGAAAAATATAAGAGACGTTAAATGTGTAGTTTTTCAATGTAAATTTCAATAATAATATTGTATTGATTTAGATGGAAGTGGTCTTCTATTATTGGTGAATAAGAGTTAAATTTTCATGGAATTGAATGGTAGGTATGTGGTAAGAATAGAATTTCAAAAGATAATGGTGTTGAAAATATTGTGAGATATATTTTTGTTATTTTAAAACATAATAATGTATTCTTAAAATTTGTATTTGTCTTGTAAATTAAAAAAAATTAGATCCACAAATTTTCCCCATTTTTAACCCCTAATAACATTAATTAAACATTAACCATGTAATTGTTTTTATAAAAATATATGATAATCCTTATTATCAAATTTTTATGTTTTTAAATCAAATTTATTTCAAATTAATATAATTAAATCTATATATATCATGAAAATACATTTTACTAAAATATGGAAATTGTAAAAAATATATTTTTTGTAAATTTATTTTTTAAATGAATAATTGTTCTTAGTCTTATATAATATAAATGAATTATTTAAAAATGTTTTAATATAATTTATTATATATATAAAAAATCTATTATAATAGTTAATTAGACTATAACAAAATAATTAACATTTAATAGAGTTATGGAAACACTTGTAAAAACAATTCTTTCAAAAATAATTGTTTTTACATGGTAAAGAATATTTACTTTAGTAACTAATTTATTTCTAAAATAATACAATGAACATATTAAAAATATTTCATATGAGAATTAAAATTTTAAAATAATTTAACAGGACACAATTTATAGTTCGAATAAAAATAATTCTTATTATAGGTGACCATAATGTATAAACATATAATTTAAAAAAAATATGCCCACCAATTTTTTATTTGTTATTCTAATAACATTATGGAATTTCATCAATTCACTACTAATAATAATGATCATTATTTTTTATTTACACATATATTTCATAACGTGATTACCTCTTCTTATACCCACCAACCTAACAAATATATTATAATTGTTATATATTCTACATAAAAGTTCTTCATAATATAATGTATTACAGTTCAATTTTGTTCGTTGTTTCATGTGATACAAGATAATAAAAATATAATTCATATGATGTAAAATTAATTAAAAAATAATGGGGTGTTATTATACCTCCATTATATTTCAAGATAGATATTATAATAATATTTCCTTCTTTAGCAAGCTTGTAATTTCATAACCCTTGTGCCAAAAAACTAGTTCCTTGGGCCTATTAATATCCTAAACATAGGACTGTCTCCCTATACACAAATGTATGTCGACTAGTAGTGGGTGTCTAATAGGGTACATGAGCTGACTATACCCTCTATAATTGAGTGATACTATAACAGAAATCAACATAAACAATAATATGGAATAATATGAAATAACCATACCATAGATACAAAATTTCATAACTAGTAATGTACCAATATACTCTTATATTAAACACACTATGTCATGATATTCTAATGTTCCAATGAAAAAAACATGACACATTGAAAATCTACCATGCCAGGCCTGGAAATCATATCTGGTACCCACATTATAGCTCCATACCAAGTCAACTATCTAACATAGTGCTTTATCCCTTATCTAGACATGCAACCATGAGATATTCTCATGTACCATAGGCATCCAAATATGGGTGTGAGTAAAATAAACACCCCTACTAATGAAGTATTATAGAATTCCATTTAAAACATAATATTTTTTAAATTTTGTAGTAAATGAAAGAAACATGATTTTACTTTACCAATTACCGTTTAATGATTTAGGACATGGGTTCTAAAATTCTAGTAATCCCACTGAAGTAATGGACACTTTACATAGAAATAAAGTGGGAGTTCATTTATAATTCAATTATTGATACAAAATATTTCCATCCAAGTTCCCATATCATGTCAAAATATTTTTTCCCAAATCATCATTTTAGAACCCAAATCCGGAGTATGAGTCATTAACATCATTACCCTAATCCAAGGATATGGAATTCCATGTTTTACTATTATAATATATGATGAATGAAATCCACATCCAACCACATTATCCATTGGTTAAGAGCAATATGTCCCAAATCTAAACATTAATCAATTTTCATTTATAATGTTCGAAATTATAAATTTTTTTAAAAAAAGATATAAATATTGATTTACAATATTCTATAATTATAACACTTCAATATTAATCTCACCTTTAACACAATTTATTAACCCAAAATAATCATTTAAAATTTCACACTAAAAGAACATTTTTTATTTATCTTTTAACATCCATTTTTCATGTCTTATTGAAATTCAATTAAAGTCATTCCATACAATACCTTATGGACATACAATCATACCGTGAAAAAATTGTTTGGTTTAATTGAACAAACCAAAATTTTCTATTTTTACATTCCACACATTTAATTTTCTAGGAATCATAACCCCCTTGGGTGGATAATAATCATAGTATTATAATACCCATCCAACCAAACATAATCTGTAGTGGTTCTCAAAATCCATTTTAGTGCGCTAATTTATTATTCATAACTAAGAAAAATTTTACAACATATTAGTGAAATAACAGACTTCACAGACATATAGTTAACTTCTCAAAAATTGGAGATAGTATGTAGACCACATACCTCAATCCCATTGAGATAAACTTATAAAATCATAGCCCTAGGTTCAATATAAAACCTCAACTAACACCAAATCAAATAATTCTATTGAAAAAATAAATTTTATGAGATTTTTAAGAATAAGATCAACTACAAAATGATTCATCTAGAAACTAGAATAAACTGTAATTGTACAATCACATGGGGCATCATTATGAACACCTATGCACATCTTAGTGAACAAGGCCATTATCTTCAATATTGAAGTAGACTCTTGGACTACACGTTTCTTAATCTTTTGGATCAATGAATCTATAGAACTATTTCTTCTCCTAGAAATATGAGAAACCATTAAATTATAGAATATAAATACTCAATACAAATCAATTCTCAAATATTTAAATCAATATAGTAAAATATATATTTGAGTCTATTATTATTAGTAAAAAAATAAAATAATCTCCAATAAAACAATTCAAAAAAAATGTAAGGCATGAAACACTAAATATTATGCGAGATCATGAATTGGTTAGTTTCATTAATGTGGCCAAAGATTCCATGATTCACATGTCATGACTCGATAACTCGACATTAACACTACCCCAAATCTTATCACGAATGCATAAAAAAAGAATATTTATCTCTTTTTTTGGGTAATATCTAAATAAATGTTGTTTTCAAATTAATCTTTAGATTATACATAACAATATCCCATGACCACAACTATTAAAACAATATACCAATATTTGTAAATCCAAAAAGCGGTTCTTACAAGTTATTTTTTTTGTTGAACCTTCAATATTAACCCTCCAAACCTAAAAATCATCGGATATTAAAATAATTATTGAGAAGCTTCAACAAAAATTCCACTAAAAACATATCATTGTCTACTTACACAACATCAATCATGAGGATGTGACCTAAAAAGTGAATCATGTCAATCCCGAAATGACACATTTTAATATCTATATATAGCCTATGATCTCTAATGCAATTAAGATAATGTACGGATGTTTCACATGAACATATCAATCCTAAGATTACACCATGATTTAATAAAAAAATATGACAACACACTAATCTATGTATGGGTTTAACTTATTGTTCATTAATTATAGGAAAATAGAATTACCATTTATTTGAACATGTAACATTATAAAAAACACATAGAATCCATAATTTTGAAGGTATTCCATAGTATATTAGAAGGTCATACCCTTAATTTATGATACAGTGTTCTAAAATAAATTTTAGTGAACCAATAGTGACCCCTATTCCAATAAAAAATATCATTAATATGTGGACGAGGATAAAAGTTCTTAATATCCATTGAGTTCAACTTATAGTAATCAACATAAAAAATAATGATTTCTATCCTTATTATAAAATAAAAGTAAGGATCCCAAGGTGGAATTCATGTTTATATTAACCCTTTACCCTTAAACTCATACATAGGAGTATTAAGCTCTTATATTTCTTATTTGGAAATTCTATAATGAAAATTATAATTAGATAACCTCTAATAATAAATTAAATAATGAACTCAACATCTCTATTGGGTGGGAACCTAGTTACCCCATTGGGAAACACATCATTAAATTGATTTACTGTAGGTAGGAAGACATCATGGTCCCCTCCCATGTCAGTAAGCATCAAACATAATACATAGGATTTGATCTCACAAACTACAGACCAAATGTCCCATCATTCCCTACCATTGCATCACACTCTCCATGTTGAAGATAAGGGTAAAAGTCCAGAGATTTTATAGTCACCATCCTTTGGTAAAATAAATTTGATTCTAGTAAGTAACCATCTAGTCCATTCCTAATGTAATGTAAAAAAACTAACTTCTCATGTATTAACAAGACCCAAAAGTGATAGTTCCCAACACATTTCAGTATAAACTCTGTGAATCACCATATACTCTCTGATAGTACTCAAAAAAACACGTTGATCAACAATAACCCATAAATAAAATACACTATCATATCTAATATATTAATAACAATGTAGATATAACTTAATGTGGAACTATTATATTAAATAAGTCAATATAATGTGTAGAATCTATATGGATCGTACCTCTAATAGTCAACAGTCTAACTTGAATGCTGACATGCAAAAGATGAAAAATATGAAGATGACCAATCCCTCATCATTGGGATCCTTTTTGGGCCCTTTGAATTATGATGGTCTACTGATATGTATTATATTTCCTGGAGGAACAATGTTTCCCACCCGATCATGTATTTTTGATCGAACTCCAACCACCTGACTTGTATGGGGTAGCAGATCCTCTACTGGGGCTCAACATCATCCTAGGTCATCCATCATTTCCCATTAGTCGATAGATCCTATAGAACCTCTATATGTTCTCCATCCTATTAGAATATTAGTAATCCACTGGGGTTTGATGAAAATAACCACTCATGTGACTTAGATTACTATACTGATGGAATACCACATTACTTATTCCATGAGATGCTGGTCCACTACCTTGGGGGCCCTTTCTCTAGATTCCTTGATAGAATTCCTCATAATGACACTTAATACCATTATAATACATACAACAATATCACCCACATAAAATATAATTTCCACCACATGAAGCATCCTTTAGGGTACCCTAAAAATGAAGTCTTGATTACCCACCTCAAACAAAATTTACAATAGGAAATCATTTACATGATACTTATTCTTTCATCTAATCCCTTCCTAAAACATTTATCCCCCATCACTTCATCTCTTTTGAGAACCAGAGAAGAAAATATAACTGTTAATAAATCTGGTAGAATAATCCATCACTAACATATTACACTAGGTAAATTGTATTAACTCTATAGACCTACCCTATCATTTGTTCTCTAGGTATAAATACTCTAATAATATCTCCTGTGAGTCCTTTCAATCCATACCATCAGTCTTTATTTCCTGAACCTAAATATCCCACCAATGCTTATGTGGTCATTGCAATATATATTATTTCATATTAACCCCTATAAGGGTCTATATGTGGTCCAATATTGTTTATATAGATTAAATGTAGAAATATTGTTTATCATGTCTACCCTCTATAACGAACATAAAAGGGTGGTTCTAATGAAATAACATCTTCAGCTCAAACATACATGGATCCTCCAACCATGGGCATCTCTCTATAAACTGTATAAAAAATTCATTTATCACTAAACTAATTTTAAATCATTTTACTCAAAACTAATGGGGTTTTAATCCTTTAATTGGATATTGTTTTCTTTCATTTCACCCTATCATTCTATTAAAAAATTTCATTATAGTGGAAACATTATAAAATGATAACTACATGTTTCAAGTAACATGAAATGTCTTTTAATAGTTATAAAAAATAGAGATCACAAAAATCCATAACAAAATACTCCTTAAACACAATGCCAACATTCATAACCAAACCAACATTAATACATAAAGCCATCTATATTCGGGTCCATGGATAATGTACGGTAATTGTTTTTTCTATATTTCAAATTTCATAGTAGACACAATTCGAACAACTTTAAATTTATAAATAGATTCAACATATTCATTAAGAATAAAATTAACCATTTTAATTTAACAACTACTAGTTTAGAACAATATTAACTAATTTATGATACAATATTTCCTTAAAACAACATGGAAAATAGGGAGTCATTCTCAAATTCCACAACCCTACCATACATAATTTTCTATGTGAGCATGAAATAATGCATGTAGTATGAGCCCATGTTTTCATAAAATGATATATGTAATCAATAACCTCTTTCCATGTCATCCGATAAGTAAAATTTCATAAAATTGTATCCTCGCACAATAAGCATATCACTAAAGAGAAATATCATCAGAATGTAACAAGAAAACATCATAAACAAAAATACCACAATTGGGACATGAGATTTCCTCCATAAATTGGTTAGTTAATCCAATTAATGAGCTTATAACCATGTCCCAACACATCATAATATCTTTTATGAAATTTGTAAATAGAAAATGAACCAAAAAAATATTTCTAATACTACATTGTATCATCTTGAACTAGGTTCCACTGAACTAGTAACCCAATCCATTTCATTACATGAACTCTGGAATATCTCCCCTTATGATAGAGTAAACTGTCTAGCAGTGGGTGTTTAATGAGTTATGTAAGGAGACTATATCCACTTTACGAGTATGATGAAAAAAAATCAAAATAAACATTAAAATGAAATAATGAGAAATAACCATACACAAAATTTGACATTCACAGACTTGGAATGTGATAACAAACAAGTACAACATACACATTATGTATTGATTGACTAAATTTCAAAGGCAAACTCAAATAATGTCACATTATGAATCTCTAATGTCCAGACCCGAAAAAATTATTATCCCCTCAACCATACTCTATACTAGGTCATAAATCTAGATTGGGTCCCTAGAACATATCCAAACCTAAAACCTTGAGATCTTCTTGGGTACCATAGTTATCTAGTGCAGGGTATGAGTAAAACTCACCCTTCCAACACTAATGGAGTACAACGAAATGCATAGTAAAAATATAAGCATATGAAAAATTTATGGTATAATAATAATGATATGACATGGAGGAGATATGTTTCATTTTTTCTATATACCAATTAATCATTCATGCCTCATGAAGAGTAGTCTAGTCCATAACATCTAGGGTTTAACAATTCACATAGATATAATGTGGGGATTTCATCGATCATTCGATAATTGACACAAAAGAGTTCCACCAACGTTCCTACATCATGTAAAACCATTTAAGCGAAAATAATTATTTTCGGACCAATATAAAGATAATGAGTAAAATTTCTCAACACCCTCATCCAATGATATGGAATTCCATGTCTGACCACCATAAACCATATAGATGGAATTACATGTCCTGCATCATTGCCCACAGGTTTGGAGCATAATTTACCACACATCATATACTAATAAATAATAATTTTCATGTATTAACATACATATCCTATTAACACATGATAGAAACAAGGATGTATAATATTCTCAGACTAGACAACTTCAACGTTTCACTAAAAATGACTAATAATGATCCATTCATTAAAATCATTTAACAATTCACACTGAAGCCTATTTTTATCATTATTATCTTCACATATATATTCCATGACATATCTCATTTTAATTCATGTCATAAAAAAACCATATTCCCCATTACCACACCATGAATAAATTGTTCAGTATAACTATATAAAACTTATATTATCCATTTTTAAATTCCACACATACAATTTTTTATAGAATTAGAACATCCCATGGGTGGCCATTATGCCTGATCCTATAATCTCAAACGGAGTATATATATATATATATATATATTGGGATAGAAAATCCATTTTAATGATAAAATTTATCAGTCATAACCATGATAAATTTGGGAAAATATTACCACAACAATAGAATTCACATAAAAAAATATAATAGGAAGACTATTGGTGATATCTTATAGAATACCTACATCACTATTATTGAAAATCACATATCCAATCATTGGACATGGTTCGATCTAATACAACATATAACCCAAAATTTAAGAATTACTAAGGAAAATTTGTATTTATGAGCTTCATAAGAACATAAATAACAAAACAAGGCTTCTTCCAGAATATAGAAGAAGGAAGACTCATAAACACACAAGAGGCTTCAATTCTCACTAAATGTAATATAAAATGACCATGAAATGAAGTATATAATAATTTTAATTGGTTGAGACCTTATGGTTCTAAAAGAAGGCTTATGGAGAAGAAATGGGGCATAAATTCAGGGAAGAAATTTTAAGGTTTTGTGGGAAAAGATATATTTCCATCATTTAATGGGGGTGTAAATTTTTATAAACTATTCCCAAACCACAGAACATCCTATATCCAATAGAGGCATGGGTCACATTTTTTTTTGAGAAACCATGTAGTATATAAAACCATGATTGGTCATGTGGTCAACTCTATCTAATAACACATGGTGTCTAGCCATCCTCAGTGAATTATTAACAAATTGTGGAACCCCATCCTCTTGGGAATATAGATCAGGAGAATGGTTAGTATTAACCACTTCCCCACTGAGATCCATGATCCATATGACCCATGTTTTCCCTCTTTTAGTGTAACAAAACCAATATGATCAATCAGGGGTTTCAATACAAACTCAATGAATTTCAATCCCCATTTTACAAAGAGATTCATTTCAAATAAAAATTAATGTGTGTCTCATAAAAGTTAAATATCTAAAAAAATATCCCTGATATGCTTTAAATGACCATGTGTTAATCTAATTTACATTTTTATTCAACCACATAAAGATCCAAACATGTTTCCCATGGATGTTCATGACTTACATATAAAAATATAGATATTTTTTTATAGTGATCTGTTTAATGAATAGGATTTGGTTAGAGGAACTGATCAAGAGATATCCCCACTCTATGAGTAGAGGAATGACCCTCCACCATTTAGGTATATGTAAATCCATCACACTATGGAGAAAAGATAGTTCCAAAAGAGTTATATGAGATTACCCAAATGATAAGGGAATTGAAAGTGTTATTATGTTATATACCACATATGGTTAGATGAAATATTATGCCTAATATGGCATAGATTTAGATAGAGTAAATGTCTCAAATTGTTTTTGAGGTGGATTGAAATTTTTATACACAAATATTACAAAATTTTAGATGAATATTTAATATATAAACATAGGATCCATGACCAAAATCAAATGGGCTATTTTATTTTGATATTATAAATAAAAAAAATCTTATTTAGGTGCATTCTTTTTTCATATCTCATAATGTTCTTCTAACTTTGTACCCTTCTTGTCATACCCCACATAAAACCATTATTTATAACACAAAGGATGTAAAAATAATAAATATTGATCTATGATGATTACTAAAAAAAATCATTGGAGATAAAAATTGATGAACATAATAAATAATAATATAAAAATAATGGTATGATTTCATGATCATAACAAATAGTGTTCATACCTAATCAATCAATATTACAAATCCTGAGTCATAGAAAATACATTATCATTTAAAAATACCTAAGTTATAATATTGAGAAAACATCGTAAATAATTCATGAACCAGATTATAATCATTCCATAATGGTATGGAACAATAATAGGAATTGAAAACATTTAATCTATGACTCTTATGTTATGATACCATCAAATTATTGATTTTCATGAATCAACACCATTTTACCATATCATAATAGATCTAACATCCTCAACTATTTTTCACTACGAATACAACATCCATAATTGTTTCCCATAGTGGATCAATCACATCAACTCATTTATCTTAATGAGACCATGAGGTATAATTATTCACCCAATGACTTTTAGTGCTATATAATTTGTTTCCCACAAATAACATAATAAAAGTAGTACATATAGGTTCCATATGATCATAAATAATTCACCATTTCATCATAAAATAACATGTGGAAAAGATAATGAGTTTTATATAAAATTATATCATCAATGTATGAAACCATCCGATGAAAGAATACATATGGTATCAATGGATATTAACCCTACTAATTCACTGTAGACATCAAGTATGTTATTATATATCAGGAATCATTGAAAATAATACTTGAATATATATTAGGGAAAACAAAATTTTCATTATAAAATAACTGATTCAAAATATAAAAAATTAAAATATAATATGGGAATAATTTTATTTTAAATGAACCATGAATCCATATAAACAAATCGTTAATTTTTGAGAGGTTATGGTGGATAAAATTTTTTTCATTCAAATTTTGTTAAAATAATTATTATCTTCAAATTTTTCGTAAAATTTAAATGCAGTGAATCATTTAAAATATCATTATAAAATAAAATTAAACGTTTTTAATAAAAATTAAAACATTAGAAAAATCACATTAAACAATCATATAGTAATATCAAAACATTTTAATGAAATCATAGGCAAAGAAGAAAATTATTCCTAACCAAAGAGAAAATTAAGTATGAATTTTTGTAAATACTTTTCCTAATAATATTATGTATAACAGAGAGGAAAGTGGTACCATTACATAAAAATTCCATAAAAAACCATAAAAGAGTAAAATTAATGGAATTTTTGAATAAATATTATAAAATATACTTAGCTGATATTCAATCATAAACAATCCTAAATAAAAAGGGATTCAAAATTAAGTCATGCACCAAAAGTCCCATATTTATATGAATGAATCTGATCATTGTTCAAAATAAATAATGATTTATTATAAATGTATTCTATAAATATACTCATACATATCATAAACTATATTATTTACCTAAAAAATAGTATCACCTAGTTATTAACAATTTTTTATTAAAATAACTATTCTAAGTAATAACTAATGTCCATTACTTTCACGGTTTGTTTCAAAATTCATATCACTTATTTAGCGATCATGTTTCTATAATATATATTATGTGAATCATTTCATAAGTATAAAATATAAATTAATAACTATTCACATAATTCTGTGATGAAAAATTAATTACTTATTTTTTTGGAGATAGTAGTACGTATGTACCCACATGTGATCTTTAAATATTATGAAGGATTTAATGAAAGATAAATAATAATCTACATTTGAAAAATAAATTTTATATAATATATATCATATATATTCATTAAATTTAACATTATTACCATACATGTAAAATTAAAATGAAAAATAACAACATCGCTCCCTGGAGCTTGTAGTCCACACTTATGTATGCACAATTTTATCATTTTTTAATGGGTTAAAAAAAAGTAGAATAACCAGTTTCCGAAAATCATAATTTCCATTAATTAAATAAAATATAATGAATTAATTATTTTTTTAAATGGATACAATATATTTATAGGATTCATTATATAAAATCAAATTGAAAACGATCGTCTAAGGGTTACACCTCTTCATTGAGAAGACTTCTATAGATTATATAGTACCCCCAGGTTCTTGGTATGTAACCCTTTCTTGATGCATTTAATGGTTATAAAGGTTAGGGTGACAAATGGGAGTGTCAGGAGAACTTGGAATGAGTTTTGGGGAAAAATGGGAAGTCGCACGGGAGGCGCACAGTTTTTCTAAACCGTGCGGCGAAACAGTGCAGAGTTGGTATTGGAGGTAGTAGCTCCCACATGGTCGGTGCATGATTTGCCTAACCTTGTGGCCAAATATTGCATGAAGGGTGTCAGAGGTATTAGCTAACGCACGGTTAGCACACGGTTTGTCAAACTGTGAAAACTAATCGTGCGGCCACGTAAATGAGATCCTATACAAGTGGATCTCACGTGTTTTTGCCTCTAAGTGGATCATTGTTCCTCCTATGCGGCCCTAACTCAGGATTTTTGTTCTCCTAAGCTTAAAGAGGGTTATCCAATCATTTTGGAGGTGATCTGAAGGCTTCTCTTGACGAATCGAAGCCAGGTTCTTGAGGTATGTTATCATTCTTGTTTAGTTTCTCATATCTACTTATATTAACTTCTCCTCTTCTCTCAGTTTCTTATATATATGCCGGTTATGGGTAAATTTAAGTGTGTGGATTCCAAAAATGATGAGTTTTGGTCTTGGTTGTGTTAGGAGAAGATATCTAAGGAGGATACTTGGTGAATCAGCCCGGTTGTCTTGTGCATTCTCCGTTTGTTAGGGTTTTCGTCAAAACCATTGAGGTAGGTGGCTTCACTATAGATTCCTCATTCATATAACTGGATGGCTATATTTTAAATTGTTTTCCTTGATTGACATGGTTTGTTTATCTGTTGTGAAAGAATGGCTGAAACCCTTATTTAGTTACGGGTGATGGAAATTGTGTTTTTTTGGAAATTGTGTTTTTTTGGAAAGTGGCTGTTGAAGTAAATTTAAAATGGTAATTTTAAAATGGATATGGTTTTGCTACTTGAAATAAATGGTTTTCAATAAAAGGGTGATGCTTTATTGAATTGTTTTGAAAACACTTGGTTTTGGGCATGGGCTTTCATGGGTTGTGGTGTGTGTTCATATGCATTGGGATGGATAAGGGCGAGAAGAACCCCAATAGAAAATGGGTTGGACGGATAAGGGCAAGAAGTACCCCCATCAAAAGGGGAAGATAAGGTCATAAAGTACCCTCGTCAAGGTAGTTCACTAGGTGATGACTTTGTGGAAGGATAAGTCACCACTCGCGAGTATAGGGAGGACCAGGTTGCATGCATGGTTTGTTGTGTGGATTTGTGAATTTGAATGAATGTGAAAAATTGGAAATGGGAATTTGATTGGAATCTTAGCTTGGTTGCTTTTCTTGTGAAAGATGGTTTTTGATTGAAAATTGTTTGACCTGGAACATGTTTTATTGTGAACTGTTTTGGAATTGTTTTATATAAATGTGCTAACATGTTTTATCCTAGAGGAAGGGGTTAGGAGCTCATCGGGGAAAACCTACTGAGTTTCAATACTCACCCCCTTCTTTGGCATGTTGGTGCTTTTGCAGATGTCATATACCAAGATGTTGGCAAAGGTAAAGCATCACATGTTTATAGAACTACGTCGAGATGCTTGGGTTGGTTAGTGATGTTGGAGCATGGAGCTTGTAGAGCATGGAGTTGGGTTGTCGTCTTGTGGTCTTTTAGTTTGTCTTTTCGCTGTTTACTCTTATTTAGTATTGGTTTCTATCGTGGTACTCTTGGATGGTTATGAAAATATAAATGGTTGTGTTGTCTTAGTTTTATCATGCATCATTTAGTTAATTTGTTTAGTTATGGTTGTTTTCTTTGTGGTATGTTCTAAATGGGTAAATCGTCCCCCACTTGTTTTGAAACCCTTCGGAATTTATTGCCAGCCTTTGGGGCCATGGGGATGTCTCCTAAGGCCTAGTAATGACTAGTTGTACTCTGAAGCCAATGAGAATTGGTGGGTCATTACAAATGGTATCAGCTTGTTCGGTCCTTGCCTAACAGGTGGTCATCGATGTTCTTAGTCATGGAGTTGAAATTTCATCTATCCCTTGGGTTGGAATCTTATACAAGAGTAGGATTGTTGGAACATGAAATGTATAGAATAAAAGGATGTAACTAACCCGTTTTTGCTGAACATCATGTTTCCAGGGTGTTGGGTACATAAGTGTTTTGGATACACTTCTAGAATGTTGGAAATATTTTTTTTCATGGGTTTAGCCAATGAGATGCACATGACATGCATTATAGAGGAATGAATTCCCACTAAGATTGTATATCTCATTGTGAGGAATGAGTAAGGACTTTGTGCAAGGTGCCAATTTCTAAAAAATGCTGAAATTGTTTTCAATTAAAAAGATTTTGAAAATAGGATATTTGGAGTATTTTGAAAATGGTCTGATTTTCAAAAATCATGTGGGATGTTTTAAAAAATGGTTGAACATGGGAAAATATTGTTTTGAAAAAAAAGTGGTGATAGTTGATGTGATAGAATTTAAAATTATAAGCCTTCAGTTTCCAGGAAGTGAGACTAACAGCGTGCCTTTTTTGTACAGTAAATGACACCTATTAGGTGTCGTAGAAACCAAATGGAAGAGGCTGCAGAGAATGTGGTCTCACCAGAGCCACATGTGAACCAGAAGCCGGTCCGGAGTATCTCTCAAGCGTTCCAGGATGTGGACACGAGGAATCGGAGGTATGAGTCAAGGAATGTAGACCATTCCTTCCAGTTCAAGAAGCAGCATCAACCCATCTTTAATGGTGATTATGAAGTAGAAAGGGCGGAGGTGTGGCTGAGTAGGATGAATCGTATATTCTATTTCATCAGCACACCATCAGAACTGAATGTAAATTTGGCGACATATATGCTGGAGGATCTTGCACGACAGTGGTGGGAGCTAGTGGTGCAAGCTATGGTGGATCAAGGCCTGGGTTGGGAGGAATTTTAGGAATTGTTCAATAAACAATTCTATCCTTACACATTCAAGATATAAAGGACGATGAACTTTTCGGCCTAAAGTAAGAGAATCTATCTGTCACGGAGTATGCGGATAAATTCATGAATTTAGTGCGCTTTTCACTAGAAGTTTCTACAAGTTCATCATTGAAGGCATGCATCTTTGAATCAGGGTTGCGATAGGAGATTCGCTCGAAGATAGCTATGCTCTGTATTACGGATTATACAGATATGGTAAATAGAGGAACAATAGCTGAAAGAGATATATCGGGATTTATGGGAGGTGGAAGTATGATGATACCCATGGGAATGGGTGGGAACTCTAATGGTTGGAATAAGCGTAAGAGGGACACCTACATCCAAGGTGGGAGTGAGAATCAGAATCAGACGGCTTGATCAGTGAATCTTCCTCCACGACCCATGATGAAATCCAGATGTTTTAGATGTGGCTCGACTGATCACATAAAGAGATAGTGTACGAAGCAACCTAGAAAATGTCACAATTTCAAGCAGATGGGGCATCTACAGTGCTATTGTAGAAATATTTTGAGGTCAGGTTCACATGACACTTCCAAGCGTTGCAAGACTCGTATGCTTCGACATGACGAGGATAGAAGAGTCAGTCTCATCAGCATAACAAAGCTAGCCATGGTGATTCTTGAAATACCATGAAACCTCAACCAGGGAAATTTTAGCAAGGAAACATGGAGAACAGTGCAGCGACGAAGCAATCGTATGGAGCAGAGCAGATGATTGTTAATGATCAGGATGGACCATCAACCGTAAGAGGTACGATTCTTTTGAATTATCCCTTTGTGCAACTGTTTTTTGATACTGGTGCATCACATTCCTTCATTTCTTCTCTTGATATTGACTTGCTATGTTTATAACTAGAAATGATGCCTTCTGTCTTGAAACCGCAAACTTATCCTGGTGAAAGTGAATGTCATGCCTTCGAGTGTCGAGCATGTGCTATAACTGTTGATGGAGCTGAGCTGGAATGGGACTTCTCCATGTTGTATATGGATGTCTATGATGTAATCCTAAGTATGGATTGGTTGGAAAGGTTTAGGGATCACATAAATTGTTATGGGAGAACAGTTAGTTTTACGACTGAGGATGGCTTTAAGATTCTCTTCAGAGGAGAGTGGATGGTAAAGAAAGGTGCAATGAGCTGTTTGGAACCTATGGTGGGAATTATTTCTTACCAATTGGCAGCGTTGACTTTGGTATCATTGTAAGAGATCACGGAAAATAGTTTTCCAACTGTGGTGGATCAATTTCATGATGTTTTTCCTGAAAACTTCTTAGGGTTACCACCTATAAGAGAAGTGGAGTTTACGATTGATCTCCTCCAGGGTAATAGTCTTATCTCACTTCCATCTTATAAGATGGAACCAACATAGTTACGAGAATTAAAAGGGCAGTTAGAGGAGCGGGAAATCAAGGGTTTTATTCGGCCAATTGTGTCACCATGGGTAGAACAAGTTTTTTTTGTAACGAAAGTAGATAGAACATTGAGGATATGTGTGGATTATTGTAATCTTAACGAAGCTACGATATAGAATTGATACCCACATCCATGCATTGATGACCTGTTTGATTAATTGATGGGATCTCAGTGGTTCTCTAAGATTGACTTCCAGTCAAGATATCACTAGTTGTTAGTTCAGAAGGAGGATATTCTAAAGACAGCCTTCAGAAGCAAATATATCCACTCTGAATATGTAGTCGTGCCTTTTGGTCTAACGAATGCACAAGCAGTATTTATGTCATTGATGAATCAGATATTTTAGTGATATATGGATTATTTCATTGTGGTGTTTGTGGTAGACATATTGGTGTATTCAAGAACAAGGGATGATAATGAAAAACACTTGAAGACAGTGTTGAAAATCTTGAGAGACCATTAGTTGTATGCCAAATTATCAATTTTCAATTTTTGGATACAAGAGGTACACATTCTGGGACATGTTGATTCCGAGAAAGGTGTTTTAGTGGATCCAGAAAAGATAGAATCTGTTCTTTCTTGGCAACCACCGAAGAATGTCTTTGAAATACAAAGTTTTCTTCGTCTAGCTGCTTATTTCCGATGGTTTCTATGTGAATTCTCACAACTAAATTCACCTATGACAGCGTTGAAAAAGAATAACAGTGCATTGAAATGAACTAAGGAATGTCAGAGATCTTTTCAAGAGTTGAAAGTTCGCCTTACATCAGCAACCATCTTGATTTTGCTCAAATCCGGACTGGGGTACGTGGTGTATTTTAATGCTTCAGGATCTGGGTTGGGATGTGTTCTCATTCAAGGATACCATGTTGTTGCATATGGATAAGGGGAGTTGAGGGTGTATGAGAAACATTACCCAACACATGATTTGGAGTTGGTTGCAGTCATCCACGCTTTGAAAACATGGAGACACTATCCCTTTGGTGAGAAATTTTCTGTGATTACGGATCACATAAGCACGAAACACATTTTCTCATAGAGATATTTGAATCAGAGGTAGAGGAGATAGATGGAGTATCTTCAAATGTTCAGCATTGACATGATGTATACACCGGGTAAGGGAAATTCGGTGGCTGATGCATGAAGTAGGAAGTCATATACTCAGTTGGAGAAAGAAGCTTCAGATGAGCGGTAGTTGATGTCTGTCCTAGACGACATGCATACGGAATGTGAAGATGGAGAATATTTTGCAGTTTTTATTCCAGGTGTGCTTGTTCCTAATTTGGTGGAGATAATAAAGGAGTCACATGCATCATATGTAGACTGTATTGCAATGAGTTCAATACTCAATGGTGGGGAGACCATTGACGGATGGAGGCTGGATGGGAGTTCGGTTTTGAAGTTTCAAGTTTGTATATTTGTACCTTTAACTGCTAAGGAACAGCTCCTTCATGCTTACCACCATTAAATATGGGATGTATATCCGGGTACACAAATGTTTTATAAGGCGTTCAAGGCGCAGTTTTGGTGGAGTGGCATGAAATGAAAGGCAACTGAATTTGTTTCAAGGTGTTTAACTTGTCAGAAAGTTAAAGCAGAACACCAGAGACCAGCTGGTATGTTACAATCTTTACTTATTTCAGTGTGGAAATGGTATCAGATAGCAGTGGATTTTATTAGAGGTCTTCCAAGAACGGTCCGGAAACACGATGCCATTTGGGTGATAGTGGATCATCTAACCCAGTCGGCCCATTTAATCCCGATTCTTGAATCTCATATGGTGGAATATTTTTAAAAAATATACATCCAAGAAGTGGTAAAGAGGCATGGTGTACTTGTATCCATAGTATCTGATAGAGATCCAAGGTTCACATCTTGTTTTTGGAAATCATTACAGCAAGCCCTTCGGACTCGGTTGATGAAGAGCACGACGTATCATCCTCAGATGAATGGGCAATCCGAGCGGATGATAAAAACGCTGGAAGATGTGTTGTGGTATTGTGTAATGGATTTTGGGGGTTCATGGGAGGATCATAAACCCTTAGTGGAGTTCTCATACAATAACATCTATCAAGCCTCGATACGCATGGCTCTGTTTGAAACATTGTATTGGCGTCCTTGTCGTTCTCCACGATGCTGGGTGGAAATAGGTGAGACATCACTAGTTCGGCCGAGCCTTGTCCAAGAAACAACGGAGAAGATCCAGTAGATTATATTGAGGATGGAGACGGCACAGATTCGTCAGAAATCTTATGCGAATCATCGTCGAAGACCGTTGTCGTTTGTGGTGAGTGATCATGTATTTTTTAGAATCTCTCTGAGGCTTGGACATCATCGACTTGGGAAGTAGGGAAAATTATCTCCTCGATATATAGGCCCTTTTGAGATAATGGAATGGGTTGGTGAGGTGGAGTATCGGCTAGAATTACTACCATGGTTCAGTGTAGTGCATAATGTGTTCCATGTATCTGAGATGAAGAAGTATTAGCCCGATCCTGACCATGTGATCATATGGGATCACGTTGACCTAGAGCCGGATGCTTCATTGATACATATTCCGATATGGATTTTGGATAGGAAAGAGAAAGTCTTTCATGGGAAAAGCATCAGTCCAATGCGGGTTTTATGGCAGCATGGTCAGATTCGGGAAGAGACTTGGGAACACGAGAATGAAATGAAAGAGGAGTGGCCAAAACTCTTTTAGGAAAACGATGGTTTTCTATGTTCTGGGGACGAAAAGGGCAATGGTGGGGATAATGTAGTACCCCCAATTTCTAGTATGTATCCCTTTCTTGATGATTTTAATGGTTATAAAGTTAAGGGTGAAAAATGGGAGAGTCAGGAGAACTTGGAATGAGTTTTGGGGAAAAAAGGGAAGTCACACGGGAGGCACACAGTTTGTCTAAACCACGCGGCCAAACCTTGCAGTGTTGGTATTGGAGGCAGTAGCTCCCGCATGGGTGGAGCATAGTTTGTATAACAATGTGTCCAAACCATGCGAGAAGGGTGGAAGAGGCAGTAGCTAACTCATGGTTGGCGCACGGTTTGTCAAACCGTGCGAACTAACCATGCAACCACATAAACGAGATCCTATAAAAGTGGATATCACACGTTTTTGCCTCTATGTTGCTCATTTTTCCTTCTAAGCGGCCCTAACTCGGGATTTTGGTTCTCGTAAGGTCAATGAGGGTTCTCCTATCGTTTCGGAGGTGATCTGAAGGCTTCTCTTGATGAAACAAATCAGGATTCTTGAGGTATGTGATCGTTCTTGTTTGGTTTCTCAGATTTACTTAGATCCACTTCTCCTCTTCTCTCGGTTTCATAGATCTATGCCTGTTATGGGTAAATATAAGTGTGTGGATGCCAAATATGATGATGTTTAGTCTTGGTTGTGTTAGGAGAAGAGAGCTAAGGAGGATCCTTGGTGAATCGGTCCAGTTGTCTTGTGCATTCTCGGTTTGTTAGGGTTTTCATCAAAACCTTTGAGGTAGGTGGCTTCACTCTCGATTCCTCTTTCTTATAACATGATGGATTAGTTTCAAATTGTTTTCTTTGATTGACATGGTTTTTTATCTATTGTGAAATAATGGTTGAAACCCATTATTAGTAATGGGTGATGGAAATTGTGTGTTTTTGGAAAGTGGTTGTTGAAGTAATTTTAAAATGGCGATTTTAAATTGGCTATGGTTTTGCTTCTTGAAAGAAATGGTTTTCGATAAAAGGGTGATTCTTTATTGAATGGTTTTGATCACACCTGGTTTTGGTCATGGACTTTCATGGTTTGTGGTTTCTGTTCATATGCATTGGGATGGATAAGGGTTAGATGTACCCCCATCAAAATATTGTTGGGATGGATACGGGTGAGAAGTACCCCCATCAAAAGGGACATATAAGGTCGTGAAGTACCCCCGTGAAGGTACTTCACTAAGTGATGACTTAGTTGAAGGATAACTCACCACTCGCGAGTATAGGGAGGTCCAGGTTGCATGCATGGTTGGTTGTGTGGATTTGTGAACTGGAATAAATGTGCCAAATTGGAAATGGGAATTTTATTGGAAACATTGATTGGTTTCGTTTCTTGAGAAAAGATGGTTTTTGTTGGAAAATGGGTTGACATATAACTTTTTATATTATGAACTATTTTGGAATTTTTTATATAAATTGTTGTATATAAATGTGCTAACATGTTTTATCCTAGATGCATGGGTTGGGAAGTCATTGGGGAAAACCTACTGAGTTTCATTACTCACCCCCTTCTTTGGCACGATGGTGCTTTTTTAGATGTCATATAACTTGATGTTGAGAAAGGTATCAAATCACATGTTTATAGCACTACTTCATGATTCTTGGGCTAGTTCGTGATGTTGAAGCATGGAACTTATGGATCATTGAGTTGGGTTGTCGTCTTGTGGTATTTTAGTTTGTCTTTCCGCTGTTTACTCGGATTTAGTGTTGGTTTCCATCGTGGTACTCTTGGTTGGTTATGATAAAATAAATGGTTGTGTTGTCTTTGTTTTATCATGCATCATTTAATTGATTTGTTTAGTTATGGTTGTTGGCTCTGTGGTATGTTCTAAAAGGTTAAATCGTCCCCCACTTGTTTTAAAACCCTTCGGCAATTAAAGCCAGCCTTTGGTGCCTTGGGGATGTCTCTTAAGACCTAGTAATGACTTGTTGTACTCTTAAGCCAATGATAATTGGCGGGTCATTATCGATTCCACCTTAATCATTGATAAGATGCATTTTTGGAAAGGCCAGAATCACTAGGACGTGGTTATGGAATCTGGGATGATTTTAGGGTAGGTATTTTCTAATATATATTTCTCCAGCATTGTGATTCTGAAGGAGGGGAGGTGACCATTCATAAGGGATGGGAGTGTACTTCTTGAAATAACTTGATGTATTAAAATAATATAAATTAATTTTCATTGAAAACTAGATATAAATTAATATAAGTATAATATTATTTTATTTTTAATATAAATCATCCATTAAAATAATATTTTTAATTTTTTTTTCGTTTTTACCATTCTCTTAGTTTTGACCACCGATTAACCATTTTGACAATCACCGTCATATCATAGTTTTATACTATATGAGGGACAAGAATTATCCAATAAAAGGGAAAATGACACATAAATTTAAAAATATAGACATTTTATATCATATTTAATTCACCTACTAAATTATATGGTGTTAATTATTTTTAAATCATTTTAAAAAATAAAATTTACTATAAAATATCCTTAATATCTATTTTGGAACAATTCATTTAATTTCTCATTCAATAAGTATAAAAATAATGAAATAGAATATAAACCATTAAATAATAACTAAAATTTTATATTTATCTATAAAATTCATGGAAAACTATTACAAACTCAACCAAAGATAAATTAAGAGTTTTTATAATAATTTATTTTATTTTCCACTACATTCATAAGTAATGTGTTAGTGTTTTGTAAGCATTTAAGGTAATTATATTATTATTAAAAATTAAAAATAAATTAACCTCATGTAAGATCATTAAAATTTAAAATAACCATTTATAACTAAATTTATTATGTTTTTATATCTTTCAATAAAATATTATTGACATTAAAAGAAAAAAGTGATATTTTTTAAATTATTATTTACTTAAATATTATAACAATTACAATAAAAGTTCATTTGAAATAAATGGTCATATTTAAAATGTTTTTATTACTAAGGATTAAATAAAATAGGGGTTGGAATGTCCTTTATGCCTTATCACATTAGTATTAACATTAATTTACCCAATATACTTTTACTATTGTAATAAGCATTTATTATAGTCCATATTCATGTTGTCTAAAAATAAATGGTGCTGAATTTTAAAAAATATTGAACTCATAATTATTATTATGATATATATTTTTGAATATTTATTTTATTTATTTTTAAGTAATTAATTGGAGATAAAAATGTAAATAACAATGAATTTTTTTTTCATCAGAAAAGACCCTTTTAAGTATAAAAAATGTTTTATAAACAAATTACCCAAAAAATTGTTTCAAATAAAATTAATTATATTAATTATAATATTATTTAATTAATATTATATTTAAAACATTTTAAATAAATTTTACTTTTATGTTCTTGATACAAAAATACTATTTTGTATAACAATATGTATTTTTTACTATTCACATAGAAATAAATATTTTTAGAAATATAATAAAAAATCACATGAACATAAATTTTATAAGATGATATAAAAAATAATTGACTCTTTATCAAATAAAATTTGTAAAATTTTTATAAATTATTTATAATATTCTCTCAAAATAATGAATGAAAACCATTTTTGAAGGAAAAATATTTTTGAAGAATAATATAACATTACTAAAAATTATGTACTTAGTTATTTATAATTAATCGATAAATTTAAATTGATTATGTGCATTATATATATTTAATAATTTTTTAAATCTTATTTATTCCCTCTAATTCAATGATAAGGATAAAAATCTAAAATTAAATAATATGATTTCAATATTATTTCATAGGTACTTTAAACACAGTGTTTTATGTAATGAAATTTATCATAGAAGCTAAAATTAATATAGAAAACAATATGATAACATATTAGAGTTTTAAATTATACTCTTGTTAAATTGAATCTCGATAAAAATTATTTTACTTTAATATAGAAAAATGTGGATATATTTGTTTAATCATATAATCAGGTTCTAATGTAGCTTCCTCTAATTAATGGTTAAAAACAATTTACCAGCTGAGTGGTCTTTTTCATGAAAAAATAACTTCAAAATAAGAAATATTTGTTAGTGATTAGTCATATGGGAGATATTGGTCTAGTATTATGACCTCTAAGTTCAGTACATGTGAAGGATTAAATACTACTTCCTTTTGAGAGATATGTGGAACCCATCATGAACACATGTGAAATTTGAGGGATGATCAAAATGATAATAAATCATCCTGATGTGAGCAAAAATATCTAAAGGAGTGATATATGTAGGGTTCTTTTTTCCCTTCATTCCAAATCCCATTACCTTCTTCCATGGAATTATTCATAGGAATAACTTATCCACATATTCAAAATCAAAATATCAAAGATGATTTTAGCATGATTTTTTATACAATAGGATTCCATTATATAATGAAAATTGGATTTTTTTTATTTTTATCTATATCTATATCCAGTTTAGGTCCTAATAGATTTATTTATCTAATATCATCCAAACACATTGGATATCTTCAGTTCCTTACATAGAGGTCTTTATAAGTATGTTTGGACAACTTTATATTTTGGTTATAATTGTTTTAAATAAGTTATTATGTTGATTATGTTGAGAAAAGTAATGGTAATACAGATTGATGAATGTTATGTATGATGTTGAAAATCAGATCCAAAACCATTGATATGAAGACTGGACTCAACATCGTAATCAGAATCACTATTGTAATCTGGAATTCAGCCTCACAATACATAAGAATGTCCATTAGATTAAGATGATGTTTTTCAGGAAGAAAAGGTTCAACAGACTCAGCTAGGTAACAAAATGAGGTTCTGAAGACAATGATGAAGAGAATCAGATTATACAAGGACATAAATTAAATCTAACAATTCATTTCTATTTTGTAATTTTAACATTTCTTATGTTGTATGAAAACATGTGGTTCTATCTTGAAGAAAGAAAGGGGGATTTATGCTAATCTAATTGAGGTTTAGTTGAAAAGAACGAATCTACTGGAAGGGAGGAACGTTCTAATACATACCAATGAATGTTAGATGATACAAAATCTAGTCCTCAACATATTCCAATTCAATAAAAATTTCAATCTAATAATACACTGATTGTTAATAAGAAAGAAGAATGGTCTATATTTTCTATCTCAGTCCATCATAATGAGATTACCAGACATAGAATTCATTTAAGGACGATAAGGTTGATCAAAATGTGAATTTAAAAAGATTCTTTTTTTCAAAAAGTCCAAAAAATGATAAGATTAAAATATTCAGTGAAATATATTCTGCGAATAGTATTTTGAGAAAGAATGAAAATTAATAATTCAAGGCTACTAGAACCGGTCCATCAGACATGGTGAACCATCGATCCATCGTAATGGACTCTAATAACAATTCATATTACTGGTATCTTTTTTTGTAATGTCAATTGTTTTTATTAGAAGAAAACAATTTTTGTGATTTATTTTTGGGACCAATAAAAAGATAATAAATTGGCATATGTTGGTACCAAATAATTCAATGAAGAAGAAATGTTTTGTTGTGACCTAGATGAATAAAAAAATCAAATATAAATATATAATGTTGTCAACTATTTCATCAAGATAAATTATTTATTATTTTAAAATAGATGATGACTAAAAGAATATATAATCGGATATTTTTAATAATAGGTTCAAGATTCGTCGTATTGAAGTTGACACCATTTCAATGGAGCGATGTCAAGAGTGATAATTGGTCTAGAGAAAATAATAATAAGAATAAAACTATTTTGGAATATCTTTTGAAGTGTAGAAAAGATTTCATGAAGAGTTTGAGGAACATGAAAATGTGATGTCAAGGGGATATTAATATTTGAAGAATATTATTTCGTTTTTTCACAGTACTTAGTACAAAGCATCATAATGGGAAGAAATTTTTTTAACATGGTTATTTACTGAGAAACATATAGAAGAATTTATTTTTCACGACCCGTCCCAGTGGGTCCCGAGCCGCAACTCCCAAAGCCTGCCTCCAATAGGCCAAGGGATGGTGACTAGAACTGAGTAGGCATGCTACTAACGTGGGAGGCATTGCTTATAAACCTGTACACACTCACACACATCTCCAATCCCACACAGCTAAAAAGTAAATACTACTAATAATGGAAATGAATGCATACACTAAAAATATCAACCAACCGAGTACGACATGAAGTAATGTACAACAAGTGTAAAACCCTGGGCCAAAAGTACAAGCCCACCAAAAGAAAGTATATAAAAAAGTCCAAACTAGAAGGAAAGGTACTAGTACTACAATATGTAACCGTAGGAACACACCTTGGCCCACCTGATCTCACTATGAACCATTCGGTCCTAGTCCACCTAGAATCCTGTCAAAGGCTCGCTCGTCTGCACAAGACACAACACGTGCGGGCAAAGCTCGTGCAGGGGTGAGTATAACAATACCCAGTAGGACACCCCGAAACCACAAAGAAAATACAACTATGGAAAATACCACAAAGAAAGATACAGTCAGCTATACACAACATATGTCTACCGAACATATAACAAGAATATCCAGATATACTCATTCAAGATCGACTACTACAAAACCATCACTAAGATCTAGCTCGAAGATTCTACTAAGCACGCAACAAGGAGAACACACTCTTAGGTCTGAAGAGAGATATGAAGTACTCATTCAGGGAGAACACACTCCACAAGGACCTTGATAACATGATGCTTAGATGAGGATCACAACTAAGTCATGGGGTGATTTCCACAACTCAGTCTGAGCTAATCCACTAAGCATAGGATCAGCTCCTGGGTAATGTTGGTCTCGTCGATACCAAGAACTCTACCTAGGGTTCCAGGAATGAATAGAGGATCCGGCTCTAAGTCTCATAGAGGTGACTCCAACAACTATATTCAGGAAGTTCTGCTGAAAGGATCAAACTCATATGTAATGGAAATGATACCAGAACATTCATGGAAAAGACCAAGGGTACAAACCCTAAGAAAACTAGTCCAAGTCACAGAAGACAAGTGGATCAAGTCATTTAAGATAGTTTACACGGCGTGAAATATGGTTACATGTCATGTTCCTTGACCCAGAGTACTACCCATGTAAATGGCCTGTGTCATTCATTCAAGACGTGTAAAACCAAACTACACGGCGTGTAGAAAAACTACAAGCCATGTTCCTTGACCCCGGGTATTTCCCATGTAAACGGCCCATGTCATTCAGCTTGTTGGATAGAAATCAATTACACAACGTGTTGAATAATCACATGTCGTGTCCGATCACCTGTGGCTCGCCCCGTGTACGCTGGCCATGTGCCCGTACATGGTCTCTGTCTATGTCCATGTCGCCCACCCATGTACCAGTACACGGGGTATCCCATGTATTTGGCTGGGTCTGGCAGGGGAGGGGTAGACACGGCGTGTCCTTGGCCGTGTACCAAACCAATGTCCTTGTACTCCTGGAGTACACTTCAGGTGGACCGCTGACGAACACACGTCGTGTAGCCCATACTACACAACGTGTAGTCAGGAAAATTTTATGAAGCGTCATCTTCCTCCTTGCGCCTCGACCGATTATACGGATCATGATCCAACAATCCGATCATCAAGAAACTACAAATTTGGGGTCGTCTTACTACTAAGAAACCGATTCCGTCGGGTTCAGGCTCCTCATCGGCCTTGAAAGTGCATCCTGATCCATCCGCACGAAAATGCTCCAAGAATGGAAATTCCAAACCACATCGATTTGTCTGTTGTCGTCACTGTCACACCTCCAATAGGTCGTCTCAGTGTTGGAACTTGAATTTCATATCATTGCACCAACAAAAAAATGTGCAACGATCAATTTCCTCCCAGAACGCGTAGAACACACATGAAGAACGTGTAAGAACCGGGAGAGAAAAACACATCAATCTAGATGGATGAACCTCAATCGATGTTCGTGTCGATATTGGATTGTCACTGTTAGAAGGTTGAACGAAAACCAAAATAATTTCAATATTCAAATCCCCATGATTCCTACAAATATTCCATCCCACAAGAATGATCGATCCGCGAGATAATCTGTTCGAGGATTAGTCTTTGTTCATCGTGGAAATCAAAAACGGGGAATAAATCACAAACAAACATCCTACCTAGATTCCGTGGCATTTGTCGGTGATGATCCAGTAGCAGCGTCGTCGTCCCCATGTTGGGAGGTTTTCTCAAGAGCCTCTAGAGCCGCCAAGGGTTTCAGGGTTATGAGGTTTGTAACCCTGGACACTTGTTCCAACCATTAATTAAAATGATAAGGGATATATGTTGCAGCCGAATTAAATGACTTTGCTGCAGAAGAAAATATTTTATTAATCTTACGTCCCAAAAATTGGATTCCACCACCTACCTGCGCCGACTGATGTTAGACCTCCCCAAAGGTAAAATATTTGTTCTGAATGCAATGGTGCCCTCAGATTTATGATCCGAGCACCCATTTTGGAGTTATTCAACTTTTTCAGGAAAAACCCATGCACGCGTTATTAAATTATTAAGTTAAATTCAAAAATTTGTTCTGGACTCACCAGGCCGCGGAACTGCACGCCATCTCAGAGCTTGGTCTTGAAATAATTCCCATATAATATTAAAATAATACATGAAAAAATCCAGGACATTACACCACACCCACCTTAGGGCATTTATGTCCCCGAAAAGCCAAAACAAGGGCTACTCAAAAAGATTTGGGTACTGCACGCGAATCTGAGCCTCCCGCTCCCACGTGCTCTCCTGGAGATTCCCATGCTACCACCGAACACTCACCAAGGGAATAGCTCATCCATGAAGGATCTTCTCATATCGATCCTCGATCTCTACTGGGTACTCTGCAAAGGTTTCCCGATCATCGATGTCCAGCTCACCCAGTCGATAACCTGCAATGGATCATGCACGTTCTTCCGTAGCTATGACACATGGAAGACGTTGTGTACACAGTCCATTTGAGTAGGTAGAGCCAAGCGATATTCCACATCTCCAACTCTACTCATAATCTGAAAAGGGGCCACGAACCTCGGAGATATCTTTCCACCTTGGCCAAATCTCCGCAATCCCCGCCGAGGTGAGACCCAAATGAACACCTGGCCTCCTTCCATGAACTCCAAGGGCCTCCGCCTCTTATTGGCATAAGATTTTTTCTACTCCGTGCAGTCTTCATATGCTCCTAGATGACCTGCACCTTCTCTGTAGTAGCTCTCACCCTCTCTGGGCCCATGAGTGCTAACTCTCCCGGGTCAGTCCAACAATGTGGTGACCAACAAGGTCGCTTGTACAGAGACTCGAATGGTGCCATACCAATAGTGGAATGATAACTGTTGTTATAAGAAAATTATACCAGTGGTAGGTGATCTTCCCATCTATGACCGAAGTCAAGTATGCAAGCTCGAAGCATATCCTCCAGGACCTGGATGGTCAGCTATGTCTGACCATCAGTCTAGGGATTAAACGTTGTGCTTAGGCGTAACTGAGTCCCAAAAGCTTCCTATAATCCCTTCCAGAACCGGGATGTCAAATGAGCATCACGATCTAAGACAATTGTGGATGGAACTCTATGAAGTCTAACTATATCCTGCATTTAGAGGCGACCCATGCTCTCTACCTAACTCTAATCCCATATGGCTAAGAAGTGGGCCGACTTGGTGAGTCGATCGATGATCAGCCAGATGGCATCGTGTCTCCTGGACGTACGTGGTAATCCCATCATGAAGTCCATGGATATCACATCCCTCTTCTACTCTGGAACCTCAAGGGGCTGAGTCAAACCTACTGGCACCTGGTTCTCAGCCTTTACTTGATGACAAGTAAGGAACCGAGAGACAAACTCTAACACACCCTTCTTCATTCCTAGCCACCAATACTGATGTCAGAGGCTCTTGATACAACTTTGCTATGCCTGGATGCACCTGCAAAGGGGATGTATGGAACTCTCTCAGAACCACCTCCTACAACGTCACTGGTACTACCGTGCACCCTCTTAAAAGAACAACGTGCTCCCCACCTTCTGAATATCTATCACCAGCATCACCTATGGATATCTGAGCATGTAGAGTTTCATAGGTATAATCTTTGCGTTGTGCTTCCTGGACTCGCTGTAAGAGTGGTGGGGTAACAACCATCGACTGATGGTAAGCTCTCTCATCTTCATCCATGAAGGATAACTGTAAAGAGGCCAAATTCCCCAGTGCCTCATCCAGCAACTACGAACTGGATTTCCTACTAAGAGCATCTTCCACCACATTACCCATTCTTTGAGTATAAACGATATCAAAGTCGTAATCCTGGAAGAACTCAATCCATCGCCTCTGTCTCAAATTTAGATCCTTCTGCGAAAAGAAATATCTGAGAGTCTCATGATCAGAGTAGACGGTAAACAGGTCACCCATCAGGTAGTACCGCCACATCTTCAATGAGAAGACTACTGCTGCCAACTCAAGATCATGGGGTTCATAGTTCTGATCGTGTAGCCTCAACTGACGTGAGGCATAGGCAATCACTACTTGACACTACATCAATACACAACCAAGCCTGGTTTGTGATGCGTGACAGAACACTACGTACTTGACACCATCCTCCGATAATCTCAAGATCGGGGCGCTCCTCAGACTCTATCTCAACTGCCGGAAAGCCTGATGGCATCTCTCAGTCCATACAAAAGGCTTTCCCTTTCGGTTCAAAGCATTCATGGGTGCTGGAATGATGGAGAAATCAAGGATGAATCTACGATAGTAGCCTGCCAACCCAAGGAAAATCCGCACCTCCGTCACGCTCTGGGGTGGCTCCCATGCTTGAACGGCCTCCACCTTGGCTGGGTCCACTGCTACACCATCTGCTGAGATAACGTGTCCCATAAAATGGACCTCCTGTAACTAGAACTGACATTTCAAGAGTTTCCCATATAACTGGTTCTCCTAGATTGTGTCTAGAACCATCCTTAGGTGTATCACCTGCTCCTCCTTGAACAGAGAGTACACAAGGATATGGTTGATGAAGACCACTACAAAACGATCTAGGTAGGGCTAAAAGATCCGGTTCACGAGTCCCATGAACAACATCAGGGCATTCATCATTCCGAAAGGGAATCACCAAGTACTCATAGTGACCATAGTGACATCTGAAAGCCATCTTCGGTATATCCTCCACCCGTAATCACAACTGGTGATAGCCTGATCATAGATAAACCTTAGAGAACCATTGTGCCCCTCTCAACCGGTCGAAGAGGTCATCGATCCTTGGTAGGGATACTGGTTCTTCACTGTCACCTTATTCTAGCGCTGGTAATCCACACATATCCTTAAGCTCCCGTCCTTGGCAAACAACACTGGGGATTCCCATGGTGAAATGCTGGGTCTCACAAATCCCTTCTTCTGCAAGTCGTCCAGCTACACCCTCAGGTCACGAAGCTCTGCATGATCCATCCGATATACTGATGCTGATATCGGTGTTGTCCTGGGTTGCAACTCAATGCAGATGTATATCTCCCGAAGGGGAGGTGGCCTAGGGACATCCTTTGGAAAGATGTTATCATACTCATCCACTACTGCTGGAAACTAGAAACTCATAACATCTGCTGTGCCAAGGGCTAGGCTAGCCAGCTGATGTGAAATTGGTTGTGCCCTCCTATGCACAATTCCATCCTGCACTGCATGGGTCTCTCTTTCACCAAAAAAAGAGAACCTCGTTCCATCACTACGGACACACCGCACCCTTTTCCTAAAACCGTCAATATGGGCCTGAACTGTGGATAGCCAATCCATTCCAAGAATGACATCGCAAGGCCTTGACGCTAACACCACGAGGTTCTAACCAAAACTCTCACCTATAAGAGTCTGTTCACACTATTTATAGAGGTGTGTGATCTCTAAATCTTCTCCAGTCGGTGTTTCTAAGTGTAAGGGTCGAGTCAATGGCTCAACAGGAATCATAAGGTCTTGAACAAGATTAGCATCCAGAAAGGAATGACTAGAACCTTTGTCCATGAGTACGACAACCAAAGTGGAAAAGACACAGATAATACCTCTATTCATTCCGGGAGTACCTAGGTCATAAGCCTCTGCCGCCTGTAGCTGTCCTTGCCTCTTTCCACCAGCTCCCTGAGCCTGGGGTGGACCTCCTGGGGGTGGTGGTGGTAAACGATCAAAACGTCGACCATCTCCAGCTACTCTCCCAGCTCCCTTACCACGTCCGCAGCCCCACGGATTTGTCTGCTCCACACACAGCCTCTTCCTCGGTGGTCCATCCACTACTCCCGTGTCAGTAGTATGGAGGGTTGGAAAATATCGAGCAAGATGTCCCCCGCCATCAGATGAGTAGCATCATCTATCTCGAGGTTGGATGGATGTGCCCTGTGAACCCTATATGGTAGATCCCCTGTCATGGGATCTCCTCAGAAAATGTCTCCCACGCCTAGGTCTCCGACGTCGGCTCCCTGCTGCCAAGGTCTCTGCTCCAGCTCGCCCACTACTGACATCTGTCGGTTGTCTCTACTCTTCTAAGAAGCTCTTGAGCACCAGAGCCCGCTCGAGCACCCCGGCATAAGTAGGAATTCTCATGGGGATGATTCTAGCTCAGATATCTCTGCGCAATCCCCGCTCCAAATTCCGTGCTCTTAAGTACTGATCTCTAACCATATCCATCGAGTACCGCAAGGGGTCGGTAAATCTCGATGAATAGTCAGCCACCATCATGGTTCCCTGCTGGAGCTGAAGAAGCTCTTGTATACATACTGATCTCAGTGTAACCGGTGAAAACTCCTCTCTGAAGAGACACTCAAACTACGACCATGCAAGTGTCACCTCATCGTGGTTCGGGATAACCAAACTCCAACATCGTCTTGCTGAGCCCTGCAGAAGGCTCACTGCCAGGATCACCATCTGGTTTGCTGGTGTCCTGACCAAACAGAAGCCTCTGGCCACTTCCTCAAGCTAGTCCTCTACTGCATGAGGGTAAGGCTCCCCTCAAAATAGGAGGGGTCCCTGTCTCTAAAACTCATGGAGTGCGCTCAGCCTATGCTACTCTTCCATTGGTACAGTAGGCACTAAAAACTGCTCCAAAGGTGGCGGGATAACTAGCACACCCCGGGTGGTAAAACTGGGGGATCCGGTCCCTGTATCGAGGCTTCATCACTAAGGGGGTCATCCTCGTGATCGAGCTGCTGGATCCTAGCGAGTGCGCATCGTAGAAGAATCCTGTTAAAGAAACAAGATGTAGCTCAGTCAGTGAGTATATCTAGAGAGCTGACTCAAGAAGGAAATGGAAACCACAACTCATTCCTATATGATTTATGTACCATTGTTATCCCTTTAAACTATTGTTCTCATGTTCCGAGTTGAAAAGCAAGTTAACAGAGTCCTTGTGTATGGATACGTCAACCTCCTGCTCCAACACCGGGGTCCCTGGCCTGAAAGCCGAATTCAAAACACATAACACTACTACATCAAACCAACTCACAATCTCTCGGTCCTAAGGTAGAACCGACCACCTCTGATACCACTATGTCACGACCCATCCCATTGGGGCCCGAGTTTCAAATCCCCAAGCACACCTCCAATAGGCCAGGGGTTGGTGACTAGCACCGAGTTGGCATGGTACTAAGATGGGAGGCATTGCCTATAAACATGTACACATGCACACACATCTCCAAGCCCACAAAACTGAAAAGTAAAAACTACTAAAAATGGAAATGCATGCATACACTAAAAATATCAACCAATAGAGTACGACAGGAAGTGAAGTACATCAAGTGTAAAACCCTGGGCAAAAAGTACAATCCCACCAAAAGAAAGTATGTAACAAAGTCCAACCTATACGGAAATGTATTGGTACTACAATCTGTAGCCGTATGAACACAACTCGGCCCGCCTGATCTCACTGAGCATTGTTCGGTCCTGGTCCACCTAGAATCCTATCAAAGGCTCGCTCGTCTGCACAAGACACGACACATGCAGGAAAAGCCTGTGTGGGGGTGAGTATAACAATAACTAGTCAGTCACCCTGAAACCATAAAAGAAATAAAAACAAGGGAAAATACCACAAATAAAGATACAATCATCTCTATATAGCATTTGTCTACTGAACATATAACAAGAATATTCCGATATACTCATACACGATCGACTACCACGAAACCATCACTAAGATCAAGCTCGAAGATTCCACTAAGCATACAAAAAGGATAACACACTCCTAGGTCTGAAGAGAGATACAAATTAATCAATCTGGGAGAACACACTCCACAAGTACCTTGAGATCATGATGCTCAGAGGAGGATCACAACCAAGTCATGGGGTGATTCCGATAGCTTAGTCTGAGCTAATCCGCTAAGAAGAGGATCAGAGCCCAGGTAAAGTTGGTCTCGTCGATTCCAAGAACTCTACCTAGGGTTCTAGGAATTAATAGAGGATCCGGTTCTAAGTCTCACATAGGGGATTCCAACAACTCTATTTAGGATGTTCTGCTAAAGGGATCATACTCCTATGTAATGGAAATGATACCAGAACCTTCAGGGAAAATACTAGGGTAAGATCTCTAAGAAAACTAGTCCAACACAAAGAATAAAAGTGGCTCAAGTCATTTAATATAGGTTACATGGCGTGTAATATGGTTACATGACGTGTTCCTTGACCCCGAGTACTGCTCGTGTAAACAGTCCGTGTCATTCCTTCAAGCTGTGTAAAACCAAACTACACGGTGTGTAGAAAAAGTACATGCCATGTTCCTTGACCCCGGGTACTGCTCGTGTAAAGGGCCTATGTCATTCGGCTTGTTGGATAGAAATTAACTACATGACATGTTGAATAATCACACACCGTGTCTGAGCACCTGGGGATCACCCTGTGTACGCTGGCCATGTACCCGTACACGGTCTCTGTCCGTGTCCATGTCGCCTGCCCGTGTACCAGTACACGGGGTATCCCGTGTATCTGATCAGGTCTGGCTAGGGAGGGGTATACACGACGTGTCCTTGGCCGTGTACCCAACCCATATCGTTTTACTCCCAGAGTACACGCTAGGTGGTCCGCCGATGAACACATGCCGTGTAGGCCATACTACACGGCGTGTTGTTGGGAAAATTTCCAGAAGCGTCATCTTCCTCCTCGTGCCTCGACCGATTCTCCAGATCTTGATCCAACCATCTGATCATCACAAAACTCCGGATTTGGGGTCGTCTCACCCCTACGAAACCGATTCTATCGGTTTCGGGCTCTCGATCGGCCATGATAGCGTGTCCCCATCCATTCGCATGCAAACAATCGAAGAACGGAAATTCCAAACCACATCGATTTGACCGCCGCCATTGCCGTCACACCTCTAATAGGCTGTCTCGGTGTTGGATCTTGAATTTTAGATCGTTGCGCCAACAAAAGAATGTGCAACGGTTGACTTCCTCCAAGAATACATAGAACACACACGAAGAACACGTAAGAATTGGGAGAAAAAAACAAAACAATCAATAGGGATGAACTTCGATCGATGTTCGTGTCGATCTTGGTTCTTCACCATTATAAGGTTTAAAGAAAACCAAAATAATTTAAAGAATCGAATCCCCATGATTCCCGCAAATATCCCATCCCGCAAGAATGATCGATCCACGACCAAATCTGTTCGTGGATTAGTCCGAGTTCATCGTGGAAATCAAAAATGGGAAAGAAATCACAATAAAAAATCCTACCTGGATTCCGTGGTGTTCTTCTGCGATGATCCGGTCGCTGCGTCGTCATCGTCGCGTTGGGAGGTTTTCTCCAGAGCCTCCAGAGCCACCATGGGTTTCAGGGTTATGAGGTTTGTAACTCTAGACCCTTAATACAACCTTTAATTAAAATGGTAAGTGATATCAGTTGCAGAAGATTTAAAAGATTTCTCTAAAGAATAAAATATTTTTATTTAAATATTTTATTACTCTAACGTCCCAAAAACTGGATTCCACCACCTACCTGCACAGGCCGATGTTTGGCCTCGTCTAAGGTAAAACCGCAGTTCCGAACGCAATGGTGCCCTCATATTTCTGATCTGACCACCCATTCAGGAGTTATTCCACTTTTTTAGTAAAATCGCACGCGCATGTTAATAATTTATTAAATTAAATTCAAACATTTGTCCCGGGCTCACCGGGCCTCGGAACTGCACGCCGTCTCAGAGTCTGGTCTTGAAATAAATCCCATATAATATTACTGTAATACATAAAAAAATCCATTACATTATTATACTCAACATAACGATAAATCAGGATGGGGAGGTGGATTGTAAATAACTGTAGAGAAATTTATTGATATGTCTCCATAACATATTTTTTTCATGTTGTCCAGGGAAATTAGTTTGACCAATTCCTTCCACTAGAATAATTAAATATTAATTAAAATATTAAATCAGATAGAAGTTTTTTAGGAAAATAAAGTTAGTTGATGTCATCAAGAATATTCAAGAAGATTCGAGATGAGTTTATATAAATTAAATAAGTAAAATATGTATCCATAATTAATGATAGATTTATATGTTTGTGAATTTTTTTCAGTGGAACATTTTTTGATAATCCCACCAAACCGATTTTTGGGTTAATTATAAAAGGATAATGTACTTTGTACTTCCCCAATAAGAGAAATATGTGAGGATTAAGAGAGAGAATCTTCATTGTAAATGGGGGAAGATGTTTTTGGATTGATCTACTCCTGATTATTTTTTCTTGGTAGATGAAAATAAAGGAGAACAAACAAGATCATATTCAGTGTTTCAGTATTGAAATTATAAATCATTCTAAGGTTTATAGACTCAAATAGATGTGGTTTATAATTGTTTTAGTCATATTTTGATATAGTGTTTTATGAGACTAATCATATGGACATGAGATTGATATTTGGAAATTAGAAAGGGAGTTATTACAAAATTTAGAAGAAGATCATGCCTACATCTTGGTAAGAAATTGAAGAATTTTTTGGAAGATATTATTTGAGAAAGTCGATCCGGAAGCATCGTAACAGGTCTATTACAAAAATTTCATTACATCATATGTACTACAAAGAGAACACACACTTTTGTTTTGAACATAGTGATACATGAGTTTAAAGAAATATCATACTCCTTTTACTTCACAAAAATTTATTTTTTCTAGGTGGTTGTGTGGTATTGGATATTATCCAAACCATACGAACGATTTGGATACTTGTGTTGACTAGATAACCCTATTAGTTCTTATGTACATATGTATGTGTGTTTTTTTATTTTCATCAATCTTACAAATCATTAACAGGAGGCGAATATTTTTTCAAAATTATGTAAACCCAAGAGAAAATGATATCATATATTCACCCCTCCCAACTCTGTGATACTTGATCAGGGATGGACACTAACAATTGTATTAGAGAAATGGTTCCCTTCATTTTCTCTTTACTTATGTTTAGAAGGAGATGATGTGATGAAGAATCGGAATGTTTTGAATATTAAGGGTATTCAGATATTATGTAATTGTAATTATTATATCAAGATTGGTAGAATGTTTACATATCTTATGTCCAATGAGTATGATGATTTAAAATCTACTAGAGATGGTTTTATACCTCATAATGAGATTTTTCCTCTTACAAAAGCTGATAGAAAAACATGATAAAGATGTAAGATCTAAAAATTATTTACCCTCATCACTTTATAAAAGTGATATTCTGAGTGTAAAAAGTGTTTCCACTACCAAAGGTAAGTAGTGTAGTTTGAAAACATTTGTGATGGAAACATAAATGTGATGAAGGAAAAATTAACAATTTAGAGATTGATGTTTGTAGAGAATAATATGGGTGTGTATGAATATATTGGTGACTTCTTTAATAGGGTAAATATTATTTTCAACACTATTATATGTATTGGTGAATAGTTTAATTAATCTAATATTTTTTAAAAGATTGTGAGAATTAGTTTTGACAAGTTTGATACAATGGTTTCATCATTTGAGGATAGAGATATGAAAAAATTATCTCTCGATGATTTCATTGAACTACCCTTACTTATCCCATGAGAAGGGAACACTTTATGATTGTCAAAAAAATATGATATATGAATGTCATTTGGGGATACAAAAAATAAATCAATGAAGATTATTGTTGAAAAATAAAAAGGAGAATTTGATTATGAAATTGAGTTATGTAAAAATGTTCATGAAAATGTTTCCCTTTATTCTAGAAATTCGAACATATATGTATGATATTTTAACAAGAAACATCCCATAATAGTTTTTAGATATAGATCCATTAAGAAATGTTTTTCCAATTTTCCACAAATAGGTGATAAAAAAGTACTTGATGATGAATAATGTGATGAAAAATAAATAATGAAAAGAATTTTATAGGAGAAAAAATTTGATAATGAAAAATTATAGTCTATGAAGATAAAATAGAATTTCTCTAAACCCAAAAAGAGAAATATTTTGTTCATGAATTTTTATAGTGAGAAATTTACAAATAGAGGTTAATAAAACACGCTTACTGCAATAGTTAATGAGTATTTTTTTTTCATAAAGTGAAAGTAGTCGATATGAAAAGGAAACCATTAAATAGAAATATAAAAAATATATTGGGAGGGTGGTGAGAATAATTATATTTAATGAGTTATTAATAATGAATTTAGAAGTAGTAGTTCAAAAGAACAAGAAACTCAATTATAATTTAATCATAATGAATAATGAAAAAATGTTTGTGGAAGATTGGGATGCTAGATAATGAAACCAGAATTTTGAAAAGTGAAAAATTTGAAACTAACAAAAAATAATTTGTTCCTGATGATAACATGTTTATGGTGAAAAATATTGAAGATAGGAATAAATATAAAATGGGAAAAAAGAATCATATTGATAATTTGGAAGTTATTCATAATGTAGAAGATGAATATTTGGATATTTTCCAAACAAAAATTTCTAATTCAGAACAATGGATTAAACGTTTCAATTTCTGTATCTCCAAGGATGGTGAAATATATAAAAATGGGAAAACTGTGAAGGATCAAATGTTACCATAAAGGGTTAAAAAGAGCGTAGAAATTGTTCATATGAAAAATAATGATGTAAAATTATTTAATGTATAAATAATGAAAGTCACAATGTAATATGTTTCTAAAAATTCATAGTCCAAAAAAATTTATATTTCTTATGTTTCTGAGAAGAATGAAATGAAGACTGAGCTGAAAAAGTAGTTTCCAGATGGGAATAGAAAGGTTGGTGGTGAAAAATGTTCTAAAAATAAAGAAAAGCGGATTGTTGAAAAATATGATCACAAACACTATATAGTATGATGGTTTCAGGGGAACAAAATTTTTTTCTAGATATATAAGGTATTTTGGTGGATTCAGACATAAAAAAAATATGTGATGGTTTATTCTACATTATTATTCCATGAAATAAAATTTCCAATGTTTATGGGGGTTTTATGATGAGAAAATAAGATTTAATGTTTCTAAAAAGTTTGTGGAACCATGAATGAATGTTTAAATCATAAATAAATTTGCACAAAAATCATGAAAAAATAAAATTTTAAAAGAATACAAGTACTTTAAGAATGTCACGAAATGTAAATAATTTGAGAAAGAATATAATAAATTATCATTTATTTTTTTAGAAAACAGATTCCTTGTATAGAAAGACAAAATAATCACATAAATCGGTAGAAAAAGGAGAGAAAAATGAATTATGTAGATGTAAGAAGAGTTGATAAAAGATATCAAAAGGTTTTTGTTTTATTATTCAGAAAATATGTTACATATGTGGTCAAGAAGAGAAGGTTTCCAAAAATATCTCAACTATCTTACCATCTCATGAAAAATACATGAAGAATATGTCTATTAATAATTGTGACAAAGATGTTACTACAGATGAGAAGAAGTTGAGAGGCTCCTCAGTAGATTGCATATATTAGACAAAAGTTTTTAGAGAACCTGATATGGATAAAAAATGTAAGAAAACACATACAATGAATAATCCAAGAAAATGTATAAAACTTCATGACAGGGAGAGTACTCTCAGTTAGATTTTTTCTTCTAAAAAATAATTAAGATTTCCATTTATTCCAGGAATTTTTGTATAGTTGAATAAGTCAAAATAAAAAACATGTTTTTGTTGAATATCTTACTATTATTACAAAATATAGTATTGAGTTTTTAAAATATATCTATTTTTTGGAATGTTTTTTATTCAAAAAAACATTATTATATGATTTTTGGGATGGGTAAAGTTTAATTTTATCTTAATTTTTTTTTCAAATATTACTGCATTCATGAGAATGTTGATGAAAACATGAAAAGTTATTTCATCAATGTTTTGTAACCGAAAACATTGATAAAATTGACTGTAATCTCTTTTATTCTTCACCGAGTTATCCCATGTAGATTTAGAGTTGTTTAGTTAAAGGATATTTGTTATGAAACTCATTCTATACATATGTTCTCCTGAAGAAGAATTTCATCTTTCTTAGTTGAAATGATCCATCCTTTTAAATTTTATTTCTAATAAGGGAGGAAAATTATCAGGATTTCCCCTTTGAATTTGATTTTCAAAGATGAGGTGAGAATTGAAATAGGGGATAAAAATGAAATAGGGGGAGATAAAATAAATAGGGGAAAAGTAATTAAATTTGGTAAATTAAATGTGTGATTATAAAATAATGGAATGATGTTTATGTGGTTAAGGTGGGTAATAACAAAAAATACACTGGGAGATATAATTAGGCCCATGTTTCATTTTGGTTTTATTTTTTGTTAATAGATAAATTTTTGATTATTTTGAGAATTGTAATGGAAATTATGATTGAAAATATTTTTCTGTGAAGCTGAGAAACAGATCTAGAACAATCGACATGAATATTGGAATCACCATCATAACCGAACTTACAATCATCTTTAGGATTTTAGACTCATAAATCTTGAGTAAGTCAATTTCATTGGAAATATTATTGCTCGATGAAAAGGCTTCGAAGACTCACCGTGGTAATAGATTGAGGTTCTGATCATATTGAGGAATGGAATTAGATTTTACATGGATATGATGTAAATATGATAATATTTTTTAATTTATAATTCTCACATATCATAGGTTTTCTGAAATCATTTGGTGCTAGCTTGGTCAAATAAATTTGGATTTCATCAAATCCGTTTCATGTTTTGTTGAAAATAAAGAAGATTCTATAAGGGTAAAATATTATAATACATTCCAATTAATGTCATACGATGTTTATGTTTATCTTTAACTTATTAATATTCATTAAAAAAGTCATGCTTACGGAAAAAAGATTGAATATGAAAGAAAAAAGACAAAGCATTCTGGTCTCATCCCATCGGAATGAGATTAACAAGAAAAGAATGTTTTTTAATGGGTGAAATGACTGATTAGAACATGATGTGATGATTTTTTTTCATCCCAATTAGACAAAAAAATCCATGAGAAACAAATATTCATGGAAATATATTGTGTGAATAATATTCATAAAAGGAAATAAGCTACTGAAGTCGAAGATGATAGAACTAGTCCATACGATGTGGTGTACCACATATCTATCATATTAGATTTTAACAATGATGCATATTATTTTTATGTTGAATATATCAAATAAAATGTTTTTATGAAAGGTATAATTTTTGGTGGGTGATTTTTGGGACACATAAAAACTGATGAAATTGAGATATTTTGGCATTAATGAATTCCGAGAAGAAGAAAAAGAAATTGTGACCTAAATGAAGAATAATATTAGAGATCAATCATCAATTTAGTTGACCATTTATTCCAGATGTATTTTTTGGTTGTTTTCAAATGGATCAAGACCAAAAGAATATAAAAACTGATATATATATATATATATATATATATAACAATTGTGTTAAGAGACATCATGTTGATGTTGAAAATGTTTCATTATAGTGACATAGAGACCAATAATCCCTCTCCAGAAAAGAATATGAAGAATATTATTTTTGGTATTTTTTATATGTTAATGAAAACATTCATGATTTATTTGAAATATATGAAAGATTATATTAAGGGGAGATTAAATTATAAAAAATATTATTTCCTTTTTTTATCTATTTTAATGGACAATTATAATAGGAAGACATATATTTGTTACATTTGGGATGGTGTAAAATATTAAATAATCTACTATCCTAATAATAATGAGGAAATAAAAATGGGAAGATAATATTCCTATATTTTCTGACAAATATAATGAGATGTCCTTAATTTTGATTTGTTTCCAACTGGGTTAAGAAAATTTGAGGGATGAAATGCTTCCATCATAATGAATTAATTATAATGGAATATCTAAAATAGACCGAATTATATTATGAAGTATGATATGAGATAAAGCCATTATAATATTCAAGAAGATTCTAAAAGAGTTGAGATTCATTTAAGAAGCGAAATAGATATTCATAATTAAAGGGAAATTGATATTTCAGTGAATTTTATTGAGTGAGAAAGAATCAGAATCCTGACAAAAACTCTATTTGGTAACCTATAAATGGAATTTTTTTTACATTCCTCACACAATTATTGTGCTGAATGTAGAGAGAGATGCTCCAAATATTTAGGGAGAAGAATTTGTTATATTAATATATTGTTTATAGTTTTCTCAAGATAGGTGAAGAAGAAATGACAAGAGACCAAATTATATTTAGAGTTTCCAAATAAGAATGAAAAATAAGGCCTGGATTTTTAGACTCCAAAAGAAGTGGTTTATAATTATTTTAGTCATATTTTGATTGTGTATTTTATCGAACCAAGTCATATGACATTGAAATCAGACTACTAAATTAGATTGGGAGTCATTATGAAGTCCAGAAGATGTTATTTCTTTCTTATATGTAAGGAAGTGAATACTTTTTTTGATGATATTCTTTTTGAATGTTGGTCACATTGCACCGTAAACTTAATTTTATAAAAATTGTATTTTAACCTTTTTTCTAGAAAGAGAACACAAACTGTTGTATTTATCATAGTGTTACTCCATTGTGAGGGAATAACATAATTATTTTATTCTATACAAAAAGATTTTTTTCTAGTGGATTGTGCGGTAAAAATATGAAGGACATAACTATTCTTGTTAGATAGTAAACCTTGTAAATTCTTGTGTTCATTTAGATGTGTGTTTATTTAATTTTAGGAAAGGTAACAACTATTTAATAGGATGTGAAGGATATATCAATATTATGTTAGAATAATGTTATCAAATATTCACACCTATCCCTCTCTGGGATATTTGATCACGGATGGACACTATCAAAAGATCCATCTAAATCCATGGGTAAAATCCATTACTGTAAGAAAACAAAACTATTTTTAGGCATTGACCCCAAACACAATTAATTTGAATAGAAAATATATTTTAATACCCTATGAGGTTTGAATTTTTATCTTAGACTAACATTCAATCTACAGTTGAAAAGTAGTACTTAAATCCAACTCTCAATCTTGATCTGGCTGAAGACATCACCAAAACATCAAGATAACTTTATATCCTAATTAGATTCAATATAATATGGAACTCTTTTATATATCACTAATTTTTTAACATATAAGTAGGAAATATGATGAATATTGAAATATAATCTATAAGAACAGAAGTTTACTGGATTCATAAGGTGATTGACAATAAAAAAATATCATTGTACCCTTTATATTTTTTAGGGTATTTCAATGATGAAATCTATAATAATGTTTTCTTATTTCCATTATGGTATGGGTAACAATTATGAAATCCCATTATAACTATTTATCATATACGTAACATGTAGACATGCCACACATAGAGAAACACACTCTATGATACCTCTTTTCATGTTGTCCCACTAGAAATATTCATTCAGATCTCTATATGTAAAGACATGGAAATTTCGAGGAATTATTTTTCATAAATACTTTGGAATTTTACAAGTCTGTGGATTCTGACTGGACCTAATTCGGAGGACCGGTGTGCCCAAGAATCAATTTCTGGTGTTTAGCTCGGGTACGTTCAGTATACGAACGAGCGGGTATTTCTATCTTTTGAACCGGTGCTCGGATTTTAAATCCGAGGGCACGCTGAATTCGCAACGCCAGTAATTGCTTAAGGGGACCTTTACTGTATTTACGTTTGTGCGGGAAGAGATGTTAAAAATTGTGGATTAAATAAGAAGTGAATAAAAATGTGGAACAATTTTTAATCTATATCTAAGTGTTTATATCCTACATGGGGGTGTTGGGGTGGGCCCCTAACTACCCATGTGAGGATATTTGTGAGGTGGGGCCCACACGAGCCCCAACCCATCACATTCCCTGAAACCCCTGAAACCTCCCATTACACTCCTTTTTTAATGCTGATACCTCCCTTGAATTTAATTGATTAACTCTTCCTCTCCCCTCACTCCCTCATTAAAACATTCCAACCTATCACTTACTTAATTAGACAAGTCATGGTTTAATTAATTAATTGAATTGGAATTTGAATTTTGTAAATTTGAATGCATGGCATGATTTAAAAAAATAAGTGGAAGACTTATTTTATTTTTGGTTGGGCTTGTTGTGTAGAGATTTTTGGGAGAGAGCTATAGCGTTTTGAAGAACGCTTCATCTCCTTTTTTGAAGAACGCCAACTCTCCGATGAAGAACTTTGACTCGGCGAACCCTGATCACCCATTCCCTTCTTCCTATGCGACAAGGGAGTAGACACCAATTCGGGATCTCGCCAATGACATCTTGCCATATAATCTTCTCTCCATGACAAAAGACGACACGATGCTTCCTCCTCAGGCGCTTTTCGTTGTCGCTTACGGAACCTCATCTCGCGACGCTGTTAACCACGACACCGACGTTTGACATCGATTAATGAGGTAGGGGTTATGTTCAATTTTAATGGATTAAAATTGTTCTTTGGTTTTTCATTGAGCATCCCGTTTACCTTGTCCATTTGCTATCGCTTTACGCGGATGGCGTGGGCCAAATGAACATGGACTGATGACCCTCAATGGAACTTGTTTATTTTATTTAGAATTGGGAAGAAAAGGCAGAGGAGGCACTACACTATCACGCCATGCCAGGAACTTGAAAAAAGAGGCTGGCTCCATCACGCCGGTTGTGTGGGAAGAACCGTGACCCGCTATACAGGCCGCTTCGGTGGAAGAACCGCCCGGCCCGTCGCCCGGCCGGGCGAAGAGGAGGCGCGACGCCAGAAGGGCGCCGCGCGAGAGGACCGGCCGGCCCGTCGGCCGGCCGGGCAGAGCTGGACCACGACGCCAGGTTGGCGCCACACTGGAGGATTGGTGGCCCGCCCATGCGGGTTGCGTGCACAGAAGACTGGCCGGTGTAGCCAGCCGGTTTGGGGAAGGGCACCGTTGCCGGTGCAGAAAACCGGGGGGGGGGGGGGGGGGGGGCTCCCCCTGAAAACCCGCTCAGTTTCGGCCGATCCAATGGACCAGCCGTCCGAGCAAGCCGGGCCGCGCCACTTCGGGCTGAGTTGATTATTTTCTTTGGACTGGTATGATACCCCTGTTGGGTCGGACACGTCATGCTGGGTCAATCTGACCCGTCACCCAATGGGCTAAATCGGTCGGGGCCGTTATTCACTTAAACGTGAATAACATAAGGACCGCGCGTCCGATCGACGCGCCCTCTGCAGAAATGGGACTCTTTCGATGAGAAGTTCCTTTTGCGATACACTAAGTGATATTTTGAGGAATTTGGATATCGGCTATGTTAGAAACGAGCGTATTTCTAACCAGGCCCCTGGGTCGGAAAAGCCAATATCTCTCAGACCGGGCGTCCAATTGATACGCCGTCTATTGAGTTGAGTTCCTATTGACGAGGCGGAACATTGGGATACATCAATGCTAGATTTTGTGACACTTGATGTATCGACCCCCTTGGCTTGTGGAGCGGACCCTCCTAGAATCGAGCGTGTTGTGTGCAGAAACCCTAGAGATAGCTGCGACTGCGACGACGATGCCGACTGTACTTGGATCCTACTTTGGTTCGGTAGCGAGAATGAATGTACATGGATCATCCATGGGTTCAGATGCGATGACGACTGTACTTGGATCCTACGTGTGTTCGACAGCAATGGTTACTGTACTACGATCATACGTGGGTTCGACAGCGACGACTTCTATACTTGGATCCTACGTGGGTTTGGCAGGGAAGATGATTCAGAGGCTACATCTATTATCTCCACCCATCTTCATGAGTAGTATACCTGTGTGAGATGAATCTTCACTTTCAATCAATATCATCGATATGATTGACTTACTTTCCTGTGTGGACTGGGATGTGATTTCCGGTGTGGATTGAGTTCTACTTGGGCTCTTGAGTTAGAGCCGAACTGGATTTGATGACTTAAGTATATGTATGGGAATATACCTATGTAGATTTGGTTGATACTTCATGTTTATATCTTTCCTTTGTGGTGTATCCATTATGGATTCTAGGAGAACATCGGGAGTCTCGATGTCAATAATAAGTATCGTATACTCACCCTTTCACGGGCTATGCCCGCACTATGTTGTGTTGGATGCAGACAACAGACAACACTGATCGAGGTGGAGTCTTATGGAGCGGGATGGTTCCTGGAGGTGGACCACATGGCGGGATGTACACGGAGTGGACGACTGGACCTGAGGAGATGAGGAGACCACTTGTACCCACCCTTCAGGTGGGATATCCGAAGAACGACTCAATGGTTGCTGGTTTACTTTAATACATCAGTTCTTTCTTTACTTTTTTACTTTACTTTCAGTTGGGTTTGTATTCTGGCCCATTTACATTCCAGCACTTACTTTTGTACTCATTTTATTTAGTGTTTACTTCAACTTATGTACTCTGTTGTGTTTTTTACTTATATAAAGGAAATTCCTTACCTTTTATCTGGATTTACGCCTTTGGTGCTAGTCACCAGCCCCTGGCATATAGAAGGCTGGCTTGGGGTAGTCACAGAACGAGCCCCTAGGATGGGTCATGACAAATTGGTATCATAGGAGTCAGTTCTACTGTAAAACTTAGGAATATGATAATTTCTTTATGTGAAGCAATAGAGTTTAAGCATATTGAGTGTGGTTATCAGTCCAGTGAGTCCAGTGTTGCTGTGGCAGCCGACGTATCCATACACTAGGACCCTGACTTCTGATTTCTGATGTAGTACACGAAAAAATTTATCTCATGTGTGTTTTAAAAGTTTTCTTAGTGATTAAATTATTTTAGCTCACTAGGTATACTGTATTAACTGTGGCACACCTGTTTCTTTTCAGAATGGCCCCACGATGGAAGCCATCTAGGGTTCTTAGTTACGTGCGAGATGGAAGCCCATCGGGCGACGAGGCCTCGGTACAGGGCCCCATTACAGCAGAGGCACTAGCGGTACCTCTACCCGCTGGGCCACCGATACCACCAGCCATAGCAGCGGAGAGTGCACGCCGTCTGAGTGCACTGCACAAGTTTCAACGAATGTGGCCACCCAGGTTCCGCGGAGAGACGGACCCTTAGGCATAAGGGTTGTCTAGAGGCTATTTTCAGAGTATTCAGTTTGGTAGGGACACTAGCAGATCTTATGTTGATCCTTTCCGTGAGTCTCTTGCACGCAGAAGCATGTAGATGGTGGAGCCTAATGCTCCAGGTGCACGATGAGGCATCTCTACTTTAGAGGGACTTCGAGAGCCTCTTTCGCTCGGAGTTCGTTACACCCAACCTCCGTGTGGTGCAAATACAGGAGTTACTACAATTGCGGCAAGGCGGAATGACAGTAGCCCAGTACTCGGAGAGATTTACCGACCTCTCACGCTACTCCACGTACATGGTACGAGACCCATTCTTCCAGGCCCAGACCTTCGAGAAGGAACTGAGGCATGAGATCAGGTCTTTGATGACCTCCCTCAGCATTCCGACACAGACATGAGTACTAGAGAGAGACCTTTTGTGGAGAGATTCCTTGTTGAGCCTACGCCAGCAGCGAGGCCTACCGTAGGGCGACATGTAGCAGAGTCTTCTGCAGCCGGTAGTAGACAGATTTCACAAAGGTCCAAGCGGACCAGGCCATCAGGTGGGTGACCTCAGGATATTGGTTTGGAGGTGTAGGGCACATGCATCAGAGCCAGTCATACGAGAGGTAGATCGTGCTATGCATGCGGCGGGTAGGGCCACATGGCTCGGGACTGCCAGACCCACTATGAAGAGGAGCAACAGACGGTTGAGTGACCACACAGGAAGATGCAGATGTTTGACTGTGGTGGTCTGCAGGGAGAAGACAGATGAGGCAGAGAAGCTCGACGAGCAGTGGGTGGTGGGCGATGCATTGAGGCACTACTACCACCACCACCAGGAGGTCCACCACGACAATAGGGAGCTGGCAGACAGAGGCAGGCTTAGCATCAGGCAATGGAGGCTTACGACCATGGTGCACCTGAGAAGATTATAGGTACTATCTGTGTCTACTCCACCCTTTCTGTAGTTCTTATAGACACAGGAGCGAGTCATTATTTTTTGCCGCTGCCCTTGTTCAGAGCTCTAAGATTCCGACAGAGCCGTTGGCTCGATCTTTATGGCTAGAGACTCTTACAAGATTATACTCGATGATTACACACTAGTTCTGGCAGTGTGAGATTACTCTAGGAGGCGATAGATTCAACTGGGATCTTCTTGTAGCGGCGTTGAGGCTTTATGAAGTCATCTTGGGTATGGAATGGTTATCTAAAGTCCATGCCTAGATTGACTGTGTTAGGCGCAAAATGTGGTGTGTCCACATAGATGTGAGAATGTTCACCTTCACCGGCGACAAGGGAGAATTTGCAGCACATGATGGACTTACGCAGAGGAGAGGGCAGCTGATCAGACATCAGTGGGCTAGTATCATTCTCAGAGTAGTTGATCTATGGAGTCTGAGTTTTCCTGTTGTGGTGGATCAGTTTGCCGATGATTCCCATGATGATGTTCAAGGAATACCTCATTGAAGAGAGGTATACTTCTATATTGACCTATACCCTAGGACAACACTGATATCTACACTAGCATATCGGATGGCTCTCGCTGAGCTTCGTGAGCTACGGGTACAGCTGGTGGACTTGAAGGAAAAGGGATTCATCCGACCTAGTGTTTCATCCAGGGCTTCTCCGAATTTATTTGAAAAGAAGGTGGATGGGAGCTTACGACTATGTGTCCACTAATTTTGACTGAATCAGGTGACCGTAAAAAACAAGTATCCACTCTCGAGGATTGATGAACTCTTTGATCAGCTTAAGAGAGCATGATAGTTCTCGAAGACAGACCTCCGGTCAAGCTATCACCAGCTCAGAGTTCGAGACGAGGATCTGCAGAAGACGACCTTCAGGTGTCGGTATGGCCACTATGTGTTCTTGGTTATGCCATTCGGCGTAAACAATGCTCTAGCAGTGTTCATGAGTCTCATGAACATGATATTCTAGCCTTACCTCGATCAATTTTTCGAAGTCTTTATCGACGATATACTGATTTACTCGACTACTAAAGAGGAGCATGCCTACCACTTGGGGGTTGTACTGGACACACTCAGAGAGCACCAACTTTATGGTAAGCTCTCTAATTGGCAGTTCTAGATTCAAGAGGTCCACTTCATGGGGCACGTAATATCTGAGGTGGGAGTTAATGTGGATCCTGTGATGATCGAGGTAGTACTTGCATGGGAGCCACCTAGGAGCGTGACAGAGTTGCGGAGTTTCCTATGTCTGGCTAGGTACTATCTGAGATTTGTGCTAGACTTCTCCAGAGTTGTAGCACCGCTTTTAGCTTTGATGAAAAATGGGAAACCCTTTGTATGGTCAGATAGATGTCAGTAGAGCTTCTAGGAGTTGAGACAGAGATTGACCAGTGCGCCCATCTTGAGGCTACCATACGAGGGCGTAAGGTACGTAGTTTACTGCGATGCCCTAGGGATCAGGCTTGGGTGTGTCCTGATGTAGGAGCAGGTAGTGATCGCTTATGGTTCACGATTGTTGAGGCAACATGAGCAGAACTAAACTACCCATGACCTCGATTTAGCAGCAGTGGTCTTCACCTTGAAGATGTGGCGGCACTATCTGATGGGAGAGTGCTTTAAAGTCTACTCTGACCACCATAGTCTCAGGTACATCTTCTCGCAGAAGGAACTGAACCTGAGACAATGGAGATGGATTGAGTTCCTCCCGGACTATGAATTTGAGAGAGTCTATACTCTTGGGAAGGGGTATGTATTAGTCGATGCTCTCTGTAGGAGATTGAGCATTCAACTACTTGGAGAGGCGACGAAGCAACTAGCTGCATTACAGACATCCTTCATGGATAGAGATGGATCATCCTTTCTAATGTCACTTACAGTCACTCCTCCACTACATCATCGGGTCAGAGAGGCATAGAATGGGGACATTGACTGTGAGACATGACATGCACAGATATCCACAGGAAAAGCACCTAATGGATTTTCTGTAGGAGGAGAGCATGTCATCCTCATCAGGGGATGTACCATGGTACCAGTTGTACTGCAGGAGGAAGTGCTGAGGGAGTTTCACACTTCCCCTATTACGGTACATCCAGGAGTGGCGAATATGTAACAGGATCTCAGATGGCAGAACTGGTGGCCGAGTATGAAGAAGGTTGTGGCAGAGTTCATTTCACGATGCCCCACCTTCCATCGAGTGAAGGTGGAGCACCAGGTTTCGACAGGCTTGGTACAACCCTTAGAGGTCCCGGAGTGGAAGTTGGACGGGATATCCATGGATTTAGTGATGGGGCTCCCTCATACCTCCAGAGGTCATGAATCCATCTGAGTGATTGTCGACCAACTCACCAAGTCAGCCCACTTCATACCTATCGGAGAATAGGGCTCAATTGAGAGCTTGGGATGCCTCTAGGTTCAAGAGATCGTACGGCTTAATGATGTTCCATCATCTATTGTCTCCGATCGAGATGCTCGCTTTACTTCCTGGCTATGGAAGGGGTTGCTAGAGGCTTTTGGGATGCAGCTACGCCAGAGTACCTCCTTTCATCCTCAGACAAATGGCCAGATGGGGAGGACCATTCAGACACTCGAGGACATGCTCTGTGCATGTGTCCATGACTTTGGTCACAGCTGGGAGGATCAACTACCCCTAGAGGTGTTTGCGTACAACAACAGCTACCACTCCTCCATCGAGATGGCACCATACGAGGAATTGTACGACCGACCATGCAGATCACCTCTGTGCTGCACTGACCCATGGGAGTCAGCACTTGTAGGTCCAAAGATGGTCCAGGCTACGATGGAGAAGGTGCAGATCTTCCAGTAGTGGATGAAGACTGCACAGAGTAGACAAAAGTCCGATGCTGATTGGAGGCGGAGACCACTAGAGTTCGAGGATGGAGACCACGTTTTCTTACGGGTCTCACCTCGACGTGGATTACGGATATTTAGCCGGGGTGGAAATTTATCTCTGCTCTTTATCAGACCTTTCCAGGTTCTTAGCAGGGTAGGCGAGGTGGCTTATCTCCTGGCCCTTACACCTCAGTTGCACCGGGTACACAACATCTTCCAGGTATCTCAGCAGAGGAGATACGTGCATGACCCAACACATATCATTGATCACGGGGAGCTGGACATCGATGATGGGGCGACATATGAAGATGTCCTGGTGGAGATCGAGGATTGACATGAGCGGGTCCTATGTGGATGGTCGATTCCTCTTGTGCACATTCATTGTTAGCACGAGAACCTCCAGGAGAGCACATGGGAGAGGTAGGCTCAAATGCATGCATAGTACCCAAGTTTGTTTCCCTAGATTATGACATAGCTTTACGGGGACGTAAATACCTGAGGTGGGAGTAATGTAATGTCCCAGAAATTTCAAGGATTTTTTTTCTTAAATACATTGGAATTTTACCGATCTGTGGCTTCTGACAAAACGTGATTCCGAGGCCCGGTGTGCCGAGAATCAATTTCTCAAGTTTAGCTCTGGTACATTTTGTAAAAGAATGAGCATGTTTTTCTATCTTTTGAACCGGGGCTTGGAATTAAAATCTGAGGGCACCAATGAATTCGCAACACCAATAATTGCTTAAGGGGACCTTTACCATAGTTGAGTTTGTACGGGAGGAGAAGTTAAAAATTTTGGATTAAATAAAATGTGAATAAAAATGTGGAACATTTTTTATTCTATATCGAAGTGGTTATATCCTACATGGGGGAGTTGGGGTGGGACCCTAAGTACCCATGTGAGGATATTTTTGAGGTGGGTCCCACATGATCCCCAACCCTTCATATTCCCTAAAACCCCTAAAACCTACCATTAAATTCCTTTGTTTAATGTTGACACCTCCGTTGAATTTATTTGAGTAACTATTCCTCTCCCCTCTCTCCCTCATTAAAATATTCCATCCTATCATTTAATTAATTAGAAAACTCATGGATTAATTAATTAAGTGAATTGGAATTTGAATTTTGTAAATTTGAATGCATGGCATGATTTAATAAAATAAGGAGAACCCTTATTTTATTATTGGATGGGATTGTTGTGTTGAGATTTTGGTGAGAGAGCTCTAGAGTTTTGAAGAACGCTTCATCTCCTTTGTTGAAGAACGCCAAATATCTGCTGAAGAACATTTACTCAGCGACCTCAGATTCTCCATTCCCGTCTTCCTCCACGATAAGGGAGGAGACACTGACACGGGATCTCACCAACGACGTCTCGCCTTATAATCTTCTCTCCTTGAAAAAAGAGGAGACCCTGCTTCCTCCTCAGGTGCTCTACATCATCAATTATAGAACCTCATCTCGCGACTCTATCTACCGCGACTCCGAAGTTTGACATCAATTATCGAGTTATGCATTATGTTCAATTTTAATGGATTAAAATTGTGTTTTGGTTTGTCGTTGAGCATCTTGTTTACATCAGCCATTTTCTATCGCTTTATGCGGAGGGCGCGGGCCGAACGAACACGGCCCGACGACCCTCCATTGAACATGTTTATTTTATTTAGAATTGGCAGGCAAAGGCAGAGGAGGCATGACGCCATCACGTCATGCTGGGAACGCGACAAAGGAGGCTGGTGCCGTCGTTCCAGTTGTCCGGGAAGAACCGCGGCCTGCTACATGGTCCGCTTCGGTGGAAGAACCGGCCGGCCAGTCTTCCAGCCGGGCAGAGCTGGACCACGATACCAGGTGGGCGCCGCACTGTAGGATTGGTGGCCCACCCATGCGAAACGTGTGCGCAGATGACCGGCCCGTCTAGTAGACCGGTTTGGGGAAGGGTGGCGCCGCCGCTGCGGAAAACCGGGGGGGGGGGGGGGTGAGCCCCCAACCCCCTTGAAACCCACTCGGCTAGCCGGCAGAGCCAGCCGGGCCGTGCCAGGCCGGGCCGAGCCACTCCGCGCCATGTTGGGCCGGGTCTCGCTACTTCAGGCCAGGACGCGTTCCTTTGGGCCGAGTTTAGTATTTTCTTCAGACTGATCTGACACCCCTGCTGGGTTGGACCCATCAAACTGGATCAATCCGACCCGTCGGCCCACTGGGGTAAACAGGTCAAGCCCATTATTCACTTAAATGTGAATAAATTAAGGACCGCACGTCCGATCGACACACCGTCTATGGAACTGGGACTATTTAGATGAGATGGTCCTTTTGAGATATTCTATGTGTGTTTTGGATGAATTTGGATATCGGCCGGGTTAGAAACGAGCGTATTTCTAACCGGTCACCTGGAACGGAAAAGCCAATATCTCTCAGACCTGGCGTCCGATTGATGCGCCGTCTATTGCGTTGAGTTCCTATTGACGAGACAGAACATTGGGATTCATCAACTCTAGACATCATGACAGTTGATGTATCGACCCCCTTGGCTCGTGGAGTGGAACCTCCCGGAATCGAGCATGATTTGTGCAGGAACCATAGAGCTGGTTGCGACTGCGACGACGATGACGACTGTACTTGGATCCTACGTGGGTTCGGTAGTGAGGATGACTGTACTTGGATCCTCCATGGGTTCGACAGTGATGGTGACAGTACTTGGATCCTATGTGGTTTTGGCAGTGATTGTTACTGTACTAGGATCCTATGTGTGTTCGGCAGCGATGATTTATGTACTTGGATTCTATGTGGGTTCGGCAAGGAAGTTGATTCAGAGGCTACATCTATCATCTCCACCACTCTTCATGAGTAGTATACCTGTTTGAGTTGAGTCTTGACTTTCAATCAATATCCTTGATATGATTGACTTACATTCCTGTGTAGACTGGGTAGTGCCTTCCTGTGTGGACTGGGTTGTACTAGGGCTCTTGAGTTGGAGCCGAACTGGAATTGATGACTTAGGTATATGTATGGGAATATAACAAAGTAGACTTGGTCAATACTTCATGTTTATATCTTTCCTTTATGGTATATACTATATGGATTTCGGGAGACCATTGAGAGTCTCAGGGTCCCTACTGAGTATCGTATACTCACCCATGCATGGGCTATGCCCGCACTACATTGTGTTGGATGCAGACGACAGAAAACACTGATCGAGGTGGAGTCTTCTGGAGCGGGACGGTACCTGGAGGTGGACCACTTGGTAGGTCGTACATGGAGCGGATGACCAGACCCGAGGAGCTGAGGAGACCATTTGTACCCATCCTTCAGGTGGGATGTCTGGAGGACGACTTAGTGGTTGCTGGTTTACTTTACTGCAGTTGTTCTTTCTTTACTGTTGTACTGTACTTTCAGTTGGGTTTGTATTCTGGCCCATATACTTTCCATCACTTACTTTTGTACTCAGTTTACTTAGTGTTTACTTCATCTTGCATACTCTATTGTGTTTTTTTACTTGTATAAAGGCAATGTCTTCCCTTTTATTGGGATTTACGCCTTTATTGCAAGTCTCCCACCCCTGGCCTATGGAAGGCGGGCTTGGGGTAGTCACGACACGGGCCCCGAGGACGGGTCGTGACACTATACATATTCACTCATAAAATAATTTATCTAGATAAGAAAAATATGGGATAAATATAACATTTTTATCCTCAATGTTGGTTTTAAATTTGAAAATACCAGTTTTTTTAACATTATCTTTCCATCATAATAATGCTTAATGTCTAGAATTTTCTTGATCTTCTTATGTAGTTACACTTAATTATTTTAATCCTTTTTAATCATAAAATGGATATATGGTTTGACATTCATCTCAGAAAGATAGTATTTTTTTATTTTCATTAAGATTTCAAGTTATATTATTTCATAATCCATATGTATTGGATCATGTAAAATTATAGTCAAGGAAAACTATAATGGTCATTCCAACTCAATTCATTAGCCACCCCTTCCAACGGTGATAATGTATTGAGAAGTCATGATCAAAAATTAATTCTCACCAAATTCTCTATAAAATAATAATCATATTATATTTTATTATATAATTCCCAAATTTATGATCCATACATACATATATATATAAATATATATACATATATTTCACTCAATTGAATATAAAGATAAGTCCTCCAAATCGTTAATGAAAATATTACTGATTTCAACTCCCAATCATGATTAGTATAATATCTACTATGTATTTTATATTATTTTGTGATATATTCTATCACCATATCATTTTTCTTGAAAAATCATATCATTCTATAAATTTAGGCAACACTATATATAAAATAACCTTATCCACTACATGGAAGTGTGACCAAAGGTGCACTGACCCAACTTCATTTTAGTTCATTCAAATTATCTTCACATTCATCATTCCACATGAATGTTACCTACCCCATCTTCAAATTTTTAGTGGATTATATAATCATAAAAAATATTTCACAATGAATTGCTAGTATCTAAGTAAACCAATAAAACTATATATTATTGCAACAACGGTTGGTCTAGGACATTGGTCTATAATTTTTATATTTTAAGGACTCACTAAAATATACTCACCTGAGATTATTTATCCAATGAATATAACTTTATAAATTCAAAAATAAATCGTTGTATATTTTTCATTAAAATAATCCTTCTTTAGATGTTTTGGTAAAATTATCAAGTGATATTAAGTTTCTTTTGTACTATAATAAAATCATCTATAATGTCTACAAAAAACAGATCAAGGTAATATATAAAGACAATACTGATTAAATCCAAGAATATAGTTGGTGAAATAGAATATCCAAATTACATCACTATAAAATCATAATTAATATAACTTATAAAAATTATTTCTTTTTTATTTATTCTCTATTAAACTAAACTAATGATACCCATTATGAAGATCACTTTTGGTAAAATATTCTAATCCCCATAATTGATCGAACAAATCGTTAATACGAAGAAGAGGATACTTATTTTTGAATGTGATCATTTTATGTTCCAAATAATCAATGAAAATATGAATTGGCCCATTATTAATCATAAAAAAGAATATGTGCAGCCCATGGGAACTCATAATGTAATATTAGTCACTAATTAATATTATCCTACTGATACATCTTTTATTCATGAAAATTAGTTGGGTCCATTCTATACGGACTATTTGAAATATGTGAAGCACTAGGTATGAGTTCTATTAAAAATTCAACCACAAAATTTAGTGGAATACAAGTCAATTCAAGAAGAATGACTTCAATAAACTCATATTCAGAAGAAAAAAAATGCAACATATAGATTATAACCAACGATATATGATAGGAATATGTGATGTTTAAATATTATGTCCCACAAGATAGAATTAATTTCCATTGTATGTTCATATTCTTCCTTGTATTAAAAAAATTTCATAAGATTATTAAGAATATAAAATGTGAATTTCATTCCGTAGAAGCCGACATGTGTTTGATGTAATTAAACCGATTATATTCATATAATAACATAAAATTTAGTAAATTTTGAATCACAATATTTATAGGAAGTACATTCCCCCAAACATCAATTAGAGTGGAACTATAAGCTTGATATATGACCATTATTCCATTAATATTTTTCAATACTAATTCAATATCTAATGATTTGGGATATGATTTAACATTCCTTGATAATTTTATTGATATCCATTAATTAATATAACAAATATCAAATATTTTACATTAATATTTTACCATAGATATTACCTATTTAACTTAATCGTTTTATCATTAATTCCATACTGAAACATAAATGGGGTTTTCAATATCAAACATAAATACTACTGTAGCAACGATGGGAATTGTAGAGGAAGAAGGTCACTATAGTGGCGGTAGGGCACTATAGTAGTGGTGGGAATTGTGTGGTACTGTAGTAGGTGATTACTATAGTAGTACTATTCACAGAATGGGCCTCGGGCCAAAAAGTTGGGCCTATGGGCCATGTAATGGGCTAAATGCCCACTGGGACTTTTGGATATTTATTGGGTCCCCCACCACATGGTTAAAGAGGTCTTTGCTTTGCTTTAAAAATAAATGAAGCTTCATCCCCTGCCTTTTAAAAAATAATTATCATAAAATAATTTTCGTAGGATGTCTAAATCATTATACTTTCTTCTCAATCACTAGATCCTTTGGTTTATCATAGTTTATCTATGTAATTAACAAAAATATAGAATATTAAATTATATATAAATTTTTCAATAGTGTTTTCAATAAAATTTTATATCCCTAATATATAAATATTGACAAATCCATACTTTGATACCAACTCAATTTACCAATGAATTTCACATATAAATATTATATCATTTTAGAAAAATACTGAATATATAACATTATGATGTATGTTAAGACAATAAATCCTTAGAGTCTTATGATACTAGATACATAAATATCATATTTATGTTCATTATTCATCATATCTTGTATGGTTCTTCTCATTGTATACCCTTCATGAAAACCCCTACTAGAAACCATTCTTCATAACATAGCGAATGTAAACATAAGAAACATTGAGTGTAAATGCTCAATGATGTATATTTGGGGAGATATTAATGGATGACTATAAGAAAACACAAGATACAAATATGGGTATGAGTTGATGATCATAACATAAAAAATTCATACCTAATTAATTAATTTTCAAAATAATGATTCATCTCATAAAATTGGTCATTTAAAAATACATAAATCATAATAGTAATAAAACATTATATATAAATGGTGAAGTATTAGTTCATATCCTTATAATTTCATAAATTAATTTTCTTATTATATTAATAGAAACAATTTCATATGTCAATAAAAACTACTAGGCCCATAAAATCATATTCGATAAGGAATAAACACTAGTTTCCCATATCATAATGGATTATACAACATCACATATTTCCTATAGTTGATCAAATATCCATCCATATCTTCCATTTTTGATTGAGTAAATAAAATCATTTACCATAATTATCTATTTATAAATAATAAATAACTAATTCATTAGATATCTATATAATTTCTGTCTCACCCATCACATAAAAAAACCATAGATTAGTGTAACCCAAGAATATAAAATATTCCACTTATCTTGATGACATAACCTAGGGAATAGATAAAAGATTAAAAAATAATCATAATCATAAACCATATTGATAAATAACAGTGATGGTATCTCTTTATCTAATCCCAGTAAATCATATTTAACATAATGTTTGGTACCATAAATAATGATTCCTTTAAAAGATCAAATGAATTTTTATTAAAGAAAATACCATTTTTATTTTGAAATCGCATCTTTAAAATATGAATGTTTACAAAATATTATGGAATAAAATTTCATTTAATATAACAATGGAAAATTGTAAAAGAATCTTCAAATTATTGACCAGTAATGAAGATGGTCAATTCTGTTCATTCAATTTATTTTTTTAAAAAATATTCCCTTTACTTCTTTAAGAAAAAGATGAGAGTGCCTTGTTTAAAAAATTACATGAATATTCATTTGAAAAATTTATATAAATCGTTAAAAATGGATGAAAATAATTTAAAAATTATATGGGTAATATTGTAAATTTCTTGAAATCATTTCAATGAAAAACATACAATGTATAAAAAAATTCATCACCAATGAGGAAATAAATTATATTGTACTAAAAAATATTATCTAATATTTTAAATAAAAATTGAAGAAAATCATAATTTTATTGAATATTACATTAATAAATACTGTATATGAAAAAAAATTATTAGGGAAATATAATAAAATTTACGTAAGATAAATTCAGACAAAAAAAATCCTTATTAAAATATAATTGAAACCTAAATACCTTATCTCAAGTATCGCCATTGTTTGTATGAATTTAAAATTACTATATAATTAATATAGATTATTAATTTTTTAAAAAAAAAATACAATTATGATATATGATAAAATAAATTTTTTATTTATAACATCTTATCTCCCATTTATTAACAATTTATTATTAAAATCAATATTATCCATGAAAACTACTATGTTTTTAAAATCACGTTTTTTTGGAAGTCTTGATCCTTAGACATTTATCATGGATAGATAAAATTGATAATATAATTAATTTCATGAGTCTCATATATACTTTTATAGTAATTAATATATAGTGGTGATGAAAAATGAATTTCATAACTTCTTGGAGAGGGTACTCTTTACGTACACATGAGCAGTGTCATAATTTTTCCGTGAATAGAAGGAAGGAAATGAAAATAATAATTAACCTTTACATAATAAATATTATATCATATATTTAATATATATTTATTAAATTCATGCATATTACTATCAGTGTAAAAATAAATTAAAAAAAGAATCTCATTTTATTGGGGTGGTGATTGTCCACACATACACTTGAGTTGTGATGTCATTTCAAATAGATTAGAAGAGAGTAGAGAATAAATTTTCAATAATCATAATTGAAATTCAGTATATATTATTTTATGAATTAAATTTTTTATAATAAGAACGATTTATTTATATTAGGTATAACAAGAAATATTTTTGAAAATTCTTGGTTAACAATTTTATCTCTTCATTGAGATCCCTTTTTGGATCATAATAAAAGATTGGAAAGGATGGACATTAGAACAGACAAAAAGATCAATGATCTGGTAAAGAAAGACATAATGATATTATGCAGTGATTGTATGAGGTAAAAGGCTCAAAATGTGTGAATTGTTATTGATAGGATATTACCTTTTATAAAATATGTGATGGACACTATGGGAATTACATATAGTATTAAGTTATTATAAATTATTTTTTATGGTAAAATTGATTAAAAGATAATAAATATGAATATAATACAAGTATTAATAGAAATTATCACCTAAATAAAATTTTAATAAGTTTTTGTTATATTTTTACCTTTTATATCTTAGTTATATCCCTCATCAACCATTTTAAAAAATACAAAAATATCAATGAGTTTTCTCAATAAATGTTAAGAATGTCCTCATAAGTGAAAAAGTAACTCATAAATGGAATATGAGTGATATTTTTAACCATATCCAATTAAATCAGTCAAATATATTATTTTTATGAATTTTTAAATTTTTAATAAATTATTATTTATAAAATATATCATTACTGTCATTTATAGAACTATTTATTTGATTTTTCATTAAAAAAAATATGAAAAAACTAATTCATGTATAAATGTTTAAAAGAAAGCTAATATTTTATATTTATATATAAAACTTTTGGGATATTATAACTCACTATAAAAACACTTTTTTAGTTTTATAATCATTTACATATTTTTCATTATTGCAGAAGCACTCATTCAGTGTTTAGTAAACCTTTAAGGTCATTAATGCATCACTAAAATTAAAAATATACCACCACTCTGAAAAACCATATAAATATTTCAATGAATTTGTTTAACATAAAATATTTTGTCTTCATCCCCATCAAAAAATATGAAAGATATTGAAATTATGAAATTATCATTTTTGACTTTTTCTTCGACTTACATATCATAAAGGTAAAGGTCAAAGTTAAATAGAAATAATGGACATATTTTATTTTTATTTTTTATTAGGGTTGAGATATATTGGTATAATGAAATAAAATCATGTTTTATAATTAATTTCAATTATTATCAAACTAGTGTAAACCATAATTAACTTATTGTACCTTTAATGTGGTAACAAAAAAATACTATAGGTACTATTCATATTGAAAAAAATAAAAGGATACTATTCAAAAAATTGGGAAATCATGATTCATATAATTGAATACATATTTCATGATTAAATATCTTGAAGTAGTATAAATTATATTAAGAAAAAAATAATAAAATAATAATTTTTTTTCTCAAAAAAATCATTCTCTGTTTAAATATGTTTATACACAAATTCGACCATAAAATTTAATTAAACTATCTTAATTGGATTATTAATAATATAAAATAACTAATGATACATTGAAACCATTTTAAAATAAAATGTAACTTTTTATATGTTTGAAACAAAAATATAGATTTCAATAAATTACCTTATTTCCACTATTCACTAGAAAATCTATATTTTCAAAAATATCCAGAAAAATAACAGTAATATAATTTTATAATATTGATAAAAAAAGTTAAATACTTTATATCTAATAAAATTTATAAAAGTTCTGTAAATTAATTATAATAATCATTAAAAAAATAGTAAATACACATTTGAATAATATAACCTGTTTACTAAAAATTGGGCTCTCATTTTTGAAGAATTAATTATAATAATTGTTCAACATGAAATTTAAATATATATTTCATCATGTAATTTGTACTATTCATAACTACCAATATTATTGTTATGAAATATATGTAATAAAAAATAATAATATATCAATAGTATAACAAAGTTTTTTATACTTAGTATTGTTTGTAATCCATGATATAAAATAAATAAAATTTATTTATAGATAAACATGTCACTAAATATCAAATAGATATATTTTTTAAGGTTTATACCCAACCAAATATATGGAAATCCTTATATAAAGTCCCCACCACAACATGATGATCCATGGGAAGATGTTAACGAATCAATTCTATTATTTGGTTACCTTAATTATGCCTAAATTTTCATACTTATATGGATAAGATTACAACCCTATGATTATAGTGATGGTTCCTGTTTCGATGTTATTATACCATTAGTAGGGTAAGATAATGTTAGTTCAGTAGTATTATAGTTCACAGATGTACCCTATATACATGGTGCGCAATGGATCTATGCATTATTAGAAGATAAATTAAGGATGGCTTATAATTTTTTTAGTTTGTTTTGTTCCATTTTATATCTAAATAATTGTAGATGTTCTAGAGAGTTCCCTTATGGTGAAGAGTTCCATATGGGAGGCACATCCAATGATCTGATTAGGATCCATTTTCCCCATTGGAGATTCATAAAAAATATATGGATGACTGTAGTCCTCAGGATCCCATCATTACATATTTTCTTATGTGTGATCCTAGTCTTGGGGATCGAAGTCAAGTGACCCATACCTATGTTCATGTTAGGAGAAATTTAATATTATTTGTGTCTATAGGGTTAGAGGAAATATGACTTTAGATTATATGACTATGAAAATATATGACATAAGCCAGATTGGTAATTTGGGAGGATCAAAATATCATATATTGTTTCTAGATTAAGAGATAATCTTTGATAGATAAGGTGTCCCTCTAGAAGTATTTTTGTAAGAGAAGATGAATTCAATTGTGGAGGTGTTTTGGGTGGATGTTGTTTTGATCTTCTTCTATTAACACCACCTCTAAGTGGTGGTCATCAAACCTGAAGTTCTAGATATAATTTTTTTTGAACATATAAAAGAAATGGAAGGAAACTATTAAGTGATGATAGGAATGGTTTTATTTTTATAAGAAGAAAATTATACATATTGATTCTAAATATATACTCTATTTTCAAATAAAATCACTAGTTTAGGAGTTATGGTTCTAATAAAAACCCATATTACAATCTATTACTCTAGCGACACCCATAAAATATTATCACCCACTTAACCACATCATCTTTGAGTTCGAGCATGCTCAAGGTAGAGAGAATTATTGGGATCTCATCATGGTAAATAGGGACCATATTAAATCATTCTTGATATGGATTAGTTAATTTCAATAATTCATTTAGTTTATTTAGATCATGATATGATTGTATGATATTCAATATATGGGTTTAGGTTTACCTTCACTACTATGTGGGAACATTACGTGAGTCTGACATGTTGAACCCTCAAGAAGATGCATATTGGTAACAACTAGTTAGTTAGCAAGGATTTACTCATAGTGGATACTTCGATGGATATAATTAACTCTATTGTAGAATAGTGCATGGAATTGATTTTGGGGATATCTCAACATTTCTCTCACATCATGAGATCTAGTGCATACCCCAACACATATTTTATTATATTTTACATGGAAGATGATGGTATTATGAGAAATTATATTGAATATTAGTTCCTAAATGTGATTATCATTAAAGAAAATACCCCCATACAATGATTGATGTTATGTTCAACCTGATAAAAGTATTTAAGGGGTTCTAAAATATCAACCTTAGTTCAACATTTTAGGGATTATATCCTAATGGAAACATTTTGGAATAATTTTGTTCTCTTGGGGATGTCGTTATTCATTATGATAACAATATATATGTTTTAGGAATCAGGAACTAGATTTAATTTCCATTATTAGTATGGTTTATGTTAGTCTCCCCTAATGGAATCCACATTTTCTCTACATTAGACGATGCAGATATTTTGAATATATTGATTGTTCTATATTTTCATCAAGATCATCAACGTAATGATTTACTATTAACGTGAATGTTAAGGATCTGATCAATCCATAACATTTTAATTATCATTTCATAGGGATAATATAATTTTAAACATGAAAAATAGAGAAGAAAAAATCTATTGATATACTTTTGGGAATGTTTTTTGATGTGTTAAAAAATATTTGGTTTGTGGTATATTAATAAATATGCATTTAAAAATAATTTAAGGTTAAAACTCCCATTTCTACACATACCAAAATATGGGATCCCATATTATTGTTTAAAGGTGGTTAAATTGAATTCTAGGAGTTGAAGTTAAGGTTGAGAAATTCGTTATTTCTATTTATTCTAGAGGATAGAGATGTGTTCTTAGTTTTTGTGATGCCACTAGAACAAAGTCTAAATATGTACCGATGTAGAGGAGGACAATGATTGATTATGGGTTCAGGAATTAGAGGGCATAAATGGAAAAATATGTGACCCATGATTTCTTTTATCATTCCAAAATTCAATTATTAATATCTTGTTAAATAAACAATATTTTGATTGATTTGTTTTTACATGAAATAATGTAAGAAAATGTACCATGTGGTAATTATGTCATGAAAATTTTAATATAGTCATTAAATAATCCAATATAAATAGATGAAACCATATTACAAAAATATTGATGAAATTATGAGAAATGTAATCAGGTTGTAGTAGCATTCCTTATGAATCTATTTTTCGAGCTTGGACTATAGGTAGCTTCCCAGGGTTTTCGTTACACCACTCCCAATCCAAACATCAAAAATTATTTTTTGAGAGAAATATTTCATGGGATAATTTCATATCCATTGAAATTTAATTTAGATAAATTCAACTAGAACTGGAACCTTCGACGCCAATCAAACTTTATATTATCCTTAGGTCTTACACAAAGATATTGTGGGGTTATGTGAGTAGATGTTATAATGATAATAATTAATGTAAAAATTTATTTATATATATTAGATGTTTTTTAAATACTATACCTTTAAAAATTTAATGAAAAACAAAGTAAATTATTATTATTAATTCACTGATGAAATTCCATTCATTTTTTAAACATATAGTAAAATCATTTAATTTATAAAAAAGTTGTTTTTCTAAATTGGGATATTTATACACTATTATTTTTTATAGTAAAAAACTTATTTTGTTATTTTTAAATGAGAATAAAATAAAATTTTAAGAAGAATAATATATAAATATTAATATATTTAAAAATTGATATAAATAAGAATAAATAAAGTTAATATTTAAAGATTTCATTTTCCAGTGACAATAAATTTAATTATATTTTATAATTCCAATTTGAAAGATAAAATTACAAAATTTTCTACATTGAAATTGAACAAATGAGGTTACTTATTTTTTCATTATGCCAATATTAGCATAGGTTATTTTTTTGGTTGTTTAATAAAATATTGTTTTTGTTGAATTGTGAAAAATAAAAGTTTAAAAAATACGGTGAATTTTTTGAATTATTTTGGATAAAGTATGAAATAATATTTATGAAAAAATGTTGGTAAATTTTGGTATAAATAAAATTATATATTTAATTATAATAAATATAATTTACAATAATAGTCTACGGATTTTATAACCGAACTTGTATTTTTATTAAATATTGTTTTAATGCGATATAAATTTACTATTTTATAAATAATTTTAATTATTCTTAAAAATTACATCTAATAAAATGGATTTAATATTTTGAATCACAATGTAAATATCATATAATATGATTTATTTTTCTATGAATCAAAAATTTATTTCTGATGTAAAATTTAATTAACATTGTAAAAATAAAAAGGGTAAAAGGGTAAAATACAAGTGGTAAAAGACACAACTTTTTTAATCCATGTCTTTAAATTTTTTTGAGTCCTTTTTATAACATAAATAATCTACTCCCCATTATTGTCTACTTTAGTGGTACATTTCCAAAACATTACACCTCTTATTTGAAAAAATGTCACTCCTATCACTAAAAGATGGAGCTGTACTCCCCCCCCACATCTTCTTGAACCTCAAGAACCCTATTTGCATCATTTTTTTCTATATCCCTTTGAAAAATACTATTCATTTCCTATCAATTTTTGTCTCATCAACATACAACCCCTATAATCCATAGTCCAAATTGAAAAGGGAGTTATTGTAAGAACTATGTTAAATATTCTTGAATAACTCTTCATTTACATTTAATTATGTCATAATATTCTATGAAAATGTATACCATACCATCATAAAATAATATTATCAGTATCCTTAATATATTGAAATTTTATTACATTTATGGAACAATTATTTATACCTTCCTACCATAAATATATAAAAAATAAAAAATGATATCCAAATGTATGTCCAAACTACCACCTCAATACATTTTATAATTTTAATCACCACACTTCATGGATCATTAAAAATGTATTATTGAGGAATAAATATGATATTTTAATATTAATAAGATTCTAAAAATATAAAAAAATGATTCCTTCTATCATTCATATGGAAAACAAAAACGTCATCCATGTGTACATGTTGACTATAGTCTCTTCGGAACAATGCATTTCTTCTTTTATCACCACCAAACACAAATTAGTTGAAGAATTTATTTAATATATTCAAATTATTTTTATTAAATGATTACTCATTTAGAAACATAAATTTATATTTCATTTTTATTAATATAGAAACTTATTTTCTATATAAAAATTAAAAAAACAATCTCATTATTGATTATATATCCACGTATTGTGGATAAAACACACATGGAAAAAATTTAAAACATCATAAATAATTTTAAATAATATTTCATTTATAACATATATAATATAAAAATGATAAATGTGGTATAATATAAATTGGAACTAATGTAATGGAAGGGAGAAACAATCCTAGTAACTTACATTCCAGAATGAAAATAAAATACAAATAAATAAAAAATTAATAAAAAATTATTATAATTAGAAGATATATAGGGACATATAACTGAATAAGGTTCTTAAATATTTTATTAATAATTTTTTGTTTTTTATAGAATAATTTGAATCATAACTATTTAATTTTAAACCAAATTTTAGTTGTTTAGTTGACTCAGGTTATTTTCTGGGTTAATAATTATTTCTCTTTAATAATAGTTCTATAAGATTCATTTTTTATAACCTATTAGGATTTTTTTGGTATTTCATCCTTATATTATAAGGAATTTAATATTCCAAAAAAATGATTCTTATTTTTTTTATTTATTTCTTCATACAATCATTCCATGTTAGGAATAATTCTCATCTTCTCAAGATAAGATAATTTTCTCCCATTTATATAGTTAATCATACAATAAATGTTATCTATTGTAAACTTGATATCAAAATTTTATTATTTCAATTGATCCTAAAATTTATATATATTATATTTGAAATTTAATATTTTCCCCTTTTTTGATGTGGATTTTAATAAAGATATTTTTACTAAAAATATGTTTCCCTTCATGGTCAAGTTATTAATCTTCTATACTACATTTAATTAAGATGGAATTTTTTATTTTCAAAGATTCATTTTATAAAATTTATTTTTAAATAATGATTGAATAAAAATTCACTTCAATTTATTTAATAATGTAATTTTTAAATTGATGCATACACTATAATTTTTATGAAAATTTGGAGAAATGTTTTCTAAAGAATCTTTTTTGTTTTGCATCAATTTTCGTCTATAAGTGTAATTAATCCAATTATTATAAAGTTATGTTTTATGGGTCACCGTCTAAATTAATTTTTTAATATCATTTCTGGGTGAATGATTTTTTCGTATGAACCAATCAAATTTTACATCATTTTATGTGATACCACTTTATAATGACTATAATATTATTTTATTTTCATGTGTCTTCATTATACAATGAATTATTACATATTATAGAACATATATATATATATATATATACATATTGATTTGTGGATTCTTATATTACACTCCAATATAAAGGTTAAGATTTTATATATCTTGGGTAATATATAGTAGAGATACATGTATTTGATTACAATTTCAAGGGTGTACATACATGGATTTTGTTTCAAAATGAAAAGGGTGGGCATGATTGGGTTTTTACACAATGTGTTTTATCATAGTTATTATGTTTGGTTAATTTTTCCTTATCATGTTGTGTTTAGATGGGATATAAATTTATCATGGGATATGACTTTTATTTACCCTATTTATCATGTTTAGTATCTCATGTTTATACACTCTAATGTCAGGGTATAAGGTATTCATTTCTGATTAGTAATTCTATATAGATTTATTAATATTATTGTTCCATGTTACATTTAATTAGATAATTATATCATTATAAGGTTATATCACATGAATATTATCGGATTTATGATGAAATGAGGATATAGTTAATCAATACATAAAATTTGATTTCATGCCATCTTATGTTTCAATTCCACTAGTTACAAATATTGGTATAATTTATGTGAAGTACAAAAGGTGTATAGCATGTTTTTTATGGAGAAATGATATCAAGTATGGTAAAATATATTTCTTATTTAATTAATCATCAAAGATGTTATACAACTGTTTGTTTGTATTGTAATATTATGTATGATATGCAATGAAAAAATTATGTCTATTATGTAAGAAAATATATATTTAACTATGGTAACATCATTTAGATATTATCATAGATGTGTAGTCATTGAAAACCTAGATACACATCATTCTCAATGATATATTTATGGTTTTGTATGAGTAAATAAATCTTTCATATACATTCTATTAATGAGATATCATCTTGATGTTGAGATGATGGTTATAATTTATTTATGAATTTTAATTTTAAATTAAATACACTCCTCGAAAAATATGTAAGGAAGTTAACGCACATTGAAGGAAATATTCAGTTCAGAATTTACTGGATGCATCTATAAATCTAATGTAATATCTGAGTTTCTATATTATATGGTTCCCCTGATGTTTTTTAGAGCCAATTATTTTGTTCTTTTATTAATTCTTAATGAACTAGGAATGTTTTTATGGGTGTTCAAGGAATTCTCAAAGCTCAGAGATCCAATTTTCTAAGATAGGGGTAGTGGTTCGTAGTTTCCAAATGACTAATAGTAAATATGAGAGTCAAATACATGGACCAATAATAGAAGTTCATGATTATTTTATCCACATGAGGGTGGTCTCATGGATGTGTAAAACCTAATAAAATTAGAATTAGTATGTCGTATGGATGATGTATCATTTCTTCTAACTATACCTCTAACCCTATGAGGCGGGGTGTCATATTAGATAGATAACATTCCAGGCTGTACATGTTTTTGAAAAACATGCCCTTATATTTGTGTTGTAGTGTCACCATGGATAGTTCCAACAACATGGTTGACACCCAGTTTGGAAAACTGTGTAACCGAACTATGAACCCCATTTAAAAGTGTAAAACATCATTTCATCAATAAATAATTATATCCATATTATAAAAATTCTTCTAACACTAACTTATATATTATCTCTCATGGGTTTCCTGCCCCACCATTACTCAAGGAATTGGTCTATCATCGCTATCCAATATCTAATTCAAGCTTCGTTCATGATGCTAGAAGCCTCTCTTTAAGACTACAACACATATTTGTTGATTTCTATTTTTCTATAGAACAATTTGAAGCATACTTCATGTAGGGTAATTTAATATATTTTTTAGGTATTTATTTTTTGATTTTTGATATCTCTCATTAAGGCCAAAAATAATGGCTGATAATAGATAAGAATTCTTTTTTCCCTTTATGGTAGTTGGTCTATACACCATCCCTAAAACACGAGTAATATATAGATTATTTTATTATGATTCAAGATAAACATTCTGTGTGTTTCTTCTAAAATTTTTATAGTCAATATATTAATTATTGACCATTTTATGCGGTTATTTTTTCCCCTTAAAAAGGATTGAGATTTTCAACCACAACATGAACCAAACATTATGTTGTGTTTTAAATAAATTCCAAATTTATGACACCCATTGGCGTATGTTGAGTTTACCACTTCTTAGTGGAAAATGTATATGAAATAAATGATATTTTATAATTTGGAATAAATTTTTGGCCCCCATAGAAAGTGAATGTTTTATCACATAATCATTTTATAAATTTCTTCATGTTATAATTTCATTATATTATAGCTCATATGAACATATTGGATTTATTAAAGATACCATTAGTGGTGGATTAGTGAGACTTTTCTCCTAATTCATTTATATTGCCGATTGGTACCTATAGAGGCTCTGTAGATAAATTTTAGTAAAAAGGATAGTGTTACACTTTAAAATCTATGTTCATTTTTACTAGGATGGAGTATGGTAATAGAGTATCGAGACTCTCTTAATGAGGCTGTTGAAGATAACTATTTATCAATTTTTCATTTTTCAATTTCATATATAATTTCATTATTTTTCCCAAATCCTATACTCCCATTTTTTATAAAATCCTGGAATCATCCTTTATTATATGATACTTGATACTATTGTGTTTACTATATTATGTCTAGATGAGTTACAATTTTGTAGGTCATTTATTATACCATTTTTTTATATTTATTTATTATAATTATACCATTATATTTCCCTCTGATTATGAGGGTATTGTATCCCAACATACCACTATATACCCTTACTACTAGTCATCAACCTCTAATATATGGGGATGAGCACATGATACCATGTGACCAACTAGGTCTCGTTACATATAAGTGAACCCGAACCAGGATGTCCAAAAGTGGTATCTTGACATTTCCAATCCTTATATTACTATTTCTAGAATGTTATATGGAATCCTAAGAATGTATCATGATATGGAAATGATGTTTTTATTGTGATTATCTAACCCACATACATGTAAAATATTGGAAATTAGTGATGGAACATGCTGTTTTTTATTTTTTAATATTATAATAGTATTTATTTCACTATTGGTTAACACACATGACATGAAACATTTATTATCTTTCTATATATTCTCTTACCCTTTTTGTAATATGGAAAGGAAATAATTTCTCATGAATTATTTTAATAATGTATATATTTAAATTCATTATACATAACATACAATTTAGATTACTCTTTGTGATTTCCTGAAACATGATGTACATTCCATGAGTGATATATTTATTATTTGAACAACATTTCTATATGATGGATGAGATAAATAAATTTTTTAACTAAACTTTGAACATAAAACTAAACGGTGTTTTTCCATATATCATGATTGTGGCACCTTAACTAAAAATCCATGTAATGTTTTTTCCATGGACCATTAGATGCATGTGAAGAATGTTATTGGTTTATATTAAATGGATTCCAATTTAAATTTATAATGTTTATAAACCTTGATAAATTGTAGATGGTGGTCTATATAATTAAAAAATCTTAAATGGATGGTATTAGTGTTATGAAATTTCAATTGAAAATTATATGGAATATTAAAATATAACTTGGGAATGGAAGATACATCTAACTGAACCATGATATATATAACAACAAAATCTTAATTATTAAATAAAATGGTTTCAATTAAATGGTAATTATAATTAAATATTAATGAATTTATTCCATCAAAAGATGATATTGACACTTTATACACCAAAACTTATTCCATGTGATTTGGGGCCTTCAACTATACCTTATCTTAGTAGAGAGTGTTGGGGGTTTCAATCGTGTTCTGTTATAATATTTTATGTTACCAAGACCTAGATTTAGGAGATGGAATATGGGTATTGACACATGCGTAGGACTTCTTTGTACCTATATTATTATTTTTTCAAATATATTTTCTATTGTCAAAATTTATTTTTAGGATGATTTTGAATTTTTAGAGTCATGATTCAATGAAGACCTCTTGTCGTACAACAAGAAGGTGGCGATGACCATGATCCAAAGGTGGTGGGGACCTACACAATCTATAAAACCTCCTATTATGCCACATGTGGAATGTTATGTTATACATGATCTAGGAAATTAAACTTTATTTTGATAGGGGTTCTTATGGTTAGTGCAGTCTATGATAGAAACTATACAAAATAAAATGGATATGGAAAAGTTGAGTTTTGAGTTCTAAAAGTAGCAGCATCCTACCTTTTTAGGGGAAGGTGTCCCCCAAGCTTCTAGGGAACGACTAGAGGCCATGTTATCTATCTTTTATCATCGATATACACCACTTGAGAGGAGAGTGATACTTGAAACATACATTCATAGAGGGTATACCAAGTGATGATATGATGTTATTAGCCCATTATATCATCATCAAGATATGTTCTGGGGGGACTCCATGTTTATTTTCAATGAATACCTTTTTCTATAAATTTTTAGGGTATAATGGCTTAGGTATTTTACTCTCTTATAGCATTATTCTATGTTTATCCATGATTTTTATTCTCACATTACATATCTTTATTGGTTCACATCAATTCTTGTTAGCGATGATTTATCAAGGGATAAATAGTTTGGGGATGGGATCGTGTATTCTAGCAGGCCATAGGTGAATTTTTTTCGGGATGAATCTCATTTCTAAAATATAAAACCAGGACCTCAAATCCAATAATATTCCAAGGGAATATGGAGGTGTGGGTATTGGTATTTCATTGTCAAGGAAGAAAGGTAGTTCATCAAATGGCTGAAAGTGTCATTTTGATCTTTCTCACAGTGGGTAGTAGTCAATGTGTGTTCATTAGAATCCAATTTAAATGTCATCAGCATGGTATATAGGTTCATATGAATCCCTTGTGTGATATAGAATTAGTTGAGTATAGAGATCGATGTAAAATTATCTTTCTATGGAGAATTTTTCAGACCTTTTCACTTATTTATATAGGAAGATAGTCTATGAAAATGAGTCCTACAAGAGAGGGATGTATGGCTCCACATCAGGTAGTTATATGGAGTAATACTGACCATATAGGCCTATAAGGTTGATGGGGCTGAGGGTGCCACATTTAATTTATACAATAATAGTAGATTAGAGTTTCTTAGTGTAATCAAGTTTTATATAAGGGCTATATATCAATATTGATATGTGTGCAATATCATAGACCCAAAGAGAAGAGTATAAGGACCTCTACTATATGAGTTGTGATTTTGTAAGCCCTTACATTCTTATCTTCTCTATTTTAAACCAGTTCATCATACTCCTTAATATGTGTTTATATCATAGAATGTATTGGGAGTTAAATTTAATATATCATCAGAGTCATGAATCATGGATATACCTTATGATTATGATAAAAAGGTGTATTCCAATAGAAGTAGTTCCCTTTGATATTGGTGGTTATCACTTCTTATGAATACTATTTATCTTTAATATGAATGGATTTAATATAATTATTATCATGGACTGGTTGGTACCATATTGATAACATATTGATTGTTATCACAACAAGTTGTCATTAATATGACCCAGGGAAGTAAATATATTCATAAAAAGAGAATGGGGTTTCCTAGAAATTTGTTTTGGACATGAGCATAATGGGTTGAGTGTTATATCAATCTATATTGGTAGTCTTTTTTTAGATGATTTGGGTATACATCTTAAAAATCACCATTACAAGTGGTTTTTTTCCCAAACGTATTCCCTAATAATTTTTTTATGATACCTCCTATGAGATAGGTAGATTTTAATATGGATCTTCATTTAGGAGCAACATTGTTCTCAATTCCATCTTTTAATATGACTCTAACTAAGATTTATGAACTAATTTAGTATATAGAGGACTTGGAAGCTAAAGGGGTTATCCAACATCCTAATTCTCTTAGGTGTTCACCTATCCTTTTCTCCATGAATCGGGGTGTTACCCTAAGGATTTTGGTGGATTACTAGTTTTTGAATAAGTTAAAAGTCAATAAATGGTATTCACAACCTCATATATACGATATATTTCAACACCTTCAGTGATCTAGTGTCTTCATGAAAATTACTTTGAGATGAGGCAGTCATCAGTAATGAGTTACATAATCAAATAAAATATGTGTATATTTACCCTGGATATATGGCCCATATGGGTATTTATTAATTATTTTGTTTAAGAAAGAAGATAGAAATTTTTATACAACTAATTAATAATACTTTCCTCCCATACCAAGATTATTTTTGGCTGTTTTCATTTTTATTATCTTCGTGTATTCATAAAATCAACACAATCATGAAAATAACCATGAAATATTTTGATATACATTAAAATTGACCTTTATATATGTATACTCCCAAAATGTTTTATTTTTATTGATATCGTACACTTATCAGGTCACATTATATAAGAGTAATGAGTTTCTATAGACCCCAAGAAGGTGAGAGCAATGGTTTCATGAGAGAATCCCAAGAAATTATATGACTTATGGAGTTTCATGGGGATATCAGGATATTATTAGTGTTTTATTTTGGATTTATCATGCCTCTTATAAAAAATTATAGGATTGAAAGAGAAATATTTTAAATTATTATGTTATTAAATATATTAGAAGGACTTTAAGGGGCTAATAAGAATGTTAACCTCAACACTGATCCTATTTATACTGGAACATTGAAGTGGCTCTATAGTTTTTTGTGATACAACTAGTATCAGGAAAGAGTAATTTTTTTAATATAATTGATCGATGGTTTAAAGTTCTAAAATGTATAAGAAAAAGGATTATAATTACATGATTCATGATATTGATCTATTTTTAACTTTTCATGTCTTATGTAGCTGGAGTGATTATCTAATGGGAGAATGGTTTTATTATACATACTCAATAAATTTATGCAATATGTATTCAGCAATGTTGATTTAACCACAAAAATTGAATATGGTTTTAATTCCTGTAGTAATATATTTTTTATATTTTTTATATGCATTCAATATGCATTGTAATGGCTGCTGCTATGAGAAAAAATACTCAGACTTAAGATATTTAGGAAGCAATTTGTGAGTTCTAGTTAGTGGATATCTTTATTGAGATTTATCTAGATGTGTTTTTGTCTCATGGTAATCTTGTTCATTCATACTTGGGAGTGGCCTCATATCTTATGAATATAGTGAATGTGATATAGGTTTCTGATCCCAAAGGTTTAGTTATAATAGAAATAATATAATGTGATAATTTTCATCTTTGTCACGTCATTGGTGAGGACGTGATCTTCTGTATTGATAGAAATGTATATATTACCCTAGAAATCAACGAGGAGATGATGTAGGAATATAATGGCTTTAAATGGGTAGTACATCCTAGACACAACAAGTTTTGCCATCATTTATACTACCAATAATGGTGGTCAAGGATAAAGTGTCATAAAACAAGGTTTTTAGGAAGTGTTCCATATATTACTAGGTGAATATTGAGCATTAGAGGAAAAATAGACCTTTATACCCCATTCATATGATAAAGTTGAAATTTATTGTTTTAAATAGGGATTTCATAATTATAGTAATGAAATCCCATCATGGAAGTGATGTTATACATGTTAACATGGATAAACGGGAAAATGTTTTCCAATTATTGCCTATCACGGTTACATTCTTAGTGGATGAAGTCGAGTTACATAACATCTTATAGAATACATATATTCCTGGTGTTCCAGGTAACATCAAATTGGATGGGTATGCTCATTTTATTTTTAATTAATTTAAAGATTGTATTAGGATATTGGTTAATATGTTCTGTTAATCATAACCTACCTCCCTTAGAGAAACAATTAGTCTGGGTGTACTATAGAAGTGTTATCAGATATTCTCTGAGAACATGTCCTCAATTTTGGAGGTTTTTGGGATTTAAATTTACCTTATTTTAAAGATTCTTTTAATAAAATCTTTTAATACACTATTGAAATAGTTCCTTGATAATGAAGAGGGAGGATGCTTACAGGGGAAGCTGTGAGGCCTGCTCCAAATTCATGATGTTGATGGCCACTAAGCCAATCCCTCTTCCATGGGGGTTTGGGGTGGGGGAGGGACCTATAACAAATATAGAGGTAGCATGTTCATATTCCCTCCCTTTTTCTATCCCGGGTCTCCTCTACCATTTTCTTTATGATTGGATGTGTCCTAAAGTCCTTGAATTTTTAGTGGGTTCCCTAACCTACCAATCTAAATTCACAAAAACTTGTAACTTCTTAATCTTACATTAATTTCTTGATTCAAGAATTGACATCGATTTTTTGATTCAATTGGAAGGTTTGTTTTTGGGTATGAATAATTACATGAGAAAGAAATGATGGGTTTTCTCAATAGCAATCATAGTATGATATGATTCACATAGAATGATGATTCAATTAGGGCCTAGTCTAGTCCACCTCTTAGATTCATAGGATCTTTCTTATACCACATTAGATGGTCCAAAAACTTCTATATGAAATGTGACTCTCCATCATTGGATATTTGGTTTAGTTTACCTAATCTTACAAAACCATTTCAAAATTCACCGGTTAATATAATGATTGTTAACATACTAGGTTGATTATTGTGTTCAGATTAATGCACTGAATCTATTTTCCATAATGTTAACCGGTGAGTTTTCATGGAAGTGGATGTGTCAAGAATAGAATTCTATTATATTTGGATCGTAGTAGGAATAGAGTTTTGGCACAGAAAACATACGATATAGAGTCATGGCCAGAATTTTGAACTTCCTATAAGCGTTAAGTCCACTCAATGTAAGCCTAAATATGGGATGTCTAAGAATATAAATATGAAGATGTGTGCAGACTATGATATGGAATTGGAGGCTAGTGTTGAGGCTGTATTGTCTGAAAAGAAGTCTATGGGTGTGGACATTGATTTTAAATCCACAACAGATATAGAGTTTGGATAAAAGTAAGTGAATCCATTTGTGAATGACTTCTACTGTCACTTGAGGAAAGATAAAGGTGAATCTCAACATCCTCATCCTACTCTTATGGGGAGAGAGGGTTATTCTATAGAGGATTAGGGGCCAGGAAGTGGCCTCAACTCTATGGATTTCCAAATGGTGGATGGAGGCTCCTAGACTCCTAAGACTACTTCATACTCTGAGGAAGTGCGCACATGGACTTGTATTAGTCGAAATGGTCAAGAAATGGATTTTAAGGCACAAAGGGAGGGTGAATTTTCTGGCTGTATAGTTATGCATTGTGTTTTAGGGAGTGATCTCAGAAAGAACATGGGTACTATTATGCTGGGAAAAAGGTCTGAAGGGTTTCTGAATGATATTCCAGACTAGGTAGCTGAAGTCACTCTGGTTAGGAATTTAATTAATGAGCAGGTGAACCTTAGACTGAGTCTAGTGATGAGGATTTTGAGAAATTATAATGTGATATGGGAGATGAAATTTAGGGTAATTGGATTTCATGACTGGGGAGAATTAAGAGATGAAGGGTAATTTGTTTATAAATAATGGATTGTAAATATTTTCAACAACCATTGGACACGAGATATATGAAGAAATCAAAAACCAAGATGATGGAAAAAATTCCCCACATTCTCCCTAAGTATGCTACTGGTCAGTAGTGGGTGTTTTTTTGCAGTGATCGATTATTCTTTAGAGTTGGTTTTGCACTTGGAAGAAGAAATTATTGGATTATTTTGATTATTAACGCTACTGACGAGGACACTAATATGATAATGGTGAGGCTATTATGGGTGGTTAGAAACATGTAGGAGAGTAACTAAATTGAAAAACAAGATCTGATACTGATCAATGGATTCAATGAGGGAAGATCAATCTAGAGGAGTATATTCTGTCTTGGGAAAAAGTCAGAATATCAATTTCAAGACCTTTTATAGCATGATCATGATGCTCAGGTTAGCCATATCTGTTGGAAATTATTTAAGGAGGTCAAATATGATAGAATAAAATCATCATTTTATGGTTATGTTATTTCCTTTAGTATTTGAGATTGGGTTTTTTTACATTTTCCATAAAAGTCATTTATAATAAAATGTTAATTTTCAGTCAGTAACTATAAAAATAGTTCCTTTTGAGGCCCTATATGGTAGGTCATACTAATCACCTCCACGATGGATAAACATTGGGGAGACATCGCTACTGGGACCTCATCTCATTAAGGAGACATTGATTTATATACAACATTTAATGAAGTGTATGGCTACATATCAGTCTTAGACGAAGTATTATACTGATCGTTTCCACTGACCTTTGATGTTTGATATGGGAGGTTGTCTTCTAATGTGTTTCACCAAGACTAGGTCATTTATGAATTCATAAGAATCTAATGTCTCTAACTATATTGTTCAGACCTCGTGAGACCATGGATATGATTAGTTTAGTGGCATATGAAATTGATATTCCTCATAGATACATGGTAATGCATGATAGTTTTCATTTTTCAAAGATCATTCATCATTATTCAGTATTTTCTCATGCATTTAGTGCTTATGCAGTTAATTTATTAGTTTTTTATTATTTTGGGGATAATATTATATTTATTATTGATCATATAATAAAGGCTCCATAATGAAAGAATGTTTCTATAGTACAAAATACATGGATTGATGACAACTTACAAGATGATTTCTTGGAGTGAGGAGCATCAAAATATGATTAGTGGACATAATTATTTTCTAATGATAATCAACCACCCACAAGGAAACATATGGGAAATGTTTTTCAAGGATTAGTGGTTTTAAGATACTGGATTTTAATAACGTATAGAACTTCATAATATTATTTAATGATGTTATTTAATCCTTTCATTAATTTAAAAATGATTACAAATGATTTTTAGAGAACATCGTGAAATTTTTGGAGCCCAGAGCTCCAGTTTTTTTGGAGAAACATGTATAGGTTATTGGTTGTAACATGGTTAGTATTATAGTGTGAGTGATCCATGTGGCCCAAAAATAGTGGTTCATGGTTAACATATCCATGATATGAACGACTCAATGACATTTGAAGAATGAAATAAATTATAGGTGTAAGACTCATGGTTGAAAAAATGTTTTATCTTACCTTTTTCCTAAGTATGAGATGTGGTGTCATGTTGGAGAACAATCATGCATGGTATATGTACAGGTTTTCATCCTTTATGCCTATTATATGGAGGGGTGCCATATTATACAATTCGTATCACACCTGTGATACCATTTGCGGGTATTTTTAAAATTATATTTTGTCTATATTCTTCCATTTGGGTTCCTTATGAGTTCTGTATAAAAATGGGAAAATATAGGTAAATACAAGGTGGGGTACAATTGGGACAAAGTTTGGAAATCTGTTCACCCTTACCCAAGTAAGCATGAAACCAAATGTTGTTTTTAAATAGTGTATATTGAAATGGATAACACAATGATTGTGAAATATGTAGGATAAATCTGTATAATTTCTACATTAGATAGTAAGGTGTTCCCAATTTCTCAATAGATTGGAAAATGATGGAGGAAAACCATTCGGCTTGACCATGTCATAGAAAATTGGATTTTTTTACTTTCTTTCCCCACCATAGTTTTATTTACTAATAAAAAAACAATCCCCACTTAGTATTTCTTACCCTAGGTACTTCACCATGGCCATGTTCCTCCCATGGAGCTTCATCTTTTGGGTGGATTTTGAGTGAATGCTATATGAAATCATCATGTAAGCGCTTCTACTCAACGATTTCCCCACTTTTCTATGACTTCACTACTTATTCTCTATGGTTTTGGTTCTCTAAGGAGATGGGTGACCTTTTTAGGGATACATCTTAATTTTTTGGATTAGAGCATTATGTTTATGATTTAATCTTGACATTATTTGGTTTTCTTCTATTATAGTAGTGAATTTTTTTCAATTTTATAGATGTTTCTATATTTGAGGTCAGTGGTTCCATGATTTATTATTATTTAGTGAATTTAATATTATTTCTTTTATCCTTGGTTATATTATATAGATTGGGTATAAGGTGAGAAATAATTTTTTGAAGGGTCTTGAGATGCATATGGCATAAAAATGGTATTATAAAAAAATTGGTGGTATTTGAAGAGTTCTCCTTAGATTTTATCTATGAATGTGTACTATAAATTATGAAAGTTGTTTAATAAACTATTAAAGTGGTTCAAAAGAAATTTTCAAATAACATTGGTGGGTATTTGGGTATAAAATTCTTTTTAGATGTGAAAAAAGTTGATTTATCAAGTGGGTTTATATTTATTGGCATGTGTGTAAGTGAATTTTTTGATCCTTGTGATATGTGAAATGAAAATTGAGAATGAAGGGAATCGTGGGTATCTCAGTGGGTGGACATGGACAAGTATGCTAGAATAATTAGAATAGGATTTTCCTATATTCATCTAGTAGGATTGATTATTACAACACTTACTAAATTGTAATGATGATTGGAGACCACTTGTCCCTTTGGATGTTCCCTCATAGTCGATTATGCCTGATAATGTAGTTGGTTGTGGATTGTATACAACATTTCACCAAGATATGATGTACCTAGTGTCCCATTTTAGCTAGTTCCAATAGGGGTTTCCTATAATTTAGTGCTATTTTTTGATAGTGTACCTACCATTGGCCTATCGTGCACTTTGGTAGTTATTTCATAATAAAAGAATGTTTTCCATTAAAAAAAGTTTTCACTAAAAATTTCTCTAGGATTTATTTTTATAAAACATGAATGTTAAATTAAATTATATTTTTTAGTCAAAGAATCAATATTTTTTGGTTTCATCCTACTGGGCTTTTGATGACTCCATGTATACACCTATATGTGAATGTATACTTGGTTATGTTTGAACCAGGTAAATTTGTGATTTATCATGATGGTGGTTCAGGTTTCTAGTGGTATTACATTTTACGTTGTGGTGGTGGTGACTTAAGGATGATGCTTCTCTTGTTTCTTGGGGTTTTGGGATTTTGACTTTTGTTTCCCATTTTGTTGTAGAATTTTCTGTTCTTTTATGTTGTGAAAATTGAATATAAATTTTTTTGAACCATTTTTAGCTATGATTATTCAGTTTTATGACTATTATGGTTGGTTTTTTATACGTATCAAAAATTGGTGAAATAATTCTGAATCAATGTTATTGATACCCATACACTAGTATCCATTCCATAGGGATCAAGAACTCCCATCGTGCCATGTCGTAGACCAGGTTGGGTGTCATGTTAGATGGAACTCAAACTTGGTTCATGGATAAATGTTATAAGAGAATGTAATGATCTTGTTGGCCTTATAATTTTGGATGAGTTTTGGAAGACATGATCTAGTACTATCAGGACTTCATGTTATGGTTGTGAGTAAGTTTCCAGCACAACACACCTCATTACATAACTCGAGTAGCTATGGGATGTTGGGATTTTTTTTGACCTCTCCTCTAGGTGACATATACATGTTTCAAACCGTATATACACATTTGGTGGAGGTGGAGGGGTTCTGTTTTCATGTTATTATGATACGTTTTATTTGTTTGGATTTTTGGAATGTTGGTGTTTGTTGTTATTGATGATATTTGTTATGAATTATTCTATTGATAGTTTTTCTGGTGGTTAATGATTCTTGTAGAAAAATTCTTCCACAGAGACTTCATGTTCAACATTAAGAAGATTATATATGGAGTATTACCACAACAATTGATCATATACTAGGGGAATATGTGGTCTGGGTTGTTCCTGATTTGGGATAGGGAGTGGTTCATCCACACCTTCCAGTTAGAGAATCATAACCGGGTCTTGGGAATGAAAAATCATAAGAGTTTCCCTAGATCATTCCTCTATCATTTCAGGGAAATGAGGATCCTCTGGAAGAAAAAGTGTATTAATATGATGGAGGTATTTTTTATGTTTCATGACACTCTTGATGATGTTAGAGAGTATTAATCTTAATTTTTGTTTGATGATCCCATTTATTGGTGGTGGGACTCGGTGGTCATGATGGGAATCATGAGAAGATGGGTTGAAAATATTTTAAGATTCATTCCAATAAAAAATATTATCCTGAGTTGGTGGACTAAGAATGATCATGGGAGTTCATCAAACATACCAAGGGTGATCAGATAGTGATGGAGTATGCCAATCTCTTCAAGGAAATAGTTCATTACAGACCTGAGATCGTCTCCAATGAGAGTATTAAAGATTAGAGGTTCTAGTTGGTGCTACATCTAGATATATGTTCATTAGTCCTTTTTAATATAAAATCCTACATTGATGTTATTGATCATTCTTGTTTGGTAGAGATTGATCAAAAATAAAAAGCAGGCGTTCACGGATTAGTGATAACCATGGGTAGTTTCAACTCATTAGAAATGTAGAAGAAGCATGATGATCATGGGAAAGGGGAGGTGTTAGTTTAGTCCATCATTCCATTCCATCTACCCCTATGTATTATGATTTTTGATTAGTAATGAATGATTATTGTGGGAAGTTTGTTCGCATACAACCTGTATGCAAATCACCACCCAATCCTTTCCATTGTTACGAGGCTATGGTACTCTTACAACATTTTTTCAATGTGATGCGCCCATAACAAAGTGATGAAATATTAATGAATTCCTCAGTAACTTCATCTTAGTTAGAGTAATCTATTATGTTAGGAAATCATTTTCGCACTCATGGGGGTTGTACTGGATCCTCTTTTATTTAGAGAAAGTTCAGGGAAGAACCTTAGGGTATTGTTCATCCTTAAGATTTTGATGAGACAAAACGTCATCATGCTATTGAATACAAAACAATAAAAACTAATGTGGGACCTTTGACAGTTCGAGGAATAGTTCTTATTACAATATCCATAGCTATTCCTCTCGATGATACTGGTCGTTCAATAAATATTATTTATGTTTGCCTTTTTGATGTGTTAAAATTACCAACTAATCTTCTACCATATGTCGTGCAGTTGGTATCATCGCATGGGAAAAGTTGAGATATGATTATGAGGTTTCCATCTTATGTGATCACCGTATTGAGGATGAAGTTGGAATTGAAATTCCTTGTTTCAAAAATCACACTCTTTGATGTGATCCTCATTATTGATTAAATGGGGATCATTTTGGCAAACATTGCTTATAATAGGTAGTGAATGAGTTCTTTTTCACGTGATGGAAGTACCCATTATTTCCATGGTGAATGAGATCTATGGTTGGGTCATGCTGGACTTCCACATCTTGAAATGGGAAATCATGGATTTCTGTTAAAGTAGATTTTATTGGAGGATGATTTTGGTGCCCCTAAAAATGGATAATCTCATGTGGTGGATGAATTCACAAAGGTTTTTCTTGATGAATTTTGGGTCTTCCTCTAGAGGTGGATGTAGGGATCTTAATTGATTTGGAACCATAGATACAATCGATATATCCTCACTCATATTGTATTTCCCTAAAAGAGTTAATGGAATTAAAGATTAATATGGATTTTTTTGTATCTACAGGATTCATTGGCCCAAGAATCTATCTTTGGGCTTCCTAGTTCTATTTTCAAAAATGGATGATGGATATATCTAATTTTTTATTGATTTTAAGAAGCTAAAAAAGGTAACAATTATTATATATCCCTGACCCCAGTTACCCAGAGTCGGTGCATTATTACATAACATAGGCATGATCACAAAAGATCATGTCTCAAAAGACTGATTAGTTTAGTATCCATGGAAACACTAGATATATTCATAATGTTTACATTACATCATAATATAAAAACAACAACAAAATCTTGTCTCCACACTCATATCCCCTTATTCTATCCCTACAGGTCATTCAAAAAATACTTCTTCAAATCTTGGGAAAAATAAAACATACAAAGGGGTGAGATCAAATGCCCAGTAAAGATAAAAATATAGCAGGAACTCTCATAAATAAGCATAAACATTTAAGTCAATGTATAACTAAAACAAAAGCATTTTAATCATGAACTTCAGCATAATGTGGAAGAAGTAAAATTAAATTATTCCATTTACTTATTCATATGGATATTATACTAGTCGAATAATCACATGCAATATCTATAACCACATTCATAATGATGGAATGCATAATTCCAGACTATCATAACCACATAGTCAAGGACGTGTGCCAAGACTACAAATACTATTTTGTCAAGGCCTTATGCCAAGACACTAGTTTATCTCATGAGACCTACCGATGCATCGAGGAGATATAGCGGGCTCCACCCGTCACTTATTAAGTTCAATTAATTCCTCATATGAATAGATTTAAACATGAAATAAACATTCGTATTAAAACTAGCATACAAAATTTAAATACCTTCTCTATAAACCATGAATGGTATAAAAATAACACATCCACAGTCAAACATATCACAAAACCTTCAATACAATATGGAAGTTTTGTATCATAATAAATCAACTTTAATTAAGCATAAAATCCATCAATGGATGTTGACATAGATGAAATCAAAACTATTTGAGAGAAAGATATCATTTTTTGAAATCATTTTAAAGTCACATAATTATAAAAGAAAACATTTACTTTGAAAATATTTTTATAAGATTGTATGGGTAGCTTTGAGGATTTTATAACAGTGGAAAATAGCTTCACTCGCTGTATAAGTTAAAAAAGACATTCTTATCTTAATTCTGTCGAAAAGGTTAAAAAGGGCCTTGTTTGGAAAACAACAGAATGATTACTTTATAAAAATCATATAGAAAGTCAAGAAAGGGTATAAATGACCTTAACCCATATTCTATAAAATAGTACGAATGTTTTGAAATACATATTTAAGAAAAATGGATGTTAATGGAAAAGAGATCCCAGTAGATAACTACGTATAAACAACCTCAGATAACGAAGAGATTGTTAAATAAACCCTTAACTTGAAATTTTCCTTGGTTGAGGGTAGGTTATACTCTTGTATAACGGTGAAATAATTGTTATTAAATTTTACAAGAATCGTATAAATTAATACGATATCATATATAATCTTTTAACATTCATTTGTTAATAATATGTTATTATTATCGTTGTTTCAGGTGTGAATGTACTCATTTTATTTTATATGTTTTGTTACATAAGTCGTGCTTGTTATGGATAGGTTGTATCTTATTCATATACATAATTATATCAAGTCATTTAACATAATTTTTAATTATCAATTGATAATTAGACTTTCATGGATATGCTGGGGATTGATTCTCATCGCGTTCGTGGAGACGGTAGTCCGTACGTACGCACGAACGACAAAATCATTATTTTGATATTAACATAACATATAATTGGATGGTATATCATATATACAGAATCATTATCATGTTATATTTATTATTTACATCAATTACACATCATTATCATACACAACCAAATAATAATGTTTTGAATAACAATTACACCACGACGTGGAGACGGTAAGCTGTATGAACGCACGTATGGTGACATGTCATTAAAAGGATGAATAGAATACTAAATATGATTGTAAAATATTTATAAAAACATCACAGTATATAGATGATACTGGAGTTATTATCTTAGAATACAAATAACAAATAAAAAATATGTTGAAGAAGAAAGGAACTTGAAAGAGGGTGGTGAAAACATTACCGATTTTCGGGTTCTTCCTTTTGATTTGATCAAAAGGGATCCTTAGGTTGGATATATAATCAAAATAAGGCCTCTAGGTTGAATTGGGGGAATTTGATAGAATATTTGGGCAGGGGTTGGCCGAGCCAAAAGGCTATGAAGGTCTGGATTAGAGGGAAGGGGAAGTTCCCTTTTATAAGAGGGGTGAGGGGAATCTTAGGAAAAGCTATAAATACTATTATATAATAAATTAATATTCGGTTTATAATGGCTAAAATATATATTATTTAAATGTTAAGTTGGGTATAGGTCGAAAGAAACTCAATCAATATTTTTTAGACAGTTTTGGGTCACTTTATTAACCTTATCTTTTAGGTTTAACTCTTAGTTAATTAGTTTGACATTTACCATGTCTCTTTGTATATTTATAGTGTATAGTTAATAAAATTACTATAAACTTTCAAGAGACCTTCAAGTGGTCCATTAATAATACACCTATCGTTATATATTTCCTTTGGACAAACCTTATATTTTTAGGAATATAATATTATTTAATAATATAATATTTGTGATAAAAACTCCGCTATGTCAGTTTTGACACTATTTAATAATAGATTTCTGTTAATGTCTTACAAACTTTATTAATTTGAAAAAAAATTCATTTAAGAAATACTAACATGTAATATTACCCAATAAAAGTTTTGGATGTCATCAAAATATCCAAATTATATTTATTTTAAAATTTATAATACTAATTATTTGATTCTTTTATTAATAAAGAAAACACTCTATCATTATTGTGTCATAAATAAATTTAATTATTCAATTTCTAAAAATTATAAATAAAATAAAATTATATAGGAAATATTTTTAGCTTTTATATAACATATATAACCATATTTAAATTTTTTTTTTCTAAAAGATATATGCTTATGTCATTTTTGTGTTTACTTTAACTTAATTAATATAAAGTGTAATTATCACTTAGAAGTGGATCCATGGGTCCCAAGTCTTAACAACTTTATTAATTTGAAAAAAAAATCATTTAAGAAATACTATCATGTAATATTACCCAATAAAAGTTTTGGATGTCATCAAAATATCCAAATTATATTTATTTTAACATTTATAATACTAATTATTTGATTCTTTTATTAATAAAGAAAACACTCTATCATTATTGTGGCATAAATAAATTTAATTATTCAATTTCTAAAAATTATAAATAAAAAAAAATTATGTAGGAAATATTTTTAGATTTTATATAACATATACAACCCTATTGAAAAATTGTTTTTCTAAATGATATATGCTTATGTCATTTTTGTATTTACGTTAACTTAATTAACATAAAGTGTAATTATCACTTACAAGTGGATCCATGGGTCCCAAAATCGACCCAAAGATGCCCATGGTCGAAAATATATCAACCAATAGAGTTAAAACACGTTCTAGGGTAATTTATTATTATTATTATATTATTTTTTTAACCTTATTTACCAAATTTATCCTTTAACCATGGTAAATAAAATATTTACCGAAGTAATTATTCAAAATGTCTAAAAATAAAAGTTACATGTTTAAACAATTTCGACCTCATGATTCTAAATATGGAATCCATATTTCTAAATTCATAACATAGAAGTGGAAGAAATTAATTTAAAATTAATTCTCGTTGTTAAAACAAAAAGCTTGTTTTTAAGAGATAATAACTATCAAAATATTAACACTTGCTTATGTCCAGTTAAAATGTAATTTTTTTTCCAATGACCAACATTGTATTAAATGGTAAAAATATAATCTAATTATACTATAAAATCACTCAAATTCATAATTTATAACTATTAATTATTTCTATTTAAAAAGTTGTTTTTAATTAAAATTTAGTAATTTTCACTATTCATCAAAATATGAAAGTTGTCCGTAAAGTACCAAAAATTCACCCAAAGCTAATTTCGATATTCCAAATCCAAAAATAAAGTCCATTTTGAATTATAAAATGTATAAAATTTAAAAAATTGGGTATTACTATTCATAATGGGTAGTTTGGTTGGTTGTGGTGTGTGTCAGAACTCGAAGTTGCATACAACACATGCTACTGTATTATTCAAAGAGAAGCGTATCATAGAATCTTGGAGTGTTACATTCTACCCTCCTTCAATAAATTGTGTCCTCACAATTTGAAAATGTTTTTTCGAAAATAAATGGTTGAAAATAGAAAATATCTTTCTGGGAAAACCCACAACGGAAATTGGGTTAATAAAATTTGGTGTTAATAAGAGGAAAAGAGAAATAAAAGGGTCACACCAAATTATGATATCGATTAGGAGAACATTGGTGGAAATTATAGACACATAATTCAAGGAAAAACATAAATATTTATAGGGAGTGATTGAGGTCATTAGTCACAAACAATTGAAGAATTGAGGGTCTCAAAGCCATCAATCTATGATGATTTAAAATATCATCGGTTCAACAAAACATAAGGTATTAGCATAAAACATTTTTAGTTTTAAGATCACTTACCTAATTTTTAAGAATTAATTATTTCATAGAATAAGATAAATAAATAAATATATATATATATATACTTGACAAGTAGAGTTTCATCCTTCAACTAATTTCTACCACAAACTCATCTTTCACTCCAAATGATAATAGAACTAAAAAATATTTTATTTATACCAATAGTATAAGGATCCAAACATTAACACATACCACTAAAATGAATAAAAATACCATGTAATGACCAGGGAATTCTTTTAGGATAGTGGTAAATAATAAAGGCATACCGTACTGTGGTTGTAAGTTCGATTCCTACAGCTTTGTCCGACGCGACGGTTTATCGCTCGACATGTAGGTTGTCCTTTTCCTAAAACTATAGTATCATAATATTACAAAAAATAATCATAAGAATTGTTTTAACCTTAAAAAATACTATCCAAAGTTCAACTTAATCCACTCCAAACTTTATATTTATCAAAAGTACCTCTGTCCAGGCTCTCTGTAAAAGGTATCTAAATTCCAAAATCAATTGTCACATCAGATTCCCCAAAACAAGTAATGTTTATCTCATTGCCACATACTGAAAGTATGATTACATTAGCCATATTAAAACCTTAATGAAAAAGTAAGTACTACAGTACAATCCTTATATATATCACATTATTCATATAACCAGAATATAATCCATGAGTCTAAAAACACAAATACATTAATTATTCCACTTCAACTATAGTAACAACATAATATTGGCCTTGATCCCTTGGACTTTTCTGAGGTATGTTTCCTTGGAGCTTAGGGAATTCAATTGCATAATGTCCCATCTCCATGCAGTTGTAGCATTGAACATCGTTATATTCTTTCTTCCCTTTACAATCATGACCTTGGTGGCCTTTTTCACCACACTTGTAACAGACTCCCATTCCCTTCAAGAAAGTATCTGGGTGTTTCTTCCAACATTTTCTGCAGGATGGATATTCAAGTTTTATTTTTTCCCCTTATTTCCATTTCTAGAGTGATCAACAGATCTCTTCTTCTCTTCATTTTCTTTAAATTCGTAAGATGTAGATGATTCTTTTTCTGTCTTGATAGCACATGAGGCAATATCTTCGTACAATGAGAAGGATTGTGACACTAATGATTGATAGAATTTTTTTAAGCCATTAAATAAATGATCAATCTCACTTATTGGGTTATGTATATAATCTTCAGCATACCTCGCTAACCTTGTAAGGTTAGCCTCATACTTTTCTACATTCTCATCCTCCTTTTGCCTCGGACTCAGAAATTGCCTTTCGATATCTGGTCGATGGTCATGAGGAAATTATTATTCCATAAAATTCTCTTTGAACTCCCTCCATTCCGTATTTCATACTTCATCATCTTCCTTCATGTTTTGAATTAATGACCACCATTGATCAGCATCTCCAGTGAGGCTGTAAACTACCATGATAACCTTTTCCCTTCCACTACTCTCTAAAGCCTGAAATATTTAATCTAGGGAACTTATGCATTGCTCAACTACTAGTGGATTTGTATGACCATTTAATGTTGGTGTTTTTTTCCTCATGAAAAGATCTAACATTAATCCTCCATGCTGCGGATCAGGGTGCTCCATATGGGTAAGGTTACTATTCATAACTTGAGTGAGTTGTCCCAATATGGTGATTAGCTAATCGGCACCAGTTGAATCACTAGCTCCACTATAATTATCTTGAGCAAGAGGGTAATCCCTACATAGAGTGCGTGCATTGATACAGTTTCCATTTCTTCCACTAGGATCCATTTCTAAAAAATGGAATGCACTAGATTAGTTTATGAATCGCAATACATAATTCCATACTAGTAAAACACTTAACATAAATTGGAGTATTTATGGATATAATCCATAATTATAAAAAAATGTTTTCTTTGAGGAAATATATACTCATAAACCCTTCATAATTATTTTTAATTAAAATGAGAATTATCTTAATCATATCCCCTGGGAGTGTCATAAACAAGTGTGCAGCAATGACCGTTGTCATGCACCAGTTCCCGTTCGAGTCTAGTTTAAAGTGGTGTTTTCCGGTTTTACCCCTAGGTACATCTGTGCCAGAGCCACCTCCACCTGCTTGTATCTAGACAGAGATTTATTTCTCGGAAAACTCACAAAATCTCTAAAATACCAAAATTCTAGGAATATCTTCTCTTCTAATCCTCAAATTCTATCGTAGGCTATGTTATATCATCAGAGTTTATCTAAATCTAGCTTCCACAGTTTGTACTAAACTTCCTCTAATACCAACCGTAACGCCCCGACCCCAATTACCTAGAGTCGGTGCATTATTACATAACAATGGAATGATCATAAAAGATGAAGTCTCGAAAGACTGATTAGTTTAGTATAATTGGAAACTATTGATAAATTCCTAAAGATTACATTACATCATAAAGTGAAAACTACAACAACATCTTGTCTCCACACTCATATCCCCTTATACTATCCCTTTAGGTCATTCATAAAATACTTCTTCACATCCTGGGAAAAATAAAACATATGAAGGGATGAGCTCAAATGGCCAGTAAGGATAACAATATAGTAGAAAAATTCTTAAATAAGCATAAACATTTAAGGCAATGTATAACTAAAACAAAGGCCTTTTAAACATGAACTTCAGCATAATATGGCAGAAATAAAATGAAATAATTCAATTTACTTATTCACATGGATATTCTACTAGTCTAATAATCACATTAAATATCAATTACCACTTTCATATTGATGGTATGCATAATTCCAGACTATCATAAACACATATTCAAGGCCTTGTGCCAAGACTACAAATAAGATTATCTCAAGGCCTTATGCTACGACACTAGTTTGTCTCATGTGAACTACCGATGCATCGAGGAGATATAGAGGGCTCCACCCGTCACATATTATGTCCAATGCATTCCTCATATGAATAGGTTTAAATATGACATAAACATTCGTATTAAAACTAGCATACAAAATGTCAAAAGTTTCTCCATAAACGATGAATGGTATAAAAATAAAACATCCATAGTCAAACATATCACGAAACATTAAATACAATATTTAAGTTTTGTGTCATAATAAATCCACTTCAAATAAGCTTAAAATCCATCAAAGGATGTTGACAGAGATGAAATCAAAACTATTTGAGAGAAATATATCTTTTTTTTAAATCATTTAAAAGTAACATAATTATAAAAGAAAAAATTTACTCTGAAAATATTCTTATAAGTTTGTATGGGAATCTTCGATGATTTTATTACGGCGGAAAATAGCAGCACCCGCCGTATGTTTTAAAAAATGACATTCTTACCTTAATTCTGTCGAAAATGATAAAAAGGATCTTGTTTGGAAAACGACAGAAATATTCCTTTATAAACATTTTATAAAAAGTCAAACAAGGGTAAAAATGAACTTAAACCATATTCTGTAAAATAGTAAGAATGTTTTGAAATACATATTTAAGAAACACGGATTTGATTGACAGAGAGATCCCAGTAGATAATTACGTATACACAACCTCAGATAATGACGGGATTGTGAAATAAACCCTTAACTTGTACTTTTCCTTGGTTGAGGGTAGGTTAACATCATATATAATGGTGAAATAATTTTTATTAAATTATACATGAATCATATACATTAATATGATATCATATGTAATCTTTTAACATTGCTTTGTTAATAATATCTTATTATTATCGTCATTTCGGGTGTTAACTTACTTGTTTTATTTTATATGATTTGTTACATAAGTCATGTTTGTTATGGATATGTTGTATCTTTTTCATATAAGGAATGATATAAAGCACTTAAAAATTATTTTTAATTATCAAATGAGAATTAGACTTTCATGGATACGATGGAGAATGATTCTCAACGCGTTCGTGGAGACGGTAGTCCGTACGTATGCACGAGTGAAGATATCATTCTATTGATAATAAAATAACATATAATTGGATGGTATATCATATATAAAAATAATAATCATATTATATTTATTATTTACATCAATTAATTATCATTATCATAACCAAAAAAATAATAATGTTTTGAATAACAATTACACCACGACGTGGAGACGGTAAGGCGTACGTACGCACGTTTGGTGACATGTAATTCGAAGGATGGATATAATACTGAATATGATTGTACCATATTTATAATAACATCATTGTATATAGAAGATAACAGAGTTATTATTTTATAATGTTAATAACAAAGAAGGAAGAAGTTGAAGAAGAAAAGAACTTGAAAGAGGGTGGTGAAAACATTACATCTTCTTCGGGTTCTTCCATTTGATTTGATCAAAAGGGCTCCATATGTTGGATTTAAGATCAAAATTAGGCCTCTAGGTTGATTTTAGGGTTGTTGAGAGAATATTTGTGCAGGGGTTTGTCGAGCCAAAAGGCATTGAATGTTTGAATTAGAGGGAAGGGGAAATGCCCCTTTATAAGAGGTCTGAGGGGAACCTTAGGAAAAGCTAGAAATATTATTTTATAAAAAGTTCATATTCGGTTTTTAATGGATAGTGGATTATTTAAATTTTAAGGTGGGGATAGGTGAAAATAAACTCAACCAATGGGTTTTTGATAGGTTTGGGTTACTTTATTAACCATATCTTTTAGTTTTAACTCTTAGTTAATTAGTTTGACATTTACCATGTCTCTTTGTATATTTCTATTATATAGTTAATAAGAATACTATAAACATCCATGCGACCTCATAGTTGTCCATTAATAATACACCTACCATTATATAATTCCTTTGGCTGAACCGTATATTTTTAGGATTATAATATCAATTAATAATATAATATTTGTTTTAAAAACCCCTTTATGTCAATTTTGAGACTATTTAATAATTGTTTTTTAAAGACTTAACAACTTTATTAATTCGAACCAAATTACTTTAAGAAATCATAACATGTCTTATTTACCAATAAAATTTTTGTATCTCAGCAAAACTTTCATATTATATTTATTTTACCATTTATAAGACTAATTATTTTATTCTTTCACTAATAAGGAAAATATTGTATCATTATTGTGCCATAAATAAATTTAATTATTTAATGTCTAAAAATTATAAAAAAATATCATTATGTAGGAAATATATATATTTTTTATATAACATATATAACCCTTTTTAAAAATTGTTTAGTTAAAATATATATGCTTATTTCATTTTTGTATGTACTTTAACTTAATTAATATAAAGTGTCATTATCACTTACAAGTGGATCCATGGATCCCAAAATCGACCCAAATATTCCAATGATCAGACATGTATCAAAAAATAGGGTTAAGAAATTTTGTAGGGCAATTTATTATTATTATTATATTATTTTTTTACCCTTATTTACAAGATTTATCCTTTAACCATGGTAAATAAAATATCTACCGAAGTAATTATTCACAATGTCTACAAATAAAAGTTACATATTTAAACAAATTGAACCTAATGATTATAAGTATGGAATCCATTTTTCTAAATTCAAAACACAGAAGTGGAATAAATTAATTTAAAATTAATATCCATTGTTAAAACAAAAGGCGTTTTTTTAATAGATAATAACTATCAAAAGATTGGCACTTGTTTATGTCCTGTTTAAATGTTTAATTATGTCCAATGAAAAACATGGGATTAAATGGTAAAAATATAATCTAATTATACTCTAAAACCACTAAAATTCATAATTTATCACTATTAATTATTTCGATCAAAAAAGTTGTTTTTATTTAAAATTTATTATTTTTTCACTATTAATCAAAATATGAAAGTTGTCAGAAAAGTTCCAAAAATTCACCATAAGCTAATTTCGATATTATGAGTCCGAAAATGAAGTCCATTTTGAATGATAAAAAGTATGAAATTTAAAAAATTGGGTATTACTATTCAGGACAGCTAGTTTGGTTGGTTGTGGTGTGTGTTAGAACTCGAAGTTGCATACAACACACGCTACTGTATTATTCAAAGAAAAGAGTATTGTGGAAGCATGGGGTTTTAAAATTATGAAAAAGGATAAATTACACTCAATTGATGACTTTTTTAACTATCTAATGAGAAATTTGGTTCTCCAAGATTGATTTGTGTTTGGGTGATCACAATGTTAGACTGAGAGAGGCGGATGTCCACAAATGTATTTTAGAAGAAGATATTACCATTTTGAGTAGATGTTCAATCCATTAGAGTTGAAGAATACTCTAGAGGTCTTTTAAGAAAACTAAAAATTGGTTTTCATAAATACCATTATTTTCTTGTTAGGGTATTGGTGGGTGAAATCCAGGTCTAATCTGGGATGAAGGAGGAGCATGATCAGTATTTAAGGATTGAGTTGGGCACTCTTCGGGAACATCGTCTCTATGACTTGTTCTATAAATTCAAATTCTAGATCAAATAAGTGATGTTTTAAGCCATGTTATCATAGAAAAATGGGTATTAGTTTATCCTAAGTGTATCAATGTAGTTATTTCATGGGAATAGAATAAGAATGATTTTCATATCAACAACATTTTATGATTTTCATGGTATTATAGGTGATTCATTCAGGATTTCTCTCAACATTCATTTTCAATGACTTCAGTCACCCAAAAAGGGGTGAATATAGAATATATCTTAGAGTTTAATACATACATTTAAGGGAATAATAGGTGGTTGACTAATACTCATTGATATATGGTTCTAGAATTTGAATACTGATATCAGGTTTATTATGATGCCTCAGGTATAGGATTTTTTAGTGTTATTATTAAAAAGGAACATGTGGTTGAATGTGATTGTAAAAACCTCTGATCACATGAAAATAATTTCCCAACCCTATGAAATGGAGTTGGATGTATTGATTCATACGTTGAAAATGTGGCTCCACAGTCTTTTTGAGGATATATTTTTCGTTCATTCATGAAATAAAAGCTTGGCATATATTTTATACAAAAAGGATCTTCATTTGAATCCACATTTTTTAGTTGAGAATATTCAAATATTTTATTTTGATATATTCTATTCCCTAGGAAAAAGGTAATGTATTGGAAGACTCATTGAGCAAAAAATTTACAATTCAGGCATTCAAAGAGTAAAATGAAGAGTGGAATTTTATGGTTCATTTTTCCTAGTTGAACCTGGATACCAAGGAATATATTGGATTGGATTCATTATACAATGTTTAGCTGAAACCATCTCTTCTAGATTAGATTCATTGATAGAAAAATTGTTATGTGTTGTGCTAGTAGTCTATGAATCATGATAATGGTGGAGAGACACATTGTTATTGGTTTCTTTCTCCTGAAAGATTTTTCTTCTTTATGGGTTTCCTTTCAGTTTTGTTTTCTATGAGAATAGTAGTGATGTTAAATAGACACCAGTATCAGTGGTCTTTTCATCCTGGTTATACCAAGATTTACTATGATGTGCATCGAAATATATGGGGTCCATGTATGATGTGGGATATATATTACTTCATATCGAGGTGTTATACGTTTATGTAAGATAAATAAGAGCACCAAACTCCCTGGTATAGATCATCCACTACCCATTTCTATCTGGAAGTGTGATGATATCATTAAAAACATCATTTTAGAATCTCATAGTACACTACAGGGGATAAATAAAGTGGGGTAGTGATCGATCGTCAAACCAAATCATCCCATATTATTATGATCATAGATTCTACTAAGGTGAATGAGTTGGATTAGTTTTATTTCAGAGAGATAGTGAGGAATCATAGTGTTCCATTGAAAAAATTTCTAATAGCGACCCCCATTTCACCTCACGATTTTGTGAATGCCTTCAGTATGAAATGGGGTCATAGGTCTTGTTTAGTATTAAATACCATCCTCAAACAGATGGTTACACAGAACGAGTGAACCAAATCTTAGAAGACATGCTATGGGCATGCGAGTTAAATTTTAGAGGATAATGGGACAATAATATGGGATTGGTTGAGTATAATTATAATAAAATTTACCATTATTCTATCAATTTGGATATTTTTTAGATTCTCTATAGTCATCTGTGTTGGTCTCCTTTATGATAGGTTGTGGTGGGCCATGCCTCATTATTGGGACCAAGCACTATGCAAGAGAATTTTGATAAAATTATTTTGGTCGGAGAGTGGTGTTTGATAGACCTGAGTAGATATAAATCTTATGATAGTCAGTACAAAATTCATAGTATTTTTCTATGAGTGATAAGGTGATCTTAAAGTATTCACCTCCATTGGGTCAACTCCATTTTGGTATGAAATTTTATCTAACACTGAGATAATTCATACTTTTTGAGGTTACAAAGAGGATTGGTAAAGTGGGAAACTTGATTGATTTTCCATCTTAGTTGATGTCAATTCATTACATGTTTCATTCCCCTCAACTGAAATGGTACCCCCCAGATCCATCTCCTATGCTAAATTGGGAAGAGTTGGAGTTGGAACCTAATTTTGTGTGCTTCAGTGGCCAATGCAGATTGTATATTCTTAAGATAAAGTGCATCATTGGAATTCCATTCCAAAGTTATGTTTTATTTTTAATCATGTAAATGTTGAGCTTGAAGATTTGGTAGAATAAGACTAGGGTTGATGTGGAGTATCAAATATTTATCTCCGATCAATCTTTAGGTTTACTTTATTGTGGAGTAATTTTTCATGGTGGGGGGTGTTTTCACAACCATGATTCCATTTTGAGGTATTTTTATAATATTTTTTAGATTTATCCAATTGGGTTCCATTAGTGATTTGGATAAAAACAATAATATTTGGGTAAATAGCAGGTGGTATACCATTGGCACATGGTGGCGAAAACCATGGGGCCTTGCCTAGGAAACCGTGTAGCCATGTGGTGTGTTTTGAAATTGGATATTCACACAATTAACACAAATTTCAAAAAACGTGTAGACTAACCATGTGGAATTTCATACTTGGATAGTAAGGGGTGCATGATTTCCGCATAGTTTGGAAAAGCATGTGGGAAATGCTTCTAGCCTATCGAGGTCATAAATTTTTTTGTTTTTTTTACTTTTTCCCCCTCAATATTTTTAACCCTAATAACCATATGCTCTACCCACATGGGATTTCCAACCGTCATAGCATTACCCTCTCTCCAAAAATCCCAATGAGCTTCTTTTTTGTGGTGTATTAGGAGTGATTTCTCTATGAAATATCCATGTATGCCTTCCCCCTCTTCAATTTTACCTCTTTTCTAGGGTTTCTCTCATTCCCCATTGGTGGTTTTGTTCTCTAGTAGGATGGGTGACCTTTTAGTATTTGATATTGATTTTTATGGTTTCATCTTGATTTTTATTGTTTAATAATTCCTTTATATGGTTCTCTTGATGCGAGGTTGTGATTTATAACTTATTTCAGGAAGTTTCATCAATTATGTTTGTTGTTCCATGCTTAATCATTATTTTCAAAATTTAATATTATTTAATTTCTCCATGGATATATAATATAGATTGTGTGTGAGGTGAGAATTTTTTTTTGAATTTTTTTAGATGTATATGGTATGAAAATTATTTTCTAAAGAAAATTGATTGTAAAGTGTGTTCCTTTGTCATGATCTTTGTATGGGTTTTATAAATTATGAAATATGTTTAATAAACTCTAAATATGGTGAAGGACAAATTTATAAATGGGTTTGGTGGGAATATGGATTTCAATGTTGTTTTGGGATGTGAAACTATGATTTATCAAGTGTGTTTATATTTATTGCATTGTGTGTATGTGAATGTTGTGATCCTTCAAATATGTGAAATGATAATTGAGCATGAAGAGAAACATGGGAATCTATGTGGGAGGATTATGACTAGTATACTAGTTGGTTAGAATGTGGATTCATCTGAATTCCTCTATAAATAATGATGATAACAATTATAAATAAATTATAATGATGATTAGAGAGTAGTAAGCCCCTGGGATGTTCCTTCCTAGTGGATCATGAATGAGAACATAGTTGGATGTGGTTTCTATAACACAATATACTGAGATACGGTCTACCTAGTTTTCCATTTTATATAGTGCCTATAGTGTTTCCCCTATTTTAGTTTTCTATTGTGGTATTCAATCTACCATCCGCAAATAGTGAACATTGTTGTTTATTTCGAAATTAATGCATGTTTTCTTTAAAATAATATTCTCATTAAAACTATCATTAGAATTTATTTATAAAAAATTCATGTTAAATTTTAATAAAATGATTGTAATAGAATATATATTATTTGGAGGCTTTTTACTTGGATTTCGATCACACCCTACATACGACAATGAGTTTATGTGGACTTGGTTATGATTGACTCAGATATAGTCATGATGAATCGTAATGGAATTTATGGTAGTTAGTGGTATTGTATTCATGGTTTTGATGGTGGTGACTTGAGGATCATGCCACTTTTGTTTATTTGGGGGTTTTGGGATAATTTTATCATACCGATTTTTTGTATAATTTTTTGGTTTTGTTTAACATTGTAAAAACATAATATGAAAAATGCTTTACTATGTTTGTTTATGATTGTTCATTTTTTTTTCTATTACTGTTGTCAGTTTATGCTTAGGAATACTATTGAAATCATTACCATGGAATGTTATTGATAAATAGGGACTCATTTCCAACCCATGGGGAGTGGTAACATCATTCACGCAATGACATGGGAGGGGCTAGGTGTTGGGTTGGATGACACTCCGACATGGTTTGTGAAAGTTACAACCACATGGTTATAATAGGGTTTGTAAAACCATACAGGAAAACTATTATCCCCTTTAAAAATGGGTAAAAATACCATTTATCTATTATATATATATATAATCATATTCCCATATTTCCTCTTCTACTCATGCACAATATCTCACTCACATATTTCTTCATCTTCCCATCCTCCTAAGATTTGAGTAATCCTCACTATCCATTATTTTATTTAATCATAGTTATCTTGTTGTATGCCTCTTGATAAGGTTTTGACTCATATTGATTATTTTATCTATTTATCTCACCATAAGGAAGTTTTTCATTTTCTATTCTAATATAACATATTTTTCACGTTTTTTGATTTCTCTCATTCCAGTATGAGTAAAATGCTAAATATGGGAGAGGAGTCTTCTACCCACCATAGTAGGCGGTGGTACCTACCTTTTCTATAAAATTTACAATGTCTATAGCATGTTCCATTGTCCCCACACCATGCCTTTCATGTATTGTTCCTAAAATTTTTAATATCTCTAAAATTTCATAGACCATATTCAGATGTTACATGGGCCCCTTGATAAGGTTGTATGTTGTTGACATGAACAAAATACACCCATTAAGGCGGGTTTGATTAATTTTTCGTGTTTAATACACCCTCTTAGGGTGTTCATACATTAATACTTATTAATAGAAGTCTTAAATTAATTAAATGAATTTTTAGAATATTGAATACCTTTATAACCCCTATTTATTTAAAAAAGGAAATGCATATGAAAAGAAATAAATGGGATTTTATAAATGTGGTAGATATTATTTTTCATAAATATTATTTATTATAATGATTTATAGTGTTTCATGGAATCTTTCATTGATCATTGGGTTCCATCATATAATATGTCTTACATTGGATACCATAACATGTAATCAGTGAGATGTATTATAGTATCTCACAGATGATAAATATATATATGTATATATTATAATTGGATTCTTTATATTATCCCCATGGATCCATCTTTCATGAACCGCACCATTTTTTTCTTAGTGTTCCACCCAAACAATTGAATCCTTCTTTTTATTACAATTCCTTTATGAACATTTTACCAAAAAATAATATTTAAAGTCTAGTTTCTTGAAACAATGTTACATAATACTAGAAAACATATAAAATAATATTAATCAACATGATAGGATTATTGAAATGTTAATGATATTTACAATTACTGAATCACATAACCTTGGGATATACAATAATGTAAAGGGTATGCTTGAGGCCTAATAAGGGAAAATATGGAAAGAATTCTACAGGTGAGGTTGAGTAAATACAATATGAACATGAGGAAATATCATAAATCATTGAAAAATAGGCATTTAATAAAAATAAGAACTTTATTCGTATATTGAAAATGCGGCTACAAGATTTAATTTATTCTTTATAAGCATATCACGATGTTTCATCCCCAAAGGGGTAAAAATATTACCGAGGATACTCACCAAGGTACCCAACACTTTTCATATCTAGTTATTAATTTCCTTACCCAATGCGTAGAATCTATATCAAGGGGAACCATACATATGTCATTATTTTAATATGTGCCAAAATGATTATAGCGTAATCCTTCATAAATAAGCCAATGAGAAGAAAATTAATGGGTTTCAAATCAAAATCATGACGTTTTAAAAGGTGCCTTAAACATGATCATTATGTCATTTATAACCCAAAAAAATTGAATGAGGGTTTTATGAATGTCATTTAAAGAATAAAATAAATAATGATTATTTCTTGATGAATACCTCTACAAATGGAAGAGTTTTGGGTGTTCACATAAAGAAAATAAATGAATTTCTTCAGAAAAAGAGAGAGATTTTCTGAAAAAAATCTATAGTGTAACGAGTATGATGCATTGTTATTTAAGACATTAAAAAGAAATGGGAAAGGAACACACCATTCATTAAAGACTCATATTACTATTTAGGAACAAAATAAAGTGTAAATCAGAATATGGTATGGACGTTTGAATGAAATACAACATAGAATATAACATGAATGGAAAAATAAGTTGATAATTCCCTAACCTTGAGGAGGAATTTCTAAAATACTCTGATTTGAACCTTTAGGGATTCGGGAAACCATGGGAGGACTCTTAGAGAGTTAATACTATTATAGATTCTAAGGGGATGATTTTTGAATAAATGGAAATGACAAGATGTCTTGGTATTTATAGTAAATGAGACGGTTTTTTATTAATTTCAAAGGATACCTTATTAGTGGTATTTGAAAAAACATGAGATTCCCTTGGTATTTTCACATGGTATCAGCCACATAGGACACTTGATATCATATTTTAATCCATACGAGTCAAAAATTATCTTATCTTACAAATGGAATCATTAACACATAGTTATAATGTCATTAAACATTCAAAAACTCAAAATGTATTTTTACTATTCATAAAAAATTCATCAATCTCAGAAAATCCCAAAAAATCACCCTAACAATTTTTCAGTGTGTAGAATTCAAAAATGAACACTATTTTATAAAAAAATAATTTTAAATTAAATTAAATATATGAAATACTAATACTTAACTAATAAGTTCTAAAACATTTATTTACATATACAATGATATAATTATATAAAACTACCATTTAAGATGAATAAAATATATTTATAGTTCCTTTGGTGGGGTTAATATTACATTATGCATATTACTATTCATACGGGTAACATTACTATTCTAATGGGTCATGTTAATTTTCTCAAAAAAATTTAAGATGATCTTATTAGACTCTAAATATCTTATTGACTAGAACCGTGTATCCCTATTTTCGAAAATCAATTCATTGAATTCATTATTTAATATTTTTTTTACAATTCATAAAAAAAACTATTTATAAAATACTATTCATCAAAAATTTAAACTTATTTGAAACCTAAAACAGATTCACCCAAGATTAATTTTGACATTTGAAGTTCAAAAGTGATTTTTATTTAACAACAGTAATTCTATATGTATGAGAAATCTCAGAAAAGTACACTTTTGTACATATAAAATAAATTTATCAAATTTGTATCAATTAAACATATATTTGATTATATAAATAAATTCCTAAAATGGAAATTATGAAATAATTTTTTTTAAAAATAAATTGATTTCATTATAATTATTTGGGCAATGACACATAACCACTTAAAACACCTGCATACGAACTAATGGTAAGGAGAGAAATGGTGATAGACTCTTGTGGTGGATTCGACAACATTTCTTTATTTGTGATATCTGTCTACTTTATTTCTATGGTAGGAGATTTAATTCAAGCATATAATTCGGAATATTTGCTTGGGCTTAGTCCAGAGTAATGCCTATTGATGCTACCTCATTCCCATGCTCAGAAAAATGGTCTTCGTACGGCCCCAGTCACCTGAATGAGGCCATCAACTCTTCATTCTACATTAATTATTCATTATCGTTTCTATTTATAATAAAAAATTATAAATTTAAAAATTATTATTTTTTCCAACAATCATATTAACAAATAGTAATATAATGGTTAAAAACTGATGGTCACTTTTCATTTTTACTTATATATTTTTATTGATTATGACATAGTGAAACATTCATTTTAAAAAACAACATATTATTCAAAAGTTTAGATCATTACATTTTTTCCACCTAATTAAAAATTTCCCCAAAATTTCAAATCGTACCATTAGATGAAAACAGGTGTTGGTATTTCTATCTCATAGTATCCTATGTTTCCCATGTGGCTAATTCATATTTTTAGTTCCTCCACAAATATTTTTCAAGGATGGTATTTCTGTTTCGTAGAACCTTGTCTCTATGATCCAAGATCTCCACTAGATGCTCCTCATAAGGGAGGTCATGTTCCAGTTGTACCACCTGTAGATTTCATATATGTTAAGGGTCAGGCAAGTACTTCTTCAAGAGTAATATTTAGAAAACATTGTGAACTTGTGCTAGATTTAGAGGAATTTCATGCCGATATTCCACTTTTTCTACATGATCAATGATTTCATATGGGCCAATGTACCTATGTATGAGCTTCCCTTTCTTCCCAATACTTATGACTATCTTCAAAGGTTAAATTTAATGAAATACTTTGTCACTATCCTGAAAATCCAATCCCCTTCGATGGTTTCCAGCATTCCTCTTCTCACGACGATGAGCATCCTTAATGTCTTTTTGGATGGTATGAACCCTCTCTATCATCTATTACACTAGATAAAGCCCAAGATTCTTTCTCTCACCAACTCCATCACAATAAGTAGGGGTTCTACATCTCTTTCCATATAGAGCTCTATAGGGTGCCATTTGAATGCTAGAATGAAAGCTATTTTTGTTAGAGAAATCAACTAATGAGATAAATTGATCCCATCCATCTTTAAATTCCATCGACCATGTTATCAGCATGTCCATGAGTCTAAGAATAGGCCTTTTATAATGGCCATCAGTTTGGGTATGATAAACCATACGGAAATTCAATTTGGTACACAGAGAAAGTTGAATACTTCTCCTGCATTTTTATGTGATCCTTGGTTCATGATCAGTTACGTTAGATAATGGTATCCCATGAATCCTTACCACATCCCTCATTAAAATTCTGGAATGTTTATAAAGAGATAAATAATTCCAAATATATATAAAATATTTAGTCCTGGTGATAAATTCCACTATAACCCATATCTCATTGTTTCCTATGAAATTTTTTGGGAGACCAGTGACAAAGTTGATAGCGATATTTTCCCACATTCATGCTAGTATGGGTATTAGTTGTAATACCCATTTAGTAAGTTTTCAATTTTCATTCACTTACTGACACACCGAGCACCTTGCATTATAGTCAGCAAACTCCTTTTTTATTTTATACCAACAATAATGATCATCAATGTCCCTATACATTTTCATGCTTCTAGGATGTATAGTGAATATAAATCAATGAGCTTCATCCATAAACTCCTTTATTTCCATAATACATAAAACACATAGACTTGTACAAAATTTTATTACCCCTTCTTGATAAATATTGAACTGAGGAAACATATTATCCGTCACAACATCTATATTCTTATTTAACAAATGGTCTTTTTTTCTCAGCATTCTTTATCTTATTTGGTAATGATGGTAGAAAAATAATTTTGGGATAGGGTTTATTATGAATCTTCTATTACAATTAACATGCCTTGTTTTACTAGGTCATTCATCAAGGGATATAAATGAATCATCATCATTGCTAGAACAACATGGTCTTTCCTACTTAATGCATTTGAGACTTTGTTTTCTATACCAGGGTGATGATGAATAAAAAAATCATAGGCTTTATGAAGTTCCAACCATCTCCTTTGCTTCATGTTCAACTATTTTTTTCCAAAAAAAATATCATGATTTGATTGTATGTGTATATATGGAACTTGTCCGCATAATGATTATTCCTCTATATCTTCATATAAAAAAATGTATCCAGCTCAAGATCATGCATATGATAGTTCTTCTCATGAGTCTCATACTTTCGAGATGCATAAGCAATGACATTGTTATTTTTCATGAGGACACACCGAAGCCCTTTTAGTGATTCATCACTAAAAATAGAGAATCCTTCTATAATCGAGGGAAGAGTTAATACGGTTCAATAAATAATATCTTCTTCATCTCTAGGAAACATTACCCACACTCCTTTTTCAAGTTGAACTTGACCTCTTTTTGAGTAAACATGGTTAGTGGATTGGATGTTTGTGAATTGTTTTTTAGAAACCTCCAATAATAACATACTAATCCAAGGGAACTAAAATTCTATGTTACTATTAGAGGATGAGGCCACTCCCCTATAACTTTTTTCCTTTTAGGGTCAAATAATTTTCCTTCATTGGTTATAATGTTCCCTAAGAAAGAAACTTGTTGAAAAAAGATCACATTTTAAGAACATTCTAAAAAAGCATCCTTACTCAGAGTATTCAATATTTCCATTATAGGATTTTCAGGATTATCCCAACTTTTGGAATATATTGGAATATCATTAATAAAAAAACACATATTTATCAAGGTTGTATTTAAGGATTCTATTCATAAAATCCATAAAAATAGAAAGCACATTACCCAGTACGAAGGGCATAACAACAAAATCATAATTCTTATATCTTTATTGGATGAATGTTTTTGGAATATATTCTTTCTTCATTCTCAATTGAGGATAACTAGATCTAGATCATTCGTGGAGAATAACTGAGCCCCATGAAGATATTCAATTAATTCATCATTTATTAGAAGAGGGTAATTGTTTTAATTACGATCCAATTCAGTTCTCTATAATCATTGCATAGTCACATTGATCCATCCTTCTTCTTCATAAAGAGAATAGGTTCTCCCAATGGATATAGACTCAGTCAAATAAACCCAATCTCCAAAAGATCATTGGGCTGTTTCTTTAATTCAACTAGCTCTACATTCACCATCTTTTATGGGTTTATTGATATCAGATTATATCCAGGTAAAAACTCAATGGATAAATCTACTATTCATTCTAGTTATACATTGAGATCCAGTCCATCCCTTGAAAAATGTTGAATTCCATCATGGTAATGAATAATGGATTTGCGTTAAGATTATTCTCACTAAAATAAATACAAGAGTTTCTAAACACTGATGATGCATGGATAATCCAACTAAGAATATTGAATGATAATTATACTTCTATCAATTCAGTGGTTAATTATAAATTCTTTGCAATCCCAGAGGAAATAAAGGAATGCGTAGAACTACAATCAAACAATGTACTTGATATCGTTGAGAAAACAACAGAAACATCTGCCACCATGTAGTTTGAAGCTTCAACATTAGCCATTGTGATAGAAAAGTTAGAACCTTCCACCCTTGGCTTATACTGAGGCTGATGATGATTCACCTCCACTACCTACAGATTTGGATAGCGATTGGCTATGTGGAAAAGCTATCCACACATGATTCAATAGACATTAGGTATGTCTGCCCCATCTTCCCATTATCGTTATTTTTGGTAGGATGAGGCTTCACCATAATATGACAATTCCGAGTGATATGGGCATCTCTTACACACTTGTAGCACTTCTCACTCCTATGTACGAAGTTCCTCAAACTCTACTTCCCATATTTAATACACATGGGAAGTTTCAATTGCTTCCCACCTCTTCACTAATCAATGATCCTCCCCAAGCATGCATCCATTAATCCATTATTTTAATTGTATCTATGGAACTGTTTCATCTCATCTACCTCTAATTCATCTTTCATATCACTTCGTATGATCTCCTCATCGCTGTCATTGTCTCAGTTGGATGGATTATTCCTTAGATGATTCCTTACTCCATTGAAGAATATATCAACCTTACCATAAGGATCCATGAAAAGGAATGAGGTGTAACATGAAAGACTTGTGAATTTAATCTCATAGCTTTTTACAGATTCATTCTCCATCCACTTCATCTCATGAAATTCATTCTCAATTTTCCTTTTCGTAGAATGGGGGAAATACGTATTGAATAATATCCCTCTAAATTCATCCCACTCCAAATCTCCAATCTCCCATCTTGGAATTTTTTTATTCAATTCCCACCACTTACTAGATTCTCTCTATAATAAGTCTTATTCTGAATAGTGGAGTATATAAATGATCTTTTCGATAGAGTTTATCAACTGTTCAACATTAATTTGGTCGGTATATCTACTGAACATTGGTGGTCATTGAAGCGTAATAGAATCAATGGAATGTTGTTCCATTAATGAAGAAATCAATCTCTCAACTTGATTCATGTTATTTCCTATAACATGATTCATTTGATTCATCATACTTATGAAATCTTCCATCCCATCATCCATTGGAGGGATGTCATTGCATGTTCCATTATGATAAATATTTGCACGGTTCCACATATTTGCAGCCTTTTTGTAGTAGAAAAAAACCTCATTGAAATTTGTGTTTAATTTAGGAATATTATAAGTATAAAGGAATTTTAGTTTTCAAAATATTATTCTTAAACACATTATACATTATAAAAAATATACATTTTTGATTAATACATCATAATGTTTTATAAAAATATTATAATTAACTAAACATATCCCATAGGAGTGTCAGAAATTGAGTGCATCATGTTCTATTGTTGTGCACCAATTCACATTCGAGTGTATCTCAATGTGATTTTTTGGGTTTTACTGTTACATAAATCTGTCCCAGAGCCACATCCACCTGTTTATGTCCAATCATGGATTTCCTTGTTCGGAGATGACTTTCTTAATATTTCACCAATATACAAGGTTGGTTTCTTATTTTTATACTTTTCTATTAGGATATTCCTAATATTTTCATATCTTAATTTCAAAATGTAAATAAACTATAATTTGAAACAACTACGGAATCCCGTCATTTAATTATAAAAATTTTCATTAAATTTTACAAACCGTGGATATTTATTGTCTTTTTTCATCGAAATCAGATACATAATACATGGTAACATATAACATTATTTTAATCTACATGAAATAATTCTTGAAATTTTCATCATGATTACAAAACATCAACTCATAACCTAGGGATATACATCAATGGATAGGGTGATCAAAAGGCCCAATTAGGGGAAAAAGGGAAAACAGTTTACAAGTGATCGTGAGTGAATATAATAAAAACATGGGGAACTATCAGAAATGCATGGGAAATAGAAATATAATGAAAATAAGAACTTGAGTCATATATTAAATAAGTGGATAAAACTTTTAATTTCTACACTCATAAGCGTACCCCCATGTTCTATCCCAAAGGTGTCATAAAAATAACCACGTTTATTCACAAAGGTATCATAAATCTTATCATCTCTACATATTAATTACGTTACCCAATGCATTGGAAAAATATCAGGTAAAACCCCTAATATGTCTTTATATTCATGTTACCCACATATATCATAATTAAACAATTTATATGTAACCAAAATATATTAAAATAAAGGGTTTTTATAACAATATCAGGGAATTTTAGTAAGTGCTAAAAACATGATCATTATATCAATTATAACCCACACAATAGGAATGGTGGATTTATGTATGTAAATTCTATAATAAAATAATATATTTTTATATATTTTTGAATAAACCAATAAATTATAGTGGTTTGGGTGTTCACATTACTAAAATAAATGATTTAATTGAGAATAAGAGAGAGATATTGAGATGAAACTTATGCAGTGTAATGGGTATAAAACCTAGTTTTATAAAAAATTAAAAATAGAGGAGAAAGGGGTAACCCATTCATAGAATACTAATAATAATTTTTAGGTAAAAAAATTCAAATATGAACATGGTATGGATGTTTCAAAGATATGTCACATATAAGAGAATTTGAAAGGAAAATAGAAGTAGAGAATTCCCCTACCTAGAAAAGTAACTTCAAAAACTCTATGATCGGGACCTAGAGGGATTGTGGACTCTTTGTGGGGGATCCTTGGGAGGAAATAACATCAAATCATCTAGTGATATGATATCTTAGTGAATCAAAATAATGGAATGTTTTTTTATTAATAGTAAAAGAGTGGGTGTTTTTTTATTAATTTCAAAGGACACCTCGTTACTGGTAATGGAACAATCAGGGGATTTCTAATGGTATTTTCCCATGGTATTGGCCACATGGGACACCTCATTTAATATTTTCATTCATAAAAATAAACCATAATATTGTCTTACACATTGAATCATTATGACATAGTTATGATGTCATTAAACATATCGAAAACCCAAAACTGTATTTTTACTATTTATAAAAAAAACTATTTCAGAAAAATACCAAAAAAACACCCAAACATTTTTTGATGTGTAGAATTCAAAAATAAAATCCATTTTATAATACTGAATTTAATTTTAAATTAAATTAAATTAAGAAAATACTAATACATAATGAATATGATCTAAAACATTTATTTACTCATAATATGATATAATTATATCGCCTTACCATTTAAGATGACTAAAAAATATTTATACTTTTTTAGGTGAGGTTAGTATCCTATTATTCATATTAATATTCAACATGATAAAATTACTATTCCAAATATTCATGTTACTATTGACTAAAAAAATTATTTTGATCTTATTAGTCTCTCAATATCGTAGCAATCACAACTGTTTTTGTCTATTTTTATTTAAAACCATTTCATAAATTTATTGTTGAATATTTCTTAAAAAATATATTTTTTACTATTCATAAAAAAACTACTAAAAAAATTCTATTCATCACAAAATTTTATCTTCTTAGAAAACAACAAAAAATTCACCCTAGATTTATTTTTACATTTGATATTCAAAATTGAGTTTTATTTTACCATAATAATTCTCCATGTAAGTGAAATCTATGAGAAGTTACATTTTTTTAATTCTAAAATATTTTTATCAAATTTAGCTCAATTTAACAGATATTTCGTTATTATGTTATTTTATTGAAAGTAATTAGATAACCAATCAATGAAACAATGCAAGAAGAAAAGGGCCTAATGGGGATAATGTAGTACAAGACAAGGGCGTACCCTCAACCAATATTCACCTATAATGGTTCATGAAATTCATTTTGTAGAAGATGGTAACACCATCACCTTGGATGAAAAAGGATTAAATATTATGGATAACTATATTATATTTTTTCCACTTCTGCTTCAAGAAAAAGTTGGGAATCTGGCTTTGGCACTTTTTGATGATATAGTAGATCGACCAAGTTATAGAACTAATGTCCCTCATCGTGTTGAGAATGATTATGGAGTCCTCTTTAGCTTTTGAGATTTCAAGCCATCCTGCTAGTAGAGGTAGAGACTAGTGAGGAAGGAAAGAGATTCCCTCTAAAGCTAAGAGCCAATTCCAACGATGGTAGTAAAAGCTCAGATGATCGAACCCCTAGAAGACCGAACCACCCCACAACCCCTCGTGATTTAAAAGAAGCTAGAGACGTATGCATTGAGATTAAAACCCTTCATAGGGGTTTTCTACTGATCCCATTACCATCCCAGTGTTCCCCTATGATAGGATTCATTTTGGTATTCTAGAAAATGTTGATGCAAGGGGTCATCTTGTCAGTTCTCCACAAGCCTAAATAAGTCAAGATAGAGACTCTACAGTCTAGCGATGATATCCCTCATAGAAGAGTTGGTCCCCTCATGTCTATATTCTTTTAGATCCTTCCAATGACATCGAAAATCATCATGTAGAATTTTTTCCCTTTCAAGTCTCTCAACAACTTTATCAACTGCTCTTTGAAATGATCACATCTAAAAAGGGAAATCCGGGTGATATTGGAATGAAAAATTAGTGATGGCACAAAAAAAGGTCCAGGCATCTCTTTACCACCCACCATCGTATAATATATTCTCCACACTCTCTTCCTTATATTTTGTGTAGAAAGAGTAGTTTGGGACCATCGTGATACCAATTTTTATAACCATATCATTTGTTGGGACTACATTATGGAAGAACTTCTAGGAGTGGAATTTTTACTTGTTTGGTATTCCCCTAACCCAAATAACTACATTCCATATATTCCCTAGGGCCTGGGTGTGAAGTGAATGTCAAAATTACATGGAGGAGAAAGTCCCTGAGTTAGTTTGAGTGAACATGCACCAGTTTGGCTCCGTAATAATATTGATAGTATTGCAAGAGGTCTGTTGGTCCTTGTCTAACATGGAATTGATGAAATCTAGGAAGTATGATTCTTCTTTGGAAGTGATGTATTATGCGGGACAACTTGGAAATCCCCGGACACATCCCCGCCAGTTATGATTCATGAATGACACCTGACCCTCCTTGATAATGCTGTGAATGTGTGTATGTAGGGAAGGGAAAAAGGTAAAGATCATCGAATGGAATGAGGTCATGATTCTGACCTCCATTGCTAAGTCTCCCTTGAAGGAGAATCACATGGTCTTTCCATACTTGGTAAATTGTCCATGAAAGCATGAAGACAATTTTTCATGCATACAATGAATGGATCCTTACGTCCTGAGTCTACTAGATGAGGCCATCAACTATTATTTCTATATTAATGATCCATTACCATTTCTATTTATAATTAATAATTATAATGTTAAAAATTGAAATTTAATCCAATAGTCATATTAACTAATGGTAATAATATGGTCAAAACTCTATTATCAAATTTCATTTATACTTAAATATATTTTTGGATTATGAAATAGTAAAACATAAATTTTTAGTAAATAAAGTATTATTCAAAATTTTGGATCGTTACACAAGATGTTAACTAGTTTGATTGGAAATACACCTCAGAATCAATGGGAATTACATATCTGTGGGACTAGGGTTCATGCCCTGTTGAATGTCTACATTATACAAACTCATCTTGGATGAGATCATTGTACTCAAGGAGGACACCTTGGAAAATTTTAATGGGTCAAGTAACATGTATGTATAATACTTTACATATCTAGTTTATTCCATAGATAATGGTTTCATTTAGTAAACAATTATTCCATATTCAAAGAAATATTCTAACAAAACTTTTATATATAGGAATGGTTATATAACATAATAATTTTATAGATTCACTTCTGGTATACCTGCACACCAAAATAACTCATATGTATAGTCTATCTTTTTAAAAGAAACCATTGATGGTGGCCAACTATTTTTTACTCACATGCTATACAAACCACATATAGGTAATTAGAAATACTTTATAGATGTTGGTTGGGAAAAATGAAAAACACCCCTCTTCAGAAAAGAGATTCCACAATAATATGATTAGGTATAGTTGAGGAGGAATGGTCCATTACACGTGATATTATTGGTGATATATTTTGAACTTTTATAAATTTTTATACAATACACTGTTTGTGTATGATCCAATTTTCCTTTACTCGTTTTTTATTAAATCTTGGAATTATAATTTTTTACATGATACTGGATACTATTGTGTTGATTATTATAATTTATAGATGGTTTACTCTAATAATATTCATTTATTATACTATTTGTTTTGGTTTATCATATATTATTATATAACATTTTTCCACTAGGATTATGAGTGCATAGTATCCCACATTGTCACTACAGCCCCTCATTACTATTTAAAAGTTTCAAAAATACTAGGAGGCATGCATAATTCCATTTTTCCAAATGGGTTTGTTAGTAAATGACTAAACCAAAACCAAAATTTCATACGAAATTTCATGGTATTTGTTTTTTTATGAAAGAGGTTTTTTCTTACCTTATGTCAATGGTGGTGGTTGATTATACATTGGATGAATGAAATATTTATGACATAATCTAACTAGTAATTTTGAAATTATTGTTGATCTCATAATGAAGGGTTTCTATATTCTATGGATGTACTAAAAATCATACAATAGGTAAAGTGTTTGATTGAACATGCTTTTAGGATATATTTTAAGTATCAATAGTGATGATGTAAGATATAATAAAAGTATTAGGTAGCCAGAGATAATAAGAATAACAAAAATAATTATAAAGTGACAATATTTGGGTTTTTGACAGGTTAGTTATGGTAAAATATCATAACATCATAAAATATAAATTCGTGAGTAAAAAAATTATTGAATAGTAATTAAAATTTTCTCACTCTCTTGTATCTATTTATTTACTTCTCTAATGTAACATGAAAGAATGAATAATCGGTTATCAATCTATTTTTAGAAGTATTATTCCATATAAAAGAGATCATAAATGATTTTCACCTCTTGTAACACCCTGATATTTTAGAATACATTTTTCACTAAATTAATTTAATTTCTATTATTTATTATATTAAATGAAACACCCATTTTAAACGAATAGAAATATACTATTTATATATTATTATTTGAATTTTATTGTTATGGAAAGACATTAAATTTTGTGGTATTAATAAAAATAACAAAATTATTAAATATATATAAAGGTACAATTGAGTAAAATTGTGTTGATTATGATTAGTAAATAATTACTTAATTTGAAGTTAATCCATTTTATGTTTAAAAAATGCATTATCTTGAAAAAAAAATTTAAATTTAAATTTCTATGTGTCAAAATAAAAAAATATTTTATAAAATATTTGGAATTTTTATTGTAAAAAATGAAATTTATTTTTTATTCATTCTCATATAATTACATTAGCATGAAATTTTGGGATTTATTTGGAGGTATTACATTATTAGTGATTACAAAAAAATAATAATATTTGTAAAACAATCCATTATTTTCACTAAAAAAGGAAAATAATATTTTTTATTTTATTATAAAATCAAATAGGTAAATTGTAGTTATTAATTATTTTAATTAAATACATACGAATCATAATTATAGGTGTTTAATAAAAATACTTTTATCAAAATGATTTTTTGGAAAACTGCTTGTTGTCATGCATTATGAGATAATTAAACAATGAATTTCAACCACTTATAGAGATTTAATTTGTCAATATTGGTTCAACATTTTTAATCCTATGAATAAAAATTATTTAATAAGATCAACATAATACTTTCTCAAAATGAATAATAACAATTCATAACCATACAAAAATGAAAAATCAGGTTAATAATGGTTTAAACTAGGGGATAAGGAAGCTATTTTTAGTCTTCAATCTTAATTGATGAAGATATTTTTACCATTATCACTATATTATTGATATTTATTTAATTATTGGACACTTTTCATTGAATGTGACCTATATAGATTTTTTAGGAAAAGATAAAGACCAAATGTCACACTCTATATTTTAAATTAATATTATATGATCACATATTTATAAAAAGAATTCATAAATTAATATTAAATATTATTTTCAGAATAAGAAAATTATTTGGATTATAGAATTTTATTTTTATTTATTATTGATTATATAATTACCTTAAATTATTATGAAACACCGACATTATATTTTCTCAATTAATTGAAAAATACAATAACTTATTTTTAAATGTTAAAAGTATTGTAATCTTAATGAATTATTGTTTTAGAAGAATGTTTTAGATAAATATAACATTCCTGGATATGTGAAATTACTATATTTAAATTCAATTACTAAAATGTTGTTTTTGCTGTCAAATTAAATTAATAGTTCAAAGAACGATGTTAATGATATTTTATAATAAATAATATTTTAAAAATTACATAAAAACAATAAAAATACTATATTTAACAATATCAATAAGATATATTTTATAATATATAGAATTATTCATTTAAAATCCTATTAACTTTTTATAGTAACTATATAGTCCCTTTAATTTGTTAAAATATTGTTACCACAATAATTCTAAAACATGGTTAACATAGGTTTAAACAAAGAGATAAAAAAAATCTATATTTATATGAATTTTATTGGATGATAATATTTCAATCCATACACATACTTCCTTATTATTTTATCATTTCACAGATTTTTCCTTATGAAAAATATTCTATTAATTTAATGCATTAATAAATTCCAAGAATAATCTTCCCTCACTTATAAAAGGGTACAACTCTCCTTTTTTATTCAAATTTCAAAATCCATTTAGTTTATCTAATACCTAACCAAATAAATTAAAAAAATCACTTCACACATTCTAGATGTCTCAATTCTTAAGTAATTTCAATCATACAGTTCATAAATTTCAAATAAGAAGAGATTGTTTAAAGAAGTGGCATATATTTTAACCAAATGATTTAGGGTTTTTTCTTTATCCAAAAATTAAAATATTGAAAAACATACCAATAAATGAACAAAGATATATCCCATGTACAAATATATTGTAATATTTATCACATATCCTATTTTCATAACCTTCTTCCATCAAATAGTAAATTAAATTGTCATTCGTTTGTACGCCATTCTATTACCTCACAAATTGATGTAAGTCATTTTCCATAATTAACACCCATGGATAGTTATAATAATATATTTAATATTTATATATAATATTAATTAAATATTTACCATTATTAAAAAATGGAATATCTTCAATAATATAAATTTTATATCAATTGAATTTGATAAATTCTTCCTTGCCTATATGTGGCCTACCACCTCCACAAAATAATATGATTGTTTTTACAACTCCAAATAACATGGATAATATATATTAGTTTATTATAAGAATATATTTTGTATTTATTACATAATTATTATTATATAATGATAAGATATTAGTTACATTCATTCCATAATGATCTTTGAATAATGATTTTTTGACTTGAATGCGATCAGATTACATCTCTGTGATTGTAGAAAAGTTTATTTTTTGTAAATATATTTTGATCATGGGTTTAAAAGTATAATTTATAAATAAAACTAGTATTTATTTTTTGGAAATGAAGGGAACAATATTTATCTTTCCATATTTAACCCACCAATTTCACTTTTTACATTTGATCCGAATTTGCTCAAAACATCTTATTATTACATAATTGATTATGTACGTAAATATGACATGGTAATAAAAAATAAAAGGAATAGTGAAATTGAAAATGTAATTATTTAAGTAAATAATTAACATATTTTTATTTGTAATGAGAATAGTGAACATATGTTATGAGGTAGATTTGAGGTAAGGGATTTTATATCAATTTATTTTCATTTAGTTTTATTTTATTATTATGGAACAATTTCTTTTATATAGTGTATATATTTACCTTCTTAAGGTAATGCCATAAATAATGAGTAATTCATGATATTTTAATTTTCAATTTAAGTTACTTCATCCAATGGAATATTAAATGAATTTCACTATGTGGTAAAGTGTTTCATAACTCAATTTCCATTCATTGGGGTATAATTCAAGTTCATCAACAATATTTTCCATGATTATGTGTGATATGAACAGTAATTTTATTTTGTCTTATTTATACTTGTTTTTATTTATTTTCAATTTTTACACCTAATAAAATCATTTATTAATTCACAATTCAACCATACAATATTATTAAGGGTTTATCATATCACATTTGTTTCTATGATACATTTTTCATTCCCCAATTAATTATTTCATGTATTGTATAATCTAACCCTTTTATATGATATTTGATTATTCTCTTTTATATTCATTTTATTTTTATATTAATTTAATGTTACATGTTTCTTAAGGATTTGATTGAAATTCTACCAAAGCAGTCTAGGATTATTTCAAAATCTCATAATTATTCAATATTTTTTATGTTTAAGTGATTTTAAAGAAGAAATATATAATATTTTTATCTTCAACCCAATATATAATTTTATCCTCAAATTATTTTTTGAAATTGCAGTATTTCATTTCATTCTCCTTCTTATGCACTGAAGATACCAAAAGATTATTTTTTTGGAAGATCAATATATTTTTTATATACTATTGGATATATTTTTCTATAATTCTATTATATATATAATAAAATGTTTAAAACTAAATCTTTCTTTCATAATCTAAATGGTGAACTTTTTTGATTTTTATCCAAAAATGAAGAAATAATACTTTATTTCATATACATGAATGAATTAAATTTTCCATTATCATGGATGATAAATTATTTGATGATTTGTTTACATTTTACCATTATTATTTTAAAAGGAATGTTTGTTTTTATATTTTTGAAATTTTTATTTTTTTTATTTGAATTTCATTGTTAAAATAGAATTTTTGTCAAGAATGATTTAAATGTTTTTTTGGTATTTTTTTCATCAAACAAAAAACAAATTATTTTACATTTGATCTTTTGGGGATATATTTGATTGTTAACCTCCTAATAATTTTTCAATATGGTTTATGATTGTTAAGATTGGATGAAATATTAAAATTTCATATGAAAGGTTTTCAAATGTGAATGTTTATGTTGACTATTGTTGAATTTTTACTCTCCTTTTTAATATGATGAATATATTGGACAATGAATGTGATGGGTGGGGCCTTTTATAGACCCTTTTTTATTATATTCTCCTGGTGATAATCTATTAGGCTTATGTAGTTGAGGCCTTACCCATGGTTTCTTGATGTCCTGAAAAGAGGCCTCGGTGGTATAATTATAATGTTTGACATTATATATTCCATTATTTTAAAATATTTTATTGATTTAAATTTTATAATTTGAATATTTATGATATCCATAGATGAGGTACAATATTATGTGATTATTTATATGGAATTCCAGATCATCATTTACCCCTTCCACATCATTCATCATGCCTATGTCATTGATCAAAATGAATTTGTTTTTTTATTTTTTATCCTCTCCATATTGATTTTTTTATATTTAGTCATGGTCGATTTCATTATATGTAACCGTTATTAAAAATATAATATTGGCCTTATATTCTTTTCCTTTCCATACGATATAAGAAAAGGAAATTTTATGGAGTAAAGAGAAGCATAATATTTACATAACACTATTTCATTTTTATGTTTTGAATGGAACTGTGGGATTTGTATATATATCTAGTTTACCAAGACCATCAAACTATTCGATCCCTTAGGATGTTATCTATTTTATATTATTCTAATGAAAAAATGTAACTGCTAGCTCTATGATAATAGTTTCTATTTCTTTACTGTTGGTTTCAAAGGTGGTTTAGAAAAACCATGGGAACTAGATTTATGGAAATGATATATCTAGAAAAATAACCCTATGAATAACATTGTTGAAATGTATATGTATAGGATAATATATTAATGTTTTTTAGAATTAGTTATTAGATATTTTTCTAATATTTACATCCCTCCCTGGATTCAAAACTTGAATGTTGTTTTGTAATATATACATTTTTGGGTTATAACTCATAAAATATTTATATTTTGGCTATTATTATGGTGGATGGTGTGTGTGGACTTACTGTTCACATAGTTTTTCACTTATGGGGTATATGATTAGGTTTATTAAAAAATTCGTTATAAATAATTACTATCCATGAGTGTATTGAATCTATGAAATTATATAACATTACCTAATGATATGTAATAAATCTAATGTTTTTTTGGTTGATAAGTCTAAGGATGATTATATGCGTAATGTCATTAATAACATTTTTAAGATTTATGTTATGATAAATAAACATAATTGTGGAATGTTTGGGAGTAATTTATGGGAATACCACCCTTTTGTTTTGTATATTTTTTAGTGAAAATGGTATTTCAGGAATAATTATATTTATTTTATGCAAAAATATTTAGTCTGTTGATAACCATTATGGTTTATATGAGGTTTGACAGTGAAGAAATTATGGGCCATTAGATATTGGGATAATATTATTTATCATGTAACTATGGGATTTAAATTTTGTCTGTGAATTAAATTTATTTTTGAGACTATATATCATATATTTTAATATTTTTATAAATATACAAATATAGTATTATAAAAATGATGTACGTAATGTAGTGTGTTAGCCTATCATATTTGGCATGGCCACTGGCAACGAACCCACAATTAAAGGGTGATAAGGGTGAAATTCCTACCACTTGAATACATGATTTAATTATTTGTATAACAATGTTTTTACATAAATTTATTAAGGTATAAATATATATGATTAATTTTTATACATATTATAGGATAAATTAATTTTTATTTTTTATTATTTCTACATTTTTAATGATAATTTTGGATTTGTTTTTTTTAAGTTGAGGAATATGTAAAAATTAGGTTTAATATAATGGATTATTTGGTTAGAATGCTACTATATTTTTTTTAAGTGTGTACAGAAGGGATTGAGATAAAATTTTTGGTTAAAACATTTATTCATGTTAATGAAATTAGAAAAATTAGGGAAATTTAGTTATTTATTTAAATAGTGATCATTATTAAACCTTTGATTTCATTTTTTAATTTGATAGAATAATGTATTATTTATTCATATGAATGTGTTTTAAATTTGGGTATAATATTAAATTTTACTAACCACATTTCTTTTTCTATAGATAGGAGGAATAGATTTTAATTATTCTCATGATTATGTGATATGTTAGCAGTATATTTTAGCAAATCCGGCATGAAACAATCATCTTGAATTCTTATATTTAGAGAAAAAGTTATGATTATAGTATAAAATTATTAATGGGAAAAATTATAATCGTCATGTTTGAATATTTTCTCTTATTTTTAGTATATATTGTAAATTGTTTGTTCAACTATGGAAAATGTTCCTGAAATAAAAAATTTATCATATAACATTCATTTTCCTTCAATATATGGTCTTTTCACCAATAACATATTTATGGTTTTATAGTTCTTAACATTCTCATAAAATTATTCTCTATCACTCTCTATTTTTTCTCGGAAATTATTTCTCTCATCCATGTCCATATATTACCACATCACTAATGTTATCATATTTGGAAACCTATTTTTTTATTTCACATTGTATTCATACATCCCTTTCCACCCTTTTAAGAGGATGTTTTACAGAACCCTTTAAGAAGTGGGTTTTCTACCATAGAATTATCAAATTTCAAACATATTACTGATAAAAAGTTAAAATTAAAAGTTTAATCTTTATTGGGGGGGGGGTAGGGTAAATTTTAAAACCCTACATTTTAGAATATATTTCAATTACAATAAATTTTCCTTCAATCATAACTTGTGTTACACATGACAACATCTTTTAATACACCACAATTTTCTATTAAAAATTATCATTTCAAGATGAAGTTTATAACATATAAATTTAATTTTGGTGATATTAATATTAATAAACAAATTATGAAATATTTATAATGGTTCTAATTAATAAAAATGTGTCAATTTATTCATAGATAATATGCACTCAATTTTTAATGAAGACATTTTGTGTCTACAAAAAGTGATTATTGTTAAATATTTTGGGGAAAAAATTTAATTTATTTTAGTGAAATTTATAATTTACATGTTATAAATTGAATTTAAATTTTTAAAAAATATTTTCAAAATTTAAATATGCTTAATTTTGGTGATTTTTTAATTTTTTTTAATTTTTTGGGAATAGTGAAAAATTACAAATTTTGGTAAAACTATGGTTTATTTTCAATGAAAAGTACACATAATATCATAAATTTTATAAAATATAATATTATAACCCATTATTTATAAATAATATAATTAATTAAAAAGAAATCATAATTATAATTGATCTTGGTATAAAAGTACTTTTCGACTTAGAATGTTTTTCTTCAAAAAAACCATTTATCATCACAGTTTGGGGAATTTTTAGCAAACTATTATATGACTCTAATAGTGTTTTAATTTCATATAATTTATTATATATTTTTAAAAATAATTATTAATATTATATAATAATTTCAACTTAATTTTCCATCATAATGAATTGTAAAAAACTATAAAAATTCATCAGCATGGTAAACGTGTATATCGGGTTAACCAATGTTAAATCTAAGTGATAAGGACACAATTTTTCATCTTCAATATTATAATATTATGTAATTTATACAATTATAATCTTTAGATTGATATTTATTTATTTGTGGGACCCATACCCATAAAATTTACCTATATAATATTTTATGTATTGAAAAAGTCAAAATGTATTTCTATTTCATTTACACTACTATAATATGTTAGCATAATTTTAAAGGTATGATGTGAACTAATAATATTGTATATTTTGAGAATAATTAAATTACAATCATGAAGGTAAATTATATATAATTTTTATTAATAATATAATTACTGTAAATTATTATACAACACTGACACGATATTTTATCAACTAATAGTAAAATATAATAAATGATTTTAAAATGTTATATGTAATATATTATAAATGAATTATTATGATACAATTTTTTTAGATAAATAAAATATTTTATACATGTGTGAAATTTTTATATTTTATTTCCATTTCTATGATGTTGTTTTCATTGTCAAATTAAATGAACTATTCAAAAAATAACATAAATGTACATTTATAATAATTCATACAAATTAAATGTTATAAAAAAATGAATATATTAGGCCAATTTATTGGATTATAGTTTAAAATTTCATCTATTTTCAATTTATTAGACAATTTTTCTTTTTTTGTAACTATATAGACACCTAATGAGTAAAAACATTATTACTAAAGAAATTGTTAAAAAGGTCTAACATGGTTTAAAACGATGAGAAAACGGTAACAACCTAATCAAAACATGCCCAAAATTTATTAGATGATATAATTTTTACCAATAACAATCCTACAATTGAATTATTTCAGTTTTGAGGTTTTTTCTTTCTAAATGAATTTAATATAATTTAATTCTATAATAAATTTGAAGAATTATCTTCTCTAACTTATAACGGGAACCACCTCTCCTATTTTCATTAAACATTAGGAACCATTTTTTCTCATCCCAATCCTAAAAAATCATTAATAACATCCATTACCACATATTAGGTTTCATATTTTTGTTATAATTTCATCATTATAGGGGTTAATGGGTAAATCCAAAGAGAATATCCCAAGAAGATGTATAACTTTTAATCGATTATTATAGATTTACTTACTCTTCCACATTAATGAAATATCCCTAAAACATGAATATATAATAAAATCAGTGACAATAACATACTAATATGTTATTATGTTTTAAAAAAACATATATCTATCTCTTCATTGCATCAAATATTGAATCAAATAGTTCTTCGTGTGTACAATAGACTATCACATCGCTAACAGATGATATTTATTTTCCATCACTACATCTAAGAGATTATAATAATGAAGAATTTATTGTTCAATTATTATTTTAATGACATATTATTATTTTTAAATGATAATATATTATTAATTTCATACCATTTCACCCATTAAAAAATGATATTGTCGTTTGTGTGTACATGTAGACTACCACCTCGACGAAGTGATGTGAGTTGTTTTCTATCACCAAATATCAATGAATATATATATATATATATATATATTTATATGTTTATGTGTCATCCAAATAATTTAAAATATTTTTTATTTTAGAAAAAATTTATTTTTATTAAATCTTTCAATGCACAAAACTATGCGTAAGAAAGTGTTACCCATAAGAGAAAATTTGTTCGGCGATTTCTGTTACACACAAGACCATGTTTTTATGAACAATAATATAATATTACGATGTTATTATTAAATATAATTTGATAGAAACTATCCATTAAGTTTAATGTTATTAAATTTTTTAAATAACATATGAAAGTATATGGTTTATTTAATTGGTTAAAAATTAATTGTAAATGTATATAAGGACCACTTTAATATATAAGAAATATGATTATAAATTACCATTATTATACATCCAATGGAATTTTATTGTAATAAATTAAATAAATTACTTATAGTAAAATATATTAATGAAATATATATATACCATATATTATGAAAATTAGTTTTTATATTCATCCAATTGATTTGATAATCATAAGATAATAATAAATCAGGTACTATTCTTAGAAATTATATTTTTCTATGAAACTTTTACGAATTTTAATGAATAACTTATTTCAAATACAATTTTTAGAACTATTATAAATTTCATATATCAAAATAAATAAATTGTTTAAATAGATACTTCAAAATTATGTTATAGGGAATTTTTAGTATTTTTAAGCGAGGTTTAATTTTCTAATGAATTGGGAAAAATCAGAAATCTCCTGTGAAAAAAGATTCTATGTATAATTGATTAATAAGAATAAAATATATATTAAATTTATTTTAAGTAAACTTATTTCCATTATACACAATTTAATCCAATGATGTGTTTCAAAATCAATTTCACTTTGAAATTGGACATAAAAACATAGAAAATATTTGAACATTTTTTACTTTAGAAACCCGCATTTCTTACCGTCTGTGGGAATAATTTTAAATTTATTTCATCTAATAATGTAAATTAAATTTGAAAAATTTTATACCATATTTTTAATAAAAATTATATATAATATAAAATATTTTCAAAAAATATTTTGACCAAAAATATTATTGACATTAATTAAAATTAATTTCAGTGATAAACAGAAAGATTAGCATAACAATGGACTAAAAATTAAACATAAGGGAAAAATGACCTAGAAACATGTAAGAACGACCTTTTATGGTATTATTTAGTCCATATATTCAATTTTCCCCAAATTTTACCATTATTACAAAGATCGTGGATATCCCTTTCCCAAATTTATTAGAATTCCACTGCCCTAAAGTAAAAAACCACTCAACCCACCAATTTATTCACATATCTGAATCGAAATTTTTATCCAAAACACTACTGAAATAATCTTCCAAAACCCCTAAAGAATTACTTTTATCCTTACATTTTAAATAAACATATCCATGAAATTATATAGGTAAAACCAAAAAGAGTTACACGAAAATGAGGCAACATTCTTCAATAATCACTTTTATTTTTTTTCCTTTCTCTACACATTAAAATATCCTTATTCAGTGATTATACAATAATATCTGTATCCTAAAATTATTATGTAGTATTTATTATAAGGGTTATTACTACAATTAATCACACTTACATCTAATTGAAAACAATCTTATGATTCATGTGTGGGGAAAACCTCTGCCTCAAAAAATGATGCTTTTCTGTTCTTCATTTTCAACCTCCCGTGATGGGATTTTTTATAGAAAAACTAATAATAAATGATATATAAGAAATTTATATTGGATTTTTTATTATATTATTTTTATATAACACATAAATTTATTCTTTCATTTTTTGTGGGAAGACGATAACATCATTTGTTGAAATGTGGACTACTGCCTCCTCAAGCGATGTGTTTCGTTCACAATTTACATGTGACTTATAATGGATGCTTTTAATAGAAATATTTTAAATATATGATATAAATATGATATAAATATGATATTGAAATTATTATATAAATATAAATATATAATATTTGTTTTTCATTCAATTAAATATGACATTGGGGTGGAAGTATCATTCATGTGTACCTACAACCGAACATCTCTAGGAAATGTGATTTTCATTTCATTTCTAAAAATATTGTGGATTATTACATATAAATAAATAATTTATTTGTATGATATTTAAACTATGGTTAATTTTTTTATGGTGGGACTGTGATCTAATTAATAGGAATGACAATTAATAAGTAAGAACATCCTCAAAAAACAATACAATTAATATCTAAATTAATGAAAGTAATGAATTATTATTAAAAAATGAGTTTTAATATTTTCAAAATTTTTAACATATGATATTATGAATATTATTATTTTTATGTTATCAGTTAATAACATTTTTAAATAGCTTATTCTATTTACTAGACATTCACCCCAATGGAATGAAATGTTTAGAGATTTTCATCACAGTTTTTACATCTATGTGATAAATGTCATATCCAAAAAACACATCATTTGTGTAGGGGGATCTAATTCCTATTTTGATATATTATATAAAGAATTTTTTATCTTCATTTCATTGTTAGTTTCAATTTTGATTATTTAATATATTGGAATTTTAACATAAATATTCAAAGTGGTAATGAAATTTCTTATCCAAATTCCATTTAATTTTTTTTAATTTGTTCCTCATTATCATTAATATTTTCTGATTTTTTGTATACTTTATTTGAATATATATGGGTTTATTTAAACTTATTTTATTTGTATTATGATTTTATACACACTATCTATTCATTGATTAAATCTCACTTAATGTTATGTACATTTTAATAGATTATTTCAAAATCTCATTCTAATCAATATTGCTTAAAATCGAAATACAAATAAAGTAATTAATATAAATATTGTACAATAAACACTTAAATTTTACACTATTATGGTTATTAATGACCTTTTTAATGTAATATTAAAGAGTTTACACTCGTTAGTTATCAAAATATATTGCAAAATTTTTTCAATAAAAAATGCCTTTATTTTTCTCTTTAGTTGAAGAAACTATTTTTTCTAAAATTATATATTTTTAAAAATGGTATTCATAATATTTTATCCTTTCCAAAATTATTTTATAAAAATTTACCATTTTTTACTTGTAATTTGATTTCAATGGATTATTCTTCTCACTCTCCAGATGAGAACCCCTCTAACCATTTACCATAGAAAATTATTTTTCTTCTTTACCTTGAATGAAATTTTTCGATTTCACTATTACCATTTCTTCAAATCAACTATTCAATGTTTTTGAATTTAAATTTTAATCAAAATATTTTTTACAGAAGATATTCAAAAAAAAAATTGAAAATGATTTTCAAAATAAAGAGTATTTTGTTTTCGTGAATGATTGTAAATAATCGTTTTATAAAATATCCATTCATAAAAAACAATAATACATAGTTATTTTACTCTAATTAGGATATATTATGTTTATAACATAATTATTATTCCTAGGGTTTATTTGTATTGGTTTTTCCTAGGATTTTATATTCTTTCACTTCCTTGATTCATTTTCATTGTCCCTTAAAAATACTCACATTCCTATAATCACGGGACATTAAATTTACCCAAATTATCTATATAATTTATCATGGATATGTTCATTGATGAAACCATATACCATTTTTACATGTTGATAAATTGATATCAATTACTCTATATGGTTATTTTATATGAAAGTATGTTTGCAAATTTTAATCAATAATATATTATATAAGGAATTCATTGGACACCCGAGTCACGTTTTGGGGAATGTTTAATGAAATCCCAATTGGCTGGGGGAAGATTAATGAAATACCCAAGATTTATCTATAGCTTAATGGGATGAAATATGTTGGTTAACCTAAGCTAACATGTTTTACCATAGTTTTATTTAAATCGTTTAGAGTATAGATCATTAGTATAATGGTATCAAGTACATGGGAAACATGATTTCCAATAATGAATCTTTCCATTTATTGATAATTCAATTATTATTAATATTATTTTCCATGAAATTATTATTTTTACATTATTGAGGGATTCCCTTTCATTCTATATTTATGTATTATATGGAATTTTTGTCAAGTTATCACCTTTATATATTGATTATATTTATTAATTATTTATTTCTTTCACTATACATTACCATAGTTGAGTACTTGAGTTCACATTTTTTTTGTTTCCAATCCCATGGTTTTGAAGAGGAATTCATTGAATGACTTTCATGGATAAATTTTTTTACCTATTGTATTTCATTTTATTTTTTCAAATGTATAATGGGTATCATGTATGTAATACTATTATCCCAAATTACTAAAATTTTGGTCCATCAAGATTTGATTCATTGTTGTCATGAAAATATAATGGTTGTAGAATCTGGATCTGGGCCTACTAGGGTCGGGTAAATATAGTTGGTGTCAGAGGATGTTTTGTAGAAACCTTGGCATCTTTATTTAGAAAATATAGATTAGGTAAAATAACCCTACGATAGACATTGGGGATGTGTATATAATGAAATCCAAAAATTTTGGTGATGTAGATATTACTTAGGTATTCGTTGAAATATTTCTCTGTATAAATACTATATGTGAATGTGGTTCTAGAACAGATTTACCAAGTTGTAAAAAATTCAAAACTTTATGTTAGGCTTGACTCAAGCGTTACATGGAAAATGATAACAAACTATAGTGTGCCCCTAGTTTATATAATGTTTTAATCTAATACAGTATATTTCATTTTTTAGAATTGGGTCATGGAATGAATACTGGTTTAAATATTTATGGAAAATGTAGATGGTGATGTAGTTAGAAATATGAGATATATTTTTTTTAGAATATATCATTTTATGTATATATTAGGTATTCTTTAGGATTTTATGACACATAACCATTTCTAGATGAATAAACCTATTTCAAAAAATTATTTTCCAATATAGGATTGGTTTATATGACAATGGAACCCATCATTTAGTGGGACTACTCACACAATGTCATTTTAGAAAGGGATTTAGTATTTGGAGAAGTTATTCATAGTATTGGGATGTGGTAAAAAAAGTTTTAAATTAAGTTTAATTTATTAATCGATATGTGGATCCATGGTGGTCATTGATCCGAAATTCTTGGGAGTTAGAAGAAATATAACCCATTAAATTGAAAAAATTTAAGGATTAATTATTCGAAAAATATTTCCCACCTAATAAACAATCATAGATGAATATAAAAGTACATTGTTTAGAGAAAAAGGTGGAGTAAAGTGTTTTGGAGTTTGAATATTCCTTTAAATGGTTTTGAAGGTAAACTATGAATTACAAATGCATCACGAAGTGAAATATTTACCACTTTCTTGAAGGTATACAAAGAATCTCCATAGGGATTTAGTTTAAAGACAATTTCATAATATGAATTAATAGTTTTATGTTTTATAAAAATAGATAAGTAATCATCATGATCATAAATATAAAAAAACTATCCTTTTACACATATCATTATATGATTTGATTTATAATAAAACATAATATTACAATCCATGGAATGTAAAGTAAAGTGTCTTGGTAGATTATGTACATAAAACTAAAAGCTTTGTACTAAATAACACATTTAAATATTTAATTGTCATAAATATTTACATAACTCTATTGTGATCATACGTATTCATAGGATAACCTGGGGATTACATGAATAAAGGAAATATTTAGAAGCCCAACATGAGAATAAACATAATAATAAAGCTTTAGCACATGGGTTAGAATGCATGGAATAATGATATAAAAAGTCCTAGAACATATGGAATCATAACATATAATCATCGGATCCTATAAACATGGAGTCCTAATGATTTGGAATTAAAAAACATGACTTTATCACGAATCAAGGATCATTGGACATAGAAGATCACAAGTAAAGGACAACCACAAAGACCATTACACGTGGTAGCACAAGTCTAGGATAACCGCTAAGATCATTGTACATAACATCATAGGAGACTCAAATTTACCAAATTAATTAGAGAGCAATCTAGGGACACCCATTATTACATGTGCATGAGTATTCCTGCTGTATATAGAATCATAAATCATCAATCATGCATAAACATAAAGGGTACCCAAGGAATGAAATGGGCATCATAATCATGCCATAAATAAAAAAATGGGAATATCAATAAACTATCCACAAAAGAAAATAATTAAAAAAATCCATTGAAATTAAAAAGGGAAAATAGGTACATATCATGGTATGTGATGTAAATCTTATGTGACAACATGTAAGGAGAGTATTTCAGAAATATTTTATTATTTTCATAATGAACATACTAATGGTAATTTAAAATAGAAAAGGGAATAATCATTTATATAAAAATAGAAGTGAACCAAGATGGTTCTTATAATAAAAATTCGGGTTTTTATAAAACAAATGGTAGATAAAAATACATGATAGTGTTGTCTTTAAATTGGGTAAGAATTCAGGATGTCCCCTTAAAATGGATTTGGTTATCGGGATGTATGGATGGAATAATATTAAAAAATTTATATACCCAAAATAAAATGATGAAAGGATATTTATAATTGAGTTTGGAGAATATAAATAAAATTTAATAATATGTACATAAAAATAAAATAGTTTCCATTTGGGTAGAAATAATTATATATCAACCCTAAGGAATAAAGGATGATCAGGTAGAATCCCTTACCATAAGTCGAATGGGGTTCTTCCTTTGATCATAATGTCCTGTATTATAAAATTACAATCATTAATTAATATTTATATAACCTATTATTCATGTAATATATTTATTATAAACTTATTATATTCATTCATGGCCTTTTTGATGAGTTAAGAGGCTCAATTTCATTGTTTGGGAGTGTTTGTTTCCTTGGTTTTCAGGATTAGTTTACATTTATACATGTATTGAAAAATATGTAAGATGAGAATGGTTGTGTAGATTTGATTTTTCATGTTATTAGTGATCATAAATAAGAATAAATGGTCATAAAATTCATTTCGTAATTTTATGTGAAGATGAATCATTATGTAAAACATTAATGATTACCGTTTTGGTTAATTGGATGTTTTTTATCACATCAATCATGTTTTGATTTATAAAATAATTTAATGTATACAAAAGATTACATAAACATAAATTAGACATAATACATATATTATTTTCTTGTTTAACAATAAAAGATATTTCATGACCATAATTGATGAGAGTAATAGAAATTGAAAACCAGTCATCCTATAATATGATAAATTTTCAAATCATAGATGGTGTTTTAATTTCTTGTTTAAAAGGAGGGAAAAGGATAGATATTGATGAATTCTTCCATTGTCATAAATAAATTATACTAAATTTTTGGTACAAAATTTATCCAAACATTTGTATTAAATGTGGTTAGGAATGAAAAAAAGAATAACACTAAATAGTAAATAAAAGAAATGAAAAAAATGATTTCCCTCCTAATGATATCATCCTTGAGAACCTCTTTAAGGACGAGGATTTGTACATTTAATAAGATTAACAGTGATTGGATGTGGAATAGGTTCTTAGGGATATATTTTTGTAGAATTTGGGCTAGTAACATGGCTTGAGAGGTTTGAAAATAATAGGGGGCGAGGGTGGTATTTATAGTGGAGGAGAGCAGGGGTTTCCAATTATTTTAAGCATTGGTTTAATATATTTGGTAAAGAATATAAAAGTTGTTGATTATTGTTAAAAAAAATAGTATGTAGGCTTGTGATATCGAGATAATGGCCTTATATCAGCCATGCATCAGATTATGAAATTATAATTCATGTATTTAGCATTTATCATAAATTATCATATTTCACTATTCATCAAAAATTAATGTATTTCAAAAAAATCCCAAAAATTAGGCCCCATAATTTTTTTACTTGATGAATTTAAAAATTAAATCCATTTAATGAAAATAATTTTCTAAATATTGAAAATTTAATTATTAATTAAAACAATAATTTAGTTGAGAAATAGAAATTTTCAAATTAAAATTGCTTTTCTAAAAAATAGAAATTTATTTAAGGTCTCTTAAAATTATATCATAATCATAATTATTAAATATAATTATTTATGAATACATTTTATGAAAATAAAATTTCTTTTAAATTATTAAATTAATCATGAATTTATATTTAAATGTACATGACTTACAAAAATACCAACACTTACTTAATAATTTTTAAAATATTTACACACATATAATATGATATATTTATATCTTATTATCACCTATAAGATGGATAAAATTTATTTATACATCCATTAGTGAGGATACTATTCAATTGATCAGTTTACAATTCATAAGGATCACATTACTATTCTAAAGGTCAATTTACCATTTCATCAGTATATGTTCCTTAACGTCTAGAGATAGCTTTTTTACTCAATATTCATATATAAGTCTTGTATTGTGTTCTATATATAATATTATATGATTATACTATACAAAATAATAATAAGAAGGTAATTTCATTAATAAAAAATTGGGTTGTTACCTTCTTCCCGCCTTATACAATTTATCCTTTGAAATTTAGTTTTATATTTTATGGATTAAATAGGTGTGGGTACATTTATATCATTACCTCCTATAGTTGCAATGTTTTCTCTTATTACATTCAATTCCTCCATCATACTTTGACCATCTGAGTAGTCTTGTCACCTAGAACTTTATATATTATGATCCAAGATCATCACAGTCAGCTCATCCAAAAAATGATCATTCTTCAACTATAGTACCTCTGAATAGAGTACATGTGGAGGGTTTGGTATGTACTTCTTTGAGAGGTACATATGGAATACATCATGTACATTAGACATGGTAGGTGGAAGTACTAGTCGATTAGACATCTCTTTAACATGATAATGAATCTCAAAAGGGCCGATGTACCCAGGGAATAACATTACATTTTTCCCAAATATTGTGACCATATTCCATGGAGATATAATGAGGAATATCATTTCTCCGAATTTGAAATAAAGGATTCATCAAAGACTATATGAATAACTCTCTTATCGACATTGGGCCTCCTTGATATTCTATTGAATGTTTTTCACCATATATTCCATTTCATATACCACTTTAGGTCCTAGCATTTGACACTCACTAACTTCATCCCAATACACTGGTGTTCAAAAAAATTTCCATTAAAGGGCTTCATATGGTGACAATCGAATGCTGGAGTGGAAACTATTGTTATAAGAGAATTATACCAATGGTAGATGTTGGCCAAATCCTCCATAGAAGTCCATACAATATTCTCTCAACATATCATCATTTTTTTGAATAGTTCTCTAATATTGGACATCGTTTTGAATGTGATAAGATGTAATGAAGTTCATCTCAGTGCTTAGAGAATGTGGGAGGATTTTCCAGAACATTGAAGTGAATCACAGATGTTGATCAGAAATAATAGAGAGTGGAACTCCATGTAGTCGTACCACCTCTTTGATATATATCAGTTCAATTTTATCCAATGATAAGTCCAATCGGATTGCAATAAAGTGATCTATCATTATAAGATGATCCAGAATGAACAATATTGAATTGTTTCCTATGGATGTCCTCAGAAGTCAAGTGGAAATGTCCATGGTAATGTTCTCCCACATCTATGTTGGTATAGACAATGGTTTAATCAACCCCATATAATTTATTCGTTCTACCTTTACTTGTTTACATACAAATAAATTTGATGTATACTCAGTGATCTATTTCCTCATATTGTGCCACTAATAGTTCTCTCCAAGATCATGATCCATATTTGTGCTAGCTGAGAGAATTGATAAGATTGAGCTATGTACTTCATTGAAAATCCACTTCATTATCTCTGGATAAGATAGAACACACAGTCAGGACCCAAATCTTACAACTCCTTTATCATCAATCTAGAACATATAAGACTTACGATTTCTAATATCATCCTCAATTTTCATAATTTTTTCATCATATCTTTGGGCATCCATTATCTTCTCCCTGATTGAAGGTTGAGAAATAATATGAGAAAGAATTTATGATATTTCTTTCGTAATGACTCACATGTCCATCATCTAAAAATATAAGAATATTGGATCCACATAAACTCCCATTATTGATAAAGATGTGTGATCTTTTTTACATAGAGCATTTGCCACCCTATTTTCTAAACCCATGATGGTAGTGCATTGAGCAGTGAAAATACATAATGAACTCTAACCATATTTACTAGATAATTTTAATAACTTTCTATGTGAATATATATTTGATACTAGTGTTATCAATATATATCCTAGACATTTCACAGTATAGATAATGCTTCATGATTTTCAACACAAAAATCATAACCGCCATGTCTAGATCATGTGTGGGATAGTTTTTCCCATCGATTTTCAGAAACCATGAGAAATAGGCTATCACATTATCATTTTTCATCACCACAATGACTAATACCTTTATTTGAAGCATAACTATTCACCATAAAGATTTATCCACTTATTGGTACTGTTAGTACTGGTTCAATGATAAGCCTCATGTTGATCTCCTTAAAGATTTCTTCACATTCATGAGTCCCGAATATCATCACTCTCTTTTGTTTCAACCTATTTATTGGATTTGAGAATCATGAAAACTTCTTCACAAATCATCTGTAATACCAATCTAGACCAAGGACACTACATATCTCCATTATAGAAGTTGGTCTGGTCAACTCTTCAATTACCTTTGTCTCAGAAGGGTCTACACATATCCCCTTACTTGTCATAACATGCCCCAAAAGTTATAGTTTTTTCAAACAGAACCCACATTTACCATACTTTTCATATAGTCTATCCTATCAAAAAGTATTTCGCACAATATTCAAATGATTCCCATGTTCCTCCTTACTGATGAAATATATCCAAAAATCATTGATAATGACTAACAAAAATTTTATTATGTAATCTCTAAAGACTATATTAATTAGATCCAGTAAAATTGGTGGAATATTAGTGAGTATGAAGGAAATCACTATGAACATATAGTGTCCATACCTCATTTTAAATTTATTCCTAGTAATATCTTTTATCATCACCTTTAATTTGTGATATGTCGACCGAAGTTCCACCTTAGTGAAATAACCGGCCCCATGAAGCTGATCGAACAAGTCAACTATCTAAGGAATGGGATACTAGTTATTTTTCGTGATTTTATTGATTTTAGGATAATAAAATTAGAGGTGCATTGATCCATCCATATTTTTAACAAAGATGATTTCAGCACCCAATTGTGAAGCACTGGGGTGTATAAAACCCTTCTCTATATTCTCCTTTCACTGAATGTTCAGCTATTCCAACTCAATGATGGCCATTATAAATGGTGTCTTTAATATAGGTAGTGATCTAAAAATAAGTTTAATTGATAAATAAACCTCCTAATCAGGAGGAAGACCAATACATTATTTAGGTAATACATCATTGTAATGCCACATTATGGGAATATATTTGATAAGTTTCATCTACATTGCCTCAATCATTTGACCAATATATACTTTCTCAAAAGTAATCATTATCCACACTTGAGATGATGATTCTAAAATTGATTAATGTTATTCCTTACAATTTTATTATATTGGAGGATACAATGGGATGTGAATAGTGATATTTATATCCGAAATTTTAATGTTGACATTGAATAAATATAGTCAGTCCCTGACCAAAAATTGAATCGAACACCACCAATGGATGAATGGAAATATTTTTTGGGAGGTCCAGTCAACAAAATGTTACCCGAGTGGAGATATAATCCTTTGACACAATAATTACTCATTTGTAAATTTTCATAGATAAATCAACCTCCAAATTTTGAGGTGGTGTTTCAATAGTTCTAAAAATCTTTGATGATATGAAAGAATGCATAGAATCAGAATAAAATGGTACATTTTCTATTATTGAATGAATAACAAGAGTACCTATAACGACATCATTTTCTGGATCAATCTTAGTAGTACTTATAAAATAACCCCTTACTTGTTTCCTTTTACATTTTTATTGATTTCCTTCAATAACACTTGTCTTAGAGAAACTGTTCTCTTAATTCCCATGTCCCTTTTAGTTGTAACACTTCACTACAAGCAGAGTTTTGATATAATCCATCCTTTCATAATCTATGATTGTGGAGTTCTTCCATTACCTTCGTCATTTATTTTACATATATCCTATATTTCTAAATTTGAAGCAATTATTAGTTCCCTTTAGACAGTTCCTAGGATGCCTCTTATAACAATTTGGACACATATGATGTTTGGTCGTCTTTCTGTGATGGGATTTATTTTCCGAACCACCTATATTGAACTCTATTTTCTACTTTTTCTAATTGGGCCTACAAGACCATTGAGAGTCTCTGATCCCCATTTCAAACCTGAGGGAACAACAAACATTATTCTCATAACTATTGATGTCATTAATCACTAACACTTTTCATAGACTAATCTTTAGTTCACAAATGATGTGATCCTCCTTGCTTTCAGTTTTCATGATAAGGAAAAATGTGTGTCATTAAAGCCTTCTGGTGTTTTCTTCATACACCCCAGTAGACACATATACCTTGTTCTTCAGTACAATGAACACTACTTACATCTTCAGACTTAGTGTTAGGGGAAAATAATTATTGAAAAACATATTCTTCAATTCATCTCATTCCATGAAGTCAATTTCATCCTAGGAATTTGTGTCATTGATCAGTGTTATAATGACCCATACATTACATGCATTGTTATTACTTCATAATTGAATAATAATTATTAAAACATATAAAAAAAAACATGATAGGACCTTATAGGTATAATGTCTTTAGAAACTAGGAAACATAAACAACTGATTAATAAAGAATCTACATTGTCTCCCATTTATTTCATCATATCTAGAGTCCCTTATATCATATCCTACTTAACATCCTTCTTCCTAACCTGTGGAAAAAAAGACATAAAAAAGGGTGATCTCAAATGTTCAGTAAGGGTAAATAGAGGTAATAACAATCATATTCATAAGAACATAACATTTTGAAAATCTTAACCTAAAAAATAGAGATCATAATATCTTAACATGGGATAAATAATAGAAACGAAAATTCAATCCCAGTAATCATAACATATAACATTAAGCTATGTGGAATACACACATAATAATAGAGAATCATTTATTATTAGTTAAGACTGATTTCCAAGACTATCTTAGCGGACAAAGTCCATTTCTGAATCGAGTTCACTCCTCATTCCAATCTTGTATCACTGAACCGGTTTAACATGTCATTCCAGCCATGTCTAACACATGAGATATAAAGCTTTACCCAATTAATTTGAGGGAGATATAGGTCCCACCCATCTCATAATGGAACCCTTCTTATGTGTGCCACAAAATCATAAAACATACATCATAACGTTACCCATGTAATAAAAATGGGATTCTTAAACATCATGACATCATAAAAAGATTCATATAAGATAAAATACTAAATAAAAATAATTCCATCATAAAATAATCAAATAAATGTAACACTACGGATATAAAAAGGACCCAATATTGTCTTAGATTGAAAATAATTTTGATAAAACATTTGAACTCCATTCTTGAGGAAAATATCATATCTACTTCAAAAACATTTTTCCGTTCTTAACACGTCATATAATTTTAAACAAAATGAAATTGATTAAAAATAAACTTGAAAACTTGTAAAGGAATCTTCATGGGAATAATGTTATATTAAATCATAAAAATCCATTCATGTCGTATAAGTTAAAAAAACATTCTTCCCGTACTTTGGCCAAAAAACTCAAAAAGTATGTCATACTGAAAATGACAAAATATTCCTTTCATATCATTTACTAAAATTTCACCAATAGGTAAAATTGGAATTAAAAATTTTTAAGAGGATAGGAATGAAATTACATATTGAGGAAACATGGATGTGGATGATAAATACACCCTAGTAAATATCGATGTATAAACAATCTCGGATAAAAATGAGATTGTGATATTTTCCCTTACCTTAGGTCTGATAAGCTTTGTAATGTCCAAACCTGTTGTATAATGATTTAAATAATTTTATTGACTTATTATAGAATCATACACATTGTTATGATGTCATATATGGTCATATTTATAGCTTTTTATTAGTAATATTTCATTACTACTTGTTATTCGGGTGTTCATTGCTTTATGTTCTTATGCTTGTTTTGTCTAATAAATTCTTATTCTTATTCTTATTTTATATATTACTCTTATAAATAATGGTATTGGTGTAATATATATCATATTTATTCATTCAATTAATTTATATAATCGTTATTCAATGAAGATCACATAGAACGAGTTGCATCACATCGTGAAGACTGTAGGTCGTATATACGCACGAGTGATGGTATCGTTATATGAATGGAATTGGTGTTGATGATTTAATTTTTCAAAATAATTATAATGTTATAATAATTATATATATTTATTCATTACATCATTATACACAGTCAACTAAGGTGGTGGCGGAAAACATATTACACCACGGCGTGGAGATGGTATTCCGTACGTACACACGCGCGGGGATTCCATTTTCCATAGGATGGATAGAAGGTGAAATAGGGTGGTTTCATATTTATAATAACATATCAGTATATTATTTATACTTATTTTATTAGTTTATAATGAAACAAATAAAGAAGGAGAAGTTGAAGAAGAAATAAATTGGAAATGATCAGACATGGATATTAACTCTTCTTTGACGCGCCTCTTCTCAACCTCCTCCTAGGGCACTAAAGATGGTCTTTGAAGAAAACCAGGACCACTAGGATGATTCTAGGGAAGTGGAGAAGAGAAATTGGCCGGGGTTAGCTGAGCATTAAGGCTCAATGTTGTGTAAATAGTAGGGGGAGAAGGTGCCCTTTTATAATGGAGGAGAGGGTCACCGTTGGAAACCTCAAAAATATTAATTTATAATAAATCAAACCCATATTAAAAACACAAAAAATAACTCATATTCTAATATTAGACGAGATAGGGTAGAAATCTCATCAACCAATTAAATTTAGTCATGTAAGGAATTTATTTTAAACATTCTCAACTTGATTTATCCATATTTAATCTATTTAATTTTATTAGTGGTAATGAGATTCTAAATTTTAAATTGTCATAAATAATTACTTATGCGTTGTGAATTGTCCATAATTGGATAATGTATCAATTTTTCGACCATATAAATTTTAATTTATAATTATTAAATCTTTATGTGATTTTTAAAAAATTTTATAATATTTTTTTTTAAATAACAATAGTGTTAATTTTGACACTATTCATTTATTTGAATTTAAATAAAATATAAAAAGAGGATATATTCAAAAGAAAATATTTAATAGCCTCCTAAAATTTCATAGTAGTTTAGAAAATTATAGGAATATATTAAAAAGTTCATATAATATTTATTTTAATATTTTTAAATCCATTTATTTTATATTTCAATCAGTAAAATAATTTCAGCATCACTATTGTGTCACATTTAATGGTAATTATTTAATCCCTAAAAATTATAAATAAATTCACATGATATATATAATTTTATTATCTTTCTATATACTATTCATTTTTGAAGTTTCATGAAGTGTATCACTAAATTAAAATTATTATACTTATAAGATTTAAGAGAGTGACATGTTGTCATTTTCTTTGGTTTTAAAAATAATTAAATTAGATTCAGGGTCAAAAGTCCATAAAATGAATCTCATCCGACCCTTAGGTGATATGGGTCGACTTTTAGTCATCCAAAATGATTTTGGAAGGTGTTAGGGTAATTTAATAATCTTATTTTTACCCTTAATTAACCGATTTACCTTTAACTATAGTAAATAAAAATTACCATAGTTACTATTCATAATGTCAAAAAAAAGTAACCTATTAACATAATTTGGATCCACTGAATCCAAATATGGAATCCATTTTTCAAAATTAAAAACACATAAGTTGCAGTAATGAATTTAAAATTAGTCCCGTTTCTAAGAAAACGTGTTTTAAAAGTCAAAACATTGTCAAAGATTGAATTATAATGTTATAAAATTCATAATTCAGTTAATACTATTCATAACGGCTAGTTTATAATATTATAATAATATATAATTGTTTGGAAAAACTCGGTATTGCGTACTACACACGCTATTGAGGATGGTCGCGATTGCGTGTAATGTAAGCCAAGCTAGTGTTGTGTGCAGTGAAAGATTCCTTTGCGTGTAACATAAGAAATTAAAAAAAATACTTCCCATAAAATCTTTGGGTGTTACATTCTACCCCACTTAAAAAGAATTTTTCCCTCGAAATTCATCACTTCATAACAATCAAATGAGGATACCTCTCCCTCATCATATCCTCAAGTTCCCATGTAGCTTCTTCTAATTGGTGGTTCCTCCATAAAACATTAACCAAGCAAGTGGTCTTGTTTCATAAAACCTTTTCGCTACGATCCAAAATTTCTATTGGCTATTCATCATAAGAAACATCTTACTCTAGCAGTACAACTTCTGAGCTTAGTACATGTGAAAGATCATGTATGTACTTTTTCAGGAGAGATACATGGAACACATCATGAACTTGAGAGAGAATCGGTGGAAGCGCCAATCGGTAAGCTACCTTCCAACATGATCCAGTATTTCGAAAGAACCGATATACCTAGGGCTCAACTATCCCTTTTTCCCAAATCTCATTACTCTCTTCCAGGGAGATATTCAAAAGAAAACCTTATCACCCACTTCAAACTCTTGGCCTTTTCTTCGGTTATCGACATAACTTTTTTGTCGACTCTGGGCTTCTTTTATGTGTTGTTGAATAGATCGGACCTTTTCTGCCATCTCATCAACAATATCAGGTTCTAATAGCTTTCTTTCCCCAACTTCATCCCAGCAAGTTGGAGTTCTACATTTATTTTTATAGAGAGCTTCATATTGAGATATCTTAATACTAGTGTGAAATCTATTATTTTATGAAAATTCCACCAATGGTAGGTGTTGATCCCAACCACCTTTGAAATCCATAGAGAAAGCTCTCAACATGTCTTCTAGAGTTTGAATTTTCCTCTCAGTCTGACCATCTGTCTGAGGATGATAAGTAGTGTTGAAACTCACCTCTGTATCTTGAGTATGCTATAGACATCGCCAAAACTTCGAGGTAAACCTCGGATCCTGATCAGATATAATAGAAAGTGGTAGTCCATGAAATCTTACCACTTCCTTTACATATATCATGGAAAGATGATCAAGAGAGAAATCCTCTATAATAGCAATGATGTGTGCTGACATTATAAGACAATCAACTATAACCGAGATAACATTATTGCCTTTGGATGTTTTGGGAAGTCCAGTGACAATGTCCATAGTGATGTTTTCCAATTTCCATTCTGGTATGGGTAATGGTTGTAACATCCCCTTAGACTTCTGTCTCTCAGCTTTAACCTACTGACAAACCAAGCATCGAGATACATATTTAGCAACATCTCTTTTTATGCCATCCCACCATAACTACTCATTCAGGTCCCTATACATCTTCTTGCTTTCAGGATGAATAGAGAATGATGAACTATGAGCCTCATCCAGCTGCTCCGTCTTTAATTCTGGGATGGGAGGAACCCAAACCTGTTTCCCGAACCTTATTATTTCATCACAATCAAAGTGAAATTCAGGAACATTTCTCACCTTATTTTTTAACTCTACATCTTCTTTATGTGCCTCTTTAATATTCACATGCATATATGGTTGAACATTAATTGGAGAATGATATGATTTTTCCCATTCCATTATAATTCCAAGATCCATCCTTTGTAAATCCATAAATATTGGATCATTTGTGATTCTCATCATGGATAAGCTAGCATGGTATTGTCGACTTAATGCGTCTGCCACCTTGTTTGCTTTCCCAGGGTGGTAATGAATTGAGTAGTCGTAATCCTTAATCATCCTCAACCATCTTTTTTGGCGCATATTCAGCTCCTGTTGTGTGAAAATATATGTCAAAATCTTATGATCATTATAAATATCACTCCTTTCACCATAAAGATAATTCTTCCAAATCTTTAATAAAAATATTACCACAGCTAACTCCAAATCATGAGTTGGGTAATTTTGCTCATGGATTTTCAACTATCATGAGGCATAATCTATCACCATATCGTTTTGCATGAGAACACACCCCAATACCTTCTTAGATGCATCACTGTAAATCAAAATCCTTTCTCCACTACAAGGATGTGTGAGCATAGGTGCACTGGATAACCTTCTTTTTAAATCCTTGATATTTTCTTCACACTCTTCCATCCAAACGAACTTAACTCCTTTTTGAGTCAACCTGGTAAGTGGATTAGATAATCATGAAAAATATTTCACAATCCATCGATAATATCAAGCTAAACCAAGAAAAATTTGGATCTTAGTTACTTTTATTGGTCTTGATCATCTTTCGATAACCAAGATTTTTGCTGGATCCACAGATATCCCCAATTTTGAGATTAAGTGACCCACAAATGAAACTTTTTTATGACAAAATTCACACATGGTAAATTTTTCATAAAGGATATACTTTCTCAGGGGCTTCAATACAATTCTCAAGTGATCTTCATGTTCTTCCTTGCTCTTTGAATAGAAAAAAATATTGTCTATAAAGACTAACACAAACTGATCAAGATAGTCTCTAATGACTATATTCATTAGATCCATGAAGATAGCATGGGAATTAGTAAGACCAAATGGCATCACTATAAATTCATAGTGTCCATACCTTGTACAGAAATCCGTCTTTGGTTTATCCCCCTTTTTACCCTTAATTGATGATACCCTGATCAAATATCAATCTTGGAAAATTATTGAGCTCCGTGTAGTTGGTCAAATAAGTCATCAATGCATGAAAGAGGATATTTTTTCTTGATATTGATCTTGTTAATTTCTCGATAATAAATGCAGAGTCTCATTGATCCATCTTTTTTCGTAACAAAAAAAACAGGTGCTCCCCAAGGTGATGCACTAGGGCGTATGAATCCCTTATCAATATTCTCTTGGAGTTTCTTCTTCATTTCCTGCAACTCAATTGGGGACATTCTATAAGGTGTCTTTAAAATAGGCATAACACCTGGTATGAGTTCTATTTAAAACTCAACTTCACGATTTGGTGGAAGACCTAGAAATTACTCCGGAAAGACATCCTAAAACTCTCGTACAATGGAAATATTCTTAATTGGGAGTTTCTCTCCAACCAATTGAGATAAATAACCTTCATTTATTGGAATCAATAACCATAAGATGAATGAAATTTCAACTGGGAGGTAATATTCATCCTTGCATCGATAGATGATCATAGATTGATCAGGAATATGAAATGAGACTTCCCATCATTGGAAATTGATATAAGCTCCATACAAGGAAAGCCAATCCATACCAAGAATCACATCAAAATCAACTATAGGATGTATGACAAGATTTGTAGGAAGCACTTTCTCACAAATTTCAATCAGAGAATAATTTTAAACTTTTTATGTGACCGTTTTTCCATTAAGAGTTTTCATAGCTAACTAAACATCTAATTGTTGAGGTAATACAGAGATACCCTTATATAATTCATTAGAAATAAAAGAGTTTGTAGATCCAAAATCAAATAAAACATTTTATACTTTAGAATGGATGGTAAGTGTAACTTTCACAACTTCATTATCGTACACCACATCATCAATAGAAATTGCATGTGACTTTCCCTTGTCTTTGGCCTTAGGAGTTTGTTGACGCCGATCATCATCAACAACCCTTGGATTAGGGAAATGATTAGAATAATGCGCTATTTCCTTGCACTTGTAACATTTAAGTGTAGGAGGTGCATTCTGTTTAGCCCTTTCTTTGTTCACATCACTAGACATCTTTTTCCCATCATTGTGGAAATCAAATGCCTGATGACCTTCTTTTCCCCATTTGAAACATTTACTTGTCGCTTTAAGACAATTCCCTCCAAGTTTCTTTCCAAACTTTGAGCATATGGGAGAACTCATCTTCTTTTCAGTGTGGTCTTTAGATTTACCTTTGAATTCCATTTTCCTCTTCTTATCAAACCCGTATGACTGATGGGTTACTCCAATATCCATATCAACCTTGAGTGCACATTGAACAATTTCCTCATAGCGATTTAATTCCCTTATGGCTAACTCCCTTCGAAGACCTGGTTTTAAGACACTAAAGAATCGATCGATCTTACTCTCAAGTTGGATAATAATTCCAGAATCATACCTTGCAAGTCTTGTAAAATTTTCTTCATTGGTACCAACAATTTCATCATCCTTTTTCTTTAGTTCACGAAATTTATTCTCCATCATTGTTCGAAGAATACGAGGGAAGTACTTATTGAAAAATAAGTTATTGAACTCATCCCATTACATGGACTCAATTTTGTCTCTTTGCCTTATATTCTTGATAAGATTCCACCATTGATCAGCTTCACCTTCCAAAGGATATACTGCCAAGACAACTTTTTCATGTTCAGAACATTGAATAACTGAAAATATCTTTTTAGTGGAACTGATTCATTGTTCAGCAACTAATGGATCAGTAGACCCGCTGAATGAGGTTGGACGCTGCCTCATGAAGGATTCAACAGAATGTTTCTCCTTCCATTGCTCGTTTGGAAGCCCTGCATGGTTCATACCTTGAGAAAGTTGTGTGAGCATGGCTAAAAGATTTTTCATTCAATCTCCCCTAACGTTTGGTTTCTCATGGGGAAAATAATTGCATTTCCCGTCGCATTCAGCATTAACAGAGTTCCTTCAGGTTCCAGCCATTGACTAAAACCAATAAGCATAGTGTGAGAAACAGTAATCATAATTGGAAAAACACATAATCAAGAATAAAATTTCAAAATTAAGGTCTTATCATAGGTTATTCAAGGCCATTTCTAAAACAATAATATTGTGTCATGTTCTTAGACATATCCTTAGGGTTCTTACTAATGATTTCACATCCTAGTTTCCAAAGGTTGACTATACCATTCCTCTAATACCAAATATAACGACCCATACTTTACATACATTGTTATTACTTCATAATTTAAGCATACTTATTACAACATATAACAAAACCATGATAGGACCGTATAGGTATAGTGTCTTTAGAAACTGGGAAACATAAAAAACTGATTCATAAATCATCTACATTGTCTCCCATTTATTTCATCATATCTAGAGTCCCTTTTATCATATCATGCATAATATCCTTATTCCTGACCTGGGGAAAAGAAAACATACAAAAGGTTGAGCTCAAATTCTTAGTAAGGATAAATAAAGGCAATATCAATCATATTCATAAAAACATAACATTTTGAAAATCTTAACCTGCAAAAGAGATATCATAATATCTTAACATGGGAAAAATCATAGAAACAAAAATGAAATCCCAATAACCATAACATATAATATAAAGCTTTTTTGAATACATACATAATCATAGAAAATCATTTCTTATTAGTCAAGACTCATCTCCAATAATATCTTAGCGGACAAAGTCCATTTCTGAACCGAGTTCACTCCTCGTTCCAGTCTTGTATCACGGAACCGATTTAACTTGTCGTTCCATACATGTCTATCTCATGAGATATAAATCTTTACCCAAAGAATTAGAGGGAGATATAGGTCCCACCCATCTCATAATTAATCCATTATTATGTGTGCCACAAAATCATAAATCATACATCATAACATAACCCATGTAATAAAAATGGGATTCTTAAACATCATGGCATCATAAATATAGTAATATAAGATAAGAGACTTCATAAAAATAATTCCATCATAACATAATCAAATAAATGTAATAATACGAATAGAAACAGAACCCTATATTTTCATAGATGGAAGATAATTTTGATAAAAGATTTGAACTCCATTATTGAGGAAAATATCATTTATACTTCAAAAACTTTTTTTCTTTCTTAACACGTCATATAATTTTAAACTAAAAAAAGTTGATTAAAAATAAACTTGAAAACTTCTAAAGGAAGATTCATTGGAATAATGTTATATTGAATCATAAAAACCCATTCATGTCCTATAATTTAAAAAAACATTCTTCTCGAACTTTGGCGGGAAATGTCAAAAAGTATCTCGTACTGAAAATGACAAAATATTCCTTAAATATCTTTTAGTAAAAATTCACCAACAGGTAAAATTGGTTTAAAAAAATTTCATTAGGATATGAATAAAATTACATATTGAGGAAACATGAATGTGGATGATAAATACACCCCAGTAAATACCAAAGTATAAACAATCTCGGATAAAAATGAGATTGTGAGATTTTCCCTTACCTTATGTCCGATAAGATTTGTACATGTCCAAACCTATTTTATAACAATTTAAATAATGTTATTGACTTATTCTAGAATCATACACATTGTTATGATATCATATATGGTTATATTCTTAGCTTTTTATTAGTAATATTTCATATCTACTTGTTATTCTGGTGTTCATTGCTTTATGTTCTTATGCTTGTTTTGTCGAATAAATTCTCATTCTTCTTTTATTTTATATATTCCTCTTATAAATAATGGTATTGGTGTAATATATATCATATTTATTCATTCAATTAATTTATATAATCATTATTCAATGAAGATCATATAGAACGAGTCGCATCACATTGTGGAGACGGTAGACCGTACATATGCATGAGTGATGATATAATTATATGAATGGAATTGGAGTAGATGATTTAATATTTCAGAATAATTATCATGTTATAATAATCATATATATTTATTCTTTACACCATTATACCCATCCAATTATGGTGGTTGAAGAAAACAGATTACACCACGACGTGGAGACGGTATTATGTATGTACGCACGTGCGGTGATTTCATTTTCCGTAGGATGGATAGAAGGTGAAATATGGTTTTTTCATATTTATAATAACATATCACTATATTAGTGATACTGATGTTATTAAATTATAATGAAACACCAAAAGAAGAAGAAGTTGAAGAAGAAAGAAATTGGAAAGGATCGATAATGGATATTTCCTCTTCTTTGACGTGCCTCTTCTTAACCTCATCTTAAGGCACTAAAGATGGTCTTTGAAGAAGACCAGGACATCTAGGATGTCTCTAGATAAGTGGAAGAATATAAATTGGCAGGTTTTGGCTGAGTTTTAAGGCTAAAAGTTATGTAAATAGAAGAGGGAGGAGGTGCCCCTTTATATGGGATGAGAGGGGCACTTTGGAAACCTCAAATATATTAATTTATAATAAATCAGACCCCACTTAAAAACATCCAATAATGACTCATATTCTAATATTATATGTGATAGGGTTGTAATCACATCAAACAATAAAATTTAGACATGTAGGTAATTTATTTTAAACATTATCAACTTGATTTATCCATATTTAATCTATTTAGTTTTATTTGTGGTAATAAGATTCTAAATTTTAAATTGTTAAAAATAATTATTTATGTGTTGTGAATTTTCCATAATTGGATAATGTATGACATTTTAGACCATATAAATTTTAATTTATAATTATTAAATATTTTTTTTGATTTTTAAACCCTTTTATACTATGTTATTTTTATAAAATAACAATAGTTTCAATTTTGACACTATTAATTTATTTGAGTTTAAATAAAATCTACACAGAGGATATATTCGAAAAGAAATATTTAATAGCTCTATAAAATGTCAGAGTAGTCTAGAAAATTCGTGGATCATATTAAATAGTACATATAATATTTATTTTAATATTTTTAAAATAATTTATTTCATAATTCAATCAATAAAATAATTTCAACATCCCTATTTGTCACCATTAATGACAATTATTTAATCCCTAAAAATTTTAAATAAATTCACATGATGTAGATAACTGTATTAGATTTCTGTAGAATTTTAATGTTCGAATTTATCATGATGTTTATCACAAAAATAAAATTATTTTACTTATAAGATTTAAGATAGCGACATGTTGTAACTTTATTTGGTATTAAAAATAATTAAATTTTTTTGTGGACAAAAGTCCATATAATTAATCTAATCTGACCCTTAGGTGATATGGGTCGAATTTTAGTCATCCAATAGGATTTTGGCTGGTGTTAGGGTAATTTTATAATTTTATTTTTACCCTTAATTATCGGATTTACCAGTAACTGTAGTAAATAAAAATTACCATAGTTACTATTCATAATATCAAAAAAATAAAAGTAACCTATTAACATATTTTAGACCCAGTGAATTCAAATATGGAATTCATTTTTCAAAATTCAAAACACATAAGTTGCTGTAATTAGTTTAAATTTAATCCTATTGTTATGAAAATGGGTATTAAATGTTAAAACATTGTCGAAAATTGAATTATAATGTTATAAAATTCACAATTGAGTTAATACTATTCATAACGGCTAGATTATAATATTATAATAATATATAATTTATTTGGTGAAACTCGGTATTGCGTACTACACACGCTATCGAAGAAGGTCGCAATTGCATGTAATGCAAGCCAAGGTAGTGTTGTGTCCAGTGAAAGATTCCTTTGCGTATAACATAAGAAATAAAAAAATTCTCATAACATCTCTGGGTGTTACAAGTGTCCACCATTGATCATCTTCCCCAAAAATACAATAGACTACCAGAATGACATTATCTACTTCTAGGCACTATAGGAAAGATAATATGTTTTTAGTGGAGTTAATCCACTCTTCTGTGAAGAGGGGATTGGAAGTTCCACTAAACATTAGAGTCCTTTTCTGTATGATGATGTCAAAGAAATCATGCTCTTTCCTTAGAGGAGGAGGTCATTCCACATGAATCATGTTATTATCTATAACATGAGCTAGTTTATCAAGTAAAATCATTAAATTTTGAGCACCCATTCCCATAATATTTGGCATATGATTTGTTAAATTTTCACATTTCCTATCACATTGATTATTAGAACATTTTCCCCTATTTCCCGCCATTAATGAAGAAAATCCCATACAATTAGGGGGATTGAAGGCTTATGTAATATGAATAAAATGAATATTTTAACATAAAAGTATAACCTTGTAAAGGGAAATTATATCCTAACATGTGATTCGGTAGGATTAAATCTAGGTTTTCCTTGATATTTTTCCTAACTTTTTTTATAATGGGATATTTTTTGTTCCCCTAATAAAAGATCATACTATGATTTTGAATTTACCAAAGAATACCCCTTGTGAGTGTAGAACATGGAGTGCAATAAGGCCCATTTTAATTCACTAGTTCCCATTTAAGTGTAGATTAAAATATTGTTTTCATGTTTTACACCAAGATACATTTGTGCCCAATCCACATCCACTTGTTCATATATAGATAGGTATGATTTTTTTTTCATAAACCACTTACTCTATACATACCAAAATTTATGGATGTTTTCTTATATTTAGTCTCATCTCTAACATTATTACTAAAATTCCATATTCATAATCTAAAAAAATTACATAACAATGCTCCTATACCATCTTTATAGACCCCAAAATTTTACACATACTAGTATATGATTTTAAGAAAAATAAAACATCATATTACAATCCAAGGATCATAATTTCTAGTGTCTTGGATGACTAGGTACATAAAACTAAAACAAATTGGACTAAATAAAAAATTTATATATTTAATATTCATAAAGAGCTCCTAAATTCTATTGTACCCATACATCATCATTAGATAACCTGGGGATAACATGAACAAAGGGATGAGTTAAAATCACAGTAAGGGAATAAGAAAAATAATAAAGCATTATAACATGGGTTTGAAAGCATTACATAAAGATATAAAAATGCGATAATCTTATGGAATCATACCATATTAACTTGGAATCCTATATTAAAGTAGTAATAATGATTTTTTAGTTACAGAAAACAAGACTTTAACATGAGTAAAGGGTCATTTCACATAGAAGATCATATATCAAGGTTAACCTCTAAGACTATTTCACATGGTAGAAAGAGTCTAGGATAACCTCCAAGTCCATTGCACATAACGACTAATGAGACTCAACTGTTCGCATTCCATTAGAGTTAATTTTGGGTGCACCCATAGAATTTTTTTCATTAGTATTCTTTCCTCAAATAGAATCACAGATAATAAATCCATCATAAATATATGGGTACCCATGGAAAGAAATGGATATCATAATCATGTCATAATGCATAATAAATGGGAATATCAAAAAAGTTTACACAATAGGATGGAATTAAAATATAAATGAAATTTTATATAGAAAATATGCATATATCATAGTAAGTGATGTCAAACAGAAGGGACAACAATTTATAATAGTATTTAATTTTTTTTGTGTTAATACAATTTAGATTTGTTTTAAGGAAAATTCAAATGTGCATTTAAAATAAAAAAGTGAATAATATTTTATATAAAATGAAAAGTGAACTATATGGGTTTTTAAAATAAAGAGGATGATTTTATAAAAACAATGGTATATTGAAATAGATGATATAGTGCACCTAAAATTGGGTAAGAATTCGGGAAGTTCCCTTAAAACGGATTTTCTTATCGAAACGTATTGAGGAGGGTATCATTTAAAAATATTTATATCCCCAAATAGAATGATGAATTCATCTTGATGCATGAGTTTGGATAATATAAACTAAATTTAGAATATTTTACTAAAATAAAAGTTAAAATCATTTTGGTAGAAAGAATGATAGAACAGCCCAATAGAATAAAGGAGGTTCCGGTTGAATCCCATTCCTTAAATTTGAAGGTGCTCATCCATTGAACTTAATTTCATGGATAACTAAATTAAATTCATTAAATAATATTTATAGAACCTATTATTTGGGTAATTTATTTATTAAAACCTTATTAAGTTCATTCATGGCCAATTGGAGGGGTTAAGAGGATCAATTTCATTGTTTGGGAGTGTTTGTTTCCATGGAATTCATGATTAGTTTACTAATATCAATGTAAGGATAAATATTTAAGATGAGAATTGATGTCTATAAATCATATTTCATGTTATTAGTGAACATAAACAAATATTTTATGTCTATAAAATTAGATTAATTATTTTGAGTGAAGATGAATCATTATATAAAACAATACTGATAACCATTTTGTTTAATTATCATTTTTTGAACACATCGAACACATTTTTGTTTATAAAATAATATCATGTGTACAAAATATTATAGAACATTACAATAGACATAATAAATATATTCTATTCTATTTTAACTATCAAAATGGTTTATTGACCAAAATTGAATCAGGTAATAGAAATTGAAAACCCGTCATCCTAGAATGTGACAAATTACCACATCATGGATGTTGTTTTAATTTCTACATAAAAGGAGGATAAAAGAGAGATTATGAGGAATTATTCCATTATAATAACAATATTACAGTAAATTTAAGGTAATGTAGTTATCATAACATTTTTATGAAAGGATGTGAGGATAGAAAATGAAAATAATGGAACATGAAATAAAATAAAAGATATGAAAAGTGGAATTTCCTCCTTGAATATATCTTCTATGAGAAACTAATTAGAGAAATAGATTTAGTATTTTGAAGAGAAAAATGGATTATAGACGTGTTAGAGGGTATTTTGGATATATTTTAGGAGAATTTTGACAAGGAGCATGTCTTGAGAGGAGTGAAGATAAGAAGGGGTGGGGGTGATTTTTATTCTGTTGGGGAGGATCGGTTTCCCATTATTTTAATCATTAGTTCAATATTGTTTCTAAACAATACGAGTATTCGTGGTTAAAGTGTGAACTAAATTTATTTGGGAATGTGATGTAGAGATAATGGATTTACATTAGCCATACATCAACTGATGATATCTTAATTCATACATTTAGCATTTATCATAAATTAACGTATTTCTCTATTAAAAAAAATGAATGTATTTCTGAAAAATCTCAAAACTTTTCAACAACCATTTAATAAATTGTAGAATTAAAAATATAACTCCATATTATGAAAATAATTTTTAAATATGAGAAATTTAATTTTCAATTAAAATCATAATTTATTTTAAAAATACAAATTTTAAAATAAAACACCGATTTTATAACTCATTGAAAAATAAATTATAGCCTCTTAAAATATTATTATAATAATAATTCATCAAAATACTTATTTGTGAATAAATTTTATGTATATAATTTTTTTTTAATAATTAAATTAATCATAAGTGTAATTAAATATACACGACTTTAAAAATTCCCACACTTAATAAATAATTTTTAAAATAGTTATTTACTTATAAAATGAAAAATTTATATAATATTTTCAATCATAAGATTGATAATTTTTATTTATAAATTAATTATTGAGGTTATTATTCAATTATCTAGTTTACTATTCATGATTGTCACATTACTATTCCCAAGGTGATGTTACAATTTCATCACTATATGTTTCTGAACATCAAGAGATAACTATTTTTAAACTCAATATTTATTTATATAGATTTTATTTTGTTATATATGTAATTTTATATTATTATACCATACTATATGATAATAAGAAGGTAATTTCATTGATAAAACACTGGGTCATTAAACTACATAATCAAAGAAAGCAAAATGAAGAAGAGGACTTCAGAACACATTGAAAATTGGAATGAGTCAAATAAGAAGGGAAGGAAGGATTTTGAAAATTGTGATAATTGTGAAAAAAATCGCTTAGGTAAATGTTTTAAGGTATTTTGAGATTATTATAATTTATTATAAAAGGTCCCCTAAGGAATAGAATGAAATGTAAGGAAGGAAAATGCAATTATCCCATGTTACATCTGCAAGAAGTTTGGGGACTCTAAAAACAAATGCCACATTTTTCAAGGAACTGTACCTCTGAAAAAGCTAATGAATGAATGTAAATAATATGATATTGACACATAAGAAGTTAAATGATTAATGTGACTATTTATTTGGATCCAATAAATTTTTTTTATGAGTAATATATTAACAATGTAACAAAATATATAAGGATTGCAGTACCATAATTTTTCATTAAGGGCATGAGAGAATATGTTTAATGACACCATGAAACAATTTGATGTAGAACTATAAACAATTTGAAAAAAAAACGTTATTTAGGGGAAGATAACCCTCAAATGTTTTCTGATTTAATGAAAATTATGCATGGATAAATAGAATGTTGATTTGGATATTTTAAATTGGATTCTAGTAATATCCTTTGAATTGATTCTAATGTTTAAAATCATAATACACAGATTGGTCATAAGTATAACCATTTATGAAATGGTTTATATTGATATTTGAATTAGGTTTTAGAGGTTAATGTGCTACTTCACTACATAATGAATGTTGTTTGATGAAATTAATTACAAATGGTTCAAGGTACAACTAAAGGAAAAGTGTTTGCTTATGAAATAGTATTTTATATTTTCTTATGTTTATAAAGAGTGGAATTATTATTATTATATAAGAAAAAATGGCCTTGAAATTAAACTATGTATTTATTATCATCTTTTTTATGGTATCAATTAACTTTATTCACACCTCTACTTTATGGTTTTTTCTCAAAAACATTCATCTGAACATGTTTTAATATCACTCTCATTCAGAACATGAAAGTTATATTTATTTTTCATATAAATGTTTTTACTAATGTTATCATATTCTAAATCCTAGATTTTTTGGTGACCATTTAATTTAACATTATCTATTTTAAGAAGATTTTTTAATAACCATATTTATGATGTGTGGTTTTCAATAATAGTATATTTTCAATTATCAATCCCTTGATTATGGAGATCATGTTTGAATTGCTAGGGAAAAATTATTTTATATGGGGAGAATATATCACCACAATACATTATATATTTTTTCCTTTTATAATAAATTTATTTATTTTGATAGAATTCAACGAACGAAACACGAATTTATCTTCTGCCACACACATGAGAGACTATGATTTGTTGTTTTCATTACACTCAATACCGTGTTTTACCAGACACCAATATGTTCTTAACATACTATTATTTAATAAAATACGATAAAAACTAGTAGTTATGTTTATAGTAATGAATAGTATTAAAAAACATAAAAAAATATATGATTTATTTCATTCCTTACAAATTAATTATAAATAAATATAAGAACCTATAGAACTTATATTAATGTTTTTTATAAAGATTAATTTTTATACATCTAATGGTGTTTTATCTTAATAAATTTTATTAATTAATATTATAATATAATATTAATTAAATAACTAAATTATATATTCATTAAAATATTTTTGACATTAATCAAATATATTTGATAAGGAAAATATAAGAATATATCCATTTTACGCATAAAATTGTATATTTCTAAAAATCAATTTTACCAAATTCTAATAAAGAACAAATTTTATATCCAATTTGTTTTTGGAAATTTTATAAACATTATATTTCAAAATAATCTTCAATTTTTAATCCAAGGCTTCAAAATTGTTTCAGGTAAATATTTGGTATTTTTTTATGATAATTGTTTTTTGATAAATAATAAAAAATTCTGAATTTTAATTGAATACTTCTTCTCAAAATAATTTATTTATGAGGATAAATTATATTTTTAATTGTTTGTAAAGTAAAATTATTTAAAGTATACATAAATTAACCCAATTAATGTCACTAGTTGCAATTTCACATTGAAATTGAATATAAAAACATTGTAAACTTTTTAATTTTTTTTAAAACCACAATTATCTTCCCTTCAATGTGACTAATTTTATATTAATTTATTTTTCACTCATATGTTATAAATTTTAATAAATTTATTCCAAATTTTTATTCAATATAACTTATAAAGTAAAATAATGGAACATTTTTTTGATTAATAATATTAGTGAAAATAATTAAAATTAACTTATGAGATTTATAGACAAATTAGCATAAAAATGGACTAATCCTTAATCATAAGCATGAAAATGACCTGTATAAACATTTCATAATTCCATTGGATAACCATATTTATAACCAACAATACCTCGTACATAATTTTTAACATTTTTTAAACGTAGATGAAATTTCCTTCACCATAATTTACAAGAATGCCACTCCTTATTTTCTAATACACCCCTCAACTCTTCTTATTCAATTACTATATAATTAATAATATATGCTAAAATAACTATGTTTTTTTTAATTTAAGGGTTATACCTAAGTTCATATAGACTTATATGTAAAGGGATAGAAACATACCATTCAGGTGTACGAGAGACTACCACCTTATGGAACGATGATTATTCATTCTTCCTTTACCACCTCTCAGGGAGGGAATTATGACAGAAATTATTCTTATAAATGAAATAAATTGTATTAATATTATATTTATTCATCAATAATTTTTAAATAACACATAACTTTTGGATATCAATTTTATGGAAATGCGATAACATCATTTTTAGAAGGGTGAACTACACTCTCCTCAATGCGATGTGATTCGTTCACACTAATAATAAAATGTACAAAGGATAGTTTTAATAAATATTTGGGAATTATATGGTATAAATTTGATAAATCAATTAATATATAAATATAATATATCATTTTAATTTCATTCATTTAAATTTGATAAGGAATTTGATTTAGTGTTCATGTGTACATAAGGCATATCATCCCTATGAACAATGCATTTCACTTCCTATATAAAAATATTATATATTATCATAAATACATATATAATTATTATATAGTTTATTAAAATCATGTAATACCTTCTAGAGACGATGAAAATTTTATCTAATTAATAGGAATAATAAGTAACATGTCAAATCAAACTCAAAAAATAGAAAATTAACTCCCGAAATAGTGAAAATAATGAATAATTGTTAAGAAAGGTGTTCTTATATATTATTAGACGATAATATATGATTTTTTGAAAATGAATATGGTTCTTTTATATGTTATTATTATTTTTAAAACTCTTATTGAATAATTTGATGTATTTTCACCCTAAAATGAGCAAATAACAATGGATTTTCATCTCACTTTTTACATATGTGAGATAAATTTCATATTAATCACTTAATTATTTCATGTGGTGTATAAAATGAACATTTATATATATAATATCATGAATTATTAGAACATAAATGTATTTTGAGTTTCAAATATTATTTTTTCATCTGTGGGGATTTGAACATAATGTTACAAAGTGGTAAAAAAAATTCAAAACCCAATTCCTTCTTATTTGGTTATATTAATTCCACAATGTTATTAATATTATATGATTTTGTGTATACTGAATTATTATATATATTTATATATCTATATTTATTTAATATGAATTTTATTTTTATACAAAAAATTTATTCATTGATTAATTCTATGTTCAATGATATGATAATTTAAGGGTTTATTTCACAATTCCATTATAACCAAGATAGACTATTAATCAAATTAAATTAAAGGAAATCAAATTAAATTTGTTTAATCATACCTTTAATTTTAACCTAATAATGTATTTATCATTATTTTCTCTAAATATTACAATTTTTACACTCTTTGGTACACCAATTTTTTTTAAAAAAATATTTATGAAAACATGAGATCATTTCTCTCTTTAGATAGAGAATATATTTTATAATTAAACCCCTATGTTTGTAAAATGTTTTCACATTTTATAAAATATTAAAAATGATTTATTAATTGAATTTTTAATATTTCTATCCTTTAAAAAATGTTTTCAGCTGAAACTTTGTTGCTTTATTTGAAGAGGGATCCTTTCTAAAATTTTACCACTAAAAATTAATGTTCATTGAAACTTTCATGATGTATATATATTTTCTAGTCATAAAGTATTTGAATATTCCATTTCTTGATTAACATTTTATTATTTTAAGAAGATATTTTCTTAAATTGATTTTCAATAAAATAATTTTGAATTTTTTTTCAAAATAAATATTACATTATCCACAATAATGATTGAAACAAATATTTTTATAATATTTATATTCATAAACGACAAAAAAACTAGTACTTGTTTATTCTACATGGGATATATTGAATTTATAACATCCTTATGCTTCCTCTGGATATTTTTTGATAGATTTGGATATGGATAATACTGTCTTTACTTACTAGATTTATTTTTTGAGTCCCCATGAAACATTCACTTTCTCATGATCATTGGACATTGAATTTATCTTAATTACCCAAGTCATTTATCCTAGATATGTTAATTAACTAAAATGAAAATAAGTATTACATACAATAATTAACTTCATAATTATGTTATTATATGGGGAAATAGTGATACATCTATATCCTTTTCTAAATTAAAATATTTGATAAGGAACATTCTTATTAATATAAATTGATTATTGGATATATGAGGAATGTTTTGTGTATTCAAGACATGGGTTGGTGTCCATTTAAGGAAATCCATATAGGTTGGGGGCTGTTTAATTCATGACCCATCATTCATAAAGAAATCTCATGAGAGAAAATTGTTTTTCAATCATAAGATATTGGGATTTCACCTATCATGTTTTATATTGTTTAGAGGATAAATATTTATTTTAAATTTTTCATGTTATTAGGAAACATGAAATCCTATAATTATTCATTACTTGTATTCATAATTAATTTTTTACTATTATCACTAATATTATTGAATCAATATTATTTATTTATGAAAATTAATTTTCATTTTATTAATTTAAAGGAAAGTCTGTTCAATTATTAAATTTACATATTTTTTTTGATCGTTGATCTTTACATGAATTTCACCTACCAAACATGTGACATTACACTTATATTGTTTTCTTTCCCCATGTAATAAAGTGGAATCCTTTTAATGAGTAACAAGGATGAATTTTTTTTATTTTATATTTCCCAATGTAATATGAGTGTAATGTATATTATTGTATTAACCATATCTAATAAACATTTGATCATTCAATATTTGATTCCTTGCAATCTAGCTAATGTAATTGTAGTAGAAACTAGCTCTGGGATTTCTTGGTTTGAGTCTCTATATTTTATATCAACAGATCACATAATATTTAGGATATATTAATCATTCTGGATTGATATAATAATACATATGTTCCTTTATTTATTATGTGTAAAAAATGAAAATGTTACCCATGTGTACTTACTGTAAACATTCTTCAAGATTATAATGTAGAATATATTTCATATCCATCATACCTAGTAGGTTTTATAATTATAATTCATGTATAAAACTTAAAATAATTATTCAATAAATCATGGAACAATGATTGCTACTACCATAGTAAACATACAGAAGTCATTTGTACATGTGAAATGAATTTCCTGAGAATGTAGGAAATGAGCTTAATTTGTTAATTAAATTAATAAATTTTTTTAATAAATTAAATAATATGAATAATAATATTAAAAATTATCTCAATAAAATAAATAAAGAAACATATTATTATCATGGTCGTTAATGAACATATTTGAAAACTCAAACATAATGTTATTGATTTGAACCCAATTTTCATTTTTATTTCATCATATTTAACTTATAAAGATCAATTGAATTTTTATGCAGTATACAACACCATTTTTCATGTTATATCATGAACGATTCCTAAATTATATTTATTTATGTTCCAATTCAAATTATTTTATTGTAACACCCCAAGCATCCACGATACGCTTCTATTTGAATAATACAGTAGCGTGTGTTGTACGCAACTTTGAGTTCTAACACACACCACAACCAATCAAACTATCCTTTAGGAATAGTAATACCCACTTTTTTAAATTTTATAAATTTTATCTTTCATAATGGAATTCATTTTTGGATTCTGAATATCAAAATTAACCTTGGGTGAAATTTTGGTATTTTTCTAAAAATAATCAATTTTTGATGAATAGTGAAAAAACACCAAGTTATAGTTTAAAACTGAAGATTATATTTAAATAATTATTTATTTTATTTAATTTTAATTACGGTCAAAATAGATACATAATACCTATATATGTTCAATTTAATTCATTGGTGTAAGTTTAGAATAATTTTAGATATATAAAAATTTTATTGAACTTTTCACCATTTTTTACCCACCTCCTAGTTGAATTTGGAAATTCACATAAAATGAAATTTTACAGCTTCTGTGAGTGGAATTTTGAAAATCCGAGAGACACAGTTAATATCGTGGAGTAAAATGTGGTTCAAAAAGGTAAAAATATTTTTTTGGTCAATAGTAATTTTTACTTTTATTTACCACTGTTAAGAGTAAATAGGGTAATTAAGGTTTAAAATGATTTTAATATTACCCTAACAGATGTCCTAATTCTATTGGTCAAGTGTATCTCAACCCAAAACATCCTTAGTAATAAAATATTATCATTTAGGTCCACTTGGATTAGATTAGAACATTTATTATTATTTAAATCAAAGAAGAGTTAAAAGTGTTAAAATCAAAGTTTAATTAATAAAACATTTCTAATATAGAGTTATACATAAGATAAATTCGATTGTAATTATTCATTAAAAAGATAAAAATATCTCATACATAATTGTATTTTATTCATAATTTTTAGACATTATACAATTTAATTTATTTATGACACAATGGTGGTACAGTAATTACAAAATTAGTGAAATATTAAAATAATTGAAATTATAAATACCCAAATAAATATAATTTGAGACTTTTAATGAATTACTAGAATTTTATTGTATAATATGACATGTTAGTATTTATTGAATTATGTGTTTTAGATGAAATCATGCTGTTACAATTTTCATAAAAATCAAATACCAAATAGTGTCAAAATTGACATAAAAGAGTTTTCAAAAGAAATATTATATTATTAATTGATATTAAATTCTTAAAAATCTAAAAATCGGACAAAGGACTTATATAATGATAGGTGTATCATTAATTGACCACTTTTGGGTCGCTTGGATGTATATAGTATGTTTATTAACTATATAATATAAAAATAAAAAAAGACATGGTAAATGTCAAACTATTTAACTAAGAGTTAAATATAAATGATAAGGTTAATATAGTGACCCAAACCTATCTAACATATATTGGTTGAAAGGATTTCGACCCATCCCACCCTTAAACTTTAAATAATGCAATTTTGATCCATTAGAAAGAGAATATGAATTTATTATAAAATAATATTTCTAGCTTTTCAAAGGTGCCCCTCACCCCTCTTATAAAAGGGAACTCCCCCTTTTATCTAATTTACACCTTCAAAGCCTTTTGGATCGGCCAAAACCTGCCCAAATATTCTATCAACATCCCTCATTTCTACCTAGAGACCTTAGTTTGAACAGAAAGCCATCCTAAGGAGCCCTTTTGATCAAATGAAAAGGAAGAACCCGATTAAGAGGTAATGTTTTCACCACCCTCTTTCACGTTCCTTTCTCCTTCCACTTCTTCTTTCGTTGTTATTTACATTTTAAAATAAAAACTCCAGTATCTTCTATATATGGTGGTGTTGTTATAAATATGGTACAACCATATTAAGTATTATATCCATCTTTTTAATGACATGTCACCATACGTGCGTACGTACGACTTACCGTCACCACGTCGTGGTGTAACTGTTATTCAATACATTATTATTTGGATGGGTATAATAATAATGCTAAATTCATATAAATAATAAATATAACATGATAATTATTCTGTATATGTGATATAACATCCAATTATATATTATTTTAAAATCAAAAGAATGATAGTGTCGCTCGTTCGTACGTACAGACTACCGTCTCCACGAACGCGATGAGATTCACTCTCCATCGTATCCATTCAAGTATAATTGTCATTTGATGATTAAAAATAATTTTTAAGGACTTGATATCATTCTGTATTTTAATAAAATAAAACCTATCCATAACAAACACGGCTTACATAACAAAACATATAAAACAAAACGAGTAAGTTAACACCCGAAACGATGATAATACTAAAATATTATTAACAAATCAATGTTAAAAGAACATATATGATTTCATATTATTGTATATGATTATTTTGTAATTTAATAACAATTATTTCACCATTATAAATTAGGTTAACCTATCCTCAACCATGTAAAAGTACAAGGTAATTGTTTATTTCAAAATCTCTTTATTATATGAGGTTGTTTATATTTGATTATCTACTGGGACCGCTTTATCATCCATATCCATGTCACTCAAAAATGTATTCCAAACCATTTTTACTATTTACTAGACAATGGTTTAAAGTCATTTATACCCTTGTTTGACTTTTATAAAATGGTTGGAAAGGATTCTTTCGGTCATTTTCCAGAAAAGGTGATGTTTAACCTTTTCGACAAAATTATGGTAAGAATGTTTTTTTAACTTATACGGCGGGTGCAGCTATTTTATGATAATATAAAATCGTCAAAGAGTCCCTTACAAGCATATATGAATATTTTCAAAGTAAATGTTTTATTTTATAGTTATGTGACTTATAAATGATTTAAAAAAAGCTATATTTCTCTCAAATAGTTTTGATTTCATATATGTCAGCATCCTTTGATGGATTTTAAGCCTATTCAAAGTTGATTTATTATGATACAAAACATCCATATTGTATTGGAGGTTTTGTGATCTGTTTGACTGTGGATGTTTTATTTTTATACCATTCATGGTTTATGGTTAATGTAATGACATTTCGTATTCCAGTTTTAATACGAATGTTGATTTTATGTTTAAACCTTTTCATATGTGGAATGCATTGGACTTACTATGTGATGGGTGGAGCCTGCTATAGCCCCTCGATGCATCGGTAGGTCTCCTGATACAAACTAGTGTCTTGGCATAAGACCTTGACAAAATCTTATTTGTAGGCTTGGCGCGAGGCCTTGACTATGTGGTTATGATAGTCTGACATTATGCATTCCATCATTATCAAAAGTGGTTATTGATATTTCATGTGATTATTCAATTATTAGAATATCTATTTGAATAAGTAAATGGAATTATTTATTTTTATTTCATCCATATTATGTTTAAGTAGAAGTTTAAAAGGCTTTTGTTTTAGTTATTCATTGCCTAAAATTTTTATGCTTATTTAAGAATGTTTCTGCAAAATAGTTATCCTTACTGGGCATCTCAGCTCACCCCTTTCTATGTTTTATTTTTCCCAGGATGTGAAGAAGTATTTTATGAATGACCTGCAGGGATAATATAAGGGGATATGGCTGTGGAGACAGGATTTTTTTTATAGTTTTCACTTTATGATGTAATGTAAACAATAGGAATGTATCTAGTTATTCCAAGGCTACTAAACTAATCGGTCTTTTGAGATTTTATCTTTCTTGTGATCAGTCCAACGTTATGTAATAATGCACCGACTCTAGGTAATGGGGGTTTGGGAATTATAGTTGGTATCAGAGAAGGTTTAGTACAATCCTTGGAAGCTAGATTTAGATAAACTCGGATTAGAGAACATTTCCCTAAGATATACTTTGAGTATGAGTATAGAAAATCTTTCGGGAATTGTTGTATTTTAGATATTTTGTGAGTTTTCCGAGCAATAAATCCCTGTCTTGATACGAGAAGGTAGAGGCGGCTCTGGCACATATGTACCTAGGGGCAAAACCCGAAAACACCACTTTGAGATAGACTCGAACGAGAACTGCTGCACAATAACGAGACTTACTGTACTCTTGGTTACGACACTCTCAGGGGATACGATTTGTATAATTATCATTTTCTTTACAATCCATTATTAAGGGTTTATGTGTATATACTTCCCCAAAGAAAACATTTTTATGATTATGGACTATATCCATAAATAGTTCAATTTATGTTAAGTGTTTTACAAGTATGGAATTATGTATTTTGAATCATAAACTGATGTAGTTTATGCCATTATTTAGAAATGGAACCTAGTGGACGAAATGGAAACTGTATCAATGAAAAAACTCCATAGAGGGATTTACCTCCGGTAAAAGATAATTTTAGTGGAGATGGTGATGTAATTGGGGTTGATCAGCTAATCACCATACTGGGAAAACTAAATCAAATTATGAATAATAACCTTACCCGTATGGAGCACCCTGATCCACAGTGTGGAGGATCAATGATAGATCGGTTCATGAGTCCAAAACCACCAACATTCAGTGGTAGTACAAAACCATTAGTAGCTGAGCAATGGATAAATTCCCTAGAGAAAATATTTCAGGCTTTGGGGAGTAGTGAAAGGGAAAAAGTTATCATGGCAGTTTATCGCCTCTCTAGAGATGCTGATCAATGGTGGTCATTGATTCAAAACAAGAAGGAAGATGATAAAGTATCAAATATGGAATGGAGGGAGTTCAAAGATCAGTTTTTAGAAAAATACTATCCTCATGACCATCGAGTAGATATAGAAAGGTAATTTCTGAGTCTGAGAGAAAAGGAGGACACGAATGTCGCAAAGTTTGAGGCTAACTTTACAAGGTTAGCATGGTATGAAACAGATTATATATGTAACACGAGGAGTAACATTGATGGTTTCCTTGATGGGTTAAAACCATTTCTTCATAGAGCATTAGTCTCACAATCCTTCTCATCGTATGAAGATATTGTCTCATGTGCTATCAAGATAGAAAAAAAATTCTCTAATTCTTTTGACATTGATGCCAAGAAAGAGAAGAAGAGATCTTCTGATCAATCTGGGAATGGAAATAAAAGGATGAAGGATAAAGTTGAATAACCATCCTGTAGTAAATGTGGGATGAAACACCCCGGTACTTTCTTGAAGGGAATGTGTGTCAATTACAATTGTGGTGAAAAAGGCCACCATGCTCGTGATTGCAAAGGGACGAAAGAAGCTACAGATGTTCAATTCTATAATTGCAGGGAGATGGGACATTATGAAATTGAATTTCCTAAGTGTCAGGGTAACTTAACTTAGAAAATTCCAAGGGATCAATTCCAAGATTATGCTATCACTACTATTGAGGTAGAATCTCCGAAATACGTGGTGGTAGGTAATTTAATGGTTTCCTCAAGTTTAGAAAATTCTATATTTGATTCTGTGTCATCGCATTGTTTCATATCTTCCCAGTTTTCAATGAAAATTAGATATTTCAAAATTTGATTTAATAAGGGTGTTGTTAGTTAAAAATTCTAAGGGTAGTATCATTGCAACAAAGTTTTGTGAATCAGTCCCCATTAGAGCGCATAAATGTTCTTTATCCGCTGATCTCATCATTATACCTATGATCGAGTTTGATATAATCCTCGATATGGATTGGCTTTCAGACCCTGATGTGATTATTTATTATAAGAAGAAGGAGGATAAAAGTTTTGATAATAATGATAAGGAACACCTTATCCTTGGAGTAGAATCGTCCCCACCTAATTCTTATCTAGATCCACCCCAGTAGCACAACTAAATTCAATTATTGGGGAGGAAGAGAATGAAATGACTATAGGTGAGTAAAGGAATGTTAAAATAGAGGATGTACCTATTGTTAAATAATATGTAGATTTTTTTCTGGAAGATTTACTTGTACATCCTCCGGAACGAGAAATTGAGTTTTCCATTGATTTAAATCCAGGATCAAGGCCTATATCGAAAACCCCTTATAGAATGACCATTGTGGAATTAGTTGAAGTAATGAAACAACTAGAGGAATTGAGTAATAAGGTATTTATTCACCCTAGTGTTTCTCCATGGGGAGCTCATGTTCTTTTTGTTAAGAAGAAAGATGGATCCATGAGGTTATGAATCGACTACAGGGAAATCAATGAAATAAAAATAAAGAACATGTATCCCCTACCTCACATTGATGATTTATTTGAACAACCACATGGAGATCAATACTTTTCAATGATTGAACTTCGATCTGGATACCATCAGTTGTGTGTGAAGAAGGAAGACATTCTGAAGACAGCATTTCGAACCAGGTACGGGCATTACGAGTTTATAGTATTGCCTTTTGGGCTGACTAATGCACCCTTTGTATTCATGGATCTAATTAATAGAGTTTTTAATGAATATATTGATGGGTTTTTGGTATTATTTATTGATGATATCTTGGTATACTCCGAAATCTACGAAGATCATGAAAATCACTTGCGCATTATCCTAAAGACTCTAAGAAGATATGAATTATATCGGAAGTTTAGCAAGTGTGAATTCTGGATTCAAGAGATTTCTTTTCTTAGCTATATTGTCTCCAAAGATGCAATATCTATTTATCCTTCTAATACAAGAGAAATCCAAGAATATCCCACACCAATGAGTATAACCGAGGTATGCAATTTTATTGGTTTAGCAGGTTATTATCGACATTTCGTCCAGAATTTTTCCCGATTCGCTAACCCATTAACGAAGCTCACACGTAAAGGGGTTAACTTTTATTGGAAAAAAAAGTGTGAAGAATGATTTGAATAATTGAAGGGAAGATTATTCAATGCTCCTATATTGACTCTACCATCGAGGAATGATGGGTTCATTATTTATAGTGATGCATCGATGAAAGGACTTGGTTGTGTCCTAATGCAGAATGATAGTGTTATTGACTATGCATCACGACACCTAAAAATTCATGAGAAAAACTATACTACTCATGATATTGAGTTAGCTACTGTAATATTTACTATGAAGATATGGAGACATTATCTCAATAGTGAAAAATTTGAGATTTATACTGATCACAAGAGTTTGAAGTATACTTTCTCACAGAAAGAAATCAACATGAGGCAAAGGTGATGGCTTGAACTACTAATAGATTATGATTTCATGATACACTACCACCCGGGGAAGGAAAATAAGGTGGCATATGCTTTGAGCAGAAAAGATCATGGAGTTTTGAACATGATTAGAATAGAAAGGGATCCTATTTTCAATGATCCAGTGAAGATGGATTTTGGAATTACCATGGAAGGTGAAACATAAATACTTTTTCAAATGGTTTCTAAACCATCTTTACTACAAAGGATTAAGAGTTCATAGAATGAATATGAAGAATTTGAAATGAAGATTAAAGATTTGAATGATGAGATATTGAGAGACTTTGTGTGTGAAGAAAGAATTTTGAAATTTGGGAAGATACGTTGTGTTTCCGATATACCTGATCTAAAAAGGGAATTGATGGACGAGGAAAATAGTTCCAATTTATCTATACACCATGAGAGCACCATAATAATTAGGGATTTGAAGGAAAATTTTTTGTGGGAAAACATGAAGAGAGATATTTCTGATTTTATGTCAAGATGTATGGTTTTCCAACAAGTGAAAGCTAGAAGGCAACAGCCTGGAGGAGTCATAAAAACTCTTCCCACACCTTAGTGGAAGTGGGATAATATCACGACAGACTTTTTCATGGGGCTACCAATGACTCCTAGAAGGAACGATTCAATATGGGTTATTGTTGGTCATCTTACGAATTGAATACATTTTCTTTCTATAAGGGAAGATTTACCACTCTAATGACTAACAGGACTATATGTTGATGAAGTTGTGAGAATTCATGGAGTACCCCTATCAATTGTTTCTGAAAATGATCCCCATTTTACTTCAAGATTCTGGAAAAATTTTCCGAACGCCCTGGACACTGAACATCGCTTGAGCACTTCCTACCACCCTCAAATAGATGGACAATCAGAACGGTCTATTCAAACCTTAGAAGACATGTTGAGAACCTTCTCACATGACTTTCAGGGTATGTGGGATCAATATTTACCTCTGGTTGAGTTTTCCTATAACAATATCTTCCATTCAAGTATTTAGATGGAACCATATGAAGCGTTATAAAGAAAGAGATGTCACACACCTACATGTTGGGATGTCATTGGTGAAAGAAAACTCGTAGGTCTAGAACTGGTGGAGGAAATGATGGAAAAGGTGAAGGTAATCCAAAACCACATCAAAGAAGCTCAATGTAGGCAGAAGAGCTATGCCGATAACCAAAGGAAGGATTTGGATTTTCAGGTAGGATATCATGTTTTCTTGAATGAATCTCCATGGAAGGGAGTTATCCGTTTCAGCAAGAAGGGAAAATGTAGTCACAGGTACATTAGACCTTTTGAAATTCTAGAACGAATTGGGGATGTAGCTTACCGTTTGGAAATGCCGCCAAGTCTCTCCAAAGTTCACGATGTGTTCCAAGTATCACTGTTGAGAAAGTACATGCCTGAACCAAGGAATGTACTTACTTACGAGGATTTATAACTGGATCCTAATCTGTCTTATTGCGAAGATCCCATTAGGATTCTTGATATTAGAGAACAAGTACTAAGAAATCGGACGACTTGTTTGGTAAAAGTTCTATGGAGAAACCATAAGATGGAGAGGCAACGAGGGAACCCGAGGAACTTATGATGAAGAACCACTAGAGTATTTTAACATGGTAGTATTCTAGAAATTTCGAGGAAGGAATTATTTTAAGGAGGGGAGAATGTAACACCCCAAGCTTCCATGATATGCTTCTCTTTGAATAATACAGTAGCGTGTGTTGTACACAAGTTCGAGTTCTAATGCACACCACAACCAATCAAATTACCCGTTAAGAATAGTAATACCCAATTTTTGAAATTTTATATATTATTTTTCAAAATGGACTTAATTTTTGGATTCTGAATATTGAAATTATCCTAGGGTGAAATTTTTGTATTTTTCTAAAAACATTCAATTTTTGATGAATAGTGAAAAAACACTAAGTTATAGTTTAAAACCAAATTTTTATTTAAATAAATATTTATTTTATTTAAATTTAATTAAGGTAAAAATAGATACATAATACATGTATATGTTCAATGTAATTCATTGGAGTTAGTTTCAAATAATTTTAGATATATAGAAATTTTATTGAACTTTTCACCGTCTTATACCCACCTCCTAGGAGAATTTGGAAATTCACATAAAACATAATTTATCACTTCTGTGAGTAGAGTTTATAAAATCCAAGAGACACAGTTAATATCAAGGGGTAAAATTTGGATCAATAAGATAAAAATAATTTTGTGTGAATAATAACTTTTGACTTTTATTTACAATAGTTAAAAGTAAATAGGGTAATTAATTGTAAAAACGATATTAATATTACCCTAACACTTGTATTTATTCTATTGGGAAAGTTTATATCGACCAAAAAAAACCTTAGGAATTAAATATTATCATTTAGGTCCACTTGGATTATATTAGGACATTTATTATTATTTTATTCAAAGAAGAGTTAAAAGAGTTAAAACCAATTTTTAATTACTAATTTTTTTTTAATATATGGTAATTCATAAGATAAATTAAATTTTAAATATTCAATAAAAAAAATATTTCCTAAATAATGGTATTTTATTTATAAATTTTAGACATTATATAATTTAATTTATTTATGACACAATGGTGATACAGTAATTACCTAATTAGATAAATATTAAAATAATTGATATTATAAATACCCAAATAAATATAATTTTATTGTTTTAATGAATTAAAAGAAATTTATAGCTTAGTATGACATGTTAGTATTGATTTAATTGTGTTTGTTCGAATTAATCATGCTGTTATGATTTTCATAAAAATGAAATACCAAATAGTGTCAAAATTGACATAAAAGAGTTGTTAAAACAAATATTATATTATTAATTGATATTAAATTCCTAAAAATTTAAGGTTCTTCCAAAGGACTTATATCAAGATAGGTGTATCATTAATGGACCACTAGGGGGACTTTTGGATATATATGGTACATTTATTAACTATATAATATAAAAATAAAAAGAGACATGGTAAATGTCAAACTATTTAACTAAGAGTTAAATATAAATGATAAGGTTAATATAGTGACCCAAACCTGTCTAAAATATATTTGTTGAAAGGATTTAGACCCATACCCACCATTACCTTTAAATAATACACTTTGGAGCCATTAGAAACTTAATATTAATTTATTATAAAATAATATTTCTAGCTTTTCCAAAGGTGCCCCTCACCCCTCTTATAAAAGGGAACTCTCCCTTCTCTCTAATTTACACCTTCAATGCCTTTTGGCTTGGACAACCCTTGACCAAATATTCAATCAACTTCCCTCACTTTTACCTAGTGACCATTGTTTTATCATAATGCCAACATAAGGTGTTATTTTGATCAAATCCAAAGGAAGAACCCCATTAAGAGGTAATGTTTTCACCACCCTCTTTCAAGTTCCCTTCTTCTTCAAATTCTTCTTTCTTTGTTATTTCCATTATAAATTAATAACTCCAATATATTCTATATACTATGATGTTATTATAAATATGGTAAAACCATATTAATTATTCTATCCATCCTTTGAATGACATGTCACCATACGTGCGTACGTACGACTTACCGTCTCCACGTCGTGTTGTAATTATTATTCAATACATTATTATTTTGATGGGTATAATAATTATGTGAAATTCATGTAAATAATAAATATAACATGATAACTATTATGTATATATGATATAAAATCCTATTATATATTATTTTAACAATAAAATAATTATATTGTTGCTCGTGCGTATGTACGGACTACTGTCTCCACGAACGCGATGAGAATCATTCCCCATCATATCCATTCGAGTCTAATTGTAATTTTATGATTAGAAATAATTTTTAAGGATGTGATATCATTCTATATATTACTAAAATACAACCTATCCATAACGAACACGGCTTACATAACAAAACAAATAAAACAAAACGAGTATGTTAACACCCAAAACGATGATAATACAATGATATTATTAACAAATCAATGTTAAAAGATCATATATGATATAATATTAATGTATATGATCTTGTATAATTTAATAACAATTATTTCACCATTATATAGGATTTTAACAAACCACAAACCAAGGAAAAGTACAATGTAAGGGTTAATTTCATAATCTCTTCATTATCCGCGGTTGTTTATATATGATTATCTACTGAGACCTCATTATCATCCACATCCATGTTTCTTAAAAATGTATTCCAAAACATTTTTACTATTTACTAGATAATAGGTTAAAGTCATTTATACCCTTGTTTGACTATTATAAAATGGTTTGAAATGAATCTTTCTGTCGTTTTCCAATCAAGGTCTTTTTTAACCTTTTCGACAAAAATACGGTAAGAATGTTTTTTAACTTATACAGCGGGTGCGTCTATTTTCTACCATTATAAAATCGTCGAAGCTTCCCTTACATGCTTATAATATTATTTTCAAAGTAAATGTTTTATTTTATAATTATGAGACTTTTAAATGATTTAAAAAATAGATACTTCTCTCAAATAGTTTTGATTTCATCTATGTCAACATCCTTTGACTGATTTTATGCTTATTTGAAGTAGATTTATTATGATACAAATCTTCCATATTCTATTGATGGTTTTGTGATATGTTTGATTGTGTATGTTATAATTATATACCATTAATGGATTATGGTTAATGTAATGACATTTCACATGCCAGTTTTAATACAAATGTTTATGTTATATTTAAACCTTTTCATATTTGGAATGCATTGGACATTATAAGTTATGGGTGGAGCCCGCTATAGCTCCTCGATGCATCGGTAGGTCTTATGAGACAAACTAGTGACTTGGCATAAGGCCTTGACAAAATCTTATTTTTATTCTTAGCATGAGGCCTTGAGAATGTGGTTATGATAGCCTGGCATTATGCATTCCATCATTATGAAAGTTTCTATTGATATTTCATGTGATTATTTGATTATTAGAATATCCATGTTCATAAGTAAATGGCATTATTTCATTTTATTTCTTCCATATTATGTTTAAGTTGATGTTTAAAAGGGTTTTGTTTTAGTTATAAATTGCGTTAAATGTTTATGCTTATTTAAGAATGTTTTTGCTATATTGTTATCCTTACTGGGCATCTAAGCTCACCCCTTTCTATGTTTTATTTTTCCCATGATGTGAAGAAGTTTTTTATGAATGACCTCTAGGGATTGTATAAGAGGATATGACTATGGAGAAAAGTTGTTGTAGTTTTCACTTTATGATGTAATGTAATCATTATGAATGTATCTAGTTATTCCAAGGATACTAAACTAATCGGTCTTTCGAGATTTGATCTTTCTTGTGATGATGCCAATGTTATGTAATAATTCACTGACTCTAGGTAACTGGGGTCGGGGCATTACATTTATCCCTGGGAATTTTAATTGAATGCTACTAAGTGGTAAGAGGTTTTATAACTAAATATTAATTCACTAGTTTTTATTTATACATCATTGATTATATATTTCCCTAATTATGTGTGAAATTAATTCTACTTGTATTATTATTTATTACCCCTTTTTATTAATATTTATTAAAAATAACATATTCATTGATTAACTTTCACTTCCACGATAAAATAAATGTAAGTGTTTTTTATAATATATTTTTTTTTCTTGAGATATATTCTATTTTCAACAATTACATCTTTAATATAGTGTATATACTACACATTTGGTTTAATAAATCATGATTCGATTTATATGACTTGCATTTAATGATTAGTTTGAATAAATTCCATTAATGGTTATTATGATTTAAATAGTAACCATAGTGGTATATTTTTATTTTAAAATCTCTTCATAACTAGAGATTATTAATGTTTAAGTCTCTAGTGTGGGGGATTTTATGATATTTCTATCACAAAACACATTATTTTTCTCCTCAAATTGTTTTATTAAAATATAATTTTTTATTAAATTTTACTATCTTTTTTACAAAATATACCATTAGAATTTTTTTTGGATAATGACATTGTTTTATTTTTATTTAGAAATATTTTTCTTCAATGATATTATTCTCTAGAAAATGTATAATTTGTTTTCTTTTCTGCAATAATTTACTAAATACATTTTACCTACATTTTGTTTCTCTGAAATGTTTTAAATGGAATACTACTTTTATTTCCCAAGAAAGTAATTTTTGATATTTTACCCAAAATTTGGAGGAAATCATTGTCTTCAAACACTCATAATAAATAGAATTTCCCACTATCATAACTACTCAATTAATTGAGTATTATTTAACAATTTTCATGGATTATTTTGAAGGAAACTATTATTTATATTATTATTTAATTTTATTTTGTAGAATAGGGAATTTCTAAGTGAAAAGTGTATATTCCACAATAATGTTTTTATAGTATCTTTATGATATTTCTATTCATCAAGGAAAATATACACATATTTTAATTATCTAAAAATGGGTATATTTTGTAATTTTACAATCCGTATTAATTATTTGTATGGTTTATGATTAGTTTTATATTGGTAAATATTATCATTTATTATTTTAGTTTTTCAAATACAATATTTTTAATGATTGTCTATTAAATTTATACTCTCCCAATTCATAAAATTAATGCATTGGATATAGTAAGTGACATGTGAGGCCTTTTATATCCCAGTGATGCATCAAAATGTCTAATGATAAAAACTAGTTTTGGAATTTGGATAAGTTCTTACCCATTTCTGTAATATATATTAACATAAGGCATTGAATTTGTTTTTCTGTTCAACATTATGTATTCTATAAATATAAATATAGATATTATTTTCTATGAAATTATATAAATAATTATGATATACCTAGAAATATTTAATGCTCATGTGATTATATCAATAGAATCGCCTCATCTTCATTTAATTTTATCAAATTATTCTTTATGATCATGTTATTAATTAAATGTCATGTGTTTTAACTTATTTAATATTCTATATTAATTGGGACTTATTTTCTCATTATATATTCAATTTTATATAATCATTATTGATCATATGATATCCCCCTTATTTTGTTTCATATCATCAAGATATGAAAAATGAAGCAATGAATAAGTTTAATATGGGGAATATTTGCATTCAATATGAATCATTTTTATGTTTTAAAATTTATTATGATATTAAAGTGTTTATATTGTTTACCATGTTTACTACACTGTTTTTGTTCTTGGGGATGAAATCTTATGTATTTTGTACTAATGAAATTATATAACCACAAAATCTGATGTATATGAAAATAATATTTACATAAACTGATTCGAATTTAATTTTTTTATAATAAATCTCATTGTTTTTTCACACCTCATTATATAGAGAAATGAATATAGTGGAACTTTGGAAAAAAATCTAGGAAATAGAACATAATAAATTTTTTCAAGGGAAATTTATATGCATTATTATATTCATTATTTAGATCTATCAGTTATAAAAATAGACTAAACAGAAATATTTTGTGAGAAACATATTTGGTATAATTCTTCAACCCTAATGACGTTGAATAATAAGAAAAATGAATAAGAAAAAAAGTTATAATTATCATGTGGAAAAAATAATTATTCTAAAAAAATTATATATAACATTATTGAAGAGTATGAGAATTTATAAAACATAAATCTTTTAAATTAGGTTTTACAATGAGAAGATTAACCATATTACATTAATTATTACATAAAATCCTAATATCTATAAAGAAAAATATAAAGAAGAAATATGTTTAGAGAGAAGAATACCCCTTAAAAGTTTAACATATACCTAAGCATTTCTTCTAATAAATGGTTAGATAGTGTATCAATCCTACTATAGAATTAGAAATTCCAGTTAGAGTCATTATAATGTCTTATATCTCACATTATATGGGTGTTCTATCCATTTAATGTCATGGAATTCCAATTTCCAATATAAAAATTTTAGGTAGATTCCATTCTAACTCATTCAATTCAGACATAATATATATGCTCTTCTAGGGTTCCTTCATAAAACTAATTAGTGATAGGATTAGTTTTTCATCCAAACATATATTTTGTTAACCTCAATTATTTTAAAAAATATATAATATTGGGTTTTATATAAATAATATCCCACCTTAATCCAAAGGACACACGTTAGGGCCCCACCAAAATGACAATACCTCAAATCAAAATCATCTTTCACATGAAATGATCTTTCTATATCTATACAAAAATGATCTAAACCCACTTTTATTATACCAAAATTCATCACAAAGCACATCTAAGGATCCACATTATCTAAACCCAGACATCATTACCATTCTAAAATGGGTTTGGGGTGTCCAAATCAAACCCGAGCAACAATGTTTCATTGATATGATTGTTGATGAGAAAACTGATCCTATTGAAAAATTACATTTTAAAAAAATTGAATGAAACATGAAAAATATTTAATTGATTAAATATAATAAAAATTTACTAGAAAGTGTGACTTTTTTTGTTGAAAAACTCATCGGTGTGGAGGATTAATAAACCATGTGGAAACTATGAAAATTACAATATAAACCAGAGAGTAAAAAAACATAAAAATTCCAAAACAAGAATTATAATAAAAGAAATATAAAAAATTTATTAAAATCATTCTTTGATTCATATTTTTATGATATTTTAAAAAATTCAATTAGAGAAACTACCAATTTGTGACAAGATTAAATGGTCAAATATCTATTTGTAATAAACATCACCATCAGTGAAAAAACACCACTACCTCATAGATGTTGTTTCGTGTAGGGTTCATCATCGATGTGTTGATGCGACATCTATTCATAATCTTCTCCATAATCAAAATGAAATTTATTGTTCCATAGTACATTACTCAGGGTTCACACTATTCCATTGTTGACACATGACACATGCTATCACAAACATGGCACCACATCAGTTTGGATATCCTCCATCATTTATTTTCTCATCATTGCTAATGGTTATAACATTATAACATGATAAAAAATAGACCATTTCTTAAATTAGAGGATTATATATAAACAAACACCCTTTTAAATTTTTTTAGAATATATTTGTTTGGTATAATTCAGTTTTAATATCCAAAAAAATTCTACCACATACCCTTATATTGGAACCAAGTCCATATCTAAATTTAATATTTTAAACATTTCATTTTAAAAAGGATAATATTTATAGCGACCCACTATTAATTTTGTGAAAAAATATTCTATTAAGGATGGTAAAAATATAATTATTAATTATGTTTTTCCATCCAATAAATTTGATGAATCCAAACAATACCATTCTTATTCCCATCAGAAAATAATAAATTTCCAAAAAACACAATTGAAAAATCATGTTGGTATACGACAAAAAATATCCCCCCATAGGAAAATTAAGAGGGGATTTTATTGGAAACTACTCTATAGAATTTGAAAATAAAATTACATGGTGTATAACTACTATCAATCAGAAAAGCTCCACAGAATTATCTCACTCAATAAATGTGTCAAAAAAGTGTAAGGTATATATATATATAGAAGCCCTTATTTGAGCCACATATTGAGATATGGATTCAGGGAATTGAACCAATTAGTACATGTGATTCATCTCCAACTCCATATAATATGATACATATATATTGAAAATGATTGATATGGTAAGTGTAGTTTATTCCCAAAATTTACAATACATATCCTGAATCCTAAAAAATCCATGACTGCACCATCTCTAATACAAACAAATAAAGAACTCCAAACTCAGACCGCCATCTAACCATCACACTTGTACCAATGGATGTATCATACTTCATGGCTCCACTTATAGCTAAGATAACAAATTCTAGTTGGGATTATCCACCACAAATTGGATCATTGTATATAATTCCCCCTTACCCATTATCAACATTACTTAAATGTAATGATTGATTATTAAATAATTCCCTCTATTGTAATTCATTCTAATAATCTAAGAAACTGGGCCATAATATTTCATAACCATCCCAATAATACAATGATGAGTTCTCCAATTAATTATAATCTCCCATTAATAATAAAAGGATTTAAATGTCTTAAATTTTATTTCATAGAATCATTAGAACCAACTGGTTTATCTTTTTTATATTTATTACTTAAAATGATGTTTTTAAAATGAATATTTAATTCACAATATTTTTACAGTTGTGTAATTTTGAAAATAAAATTTCAAAGATTTTTTTAATATTCCAATTATTACATGGTTTTAATAATAACACGAATTTTCCCATAATAAAAAATTTTATTACCAAAACAAATTAATTAATTAAAAATTCACAAAATAATAACTCATTAAAACATTAGAAATTTTGGATATTGTGAAAAATACAAGTCATTTATGTTCCAAAAATTGTTTCAACAATTTAGAAGCATGAACATTGTCAAACCCAGTGTCCGCATGGGTCCAAATTTATGAAGGATTTCATATTATCATTTAATGAATATGGAGAACCTTGAATTGAAAATTTGAATATAAATTAAATAGTTGGATTGTTTTAATGTATTTATTTTACATGAGGATTGTGGTTCGGTAAGAAAATCATGTGTTCAGATGAGTATTAGTGGATTTTAGTGTTGTTTAGTGAATTTTAAAGCACTCATCTTCTAGTGAATGATTTGGTGGGAATGGTTTTGGATAAAACATGTGACACCATGATGCTCAATATTTTTTAGATCATTTTGAATTGATAATGGTTGCGTTTCATGGAAAACACCTGATAAAGGAAAAAAATTTCAGGGTTTAGAGGACACTAAGTGAGGATGATGTGGTCCTACAACAAGTTGCACAACCTACATATGGTTTGTGACAAACCATTCACTATACTACAGAAGAGAGACCATGATAATAATATTCGTGTTAAATCGAGTATTTAACCACGAGGGGAATAGTTTTGTATTATTTGGAGTTCACACTTGGTGGATGGTTTTGAAAACATTATGGCCTAACCATAAGTCTCACATGTATAATTAAAATGTATAAATGAATTAATAATTCCTCTTTATTTTCATCCACTCAACCCACATCCTCCCCCATTTGGTGTACCTGAACAAGGGGATCTAAAATTCTTCCTATTTCCACCCTTCTAGTTAGGGTGTGTTAAAATTGTTTCTTTATCTATTAACATGATATTTTCCTTCTTCATCCTTCCTTTTCCCTATTACAAGGTTCATTACAATTTTATATGTGTGGTATTAGAGAATGAATTATGATTCCATTGATGCACGATGGAAGTGGACAAGTATAATGGGGCTATTGGCCAGGATGGGGAAAGGGGGTGCCGAGATGGATTCCACATGTCATTACTCATTATTTTGTTAAGGAACGTTTTTTAGTGAATTCATGTATTCTCTATTAATGAACTAATTTATTTATGTGTGGAAATATAATTTATTCTTAGTTATTATTAAAATAATATGGTATGGTGTCCATTTCGGACCATCCATGGTAGTTTCATAGAGTTTCAATAGGATTTGATAGACCCGGTTTGTTGTTTTGTATTATTATGAGATAGATTTTTATTAATAAATTAATTATAATTTTTATTATTAACTAATTATGGTTTCATGGAATGATGTATGGATTGTGTGTTTTAGATGAACTAATTTGGTTTTTGATGAGTTTTGATGATACTTGAATGGGCGTTAGAAGGCTACCATATTTTGGAAATTAATTTATTGATTTATTGACAAGGTTGGTGGTCTAACATGTCTACCAATAGTCTTGTTAATTTTTTTCTTGTGTACATTGGATTTTATTTAAATCCCACATATTTGGTGTTATTATCTTTCACTTATATAATCTGGATATTGGATTTGTATTGACACCTTAAACCTCTCATGGATCATGTTAGATTTTTTGGTGATTTTAAGAACGAACACATGACCACACAGGAGGTGTGTTATGTTCCGAAAATGTAAAAAAAATTATAATGAGTAATATAAGTGGGTAACAAGTATAACCAGGTTAATATCATTTGTTATTTTGAGTGAGAAATTATGGGATACATGGTAGTGTTTGAAAATAAATGTTTTTATGACAATTAGGATGGAATTATCAAAATGTTTATATGCTACAATTTTCAGAAATTCCTAAGAGGACATTAATATGGTTTTAAATTATTTTGTATTGGTTTGAGATAGTTTTGATGGAAAAGGTGGAAATATATGATTTTTAATTTATTTATTTTTAAATTATTTTTTAACATCCAAGTGGTTTAAAAAACTAGCATTTAATTGGATTTATAATGCTGGTTTGAAATGGTTATGTGGTTATCTTTTTAGTGAAAATGTTGTGATAGCACCTATGATTGTTTATATGGAAATGATGCACATGGAACTTGTTATTTTGAGAGGGAAAGTCCCATTTTATTAAGGGAATGTTTCAATTTGTTTAACAACGATTCTTGTAATATTATTTTATTACATATGAAAGGTATTGGGACTTTTTGGGGAATGTTTTTTGTTTTGAGATAATGTTGGGTCCTTTCTATTGATGAAATGATAAAGTGTAATGAAATGATGACAAACCAATGATGATAATATATTAAAAATGATAATCGTGTTTAACAGTGAATAAAAATTATTGAATAATTATGAAATAAATTAGGATGTTGCATATGGAAGTCCTCATCCATGGTAGAGGTTCTAGACTTATTCATGAGGCACTACTAGAATTATATTTTGTTAAGGATGTTGGATATGAAATTTCATATATATGGTGTTTTGGGTAAGACTAATGCTTCATGCACCCCCATTTAACCATAGTTTTCTATAGATGTACTAATGCTATTGACTCCATGGGTATAAACATGGAATTCCAAGTTGTTCATTAGGAATTTGGACATGAAATCCCTTATCCATGGTTTTGGTGATAGAATAATTCTCCATCTACAAGTAGTGTTATATTTGATATGGATGGTCAAAAATGTCATTCAGATTCCATGGTTTGAGAACCCGGATAGATTCTCCATGTTAGATTGGAATAATTCAATTAAGAAATGTATACCCCTTTGGGACTTAATTTTTGATATCCTTAGATTATATGGCATAGACTCTCAGAATGACCAGAACACGATTGGTAGATTGGGTAACCCGGTAGAAACCAAATAATCAAATTTCAAATGATAAATTATTAATGGTGAAACATGTTTATTTTAAAATTTTATTTATTTAGTTTATCTTTCGATATATTCATATGAAATTTAAATTCATTGTATTTATTTATACACCATTGGTGGTGACCTACAATGTTTTACTACAACCCTGGTTGGTTCATGATTTCACTTGGATACCTGAGAATATCCTACAAGTTATTATAGGGGAATGTTTGGGATAAGGCTAGTGTTTAATTTTTCTTAGATGGTCTAGATGGCTCAATTGATATCATGGGTTTGATGATGTTCATATCAGTGTTACTATATGAACTAGTGTATTTATTTTCGGTTTTTTTTATATGTGTTCCACCAAGTGGGTAATTGATTCTGTATGTATGACATGGATGTTTGGGCCTTCCATTATTTCATTTTATATTAATTGATTATCATCTTATGTAAATATATTATTTCCCTATTTTATGATGTATATAATGCTTGGTTACATATTTTTATATAGATTATTTTGATATGGGGGTATAGTTTCTTAATGGTACCATCCAAGACCCCTGGTTATAGTCATCAACATTTGGTGTACCATGATGATAAATTGAGGTCATGTTGTAAACCAACTTGGGGAACCCATTTTAGTGGAACCTGGGTTGGTCGATAACAAATTTTCATTAGAGTTTTTATACTTTATGATTATTCTTCTATTTGGGAAGTGGTGGAGATGATATTTAGGAATGTGTGAGATCATGTGATTTATATCAGGATGGTCCATCTGGAAGACATGTTACAATTTTATTTCTAGGATATCAATGATGAGATTGATTATCTTGGTTTGTGATGTTACAATAAACACATTTTTTAGTGACGTGGATGCTGTCAGATTTGATGTTTTGTCCTATATTTCTAGCATTGAACTATTGGAAAGAGGATTGTGGCTTGATTTAGAAAATTGAAAAATAAAGGAAATATTTGTATTAAGCATCTAGTGGAGGCATGCCGCTGCCTCCTCATAGGACGACACTAGGACCTCAACCGTTAGACATGAGACGTCGTGCGAGACCCCCGATGGGGGTAGGGACACTGTTGGGAAGCAGGGTTGAGGGGGAACGCAAACCAGGGGACAAAGGGCATCTCTGAAAGAGGGGACGAGGCTGGGGAAAGTGCGAGATGAACTAGGATCTAGGGGCGGCTGTGGTCCCATGGGAAAGCCGCCAGACGATCCAGGATTTAGGGTGGCCAGTGACGGCGGAGGCCCAACCAAGCCGCCTGGATCTAGGATAACAGGTAGGAGATTTTGAAAAACGGGAGGCGCATGAGGCGCATACCACTGAGGTGTTTCTCATGCACCCATCATACCATAATTATAAACTTTGATTTAGGGTGTGTTCATGATGTTTATTTAGTCATTAATGTATTTTTATCTTCCTCATCCTTTCCTTCCCCCATTACTTGCATCTTCCTAATTCCTTAGGGATTTGATTCCAATTCCACTTGATCATGGTTGAATCGACCAAGGATGAAGTGGATTTTGGTAGTCCTGGTTATGGTAATCTTGATACGAATTTCACACTTAATTTTGAGGAATTTCATTATAGTTTGTGTATGAAATGAATTTTGATATGGGATTTTAATGATATGGTATATTTATGAATCGAAATGATATTTCCTTTTATGTAATTTCCCAGAAATGTTGTCAGGAGTAGTTGTGTACCTTCTGCGGTAGTTTCATAGAGTTTCGATAAGATTTTATCCGCTCAGGGAATTTTCCAACATTGTGCAAATTTTTATTTCCATTTATTAATTAATTATAATTATTATAATTAAATAATTATGTTTCATTACCATGAGGACATAGTTTGGGTGTTCAGTATGAGCATGATTGGATGTTAGTATAGATGCTAGCGAGTTTGGATGAAACATGTATAGGACATAGGATGTCTTACTTGTTTTTGGGATGTTTTTAATGATTTTCTGATGAGGTAGGTAGTCTAAAATTAAATTTAATGTATAGTTATTTTTTTCTTGTGTTTTTAGGTTGTGTGGTAAATCCGTTATGGTGTGTGATTGCTTCCTTGGCTTATGTAATATCGGTATGGGCATTAGATTAATATTATTGAATTATCAGATATCACATTGGATATGTATGTGACTTTAAGATCAAACCTGTGACCACTCATTGTCTGTTCCCTTTTCCAAAAATGGTAAAATAAAATTGTCAAGGGTAAAGAATTTTGGTTATGAGGTTTATCAATTTAAGACCATTAGTTGTTATGAATGAAATGTTAAGGGTTAGTTGGTAGAGATAGAAAATAATTATTTATATATCATGATGGAATGTTGAATAAAAATATATATATACTAGTCCATGGGGAAAATCATATGATTCTACTGAAATGGATTTAAACACGTTCATTGGGGACTTACTCACTATTAGCTGAACAAGGTAGAAATATATTTTTTGAAATGATTCTTCTTTTTAAATGAGGTTTTTTCCTCCCCATTGTTTATAAAAAGGGGTTTTGAATGGATTTGAAATTTTGATATTAAATGAGTGTGTGGTTCCCATTTAAGTAAATATATTTTGAAATTTCTCATGTTGGACTAAATTGAAATGAATTTCTTGGGTATTATTTATTTTTTATAAAGGAAAGATCCATGTTATGAAATGCGGTTATCAAAACATTTTCATGGATGTTTGGTTTTATTATAATATATAATGTGTAAGGGTTTGGGTCCTTTTGAGTATATTTATTGGGGTTTAAGGCCCTTTAGGACCTCGGTATTTTTGAAATTATAAATAATAATGAATATTGGAAAATAAAATTTAGTACACCACTGATGTTAATTTGTTAAAAAGGTTAATGAAGTTGAACCATGAATAATTGGATTAACATATTATAGAATGGATTAAGATGTTGGATATTATATTCATCATAAATATTTTTTTCTTGAGTGATTTTCAATGATCGAGTATTATTATATATGGTTTTGGATGTTCGAAATTGTGTTCCTCATCCATAATTAGGCGAGGGCCGAATTGATTCTCTAAGAACACCGGTGCACCATAGTTTTTAGAGGATGTATTGGAACTATTGATGGAATTTTTATTTAAATTTTCTTCTATATTGGTCATTAGGATGTTTTATATGGAGTTATTAATCCATTACCTAGATGATAAACTAATATATGAGAAACCATTAGTTTTAAATATGATATGGATGGTCAGATGTGGCATTATGAATCCCTAGTTTGAGTACCAGGAATGAATCTCTGAGGTATAATGGATTAATGTAATTTAATATTAACCCCCCATTGTGAATTAATTTTTTATAACCCTATGGAACCTAAGCACACCCAGAGTAGAATTGGTTGATTGGGTGACTCTGTTGAAGCCAAATGAGTACAGGCAACTGAAAAATGAATCATTGTGAAACATATTTATTTTATAGTTATATTTATTTAGTGAACCTATAGATATATACATACATATTTGTATTTCTTCTTATTACATTAGACCCAATTGGTTGTGGACTAATGAGTTTTAATCACAGCTTTATTGGACCTACATAGCACATGGGTAACCGAAAAACTCTCACTTGTTAATGTAGGAATAGGTTTGGGTTGAGGATAGTGTGAAGTATTTCCTCGTTGGGATGGATGGATCAGATGGTATAATGGGTTTGATGAGGTTCAACTCAGTGCTTTATTAGGATGTAGGGTATTTATTTTAGTCATTTATTTTTATATGAGATCATCTTAGTGGGTAACCCATGCTCTATATATGACAAGGATATTTGGCCCTTCCAACATTTATTTTTTGTTATTACATAGTAAAATGATTTCGAATTTTTAATTTCTACATAGTCTTATGACTATGGTTATTGGTTATTTATATTTCCACTTCAAAAAATGATTTTGGGAGAATAGTTTCCAAATATTACCATCCTATATCCCTACTGCTATTTGGAAACATATGGTGTATAAAGAGGTACACTAGAGGTCATTTATTGTAAAAACTCATCACACCCATTTTAGTGGGACCCAGATCGAGAAGTTACAATGTGGTATTAGAGGTGATTACTATCCTAATAGTTTACTATTTAACATATGGTGGATTAGAGATATAGTAATATTTCTAAGCATGTAGTGGAAATTAGGCCTGTGTGTCCTGAAATAATCTTCTAGTTGGAAGTCCAGAATACTAGGGATAGAAATGAAGTTCTTGGTTTAAGATGTAAGCAATTTATATGATTTCCCCTTTGATCAATGCACATGTTGTTAGCTTTTATATATTATGAGGGATTTTTATCTTTGACCCATTGGAAATTGGATTTCATCTTGATTTATACTATTTAAAAATAATTTAAAAAAGAATATCATGCATCAGGTTAGGATAATAGGATCCAATTTTTTTATTCCTGATAGTGTGAGAAATTATAGATATATTTTTGATGGAATGTTGTGTTGATATATAGTGTGAGTATTGTTGACATAGACAATAGTGTGGAAGTCATTTATAGTTGATGAAATGATCCTTCTAGGACATTGTGGAATATGTTTATATTTTTTGTATCTTTGGGGGTGGATTTAGTGTCAAGGTGGTTCTATGTGTAGGTCATACATGGAGAGTTCTGATGTGAAGAATTTCGGAGAGGAGTAATTTCCAAGTGGTGGCTGGTTGTTGTTTTTTAGGTACTGATATATGAGCAGGTGTATGTGTGTTTGTCCTCGAGGAAGTGGTTTGAAGTGTAGATACTCTCAGAGGACATGTGACTTATTACAGGAGGATGGTTTAACAAGTGATGACTTCCATATATGGGACCCTATAAAATGGGTTTTATATAAGTTGTTGTCACATGGAATTGATACATTATCAAGATTTATTCCTTGTTAGTTGTGGAGTTATTTGTGTTGGAATAGACCAAGGTGGATGGATCAAGTGAATATTATTAGGAATTATTGGTGGGAATATATTGGAGATCCTAGTTACCATATTTACATGAACCCATTTTAGTAATTTAGTATAGATTGACCTTTGAGGGAAACCCGTGAGAGGGGTCGACTGTCGTGAAATTTATTTTCTGTTCAAGATTAATGGGTGGATTATTTGAGATTATTATAACAGTCCATGGAATTTTGAAAATGGTATGGGGTTTAGGCAAATTGCCTGCATATTTTTTTGAGAAGGATAAATTAAGTACTAATTATTGAAACTACTATTCGGTTTAATGAAGGGGGCACTCATTTAGCTTCATAGACTAGGTATTGGTTATTTTGGTGACACGTACCTCAAGGTTATGAAATTGAAAAGATCACATGTTGTACTTTATGGATTGTGGTTTTCCATTCTTGATAATAATTGGGTGATGTCAGTACCTGTAAGATCATACTTGTATGTTTTATTTGTAATACACACAGAGTTATCTAGTGTCCTCGATATGGAACAAACATGGAGTGATATTGATTTGGTATTTCATGTGGTTTCAAAAGGAAGGTCCCATTAGGTTCCTTTATTGGGTTTCTCTGGATGCATCTTCTTGAACATGGTGAGAGTTTAAATGACATTCGTGTAACTTTTTAATGATGTTTGAGTTTGGTGTGATCGAGAAGGTATATTTGGTTATGTGATTTGTATTTTGTTTTAGAAATCACAAGGATTATCTTTATTGGATGAGACATGCCTGAAAAAAGAGGAATGGCTAGTGGATAGGGAATGGGAGTCGATGATTCATTAAATTGTTGTCGGTAGAGTGAGATATGTGTATTATGGTTGGGTTTCACACGTTAATGTGAATAATATGAATTAGTGGGATATTTGTTACATGATCACACATATCCATACTATTTATTTTTACTTGTGGGTAAAAAATTATAGGAGCATGTAGATGTGGTTATTATGTTATATAGGAATCAATTAGTATTCTGTGAAACGATGGGGGTGGGTAGTGATTCTTGATGACATGGAGGCCCTATGCCTTTGAAGGGGTTTGTTATGTCATTGTTGTTGGAGGTGACACCAGAAATGGATGAGTTGAGTGGTATAAGTTTAATTCATCTTATTGTACTATTAGATTATAGAAAGTCATTGACAATATATTTACATCATCTAGAGTGCTCTAGGTGGGATATGGACGTACATGTAGATAATATAATATCATTTATAGTTTTACAGAGGGACTCCATGGAGGTGATTCTCATGAAGATGTGTGTGTGGAACCATATGTTGGAGGTTCATAAAAATATGTCATTGAGTTTGGTCCTTATATTGGAATGGATATCAAAGAATACCATGAGATCCATTCTATTGTACAGAGAATGGTTGATAGTTGATTTATCATTTGGCCACTCGGGTGATGGTGGGATGGAAACATATAATTCATGTTTTGGTAACAAATGGAACATATGATGAATAGGTTTGAGTCTCTTGATATAGGTGATTAAAATGAAACTCCTATGGTTGAGAGTTATGTTTTAGTCACAGTGATATACCCCTCGCGCAGAAAGGGTTTTATGTGTGTGGAACAAACTATGAAGCTCTCATTTTGGAATTGTGATTCCATTTGACAACAATTTAAGTGTGTGATTAATTTACACAGTGAATTTTTGAAGTAAATCAGATGTAGTGGATGATTTACCATTAATTTTATTTTTAAATTAAGTGGTTCTGGAGATTAGTTTGACGTTCTTATATCAGACATAAACTGGTGGTATGTAGGTAATGATGCTGGGTTTCAATCGTGTTGCAATATTTCTATGGAACTACAATAAGAGTTTTGTATTGGATCATGTTGGTTTGTTTATATGGTCATTGAATGATTTTGGGATTAATGGTATCATAATTCTGTGATGTATAAATGTGTCGGTAGTTGAGGCCAGTAATATTTATGGCATGTTAGCTGAGGTGAGTGTGACCTAGATTAGATTATAAGGTGGGATTGAGGAGTTAAAATTTACACATGACATGTTGTTTTAGTATTGACTATATAATTTTCTAAAGTGGATAAGTATTTTTAGGTAAATCCATTTGTTCAATGTTGTATATATCGGTTGGTGTTTTCCACTCAGGATAGTTTTTGATGTTGAGGATGAGTGCTGATGAAGATTGGAGTACTCCCGGGTGATGGGGATCAGTATGTTGAGTACAATATCAGGAACATGGTGTGAGTGTTATGTCTGGTTCAATGTGGATTTAATTATGTAATGGGTAACATGAATAAGAATTTGATGATTAAAAGATGTAGGTTGTGGTGGGGATCCCCATATCTCAATGACAGATCATGTAATTTTTTAATCATTTTTTCCATTTCATGGTCTTGAGTATGTCCTATCAGGGTATTTTGGTTTTTGAAAATGATAATTGTCTTGGTTTTGGATGGTTGAGTTCCTTGGATTAGAGGTTGTTCCTTTACATTTTTTCATGCATTGGAAAACAAAACGAGTCCATTAGAGATAACTAGTGACTCTTGTAGGTCGAATGATACCGATTAAAAGCAACCAAGAATTTTATAAGATAAGAAATAATATGGTGGGGTAGTTTTAATATGCTACGTCCTTAATGGATGAAATTTATAAAGGATTATGAATTTATATTTAATAGATGGGTAGAATTTTAAATCAAGACTCAAAATAGTATTATGAGGTTTGGAATGCATCAATGTATTGTTCATAGAATATAAATTGGGATGAAGAGGTATATCAGTTATTTTGATGTGTACGTTTGGCTTTCAGTTATGATTCAGAAATTTCGTTTATTCCTAGAACAGGTGTAGAGTTCATTGATCATGGATTATTAAAAACTAGGTGAATCCTTATTATTGAGGATGTTTTCAATTCATTTTTAATGGTGAATAGTTGTTTTACATGATTAACACATAATTAAGGTAGACCCATGTTGGTTTCATCGGTAAAACATGGAAGGATAAGGAGGGTCCGAGACCTAGAGCATGCCCTACATAGGGTTTTATAAAAATGAGCACCATGCTATATAAGGGAGGTAGTACTGAAAAAATGGTTGGAACAATGATTTTTTAACAGTGAGAACAAACCGTGAAAGACATGTCTATTGGAATATAATGGGTAAATGGTTTGTGCATAATTTGGTAAATTGTATGGCTAAACCATGCATCTACCCAGATTTCAAAAAAAGTGAGGAAATGAACAGAAATATCCCTTTTGTTTTTAGCCACTCCAGCCTATTCCAACTGTATTCAGTTCTCATGAAACATAGGGTTCCAAAAACATTCATCCATCTTCCAACATTCAATTTCAGGCATGTTCAAGGTGTTACTTCAGCAAATAAGGTGAGATTTCTATTCATCCTCCTTCCCACTACCCATTAACAGTGTTCTACATAATTTTGGATATTCAGTTATAGATATTCGATTCATATACAACTATAACATGGTTTCATCATACAAGGATGATGTGGCTTCGGGACAGCCTGCATAGAGAATATATTGAGAGAAATTCGACACACCAGTACATGTATTTTCATTATGGTATGTGATAATTGTTAATTTTCATATTTTTTTACAAATGAAATAATATATATATATATATGTTTAATGTATTTATTCTTTTAGGGAATGGACCATGAATGGTTTCATGTGGTTTTGTTGTCCTTCTGTGGCAGTTTAATTGAGTTTTGATAAGAGATGATGAACTTTTTGAATCTATTGATAGTATCTTAATTTCTATATTTATTAATTAGTTAATTATATTTATTATAATTAAATAATTATGATATCTCATAATGAATAAAGGGATAAAGAGTTTCACATGATATCATTTGTATTTCAATGAGTTTGGATGACTCATGGAAAATCATTATATATGATTCCATGCTTTGGATTTGTTTCGAATTCTTTTTCGATGATGTTAATGGTCAAAGAGTAGTCCGGATAATTTTTTTCCTGCCTATGATGGTTTATCCATTAAGAACATGTGTTGTGTTATTTATTCCATGGATTAATTAACATATCTATGGGATTTTAAATGATATCATGGACCACCAATAGTTCTTGTTGGATCTATATGTGATTTAAAGAATGAAGCTATTTCCACCAATTAGATATTACTTTTTCAAAAATGGTTAAAAAAACTGTAAAGTGTAATGAAATTTGTATATGATAATTACTAGGATAAGCTTGTTGGTTGTATTTAATGAATAGTTATGGGATACTTGGTGGAGTTTGAAAATAATTGTTTTTATAAAATGTTTGAGGGTTGAATTGAAATATTTTTGTACTAGACGACTGTGAAATTACTACGACTCCATAGAAATATAATTAAAAACATGTGTTGTTTTTTTAATATGTTTTATGTGATAATGGTGGAATGTAATGTTTTAAAGGATTCTTGGTCATGTAATGAGGTTTCGATCTACATGTTGTTCATAAACTGGAGTTTTGATTGGATATAGAAATATTATTTTAATTGAGTGTTTGGTTACCAATTTATTGGAAATTATACGACATATCTTTTAATGTTTTAATGGGAAATGACGATATTAGACATTTTTAGGAATATTTTTGGTTTTAAATTCCAGTTGCGTTATTGGTTTTAATGGAATGAACGAGTAATTAATATTGATAATGTAATGGTGGTTCCCCATTGATGTTAAAATGTTAAGAAGGTTAAATATTTCAATCCTTGTATAATTGAATTGAATGATTCTGGAATGGATATGTAATTCCACATATATGGAATCAATGATATGTTAATTCATCAATGACTAATAGTATTATATATGGTTTTGGAGGTTGGACATGGTGATCCTCAACCACGGTCAAGGGAGGTCTATATCGATGCTTCATGAACTCCTATTCACAATAGTTTTTAAAAGATGGACTGAGACTCTTGAATTCAAGGGTATGAACATGTGTACTATATTGTTAATTATTATGTTGGAAATGGAATCCATAACCAATTATATATGTCGTATATAGATACTTTGGGCACCACTTGTATTACATATGATTGGGAAGATCATACATGGAATTCAAAATCTATGGTTTCTGTGTGTTGTCTGACACACTAAGATACGATGGATTCATGTAATAAAAAATGAATTCACTCTTTTAAAATAATTATTATTATCTATATTGTATATTTCATTTACACATAGAACACTCGATGTGGGATTGGTGGATTGGGTTACCCGGTAGAATATAAAATATTTTAAAAGGGAATTGATAAATGATTAATGGTGATATGTGATTAATTTACTTTCATATTTACATAATGAACCTATAGATATCTATATACAATATTGTAATTCTTGATATTAAATTACCCATTATTCGTGGTGTCTTGTTGAGTTTTTCTCAGACCCTTCATGGGCCTCCATTAAAATTGTGTACTCAAGCATATGTCACATGTTATTATAGGCACATGTATGGGATAAGAAGTATGTTGAGTTATTCATGGTTGGGTTGGATGGATAATATGTTAATTATGGGATTTCATAAGGTTCGTATAAGAGTTTTCTAATAATATGGTGTATTTATATTGAGTCATTTATTATGTTTCTAAAGGAATCCTAGTGGGATACCCATATTGTATGAATTACATTGATATTTGGGCCATCTAGAATTTCATTTTATATTATATCATGGTCATCATCCATTTATATTTATTTACATGTATTCTTATGTGTTTGTGGATTTTTTATTTATATTTCAATAATAAACAAAGATATGGGGGTGTAGTGTTTACGTAATACTCTCATAAACCCTTAATTCTAGCTGTAATCCACTAGAGTATGAGGAAGAACACATGAGGTAATGTGGTGAACCGGATTAGGGAACTAGCTTTAGTGGACCCCATGTCAGGATATTAATGACATTAACTATTTTCATCTCAAATATAATCCATTTAAATGAATTCACATTTCACTTTCAGGTTTTCAAAACATATGAAATGAATCAAGAAATGATGAATTTAATTTTAAAATAATGATTTCTTCAATAGAAAATACATGTGTTGAACATGTGAAATAATAACCATATCAGTGGCTCCCACACTCCATTAGTGATTATGGGAGTCTTGGAATCTAGAAATGAATTTTATTGTCATTACCATATATACTAAGTAGATAGACCTAGTGGATTATTTATTGGTGGGAATCATGTCATATTCTTAGTATTGTGTATGATACTCTATGCTGGGTTATATAAATGGGGCGTTGAGGGATATAATGACACCCCATAGTGTTACATGAAGGAGCTCTAATGAAGTATCAGGATATACGGAGTCAGTATTCGATTCTACGTATAGAGGCATACATAGTTTATGTGTCAATGTATCACTTCTAAATAGTTTGAGGCATTGAACGAGGCTATAAAGGATTTGAAGTAACTTTTAATGATTCCAAATAATATATTTCATAGTATATTAAAGGAGTACATAACTATACATCCATGTTCGGTGAAATATTATGATTTCAACTAGGTGATCATTGGTTGAATGAGCTGGTCAACTCACATCATCCCCATTTAATAGGATAAACTGGTCTATCGTTTTTAATTTCTATATATTGTGGTTGTTAGATGATTAGATAGAGTTGATTCTAGTGAATTTATGAAAATGATTATGAATCCATTTCATAATTTTGAATATGATTATAATGAAACATTGGGACTCTGTTGTAGTAGGGGATGGTATTCTATCCCTAGAATGTTATCCATGTAGGGAGGAATATTGTGATCCACAAAGAAATGTTGTAGGCATGTAGAGTTGATTTTTTATGTATTCGGGTTGATTACCCAAATTTAATGACGTTATACTTAAAAACATTCCAACTCATTGTAATCATGATTCCTCCATTGATGTTCCATTTTGGGTGACCCTATAGGTATTCATTTTTATATAAAAATATTAGTGATCCATCTCTTCTGGGGATCGAGTTTGTTGATTTCTCAAAAAATAAGTTTAGTTTTATCGACAAATGTAAGATGATGACTCTAAGACATCATAAGTAGTTTACAACCCATATAAGGAGGCCTTTCAGTTTTTAGGATGATGATCATTTGTTTTGGAATGTACAAATATGATGTAGTGTGAGGAGGACTGGTTGGGGAAGAAAGATCTATCTTATGTTCATCGATCTTTTAGAAATATTGTGTAGGGAATCTGGGGATGATTATCACATCTTGATACCCCCACAATTGGACTAGGAATATTACAAATTATAGATATCAAAATTAATGAGGTACATTATAAATTAGGGAGAGCTGAACATTGAGGAAAACAATTCCACTCTGGAGTTCACCATTGTGATTGAGGTCTAATAGGAGATGTCCCATTAGCATAGAGTGATATCTATGGTTTTTTATTCTATAAATATGAAAATATTATGGAGAGATCATGGGTGTAGGAGTACTAGAAGTGAGCACAATGTCCTCACATCATTGTAGTTATTCTTCTAGGATGAAAATACATGAAGGTTATGTGGTTGTAAAATTATATAATTTTCATTGCATACATTAAATTTATTTTATTAATAAATTATTATGTTTTTGTAAATATTTTTTAACATCATGATTTCGTAAGTGTTCAAGATATACTTAATGATATTAAAATATATTTTTTATTCGTGATGAATGATAAAATTTTAATTTCAAAATGTGTCATAAACGATTACAAAGATATTAATCTTTCATTACAATTTTACCTAGGATTAGAGATGAGATATTGAGTGGTATAATGTTTTAAACAATGTTTTGGACCTCAGTTACAACTTATTTAGATCATAAAAAATAACTTTTTTTTAATCCGTAGAGATATATATATTGTTCTAATGTGTCTAATTAGATGATTATACACCATGAATAATGACAATAACAATGAGGGATTTAGAGGGTGATGTTTTTTAGGAGATTATGTATCTATATTTTGTGTAGATACATGAACTAGAATCATTGTTGATCCACATCAAAATTTGACTTTATTTTTTGATTTTACCCTATTCTTCATGAAACACAGAATTATTCTTGAATTATTGAATTATCAAAATTTCAATATAATATTTTATGACTATATATCTACATATTTATACAATGTTAAATGAAGAATCTTTATCCATATCATTAATGAACACACCTCTCCCTCAAACATTTTTCATACAATTCAATAATATCTCAGGCAATAATGAAATAACTTATACGCATAAAAACATATGAATATAGGGAAGGATACCCCCTTAATTTAACAAATATAATCCTCACTCACACCCCTCCATCTCTGGAATCCATCCCTTAACCACACAATGGAAAAAACCATATTGTGATTTTTAATGGTCGGTATGTACTTAGAGATTTATATGATGGGTATGTATGGCGGTAACAGTTGGAGTAGTATCTATATTAGAAGGCTTGGGTTGTCTATGAGAATATTTTTCTTAGTGGTAGTGAGTGTGAATAAAAACAATGATTGATGAAATGTATAAAATTTTCAATGTTAGACTTTTTATGTTTTTGACGGTGGAGGAATTCTCTACAGGAGGGGTCAAGGCCATGATGATTTGGGGCTCATGTGGGGAAGTATGTAATAATGGATCAATTAGTTGGGGTTCTATAATAGAAAATGTTATCACATTAGGTATAATTTGAAAATGTGGATGGGTAAAAAATTAAGTATACTAAGACAACGTGGCTGGGTTACAATTGTACTATTCGATGTAACATTGTGTAATGCCCACCAAATATTGTGTAAAACTACATTTTTATCACTTTTCTTTATTCTATTTATAATATTTACTATTATTTCAGTGTCATAATTTCAATAATGATTAGTTAATTCTGGTCAGGATTCTACATAAAACACAATAGTGGACTCTTATATTATATTAAAAGAAAATTTATGGGGTATTTTAGGAAACTAAATAATATTATCTTTATACTATAAATATCATTGGCTGAGCATCGAATTCAAAGAAGACAAGAGGATTTTTAATAATCCATCCAAAAATCTAAAAAATTGATTCTGTATTTCATGTATGGGTTCAAATACTCCCATGATCACAAAAGGTTATAGGTACCCAAATGTGAAATTGATTTGGGAACCCCAATGTGTATATTATATGTACCCCATCCATAGTATCATAAAATATTAATTAAAATACATTAACTTTAATGTGGTTTTATTCATTTATAATGGTTATTTCTACATCTACTTACATACATACTGCAATGAGGCATGGTTCCCACACTATAGTTCCAAGTTTGTGATGTGGAATTTATGAAAGTCATGTAGTTTGGGTGTTACATGACTTACAATGGATTATAATTGTTGGTTGTGTCCATAATATGACTTTCAGTATGTTTTTAATAATGTTATTAAATTATAAAATTGGTATTATTAAACTTAATGTATATTAGGATTCTTCTTATCATACATCTTTATTAGGATTGGATTCAACACATTCTTTTTTCATTTATAGATATTATTTCAACACATCCTATAATATATTTACATAGTCACTCCTACACTGAAATTCGTGATCACATGTGTAACATTTTGATCCAAATCACCAAGAACATTCAAAAAATTCTCATGTCCTTAGGTGTCACTCCCTGTATGCCAGAGGCTTCCAGCTAGTAGTGAGTGTATCAAGTATAACTGTGTAAGGAATATACTATCAATCCGATGAAATGATAAAAATATATAACCTATCCTAAAAATATACAATCATAGAAAGAAGAAAATATCTATATATAAACATTATTATTACAAAATATAAATAACCAAAATTAAGGAATCATTCAATAGTTTATCCCCCACTTGGCTAATCATATATACAATAAATAATGATACAATGTACACAAAGGTTCTAAAACACCAAGCATCGCCTCATCTTCTTCGCAAACTCTCATCGAGCTATCTAACTAGATGATAAAACCGAGCTTAGACCCAACTTGTTCTGACAACTTGAGAGGGCTACGTGGGTACCTATGTTTTATTGAGACCTAATAATTGTGTGATTACAACATCTATGACACCAAAAATGTGGTCCATTACCTAGGTAGTATAACAAAGTGTATGTTCATGTGATAAAATTAAATTAAACTAAACATGCACTTCATAACGGTGGAATCATAACATAATATCACCAAACACACAAAAGAGTTAAAATTTACATGACATGTGGTTATGGGATTACCTACGCTCATGAATAAAATTCATAACTTCTTCATATCTTTGATTGTAAGCTAAAAATTGGTTGTATTATATAACATATAACAAGACCCTAAGATGACAACTCATCTCCCATCTATCTATGAAAATCAAGTTAGACTAGGCCCTGAACCTCTATATCTATACACCTTCATACTTTAGGAATCAAGATTTTCATAACACATCTAAACCACAGTCCAGGCCCATGTGCCCTCATGAGTTGAACGTGGTGTCTATGCTTAGGCCCCCAAACCATCATGCTCCCAACATTCAGCCTCGGGTTAGGACAGAAGACCATCATTCTCCGAACATCTTCCTAGGATTATCACCATCTTCATTTATAGCCATGCGTACTCCCCATTGATGTGATAAAAGTCACATGAAGGACCACTTATCTGAGTTATAATAAGAATTTATCCATGGTATATAAACATTAAAAACAAAGTACAACATAAAAGGAAAGAATACAATGGAATAAAATCTTGAGTATCAGTATAAATATATAGATACATGTAATCGTTATAAAAATTGGTAGATTAATATACACATGCATACTCATGGAAGAAAACATCACAATGTGTATCAAGGTATTTATATGCTCTCACTTTTGATCAATATCGATCATGAGCAGCAGTTACTGTTGATACAAGTTTCTAATCACGGAAAATGAGTACATATATAAATAACAAATGTGATATCATCACGATTTTTAATTACTACACATGTGATCAATGAAAAAAATTGCATCTAGATACATAATCATATGCATGGAATTATCCAAATACATAGTATTACATGGATATACACACTAACCATATGTGATTCCACCCACCGTAAAAAATAGAAAAATCCAATCTATGTAATTTCCAACATCCTTGTATGATTCATATATATTGACATGGCCTTCATCAAACAACATGAGTTTCTTTATCATTCAAAATAATTATCAAATTAATTATATATATATATAAATAATAGAGTTAAATATTTAATTACATGGAAATTCAAATTAAAATGTAGAAGGAATACATTCTGATGGACATATCAAAAAACATTAACAAGTTGGAACAATAACCAACTGTCCATGGACGGTCCATAATATATTTTTGAATAAATTTTATGAGAAATCCATATCACTAGACACCATGACATAAACACATTTTATATCAATTAGCTAGGAAAACTATAATATTTAAACATGTTAGACAACTTTACTAAAACCGATGTCAATAACTCACTTTGATCATCACATGTCATCCTCTTTCTATTCTGATCAATAATCTCATCATCCTCAAACATTTCCTCCTTGTTCCGTGGTATTTTATACTAATTTATATAATAGTAATCAATCCATATTCAACCCAAAATATAAAAGGTCCAAGATATAAATTTATATCAAGGATTAGTAATAACCATGAGTGATCCATCACAATGAATGATACTTTAATATGTGAAGAAATTAGATAAAAGGATATCATAGAGGCCAACACCTCCAATTATAGTCCATAATTTTATGATGTGTTTAGGGGAAAGAAATGTGAGTGCTAAAAACAAATCCCATAAAATCTAAATATAAAAAACTTGACACGGACTATTTAATTAAATAAAAACAGGTTTTAATTATTGATAATCCCAAACAAAAAATAAATGGAGTCTTTCCATGATTGTTCATAGTGTGCCACGTAGGGTCATTGCACCAATATTTCAAAAATCATCATGTTTTTTGGGGACCACTATAGATTCATCAAAACTCATTATGATTTATAATGACACCTCCATAAATTCCTAAAAACACCTATAACTGGTGTTCAAAAACATATAGTATAGATTACAGTTTTGGTTATTAAAAATATGTTTCAAAAAATTGGAAAAAAATAATTTCCCATGCGAAATTTAAACTTATAATGAAATAGGGTATTATATTCTCAAAACAATAGTAATTTCTATCCAAATTATGTTATCATATAATTTTAACCATACCACCCAATATACCATGATCTTCATTAACTAGGTGATCTTTTTGTTCTAATCTTGAACACCAATCACTGAATTATTTCCACAATCATTCCTAAGTTCCCATCATAATCTCACTCTAAAACTCTATGGAGGAAAAATAGAAGTTGATATAAGAGATAAATACCATCCACACTCACACTGATATTTTGATCACTACCCCAACCACTATTGTTATTCAAATATTCATCTACCAAGGATTTATGATTCCTCCATTGTCCACACCACATGACTCCACATTACAATGATGATTTCCAAACCACAAAGAACCCTAGTATAAGATGTTCCAACAAAAAATTCCATACCATGGGTCTAATGACTCTATAACAATGATTTACATGATTTTCCTAGCATGTGTGTCCTCTTTCTTGTCAAACATCCAGCCAAGATTCCAATTGGACATCCTATGGACAACATTAATGAAAATGATTTTATCACTCTATCTAGATATCCTCTAAAGAAACATCTGCGTCCAACATGACATTCCCGCAAAAAACGTAATCTGAATGTTATTTGTTGTTCTACACACTATTGGACCACATCCTCAAGATTCCACCTCTCTAAAGACACAATAAACTCTATTTATTACATGGTTCACCAATAAAATAACCAGAGAAACTGGGTATTCCCCTGAAAATATTCAAGAGATATTTTATAAAATGATTCCCCCTCTATACCACATGAAAAAAATATGTTTCACACACTGAAGCATGTCAGTATAAAAATGAGTACAAATCCGATACCAACACATTGTTCCAAATTATAAACCACGGAAACGAGTCTCACTGACATACATAACCCATCGAAATGAAACCTTTCCAGAATGACCCCACCTGATTTTAATCCCTAAATTCATTCCCAAAAAATAGAATATAAATTATGTAAGAACCCAATGCATTCAGTTTCATATAGAACACCGGTCAGTACTTTTCATTCTTCTACATATGAAGGCTCACACCCAATGAAACTAACACTCAAAATAACACTAATCTTGGGGTATTAATCCTTAGATAAATTGTTAAATATTTCCATCAACATAAACAATTAATTAAACTACTCTAATATGAATTAGTTAGTCGATTCCTAAAATGATTGGTCTATCCTCTTGGATGTCAATAATGTGTCAATTAAACTGTTATCCGACTCTCCCGTGGAAAAAAATTTTTTATATAGTCTAATTAATAACTCGTATCTCTATCTAATGATAAGTTTGAGTCAATATCATACATTTTAAATGGGACAACATAATCTTGGTTCCACCAAACATTGGTCTTAATGATTCACCATTACTGTTAAAAGTTCAATATTTCATAGAGCATGTTCCTTCCCACTCGAGAGGTCATTTTCAAATGTGAAAAGTCGATGATACCAAAAGTAAGAATATAATTAAGAATGAATCTCAATGCTCACATAATTATAAATATGCCCAACTAGTCTGTCACAAAACACAATTATTAAAAAGAATCATTCCATCAAACCTACTTTTATGAAAAAAAACAACACACTGTGTATAAATAGAAAATTTTGAATTTGGTCCACTTAATATAACAATCCATTTAAAATTGTGTATCATTTTTCATTAACCTATGTATGTGCTTGAATCCAAAATCATATGGATCTCATCCCCTCTCAGAAGATTGTATTTTGAACCAAAACATATCCACAGATGTCAAACAAATGTTGAGTACACTATGGTACCTTGATCTGTTGTAGATGTTTTCTTCCACAATAGAGGGAAATATATAATCATTAACCGATGGTTTGTAAATCCATTTGAACATTAAACCCAACTTATATTATGAAAACCTGAATGGTGAGCATAATCAAAATTCATCAATGATCAGCAATCACTATTCCCTGTGAGTTCATATACAGAATGAAAAACATCCTCAATGGTTAACACACCAAACTACATCAAATGATTCAAATAAATATATGTGTAACCACTGTATGCATGCTAATGCGTTAGGGATATCCTATAAAATCATGGAATTTTCTTTACTCCGACAGAGTGATTTTTCAACTAACTATTGGATTATCGAGTATGCCTCAAATGTCTTATTTGATATCTAAACATCCAAAGTATCTCACTCCAAAAAAACCAACCACCCAAAACAGACTTCTATAGAAAAGGGAACTACATGCAAAAATGTTAATCAATGTACAACCCAACACACTAGTGTTAAATCAATATATTTCACATAAACAACAGTTTGAAGAACAATCATTCATCAAAAATATTTTCACTCAATTTGAATATTACACTTAGGTTTAATGATAACATACATAAAATTCCACTATGACTTACAATGGTTATTCAGATACCCAATGATTTTTCATCAATGAATAATTCACCTCAATAATAAAATGAAATATTTATTCATAGGTGGCATAATTTCTCTGGTTACATCAATGAAGTATGAGGCACCTGCCTTCTAGTAACTAGAGACTCATTTAAAAGTGCACAATGTATTAACAAAAAATCATGTAAGGTTTCATTAAGGATATAAATTTAATAATAAGTTTTAAAGTCCTATATCCAAAGACACTCCTATATGAATTCACTCTTAGGCTAACCGCATTGAGTGTCCATAGATACCATGTTCTATTAAACAACATTATACAAGGTGATATCTATAAAATTTCATATAGAATTAATTTGGAAGATTAATTAACCTACCATATAAATTGGATACTCATTTAAATATCTTGAATAAGGTGATTAATACTTATGAATAACCAAACAAGAGTGTGACACCATATGTTCATAGAGGAAATGCATCATCCAGATTATATTTTTCATCATTATCACATTGGGACAACACATCACATGCTCCCATGACGTTAAATCTCACATAGATACATAATAGGGTAATTATAATAAAAAAAGTATAATTTGTGTCATGAGAAACCAGGATTCCAAATATGATGCGTAAAACTATTCTTAAAGATACAATCTGTATTAAAATCAATATTAAATCCCAATACAATAATAAAAATGTGTTTCACATGGTGAATACATAATAAAACATCACACACCAAGAACATTAAACCCATTTGCTAATAACAATGACTACCCTTGAAAATGTTATTAATGATGAAACTGCTTGAATCTCATGTAATGTTTAGATACATTCCTATGTAATGTATCTGTGAACCCCTAGAAAATGGAATGAAAAAAAACTATCAGTTGTTACAATTTGTTAACATCCCAACCTAAATCAGAGGGTTCAAGAAGAAATTTTATATTACCTCAGGCGCAACCCCTTGTATTTAAGAGGATGTTGACTAGCTGTGAGGGTATCAAGTAGAACAATGGGGAGGTTATACACCAAATCAGAGTAAATAATAATAATAATTTACCCAACATGTAAATAGTATACAATTATAGTATTATAATACATATACATAAATACTATATGAATGTGCAACCCCAAAAATCAAAATTCATGAATGATACAATAGCTGATCACCCACTGACATGGTTTTGTATAGAAGAAGGAATGGTAAGAAAAATAGTTAGAATCTGTAACACCAAGCCTCACGAAATTTGGATCAATATCTCATCGTGATCATCCAACAATAATTTCCACATTTTCCTTCTCCTAATCTATACTCGCAATAGGTTAGGGATTCTTGGGAACCCAAGACCCATTACCACACCAGTAGGGTGTGAGTACAACTCATCAGGACCCCCCAATGTGGTCCATTACACAATCAATAATAAGTATTGTACAAGAATATGATATGTTTAAAATAAATTAAAAATTAAATAAATAAATATGAATGCATAATGTAATATTAGTATGATATAAATATATAATTTATGGGATATTTCAATTGATGAGGCATGATCTGTGTGTTCCTTATAACATGAACATAATGAAGTTTGGGAACATACATTTTCTAAGGATCCTTAGTTTTGTGGTTTGAATATTTGTGTTGAATTTATTAATGTTGAATTTTATTTATTTTTTTATGCCATCCTATATGAAATGGGGGACTCATTTAGGTTTCCCCACAACCATAAAATGTGGTTTTGTGAAGAAATGAGTTTCTAGTCATCCATGCAGACATAAGAATTTTCAAATATGTGTTATGTAGTTGAGTGCTTCCAAACCCTCTATTAACCACATCCATACCAACTATAACTACATTCCTATAAGATATTCATGGGATGTTATAAGTGAGAAATAAAAATTAACATGGTTCATAACACATCTCTAAGTGATCTCATGTCTTAGAGTCAGATCCTGCATCTAGACTATTGTATTTTGGCTCTATCATGGTTTAGGCGTCAGGAAGTAATACCCATTCTATGTGTTATCTCATACCCCATGGATGTCATTCCCCAAATGTGATATTTTAGGTAAGGACCCCACATCTTTATGCCCCTATGATTATACCACAGTTTAGGCCTCTAACCCTTTGTTCCAATACCATGTACCAAGGACCATCATCGTCATCATCAAAATCTATGAAAATACCCCCTATAAAAGATAAAAATTACATGATGGTCCAACTATATGTGAAACATAAATTATTATTCAATGTTGTGGTAACATACATAATGTGGTTGATACTGAAAGGAAATCATATAATTTTATAGAAACATGTAGATATATGTGATCATTATCAAAAAATGGGAAAACAATATACACATGAATACTCATGGAATAAATAATTTTAAAAGGACCTGGAAAATATACATTAAACCACATTTCATCACTATAAATCATGGAAAAAAATTATTAATAACAAATTCATTCCATTGAGAAAAAATAGTGCAGATTTATTTAGAGTCTGGAATATCCTCACATGTCATCAAAACAACAAATGTGATTATAGAATGCATTATCTTTTAGGATACCAAAGCATACTAAAGGAATAATCAAAATAGGCGATCTCATAAGGAAATGCACACAAAAACATGTGATGTTAGAATAAAACATGGTCCTATGGATCTAGGTCTCATATTGTTGAATATATTACCTCAAGGTGTCCATGTAGTTGAATGCAGTCATATATGATCAATCCCATCTGATCAATGGCATGTATGCAACACGTTCTCAATGGTCCACTATGGCCCTTAGAACATTTTGCACTTACTATAAGCATGCACCCTTTATTTAATTAAGTCTTATTACTCATTAATTAATTAAGAATCATTTACAACCATGTTAATTCACCCAAGGTGTAGAACCTCATACCACATGAGAAATAATGCATATAAATACCAATTTTTAGATTAAAAATGAACATATACCTCAAACATATATAATTACCATCCATGAAAATCCAAAAATCATTGTCCTAGGAATCCTTGTCCATTCAACATTTCCATAACACCATGAGTACTTATATCATTCCAAATAATTACAGTAACAATTAATTATAATTGATTTATATATATTTAATTAATTTCAATTAAAATAATATTCAAAAGAGAAACTAATTCATACTAATACACTTATAATAAGACATAACATAGTTGGAACAATGAACAACTATCAATAGAAGGTCTATAATCAGTATCCAACTACATTCCACGAAATAACTCTATCACACAAAAATCCTACACAAAATTATATAATACAATGAAATTATAAAAAATAGAAGATTTAAGACAAAGATATACCTTCATATAAAAAATTATAAATAAATTTCATTCATCGTTATATGGAATCAAATTTATATAACGATTAGTAATGTCAGCATCCAAGGAATATTCCATCATGATTTTTTTTGTATTTCCATCAAATTTTTCTAATTGTAATCATACCAAAATCAATAATAACTATAATAGGAAATATATATCAAGTAATTTCAAGGGATAATAAAAAATAGGGATTCATTTCAATAAACAACTCCTAAATTGGTGAATAAGAGAGATAAGATGAACTCCTAGAGTAGAAAACCTAAAATTTCCGTCCCAATTCTCAGAAGGAGTTTGGGGGATTGAAAATATAGGGTTATAAATGGATCTCTTCACATTTAAACAACTGTAATGCTACATATAAATATATTATTTCATGAAAAAATGGTTCATGTTCTGATAAATTTTAACGAAACACAAAATGATTCTACCATTGATGGTTCACAATGTGACACATAGTATAACATAGTAAATCATATTTACAATACCCAATTTCTACAAGAATCCAACCCGATTCACCTAAACATGATTCTAGTTCACTAAAAACATCAATACTTTCATATAGACATCAAATAGAAGAATTACCACCCTTAAATTACATAATTTATGTCTAGTTATTAAAATTAAAATCCCTAAAATGGATAAATTTAATTTTCCGGACAAATTATAAACAATAATGATGATGAGTGTTACAACATGTCCATATATTATATATATAAATAAAAATTTATAAGTGTAAAATTTCACATAGAGTTAGTGGAGTTGGTTAAATGTGGTGTTTGGATGTTTCTGAAAAATTAAGATACTATTAAATCTTTACCTAATATCATTCCATCAATGGGATGATATCTATAATGGTTGATATATATATCATGTAAAACATTATACAGTTGGATTACTCACATTTTATCATTTTTTTTATATAAAATAAATATACCCATTTTTAAAATTTATTCCTATTTTATTTATTATCATATATTGTATGTATTTATGGTTATAGTCACTAACTCTTTACCTATTAATGATTGCCATTGGGTGGGACACATGACATTACCGCTGGTTCTATTAGTGCATGGGTTGGTAGTGATGTAACTATTAATTGGGGGTGGAGGTATTAGTATTTATATGATGTCTAGGGAGGAAATATAATGATTTCAAATTTTAATGGAATTTGTTTCATATGCAATGGTAATTTTTAAGGAAACAATTGTATAAATGATATGTTGATGTGTTTTCTATAGGATATGGTTATTTTTATATAAAAGTTTTATGTAGTTTAATTATTTATAGATAACTTGTTTGTATAATCATTTTGAAAGAAGACAATTCCTTAAAATTGAAATGAAACATACATCATGATAAAAACTTTTATTGAATTAGGGAATGAAACAGTATTGGATTTTCAACTAAAAATATGTAACCATGTTTATTTTTAGAGTACTATGTCATGATACTAAATAATTGATTTAGGAGGTAAAATTTTCGTCAACATAAATAATAATATAGACTGATTCTGAGATGATTTGGAAGTTGTTATTCTTTAAAAAATGGAATGAATGTAATGGATGGTAGATGGTTTGAGTTTAAATTTGATCCCAATTTGAAAAATGATAAAATAATTAAGGAATATTTGGTTCTTAGTAAAGAAATATGTAGTCTTCTTTATATTAGGATTCACATTCCTAAGTCAATTAGTATGTTTCCATAATTAAAAGCTAATGAAGATTTATTATCATACAATTTTGATACTCATCTGATGGTATAGATTTGAAAATTGGTTGAAATATATATTAAAAGAGAATGATAAAGGTTGTATATCGTATATATAAAATGTAAAATTATTTATCTAAAAAATAATATATTTATATGATTCTACATTAGGTATTGAAAAAAAGAGAGATTAGTTTTTGGATTCATAAGTTATATAGTTTTTGAAGAATAGAGGTAATGAGATCATATAGTGACATGATCAGGTTCCATTACATAAGTGTTTGATGCTCAAGATATAAAATAATGATAATGTTGATCGGTTTGTTTTTTTATTTTGAAGGGGAATTGGTAGTACTAGTTCCTATGATTGATGGATCTCCTCAAGAATAAGTGAATAATTAATCAGTTCTTAGAAAAACATTGATAGTTTAAATGGTGGTTATATTTAAATGAGTTGGATTTTTCCTGAGGAATATAATATGTTATTAGTTTGTGACCATTATCTATTTCTATATATATATATATTTATTTACAATTAATTAATTAAAATAATTCCTGACATATTTTGAATCTGTTTTATGTTGTGGTTAATGGGTTATGATATTCAAATTTTGGTTAAATTTTCAAGGTTTTTTGAAATCTTTTAATTAAACTCAAACATTAATGTGAATTTAAACCCATTCCAAATATTTTAAACAATGTCAAACTAGATCTATAAATTGTATATAAATTGTAAGAGATTTATTATATTTTTAGTTAAATGGAAATTTCATTAGAACATTGTTCTCATAATTTTTAGTAATTTTAGATTCTACATATTAATTAATGGTTAATGAGGTGTCGATTTGTGGGTTGTATTAGTTAATGTTATCACTTATTATATATTTTTTATTTTATACTTTTAAATGGTTGTATTCTAATTTTATTGAAAAAACATATAGAGGTCGTGTTTTAATAGTTTATTATATATAGTATTGTTTGAATTCCAATGAAATAGAATTATATGAGTGGAATATCTTATAGGTCTTTATTTTATATTGTTTTTAATTTTTGTTTTGTTTTAAAAATATTAAAAAATAATAATTTTATAGTTATAAAATATATAGGATTGGGTCTTCATACACTTATTTGTTGGTGTTTTTAGGTGTTATTGGTTATTATAATAAGTTTTACGGTGGAATTTTTTGATTTATGGTTTAAATATATATTTTTAGGTATGACACTATGGTTTGTGGAAAATAAAATCATTGTTCTATGTAAATGAATTTGGATTTTAGTTTGGATATGTTAGGGATAGAATGACATCATATTTATTCACAGTGATCAGGTTAATTTTATGAGATCAATTTTATGTTTTTGTTCGTATATGTGTTTGGGAAAAATACCCACTTGAGAGTATGAAATTACTATGAATGTGTTTGAAATTTTAGTTAAAATTGGGTTGTTTACAGATTAGTCGATTGAGTGTTTTATTTAGGATTTAATGAGTTAATTTAAAAACATTTCATGCTCTTAGTTACCATTAAGTGGTATTTAACAAAAAATGATTAGGTAAATGTGGCCATTAATATTTGAGTAGATATTGTATTTAAGGAAATATGGTTTTTGGAATGTATTTGACTGTTCTAAACCATGTCAGGGTTTAGGGTCCCATTTCAAGGTTCTCTACTAAATATTATTTTTAAAATAAGGTTTTGTTGGTTTCATTTATTTGTGACATATTCTATGAAACCCTAGATTGGTTGAGGATCTCCCATAGTGGTGTTAGGATACAATTTCTGATATTTGAGCCCATAACATCATGAGAATGAACTATTTTAATATAAGGATGTTTTATTTTAACTTTTTATCCATGTATCTAATGTTTTATATCAAGTTCAAATGGGTGATTTGGATTTTTATATATGTGGAATGATTAATGAGAATTTTTATGATAGTATATTTTTTGGATAATACTTATGATACCTTGATTAATTAGTCATCAAAATTCATCTAATTTTATGTTTTCAATTACTAAATATCCTTTAGTGGAAAATGGCTCATGAACTATTTGGTTGATTACCTTAAATTTGGATTTACAAAAATTTTGTTTTCTTTGGGTTGAAGGAAGTCATTATCATGATTATAAAATCAATACCTAAAATTTTGGAGGGCTATGAAGGTATGATGATATGTGTGACATATATATATTTAATGGTTACATTTTTGACTAGCGTATTTATTTAAATTGTTTTTTTGATATTGAATGTGTTGTATGTAATATTAATTTATTCCATTACTGGGGTCATTATGGGTATATCTATGAAATTATTATTTAAAATATAAAATACATATTTAGATGTGATTTTTTATTTGATTTGGATTAATTAACAATTTCTAAAACATAACTAGTTATAATGATGTAGAATTATAAAATTCTGAATTCTGAAAACAATTATTTTTTGAATTAAGTTATCTAGTATAGATATTATGTTTTTCGAAAGAATTTATATTATCATGAAGAAAAGTAAATGATTTTGAATTATATAATTGAATTCTTAGAGTCTATGATATGAAATATTTTTATTGTGTATTGATAATTTAAATTGGTAAATAATTGTTTTAATGGACTCAATTTATATAATAAATTATAAATACACAAATTTTAAAATAAAATAAAAATTTGTGTTATTAATGAGTTTTATGGACTATAGATAGGGTATTAATTGTTTGTGAATATTTAGTAAATTTGTACAAAATAAGAAAAAAATTGGTGAATTATTTATTAATCATTTTCATTGATGGGAAAAATTTTGTTGGTTATGGTTTTAGATAATGGTGGTATATATATATATGGAAGTTTTTTTCTTTTTATGATATGGAAATTATAGTATGAAAGGAGTTGGTAATTATGAAATATAATATTTAAATGTTCTAAATGAATGATGTGATAATTTATAATAGATCAAAATGTAAAAAAACATGGCACAAATGTAATTAATCTAAATTATTTTATTGATGTGTTGACTTACATATACAGTTATTAGTGGAAAAGGGTATTGTGTATTGGAAAATGGTTTAAGGATGATATTTAGTAGTAGAGGTGGTTTTATAGTCTGTGTGGAAGGATATGATTTTTTGTTATCATATATATCATTATTTTTTTTTCTTAAAACCCACTACTCTTATCTTGTAAATTTAATATTATCGATTTTTTGTTTTATGTACCAGATGAACACTAAAATCCATGATATGGGTGATTTGGATGGATGAATACTTCCAATATTCTTTTATTGTTTCCAACCATAGTGGGTCATGTGAAAATGGTAGTGGTTGTAACATGTTGGGTATTTAGATATGGTATATGGAAATGATATACTTTTATGGCATGTCACTATGGTATGTGGTTGTGATTTATTTAATTTTAAGAATTTGAATCAGAACAAAGATTGTCATTTGGATATGGGGGTGGATAATTAATGGGGATTTTGTCAAAGGGGATATCTTTTTCTATTGTTTCCTGATTTAATATACCTATATTATATAAAAATTTAAGAAAATAGGTCTATTTAGAGAATGTTTAGAATATGGACCTGGGATGAGAATTTATATAAACCTCTTTCTTTATTCTTTAATGATTTAAATGATTCCTCGGTATTAGGGTTTTTAGGGAAAATGGAAAATTACATTCTAATTATGTTTGAAACTAATGGTCATAAATTAATTGAGAATTATTTTACAAATCTTTTATAATCTTCCAACTATTTTATTAGAACCTTTTATACATGTTTGTTAATTATAAAAGATTTATAATTTGGAAAATAAACATTTGGTGATTCCTTCTAAATGGATTATAATTAATCTATAACCATTGTACGAATTTATTATGATAATCTACCAGGTTTCCTATATCTTAATAGTTTGCACAATTAATTAAATGACCCAAAAGTTATAATTCATAAAAACGATTATTTGAAACATCAAAAGATCTTAAAATAAAATATTATTTTCCAATTTATTCTTATATGTAGAAATATATGAAAAAAATTATTTTATCAGATTTTCAAAAAAACACAATGATGTTTTCTATGTTTTTATTATTTATAATACAATGAAATGTTAATAAAATTCGATACTATAAGAAAACATTAAATAATTTTATGAGCACCACTTGTTAGATTAATGTTTGGTTAGTTAATATTTTTCACAATTTCTTCAATAATCCTTTTCAAAAAAATTAAATTCAGTTAAATTTAATATACAAAAAAATGATCATTATACACTTTTTAGTAACATAAAATAGTTATAATTCAAAAAAACACCTTTGTTCAATTAAATATAAATTCTTTTTAAATTCATTTGATATTTATTCGTATTGGTTCAAAATTAATTAATCGATAGTTTCTAAAAATTTCATGCTTATTATATAATTTTTCCTCATTTTTAAATTTATATGTACAATTTGAATGAAAAAAGATTTTAGAAAAAATAAGGCAATTTTTAATATTCCAAGATCATATAAAATGATGTAGTTATATTTTATTCCAAAATCGCATAAATTAATAAATTAATATTTTTCAATCATTTCATGATAATGAAATATTTTTTATTCAATTTGAATCATTTGATGAATACATAATACATAAAAATGAATATAATTTAATAAATAAAAATAAGGTCATTCAACAAAAATTATATTACTATTTGATTTAATGATAATAAAAAATTACCTAAAATAATTTATGATCTTTTTTCAAAATATTCATTATTGTCTGACTGTATTTTATCACTTTGTATCTTTTTGTAAAAATTCAAAAAATAAAATATAGTTAAAATGTTAAAAATAAAATTTATTTCATTTTTGGAGCATCACATATTATATTGAAAAAAATTTAATCTGATACGTAATTAATTAATTGATAATAATATTCCTAAATTTTCATGATAATATGATATTTTCTAATATTTTGATCATTTTATATTAAATTTAATTATTATATATTTTTTATAAATATGAACATTCTCTTTTGTTCACATTGAGGTCATATAAAATCATATTTGTTTTAGATTTATTTTGTAACCTCATTAAAATATTTCTATTTTGATGAAACCAAAATTAATCCTCATTTTTTCAAATGTCGCATATGGTGAAACAAGATTTGTCTTAATCGTTGATAACCATATCTATATAGAATATGAATCACTTAGATAAGTGTTCCACATAGTCTTTCATTTAAAACACACCCTATTGAAGGATCGTTGAATCAATAAATCTATATATTTTCATGACCTCATGATAATACAACTGGAAAAACATTAAATGTAAGAAATTTTGTAAATGGGGTTATGAGAAAAAGTATCATGTGTAATCAACTTTTGTATGTATCACCAACCCATCATGCTATAATTTTATTTTATTTTATAGATTATTCTTCTAATATGTGTAATTTAAATGATCTAGTTAATTATTTTGGGAGAATATTTAGTTTTTACGCTTTTTGTGGGTAGTTTGGTACTTTCTATTCAATTATACGATGTTAATATTAAATTCATTTAAATTTATTCATAAACGTTATAAATTAAAAAATGATTTTGTATAAGATCCTAATAACTAAAAAAAATCCGATCAGTGTTGATCATTTTAAGCATGTTAATAAGTAAACAAAATAAAAAATAAAAAAATAAATTTTTTTTATTTCATAAATATCATAGGAATAATTAATATAATATTTATTCCTACAATATAAAAAATAATTTATGATCATTTTTATAGGTTTTAGGATAATAGATAATTATTTGGGTTTTAGATAATTCTATGAATTTTATTGATAATAAAGGGTTTATAATGATTAAATATAGGTCGGATAATTTTCTAAATGTTTCAAGATATATTTATATATGGTTTACTCATTTAGGTCTCAAAATAATTAAAAAACATTTCAATTTTTTTAGATAATCCAATTTATTTTCTCAATTTTCATAATATCACATTTATTTCTAACATATAATATAATTATAACAAAAAAAGCTAATTCTCACTCTAACATCTTATAGTGTTTTATTAACATGTTTTTTATTCCAATTGGTTAAAAATTATACGCAGACTACATTCATAAATTTTCACGACTCTCTCTATTTTTTATGTCATTTTGATTATTTCAAAAAAATTTATAACATAAAAATAGGTTATTATATAAAAACTAATCATTGGATAATTTCGGGAACTTATTATTTATGATTTATATGTGGTTCACAATTATAAGTTATAAATTCATTAGAAAAATACAGGAACATATAATAGTATCGAATATTAATAGGTTATCAACATAAATGTGCTTTATAAGTTAGAAAATTAATTAATGGGTCATTTCAAGGTCATAAAGGGTTATATTAATGTGAATTATGTTTTCAAGTATGAAATTTATCAACTAATCTAATCAAATTTTTTCACTATTACATTTTATTTCTTAAAATTGATTATTTGAGGGATATTTGAAACATAATGTTTTGTGATTATAAAAATTCTATTGGGTCATTTTAAACATGTTCCGAACCATATTGATATCTAATTTAATATTTTCGATTATAAATTAATTAAATATCATTTTTATAAATTTCTATGGAACCCTATGCTTATTTTTAAAAAATGAATTTCTGACACATATTTTTACCATAAATTAATTTAATAATTTGAATTTTTCACTTTCAATTAGATAAATATAAGTAATAATATGTCATGTATTTAGTGAATCATGTATATTCTCAACAAATGACTCATTATGATGTATGAAAAGTGAATTAATATAATTTTTTGGTGATATATTTTATTCATGTTGTGCATGATTATCCAAAAATTCATACATACATAAACCAATTGTACAGAGTTTGAATCTAGGGCATGTTGAAACAAACGTAACCAAGTAACTCTTTCTACCAAACATAGTAGTTCTTTTGTTTTGAAATCTATAAACATCGTTACATTTTAGAAAGAGGATAATACTTAAACCACAATTTTTTATTTAATATTATTGATCAATGGTAATAATATAAGTCTCAAATAATATAGGCAATCCCACTTATCACCGTGTTACGTTTTGTGTTGGGGTTCCCAAATAGACCTAAATTGACATTACAACAATAGTGAAGTAATTGATACATTATATTATATTTATTTATATTCACACATTATTATTTTCCACTATATTATAGACCTTATATATCCATCAAAACATTTATTGAATTTAATACTTGACATAAATAACAAAACAATTGTCTATCACATACTTATAAAATAATAAAAGACCATGATTTGTTTATTTCATTAACATTTTACTTAGTTTGAATTAAATCAATATCAATAGGAACTAGTTTATCATTTATCATAATGTGAGCTACTTTTATCTCAACTTATATATGACCATAAGGTAATAGTTATTTGGTGAAGGACATGACCTTGAATTTGATTAAAAAAACATGATGTAATCCAATGATGTGTGAATTTTAATAAATATAAATCATAATCAGTTTAAAACAATGATAATTGAAAAAAATTCAAAAATTAGGAAATTATTTCATTAAATACGTAATAAATAGATGTGAAAAATTAATTACCTTTGGTAGGTTAAAATTTTTATTAGAAAAACAATACCTCATATATGTGGTATGTGGATATGTTTACTATAATTGTTCACATACCTTTTTATATGATAATTTATATTAATTCATTAATCCAGTTTATATATTTATATTTATCATATAATGTATCCCCCATTTCATTGACCTTCTCATATAACTCTATAAATTCCATATGAGAATACATATTTGAATCTGTTATTTCAAAGTATACTCTTTATTAGATTATAAAACCAACCCTATAACATAACCATATTTTTATTTACACATAAATAACATTATTATTAGTTAATATTCACATATAACTAAATATTATCAATGATTCTAATAATTATAAAAAAGAAAAAATAGTGTAGTAATTATTTGATTCTAACATGTCAAATATAAAAAAACTCACCTGTTTTTCAAATATACATCATATTCCTATAGTATTCTTTTTAAATTAATTTACTAGATGTAACTTTTTTCTTACATTAGATTACATACATAGCGTATTCCATTGAATAATTAAAATGGAACACATTTATGGATTAATCTATCTATAAAAAAATTTCACTCTTTGATGTTTTATCACACATTACTGTTTCAAAAAATCAATTTACTTACAATTTGTTTCCAAAGAGTTTTATATATCATCCATGTCTTTTGGTAGTGGTGCAGTTGAATAATTTATAAATTTCATGTTAAATAAATTAAAATTTGATAAAATTTACCATAATGTTATCCTCCGTGAATTGGATTACAAATGAATCCAATGTTTCTTAGTTTATAGTATATAAATATATAGCATACTATAGAATATTGACATTCCCATCAACTTCATAATGATATTTTTTAGAAATATTCATTTTTAATACATAATGAAAAAATATAGAAAACATTACATTAAAATGAATCCTATGGCTTTATAAAAAAAGTTATTCTTTAATAGAAAATTATAAATTTTAGTATTTTATTAATTAAAGATATACATATAATCATAAATGAAATAAAGATGTTATTTCAATATTATAAAAAATAAATACATTAATAGTAATTGCGGAATTATTTTTAATATAGATTCCAATTTGAAAAATCATTCTAGTAGACATTTTAAAATAAATGATGATGAATTTATTTCAGTTAATATATTGACCAAATAAATTCTATCCAACAGATTTTTTTCTATATGATTTTCTAAAACATTAGGTAACACTAATATATAATAATTACATTAAAATTCATATATGTATAAACTATCTCAGAAATTTTAATTCCATGATCTATATTATAAAAATACCCAGGGGATCTGGAATCAAAAAAAATGATTGCATGATTTTTACATTAATGAACTTTCATAGGGTCATTTTGTTTCTTAGTTAATATTGGGAATAAATTCAATTAAAAAGTGTGAATTTTTTATTTTTTGATTATATACTATGAAATATTTTAGTTTTTAGATTTAGATATGAAATTTGATGTTTGAGGATAAAATTTTATGTGATTTGGTAGGTGGTTTGCGGTTTGGTAGGATATTGAGTGATTTTGGAAGGCTTAGAGGGGATACCAACTATACATTAGAACCGATGGTGACATTTGCTACATGTTGGTGGGACACCAGGTAGATGTTGAGCTTAGTAGAGGGAATATATGCTCGGGGTGCCTCGAAGAACTGAAGGTTCCCATAATTTCCACCCGATATATTCAAGGATATTTCTTTTAAATGTCGGTCATTTTGGTTATAATATGAAAATCCTTTTATATATTTTTATCTCATCCTTAAAATATCAATTTATTCGTCCATCCATGAGCCCCTTTTTTGGATCCTCTTTATCATATACATCATTTTATATTACTAATTGATTTATAGTTGAAACAATTTTGGTTATTAATGAAAAATATTTGGTGGGTAACTCAACTATTTTACTCTTATTCCCCTTCCTTTAACCCCATATAATTTATATAATTTAGGATTTCCCCAAGGTAATGGTGGAATCCATTTTATTTCCTTCGATTACTATTTCCATAGTTATAGGGTACCTTGATTAGTAATTTTTTTATTTTATATTTTAAATTTTAATTTTAGACATTTTTAATTGGACATTCTTTTTTTATAACCATGATGTAAAGAGAATTGGTTTTCATATATTTGTGACTTCAATTAATAGATAGAATAATTATAATGATATTATCCTTAGTTTTTCTTGCAGGGTTTTGATTTAGTTTCATTAAAATTATATTGATTTCATTTGTAATTGATTAATAGTGGTTATGGATTATATTTCATAAGCTACTTTATTATTTTTTACTATGATGAAAGACTCACAAAGAATATTATAATGTTATGTGGTCTCAACCAGAATAAAATTTCTTATGACTTGATTTATATTTCTATTACATAGTAGTTCTTCATGTTAATATATATAATGAATATTATTTTATGCTAAAAAAATTTAGGGTCTTAATTAAATTTTATTATAAATTACCATAGGAAAATATCAAAGTACGTGACATCTATAGATGGGGAAAAGTTCCACATTTCCAGTTATAGATTTTAATTCTTAATATAATTAATTACGATGGGTCGATTAACCATAATGTATGGATTAATTATTGTTCGAAATTAGTTGATTTTTTATTATATTTTTTTTGTTTGGAGATTCCATAAATATATGTTACGTCAAATATATTGTACTTTATTCATGTATTTTAACCCACAAAATGTATATCATAAGTCATTCTTCCTAGTTTTAAAAATGTGTAGTGAATAACAAATATCCTTACTGATTCCTGAATGGGACACACAATGTAATTATCTTGTAACCAAGTCCTATAATGTACCATGATAGGGTATACCAACCTTTATTATATTCTATTAAGAACATTTAAAGGTAATTCATGTACATTTATGAGTATAATGTATAGTTTTTTATGACCTTAATTCTGATTTAATTGGGAAATTAGATTTCCAACATAACGTCATGTTATACTCTTGAACTTATATAACCTAAAATGACCATGGAATGATTCTTAATTATTTAAAATATAAAATTATGGTAGTTTTGATCTAATAAATTGTTATTTCATTATGTTTATACCATAAAACTAGTTTATTTATCATGTGTGATTGAGTACTAATGAGGGAATAAAATTAAATATTTATAAAAAATAGTGTGATATAATATAATCTCTCATGAATGTTTATTTCAATAAACATGAATAATTTGGATAAATTCAGAATATCAATTCTAATTTGGGGTTCAATAAAGAGGATAATAAATAAAATTCTTTATTTTATTATGATCTTGAGAAACCTAAAAAAAATCATATTATTATAAGAATATCAGGTCTCCTAGGATGAATACCTTGAGGGGGGGGGGGGGTGGAATCAGGGTATGAAAAATTTAAAAATTAATACCCTTCTGATATTGTTTCATATTTAAGAAAAACACTCTTCTATCACTTTCCCATTGCACAATATAAAAAGAAAGTAAAGCATGCATAGGACCCAAGAATTTTACTTGGTTCACCCTCATTGGGCTACGTCTAAGGAGCATATAGTAGCAATGTACCGATGTACCAAATCCACTATAAGAACACTTCTTTTTACACGGTTCGGGCTAGATCCCTTCTATGACTAGGCTCACTGACTTTACAAGGATTAGGGTCAGCTCACTTTTTTCCCAAGGGCCACTCCCTGTTTCTCTCTCTCTGGCTCATTACCAGTGGAGAGGATCAACTTCTTCATCTTCGTTTTCTCACTTCTCTGAAAGGATCCACTCACAGTTTATAGACCTATAGGTTTCTTCATTATTACTAATGAATACATCCTCTTTTTTATATAGATGCTTTGTTGAAGTCCAACTTTCACCCGTAGATGAATCTCACATTGCAATGAAGGTATCGCCCAATCTTCCGGTTTTCACGCAGCCCTGAATCACTATCGTGCCTCAACCATACCTGGCGCCCTTCTCCAAGCCAGCGCGCAAGTCTCGACACACAAGTTACAACCGGAACGCATGTCCACCTCAACCACTTGAGCAACACAAGCTTCTGCAACTCCAAACTTGCGTGACTCACACCCTTTTATGCCTAAACCTATATTGCCGTGCAATCACCAACGGTCGCGCTTCTTTAGAACATGGCGCGCAAGTGTCACCAAACCACTTGTGCAACACCCCCTTCTTTAACTCAAAACTTGGGATACTTCCATCCTTTCTCACCCAAACCAATTTTGACACGCATCAAACAATTGGCGCGCAACTTCTACTTGTGTGACCACACCACCACTTGCACAACCACCACACCTGCACGAAGGGAGCTCTGATTTTCTCTAAGTGTTGAACTCTTCTGCGAACAAGGAGGGGTCGACATATATTTATAGGCAGTTGGACAGCCTGCGCGACGACGCACAAGTCTCCCCTCGTTGCGCAAGTCTCGCCGCCCCAGTCTCTACAGCGCAAGTTACTTGCGCTCCCAAACATAAAAATTGGGCTCCCCTTTTACCTTTTCCATATTTTGATGATCTGATCTTGAAATACATATGGCGCACAAGTTACCTCTCCTACAATTCAAAGGCGCGCAATTAACTTTTCCAAAACCAATTTCTACATTTTTCGATTTTCAGGCCCAAAAATTTGGCAAACACTGGAAAATGATGCCACCTTGTATCTGATCTTTTTGTACCACCTCCAGATCATAGATTCCTTTTCCAACGTTCTATAATCAACCATATATCATTACCCACATCCCTTGAACTCAACATTCCACCATCAAATACTCTATGTCAAGAAATTTGTATGTCATGGTTTGTTTTGTCAACAAACAGAACACGGATGTCCACTTTTTCAACATACACAATCACCTCAAAAATGTTTCAATGATACATTGAGGGATTTTTTCCGAACAATGAATTTTAAGACCATATTTTTAATTTCATGATCATGTTGTCCTTTTGTTATTTAGGTAATGAATCATAATTCATTACCAACAAATTCAACCGAATGATTTATAATCCATGAAATAATATTTATCCATGGATTAAGTGATTAAATGGCGCTGATACAATGGTTGGGTCCGGAAATATTGGGGGAAATAGTTATTCATCAATCCTATTAAATATTAATAATTTTTTGATTTTTTGAAAATTTGCATACATTTAATTGTTTTTTTATAAATATCTATTTTTAAACCGTGGATCATTATATTATTTTCCCTTTAAATTCAAATATGATACACTTTTTACCATGATTTCTTTATAGATATACTATAATAGTTTATATACCACATGTGAGTACCAATATTATGGATTAATCTACTTATGTTACTTCTAAAACTATTATTGGTACACATTTTTCTATTTCCAATTCCATTGATATAATTATTGATTCTATTTATTAATTGTAGTGAAGCCTATTATAATAACGTTAAATAGGAATATAGTATTCCTTAAATACTTATTTCTATATAAAATTCATGTTAATATACGTTTTTTATTTTAAAAAATAACCCCTTCTGTATCTCCTTATGATTCCATCTCTTTGGTCAACTATATATAATTTTAAATTAATTATGATCATTAAAATTTATTCATTTCAAAAAAATTATATTTTTTATCTTTCTTTGTTATAGATCATATAAATTTCATTGTTCATTTTTTATTTATATTATATATTGAATTGGTGTAAAGTGTTGAATATTTTTTTATTGTCCTCTTGAGAAGGTACATTGACAACTAAAAATAGGTTGATATCATAAGGATGAGTCATTCACCATGACTATCTATTCAATACTTCTAAGAAGAGAATTGACCAAACTATATTATGTTTATATCATTAGGATTTTTAAGATATGAATTGTATATAATACCTTATGCCATTCTTGTTGGGATAGTTGTTTCACACTGACTATTATGTAATCCATTCCCATTCCACCAGGATGTGCTTGTTCCTTGAGTACCATATACAATGTTTATTAGGATTGGAAACACAATTTACTTAGCCAGAAAATCCTAGATACATTGGATATCCTTATGAATATTTATGATTTCATATTTTCTACATGTTTATATAGTTACACATTTAATCCATTTACATTCCATGTTATACATTCTATTAGTTGATTATCAATAATATATATATAGAAATGAATTGATATAATTTTATTAGTATACAGATACATCTAATTCATGGAACTAATTATATTATACCCATCTTTTAACTATGGTGGTTTCATAAGGATATTTGTATACTTACACCCTGTATGTGGACCTTATTAGACATATTGATTCAAGATTAATTATTCAGGTACCTATAGAAACTAGTTGTTTTCATGATGATTTATAATTTATGTACAGATTCAATATTGATAAGAGTTCTATTTCACTTCTTGTTTAAACTAGACACAAGAGATAATGTTTTTCATATTTCCATATATATCATAGACATATATTTTAATATATACATCTACTTGTGTTCTTCATTTTAGTTATATGACATTCATTTAATTCATGTTTTATTTTTATTGATTACTTGTAGTTAAGTGATAAAAGGTGAAAACATTATTCTCATGGGGTTTCATAAAACCTTGTTATTAGAATCCATCCTTTGGTGATTAAGAAGATCACCTAAGGTAATGTAGTTGTTTTACCTAATAATGTTCATGCATATAGGTCAGATAATTGATATCTAGAATAATATCATGGAAATGATATAATTTATCTCATAAATTCATTATTTTAGTTGATATTGAAGGTAGAATAGTTCTAGTTTAGTCTTGACATGAAATGTAATGAATTAAATGGTTTCATATAACGTATTACGGGATAGTATCACATTAATAGGGATTTCTATGTTGATAGGTAATCTCCCCAACAATCAGTATGTATGGATTTTAAAAGTGTATAGTTATTGGTTGGGAGACATTCCCTATATTAATCCATGCCTCAAGAGTATATGTATAATGGTTTTCAAAAAGGATATCATGGCTTTTCATGTTATTTCATATTATTATTATATTATAGATAGAAAGGAATGAAGATTTCTGTTTTCGAAAAATTCAAGAATATATAAATAGAATTTTTTAGGTATTATTAATGATTTGGATTATCCGAATAATCAATTTATTAATTCAATTATGATATCTCTATTTATTATTAATGTAATAATGTATCATTTGATTATATTAAATAATTTATTATTCTATTTTTATTTATTTATATTATATTATTTAAAATTACACTTGATACCACCAGAAAAACTCATTATCATTTTTGACATGTAACATCCATGTTGGGTATTATTATTGATCAGAACATGCCAATGTCTAATACATTGTTCCTATTTCAATAGTGGTTCTAATTATTGATTAGATCTTATCAATTTTAATATATTGTTTATATTAATATTCTATTATAGTCAATTTCCATGCCTAAATATTTATTTATAAAGTTGATTGTGTTTCTACATTAGTGGAATAGTAAGAAAATTTGGTTAAATAATTTTTTGTGAAACAAATTTTATATTATAAATTTTAATGGAATATAATGTGGTGTATTCTTATTTATAAGTATTAAATTTTTATAAACTAAATACATGTTGTATATAAATATACGAAAACCACAGGTTATAAATATGGTTGGGAGAAATATTGATTTAATGGTTTATATCATATCCTAAATTTTAATTTTGGGATGATTTTGTGAATTGATGTCATTAAAGATATAAAATCTGAAAATTACACGTTATAATAAGAATTAATTAATATGTTTATTTTAGATTTTGGTATTGTGGTTGATAAGAGATATCTAGTCTGAAATGTGTTTCTTATTTTGGTTTGATAAACGTATTAGTAAGTTGTTTTCAATAAACCATATGACATCCAAGGCGTAATTGTATTGTAATTACATGACTTAATGAAAATATTTAATTACAATTATTTCCCAATACCATTTAGGATACGAGATATAAATATTTAACGAAAAAATAACGAATTAAGAATCATGATTTTTTAACTAGAAACAATTATCAACTATATAAATAAATGCTTAATCAACATCATGTATTAAATATTTCCAAAATATTTTGTTTATAATCCACCATTCTAGAGGCATATTAAGTAATAATTATATTTATAACCTATGAAAATTTAACCATAAAAAGGGGATTTCATAGATTCCTATTATTTTAAACATAAGTGATAACAAACAAATATGATAAGTGAATGTAAGATGGTCATATCATTATATTTATATGAAAAATTTATACCCTCCAATGCATGAATAATATTTCATATAATATAAAATTTCATAACATTTGACATGAATGAAAAGGGTGTGTTGAAACATGAGTCAATAATCACGATCCATGAGAGAATAACATTTTCATAAAAATAAGAATAAAACATGTAGAACATCTTTCACCATTAGTGAAAAAAATTATAGGGAACATTACCTTCATGATTCACCACATTAGTTACCATGCATATGATAAAATAAAATTTTACCCAAAAAAATTAGTGCACGAGATATATGATTTGATCTAATACATTAGTGAGAGATATAGAACCACATCATTCATTATATAAACTTAAGAGTTCCTCTTGAAATAAATCAATTAAAAATCCTGAAAATCAGATGGAAATAAAATGGATTTCATTGAAAATGAAAAATAAAAATCATTCTATTTTAAGCATAATAAAATCATGGAATTAAACTAGGTTTCAATTAAAACGTTAAAATGAATCCATGTAATGAAAATGGGTTTCATATGGATTCACATAATTAAATCATTATAAATTCCTTCAATAATCATTAGACGATAAAACTATAGAATATAAATGGGAATCCAATTATATCAAGAAACATTCTATGTAAATTTACATCAATCATGATATTATTTCATATATTATTTACACCATATAGACAATGGTTTGTAAGTTTAATTATATAATTATCCAAAATAATTTGATTTATTGAATATAGGTGAACACTCAACCATAAAATGGATAAAAAAATTTGTATTGAATAATGAAAGGCAGCATGTGAAATGTTATGATCATACATAATGGAGAATTATTTTATAAAAATGAGTTACAAATTTTTTAATAATAAAAAATAGGGAGGTTGTTTAGACGTTTTTTTTCATTTTATATATTTTATGTTTTTAAATATCTCAAATCCTATAAATATTTTATATGAAAATTATTTTTTAAAAACATCATTGTAGTTTTATTATATATTGAATTATAGTGACTGGATATTTATAAATCCTATATAATATTAAATATAAGAAGTTTACTTAACTTATATTATTGTACGACAAATTATAAATCTAAATCTATAATATTCTCATATTTTTTCGAATATTCTACATGTCTAAGTGGAAGTTATAATTTTTACTTTATAGTTCATTAAACTTGTTATATATTTTTTTTTCATGTTTTTATAATAATTTATCACATATTGAAAATAGTTATTATTTCCCATATTCTTGATTTTAGTTGGGTCTAAATTGTTTATTAATATTTTAAATGTTTCAATTCATTTTTTGTATTAAAAAATGGAATTATATTTCATGAATTTATACATAATATTTTCTTTGGTTTTTTCTATTCAATCATCATGCCATATTTTTAAAAATAATTAACCTATTTTTATATACATTGATAAAAAAATATTTTTTTTGAATTTAGTTAATTATTAAAAATATATATTAAATATTTTCTTAATTTAATTATTATTTATAGTATATATTTTATCTCCAATAAAATAGGATTATTGTTTTATTAATCTTTTTAAAATTTTAACCATTTATATAACATATATTTATATTTTTTAATACTTTTAGAATTTATATAAAGGACATAGAGGATGTATAGATTGATTCATGATAATTTCTTCGACACTCCATTTTATTAATAAAAAGATGTAAACATTCATTTTGTTGTACAATCTCTAAATTCTTATTTTATAATTTGTTTCATTATCTATAATTTTTCTCATGTGACCATATATATATTCATTAACCTCAAATACTTTAATGATATGCGATGATCCTTATCCCATGAACCATAACCTTTCCTTCAATCGATCTATCTACAACTTTATTTTTGGGTTCTTATTTATGTAGAACTATTTCCCATATCTTATATGAACTCTCACTTTTCATTTATGATATTACATTAAAATTATTTTCATTATCCAGGTTTTGACTGTCAAATTATAATGTTAGGACCATACCGGTTGGGACTCCCATTTTATAATGACTTTGATGTTATTCGATTGTGATTCACCATATAAAATATTTGTGTTTAGTTATTGATCCACTAGAAAGATTTAGTTTTAATTGGATTATGATTTCCCAATCAAAATAAGGTTGTTCATAATGTATCTCTTTCAATATAGAGAGGTGTAACAGTATAATAAGTCCAAATTACACTGATCTACAATAAAAGATATCCTTATTTTTCTCATTTATACTTCTATAAATTATATATATTAATTATATTTTATAATTAATTTTGTTTAGTAAATGATATTTTTAAATTTTATTTTAGTATATTATACCCACTTGTATGAAAAATTTCTTCATTCTATCCGACATACAAATTGGTATTATATTTATTTCGTTTTTCAAATTACAAATTCCTTCCATTGGGTCTATTATTTATATTTTATCATTAGTACCCTTTCATAGAACTCATAGTCCAAGGGAAAGATCTTCAATAACATTTGAGTTTGTGTACATGATTATTTTGTTCCTTAAAAGCCACTTACCTATTAGGTAAATTACTATGGTTATTAGAGATATCTAATGGATTATTACCTCAATCAGTTAAGAACCAAACACCCACCATCATGGTAAAATCATACACACTACCAGAAACTAACCCAACCACAATTACCTAATACTATATTGTGAGATATATTTTAAATTACAATGTTATGAATATTTTATATTGTGATATTAAAAGAAGTATTTTTATTCTTGTGTCAGCATGTGAGAAAGGTTTTGAGATTTGGATGAATCTATATGTTACATACCTTATATTAGTAAAGATGATTAGAACCAAATATGGAAGTCTTTTATATGAGTATGATGAAGTCAAGATGTGTTAATATGAAATTGAAAACCAAATGTTCCAAAAATTCACAAGAATTATTAATGTAATGAATTACATTGGACAAGTTTTGGAAAACACTGTGCTTATTAAAAGATTCAAAATATCACCACATATTAAGTGGTAATCAAATAATGATACGATAACAGCAATTTGTAACATTAAATATTATAAAAAGGAAAAAATTACTAGATCCCTTCTTTAATATGAACATGAATTGAATAGTATTTTAGAAGATGAAAATTCAAGGAAGGAATGTATTTATTTTAAATGACATAAATTTTTTAACTCATCCATATGAGGCATAATAATGTGAAAAAGGGTGAATTTAAAATATAATAAAAGGAATTTATAATTCGATGAATATTTGTAACAAGTTGCAGAATTGGAAAAATAAACACCTTAGAATGATAAAAATTAACATAAGGGTACCAAATATTGTTCATATGTTACCTATAATGAATTTAAAAAATAATGGTCATATCAAACTAGAAATTCAAAATATGAAATGAATAACGTAGAGATAAGAAATAAAAAAGGACTTGAAACATTATTATAATGATGGAAATGGTTTCACTAAATAATATTATTAAAGTAATGAATCTGAAATTGAAAAAGAGAAAACTAACCTATCATCGATGGTGGAAAATAAAAATTTGGAATGTAATTATTATGAATCTGGATAAAATTTTGATACTGATATTTATAAATTTGAAGAGTTATTTGAATTAAATAAAAACCATAGAATGTATTTTTTAAGAGATAATGTGTTTTACGAAGAACTAAAATAAAAAAATTAAGGGCATATTAAAGAAATCAAGAAGGTAAATAATGGTAATGAAGCTCATAAAGATAAAAATAAAAATAATGCTCCATTTTCTAAAATGTACGATCGATGAAGATTTTGGGTTTTTTTCAGAAGGAAAACAATAATGTGATAAGAATATTTTATGCTTAAAAGAGGCAATATCAACTTTTCTTCAGGGAAAATAAAAGTATTATAATATGATACCTATGATGAAACCAAATAAATATAAAATGGGTTTTCTTATAATCAACATACTGCTGAGTAATATAAGACTACTTTTGTTAAATTATTTATGAGAATTAATTCTTCCGTAAAATGCTGTAAAATATTTTATACAAGGAAATTATAATAATTAATGTTATGTTTAATAACATAAATATAACACTTATATTGATAATTTTAGTTCAAAATATTTATATAATAGATTTACTTAATTTAACTGTTTCAAATTTATTTTTGTAAATATGAAATCTTCTGATAACAATGTCGAACCAAAAATATGATGGGGGCCCAAATGTAAAGAAATTTATTTTTTAGGAAGAAATGAATAGAATGATTCAAGAATTAAACATGGTAAATGGAATGTGTTTTTATTGACACATTATTGATGTATTTTAAGATTATATCATATACACCAAATTTCATGGAGGCTCTATCATTTTTGGAGACAACATTAATGAGAAGGTGAAGGGTATTTGGGGAAGTATGTCTTTAAAATTTTCTTTTAGTTTCTAATGTTTTATATAGTGATGGTCATAAAAAAATATAATCAGAATCTCTCATCCCAGTGTTGATATCATGCATGTTATGTTGGAATATGTTAAATGTTTATTATTTAAATATAATATGGTTTTACTTAATGTTAAAAGAATATATAATATTATTCTTTTAATTTAAATGATTATATAATCAATATTTATTTGTCACAATTATATAGAAATATATGATGTTCTATGTAATGGAATGATCCGTAATGATAATTTTAGAATGATAAAAATTTTATACCAACGTTAACATATTCTCTATTTACCGAAGTTAATGTTATGAAAATATTTTCAAATATATCAATAATGTTTCAATATATATTCCTCTTGAATTATTTAATATTGATTTCTTTAGTCCATTTAAAACTACATGATTACGTGGTAAGAAATATGTTATTTTGGGTTTTGATTATATTTGATGATTTTCATGGGTTTATTCTATGTATCATATTATGAAATCATTAGCTAGATCTAAACATTATTTACAAGATTGTTAAACATAAATTAGGATGAGAAATTCTTTACAATAGAATTTATAATGGTGGTGTGTTTTTATATTTTGAGTTTAGTAATTTTTTACAGTAAAATGATTATGCTCATAATTATTATGCACCTAGAAATCCATACATTATTTGTGTTGCATAATGGAAAAAAATAACCCATTATGAAATTTTGGAAACCATTCTTAATTAATAAATTATAATAAAATCATTTATGGTGAATATATTAATAATTATTTCTATTTTTTGGATATATATTATATTAGATAATTTTTTAATAAACTCTCATATCAATCATTCAACGGTATAAAAAATGTCTTTTTATATTAATGTTTTTATCAAAAAAAAATTATATTGATTAAAAATGATAATTAAATAAAATTTAGGTTAAATTTTTGAGGGTAATATGTTTGGTTACTCTTCTACATTTAAATCTAATTACATATATTTTATGAATAATTTCATTATTGAATAATCTATACATAAATTTTTTTATTAATATTTTAATGAATATAAATACTATTAATAAAATGTGAATAGAGATTTCTGGGATTTATTTTTTGGTGATAAAGAACCTCTTGATAATATTTCCATTTTTGGGTAGATAATTTCATGTAATTGGATAATAGATACTGGATGAGTCATAATTGTCGTCCCACAAAAATGTGATTGTTAATGTTTGTTCTTATATTGAAACTAGAATAAGTACTTTAAGCACATTTTATAACTCATATTTTGATTATGATCAGGTCCCTAATAATGTTATTGATGCTTTAAATTATGAAAACGGGATTGGTCCTTTGCAAGATGATATTATGTAAGTTTTTAGAAATAATTTTTGGTCATTAGTTTTAGTTTTTTAAGCATAAGTATGAAATTGGAAGTAAAAGTAATGTTATAAAATAGATGGATGAATCTGGAAAGATGTCAAAAATAAATATATACTTGATTCCTAAGGATATTATCATGATGTAGTTATAGACCTGGATGATTCATTAAACATGTCTCAAACATAATGGATACTATAATTGTTTTATATTTTTATTATTAAAAAAGATTTATATAATTTCTAATGGATGTTAAAATATATTTCATAAATTAATCTACAATACAATAAGTTCATGTTTTATCTACCCGTGGTTTTATATAATAAAATATTAATAATCATTTTTTTAAGGATATATATATTTCTATAATCTCAAAAAAGGACCCCATTCTTGGTATTATTGGATTTATTTTTTTATTTTGAATAATTTCTTTTAAACAAATAATTTTGATCCAATTTTTTTAATAAATAAATTGAAATGAAATTTTAATGACACATTTTTTTGGTTGTATAGTTTTTAGTTCTTATAGTGATTAACATTAAAATGGTTTTCCTACCATGATGTCATATGAATTTCACATTATGATAATGGGAGACTTATTTTTCATTATTGGAAATAAAATTTCTAAAATGTTGTTTTAGATCTTTCAAAATCAACATGTATGATAAATAGTTGGATAAAAGGTTTTATCTCAATTCTTATAAGTAAATGAAAACTAAAATGTGTAGTATTAGTAAATTAGATGTTGATGCTATGGTTAAACATATTGGTATTGATGTTTATAGAGGTATGATAGGTAGATTTATTTATTTAAGAAAAACTAAGTCTAATAACTAGTTTATTGACTGTTTATGGGAAATATTTATAGTTGATAAAAGAGTTTGTAATACTAATGTTGTGAAAATATTTATTAGATATAGTTAAAAAAACTATAAAATCTAGATTGTTTTATCGTAATATTAAATGATTTTATTTTATTTTTTATTCTGAATTTGAATTTTTTGACTATTGAATGGAAAGAAAGGTCTGATCATGTATATTTCAATTTATTATAAAATTATATTATTTCACATATAATAAGAAACTCACTATAGCTGTATCTATAACAAATTATGAGTATATCATTTATTCTAGATGTTGTGTTTAAAAACTATGCATTAATTGAACATTATTTTAATTTGGTATTCATATTGAGAAATTGAATATTTTATGAGATAAGACATTAAAGATTTTTTAAAAAAAATCATTACATTATTTTAGAACAAATCATATCGATCGTAGACTTTATTTTGTTTGAGATTATGTTGATGTGGGTGAAATTATATTCGAATTTAAACTTAGTAACAATTATATTACATATATTTTTAGTATTCCTTTAGACTTTTCATCGTTTAAACAAACTAAATTTGATCATGCAATATTAGAAGATTAATAGTAATTAATATTCATTTATTAATTAGGAGTTTTTACACAAGTTTTTGAAATAATTTCATATTGGAAAATTCAAAATTTTATAGAATTTTTTAAAATGTATTTTTTCGATTTAAAATTTTCAAAAAATGTTAGATTTTTTTGAGTTTTTTGTTCTGTTTGAATGTTTTAGATTTTTGAAAATCCAAAACGCTGTGATTATTTAATGTGAAAATTAGTTTTTTATATATATAATTTTTTTTATATACTGAATTAATGAGATTTGATTTCTATAAATAATATTTTTTAAGGATAATAAATTTACATAACATTTATTCAATAATGAAAATGTTTAAATAACTCTATAGAATGATTTTATTTTCATATGAACATTCAACATGACTTTATTTGTATTAATAATATTTAGTTTATAATTTTTTAATGTTTTCGTTAGTTATTATATTATATAATAAGTTATATATCAAATATCTTCAGAAATATAATCCATTGTATATTAAATAAATTTTATAGATTTCCATAAACTACTAGGATGTATTAATTGTTATATTTGGTAATTTAATTTTTTTTAAAATCTATTAAATTTTATAGAGTTCTAAAATTTATTGATTTTAATTTATTTGGAATTTAATTGATAACATTGATGATATAAATCATAATCACATGTAGTGTGTTGAGTTTTAATGATGATAAATATATCAATACTTCATTAAACTATATGAATATTTGAAAATTCCGTTTATATACCTCAAAAAATGTCTGAAATAGAAAAAAAAATATTTTTACATATATTAATTTTTATATATCACTATTTATATATGACATCTCATTCTATGAATTTTGAATTGAATTTTTTTTGATCCATTGGAAATATTCTGAAATTATATATATTTATGTGTTCTATACCAACATCTAAATATGATTTTTATAAGTTATACAAAATAGTTTATGTCTATATTAAAAAGGAACTACACATAATGATAAATTACTATTCATCTTCTACTACCATCATAATCTCCACCTTGACACCACAAATGCCACAATAATTCTCAATCCACTTCATTTTGATGAAATCTAGTAATCCATACAAGCAGGATTCCCCTTCAACCTAAGTGTTCCTTCATCTCATTGCATGGATACTTCCTCCTAAGACCACAACAACAACAAAAACATGCATAGTTCTTCTCACCAAAAAAATATCAATGTTTTCCCTTTTTATAATTTATATTTCATATGTGTGATAAATTAACATAAAATTTTAGGAAAAACATTAGTATCCCAATATTTCATTTATTCTTGATTCTTGCTCCCTTTCATAATAGTTATGTTTACTCAACTATTTCTCCCTCTATTGAGAAAAACTCCCCCATGGAAGAAAGCCTCAATGATCCCCTACCTTCATCCAAGAAATCAAATGGTATCAAAAACATTATGTATAATAGTACCTATTTATTCTTAGAATGGTTTTGTGGATGATACATAGTGTCCAACTGGTCACACAAGTTTTCTAGAGATATCTCATCATTTCCATGATGATTAAACCACTTCCCGTATAAATGATTTCATAATTTACAATTATATCAATAGGGAAATGGTAGAACCATTTTTCTAGTATAACACTAAATGGTTGAAATACCATTCATTAAATGATATCACTATAAATGATCTAACATTAAATCACTACTTTCCAATAAATGGTTATAATTTTCCAAAAAGTCGAGACTTCCACTAGAAGTGGCGACTCTCATTTCAATGGTATCTATCCACATCATTCCACAATTTTAAGGCGATGATTTTACTTCTCATTTTATAGTATTTTTAGAAAAATCTTGATAAGACCAGGTAAAAAATTATTTATAACACTACCAATTCAAATTTGTGCAACCTCTCATAAGCATCCACCAATTATTTTATTATTCTCATTTCAAAGGGTCATATATTTTTGAAACCATAAAATATAAAATTATGATACTACCATTTATAAAAATATGTTACTGTTTATAAAGAAAAAATTATTTTTGGTTTAATAATTTTTCTATGCTCTAGTAGTTGTTCCTTCATCAATTTTTTGTTTACTGCATGTTTATAATGAATTTTTTATAAATTAGTTTATTATAAGGATTTTTCATTTATATTTTTTTAATTTGAATAGTTTTAATGTGATTTATACAATTTTTAAATATTTTTCTGGTTTCATAGAAAATATAGCACATGTTGAAAATAGTTATTAATTTATAGATTCCTGATTTTAATTATATATTAATTTTTCTCAATACTCTAAAATTTATCGATGTATTTTTTCATTCAAAAAATTATTTTATAATTTTTGAATTCCTAAAAACTATTTATTAATATTTTATTTTTAATAAATTTATGTATATTATTTATATAATTATTTAAATAAGTTTTCTAAAGATGGTTTAAATGATTATTTTTTTTGACGTGTTTTAATTATTTTGAATATATATTTAATGTTCTATGTAATTTTTTTGATAATTAAAGAATCATTTTTATCTTTAATAAATATGGATAACATTTTTACTACTATTATAAATTATTATAACCATTTTTACGATTTCTCAATAACTGTTATAATCAATTTAGAATTTATATAACAGACTTTGAGGATGTATTTTATGTTCAATGATAACATCTGGAAAGAAATTATTTTAGAAAAATCTAAAAACATTCAAGGTGTTGTATAATATATAAAGTTTTTTGTGATACCCATTTGCATTATCTAGTTGAGATCTCTTGTTCTGAAATATATCTACTTCAATTTATACTACCTTGGTTAGATTAACCAATCCTTTTCCCATGAACAATTACTCTTGCGCATTCAATTGATATATATCTTTTATTCAGTTCTCTTGTGTTTGTAACACTATTTTCTATAGCACACATGTTATCAATTTCTATGTTTGAATTTATATAAAAAATTACCCTTTTCATTATATTGGGACTCCCATATTCTAATTTCAGGACTGATTTGGTTTTGAATCCCAAAACCCGATGTAAGGGATATAATTCGGTAATGAATCACTATAAAAATTCAGGTTGTTATTTATTCATATACTTGAAAAGGAGGATATAATTGGCTTACGATTCCCCATTAAAACTCAAGTAAATAAAAATCTATCCATCACTTAGTATTTATGAATAAGGGTCAGCTAGGTAGACATTGGATTGAAAAACTACAAAAAAACTACAAAACCCCCCTTGTTGTTTCTTAATCTTTACTTAATTAACCATATTAGTTAGGTTTTATTAATAATTTAAAAAATTAATATTTTTTTCTGAAATTTTATTTTTTCCTATTAAAACCCCTATATAATAGCTTTTATATTCCAATCTAAACAAATTGATTATTCACGAAATCGGTAGTTATAGAACAATCCAATAAAAATAGAGTTACATTACATAGGTCAGGTGGAGAAAAACGGTTTATAGTCACCTTAGAATAATAGACATTATCCTGGATAATGTATATTAAATGAAGTAATTTTAGATGAAAAATATTTTATAAGAATTTAGAAAATATAATTCCGAAATACGAAAAATCCATGACCTTTTTGAAAATGAAAAAACCGAATGAAGGAAGTGCTCTTAAGAAAATATATCTAAAAAATTCATTTTTATACTATATTGAAAATGAACAGTAGAAAAATTATTAGAAATCAATGAAATTTATTTTGATCGAAATTATGTAGACTAAAATTTCACAAATCAATTATTTATTCATTAATGATAACATATTCAAATGAATATTATTATTTTAGACAAGAAAAAATTGATGTTACAGACAAAAAATAAGGGATATGGTTTTTTTAAAAAAAAATAAAAAACATTGTGAAACAAATTATACAATGGGAAATGATATATCAAAAAAAATTAAAAACTTATAAAAAGAATCAATAATTTTACGAGGTTTTAGAATGAATAATAATTCTCAACATGGATTATTTTTTAAATCATTATTTATTTAAATATAACATTAGCATTGAAAAACTTATGGGTTGAGTAAAATTTAAAAACCAATATAATTAGATTTGGTTATCTGTTGAATATATATCCATTTAAATAATAGGAATAATATTGATATTAAAACCTCATTATTTTTATATTTAAATTAATTAGGAATAAATGAAAATATATTAACTGTATCATGGTACAGACTAATAAAATTTTGGCAACAAATTCAAAATCAAAAAAAATAACCCTTTATAACATTAGTAAATTTTAAAGATAAATCCATTCAAAGATCGAAAATAATATTTCCTATGAAAAATATTAATTTTTAGCAATGTATTATTCCAAAATCCACTATTGGGCAGTATATAAACCATATAAATAATAAATTGTTGGATAACATTAAAAAATTTCTCAATTAGGAGAATTTGAGATTAAAAAAATTACGTTATTTTCTTTGATAGATGATTCAAATATAACCCCGATAAAAAACATAGATATCATAACTTTTATTTTAATATCCTTATTCATATATTTTATCTTTTATATCACTCGTTTTAAAATACTTATTCAGGGAATATAGGTTAGTTATATTTTATTTCAACTTGTGGGTGTTAATAAATTTAACAGTTTGTGCATGTTTCATAATGTTGATATTATCTACTAATCATTTAAAAAATTTATAAATAATTTATCATTTAAAATATTATTAAATTTTTATTAAATTTTTTTATAATCCACCTATCCTTACATAGTTCTTTTAGTTATGTACTGTCCAAATGTAATAGGTGTTGGATTATTTCAATGATTTTATGGAACAAATATTATTCTAAACTAATAACATAAATAAATAATGTATCCCTTTTACAACTATATAAATATCATCATTTTATTATTATAATATAATATTATTATTTATTCTATCATTGTAATCAATTGTAGTGTTTTATAACATGGTTCTTGAAAGTGGTAAAATCGACCCAAACTTCGATACACATTAACTTGATGGGTTGGTATGATTAATAATATTTTTATTATGGTATAAAGTCATTATAATAGAAGAATTATGATATTTTATTATTTTATATGTTTTGTACTATTTTTTATTATTTAAGGATAAATAATGAAAAGCCATATGAAATCTAAAAAAATCATTGAGGTGGTAGTGCACACACACACACAATTGATATTCATTTATTTTTATAATTTATTTGAAATGAATATATAAGAATTGAAAAATTGATATTAAAAAAATCTGTATACTAATTATAATAAATTAATCATGTTATTGGGGTGATAGGTTATTTTTAAGGGTAATATTCTGATTTAAATAAAAAAAAAGTGAATAATACTTACATTGGAGACACGGTCATTCCATAGAATACCCATTGGAATTGAATGGATTATGTCACACTAGTGTGAAAAAGGTATTGAGGAAATTGAATTGTGTTATATTGGGATACAAAACTTATTTATTTAATGATTAATTTTTAGGTGTTCTTTGACATTGAAAAGGAGTAACTAATATCCTTTTATAAGACAAGACAAGTTATCTTTTTGAAACGATATTCATTTTTCTATAATTCCATAAAAATATTTAAATAGTAATTGGATCAAAAGTGATGAAATGGGAGTATATAAAAGTTTATTTCATAAAATACAATCATCAATTCAATTTGAGATAATTTTATAGAGATTTATGATATTTATTATAACTATTATTCTTTTTGTGAAAATAACATTTACCTTGGTAACCGGTTTTTATATAAGTATTTTTCGTTACTATTAAATATTAAACGTTACACGTATTACCTATTTTCTATATTTGACCTAAAATTTATTCCTTATTTAGTCTTATTATATTTCTAAAAAAAATAAAACTAACAATTAAATTAAATCATTTAGAAATAATATTTTTTGTAGATAAACTATGTTTTGAACAACAAGTGTTATTAATATCCATAATAGCTGAATTAAAATTAATTGATTCTTAAAATATTTTTATATACATTTAAATATCAAATTATTGTAATAATATTAAATATAAAAATATTATTCATTATGTAAATATTATGTGTAATCTTTACAAAAATTTACACCTAACCTTTCCTCCATCAATATGGAAATTAACATTAAACATGGAAATCTATTTTGTATCATTAAAAATTGATATTTTATTTCATAAATAATAGTAATATATTGAAAAAAATATTATAAAATTTTTATGAAATTAAAAATCAAATTATATGATTATAAATATTAATTATATCACATTTAATGTGAAAACGCCCATTTTTAAAAAATGTGTATTTATAAGAACTGATTTTATGTATCAGACACAAGTATCGATTTAATGGTGTATAGTTATATTAATAATGTCAGGAACCTGACCTAGTATCATGGTATCCTAATAATTGATCTATCCCCAACATAACCTGAATGGATTTCTAGATCCCCATATTTCGGAAACTAGCACCTATTATTGTACAACATGCATATGAGAACAAATTTTCCAGAATGCATAGCTGATGGAAGACAGGCTGGTCAATATTCATAAAAAAGAAACTCCCCTAGGATTAATGTACCAATAGTCAACAAATAATTGAATAGAAATGTTTTGCATCCCATGTACTAAAACATGGAAAAACAACACATGTCTCTAATGACACAACTCAACACATCTAAGGTTCAATAACTAGATCCACTCCCAAGATATCTGTTTCCCCTACTCGAACCTGGAAATAGATAATCTACAAACACCTGGAGCAACATGTAGGGTGAAACCTAAAAATACCAGTATGGTCTCACCAAGGATTCCATATAAAATTCCCATAATATATTTACCAATGGATTGTATTTAATTTTGGAACAATCATTTTTGGAATTTTACTGAATATTTAAACAAATCATGCAATATAATTAAAATGATGGGAAATAATTTAAGAAGTGTCTTTACAGGTGGTGGAATTTTTCAAAAATAATGGATTAAATTTCATTTTATATAAGACAATTTGTATAAATCGGGAAGGCAAGTAAATCAGTTTAATAACATAGATATACATTAATATATCAAATATTATCTTTTAAAAAAAATGGTCATCTAGAAAATAGGTATTAAATAAATATGCGATATGACTTCACACTCTATAAGAGATCATAGAAATATGTGTATACACATTTCCCTCTAAAACTGGCCAATGGAGACTTATCACTATCCCATTAGGGATGTGACATATTGAATTTATGTTTAATAACATTTTATAAGCATTGTGTGTCCAAATAACTCACAATCTACAAAAGGATTTCATGATTTCTTACACAATCAATGATGGGAAACTTATTTTAAGACATCAAAAAATAGAATTGAATCCCATTACCCCATTTACAATGAAAATATTCAATTTAAAAACAATACATGTTTTAAAAAACATTCATTTTCAATAAGATAAAACCACTGGGATTCTATCAAAAGTTCATTAATCTATTTTCACTCCTTTACATAAATAAAACACCAATTCCATCAATTTCAAAATTAATGTCCACAATAAAATTAAAAAATTTTAGTTCATAAAATTTCCACCAAATCATTAATTTATATTAAACAATTTAAATAAACCAATTTTCATGAACACACCGAAAATAAAATGAATTTGGTGGATTTCTTAATTTTTATAACAACACTATTTCAATATTACCAATTCAGTAATTTTGGTTTTTATCAAATAAACTAAAATAATTTTTGAGATTATTAATTTAAATAACTAATTAAAATAAATAAAGAAATTAATTGTTAATCAAATTAGTGAAATGAAATATAATCACTTACATTTTTCTAGAAACGCAACCAGCTGAGTGAAACTGAAAAAAAAGAAGCTGAAGAAGACAACCAAACTAATCCTAGAGGTGGGATACAATATTATAGAGTACATATATCTAAATTTAATGGAAATTTATTGAAATAACAATTTATGAGAAAGAGATAGATATGAAGAATGTGGAGGATGACTATCATGGAATCCACAACGCTCAAATTCTAAATAAAGGAACCCAGAAGGGTTAGAGGGCTCCATGATTTTTGGGGATATGGATTTGGTTTAGTATAAATGAAACTATAGAGGAGAGGGAAATTATCACACTCTAACTACCTATTAAAAAAACATAGTTTCCGTATCACACGACATGTCATCCCACTACACGATGTGAAATTGTTATGTTTTATAACAACTGAAAAAAACATCACTTTAAATGAAACCCCATTAATTAAATGACTGAAGATGTGTAATGTATCAACATGTAATGTATCATTTCATAGTTTTAATCCTCTCTTGGTAGGAACCTTCTCACAGTATGCATCAGGTAATCATTACATATCGCTTAAACTAGTTACACGATGTGTAACCCTCTAGAATCCTTAGAAAAGGAATTTTTAGTGTCCAAAAAATCATTAATTTTATGATTATATTCAACCTATAAATTCATTATCAACCATACAAAGTCAAGAAAAAGTAAAAATTACTACATGGTATAATGGCATACCTTTCAGATTGGTAATGAGATGTTATAATCTCCCACCATAAAAAATTTGTGTTCTATGAAATCTTATGAAAATGATTCCCTACCAAAAAATACATTTTCAATACTCTCTCATCGTTTTCTCTTATTCAAAAATATATTGATTATCGAAACCATTATTTCATATGCAACATTCAAAAAGTATCTTGATACCATGAGGTACATTGGTCTTCAAATCAACTATCCTGACTGGCCGCTCAGTTAGATATAGATCATGTTCAATCATAAGATTTCTTGAGATCAAAAGATAATACGGATTATGTAACACCCCAAGATTTTATGAAAAATATTCTTTTAATTTCATTAATGTCTTGTGTTGTACGCTACACCAAAAGTATCTTTCATGACACGCAACCCTTACTTGGCTTGCATTACACGGAATCACGACCTTCCTCGATAGCGTCTGTTGTACGCAATACTGGGTGTTACTAAACAACGATATATTATTATAATATTATTATGAACAATCCATTATGAATATTATTAACTAAATTTTCAATTTTATAACATTATTATTCATCTTACACATTTTATAGAACATGGTATAAGAACAAAAAAAAATTCAGGTAAAATAAGTATTTTTCAAAAAATGTTGTTTTCTGCCTTTTGATGGCGCACCAACATTAAATCTAGTTTTGACATGTTTATAAGTTCAATTTTACAAAATAAAATTATTATTTGGAATCAGGATATAAAATTTTACCTTGTAAAATTTTTTCATATTATTCTGAAAACTTTTTTATTTTAATGAATATTAAATACACGCTATATTTTAATTAAAAACAACTTTTTTCATCGTAATAACTTATGTGGTTAAACTATAATATTGAATGGTTTTAATGTATAAATAGAATATATTTTTACCATTTAATATAATTTATGTCATTAGCATTTATTTTACCTTGAATTCATAGGTTAAATCAATTCAATCTTTTGCAATGTTTTAAACAAAAACCATTTTCTTTTGACAACGGGATTAATTTTAATTTAATTTCTACAACATTGGTGTATTGAATTTGGAAAAATTGATTCCATATTTGGAATCAGTGGGTCCAAATTATGTTAATAAGCTACTTTTTATTTTTTGGCTTTATGAACAGTAACTACGGGAAATTTTATTTACTGTAGTTAAAGGTAAATCGGGTAATTAAGGGTAAATATAAGATTATAAAATTAACCTAACATTTGCCAAAATCCTATTGGATGACTAAAAGTCGACCCATATTACCTATGGGTAGGATTAGAATCATTTAATGGACTTTATTCCATGAAAATAACTTAATTATTATTAAAACCAAAGAAAGTTACAACATGTCACTCACTTACATCTTATAAGTATATTAATTTTAATTTAGTGATAATCTTCATGAAACTAATAACATGAATAGTCTCCATAAATCTAATGAAATTATATACATCATATAAATTTATTTTTAATTTTTAGGTATTAAATAATTATCATTAATTTTAACACAATAGGGATGCCGAAATTATTTATTTAGTGAAAAATCAATAATACAGTTTTTATTGAAATATTAATACACATCAAAAGGCCAAAAAATCATCACAAAACTTATTATTAGTGTATATATAAACCCTATTCATCCATTGGAAGAATTTGTGGCCATTTGAATCCTTATTAAGATGATTATGACTCATATATTATTTTATGTTAAATGATGCCAAAGTTGTCACCTACATAATTTAATAAATATAACAATTTAAATATTGTTATTTTAAGATGATAAATTTTATTAAAAGTATTATTGAAATATTTAATAGATTTATCTTCATCATAGGATTTTATTTTTATTTTTTATGCAACAGATAAGTATATTAAATAATTATACATAAAATGATGTAGTAATTATTTTATTAAGAGATAAACCAAATAAATGGTTTTAAAAATAATAAACTAAATATTATATGAACTATTTAATGTTCTACACTAATTTTCTAGATACATATGACCTTTTATAAATATATTTAAGATTTTATTTCGAATATATCTTCTGTATATATTTTATTTAAATTCAAATAAATGAATAGTGTCAAAATTGACACTATTGTTATTTTATAAAAATTATATATTATAAAATTGTTTAAAAATCACAAAAACATTTAAAAATTATATATTTAAATTTATATGGTATAAAATGTTATAAAGTATCCAATTATGGAAAATTCACAAAAAATAAATAATTATTTTTTATAATTTAAAATATAGAATGTTATTACCAGAAATAAAAATAAATTGATTAAATAAGGATAAATCAAGTTGATAATGTTTAAAATAAATTCCTAACATGCCTAAATTTTCTTGGTTGATGATATTACAACCCTATATAATCTAATATTTGGATATGAGTCATTTCTTGAGGTTTTTATGTGGGGTTAGATTTATTATAATTTAATATTTTTAAGAATTCCAAAGGTGCCCCTCTCATTCCTTATAAAAGGACACTTACTCCCTCTCTTCCTCACACCATATTGAGCCTTCATGCTCGGCCAACCCCGGAAAAATTCTCTTATCCACTTCCCTAGAAACATCCTAGAGGTCCTGGTCTTCTTCAAAGACCAATTTTAGTGCCCTAGGAGGAGGTCTCAAAGAGGCACTTCAAAGAAGAGGTAATGTCCATTACCGATTCATTCAACATTATTTCTTCTTCCACTTCTTCTTTTTTAGTTGTTTAATTATGAGGTAGTAAAATCAGTATCAATAATATACTGATATGTTATTATATGTATGAAGCAACCATATTTTACCATCTATCCATCCAACGAAAAATTAAATCAGCGCACATGTGTACGTACGGAATATCGTCTCCATGCCGTGGTGTAATCTATTTTCCACCACCACCTTACATGGATGGGTATAATCGTGAAAGTAATGAATATATATGATTATTTTAAAGTGATATTTATTCTTTAATATTATACATACACTTTTATAAAATTCCACGATCTTGGGAATGATATAATCGCTCGTGCGTACGTACGGACTACCATCTCCACGACGTGATGAGATTCACTCTCAATGTTAACCATTCATGAATGATTATAATGTATATATAAGGAATAATAATGATAAATATGACATAATAATGATACTGGATTTATGTATATATATATGTATGTCATTTACTTATTTCCATTCAATTCAAAAGGGAAATGAAAACAACGTTCATGCGTACGTATGACCTATCGTCTCCATGAACGGTGTATTTCATTCCTTTTATAGATCTACAGTATATATGTATATGATGAATATATATTATATATAAATCAGGTTTTACATTATGGAATTATTTAAATCAGGATATAAGTAATAATATAAAGAATGAAAAGTCGAAACACATACGATAAATGGAATGATTTTACCCAAAACGCTGCTTTAACATTGAATTTACAAAATAACGGGTAATATAAAGTCATAAGTGAAACATATATGATAACATAACAATGAATATGATTCTATAATAAGTCAATGACATTATTTAAATCATTATACAGGAGGTTAAGTTACATACGAAGCATATCAGACCTAAGTTAAGGGATAATTTGGCAATTCTCATTTTTATCCGAGATTGCTTATTCGTAAGTATCTACTGGTGGTTCTTTCTATCATCCATGTCCATGTTTTATATAAGTGTTTTCATGTATGGTTAATGTAATTTTTACCCATTTTTTACTTTTACTACATGGTATATATGGAATCTTCCTTTTATTAGGTACTTTTTGACTTTTTCGACAAAAGTACGAGAAGAATGTTTTTTAACTTTTATGGAACGAATGGTTTTTACGGATTTATAAAGCCTTATTTTCATGAAACTTCCTCCAAAATATTTCATGACTATTTTCAGCAAAATCCCTTTCTTTTAAAATTGCATCATATTTTGTGAAAAGAAAATGATTTTGAATAAGAGCGGATATTTTCCTCAAGAATTCATTTCAATTGTTTTATCAAAACCATTTTTCATCTAAGTTGACATTATTTCATATGTGTATGTTTCAAGTATAATGTATTAATGATTTACATGGTTTCAATTTTCTTATTATGAAATGATATCCATTTATTTTATATATATTATGTGATTATGGGATGATGTTTATGAAACCCATTTTATTTATTGGGTTTTTATGAATGATGCGTGTTTATTTTGTGTGCACAAGTAAGAATGATTTCATTATGAGATGGGTGGGACCTATATCTCCCTCCAATACATTGGGTAAAGATTTATATCTCATGAGATAGACATGGCTGGAACAGTAAGGTAATCCGGTTTAGTATTACAGGACTGGAACGAGGAGTGAACTAGATTCAGAAAGGGACTTTGTCCACTAAGATGGTCTTGACCACAATGCCTTGGATACTATGGAAATCAATACATGTGCTTACTGGATTCCACAATTACATGTTTTACTCCCATTCTATTTTGTCATTGTTTATGTTCCATTATGATCTATGCCTTATGTACTTCCTTGTTTTATGTCGTTTCTCAAGATTTTGATGTTTAAACATTATGTTCATGTTTTTATGTTCAAATGTGTATGGTATGTCTTATTTTATCCATTCTTACCCTTACTGAGGATTTGAGCTCACCCTTTTTATGTTTTATTTTCCCCCAGGATCAAAAGAAAGGTTTTAGGTATGGAAACAAAATATGGAAGATCTTAATGGGAGATGTTGAAGATCTTTCACCACGATTAGAATATTACGTCCCATGTTTCCAAAGACACTAAATTATTACGGTCCTTGTGTGTCTGTTTTTGTTATGTATTAAGTTCTCCGCAAAAGTAATGTAATGTCCATGTACGTCATGCTTAGGTCCGCTACATTTGGTATTAGAGGAAAGGGTTAGTCATCCTTTGGAAACTAGGATGCGAGATCATTAGTGAGATCACTAGAGATATTTCTAAGGTATGTCTAGGGATGTACCTAAGGTTTAGTATACGTTATAGTCCTAGAATTGCACTAACTATCTTAGAATTAAACCTAAGATGTTAGATATTTATGGTACTCCCCCTTTATTATGTTTTTTTCCCTAGATTGATTTTTTGCATCTCACACTATTCTTTTTGGGTTTCAGACGATGGCTGGAACCCGAAGGAACCGTATTGATCAATGTAATGGACGATGGAATGATTTTCCTCCTGAACAAACCAACGTTATGGGAGATGGAGTGAAAAATCTTATTACTATACTTACACAAGATATGAATCATTCTGGATTTCCAAATGATCAGAGAAGGGAACAATATTCTATTGAGTCCTTCATGAGGCAACACCCACCTTCTTTCAGTGGGTCTTCTGATCCACATGTTGCTGAACAATGGATCAGTACCACTGAAAAGATATTTTCAGTTCTTCAATTTTATTAACATGATAAAGTCATCTTAGTAGTATATCGTTTGGAAGGTGATGCTGATCAATGGTGGAATCTTATCAAGAATACGAGGCCAAGATATGAAATTGAGTCCATGGAATGGGACGAGTTCATGAACTTATTTTTCAACAAGTACTTCCCTCATATTAATCGAACAAAGATGGAGAAGGAGTTTCCTAAACTAAAGAAAAAGGATGATGAATCTATTGGTATATACAAAGCGAATTTTACAAGGCTTGCAAGGTATGCATCTGGCTTTATCATCCAACCTGAATGTAAAGTTGATCGATTCTTTAATGGCTTAAAACCAAATATTCGAAGGGAATTAGCTATAAGAGGCTTCAGTAGCTATGAAGAAATTGTGCACTGTGTTATTAAGGTATAAATGGATGTTGGTGTTACATATCAATCTCATGGTTTTGAAAAGAAATGAAAGATGGAGTTCAAGGAGAAATCTCAGAATAATGGTGAAAAGAAGATAAATGTTTCATTATGCTCAAAGTGTGGAAAGAAGCATGGTGGAGATTGTATTAAAGGGACTAGAAAATGTTTTAAGTGTGGAAAAGGAGGTCATCGAGTAGCTGATTGTCGAAGTAATGGAAAAAGGGTTGCTAATGGTGTGAATAATGAAAAGACTGCAGATAACGCACCAATAACACTTCAATGATTCAAGTGCAACGAAAAGGGGAATTATGCTAATCAATTCCCTAATCCAAGGGTTAATGATGATCAACATGAGAAACCACTTAAGGCAAAGGACAAAGGGAAGTCACATGCGATCACTATTGGTGATTTTGAATATGACAACGATGTGGTGGAATGATTAATTGTGTATGTAATGGGATTCCAAAATAATTTTGTATATAGTATCGTGGAATATTGGACTATTTATGTATTGGTCTATTGTGGTTTCAATAATTTTATGGTACCGGTAACCATGGAAAGTGATTGAGATATTTTTGGTAAGCAGATGATATGCGCATAATGAAGGGATAAGAAGATAATGAGATGTTTGATTGTATTCATGAGCTAATGATTGATATAAAGACTAATTGATATCATGGTTTGAGTATAATGAATTTTGAGGATTTTTGTTTGTGTAAATTGTTAACTTTTAACTGCATTCATGTTTTCACTAAGGTTCAATGGGTATTCATTCTTCAAGAGAATATATGATTAAGGTATTTACATGTTTGTAATATGACCAACAAGATATATTTTATGATATATGGGGGATAAATGATGGAATTCACGTGATTGTTATGTGACATTTCAAGTAATCATTTTCTTTCTACTATGAGCATGGACCGAAGTATTTTAGATAAGCCTAAATATTGGAATGGATTATGTTGGACATAAGTTAGTATTGTTTAAGGATAGAACTTTTTTCGATATTATTTATGGGATGTTATAGTAATATCGCTTTAGAAAAAGGACAACCTGTAGGACGGGTGACAACCCATCACGTCGGACAAGGCTGTGGGAATCGAACCCACAACCGAAGTGCGACTGGCCTTTATTGCCTACCACTGGCCTACAGGAAGTCCCTGTTTAGTAGAAACTAGTTTTATTATATTAAGATGTATGATATATGAAGTATAAGTACATTTTAGGAACCATATATGATTAATCTCACTATAGATGGACTTATGTATTTTTGATAACTTTTATAACCTTTTGTTTGAGACAGATGGAATGACACATCATTCTATCACATGATCTGCTAACACATCATGAATGAAATATTCAGCTTCATTTCTTTAAGATATGAAGTGGAAATTGTCCAATGAACGAAAAACGGTGAGATTGTACCAAAATCACCAATGTATTTCTTCTAATTCCAATTTCATCAACTTTTGGGGAATGATCCTGAAAACCAAAAATGTTGTCCTATTTCTCTTATATCCGATGAATCAGATGGTACCTTAGATCATCACAAATCTATGGCTTTGTGATTGATGGCTTTTTCATAGCCATTTTCTCTACCACTCTCCATAAGAACATGATTGTCATATTTCTCCTCCATATCCATATTTTCACCTATGTTCTCCTATGTGGAAACCCAGTGATGATTTATTTGGGTATCCGTTTTGTTTCTAACATTCTTTTTTTAAATTAAGTTTTATTATTCCTTTTTACTATGTGGGTTTCTATTAAAGAAACTTTCGAGTAGTAACCATTTACAACCCCAACGAATTTTGAGGGCAAAAATTATTTTAAGGGGGGTAGAATGTAACACCCAGGGATTTTATGAAAAATATTCTTTTTAATTTCATTAATATCTTGTGTTGAAGGCTACACCAAAAAGAGCTTTCACGGCATGCAACCCTAACTTGGCTTGCATTACACGCAATCACGACCTTCCTCGATAGCGTGTGTTGTACGCAATACCAGGTGTTACTAAACAATGATATATTATTATAATATTATTATGAACTAGCCGTTATGAATAGTATTAACTAAATTTTGAATTTTATAACATTATTATTCATCTTACACATTTTCTAGAATATGGTATAAGAAAAAATATTTTTTTTGGGTAAAATAAGTATTTTAAAAAAAAATGGAGTTTTGCAGCCTTTTGATGGCGCACCAACTTTAAATCTAGTTTTTGACATGTTTATAAGTTCAATTTTACAAAATAAAATTATTATTTGGAATCATGATATAAAATTTTACCATGGATAAATTTTTCATATTATTCTGATAACTTTCATATTTTAATGAATATTAAAAACACGCTATATTTTAATTAAAACAACTTTTTCCATCGTAATAACTTATGTGGTTAAATTATAATATTGAATGGTTTTGAAGTATAAATAGAATATATTTTTACCATTTAATATAATGTAAGTCATTAGCATTGATTTTACCTTGAATTCGTAGGTTAAATCCATTCAATCCTTTGCAATGTTTTAAACAAAAACCCATTTTCTTTCAACTACAATATTAATTTTAATTTAATTTATGCAAATTTTTTTATTGAATTTGGAAAAATTGATTCCATATTTGGAATCAGTAGGTATGAATTATGTTAATAAGCTACTTTTTATTTTTGGGCTTTATGAATAGTAACTGCAGTAAATTTTATTTACCATAGTTAAAGGTAAATCAGTTAATTAAGGGTAAATATATGATTATAAAATTAACCTAACACCTACCAAAATCCTATTGTATGACTAAAGGTAGACCCATATCAGCTAAGGGTCGGATTAAAATCATTTAATTGACTTTTTTCCACGAATATAACTTAATTATTATTAAAACCAAATAAAGTGACAACATGTCACTCTCTTAAATATTATAGGTATATTAATTTTAATTTAGTGATAAACTTAATTTAACTTCGAACATGAATAGTCTCCAGAAATATAATGAAATTATCTAAATCATATATATTTATTTATAATTTTTATGTATTCAATAATTAACATTAATTTTGACACAATAGGGATGCATAAATTATTTATTTAGTGAAAAATCAATAATATAGTATTTATTGAATTATTAATACATATCAAAAGGCCCAAAAATCTGCAAAAAACTTATTATTAGTGTATATATAAACTATAATCATCTATTGGACTAATTTTTGACCATTTGGATGATTATTAAGATGAATATGACACTTATATTATTTTATTTTAAATGATGCCAAAGTTGTCACCTTCATATTTTAATAAATATAACAATTTAAATATTGTTATATTCAGATGTTAAATTGTATTAAAAGTATTATTGTGAAATTTAATAGATTTATCTTCATCATTATTTTTAATTTTATGCAACAAATAATTATATTAAATAATTATACAAAAAATAATGTAGTAATTATTTTATTAAGAGATAAACCAAATAAATGGTTTTAAAAATAATACAATAAATATTATATGAACTATTTAATGTTCTCCACTAATTTTCTAGATACATATTAACTTTTATGAATATATTAAATCTATTATTTTGAACATATCTTCTGTGTATATTTTATTTAAATTCAAATAAATGAATAGTGTCAAAATTGACACTATTGTTATTTTATAAAAATAATATCTATAAATTTTTTAAAAATCACAAAAATATTTAAAAATTATAAATTTAAATTTATATGGTAGAAAAGTTTATACAATATCCTATTATGGACAACTCCCAACAAATAAGTAATTATTTGTTATAATTTAAAATTTAGAATGTTATTACCACAAATAAAATTAAATTGATTAAATAAGGATAAATCTAGTTGATAATGTTTAAAATAAATTCCTAAAATCTCTAAATTTGATTGGTTGATGATATTACAACCCTATATAATCTAATATTTGGATATGAGTCATTTTTTTAGGTTTTTAAGTGGGGTTATATTTATTATAAATTAATACGTTTAAGAATTCCAAAGGTTCCACACTCCTCTCTTATGAAAGGACACCTACTCCCTCTCTTCCGCACACCACATTGAGCTCTCATGCTCGGCCAAACGCTGCCAAATTCTCTTCTCCACCTCCCTAGAAACATTCTAGAGGTCATGGTGTTCTTCAAAGACCAATTTTAGTGCCCTAAGAGGAGGTCTCAAAGAGGCGATTCAAAGAAGTGGTAATGTACATTACCGATTCTTTTAACTTTATTTCTTCTTCAACTTCTTCTTTTTTAGTTGTTTCATTATGAGGTAATAACATCAGTATCAATAATATAATGATATGTTATTATAAGTATGAAACAACCATATTTCACCATCTATCCATCCAATGAAAAACGAAATCACCGCACGTGCGTACGTACGAAATACCGTCTCCACACCGTGGTGTAATCTATTTTCCACCACCACCTTCCTTGGATGGGTATAAGGGTGAAAGTAATGAATATATATGATTATTTTAAAGTGATACTGATTCTGTAATATTATACATACACTTTAATACAATTCCACGGTCTTGGTAATGATATCATCACTCGTGCGTACGTACGGACTACCGTCTCCACGACGTGATGAGATTCACTATCCATGTTAACCATTCATGAATGATTATAAAGTATATATAAATAATAATAATGAAATATATGACATAATAATGATACTGGATTTATGTATATATATATATATGTATGTCATTTACTTAATTCCATTCAATTCAAAAGGGAAACGAAAACAGCGTTCATGCGTACGTACGACCTACCATCTCCATGAACGGTGTATTTTATTCCTTTTATCGGTCTATAATATATATGTATATGATGAATATATATTATATATAAATCATGTTTTACATTCTGGAATTATTTAAATCAGGATATAAGTAATAATATCAATAATGACAAGTCGAAACACAAACAATAAATGAAATGATTTTACCCAAAACACTGCTTTAACATGGAATTTACAAACGAACGGGTAATATAAAGTCATAAGTGAAACATATATGATAACATAACAATTAATATGATTATGTATTAAGTCAATTACATTATTTAAATCATTATATAGGAGGTTCGGATACGTACGAAGCATATCGGACCTAAGGTAAGGGATAATTTTGTAAATCTCATTTTTATTTGAGATTGCTTATTCATAAGTATTTACTGGTGATTATTTCTATCATCCATGTCCATTTTTTATAAAAGTGTTATCATGTATGTTTAAATTCATTTTACCCATTTTTTACTTTTACTACATGGTATGTATGGAATATTCCTTTTACGAGGTACTTTATGACTTTTCCGGCAAATGTACGAGAAAAATGTTTTTTTAACTTATACGGCACTAACGGATTTTTACGGTTTTATAAAGCCTTATTTTAATGAAGCTTCCTCCAAAATATTTCATGACTATTTTCAACAAAATCCTTTTCTTATAAAATTGAATCATATTTTGCGAAAAGAAAATGATTTTGAATAAGAACGGATATTTTCCTCAAGAATTCATTTCAAGTGTTTTATCAAAACAATTTTTCATCTAAGTTGACATTATTTCATATGTGTATGTTTCAGGTATAATGTATTTACGATTTACATGGTTTCACTTTTCTTATTATGAAATTATATCCATTTATTTTATATATATTATGTGATGATGGGATGATGTTTATGAAGCCCATTTTATTTATTGGGTTTTTATGAATGATGTATGTTTATTTTGTGGCACAAGTAATAATGATTTCATTATGAGATGGGTGGGACCTATATCTCCCTCCAATACAGTGGGTAAAGATTTATATCTCATGTGATAGACATGGCTGGAACGGTACATTAATCCTGTTTAGTATTACAGGACTGGAATGAGGAGTGAACTCGATTCAGAAAGGGACATTATCCACTAAGATGGTCTTGGAAGCAACGCCTTGGCAACTATGGAAATAATTACATGTGATTAATGGATTCCACAATTACATGTTTTATTCCCATTCTATTTTATCAAGGTTTATGTTCCATTATGATCTATGCCTTATGTACTTCTATGTTATATGTCATTGCTCAAGATTTTGATGTTTAAACATTATGTTCATGTTTTTATGTTCAAATGTATATGGTATGTTTTATTTTATCCATGCTTACCCTTACTGAGCATTTGAGCTCACCCTTTTTATGTTTTATTTTCCCCCAGGATCAAAAGAAAGGTTTTAGGTAAGGAAACAAAAAGTGGAAGATATTTATGGGAGATGTTGAAGATCTTTCAAAACGATTAGAAAATTATCTTCCATGTTTCCAAAGACACTAAACTATTACAGTCCTTGTGTGTCTGTTTTTGTTATGTATTAAGTATTCCGAAAAAGTAATGTAATGTCCATGTACATCAAGCTTCGGGTATCTACAGATTACATATACCCATTGCCAGTTGTGATACATGGAATGTGTATTGTATCAACATCAAATGCATTGGAAGTAAAAAATGGTATGAAACATTCCCCACCTATTACAATACAACTAAAGGTCCAAAAAATGAGGAGATGATTATATAGTTTCCCAAGACATTGATGACCAAAATGAAGTGAAACATTCATGAAAACCTTGTCACTAACTGATAATTTCAAATGTCAATGATGACATTCAACCTAAGACTTATTTAATATATGTGACATCATCATTCTCTGATGAATTTTTTAAATATTCATTGTCGTCTCTTAAAACAAATTTGGTGTGACTAAGGAATTTTCACCAATCTTTGACCAACACAACAGTGATTTACATGGACGATCATACAAGGACTCAAAAGGATCCATTATGATTGATGACTGGTAACTATTTTATAACAAAATCTAATATTCCCCAAGTTATCTTCCAATCTCCACTGAATTCGAGAAGACACGTGAAAAGAATTACCTCAATAATCTATATAGCTCTCTCCCTCTCTCTCTTTCCATTGGACTATAGATGGATGTCCGTACTCAAATGGTCATAGGATCCCAGTGCCTCCTAAAGGCCTCTCCAAAAGAGAGACGTGAGAAGAGGTTCTCTATTAGAGACTACATAGATGGAAATCCATGCAACCAAACAATCTTTTTAATGTATATATATTCTACCTTCTTGACATTCGTTATATCACGAATGGTTATGTAGTTACCCAACCTATTAAGCCTATCGATCCGAACCCATATCACAGTCCACCACTATATGAACTAGGAAATCCAACCTTGAATTCCAATATGATATCATCCCACTTCCATGTTGGGACTAGAATTGGATAAAGAAAACTCGAAGGTTTCTGGTGCTCATCCATAACCTGTATGCTCGTTCAATAGTGGTAAACAAACTAAATGAAATGGTGCACCTCATACCTAGCCACCAGAACTATGTTATTATATTATTGAACATCATATTTTCTCCTTGGAGACAAACCCAATGAGAATTAAAAAACCTCTACATCATATCATTAATTGATGTAAATAGAACAATGAAGTGATTCTGGTAACATATAACACACTATTGGGAGACCAAGCACTAGAAAACTATCTCCCCGCCAAAATGAGGGTCTCTAATACAATAGAATTAATCACATAGATGGTGATCATGAATAATTATCTCAATAAAATTATATTTTAATAAAATTCTGGATAAAAAATCATCAACTCCTTTCTCTTGAACTCAAATACAATAATGTGAAAAACGATCCATCAAAATCCACTCATGTGAAGATTCTTTCATAGATCGTGTTCAAAATTTTCAAATCAATGAATCTGTAATTACATTCACTTTCCCTGTGGTGTAGAAGATTTAAAATTCAAGAAATTATACGTACTCTACCAAACACCTCTGGTGGTGGTTCATACCATTTTGAAAAAATATTACTCATGATTTTGTGGTTTGATTATTATGTGAACCTCACTCTGAAAAGGCAGTGTTTCCAACATGTAAGTTCGTGGATAAAAACTACATGTTCAAGGTCATGGGTAGGAGAAATGTTTTCATATGGCCAATGTTGATGAGATGTATAAGAAACTACATGATCACCATTTATTAGAACGTATCCCATCCCTCGGTCCAATGCATAAAAAAATACCACATATCCCTACACAGACTCTGGAAGAATCAACACATGACTAGAAGTTAAAAGACGTTTGAGTTCAAAAATAGACTTATATAATTTATCACTCCTAGAAAACCTCACCCACATTTTTGTTAGAATAATCATTAGAGAAGGAAACTTTGATAAGTTCTTCATGAACCTGTGATAATATCTTGATAAGCCCAAAATGATCCAAATCACGAAGACATTTTATTATAGATCCCAAGTCATAAAATCATTCACCTTCAGACGATAAACTGATGTAATATAATAAGTCACCATTTTTTCCATGTATTTCACATCCAGAATCCGTAAATCAATTTTCCATGATTTTAATAATGTTAGTGATTTATTAGAAGACTCAGAACTATTCTCAGATGAGGCATATGATGCTCCACAAACATGGAGTAAATGAGGATGTCATCCAAAAAAACTAACGTAATAGCATCCAGATACTAATGGAAAATGATTTTCTTCAAATGATTAAATATTTTAGGATAATTTGTTAGACCCAAGGGAATAATAATGTACACATAATGGTCATTCCTACAATGAATGGTGGGTTTTAGAATGTTATATTCAGTTATCCTTAACTGGTGGTAACACAACAAACAGTAGATCGTTAAAAAACAATTCACCGCTTTCAACTATTCAAAAAATAATCAATTTGGGGAAATAAATTAATGTTCCTTACTATAACAGATTTATGAAGTCTATAGTCAACACATTGGTGAATATAACCACCATCTTTTTTAGTGGATAGAACTGGTTCCACCCATGGTATCAGAGTTGGAAATATATTTCCTTTTTTATGATGTTCTTACGACTATTACATCAACTCTTTCATTTCTACTAGATCCATACAGTAAGAGGGAATAGAAACTAGTTGAGTTTTCGGAATTAGGAAAATATAAAACTCTACCTCCCTTATTAGTGGAAAACCATAGAAATAATATGGAAACATGTTGGGAAACTCAATGAAAACTGGATGGAGATCACTTCTTAATGATTCTCACTCCGTATCAAAATAAAACAATAATATTACATTCCCTAGTTCTGGATAAGAAGGTCTATCCCTACCTTACCTTTGGTCCCATTCTCCTTTAAGGTTAAGAGACGCTCCACTGGGTGTAGTAAGGTAGGCATGTCAAAGAGAATAATCAATATGAGAATTATTCTCAGTGATACAGTCTATTAATAAAATAATGTCAACATGATTCATATTGAGGACCAAAATACTCCAAGCCAGCTCAAAACCATCTAGAGAGAAGACACAAGAAGGAATGTGAAGACCCATCTCTCTCGTTGTTCCAAGTGGTGTAGTAATATTCATTTCCCACGATAATATATCCATAGTAACATTTAGAATATTAACAAAACATGTTTAAATAAATTAATGAGATTCACTGATATAAAATAGAGCATACTCTAATGATGAAGCTGCTGTAATAGTACCTCTCACAGTCATTAGACCCATATTCACTTCCACTAGAGATGCTTCTACTTGGTGAATTGGATTCATTTTTTATGCCTTGGGCTTGAAACCTTTTATATAGGAATCATTTGATTTCCCCATTGTTTTAGGAGGAGATTATGATCATGTGCCACTATATAGAGTAGAAAAGATATGGAAGAATCTCTATAAGTGTCAGGTATATCTATAAGAACTATAGTACATGGGTGCCTTAGTGAAAAAAACTCTTAGAATTTCCTGGATTCCCCCTCTAATAAAAATTCAAAGATATCTTATTAGAAGTTTATTAGGATTGTAATGACCCTATAGTCAAGAAATATAGTGAGAATCCTTAGGATTATACTTTCCCATGAAGGAACTGGCATCTCCACTATGAGAAAAAGGATCTCCATCCAACCCTAACTTTCCATCCAGGCCAATCTCAACCTTTATCGACCTATCCATCATATCTTCTTAAGTAGGAATATTTAACAAGAAAACCTCAAAAAATATATATGATTGAATTCGTAAATAAAACTATTGAGCCTTCATCCTCTCATTAGATAATATATCTTGTGCAAAATGTACCAGATCAGCAAATTGATTTGAATACTTAGTCATAGTTTGGTTAGCCTACTCATGATTTATAAACTCAATATCCTTGGACAAAACCATTGATTTTGGAATGATATAGTTGGTGAAATGTACCTTGATGTTCTTCCACATTAAGACCACATTATTCTGTTTCATCATCGTCATGTCTTGCCATCGCCTACTCGGTTCTTCGAGCATGAATGTTACATAATTCACCTTGATTTCATCCAGTCTCTCTAATAACTCAAAGAGATTTTTTATCCTGCCAGACCATTCCATACCATTAGAGGATTAGCGAATAATTTAAAAATGGTTGGATTATAGTTCAGGAACTCTTCATAATGATTTTGAGGAATATCCCCCTTAGGATCCATAGGTGGGGCCTGAACAGGTCCTGGTGGTGGTAACTATCCTAGAGCATGGGCACTGCATATAATCCCCTCAACTAGATTTGGTTCCACATGATGATTCACTTATTTTGATTCAAAAATATATTCAACTTAGATCCTATTTGCACATCTTCTCAGAGTGATGCTACACAACACACAGACAACAAGGAAGACATCAAACCAACCCTCAAATAGAGCAATAAGGGAAATTAATCCAAACATATAGAACCAACAATATTTGGATTTATCTTTATCCAAATCATAATAGGGAAAATACTAGAACTAATTTATAAGAAGTATTTCCCTAAACACCCTTGGTCACTTAAGGTTCATTGTGGTGAGAGATGTCTAGGATCCAAATCACAACTAACTCCTATGTCCTGACAATATTTCACAATGCATACTGACATCATGATAACTAGAAAAACAACCTCCTCTGACGCCGCATTTTAAAAAACTAGTTAGGTTGCCCTGGTAACCAAATAACTGAGCTGACCCTAACATATCCTGAAGGGCGTTCTCGATCCTTATGGGTTGAGGAGTAGCATATGGTATCATAAAACATTAAATTGGGTATAAATTTTCTACAAAATATAATGGAATCAAGAAAAGAAAGTAAATATACATTCAAATGAAACTCCAATGGGAGTAATATACTTTAATTCAATAAGGCATTAAATCCAAAATTACTACAATCCAAGTACCAAAATAGTGAAAAAACATCCCATGTCCCTATTGACACAACTCACCACATCAAAGGTTCAATACCTGGATTCCCCTCCAAGAAATCATTTTCCCCTCATTAAACCATTATGGAGATAATCTCCAAAAAACAAATGCACAAGTAGAGTGTGACCTAAAAGGCTTGTTAGGGTTTGAACAATGTTCCTAAATAAAATCCAGAAACAGATTAACTAAAATAATGGGTTCAATTTTATTATAAATATTATTATAATTTTAAAGAATATTTGGAAAATTTGTTCAATAAAATTAAAATTATGGAAACTACTTTATGATATGACAATACAAGTGATAAAATATTTCCATAAAAATTGATTAAATAAAAAATTTATAAAACAATTTTTATATAAATTCGAATGGCGGGTAATGAAGATTAACAACATTGGAATACATTTATATCTCAAATATAATCATGAGAACAACATGATCAACATTCAAATAGGTAAAAATGTTCCATGATATAATAATTAACATTATCTATGAGATCATGATAATATGTGTATACCAAGTCCCTCTAACCCTGGAAAAATGCGAGTATCCCCATCCCATAAGGGATGTGATCAACTGAATTTATTTTTTTTCAACATTGTATAAGTGTTGACTATGTCCAAATAAGAAAAAAACTACCTAATTAATTATGTGATCTTACAAAATCAAGGATGGTAAATTTATTTTAAGAATGATTAAAATAGTATTAAATCTCATTCACCCATTTAAAAATCAAATTCTCTAGTTATAACCAATACTTGTTTTAATAAAAAACATGCCTTTTTAATTAAATAATACCACTAGGTTTCTATCAAAACTCTATTAATCCATATTCATTGTTTGAAATCAAATCAAATCAAATTCCATAAATTTCACTATTCATTTTCATAAATAAGTTGAAAATATTAATTATATTCGTTTCCAATAAATTTGTAATTAAAATTATAAGATTTTAAACAACTAATTTCCATAAACACACCCCATGTAAAATAAATTAGTGGGTTTTCCCCATTTTCATGCCAATACCTTTAAAATCTCTATATTCACTAGAATTGGGTTTCATCAAATAAATTTAATGAATGTTTTAGAAATTGAATTTAAATCAATAGTTGAAATAAAACAAGATGTTAAATGTAAATAAATTTGGTGAAACTAGACAGAATCACTAAAATGGTTCCCAAAGCTCAACACTCACAACAGAACTCGTCAATGATAACAAAGGGGAAGAAGACCTAGAATCTCAACTTAGAAGAGAGATCAAATATTATGGAGAATATATTCATCAATTTAAATATTATTGATTGAAATACAAAAATGATAAGAATGGGATAAATATGAAGAGTGAGTGGAATGCTTACCCAAGAATCGAAACAGTAAGCGCCAAGATAATAAAACTCCAAATGAAGGAAACATGAAGAATTAGAGGGCTTCATGATTTACAAGATAAGGATTTGGTATGAGAGAAATGAAATTGTAGAGGAGGGGAAAAAGATCTCATATGTGATTAATATTTGAAAAAATACTGTCAGTGTATTACATGATGTGTAATCAACCTATATGTGGGGAAATAGTCATGTTTCATAACCGCAGAAAAACACATCACATTAAATAAAAAAATGATCATTAAACGACTAAGGATATGTATCAGCTCCACACATCAAGTAACCTTTCAGGGTGTAAATCATTTCATGACATGAACCTTCTCATAGTATGCATATGTCAACCATTACACTGTGTGTAACCTAGTTACAAGGTGTGTAACCCTTCAACAGCCTGCAGAAAAGAAGGGTTAGAGCCGAGAGTCCATCAAATCACTTACATCACCATTATAGGTATCTTCCCAATCCATTCAACCCTAATTAATTTTTAAATGTAAAAACCATGATAAGGTACAAAAGTAATACATATTATATTGTAGTGGTATGTTACAAATAATATCAACATTAATAAAATAAGTGTAATGTGACATTAAAAAAATAATATTTCTGAAGAGTAAATATACTTAATGAAATAGTTGAAAAATAAATATCATCAAATATTACAGAATATTATAAAATGATATTTATGGGATTTATTAATAAGAAAATTTAACATCCCATCCCAACATGATAGGTTTTATCAGAGGATCCATAAGGGATCACGATCGCATCCCTATATGTAAGAGGTTGTCGACTAGTAACGAGTTTCCAAACATCTTCATTGGGGATAATATACCCTAATTGTCAAACCAATTCATAAATAACTAAAACTAAAAATTAATACAACAAAAAGAATAAAAAGTGGAAGAATATAAATGAAAATATTATAAAACAAGGAACATAAGATATTAAAATAAATAATCATGATTCCAAAGTGATAGAAAAACTATATGATGCATAGTTTTGATAAATAAATAACATACATTATGGAATTATCTAGAGTACATATTTGTAATGCTACCAGCTCCGTTATCCTCATCTAATCCATCTATTGTGGGTCCCATGAGTTTTTTGGTATCACTACACATAATGTATACAAACGCATGGAGTTTCACATATATGGAGTGAGTAATAAAGCCAGTAAGACACCACAAAATCATATATAACAAGTGACAAGTTACAAAATATGTATAAGATGATAATAATAAACGTTATCCAAATTTTAATCAACAATATACCAAGAATCCATCTTCTAGTTGTGACACTATTATCCCTAGATGTAAGTGCTTTAGCATCGTGCGAGGACAATAAAAGGATGTCACAGGGGATCAATATAACTCCATAAGGTTATTAATCATGATTCTATGAAGTCACATGAAATCAAGTTAGATCAGGCTCTAAGAGATCCTATCCAACATCCATCATAGGACTGGCCTTTTTCCCATTATTCCCCCAGAGTAATTGTGTTGATTCCGGCCTCTAGCCAACATTGACACCACCCTATGTTGAGGTCTATAATAACATTCATTAAAAAACACGCATAGTCCCCTTTTAAGGGAAACAATATCATGATTTTTCACCTATTCAATGAAAAAATGAGAAAAATTGATATCGAATTATAACCGACATAGTAGAGAAGAGAATAAAATAAAAAACACAGTATGTAATCATGATAATATATTAACAACATATAACAACACCTGATCAACATAAAAAATTTTGACTAGATAAACTAGAAATACATTTGGAATGAATCATTTTTTATGTGTCTCAACAGAAACACAAAAACACACAAGCCTTAGAAATATGTATTAATAATGGTTAATAAGTTATTACTCAAAAATATGAACCCTAGGAAACATGAGTATATATTGTACTCAAAATGTATGTAACTTATTATATCAATATTTTCAATGTTTATATCAATATTCAATAATGTCATTGTCTATTTATCCCCATTTTCACACCAACCTAAACAAACTTACACTATAAGTACTCCAAAAATTAATTCCATCTAAATTAAAATGGTTTATGGAGAAAAACATGGTGAATAAAAATCTAAGGAGTAGAATAAAACAAATTACTAAATGTTACAACTATTTTAAAAAATATAATTTTCTTAAAAATACTACTTGATTATAAATTGAAATCAATGAAATCTTGACCTAGTGTTGTGTCAGCATGGGTGACCACCATAGATGTTTCCCATGGTGTGTGTCAGTGAGGAAAAATCACACATAAGGAGTATGTGTTGGCACATGGTAACAATCATTTATCTAATAACTCATCATAGTCAATATAATATCTTATGGATTTTTATCATGGAAACCATGTTATTATAGGAAATCCATCAGATAATATGACTAGGTTTATGGATCATGGGGTTATTTTGTGATAAATGATATAAACCATTAGATTCATCATTTTCCATTTCTATTATTCAAGGATACGTTTTAAATAATATATGTTATGTGAAAATCAAGTAGGGTAGTTCTAATGTTCATGATGAGAACATGTGTAATGGACCACCATGTTCCCAAAGACAAGATTGTTTTATACATTTTTATCCAATTTACGTGAATTCATGGATCCTGATAAAGAACATAGTATCACATTATATATATATACTAGTTGGGTGTCATATACCTGATGTTTAATTAAATTCCCATATTTGTTATATCCATTCAAGAGAGGTAGTTATTATTTATTGGGTGATATATCTATTTTAAATAAAATTTTGATATATCTATATTGGAAATAATTAGATTAATATAATCAATATGACATATTTTTCATATATATATATATGGGACTTTGAAAAAAAAGTAGGGATGAAGAGCCTTGGTTTGTTCTTTGATGAATATTCCTTTTGTTATGGATATAAAACATTTATATTATCCCATAGACTATCTAGGAACTATCCCAATAGCTTTAGATGTTTTAAATAATTTATTCATGTTATAGAGGATTCCTCCTTGATGGATACTAATGAGACCTCCAATCAAAGAGGGATATGATTATTTCTCTAGGGATAATTTCCACATTCCATTATTAGCCATGAATTATGGTTCTATATATCAGGCTTTAAAAAATTCCTCTATAGAATAGGATGTATTCCCATTATATATAGATGCTCCTACACATTCCCCTATACATGTGTTAGAAGATTCAAGGTCTGTGGTCGAATAATACAATGATTTCCAACTCCAGCACCTAAAATCTTTTTAGGGAACTAGAGTGTCACATAAAAAAATGGGATGGATAAATATAATAAATGTTGTGTTTCAGAACATTTAGAAACTTGATGAATTGAAATCATACTGGTAGAATTCATGATATAAAGACTAATTAGAAGGTGGTGTGGTTTCATGGGGAAAGCTACCAGACATGATAGTCTCACCCATGAGGCCTTTATGAACCTCTTTTTTGGAGTTTTTTCATGATATGGTGATTCTATAAATGAGAATATAGTAAATTGAGGGGAATTTTTTCTGTGATTGTATTTTAATATTCTTCTCAAATCACGATGTTATAATCCCCCTCTCTTGGAAACAAATGATGCAGAAAAGTATGTGGTGTTTGATATTACTCTTTTAAAAGATATATAATTAATGGTTATGAAATTAATCCTGAATAATTTCATAGTGGTTCTATGTAAGAGCTTTACTATTGATAAGGTTTGGTAATATAAATAACTAATTGGTATTATTTTAACTTTTAGTTCTTAGACTAGTGTTTCTATTATGGTTATGTTGAGTGACTCTTCTAGTAGAAGGAATAGGAAGACTGGGGACTTGAAATGGGGTATTTTTATGAAAATAGAGAAGAGGTTGGAGTCATCAATTTCTTTTGGTGGATAAATATAATAAATAAACTATAGAAATATTGGATATTCTCATAGGATAAGAATATCACCTCTAAAATAGTTCTATAAATTTTAAATGATGGGAAATATTTGCCAATTTTTCAATATGGATTTGAGGGAATGATTTCATAACAGATTGAGAAGATGCATTTTGGGAACTAAGGATCTGGTCGGTGGCCTCATCAAAAGGCTCAGAAAAAGGCGACTCAAGTTGTTCATAATCATTGTGGAATGGTTCAAAGTGATGAGGTAGGAATAGTATATGTAGTAAATTCGACTCAAAAAGAAAGTGGTGAGTGATTATCAATTTTTCTATGTATGGTATTGATCACTTTTATGATGACTAGCACTTTGTTTCTTATTAGTGATTCCCATCCCATTATATATAGAGAATGTTTTTCAATATATGACATACTGTTCAAGTATGTTTAGATGTCTCTTTCTATTTATACAGTAAGGTGAAAAAATATGGACTATATTCAATAATTCTTAGAGATCGATATATTAACTTCCAACAATTGAAATCTTTGGCACATATTGATGGTAGAGATGATAAGAATCAATGTGATTAATTTAATGGACTAGTTTACCAACTTTCAAGAGAAAATTTATTGATAAAGGATATGTGTATAAATTAAATTTCCAACATGATATATGTTTATGATGAGTAGTGAGTGTGAGTTGGTAGAATGTAGCATGGTTCCAAACATGAGCCACCGTGTAAAAATTAAGATGTATATTGATGAAGGTTCTGTTTAATCCCACATGTCCTTTCCTACAGTTTTTGTTCTCTATCAAGATGTACTTTTGACAAATTTTATTTTAATTCCTCCTATTTGATGTGTAGGGATTGAGTTAGAAATTATTCTTGGTGAAAAAACTATTTTTAAAATTTCTTATCATATGGGTCAAACGTCAATGTAAGGGATAAATTCATAGATCAAGTTACAGGACTAAAAATGATTTTCTAGCTGGATTACATCACCCATGGTCGAACCTATTTTGTTCATAATGAATAAAGATGGAAGCATTATAATATAAGTAGACTATCAGAAGATAAACTATAAGATAGAAAAATTTGAAAATCATTTCACATGATTTTTTATTACATTTAACAATTTTGGGGATCCCTATGGTTCTCCAAGATTGATCTCTAATAATATTATCATATGTTTCTAGATAGAGAGTAATAAATCCAAAAGTGATAGTATAGGTGATGGTATGGGATGTATGATTACATGGTTAGACAATTTGGACTAATGAATGCATGTGAAATGTTCCGGGATCTCATGAATAAGGATTTACACCCACATCATAACTTGATTCCATGGTGTTTATTGATGATATCCTAAATAGATCAATGACATGATATTAGTATTCCATATACCTTAATATAGTATAAGGTAATCATTGAGTAAATTATCTTTATTCTATGATGCAGATGTGTCACTTTTTTATTCAAGAGTTGATATTTGTGGGAAAAGTAGTGTCAAATACCAGTATATCAGTATACCAAGAAAAAATTGAGTTAATGATATCCTTGATGCTTCTTTGGAAAATTTTTGTCTTATGATTCATTCTAGGTTTATCAGGAAACTCTCAATGATTTATCATGTACCACTCCTATCTTTTAGAACCCATAACAATTCGAGAAAAAAAAGGTTGATTATTTAGTGGTTGAACTAGTATGATGTAGGGTTCATGTATTTATGAAGAGGATGACTACTAAACCTATGTTGATTATTATTAATATTAGTATTATATATTATATATGATTTTATGAATAAATATTTATTGGGGGATGTTTTCATACAAATTAAATAGGTAGTCGATTACATGTCACATTAGATTTGACCATATTGGTAGATCTATCCTACCAATGACATGTAGTTGGAAACTATGTTCCATGAATTAAAGTGTTTGGGATGCTATCTATTAAATAATATGTTTTTTGTATTTCCAAACCAATATGAACTATTTTATATAGTTACATAAAAAGAGATAAACACGAGGTAGAGGAACTTGGTAGATTACATATAGACATTATAATATGTGAAAACCTATGTAGATGGAAAATATACCATCATTGGATATTCTCTAATTCATAAAACAGATATTGTTTAGGATCTTGGTCAATGGAGTTATGAGGAACAATAGATCCAATTTAACTTATTTTCAAATTGGAAGATTGAATCTTCTATGAATTATGGATCGATTACATGTAATCCATTAGTGATCACATCTTCCTTGGGATACCAGGTGTAGACTAGAGATGATTCCAGCACAGAGTGTGATACGATACATGAACATCATGTAATTGGTGTCTTAATGATATTGTAGTCTATTGGGGGAGATGATGTGATCATATTTTATAGGATTATTTTAGTCACATGATTAATTAGGGATGATATAATAAGAGCAACCATACCTCTATGGGTGAGTCTCATTAGAGATAAAAAAGATGAACCATGATCAGAGGTGAAAATTCCTGTGGCACAGAATAAAGAGATACTATTTCAGATTATTTTGTCTAAGATGTACTACATAGAGGATAAAGGCCTTGCAAATGAATCCTAGTAGTTTTCTCCACTCAATTAAAATTTAAATTTATACATTACTGTTACTCATGATGAATATTTCTATAGTGTTACCCAATTCCCCAAGGTGTCAAGACACTGATTGGTCAATTTTGGAGGAATTACAAAATTCTCCACATTTCATAATAGCCTATGATACTCACGTAATATAAGACTTGGAATACTGTTTTCTAAGATATTATATACTTTTTATTTCCCCTTTTAAAATTATTTATAAAATAAAAACACGTTTTCCATTGTTTTGGTTTTTATTTCCTAAATACATATAAAATATGTTGAGTTTGAAAAAATTTTACCATCTATCGGTATAATGAAAGTGAGACAATATGATTTGTATACTGGAGAATAATCACTTGGATAATATTATGGATTTTGGAGGTGATAGAGATAATAAGAAAAGAATGTTTGAGTTTACATAAACCAAAAATTATTAGGATTTTATTTCAGCTATTCCTTATGATGCACTCTATAGTAGGCCATCAAATTGAATTATTTTTTACGTGAGGCTGGTGAGGAAATAGTTTTGGGGAAATTTATGGTATAATTAATATCTTATTTGGTATAGAATATTTAAAATTCATTGAATAATGATTAGGGTTAGAAAACATATTCAGCCAACCAGGGAGGACACATTTGGAGTTTAGTGTAGGGGATGAGTTTTTCTAATAGTGAATCCTTATTTTGGACAACATCAATTGAGAATTAAAGATAAGATAACACTATATAATGGTGGATACATCGAGATCGCAAAGTATATTGTAATATCAGTATTCATACTTGATATTCCCTCTTACAACTGACGTATTCACATTGTGTCTCATGTGTCTCAAATATATAGGCACATGATTGATCCTACATATATCATTGATATGGGGTATATTGAGATATATCCAGACAAATCAAATGAGGTATGCCAGATGGGGACTATTGAGAAAAGTGAGATGGTATTTTTGGAGTGATAGCAGAAACTTTCTAGATCCTAGGTCCGCATGGAATCATCAGGGAGGGGAATTTGTAGTGACAATTATATGTGAATGAGAAATGTACCAATTTTTTGAGCTTTACATAAGAGATACTTCATGTAGATGATATGGATTTAGAGGATGAGAATTGTGAAACCCTAAATTTGCGTAGTTATTTTTGGCTAATAAATGACTTTAATTGGGTGATGTTTTTGAACCATGTGATGGTTGAATATTTTTGTTGGTTAGTAAATGACGTTTCCTGTAGCTTAAAAACAAATATTAATGGGTTTTCCTCAAAATTACAAAATCCTTTATTTGATAATTTTTTTCTATCTGGTATGCCTAATTCCAAATTATGATAGACAAAATAGATTGGCCATTTTATGGACAATAAGGGGTTATTAACGATGGATGTGAAATTAAATGGCCAAAGAGACCATAATTTGGCAATTTTAGAGGGAGTTTTGAGGGTAAAATGTTTTCATTCTCCAGAAAAATCCATAGGCTACACCATATTTATCAATTGTTTCATGGAAACCATAACCAAGGGGAATCATTGGTGTTGGGAATGATGACAGTTGAACTTCATTGTAATAGATGAAATTATCTACTTCTTCCTAATATATCAATAAATAATATGTGTTTCGAAATTAAAACATGTTCCATCCTAATGTGGGGTTACTTAATAACATTTTTTACTCATTTTCCATTAATTAATTCACTCTATTTTTTCCCATTAGATGATTGGTAACATTGCAATGTTTTTTATGAGAGGTAATATTTATTGTTATGATATTTATTGGAGCCTTATTTTAAACTATATTTAGATCGATTATTTTATATTGATCTTTTTATGAACACTGTTCTTCCTCTTTTATGGGTGCATTTTTATGTTTATTCGGTACAAAACATGGTGGGTTCTTATTGTTCTAGATAAACACATATTCTCATTATTAAGATTATTCCAAAATTCGGCTATATGGTTATGGTTATGTAATAGAATTTGATTGTTTGGGGGATTAATATATTCTAATGGAAAAAGATATTTATCGAGAAAAATATGAGTTCATAGATGCATTAATGATGAAAAACGTAGGGAATCCATCCTAAGAATGTCATCAAATTATAGTTTGGTCCATTCTATTTAAAAGAAATCATATTATACCATTATAGGTCATTTTTGTAATTTTTTTTAATTTTTTAATACTTTGATTTTTCTTCCTTATTCCATTCTCCAAAAATCATATATGATTATGTGAAACTAGGTTTAAGAGTTTTTGGAAAGTGAGATTTTTTTCGATTGGAGTGGGAACATGGCTCGAGAGATGAAAGACATGAAAATCATTGATATTGGCATTGAAAAGATTTATGTAGGTTTCACCTTACATTTTGAGTCCATTTTATAAACATGTTTCCTAGGATTCATATATAAAAGGCATAAATTGTTCTCCATTTATGATAACGATTGCTTTTGGAAGTGTTTATATCCCATGCGACCTTTATTTTAATCCGGATTATTTTGTATTACTAGAATTTATATTTTTACATGATTTATGTTGACTAGATGTTGTTATATTTTATAACTACGTTCTTATGATGATATTATATTATTTTATTTCTTCCACTCCCCAATTATATATATTACTGTTCATTTAGATGTATTTTTTTGGTACTCAGAATAGGTAAACCATTGTGAAATTTTATTTCCTCTGAAGGGATGTGCACATGGCATGTAATTATAGGGAAAATGGATATAGAAATTATACATGGTATTGATAACTTTATTTGAGGAAATGGAATTTACGAAATGATGGCATGGATGTATAAAATCATCCATAGACGGGGTGCAATGAATTGGAAGTTTGAAATGTGATAGGGATGTGATACGATGGCTAGAAAACTATTCCGACTATATTACTTATGGCATATAACTAAAATGATTATAATCTATATAGATATGTCTAGATCACTAGGGAAATATTTTAATTATCCTTCCAATATTGTTCAAAAGATGGTTTGAATGGAGCTCATGGTGTCCCAGTTATCACAAAGGTGGTTTAGATATAGTTTTTTATGCTTTCTAATAAATGTTTTCTTATAATTAAATAACCTTTTATACCTATGCGTGATTCAATATTGGTGTCCTTCTATGTTTATTACTCAAACATTGCATGGAAATGGCCATGTGTGTGAAGAATTCATTAATAGGGTTCAAATAAATAAAAATGGTCCCATGGTAGATGGTTGTGTTGGGGGGCACGGAACTAGTAGTGTTACCATGGAAGTTTTCACCAAATTCTATAATAATATTTATTTATTTTCTCATAATCTACATCATCTAATTTGGATTTTCACTATGGGAGCCTGGTTATTTATATATATCACTTGTCTTCCATTAGTTTTTACATTTCAATATATAGTTTTCCACACACTATTATGATTATAATATTTATTTTTATGTCGTTTTTGTATGGGTATGTTATTGAGGGAATAATGTCCCCTCTGATAGTGCTCACACCCTGACTCGTTGTGAAAATCCTCTTGCATATAGAGAGGAATACATGAGTTCTTTCTTCTTTCTAGGCCAGATACATATGTTCGGGATTGAGAATTATAAACATAGTAATCATAAATTAATTATTTTAGTTTATAATTATATATATTTTATTTAAAAATTGTTTCTAAAATTTATATTACATATATAACAGTTGGTATGAGAAGAATATATATTTTCACTATTCACTTAAAAATCTTTTATTTTAGAAAAATCCAAAAAAAACTATTTAAATTTATATATTTCAGATTAAAAACTATTTTTTCAATTAAATTTATATTATAAAATTCTGTAAATTTTTATTTTAAATGAATACATGAAATTTTTAGCCAATTATTTTCATTGAAAAAGTTTTATTTCAATATTAAATTATGTTTATCATTTTTAATATAAAGGTACCAATATGTAATTTACCATTTTCATAGATTTTTTATCATATTTTTATTATTAATAGTAGTAAAATATATTTTGGAATGATTAAATTGAGTATTTTTTGGTATGAAATGTAAAATCACATATAATATATTTAAAACGTTCTAAAATATCTCGACATTTCATTCTACCACCTTAAATTAATTCAATCTTCACAATCATTATATTTTCTCATAGAATATATCATGTGATGATGTTTATAATTGAATCATATATATATATATATATATTCCAATATGATAACAACAAAACAATCTTATTCTACATCAACATACTTTTGTTTCCATATTAAACATTGATTATCTATACCATAATCATATATTATCCAATGCATACAATTATAATTAATACCTAACTCATAGACACAAAAAAGTGTGAAATAACATATTATTCCCTAAAATAATACTATATTTCATCATCACATGGTATTATCCCCATGTTCATAAGATCATACACCATAAAATTTATTCATTAATCCTAAAAATTCAATTAATATTAGAAAATGATATAATGAATTATCATTAATCATATTAGTATCTATACAATATAACATATATTTAAAAAATCAACTGAACCCATTATTTTATATACATCCAACACATACTAAAACTATAAATTAGCCATCCCTCAAATATGTGTTCAGTAATAGTTATCTAAAAAAATATAACCTTTATAAAAAATTATTTCTCACAGTAATTGATACTATTTAATATATTTTTTCAAACCATTATTTCAAAAATAATAAAGAAAGAACGTTTTATATTTACCATTTTCTTCAATAAAATTTCAAATATAGAAAAATTTCATTGATAAATGTATCTTTAGTAATTAAAAAGGAATCTAGATTTAATTTTTATTATTATATTAACAACATTTCCATAGGTAAGACAAGAAAAATCACATTCCCATAATAATTGTAATATAAAAAGATTATTATATTTTAGTATACTTCCTAATATTGTTGTAATGAATTGGGGTTTTGAAAGATGCACCATTACCAATTTTATTTTCATTATCCCATTTAATAAAATAAAATAATAAACTAATTCATAAAATAATTTAAAAAATGTGATATAGAAAAATTCAATACAAATAATTATTCAACAATGAGTCATTTTTCAGTAAAATAATACACTCATTTTCAACAAAATTTCTTTAAGGTGTGTTCTCTCACACTTCTTAACATAATCCCATAATGTAATTAATAAATATATTCTTCAAAAATGTTAATAAATATAATGTGGTCGACTAAAACATATCCTCAATGAGTTTAATACTTATAGTAAAGTTAATCCTCATTTTTATTCACTAGGTGTGGATAAATTTAATACCTGATACACATTTTTCTATGTTTTTTCCACTAGGTTAATGTGGGATTGATCCCACATCCACATGTAGTATTCAAATATGTATGTAATTTCCTAGCAAACCACATAATATCTAATTTAGAAATACATTATGATATTATCCTATATATAAAATTATCATTTAGAGTTACAAGTATGGGTTTTCGTATGGTTAAATTATCATACTCACTATATTATTAAACACCACCTCAATAAATATAAGGGTCGTCTATATATTTGGTATTATGATAAAAAAAACTTTTCAAACTATTTATAGTTCATGCACATAAACTATCCTCAAAAGATAGTAATTTAATCTGCAATGTTATTTAAAACATACTCTAATACACAATATGATTTAAAAGAACTAATTTTTATTTGTATTTTCATTACTTCATAAAATAATTTATTAAATACATTACAAAGACATTTTTATTTTTTAGTATTATTTAATGAATATAAAACATTAACTAAAAAACAACATTTCCTTTTGGAATAGAATGAATTCTCCTATTACATAAAAACTGATTAATCTATAATAAATTTCCATCATCTACCAAATATTTATCCCCTAATATACACTTATTGACACATATTACATATACATTTCTTCATACACTGGGTAAATGGATTCATAATAAATGTTTAACCTCATATTCTCAATATGGGTAAGCACAAATGACAATAATAAAATGCCAATAGTTAACATAAGATGACTATAGTCGTTGACTAATAAAAAAAATTAAATCGCAACAAATAATTTAGCATTAATCATGAAATATGATTTTGTGTGACATAATACATTAATCAAAAGTGTGTTGAAACATGATCTAATAAAAATGATCCATAATATCATAATACATTCCTGAAAAGTAGAATAAAACATATGGAAGATATTTCATAATATAAATAAAAATTATTATTTGGATATATAAATTTTATCACGAACCACGATAAGATACCATCCAAGCCCACATCTGACACATTCTGAGACGTGGCCTAAATCGTGTTCCCAATCCCCATAGGCTGGAGACTAGTACCGAGAATCAATATAATCACACTAAGAATTATTTTTTATAAATAAAACACAATGAAATAAATAAATAAAACATGAATAAGAACCAATAATAAATAAATCTAAATAAATGAACCAACAGATCTAATAAAAACAAATATCGAACAAAATAATAAAAAACTGAATCCCAACTATGACACATGATCTTCATGTGAACGTTTGGTCATCTCCATCCACTAGAACAAACTTCTCCAATAATGAGTACTCAATCATGTAACGTAAACCTACAAAAATTGCTCATTTACAAAGACACATTATGGTACAAGTAGGGTGTGATAATATTCCAACTCAGTAGGTAATCACCACAAAATCCATGCATTTCCTTTCATGAAGTAGTCTACAACTAGTACATTGGAATTCATATATAAATATAGTTTTTTTAGCATTTTCAAAAACATGTACAAACATAGAATCTTTAAAACAATGAACATCACATAACCATTTTAATATTATATTACCATTTATAACAAAAACCCATACCATGATAAAAACAAAGAAACACCATGTCATGCTAAAAAATTAATGAGTTGTATAAAAAGGGAAACAATTGAAGCTGAATATTAACAATAACATACCAATTGTATGCTATTGGAATTTCCTAAAGATCCCATTATTGATCCCTGGATGAACTCAGGTCAGACTCACCTGCTGGGATATGGTGCGTCTCCATAGTCAACAAATCACTGGCCATTATAACTACCATCCAAGTAGAATAATCCCACATGGCCTCTAAGATCTCCATTGTTACCAAACTGTCTAATCAGGTTTGATAAATAACCATCACTAAACCCCCTAAAAGACATATTGGAAAACCATGGTTATAGTATATGGTGAATGGAGGGGGCCCTTGCATGTGTGGCTCATCTTACCTACCGCTACCACACTTGTCTACCCACACACTAACAAAACACATCTGATAACCCATATCAGGTAATCCCCCATAGGCGTACCCATTTGCAAAAATCTTTTCTTAAGTTCCAACTATTCTGTAAAATCACAATATCATTCATGTTTTATCTCCAAATCCTATTTAATTCCAACTATTCCTTGAACATTATCAATTCTAAAAAAATTTCTAAACAATTCAAAAAAAAATGAAATACCTATTTTTGCACAATACTAAATGGGCCTTTACACCAACCATTTTACAAAACATATGTCAAGATTAAAAATGGACTCAACCAACATTTAGAAAAGAAAATATGAAACTGCAATTGATGGGAAAAGCCCTATTTTATAGTTTATACACACAGCCAAAACTATTTGGGAATTAATTTCAAACCACTTTCACATTTTATGAAATTTATTTTAAAATACTACAAGAATATCACTTGTTAAAATAAAATGATTCTATGGGAATATCCACTTTTAAATTTAAAGTTCAATTTTAAAACCATTTTTATAAAATTATTAAAAATAATTTCTAAATTCAATGACCAATTGTTAAACCACAACACATAATCTCTCTTTTGATAAACCATGTTTATTTTAGAAATATCACTTTCAACACATGTAGACATGATGTCACTCTAATGAAATATTTTCAAAGCAACGTCTCTTGCTTTTAATAAATTGAAACTACCACACATATGTGTTATTCAATAAAATACACAAATTGACACAAAAATTTCCATATTCACAAACCAATAATGATATTAAAATATTACCAAGGAAAGTCAACACACAATGTAGAAAAAGTAACATTAAAAGTAAAATTTAAAATATAATAAACACTTTGTGTTAATAACTATATAATTTGTTTTAGGAAACTTCTTTAAAACAAATTCAAATATTTATTAAAACACATGAATACCATACAATGAAAAAATAATAATTTCATAAGCATAAGAAACAAATATATATATTATTTAAACATATGAAAGCAACAAATGGAATTATTGAGAAAGGAAATGGATGAAAAAACATACCTCAGTTGAGTGAAAATGTGAAGAAACATCATGGGATGACAGAATAGGCCCCATGAAAAATCCTGAAAACCCTATATCCAGATAAAAACAACCCAACTAATCATCCTTAATCTCTAGGGTTTCTCCAAACGAGAACCCACCAATGTAAACACCATGATATCAAGAGAGGAGAAGATAAAGAAGATAAAAATGGCCAAAACACTAAATAAAAAACCTTAGAAACATGGTGATGCATCCATCTAAGGAATAGAAACAAAGGGATAAGGCTTAAATATCCCTTCGTGTTCTAAAATTGAGAAATATGGAGGAAATTTTGTAATGGAAAAAAAGTGGTGAGGTCATGTTTTGAATTTCATGATTTTCAAATTCAAGGAAGCTCAATTGGTTGGGACACAGAGTTTGACTAACCATGTTCCATCCATGTGCCCTATAATGGAGAAGAGGGTCACCCCAAAAAGGTTGGATGCACAGTTCCCAAACGACTCCCCAATTATGAAAACACCAGTGTATTTTTTCAGAACAGATCCACATGATTTCATCATGGTTTTCTAAACATTGGGCAAGGTATGTGCTATAGCCTAGACCTTAAAACCTAACGATGCATAATTTCCTATTGGAAGCCACATGTTTTACCTTACCCGTGCTCTAACCATGCACACTATGATTTCTAGAACAAAAAATATATTTCTCAAAAAACTAAAAAACACAAACGAGGCTTTGACCTGATCATTAACCTAAAAATCCACGATCAGGAAAAGAATAAAATAAATAAATTCCAAATTTCAATGTGTGACACCTTTATTAGAAAAACCATTAGTTCCAATAAATGTTAGATAATCAAAAAACTACACATTAATGCATTACTTAGTGAGATATAACATTTAATCTAATGTATAATATCAAGAAATTGGTCCCCCACAACTAGATATTTAACCTAAAAAATGGTTAAAACCATCGGTACAACCCACAAAATCTTGGGTATATGTTATTACAATTGTTTCAAGGGACCATAGGAAGCCGAGTTTTTTGTATAGCCGTGATCTATAACTATTATATAAATAAATCTAATATTAATTTGGAAACCAAGTTTATATGTGAATTCTATCGTATCATTGACCATATACCTATGGTTTTACAACCATAGGTGTAGGTTTTAAAAAAAGTGGTCACAAGTTTCGATCCCTAGACTACCTCTATACAATTCCAGTGCCAAAACACTACACCATATTTGGTTATTGATATATAATATATATTTACTTATATATATATATCTAAACTATGGCTATAGGTGGAAAAATCTGTCTATAGGTCTTCTAGCTATTTTTTTTTCACGTGGGAATTTTTACATTCCCTCTATAATCAAGGAAATATATACCCATAGGATTCAAAAAATGTTGGTATAACTGCTGAAAAAATACTATTACCATGGTTTGAAAAAACATTGGGTATGGGACATGAAAAAAATTTATTCCCAAAGTTTCTGTGAAACCGTTGTTAAAAGAATAGAAAAAATTTATACCCACTGTTCTACAAAAAATTATGGGTATAGGTGACCTATACCCATGGTTTTCCAGAACCATAGGTATATGTTCCCATACTAACCCCCTACCTAATTTTTTTTGAAAAATGTGGGTATTGAGAAATGTTCTAGTAGTGACCAATTAACATGTCATCTTATTACATGTACTAGAAAAAAATCTTCTACGACATCATAAAAAACCATAGAAATAAAAGGCGTTTCAAAAATATCCAATTGGCATTATTTTACTCTTTTAGAAAAAATAATCACCAGAAAAAAATGTGTTTCATTAAAATTTCATATAAAACCAATGAAAATAAAATGGACTTCAATTGCATTCACATATTTTAATATATAATAATTCCATATATAATCATAACATAAAAAACCCATGGAAATTAAATCTGTATCAAATTAAATAATTAAACTTCCAAGGTAAATACAATTCAATTAAATAATGGTTAAGATGTAATTTATCCCATGTAGAAAAATTTAATATGTTTATATTAACAATTTCCCCAAATCAAGCATTTTATGGAATTATGTGAACACCCTTTCATTAAATGAATAAAAATTTGGGTACTCAAAAATGAATGTAATTAAGTAAAAATATAGGATAATACAATGTCGATGAGTAATAAATATAGAGGTAGTGATGGATTATTCATTAAAAAGTTTAAAAAATAACATTGTCTATCCTATAAATGAATTTTAATGGCTACATTATAATAATATCAATGATAAAGTACAATGTATGGAATCTGATGTGAATTTAAATGAAAAACATTTTTTAGAAGCATTATGAAAAGTAGGTGGGGAAATAAAAAACATACGTGGTCTTTTTTAATGAAATTGATTATAGAAATAATTTTCTAAATATAGGACAATAAGTTTTTATTTTAGAAAGACAATAATGATTAGAAATAAAATATCATGGAAAATGAAAATGATGGATGGAAGAGATGTTCTCATGAAAAAAACATTAAGTTGATATTTTTTACACATGGATGAAAACGACCAATATTGAAAATGATTAAAATATATTTAAAACATATTTAAAAAATATAAACTAGAATATTATTAAATTAACCAATGCTAAGGAATTTATATATAAATATTCAAATGAATCCAATGATTTAGGAGATGATAAAATATAGGATACCAACTGAAAAGAAGATATGAGGCTGCTTTATCTTACTAGAAAAATTTGACGTAATGAATGATTCTAGGGGTAATAAAATATCAAGGGAACATATAAAAACTCAAAATATAAAAATTATATAATGGGGGGATTTATAAAGAATAAAATTTCTCATGGTTTATTATCTTTAGAAAATAATCTATATTGAATAGTATTTGCAATGAAACCCTTACTACTTGAGTAAACCATTGTTCAAAATAAAAATAAAGTAGGTTATATTAAAAAATAATATAAAGTTAAATAATTATCATGATATGGACATTAAAACCACCCAAATATGGTATCACATATTCTTTATATAGTAATAACACCTTATTAATGTTATAATGTAGAAAATTAAGAAATATCTCTATAGAAAATAAATTTGAGACATGGAACCCCTTATAAATTTTAATAATATTGAATCAAAATAAATACAAGATTGGAAATAATATGGTTATATAAATCCAATAAATATAAATTAAAAAAAATTCCATAATTTTTTCTTGTTTATTATATACACCACAAAAAAACAAATTGTTATATAACATTAAAAAAAACTCAATGATGAGAAGTTGATAGAAAAAAGAAATAACATATTTCCATTAATTTTTGAAGAAAATATATAATACTTAAAATAAGTAGTTAAATTTATATTTTAATCAATTTCATTATTCATATATTTTAACTTTTATATCAATCATTTATAATTATTTATTATATGTATATTTGCAATTTACTTCTTATTTTATCTATCAGGTGTTAATATCTTTATTAGATTTCACATGTTTTAAAATGTTGATATATTCAAAAATGATTTTATAAAATGATATGAATTAATAAAAAATTTAAGATGATATGCTAGATATCATTTATGGATTTATAAATCAATTATATAATTCTATATGTTTTTAGTTATGATGCGTGAAAAGGGAATTTCATTGGGATTATTTCGATGTATTTAGATAATGAAGATGATATACAAATAATAAGTTAAACATATAACATAAACATAATTGTAATATAATAAAATTTTATTATTTTATTATTTTATAATAATAAAATTATTTATGATCCTATAGTCATAGTAATAGTGTTTTATAACATTTTTATTATAGGTGGTTAAACCGACCAAAACATGAAACAAATTAATCTCGATGGTTGAATATGGTTAAAGGGGTGATTATTTTGATATAATATCCATGTAATATAAGAATAACGATATTTTTTCATTTTTGTTTATAATGGTGAACTATATTTGAGTTAATTTGGATGAATATATTAATATTAGAGGAAAAATAAAAAAATGATTCTTCATGGTGGTGATTGTACACACACAAGACTGATCACAATTCATTTTTTTATAAGTGGATGTAAATGAATTATATGATGATATTCATAAGTTAATAATTATTCTATATATAAAATCCAATATGATAACTACAAAACTATCTTATAAAACCTCAATACATGTTTTTTTCATATTAAAAATTGATTATCTATACCATAATCATATATTCTCCAAAAAATACCATTCTAATAAATAAATTATCCTAAAAGACACAAAAAGTGTGAAACCACATATAATTACAAAAAATAACACTACATTTCATCATCACATGGTTTTATAGAAAGTTTATAAAATCACACACTATAAAATCTATACCATAATCCAAAAATGAAACTAATATTTGAAAAAGATAACATGAATAATAATTAATCAAATTAATATCAATACAATTAAACATTAATTTTAAAAATCTTCCAAACCCAATATTTTTATACATAAAAAAGATACTAAGCATAAAAAATATCCATCACTCAAACAAGTGATCTATTACAGTTATCTTAAAAAATATAACCTTTATTAATAATTATTTCTATTGGTAATTGATACTTTATAATATATGTTTTATAACCATTAATTCAAAAATAATAAAGAAATAATGTTTTATATTTCACATAATCCTCAATAAAATTTCGAATATAGAAAAATTTATTTGATAAATGTAACGTTATTAATTAAAAATGTATCTAGATTTAATTTTTAATTATGATGTTAATTTCATTTCCATATTTAAGACTATAAAACTAACTTTTTATTCATAATTATAATATACTAACATTAATATATTTAATTATGCTCCCTTATATTTTTTTAATGAATTGGGGTTTCAAGATATGCACCATTACCATATTTATTTTCATGCTCCCTTTTTAACAAAACAAAAAAATAATAATGCTTATAATAATTTCAAAAAGTTTAATATGAATAATTAAATACAAATAATTATTCATCAATGAGTCATTTTTAGTCAAATAATACATTCACCTTCAATAACATTTATTTTTGGTGTGTTCTCTCACACTTCATAACATAATCCCATAATGTAATTCATAAATATATTCTTTATAAACGTTCAGAATTATAATGTGATCTTCTAAAACATATCCTCAATGTGTGTAAAAATTGTGGTAAAGTAAACCAAAATATTTATTCACAAGGTGATTATTGATTTAATACATGATACTACTTTTTCTAGGTTTTTTCCACTAGGTTAATATGGGATGTATCCCACATCCACATATAGTATTCAAACATGTATGCAATTTTCATGATAACCACATAATATCTAATATATAAAAACATTATTATGTTATCGTATACATGAAATTATCATCTTGAGTTACTTGTATGGGTTTTATTAAGGTTAACTTATCATAATCACTATAATATTAAACATAACCTCAATAAACAATAGGTTCTTCTATACATTTGATATTATGATCAAACACAACTTTTCAAACTCTTAAAAGTCCATGCACATAAACTATCCTAAAAAGAAAATAGTCTAATCAATAATGTAATTTATAACATACTCTAATAAGAATTTTTTTTTTAAAGACATATTTTTTTTGGTAAGATCATTACATCAAAAAATAATTTATTACATACATTGCAAAGAAATTTTTAATTTTTTGTTTTTGTGAATGAATATAAAACATTTACTTAAAAACCGTATTTCCTTTAGTAATCGTATGAATTATCCAATTAGATAAAATATGAATAATCCATAATAAATCACCATCATCTACCAAATATTTATATCCTAATATACCCTTCTTGACACATCTTACATTTACTTTTCTTCACAAACTGGGTAAATGGATACATAATAATGGTTTATCCTCAGATTCTCAATAAGGGTAAGCACAAATGACAATAATAAAATATCATTAGTTAACATAAGATGACCATACTGTTATACACATATGAAAAATTCAATCGCAACAAATAATTTATCATTAATCACGAAATATGAGTTTGTGTGACAAAATACATTAATCAAAAGTGTGTTGAAACATGATCTAATAAACACGATACCTAATATAATAATACAGTCAATAAAAGAAAAATAAAACATACAAAACATAATTCATAATTTTATTAGAAATTATTATTGGGAAATATACCTTATATCATGAACCGGAGTATGATATCATCCAATCCAACATCTGACACATTCTGAGACATGGCCGGAATGGCGTTCCAAATCCCCACAGGCTGGAAACTAGTACCGAGAATCAATGTAATCACCCTGAGAATTATGTTTTACAAATAAAATGCTATGAAATAAATAAATAAAACATGAATAAGAACCAATAATGACTAAATCTAAATAAATGCACCAACGGATCCGATAAACCAACTACCGAACAAAAAATATAAATACAAAACTGAAACTCAACACTGAAACCTTATCTCCATGTGATCTTTTGGTCATATTTATCCACCAGAACAACCTTCTACAACAATGAGAACTCATTAATGAAATATAAACCTAAAAAATGTGCTCATTTTAATTGAAACATAATTTTACAAGTAGGGTTTGAACATATTCCAACTCAGTAGGTAATCAACACAAAATCCATGCATTTACTTTCATAATGAAGTCTATAATCAGTACAATAGAATTCATACATAATTTTTTTTTATTTTCATAAACAATTATGAACTTAACATCATTAAAATAATGAACATCACATCACCATTTTAAAATTATATAAGCATTTTAAATCCAAAAACCAAACCATGATACAAACAAAGCAACACCATATCATGCTAAAAAATAAATGAGTTGTGTAAAAAGGAAAAAAAATTGCAAATGAGTATTAACAATCACATAAAAATAGTAAGTTATTGGAACTTCATAAACATCCCATGATTGATCCCTGGATGTACTCAAGTCAGACTCACCATCTAGCATATGGTAAATCATTAAGTCAATAAATAACTGGCAATTCTAATTTCCAACCTAGTATAACAATCCCACACGGCCTCTAGGATCTCCAAGGGTACCAAACAGTCAAACCAGGTTTGATGATAAACCATCACTCAAACCTCTAAAACACAATTTTTAAATCCATGGTTATTGTATATGGTGAAAGGAGGAGTTCCTTGCATGTGTGGCTTAACATACCTTCTAACACCACACTTGTCTACACAAAAAGTAACAACACACATGCGATAACCCACATCAGGTAATCCCCCATAGGGGTACCCTTATCACAATAATCCTTTCATAAGTTCTAAGTAATCTGTAAAATCGAAATTTCATTCATGTTTTTTCTTAAAACCCTATATAATTCCAACCATTCCTTGAAGATTATCAATTCTAAAAAATTTACTAAACCATTTCATAAATCACATTAAACACATGTTTTATACACAATACTAAATTTGGATTTACACCAATCATTTTAAAAAACAAATCTTATGTTTCAAATGAAACTCAACCAACCTTCGGAAATGAAAATATAAAAATGAAACTCAGGGGAAAAGCCATATTTTCTAGTTTATACACACACAAATACTATATTGGAATTAATTTTATACCACTTTCATAGTTTATGAAATCCATTTTAAAACACTACAAGAAGATCTCTTGTTAAAACCAGATGTTTCCATGGGAATATCCCCTTTTAAATTTCACGTTCAATTATAAAACCATTTTAATAAAATTATTAAAAGTTCTTTCTAAATTAAAATATGCATTTTTAAACCACAACACATAATCTATCTTTTTAAATACCCCGTTTCTTTTAAAAATATCACTTTCAGCACATGCAGACTTCAATTCGCTCTAATGACATATTTTCAAATCAACATCTTGTTTTTAAAAAATTAAAACAACCACACGTAAGTGTTATTCCATAAATGACATTAATTCACACACATTTCCAAATTCAAAAACTAATAATGATATAAAAATGTTACCAAGTAACAACAACACTCAAAGTAGAAAATATAATTTTAAAAGTAAAATTGAAAATATAATAAACACGTTGTGTGAATAACTATATTATTTGTTTTAGAAATCCTCTTAAAAACAAATTACAATTTTTTTTAAAACACATGAAAACCATAACATGACAAAAAATAATACCATAAGAACAAGAAACACATTTATATATTATTTAAAAATATGAAATCATCAAATGGAATTTTCGTGAAATGAAATAGACATAAAAACTGACCTCAATTGAGTCAAAATGTCGAGAAACGTCCAAGGATGCTAGGATAGGCCCCATGGGGAAAATAGAAAACCATAGATCCAACGAAAAACAACACAACTCATCCACCTTAATCTCCAGGGTTCATCCAAACAAGAACCCACCAATGTAAACACTAAGAGATCAAGAGAGGAGATGACAAAGAGGATAAAAATGGTTAAAACACTAATAAAATCACCATAAAAACATGGTGTAACGGCCTTTTAGGGAAGAGAAACAAAGGGATAGGGAATATATCTACCTTTATGTGATAAAAGTGAGAAAGAGGGAGGAAATTATATATGGTGAAAAAAGTGGGAAGTCATGATTTGAATTTAATGATTTTAAAAATCAATGAAGCTCAATTTTTTGGACATAGAGTTTCACTAACCATGTTCCAGCCATGCACCCTATAATGGAGAAGAGGGTCACCCCACAATGGTTAGACACACAGTTCCCAAATGACACCCCAACCATGAAAACACCGATGTCTTGTTCCAAAACCGAACCACATGATTTCCTCAAGGTTTTCATATCTTTTTGTAGGCAATGTGCTATACCCCAGACCTTAAAACCAAAAGATAAATAGTTTCCTAGTGGAACCCACATGTTTTCCTATACCCATGCTCTAACAATGCACCCTGTGTTGTACAACCCTAGTAATTCATTTGAAAAAAAACTCAAAAAATAAAACTCGGAATTTACATAAGCATTAACTTAAGGATCCTTGATCAGGAAAAGAATAAAATCAATAAATTCCATATTTATAGGTGTGACACCTTTATTAGAAAAACCATCATTTCCCATAAATGTTATAAAATGAATAAATTACACTTGAATGCATTACTTAATGAGATATAAACTATAATCTAATTTATTATATGAAAAATTGGACCCCAAACTACTAGAAATTTAGCCTATAACAATGGTTTAAAACCATCAGTATAACCGAAAAAATAGTGGGTATCAATTATACCCATTGTTTCAAGGAACCATGGGAAAACGAGTAGTTGGTATACCCTGATCAATACATAAGGTTTAAATACCTATAATAATAATTTAGAAAACATGGGTATAGTTAATTACAACGTCTCATATAATATATAACAATGTTTTTACAAACATGGTTGTTGGTTTAAAAAAAGGTGGTCACATGTTTCGATCCCTAGACTACCTCTATACAATTCCAGTTCCAAAACACTACAACATATTTGGTTATTGATATATAATATATATTTACCTATATATATATATTTATCTAAAATATGGCTATAGGTGGAAAACTATGGCTATAGGTGTTCCCGCTATTTTTTTGTCACATGGGAATTTTTATTTTCCATTTACATTGCAGGAAATCTATACACACAGTTTTCAAAAATTATTGGCATAAATCATGAAAAAATACTATAACCATGGTTTATAAAAACATTGGTTATTAGAATTGAAAAATAACTATTCCCATAGATTCAGTTAAACTATGGTTAAAGGACTTGAAAAAAACAATTCCCACAATTCTACAAAAAACCATGTGTATAGGTGACGTATACCCACAGTATTCCAGAACCATGGGTACCGATTCTCATACAATCCATGTACCTAATGTTTTTATAAACCATGGTTATTGGGCCATTTTATATTAGTGACCAATTAACATTTGAACTCATAGAATTGACTAGAAATAAATATATTATCACTTAATTGTTTTGAATAAGTTATATCATTGAATTGTTTTGATTCTAATGGTTCCAATTAAATTATATTATAATTTTCAATGTTGTGTTAAAATACAATAGATATTTTTAATAAAATGAATCTATAAACATTTAAAGGTCCATCCATATATGGTTCTTCGTTGTTATGTATTGGTTCGCATTCCTATAAGATCTTTCATAAGGACCTCATGGTGATTGTTAGCAGATTAATAGTCTTAGATAACTCACAATGTTTTCACGAGTGCTTCTTGGATGGACTTGTATATGTTTTAGGTTGGTAATTATATATACATGACTAGAAATATTATTGTTAGTATTATTGAATATGATATGTGGTAATTCCTAAATGTAAGTTATATTTTTATATTTATGTAATTTTAGGAAAAAACTAAATGTAACTCCATCCATATATTTTAATTTATTTATCTAGAAATTTAAATTATACAACCAGTTTCATTGTAAATTTGTTAATTAATAATGTATCATATCTAAAAAAATAAATATTTCTAATAAATTGAAGCTTCCCCTAGATCCACATTGGACCTTGTGTTTTTAGTGAATTAAAGACATGTTTGTCTTATGCATGACATAATTTACTTGTGTTGATCATGTGGTAAACCACTATTCACATCCACCCCTACATAACAATATTAAATTCAGAATTATGATGAAAATTAAAAATATAATATTTAATTTAATTTAATGATTTATTCAATAATTTAATTTTAATAATTTTTAAATACGGAAATATTACATTTTTTATGATTACAAAATTTGATGAGGTGATTTAAAAACCCATGATGAAATGCATGAAAAATGGGAAAAACTATAAGAGATCCATTGAACATATTAGGAATTGAATTTTAGAGCTAGAAAATATGTGACTCCAATTAGTATCAGATTTTTTTGAATAGTTAAAAAATATTTTTTATACCTTTTTGCAGAAGACCATAGATCCCAATTTATACATTTGGAGGCCCAAAAGGGACCAACAATGTGAAGAAATTCGTGGTGAGTGAGATTAGACCACTTTTATGAATTTGGTACATAATGTGATGATATGGACTTTAACTAGGTTAATTCTAACCCCATTAGACATAAAAATATATTCTACACCTTATTAAACATATTCAAGATAACTAAACATCTATTGGTCTGTATAAAATGCCGAATATACATGGGGGATAGTCTATCATGAACAGCTCACCTACACCCATAAACCATTTTCATTTCTTGGATCAGACATTCAAAATTTCAATTTTATAGAAATAAATGGATCATTGTAAATAGTTTTAATACCTAGGGTATGCGTTTGTCTAATTTAAGACCTATATTCATCTATTTGATTCATTTTCTACATCAGCAACTTCTAAAAAACATAGTGATCCATTTTGTTGGTGTTCATTGTTGTAATATCAAACTCCACACATATAATCATTAGATCGTATTTTAAATTACATGTTTTTTATATTTTTAGTCATTTTGATATTTTATTTTATTTTTATTATAGTATTATATGTTACAAATCAATGTAAGACGAATCCTTATGCTTCAATTCATAAATTAGATATTTTGATTATTTTAGTTTGTTTACCTCTTGTATCACCTCTTCTCTTTAATATTGTGCTATGGATTACATCAGCTAATGAAATAAAAAATTTATAAATGATGATTATAAATGTTTTTCTCTTGATAATTTTTTTAGATAATCCCAAATTTGGGAATATCATCATTTTTTTATGTGATGACTCGATTGAGTTTGATTCTTACATTGTAATAATGTTATTGATTTTGAGGACATGTTGGAAGGAAATATCATTGATTGATAAAATCCTAGCTGGTAACCAATTAATACCTAAATACCCTATAGGTTTTAGTTTTTATAAATCAATGATCATTCCCATTTCCCTTGATAGAAATAATAGATGAACTTTAAGGGACACTAAATATGGTTGATCACGATTCCTACAACAAGTTTATATAAATTAATAATACTGTTTAAATTTTTGTTGGAAAATTATAAAACCCTAAAAACAGTTAATCCCACTGTGAATTTCAATAAAACATAATAAAACCACATATTTATTATTTAGCTATGTATCCATAGAGAAATGAAACAATGGTTCCTACTATACATTAGAAATTCTATTCAAAAAAATTTCTTATTTTATGCACTCAGCAACAAAATAATTTAATGACCATGATCCCTATAGATGATGATTAATGAGAAGGTGTTAATGTATTTACCCGTTATCTTAATATTGATTTTTATTGCCTGTTTATTATTGTGATTATGAAACTTATGATTTTTTTATGTTTTATCTATAATTTGAATCCTGTATTGTATGTCTTTTCTTATGTCTTATGCATTTGAGAATGAATACTCTATCTGATAGATATACCCATTGAATGATGAGTTAGTTGTGAGGTCGATATGCATTAGACTGTCCCTTCATGAAAGATGTGTCATCCATTTTGGGTACTATCTCTATGAGGGGAACATTTCATGATACAAGACGATATACTTTTTGGAGTAGAGCTCATGATGGTAATTTTATGGTTCGTTATTGACTTAGGTGTGCATAACTACTCAACATATAGTTCTTGGCATTCTTTCTTATGTATTAAATATTATATCATATGTTTTAAAAGTCATGTATCACTGATTATGTTTTTGATGTGCTCATAAAATGTACATACTCTTCATATATTGGACATACATTGAATGATGTTTGAGGTTTCCTACATAGTATTATTCAAACCCTACTTTAGAGGGCATGGAACATGGGAACCTGAGCAACCCTCAATTTTTTAAGGAAATAATTGGGATGATGCCCGATTTTTTTCATTACTTATGATATCACAAAACGAGTTTATATTATCTGTTGTGGTGATGCTATATTTGTAGGGACTATTTTACTAACATTAATCTCTATATATATATGTGATCAATATAGTGGGTGATTTGTTGTTTTTTTAGGATTGTTGATTCTGTATACTATTGTATCTCATATAAATATAAGTCGTGTTTATTATTTTTAAAGTCATTAATTGTATATATTTTACGTAATTATTTATTTATGATTATTTCATACTCTATTTGAGGGTATAGTATTGACCAGACATTATATAGTCCCTCTACACAAGACAACAAGATCTGACATACTAGTAGCTCCACAAGAGGACATGTGGAATTATTTCACAAATATAGTGATTCAGGTTGGGATGGTGAAAAATTAAAACTAAGGATATGTGTTATTATATTCCTATTAATAGGAGATGGTTTATAGGTGACATAAAAATTTGATGAAGCATGTGATGAAATTTAGTATGGTGTGTCAAAATCAACTATCTCAAGGGATGTCCATGTTACATGGGCATGTGATTGATGATATTTGTATATGTTATTATGATCATATGATTTTTTCCTAATATGAAACACATAGTTTTTATTTTTTAATTTAATTTGAATTTGGCTCTTAGACATATTGTAAAGAAGACACAATTGAATCATATTCATCTAAAAAGATTTTAAATGACATGTATTTTAATTGAGTGTGAATGTAGTGAGGATGGAGGAATCATCTATATGGTATTGAAAAAATTACCATGTCTACACATTTTAGATAATGATAACATTCTTTCAGCCGAACCCATGTGACTGTGTACTCATGACAGTTGGTCATCTATGGATTTGTTGTGGTACATCTACATAATGAAAATTATGGAATTGATGATGATGATGATGTATTTCACTACTAATAGATATTGTAGTGTACCATAAAGGATAATATTTATATGTTAATTTCATAGTAAACAATTTCATATGAGTATCTAATAGGTAGATCAAAAAAATTATAGTTCCTACTATATTATATGCGGATTAGTTCTTTTAGAATCGAGTGACATCCCATTTAACCAAACCAATATTCCTTTAAACATGATTTTGATAGTATAAGATTGAAACCATTTTTATATGGGAATAAGTATATACATAATAGTCACGATTTATCTATTGTTGCTCGCTTCGATCGTCGATTACCTTCCTTCGACAATTTTTCCAGATTTGTTAATAGTGTTTTTCCTCTGCATGATCAAGTCATAGTTGGCCTTATATAATAGAATAAATTTCTCCTTCCCTTTTCTTATGATGAAGATATTGATACATATTTGTCTAAAGGGCGTATATCCTGCATTGGTTCTCATTTTTTCTTCCATCGATGGAGCTATGAGTATCACTGGAAACATGATCTACCCCTTGTGGTGATTTGGGTATGTCTTATGGGCCTTCCCCTCCCAATCGAATACCACCCTATCCCATAGATGATAGGTAATCTCTTTTGGATGTTCCAGGACTTTTACGAGCTATTGAGATCCTTATTCCATCTAATTGCTCCCCATATATGCATTGAAGTGGCCATCTCTAAGCCTCTTATTGAAGCTATCTAGATTGAGGTACGTGAAGAACTATGATTCCTTAAATAAATGGTTTTGTGTACTAGTAAAAAAATTTATATCTTGAATTCATATTAGAAATCTTCATATGTATTTCCAAGAATATCGCTGCTTGGTCCTGAAGGAGATCTGTTCTGGTGTTCTCCCAGCCCAAAAAATTTGCACTGACCCTCCTCGGTTGGAGGGTGGGACATATCTTCCTTCTTCGATGGTTGAGGTCCATCCTGGCTACGGTTTAATTGGGGACAAGAAATCAGTTCCAATGGAGGGGGAGGCTAGTAATATCCCCTCATTCTCTCAAATTGTGGCTGCTGGGGGAGTGGACAACAAGAGTTTCCATCTGTTTGTTCCCCCATTGCACTAATGGAGCATGTGGTGGAACAGATTGTTGGAAACCAAGATGAGATATGGACCAAGTGCTTGAATCTGGATGTGCCTAAAGAGGGTGGTTCTTCAAATAGTAGGGCCCATGGGTATAATAAGGGCTAGGTGAAGGTGTCGGGTAGGGTATCTAATAACATTTCTTCTCCATCCATTACCCTAACCAAAAGCTTTGCAGACATGGAGGCCGCAAGCTTGGTTGTGGGAAAACCTGATGAATTGGGCATATAGACACCATTACAAGAGGGTGATGATGAGATCACCGGTAAACTCTCTATTGATATAATGGAACAATTTAGTGTAATCCATAGTTCAAAAAATAAGAAAGGACAAAGGGCTAACCGTGATGCGGGGGGCTGTATTCTGGTTAAAGAGAAAAAGGTCAAAGGGTTGAAAGATTAATCCCAAAATCCTAAGCTTATAGAAACAAGATCTACTAAAAGGGTCATGGAGAAAGAATGTGTACCAACAGTTCAAGACCAAGATCAAAAGAAGATACCCGATATTAACAGTGGGAAGACTAAGGCCAATAGTAGATATGCTAAGGTCCAAGGGATGGGTGATGTGGTAGAAAAGGGCGATGGGGGTACATATAAATTCCATGACATTATTCTATATTCTATGATAGAAGTGTCAGGAGGGCGCTTTCAGCTCAATGTTCTAGATGAGGATTTTAACAAAATATGAGAAAAATAGGTTTGAAGTGATGTTTAAAAGGGAAAAACAGTCTGGGATCTACCAACAAGAATGAATTTTGGCGTGAGGCTTCAATAAAGTGAAGATAGAAACAAATCAGTACATCTGGACTTGGGAAAAGTTGTTCAATGATATTGAGTATTTAATCAAGGAGGATCGGCATACAAAGGTTAAAACACTTTTGTGGGAGCTATATCGGGAATGTGACTCCGAAAACCTTAGTCAATTAGTGATTTGGTGATTTCCTAATGCACTCATTGATCCATGATGTTGAAGTTGTGTGGTTTCCACTATTTCTGTAAAAGTTGGTTTGCAATAAAAAGTTTTACTTTTCATGTCAGGTATGAACAATAGCATGAAACGACACATGTGTGACAATGGTGAACCATGAATCTTTATAAAAAAGAGATGTATGTTTCAAAAATAATCACTAAGACTAAAAATGTTTAGTGGGTCTAGTGCATAGAATTGTAGATAAAACTATAAAGGAGAATACTTTTTGTTTGAGTTTCTATGAATCCTGGGAATCAATTTCTTTGGAGTGACGATTGACTTTTTCCTTCAATGATGGTAATGTCATAATGCATGATCTTTTGTGTGGTGGCTACAGAAAGGGTTAGTATAATAATTTGAATCATTATGGTGAGCTCACCTTTTGGAATATTCCTGGTTCTGTGGATATGCCTCTGTGAGGTAGCGATGGTAAGTGACTAATGAATTTTGTTTTGAGTCAACCTACCTATTAGAAACTACTAAATTTGAATAAAGATCATATGGCTTAATGGCCTAGAATATTTTTTTGAGGAGTTGTGTAACACCCCAAGCCCAGTTACATAGAGTCAGTGAATTATTACATAACATTGGCATGATCACAAAAGATCAAATCTCGAAAGACCGATTAGTTTAGTAGCCTTGGAATTAGTAGATACATTCATAATGTTTACACTACATCATAAAGTGAAAAACTACAACAACATGTTGTCTTCATAGACCACACTCATATCCCCTCATACTATCTCTGTATTTCATTCATAAAATACTTCTTCTCATCCTGGGAAAAATAAAACATAGAAAGGGGTGAGCTCAGATGCTCAGTAATGAAAACAATATAGCGGAAAATTTCATAAATAAGCACAAACATTTATGGCAATTTATAACTAAATCAAAATCCTTTTTAAACTTGAACTTCAGTATAATATGGCAGAAATAAAATGAAATAATTCCATATACTTATTCAAATGGATATTCTACTAATCTATTAATCACATGCAATATCAATAACCACTTTCATAATGATGGATTGCATAATGCCAGACTAACAAAACCACATAGTCAAGGACTTGAGCCAAGACTATAAATTAGATTTTCTAAAGGCCTTGTTCCAAATCACTAGTGTGTCCCATGAGACCTACCGATGCATTGGAGAGCTATAGCGGGCTCCACCTGTCACTTACTAAGTCCAATGCATTCCTCATATGAACAGGTTTAAACATAACATAAATATTCGTATTAAAATTAGAAAACGAAATGTCAATAATTTACCCATAATCCATGAATGGTATAAAAATAACTCATCAATAGTCAAACATATCACAAAACCTTCAATAAAATATGGAAGATTTGTATCAAGATAAATCAACTTCAAAACAAGTTTAAAATCCATTAAAGGATTTTGACATAGATGAAAATGATTTGTAAAAATCGTTGAGAGAAATACCCCTTTTTCATGAAAACATTTAAAAGTCACACTATTTAGAAAGGAAGACATTTAAAAACAATTTTGAATCAAAGTTTCTCATACCAATTTAAAACATATGAATAAAATTAAAATTTTAAAAACATTCATGTCGATATAAATAAATCCTTAAATACCATTTTGAAAACATAGACATTAATGTGAACGATTTCGAAGAATAAATATTTAAAATATTTAAAATGATGTTTTAGTAAAAAGTACATTAAAAAGAATCCCTTAAAAAACTCTTTTATGAAACGTGTAAATGGATAATAAATATGTCCTAGTAGATACTTAGGTAAAAACAACCTTGGATAATAAAGAGATTGTGAAATTAACCCTTACATTGCACTTTCCGTTGGTCGAGGGTATGTTTAACCCCCTGTATGAAGATCTTAGTATGTTATTAAGTTATAACAGAACTATATTAATATTTATGATATTATAAATGATTCATTTTTGACATTATAATACCCATTTAATAAAAATTCCATGTTAAATTAACATTTCGGTAATAACTGCTTTCTTTATCGTACGTGTTTTAACTTGTTACTCTTGATTGCATCACATAGACCAAGACTTAAATACATCCAGAAAATAAAATATGACTTATATATCATGTATATTTAGAATATAAATATGTATAATAGAAATATATATGAAATGAAATGCATCGTGTATGGAGACGGTAGTCCGTACATACGCATAAACGATGTTTCCGTTATCATATCATGTTGAACAGATCTAAGTGAATATGATATATGTAAGTATATATATATATATCTACAGTATCATTATTATGTCATATATTAAATACTTATTAGTAATATATCTGTTTAAAATTGTCAGTGAATGGTGCACGTGGAAATGAATCTAATCGTGTCGTGGAGACGGTAATCCGTACGTACGCACGAGAGACAATATCATTTCCTCAAAGTTGTATAATTGGATGGTATATTAATTTTATAGAGATATTAGCATGATATTTTAATTATTTATATACATATTACTCATCATTATATCCATCAAAATAACATAGTGTTGAATAACAAATTACACCACGACGTGGAGACGGTAAGCCGTACGCATGAACGAATCGTGACATTATCATTAACAAGATGGATAGAATAATGAATATAATTGTTCCATATTTATAATAACATCAAATTATATATAATATACTGGATTTATTATTTTAGAATGGAAACAACAATGAAATATTAAGTGGAAGAATAAGAGAACTTGAATGAGGGTGGTGAAATCATTACATCTTTTTCGGGTTCTTACTTTTGGTTTGATCAAAAAGGCTCCTTAAGTTGGCTTTATGACTAAAGGAGGGACTCTAGGATGAATGTAGGATAGTTTATAGAGTATTTGGGCAGAGTTTTTCTGAGCCAAATGCATTTTGATGTGTTAATATGAGATAAGGGGAAGTACCCTTTTATACGAGGGGTGAGGGGCACCATTGGAAAAACATAAAATTTCATTTTATAATAAATTCATATTCAGTTTATAATGGAATAAAATGTATTATTTAAATTCTATTGTGGGGAGGGGTCTAAAACCACTCAACCAATAGTATTTAGACTAGTTTATGTTACCATTTTAACTTTATCATTTAGATTTAACTCTAATTCAAATAATTTAACTTTTACAATGTCTTCTTTTATTCTTTCAATATATGGTTAATAAACATTCTATATACTGCCAATAGAACCCCAATTGGTTCATTAATGTCATATATATTATTATATAAGACATTTGGACGATAATTATATTTTTATGACCACTATATCAATTAATAATATAATATTTGTTTTGAAAACTATTTAATGTCAATTTTGAAACTATTTGGTATTAGTTTTTTGATAAAATAATAACAGATATATTACTTCAAAAAAAATACATTGAATCGATCGTAACATGTCATATTCACCTAGAAAAATCGTGGAATTCATAAAAACTTTGAAATTATATTTATTTTAATATTTATGATACCATTTATTTGATTCATTCATTAATAATATATTTACTACATCATCATTGTGTCATTAATAAATTTAATTATTTAGTCTCCAAAAATTATAAAAAAATACCATCATTTAGGAAATATTTTTAACATTATAATTAATATTTATAGTCGAATTTATATTATGTATATCCCTATATTAAAAATGATTTATTTATTAAACATTGATTTTACCTCTTTTAACACTTCTTTTAATTAAATGTTAATAGAGGTTGTAATCTAATCCAAGTGGACCAAAAGGGTCATATTTTGTTCAAAAGGTTTTTTTGTTCGAATTATACTTATCCAATAGAATTTAGACATGTGTTAGGGTAATAATAATTAAATTTTTACCCTTAATTACCCTATTTACTTTTAACTGTGGTAAATAAAAGTAAAATGTTACTATTTAAAAAAAATTGTTTTTATCTTGTTAAACCACATTTTTCTCCTTGATATTAACCGTGTCTCTTGAAAATTCAAAATTCAACTCACAGAAGCGGTAAAATTATGTTTTCTGCAAATTTGCAAATGCTCCTAGGAGGTGGGTAAAAGACGGTAAAAAGTTCGATAAAATTTTTATATGTCTCAAATTATTATAAACTAACTCCATTGAATTACATTGAATTTATATAGCTATTATGAATATATTTTTTCCTAAAATAAATTCAAATAAAATAAATAATTATTTGAATAAAAATAAGATTTTAAACAATATCTCATTGTTCTTTCACTATTCATCAAAAATTGAACGTTTTAAGAAAAATACCAAAAATTTACCCTAGTGTAATTTTGATATTAGGAATCCAAAAATGAAGTTATTTTACCAAATTCAATACATTTAATTTTCATTTATTAATTTAAAATTAATTCCCATTGTCAAAACCAAAAAGAATATTTTTAGGATAAAATAACTATCAATAATTGGCACTTGTTTATGTCCAATTTCAAAGTGAAATTACTTAAAATGACCATCATTAGATTAAATATTAAAAATAAAATCTAATTATACTTATAAACCATTAAAATATATAATTCAACACTACAAATGTTTTTTATTAAAAATGGTGTTTTTAGTTAAAATATAGTATTTTTCACTATTCATCCAAATATGAATGTTATCAGAAAAACACCAAAAAAATGTTGAAACTAAATTATTATGTCCTGATTCAAAATAAGAGGTTTATTTTTTCAAATTAAATAAATATTAGTTCAAATATTGTATTTAAAAAATGTTTCGCCATTAAATGGCGGTAAAATTGTATTTTTTGAAAAAAAATTCTTTTATCTGAAAAAAATGAATTTGTTCATAAATTATGTCTACGAAACTCATAATATGGATTCTAAAATTATAAGGATTATATAATGTTCAAAATTCAGTTAATACTATTCATAACAGCTTTTGAACGGCTAGTTTGGTATGTCATGATGTGCTTGCACTCAGTGTTACGTGTAGTGCAAGTTATTGAATTACTTTGAAGAAATAATGTACTATGAAATCGTGGGGTGTTACATTCTTCCCTCCATCAATAAACTGCTCCCCTTGCAATTTGAAAATTCTCTTCGAAAATAAAAAGTTGAAAATAGAAAATACCATTGTTGAAAACCCACATCGGAAATTATGTTAATAAAATTTATTCTTCATAAGAGGAAAAAGGTGAAATGAACTGTGTTGCATTTGTTGTCAACGAGGCATGATGTTGTCATAAGATGAATGGATGTCAAGGAATGTCAATATGTTAATGACAAAGGATGTGATGGTGATGGTGATGAATGGAGAATGGCCATGGTACTAAGATGCATGTCACTTAGGAGATTCACTAAGTTACATAGGATGTTGTGGTTGAAACATTCTCTATGTAATATCAGACGATTGTAGAACTGATCTTAATGTTTCAATACTTGTATCAAGATGATACTAAGTTACACCACTTGAAGAATGGATGATGATGGAGCATCATCATTATATCTGACGATTGTTGAGCTGGTCTTTTAGTTCAAAGAACTTGTATCAAGTGGATACAATTTCACAACAATGTTAGAAGACCATGAATTGTCTTAACAATGCATGAGGAGTTGAAGGGATCCATCAACAAGTTCTAAGTGGGTGAATTGGTACTAATTAAGTCCATACACTATCCCTTAGTGCATGTGAATTTGAAGAAGATCCAACTTGATCTCTTATTGGATCATAGAAGCATGTTGTTGAATTATTTGATTCAGGAGCTTCGGTTGAAGATGAACCTTCGGGAATTCGATATCCTAAGTGAAGATCATATGAGAGGAGGATTGATGAATTCCTAAGAATAAGAGAGAAAAATGTATTAGTGGAGAATGGCATTTGGATTTTTTCATATGGAGAACTTTGTTTAAAAACAAAGTATTATTCTGTCCTTTGCCAAAAAATTTGGCCAACCAAGAGCACCTTGAGGGTTCAACCCCAAGGCACATGTGGGCCTAAGGCGCCACACCCAAGGGTGAACTCGTGGGGCAAACCCAAGGGGGCAGAGGCCATGCAGGGGTGTCACGCCCGTGTGGCTGGGGCGCAGGAGCGCGCCCGCGAGAGCGCCCGAGCGCATAGTGGGCGCCAGTGGCGCGCCCGCAGGGAGCATAGGTGGGTGCAGAGCATGCCCGTAGAGTGAACCCGGTGCGCGGTGGCACCGTGATAGGGGAAGTTCAACTGAGAAGCTGTAGGAAGCGCTTGGGTGATAAACTGCGGAAAAACCGGCCGCCAATTCGATGTGGGACACACATTTTTGCCGTGGAGCAAATCGTGGACATCCATATGATCTCGCGGACGATCTGCGCCGCACATCTCATCACGCCGCTCTCGTTCAGATCTAGGCCATTGAAGATTATTTGATCGCCTGATCCAACGGCTCCCCATCCGTCTTCAACCTCAAGCTCGCCCAAAGGCCACCCGCGACATTGCTTGTACCAGAGGCCATCCGACCACCGGATATCGAGTTCCCGGCCACCTCTAAAGGAAGTAAATTCTCCATCCGGTTCAACTGGCTACACTGAACACGTGCATGAATAAAATTATGCATGCATGCCATGAGGGGAGCATTTTGAGTTCTTCCGAGGAAAAATAATATGCCGAGGCCACGGGGTTAATATTTTGCATGGATCGCCCTTAGACGAAGGCTGTGCATGCGTTCTAAGTCGCATGCACGTGGAGGAGAAAAATAAAGAAGAAAGAACTTGTGTGTGAAAAGATTGAAAGAAACGAGATTCTCGGCCCGCGTTTAAGGATTTTCAAAGAACTAAAAATTTCGATGGTTCAAGATTTATATCCCGCGGATGTTTTGAGGATTCCTCTGCCTATAAAAGGAGCACCCAAGACATAGAATTGCTTGCTGAAAAATTCGAGAGAAGTACCGTGAGTGACTTTGTGCCTCGCGAAGTAGAAGCCCCGCGCACACTTGCGCGGCTGAAGTCCCGGTGCCACCCGAGGCCCAAAGGTCCCCTGCGCGCATCACTTGCACGATAAGAATAGCTCTCCCCGCCCGCATACTTGCGCGACAGGAGAAGCTTGCGCACCCAAGGTGATCTTGCACTCTTGAGGCTTGCACGACCTGAGGCCGCATCACTTGTGCACCCCGCGGTTGGTTGAGCCTTGCACGGCTGCCTTGCACCCGAGGCCTTACACGGCTCTTGTGCCTTGTGCCCCTGCGTGACAATGGAGTAGAGGAGAGGCCGCACCGAGCACTTGCGTGCCTTTATATTGGCAGTCTGTGTGCAAAGTGAAGGAGGAAGGCCAAGACATTTTTGTGTGTGCATGCTTGAAGAAACAAGTTGGCCCAGGCTTAGTATTTGTGTGTGCAAGAAGAAGAAGGCCACAACACACCTCGTGTGTGTGCAAAGTGGGAGAACACCCTACGAACAGTGGGTGTGCAAAGGAGGAAGGCAGTAGCCTTGTGGGTGCACACTTTGAAGAACAAATAAAAGAACATATTTTGTGTGTGTGCAAAACAAGAAGAGGAAGAAGGCCAAGCTGTGTGTGTGCCTAAGGAGTGTAGACCACAACAAAGAAGAACACATTTTTTGTGTGTGTGAAAGAGGAAGAAACAAGTTGTGTGTGCTAGACAAGAAGAGGCCGAAACCTTAGTGTGTGTGCAAAGTGAAGTTTACACACTAAGAAGGAGAAGAAGGAGGATACTCCACACTAAAGTAGAACACACATTAAGTGTGTAAAAAAAAGAACAAAGAGTGTGAATGAATTTGAGAAGATGGTGTGTGTGCGCCAAAAGGAGAATACACCCTTTGAGGGTTTATCACACCAATAAGAAGGAAAGGGAAGTGCATGCATGCATGCATGCACGTGCACACGTGAACAAAGCTAAATCAGGCTGTGTGCAATTGAGTTGTCCAAGACCAGAAGATCTTGAAGAATCAGAGTTTCCATGCATTCAGTGCATGATGTTGAATTGAGTGAGGCTGAAGCCAAGATGAAGTGAAAGATATTATTTGGCTGAGTTTTCAGTAATTGAGAAGACCCTGATCAACAGAAGTGATCAGAAGCTGTGAGCAAGACCAACATATCTTTTCAGAGGCTGTTGAAGATTCTTGAAGAGGGAGGCCAGGTCATCCTAAGAGAAAGGAGATAAATCCTGAGCAAGACGAGAAGACCTATTCATCACAAGTGAGCAGAGGTACAGAGAAATTCCAGTAGCCTTTATCCTAGGCTGCTGAGGATACTTGAAGAGCTAAAGAGAAGAAGAGATACTCGTGCGACTCGAGGAGCTAGGAGAAGCCCCCTGTGGGACTCAGGGTGGAAGAAGTATTCAGTGGGATTCTGGAGCAGGCCAGTGGGACTCTGGAAACACTGTGGGACGCAGTATAAAGAACCTCATGTGGGACTTAGGTGAGATACAGTGGAACTCTGTATTAACCATTGTAATTCTAACAAGTTATAATGGAGAAACCTTGCTGGGGCGTATAACCAACATGGCAAGGACGTAGACCTTTGGTGTCGAACCTTGTAAATCCTTGTGTCTTGTGCCTTTACATTTACTACATCACTCGAGGAAAGGCGGAGAGATACAAGAAGAGTGGATCTAGGCCATAACAAGCCATAGAGGTTTAATTGATAAAGAATCAATTAGTAAAAAGTTTTAAAGGATCACTTATTCACCCCCTCCCCCTCTCAGTGATTCACACTGATCTGAGCACTTCATTTGGTATCAGAGGGAGGTTACCTCTAAAAGATCCAAGGGAGTCATTATGAAGTGCAGATTTGAGGAAATGAGTGACCAGCCTCAAATGGAGATATCTGCCATGATTTAAAAAAATAGAAAGAAGAAACAGGCCAAGAAGATGAATAAAGCCTATCCTAGCTGTGATGAAGTTGGAATAATGAATGATCTTCAAAATGCAATCACATATCTTCAGAAGACAGTATCCAAGGAAGTGGCAATGTGTATAGCTACAGGAATCCTTGATCTTCAAGAAGAAAAATCACAGCTAGAAGAAGAATCCAATACAATGGAAGATCAGTTGGCTAAAAGGGTTGGCATAACCAACACTCTCAGAAAGATGGTGAAGGCTAAAGATGAAACTATTTCTCTTTGCAATGAAAGATTTGAAGACACTGATGAAGAATTTCAAAGAAGCTATTCTGAGAAAGAAATCTTTATGATAATGATCAAAGAAGTTTTCCATGCACTGGAGAAGTTGCCCAAAGTGTCAATGAATGTTAGAGATGCTCAACTCGAAGACAAAGTCAAAATGGTAAAAGAGCTTGACAATTCATTGCTAGAATTGAAGAAGGTGCATGAAGACCAGTTAGAAGAGTTGAACGGAAATTGGGAAGGAAGGCTATGAACTGTTGAGGATGAGAAGAACTCCCTTAACATTAAGTGTTTAGAATTAGAGGTGATATTGAAAAATCAGCAATCACCCAAAGCCAAAGCCTCCCAGACAGCTGGAAGAAGAAATGTTTCCACTCAAGTGACCATTGAGCAGGATGATTCTAAAAGAAAGAAACCCACTAATAAAAGGGAAAAATCTTCTAGAAAGAAGGTACCATCCATACCATCTTTTACACATGATTTTAAAAGTGTTTCCACAAAAAGTACAGGATGGAATAATAATTCCAAACAAGTATGGATGAGGAAAATAATGAAAGAAAGCTCTCCTGAAACAACACAGCATTTCAAGAAAAGTACCCTACAATCAGAAGGACTCAAGTGGTCAAGATTTGTGGGTCAGTGTTGGTGTTGTAGCAAGCATGGGAATTGTGCAAAAGATTGTTGGTACAATCCTCTGACTAAAAAAGCACAAAGGAAGCCCATGCCAAGGGGAGCAAGCCAGAAGAAAAGAAGCAACATCCACAGGTCCAGAAACATCTGTTTACTGCTAACAGATTTGGATTGCTTGATAACATCTGGGATCTTTGCTAAAGTGGTCAAAATGATGCATGTAAATCTCCAACTGTATCCAAAGCTCAAAAGAAGAGAAGATAACAGAACCTGGCTAAGTGAGATTCCTTGGGAAGCAAGCAGAAGAAAGTTTACAATGCTCCCAAGCAGATTTTGAAAAAGTAAAAGAAGTCCTTGGAGTCTGAGTCTAAGAAGGGTGATGCATCCAGAAGGACCACCAAGAAAACATGCTTCTACTGTGGAAAGAAAGGACATACCATGGATCTTTGTAAACAAGCCATGAAAATCAATAGAAGTAGACTAAACTCAAATAGACAATCAATCCAGCAGAAGTAGAAGGGATTGATTGAAACCAAGTTGCCTAAGAAAGGTAGCTTGAAAGCAACGAAGGAACCATGTGGAATTTCCAGAACTGAGGCCACACTTCCAAGTGACTTATTAGTCATATGACCAAATCAGTTGCAACTTTCCAGATAACTACAAAGAGATGAAGATAAAGTTCTGTAAATTTCTAAGGCAAAAGGGAAGAAGAAAATTTCACATGAAGATCACGTTCTGTGTGTGAGGTGCAATCAAGCTGGACATACTAGTGATAAATGCATGATATTCATTCCAGCGCAGAAGTGATTCTTCAAAAGAATTAATATTGCTCCAGGAGACTCTAGTGTTCAGAAGGCACCTAGAAATAGAGGATTCACACACAAAGAAGTTTAAGAGGTGTTGAGATCCACACCAGCACAAACATCATTGAAGATCAAATGTGAAAGTGTGAAGAATGGTGAAAATGGGACATCTCGGTTGAGAGAATATTCTAAACCTTGTTGTTCACATTGTTGAACCAAGGAGGTTCCATCTTATTCCCTTATACTTCTAGTATTTACATGTGCTAACATTTCAGGGAATTGAAGATGATGATCATTCTCAACTGGAGAGTGGTTTGGGTAGAATGGAGAGCACCCCTTGAGGGGGAGCCAATATGGAGAATATGGGATTCTGAGATTTAATACCATCTCGAGAAAAGTGAAGGTATTCCAATCATACTTTCATCCCTTGTTTCTTAATTTTATTCATCATGACAATTAAGGGAGTGTATTGATTGAAGACAAATGAATGAAAGGGGGAGCTTTATCTTTTCACCTGAACGTTCTGATGTGTTTGGTGAAGTATGTGCATGATTTAGCAATTCATTGATATATCTGAAAAATTTCAAACCCCTGAAGCATGATCTCACATGTACAGTTAATTTTGGACAGCATTGAGATCCTTGGTTACATCACTCTTTTTTTCTACACCGGGTTAGCCCACGTAGACTTAGAGTTGATCTACTAAAGGTTCTTTGCTAAAGAGAACATGTGACATCATCCCTCTCTTAGTGATTTTGAAGAAAATGATTTTCTAAGGGAGGAAGAGATTTTTGAAAGTGAACCACACCACATCTTTGCATTTGATTTCCAATAAGGGGGAGAAAATATTGGCACACATATTGACCCATTCATATGTGCAGAAGTAGTGTATTGACAATAAATTCAAAGGGGGAGATTGAAATGCACTGTGTTGCATTTGTTGTCAATGAGGCATGATGTTGTCATAAGATGAATGGATGTCAAGGAATGTGAATATGTGAATGACAAAGGATGTGATGGTGATGGTGATGAATGGATAATGGCCATGGTACTATGATGCATGTCACTTAGGAGATTCACTAAGTGACATAAGATGTTGTGGTTGAAACATTCTCTATGTAATATCAGATGATTGTAGAACTGATCTTAATGTTTCAATACTTGTATCAAGATGATACTAAGATACACCACATGAAGAATGGATGATGATGGAGCATCATCATTATATCTGACGATTGTTGAGCTGGTCTTTATGTTCAAAGAACTTGTATCAAGTGGATACAATGTCACAACAATGTTAGAAGACCATGCATTGTCTTAACAATGCATGAGGAGTTGAAGGGATCCATACACAAGTTCTAAGTGGATGAAGTGGTACTAATTATGTCCATGCACTATCACTTAGTGCATGTGAATTTGAAGAAGATCCAACTTGATCTCTTATTGGATCATAGAAGCATGTTGATGAATTATTTGATTCAGGAGCTTCAGTTGAAGATGAACCTTCAAGAATTCGATATCCTACGTGAAGATCATATGAGAGGAGGATTGATGAATTCCTAAGAAGAAGAGAGAAGAAATGTCTTAGAGGAGAATGGAATTTGGCTTTTTTCATATGGAGTACTTTGTTTAAAAACAAAGTATTATTCTGTCCTTTGCCAAAAAATTTGGCCAGCCAAGAGCACCATGAGGGTTCAACCTGAAGGCACATGTGGGCCTAAGGCGCCACGCCCAAGGGGGAACCCGTGGGGTAAACCCAAGGCGGAAGAGGCCACGCAGGGGTGTCACACCCGCGTGGCAGGGATGCAGGAGCGCGCCCGAGAACCTAGTGGGCGCCAGTGGCACGCCCGCAGGGAGCAGAGGTGGGCGCAGAGCGCGCCCGTAGAGTGAACACGTTGCGGGGTGGCACCGTGAGGGGGGAAGTTCAACTGCGCGGCTGTGGGGAGTGCTTGGGTGATATACAATGGAAAAACCGGCTGCCAATTCGATGTGGGACGCGCATTTGTTCCGCGGAGAAAATCGTGGCCATCCATCTGATCTCGCGGACGATCTGCGCCGCACATCTCATCGCGCCGCTCCCGTTCAGATCCAGGCCGTTGAAGATTATTTGATCGCCTGATCTGACGGCTCCCCGTCCGTCATCAACCTCGAGCTCTCCCAAAGGCCACCCGCGATGTCGCTTGAACCAGAGGCCATCCGAACGCCAGATTTCGAGTTCCCGGCCACCTCTGATGGAAGTAAAGGCTCCATCCGGTTCAACTGGCTACACTGAACACGTACATGCATAAAAATATGCATGCATGCAACGAGGGGAGCATGTTGAGTTCGGCCGAGTCAAAAGAATATGCTGAGGCCATGGGGTTAATATTTTGCATGGATCGCCCTTAGGCGAAGGTCATGCATGGGTTCTAAGTCGCATGCACGTGGAGGAGAAAAATAAAGAAGAAAGAACTCGCGTGTGAACAGAGAGAAAGAAACGAGATTCTCGGCCCGCGTTTAAATATTTTCAAAGAACCGAAAATCTCGGTGGTTCAAGATTTATATCCCGCGGATGTTTTGAGGATTCCTATGCCTATAAAAGGAGCACCCAAGACATAAAATTGCTTGCTGAAAAATTCGAGAGAAGTCCCGTGAGTGCCTTTGTGCCTCGCGATGTAGAAGCCCCGCGCACACTTGCGCGGCTGAAGTCCCGGTGCCACCCGAGTCCCGAAGGTCCCCTGCGCGCATCACTTGCACGACATGAAGAGCTCTCCCTGCCCGCATACTTGCGCGGCAGGTGAATCATGCGCACCCAAGGTGCTCTTGCACTCTTGAGGCTTGCACGACCCGAGGCCGCATCCCATGCGCACCCCGCGGTTGGTTGAGCCTTGCACGGCTGCCTTTCACCCTAGGCCTTACACGGATCTTGTGCCTTGTGCACCTACGCGACAATGGAGTAGAGGAGAGGCCGCACCAAGCACTTGCATTCCTTCATATTGGCAGTGTGTGTGCAAAGTGAAGGAGGAAGGCCGAGACATTTTTGTGTGTGCATTCTTGAAGAAACAAGTTGGCCCAGGCTTAGTATTTGTGTGTGCAAGAAGAAGAAGGCCACAACACACCCCGTGTGTGTGCAAAGTGGGAGAACAACCTACGGGCAGTGGGTGTGCAAAGGAGGAAGGTTGTAGCCTTGTGGGTGCACACTTTTAAGAACAAATAAAAGAACATATTTTGTGTGTGTGCAAAACAAGAAGAGGAAGAAGGAAAAGCCGTGTGTGTGCATAAGGAGTGTAGACCACAACAAAGAAGAACACATTTTGTGTGTGTGTGCAAGAGGAAGAAACAAGTTGTGTGTGCTAGACAAGAAGAGGCTGAAACCTTAGTGTGTGTGCAAAGTGAAGTGTACACACTAAGAAGGAGAAGAAGAAGGATACTCCACACTAAAGTAGAACACACATTATGTGTGTAAACAAAAAGAACAAAGAGTGTGAAAGAATTTTAGAAGAAGGTGTGTGTGCGCCAAAAGGAGAATACACCCTTTGAGGGTTTATCACACCAAGAAGAAGGAAAGGGAAGTGCATACATGCATGCATGCACGTGCACACGTGAACAAAGCTAAATCAGGGTGTGTTCAATTGAGTTGTCCAAGACCAGAAGATCTTGAAGAATCAGAGTTTCCATGCAATCAGTGCATGAAGTTGAATTGAGTGAGACTGAAGACAAGATGTACTGAAAGATATTTTTTGGCTGAGTTTTCAGTAATTGAAAAGACCCTGATCAACAGAAGTGATCAGAAGCCGTGAGCAAGACCAACAGACCGTTTCAGAGGCTGTTGAAGATTCTTGAAGAGAGAGGCCAGGTCATCCTAAGAGAAAGGAGATAAATCCTGAGAAAGAAGAGATTACCTGTTCATCACAAGTGAGCAGAGGTACAGTGCAAGGCTAGCAGCCTTTATCCCAGGCTGCTGAGGATACTTGAAGAGCTAAAGGGAAGAAGAGCTAATCGTGCAACTCGAGGAGCCAGGAGAAGACCCATGTGGGACTCAGGGCAGAAGTAGTCTTCAGTGGGATTCTGGAGCAGGCCAGTGGGACTTTGGTAACACTATGGGACGCAGTATAAAGACCCTCCTGTGGGACTCAGGAGAGATACAATGGGACTCTTTATCGACCATTGTAATTCTAACATGTTATAATGGAGAAACCATGATGGGGCGTATGACCAACATGGCAAGGATGTAGGCCTTTGGTGTCGAACCTTTTAAATCCTTGTGTCATGTGCCTTTACATTTACTGCATGACTAGAGGAAAGGTTGAGAGATACAAGAAGAGTGGATCGAGGCCTTAACCAGCCATAGAGGTTTAATTGATAAAGAATCAATTAGTAAAAAGTTTTAAAGGATCACTGATTCACCCCCTAACCCTCTCAGTGATTCACACTGATCTGGACACTTCAAAAGGAAATGAAAAGGTCACCACCAAATTATGATCTCTAATAGGAGAACATTAGTGGAAATTAGAGACACATAATTGGAGGAAAATCATAAATACATATAGGGAGTTATTGAGGTCATCAGTCACAAACAATTGTTGAATTGAGGGCCTCAAATCCATAAATCTATGATGATTTAAAATATAATCGGTTTAACAAAACATAAGTTATTATGATAACACATTTTTGGTTTTAATATCCCTTAACAAATGTTTAGGAATTAATTTGTTCATAGAATAAGATAAGGAATAAATATATATATATATATATATATACTTGACAAGTATAGTTTCATCCTTTCACTAATTTCTACCACAAACTCATCTTTCACTATAAAGATAATAGAACATAAAAAATATATTCTATTTATCCTATTCGTATAGGGTTCTAACAAATGAATTTATCATTCATCTAGAAGACCCTTTACAAAAACTACATTATTCTATTCAGGTCATCTTGTGGGTAAATGGTAGGTGATACCCCCTAGTCGCCCTTTGGTTGCGGGTTCAAGTCTCACGGCCTTGACGAATGCGACAGGTTGCCGCCCGACCTCCGGGTTGTCCTTTTATGGCAATACAAAAATAATCTCAAACTAGAATTATCCAAAATACTTCTATATAAACTCACAGTCCAAATTTTTTATGAAAGGTAATGACAATGAAGATCCTTTTTGCCACGTAATAACGTGTGAACACCTTCATCATGTATTCTTTTCAAACAATGCAACATCCTAATTTACCATAAAGCATTATTGATTACATACATTCTCCCTTATTCCTTATAGAATATTGGATATAAATCTTCCATCCAAAAATGTTGTAAAGTCAAACCATGATGGAATATACAAATCATTAATCACTTTCATGGTAGTCAAGAGTATCCAATATAATTTATCCAAATCAATCATGTATTATTCCAAAATCACCGCCTCGGTATTAGAACCATATTATGGTTTATCATTATCTCAACCATATATTATACAAAAATTTAACATGATATTGAGTCACTTTTCATGCTTCCACACAATATCATGTCCTTAATAAAATAGTACTGTAGTACAATCCTTATATACTTCATAATTATTATGACCAGTTTATCGTTGATACAACACTGAAATGACATAATTCTTTAATAACAACAAAATAACTCTAACCATTTCTCATGATCTGTGGTAGTATCATAACATGATTATTATACAAAAGTATCATTTGGGGCATACTCTGATGATTTGGACATTGGTTCTCGTAATGTCCCTGCTCCTTGCAGATGAAGCATTGTACATTGGAAACATTTTTCTTACCCTTGCAGTCACATACATGGTGTGACTTTTCTCCACACTTATAACAAAATCCTATTCCCTTCAAGCATGTTATCGGGTGTTTCTTTCCATAGTTATCACATATGGGAAAATTCTTCTTTTCCCTATTCCCTTTATCCATCTTTCTCTCTTCCATCCTTTTCTTCTCTTGCTTTCCTTAAATTCTATAGGACTAAGAGAATTATTTATGTACCTTATTAACACATGATACTATCTCTTCATATGTTGAGAATACATGGGAGACTATTTCCCTTCAAAATGACCACCTAATACCGTGGAATATATGATCCTTCTTACTCTTTCGATCATACGTATTGCTAGAGTTCACATTCCTTCTTTTGGGCGCCATTTCTATACAATGGAATAAACTAGGTTAGTTTATGAATTGCGATGAATAATTTCAAACCTGTAAAATATCTAACCTAAATTTAACGATTTATGGATATAATCCATAATCATAAAGATATTTTTTTGAGGAAGTATATACTCATAAACCCTTCATAATGATTTTTAATGAAGATCAAAATTATCCTAAGCATATCCCCCAAGAGTGTCGTAACCAAGAGTGTAGCAAGACCCTTTTTCATGCACAATTTCTCGTTTGAGTCTAGCTCAAAGTGGTGATTTTGGGTTTTACCCCTAGGTACATTTGTTTTAGAGACACCTCTACCTTATCGTATCCAGACCGGGATGTATTTCTCGGAAAACTCACAAAATCTCTACAATACCAAAATTCTAGAAAGTTATTATATACTAATCTTCAAAGTATATCTTAGGGCTATTTTCTCTAAGCAGAGTTTATCTAAATCAAGATTCAAAGGTTTGTACTAAACTTTCTCGGATACCAACTGTAACACCCCAACCCCAGTTACCTAGAGTCAGTGCCTTATTACATAACAATGGCATGATCACAAAAGATCAAGCCTTAAATGACCGATTATTTTAGTAGACTTGGAATCACTAGATACATTTATAAGATTTACATTACATCATAAAGTGAAAAACTACAAAAACATCTTATCTCCAAAGAATAAACTCATATCCCCACATATTATTCTTACAGGTCATTCATAAAATACTTCTTCTCATCCTGGGAAAAATAAAATATAGAAAGGGGAGAGCTTAGATTCCCAGTAGGGATAACAATATAGAGGAAACATTCATAAATAAGCATTAACATTTAAGGCAATTAATATCTAAAAAAATCCTTTTTAAAATTCAACTTCAGTATAATATGGCATAAATAAAATTAAATAATTCCATCTACGTATTCAGATGGATATTCTACTAATCTAATAATCACATGCAATATCGATAACCACTTTCATAATGATGGAATGCATAATTCCAGACTATCATAACAATATAGTCAAGCCCTTGTGCCAAGACTACAAAAAATATTATGTCAAGGCCTTGTTGTAAGACACTAGTGTGTCTCATGAGACCTACTAATGCATCAAGGAGCTATAGTGGGCACCACCTATCACTTACTATTTCCAACGCAGTCCTAATATGAACAGGTTTAAACATAACATAAACATTCATATTAAAACTAGCATACAAAATGTCAATACATTACCCATAAACCATGAATGGTATAAAAATAACACATTCGTAGTCAAACATATCACAAAACCTTCAATACAATACATAAGATTTGTATCATGATAAATCATCTTCAAAACAAGTTTAAAATCCATTAAAGGATTTTGACATAGATGAAAATGATTTGTAAAACTCTTTAAGAGAAATACCCCTTTTTCATGAAAACATTTAAAATTCACACAATTTAGAAAGTAAAAAATTAAAAAACATTTTTGAATTAAAGTGTCTCATACCACTTTGCAACTTGTCAATGGAATTAACATTTTAAAAACATTCATTTCCATATAATTAAATCCTTAAAACCCATTTTGAAAACATGGACATTAATGAGAACAACTTAGAAGAATAAATATTTAAAACATTTAAAATGATGTTTTAGTAAAAAGTACCTTAAAAATAATACCTTTGAAAACATTTTTATGAAACGTGGACATAGATAATAAATATTTCCTTGTAGATACTTATGTAAAAACAACATCATATAAAAAAGAGATTGTGAAATTAACCCTTAACTTGCACTTTCCTTTGGTCGAGGGTATGTTTAAACTTCTGTATGAAGATCGTAGTATGTTACTAAATTATAACAGAACCATATTAATATTTATTATATCATAAATTATTCATTTATGACTTTATACTACCCATTTAATAATAATTTCTATGTTAAATTAACAATTCGGGTAATAATCGCTTTCTTTATCGTACGTGTTTTAACTTGTTAATCTTGATTGTATCACTTAGACCAAGATTTAAATTATTCCAGAATATAAAAAATGATTTATATATCATATATATTTAGAATATAAATATTTATAATAGACATATATATGAAATGAATAACACCATTTATGGTGACGGTAGTCCGTACGTATGCAGAAATGATGTTTCCGTTTTCATATCGTGTTGAACAGAAAAAAGTGAATATGATATATGTAAGTATATATATATATAAATATATATATATATATATCTTCATTAGAATTATTATTCCATATATTACATACATATTAGTAATATATATATTTTTATAATTGTCGGTGAATGGTGCACATGGAAATTAATCTCATTGTGTCGTGGAGATGGTAATCCGTACGTACGCATGAGTGACAATATCATTACCTTAATGGTGTGGAATTTGATGGTATATTAATTTTACAGAGACATTATCATGTTATTTTAATTATTTATATACATATTACTCATCATTATATCCATCCAAATATCATAATGTTGAATAACAAATTACACCACGGCGTGGAGACGGTAACCAGTACGTACGCACGCATGGTGACATTATATTTAATAAGATGGATAGAATAATTAATATAGTTTTTCAATATTTATAATAACATCAATGTGTATATAATATAATTGATTTATTATTTTATAATGGAAACAAAAAAGAAAGAGTTAATGGAAGAATAAGAGAACATGAAAGAGGGTGGTGAAATCATTCCCTCTTCTTCGTGTTATTCCTTTTGATTTGATCAAAATGGATCCTTAAGATGGATTTATGACTAAAGGAAGTCCTATAGGACAAAATGAGGATGTTTTAGAGAGTATTTGGGCAGAGTTTGTCCAAGACAAATGGATTTGTAGGTGTAAATATGAGAGAAGTGGAAATTCACTTTTATTAGAGGGGTGAGGGGTACCTTTGGAAAAACATAAAATATTATTTTATAATAAATTTATATTCGGTTTATAATGGCTCATAAATGTAATAGGTAAGTCTATATTGGGTATGGGTCGAAAACCACTCATCCAATAGGTTTTATGCAAGGTTAGGATACCATTTTAACCTTATCATTTAGATTTAACTCTAAGTAAAATAATTTATCTTTTACCATGTCTTCTTGTATTCTTACACTATATGGTTAATAAAAAAAATATATACTACCAATATAACACCAATTGGTTCATAAATATCATATATATTATTATATAAGTCTTTTGGCCGAACCGTAAATTTTTAGGACCATTATATCAATTAATAATATAATATTTATTTTGAAAACACTTTTATGTCAATTTTGACACTATTTGGTATTTGTTTTTTGATAAAATAATATCAAAATGATTAATTCAAAGAAAATAAATTTAATAAATACTAACATGTCATATTCATCTAGAAAATTGGTGGATGTCATAAGAATTTTGAAATTATTTATATTTTAATATTTATAATACCATTTATTTGATTTTTTTCATTAATAAGGTAATTACTGCATTATCATTGTGGCATTAATAAATTTAATTATATAATCATTACAAATTAGAAATAAAATACCATTGGTTAGGAAATATTTTAATATTTCTAATTAATATTTATTGTAGAATTTATCTTATGTATAACCCTATATTAAAAATTTTTTAGTCATTAAACATTGATTTTAACTCTTTTTACTCTTCTTTAAATAAAATAATAATAATTGTTTTATCTAATCCAAGAGGACCTAAAGGGTCATATTTTGTTCCTAAGGTTGTTTTTGGTCTAATTACACTTATCTAATAGAATTAGAACATGTTTTAGGGTAATAATAATTACATTTTTACCCTTAATTACCCTATTTATTTTTAACCATTGTAAATAAAAGTAAAAAAAGATACTATTAACCAAAAAAATTATCTTATAAAACCACATTTTACTCCTTGATATTAACCGTGTTTCTCAGATTTTCGAAATTCAACTCACAGAAGTGGTAAAAATAGGTTTTATGTAAATTTTCAAATGCTCCTATGAGGTGGGTAAAAGACGGTAAAAAGTTCGATAAAATTTTAATATATCTAAACTTATTATAAACATACTCGAATGAATTAAATTGAATTTATGTAGCTATTATATATATATTTTTACCTAAAATAAATTTAAATAATATAAATAATTATTTAAACAAAAAGTCGATTTTAAACGATAACTCGGTGTTCATTCAGTATTCATAAAAAATTGAACGTTTTCAGAAAAATAAAAAAAATCCACCGAAGGATAATTTCGATATTACAGATCCAATAATTAAGTCTATATAATCAAATTGAAAACATTGAATTTTCATTTATTAATTTAAAATTAATTCCTGCTGTCAAAACCAAAAATCATATTTTTAAGAAATAATAACTATCAATAGATTGACACTGGTTTATGTTCATATTCAATGTAAAATTACATGAAATGACCATAATTGTATTAAATGGTAAAAATATAATCTAATTATACTTCTAAACCATAAAAATTTATAATTCAAAACTATAAATTATTTTTATTAAAAAACTTGTTTTCAGTTAATATATTGTATTTCTCACTATTCACCCAAATATGAATGTTATCATAAAAGCACCAAAAATTTGTTGAAACTAAATTATTATGTATATATTCTAATGAATAACTTTATTTTGTTAAATTGAATATTTAAATGTTTCAAATATTTTATTTAAAAAGGGTTCTCCATTAAAAGGCAGTAAAATTGAATTTTTTGAAAAATAAATCTTTTACCTAAAAAATGAATTTGTTTTTACATTATGTATAAGAAACTAAAAATATGGACTCTAAAATTATAAGGATTATATAATGTTCAGAAATCAGTTAATACTATTCATAACCGCTTTTGAACAGCTTGTTTGGTAAGTTGTGATGCCCTTGAACTCAGTGTTTCGTGTAGTGCAAGTTATTGCCTTACTTTGAAGAAATAACATACTATGAAATCATGGGGTGTTGAAAGTTGTGTTTATTGTGGAAGAATAAAAATTAGAAATGGAATAAGTACCATTTTTTGGTCAACCTGGGGATTTAAAATATTGGAAGTGATTTGGTTTGAAATATAAGCTTTCATAGGATTATAAAACATTTTCGGTATAGGAGTTGTGACAAGTAAATAGGTTTTTAGAAGTAATAATCCTTATTGAAATGGATCATTAAATACATTGTATTTCCTTCATAGTAATCCATGTGTGTACTATATGTGGTGATTTCCTAAAAATTAGGTGTGAATGGATAATCATGTTTAGTAATTTTATTTAGTGATGTACTGGTAGGGGACCCTGTTGATTAATGTGAGTGCCATGAGGGGTGAATAAGAAGAATGAAATGGTGTTTAACATTGACCATACGTGTGTGATATTACCTTAATTTTGAAATATATTATTCTCATGTGAAAAAATGACCGTTTGATTCATTTGGTTAATCCAAATGACTAATGGTAAGTAGGAATGATAGTTTATAGTTTGATATTTTATGCCTCTTTTTTATATACAGTATTTTATGAATAATGGATGTGGGTTTTGAAAAATAGAATTTTTTTTTGAGATGAGGACTTAGATACATAGAGTGTTGATTCATGGTAAAGAGCATTGTTACCGGAGAATGCAGTTTGGGAATGAATCAGGGGGACTCCATGAAAGTGAATCATACTTCATTTAGGATGTTATTTCAATTTAACTATGACTCCAAGGCATAGGGAATCATAGTTGGTGGCTTCATGTATAGAAATTTGTTTATGCTAGGAACCATAGTATGTGATCTTATAAGAATGTAATGACTGATGATTCTATGTAATCCAAAATGTAGTGGCTAAAAAATCCATCAAGATAGTCATTTTAGGTATGAATTTTGTTTTATAAATTATATTAAACATTTAAATGAAGATAATATTATTATAGTTATGTTGGTCAGTAGAGACTCATTGATTCGGTAAAAAATAAAAATTATGTGTTCAGAATATAATTTCAACCCATAACATGTATTGATTATTCATTTTGTAATTGAACCGAACAATGAATTTCATTGGACTATTAGAATAATGTTCCATTTGTCTCTCTCTACAATGTGGCACATCTTGATGCATTATAAGGGGTAAGTGGAAGTCACTTTGGAGTGTAATGTTAGACATTTTCAATGATTTCATTATCAATGTTGAGAAATAATAAGCTTGTTTTCTTGCCTATTAGTGTTCATCATTTCGATTTCACAGATGGAGAATGAAGTGACTTAGAGAATTATCATAGACACGGGGTAGTGACATGGTATTAATGGTTGGAATTTTGAAAAATTCGTATGTTTTAAGAGTAATGCAGATTAGGAGACATGTTTCACATGATTCCACATTATCTCATGGATGAGATATACTATTATTTGGAGATTAATATAGATAAAACTATTAAGTTTGTGTAGTGTGGATGATGTTTTCCATTTAGGGATTATGCACATCATATAATCATAAGTGCGCCTGGAGTTTCTTAAACTCTATAAGATGTCGGCAAGGCTAAGGTACATCACTTTGTTGGTTTTCCACTAATGGTTTCCATTTAAATATATTCAATTATCCATTTATGTGTTGGAACATGTTAGGAATTTTCCATGGAATTAAATTTTAATCAGATTACATAATATCAATGGATGGAAGGCTGTGTTTATATCAACTTGTTGATACCCGATTAGTCCTTTGACCTGATATCATGTTGCTTGATGGTGTCTTAATTGACATTCGTTACTTCGTTGAAGTTATGAATCTCTATATTGATGGAATTGGTTCTATTTTAGGTTGGGGGTTATTTATAAATGATGATACAGTTTATGCATTTTTTATTTCCATGTGATATGTGGACATGTCACCATGGGAGTATGAAGATGATATTTATTTAATTATTACAAAATCCAAATATAACACCCACTGGGATATTTAAATCTATTAATATGATTGTTTTAAATTAGAGACCCAATTCCGTTATTAATTAGCTCATCAATAATTGTTCATAACTAATTATATTAATTTTCATAATAAATCGAAATTTTTTGATGGAACACAATTGACATTGAGTCATGACCTATTTCCTGGTTATTGATGTCTGAGGCTAGAGATGGTGTGCGTGTGTAACATCGATACCTCTGTTTAATGTTCGAACACATTGTGTGTGTGTAGATCATTAAATTATATATTATGTTTTTTTATCTTTATATTAATGATTGTGATAAAATTTTAATTTCTATGATATTTGATTAATCATTTTGATCCTATATAATATGTGTTGTCTTATATGTTAAATAGTTGAGCATGTAGACGAATCCATGTGGACATCCTTTTCAAAGGATGTGTTTGGCATGTGGCCAGGATGTGTTGGAATATAACTTCAAGATGGATGAGTTAGAAATTATTACTATTATCTATCATATGTGGATATTTTATGTTGTGGGGTGGTTTTCTTTCTAAAATAGAGTAGAATCAGGTACTACCTAGTTTCGTTATTCCATATTTATCAAATGAATACTCAATAAATGGGGGTATATAGTTGTGATTGGTGACTCTATGTTATGTTGGTGTATTCATGTATTTAATTTTAGGTTATACTGATATGATAACATGTATGTAAAATACATATACTAGTCGGTTATAAAACATATTGGGTGGAATCCAATTGTTATTTCTCAAACCCTATTCGTGTTGCAATGACACATGTGTACTTGAAAAACCCAAACTTTTTGTAGGTATAGGAAATGATATTTTGTTTGTTTGATTATTATGAATGTTTATTTTCTATGATTCCAAAGGATGGAATGAGGTTAAGAAGGTGTTTATCTGTAACTCCCCAAGATTTTCTACAAATAAATTGAAATGCAGAAATTTTTAATTATGTAGATATTTATAACCTTCCGTTAATCAAAATTGTTCGACATCTATGTTTTGAAATTTAAAAAACGGTCATGTACAATTGTGTTCAATGAGTAATTTCTAGTCTAATGGAACCAACTTAATTTTTTTTGAATAGTAACATAACCCCATGAATAGTAATATTAATAGTAATATGAACCTAAAGAATAATATTTTTTTATTTTCTTAAGGTTTTAAGGTAATAACATTTTGGATAATTTTTCTATGTGATATAAAGAATAATAGTTGATTTTTTTTAAATTTTTGGATAATGTATGGTTTTATTAAAATGTAAAATTAATTATATTTTGAAAATTATTTTCAAAATATGGAGTTCAATTTTTAATTCTACATGTAAAACAATGGGATGGGTGCATATTTGGAATTTTTCTGAAATTCATGATTTCTTGTTAAATAGTGAAATATGGTAAAATACAATATATTCAAATTCTCAGTTAAATAGTCTATTTAAGAAATAATAAGTAATATAAGCCAACTTGGATTGACCTCACATGCCATTATTACTATTTGGGGTCACATTAAGTAATACTATTCACAGTATTGAGCTAAAAATTTATAATAATATTAATAATAATATAAAATACCACCTCTCTTCCACTATAGATACCACTCTCATTTACCTCTTCCTATACCACCTCTCAACCCTTAAGACTGACCTAATTTGTGACCAATATAACTCCCAAGGATCTGCCCCATGTCCAAGAACATATGGTGTCACCAAAAGTCAAAAACCTACGTCCTTATGAAGGATGTTAAGGAGAAGAGATCAAGAGGTAAACATTTTCTTTTATTTTCTTTCATTTCTTTTCATTTTATTTTCTATACTTATTCTTTCTTCACCCAAACTTATTGAAGATTAAAGAATGATATAGTATCTTCAATATTCTATAATTAATCATGGTATTGGATGACTCCCCATTATACGTCCTCTCCTCTCCCACCTCTTCATAGAATTAAAACACTGTCTATGATGTGTCGATTTCCCGACAATGTTGACTATGTGATTTCAAATTCCTTTAATTTCTTAAATAATGGCCATGAACCCATTTTTATGGTTGAACTAGATTATAATTTAATTATTAAATATTATATAAGTTTCTGTAATATTTTTTAACATATTTTATTAATTTATAAAACAAAATGAGTGCTTATGATCAAAGAATCGTCAAAATGACCAAATAAAATATCAATAATGTTTTATCTTATGAATCATCCACATGTCAGAATTCAAAATTATAAATGGTATAATTTATGATTCTATAAATAATTAAATACCAGTCATTTCCAGTTTTATATTTTCACTTCCAATCGACATGAATATCCATTGTGAACTAATCACAGAAGACATGTAAATAAAGCACCAAAAACAATGGATGGAACAAAACGGAGAACCGTTTGGAAGACGTTATTGGAGAAATCCCGAGGCTAAGGTATGGCAAATGAATTAGAATCTCTACATGAAAGAAAGCAATAATAGGTTAAGGCTGTGTTTTGGTAACATTTCCGTTTCTTATGAGGCTTTTCCCCCGGTCTGATTTGGGAAGTGTAGTCTAGAATTCCTCATTAAGCTAGAGCACTCTACAATTTCCTTTGCAGGTCATTTGGGATATGGCTGATTTTGAGGTATTGCAACATCGGGAGGGACCATGCTTGCATGGGATCGCCGAGTGTCCAGCTCAGGGATGGTGGTTGTTTTTGTTGCATGTATGTTGTAGTTCCTACTCTTTCCATTTTTTGTTTGGGTTTGTTAGGATGTCTTGTTGGACCTTTTGGTTTCTCACTTTCTCCACAAAAGTGTTTCCTTAATAAAAAAAATAATTGTCAGTCCGAGGTAAGGGAATTCAATACCCGATTTCCATCTTTTTAGTTAACCTTATACTTCATTATTAATCTGTTATTTCATTTTTTTTGTGATGAATTATGATTATATTATAATATTTTATGCGTATTTATAGAATATATACATATTCCATCCAATCTAGTAGGCCTCTCATTAATTATATGATATTAATAAGGTACATTTTTTTTCTAAAATCCCTCTTTTATAATTCTGATTTATGAAATTCAAAAGCAAGGTTTTTATGAAATTATTAATGTTGTATTATTATGTTTTGGATGTTGGTAGTTGATTATGATGAAGGGTGGGAAATATATCTCCTTCCAATGAATTGGGTATATGTATGTTGGAGGTTTCCCATATGGTTACTCCTAGTGTAACAGCAATGGATACAAAAATTGTATGGTAGCCGTAAGGGTTAAAAATTATAAGGTAGCTGAGAGGGTTACAATATTGTGTAAGTAATGGCCCAAAATACCTTTGTGGTTATATTTTTGTTCTTATGTTCTGTTGGAATCTTTTGGGAATCACATGATTTACAATGTATGTATATATGGGTGACAAGTATCAATTCTGAAAATGATTTCATACATTTATAGTATTTAAGGACTAATATGTTCTTTCCTTCTTTATATATCCCTGACTGGGATTTTTATGATCATCCCATGTTTTAATTGTCTTTTCATAGGTAATAAGGACGTGTAATACAAGAATGGACTCTGAGTTAAATGTTTTATGAATTGTCATGGAAATCATTTTTTATTTGAAAAATTAAATATTTTAGAAGAAAATAATACTATTTTTATGTTATCCACTCTGTAATAATGTGTAATGTTATGAATGTTTTATATCCAAAAATATCTAAATCTCTAAACATGAAAAGATCCTCAATGTGAATGGAAATGATTTCTAGACTAATTTCAAAATTATGTAATGTAATAAGGTCGGGTGCTTATATTAAGAGCCACTAATAAATCTTTTTTTCAATTTCTTTATATGTGATTAGAGTAGTTCATGATCTTATATGGAACTTATATGACAATTGAGCATGTATACTACTATATCTCATATGTGTACTTATACAATTTATTGTTTACACGTACTGTAACATCCTAGAAAATTATAGAATAATAAATTTTCATATTTATTATTATTTATGAATAAGATATTAATTTTAAGATAAAGGGGAATCTGATATTGATAGCGTACTCGACACACAACAACTAGTTTCTTTAAAATCATAGATTTCACACAACACTAAGTTATACTGAACAATTATAAAATAAGATTATTATTATTTTAAATGGTAGTTGATTTTTAGTCGCCTTATTTTCGAGAAAGAATATAACTAAATACAATAGGATTAAAAATGTGTGTTAATTTTGTTTTCATTTCACAATTAAATATTAGAGGCTAAAAATGATAATGAATCCAATTTTAAGCATAAAATACTCTAAAGGTCATTTTACCACCTTTTGATGGAGAACCCTTTTTAAAATAATTTTTTCTATTTTATATGTTTTATTTGAAAAAATAAACTTCTTATATGGATACAAGACATACAAATTTACTTTGGTTTATTTTTATTATTTTTATGATAACTTTATTTTTAATGATTAGTGAAAATTACAACATTTTAATTCAAAATATTCTTTTCATCTCATTTAATTATATAGCTATATAATATTTTAAAAATTTTAAATTTTAATTGAATTATATTTTTATCATTTAATCCAGTGTTGGTCGTTGGATGTAATTTTACATTTAAATCAGTCATAAACCCATATCAATCTCTTTATAGTTTTAACTTCTCAAAGCCCAGCTTTTTGGTTTTGAAAATGGTAATTAATATAAAATTAATTACGATAATTCCTAAGTATTGAATTTGGAAAAATGGATTCCATATTTGGAATCACGAGGTTTATATTTTGTAAATAATTTCCTTATATTTTTCGACATAATGAATAGTAACATTAGTATTTATTTTTCTTTACCACAGTTAAAGGGTGAATTAGGTAAATAAGGATAAAAATAATATAAAAATAAAATAAGAATACCCTAAAATCTGTCTTAATGTAAATAGACGAGTCATGGGCGACCAAAAAATCTGCCGGCTGATCTTTTGAAATTTGGCAGCCACTTGAGAGTCATAATGACATGTTATAATAATTAATTTAAATTAAAGAGAAATATAACATAAACATATTTCTTTTTTTATAAAACAGTTTTAATTTAGTCCTATATAACTGATATATTTGACTATATAATTTCATTATAAATAAAAAAATAATTTCTTCATCATGGTATTGAATTTATAATTCGTAGACATTAAATAAAAAATTTATTTATGACACTATTTTGAGGCATTGATTTCGTTACTAAATAAAGACCCAAAGAAATGAAATTATAAATATAAAAAAAATTAATATGAAAAATTTTCTTCTAGATAAGAATTTTTCGGTTTACTATGATTATTATGTTTAAGTTAATATAGTTTTTTCTAACGACTTGTGTTTTTATGATTGACAAAAATCAATTACTAAATAGTTTCCAAATTGACATAAATGGGGTTTTAAAACAAATACAATATTTTTAAATGACATAGTACTCATATAAATATATAATTTGGAAACAATACATAAATAATGTTAAAAATGAAATTAGTTATTCACTTTTTCTTATCTTTTAATTTTATAGTAACTATATTAACCATATAGTGTAAAAATAAAATAAGACATAGTAAGACATAATTTAATTAACTAAAGTATAAAGCAAAAATATAAGGTTTTAATTATGACCAAAACATGAATAAAACCTATTGGGTGAGTGGATTTTGAGCTATAACTCATTTTATAACAAATTTATAACTTTGGAGCTATTATAATTCTAAAATCAATTTTTAAGAAAATAATAATTCAAGATATTCCTAAAGTGCCCCTCCACTCTTTAATAAATTTCCACCACCTATACCCATTTACTCACACATCTATATCCCCTTATCTCATCCAAATTCTAAAACAATAAGCTCAAAACATCCCTCCATCCCCCTAAATACATTACCTTGGGCTAAAAGAAAATCAAGAAATCCTTTAGTATCAAATCAAATAGAGTTACCCAATTCAGATGTAACATCTTATCCCAAGCTCCATTCATTTATTTTCATTCTCCATCCCCCCAAACACTCTTTATTACATTATTTTATAAAAAATGAATTTTTAGTATAAAAATATTTTTTTATTCTAATGGTTTAATATTCACTAACACACACCTCAATCTAATTGACAAAGAACATATTGTTTATGTGTACGGTCACCTACTGTCTCACGAAAGAATGATTGTTCAATTTTCTCATACAAAATCTCATGGTTTCCATTATGATGGAACTGTCTTTATATATTACATAAAATATATTTATATCATATATATGCTACTGTAATTTTTATTTACAATATACCATTATGTGTTCCATAATGTGTTAAGATAATAATTTCATTTGAGGAAGTGTGGACTACCACCCCCTCAATGTTATATCACTCGTTCATGCGATAAATGGAAAATTTGTAAAACCGGATTAATGATTTTATGTTACATATATAACATATATATTATACCGAAATTATAATATAATTATGTTTCATTTCATTTCCATTCCGTTAATATGAAAAATAAATGAATTTAGTGTTCATGCGTACATATGGACTACCGTCTCCATGAATAATACATTTCATTTCATATCTCCCAATTTTTTAGAATATTTTAAGTACATATATATTTGATATATATGACTATTAAATAAAAAATTTCAATATGATGATAGTGGACTTATGATCACATGGAAAAGTTTTATCAAAACAATTATATTTTGGAATCAATTACCGATAATCGATATAATGTACGATATGAACTCAAATAATTAACTAGTGGAGATATAATGATAATAAGGGACATAAAGTGAATGATAAACTTAAAAAGTGTTTGGAATAAAGTAGAGAATAACTTATGTTTATTATTCAAGAAATTAATGAACAAACAAGACAAGTTGGACTCCTATAAAGGTAATTCATCTCAATCACCTTTCATTGAGGCATATTATGATTCATAAATGAAATTTTTTTTAACATTGTACAATCAAATGCTTTGAATTTTAATCTTATTCAACTATTTTCAAAAAGAATCTATTTTATAATGTGTATTACTAATATGAAAAAAGAAATTTTTTTTAATGTATGAAATGAAAAAGACATTTATATCACCACAATCATTATTTTTATATTTTTTTTCATCTATAAACTGTAATTTTTTAAAAATAAAAATAAATACCATAATATTATTTTGATGTAATTTTTTAATAATTTTTTTTGAGTATGAATTGTTTATATTAATATCTTTAAAATAAATCTCATATTTTCAATGTGGAAATGTTATTTTTCCTTTATGAATGGTTTATTTTTTATGATTATAGTTCATGTTCATTTATTGTCTATATGGTTTGTTCCATGATAGACTGAGGGAGGGTGAGACCATGATAGACGTCCAATACATTTGGTAACATGATACATGTAAACAATAAGGTTTCTCCAAAAAGATTTTGTGAATATACTGGGATTGGTATTCCAAATGTAACCATTAATGTCAATTCCTATGTAGCTGTGATAGTTACAATGTAATTATGATATAGATGCCACAAGACATCATTATGTTTAATTATTTCAAGAATGTTTTGATGTAATATTATGATTACATGATGTAATATAAATAGTTTATGTTTTATGGGTGAAATTTATAATTTCGTTACAAATGTAAAAATTGGTTTTAAATAATCATAGAATAATAGTATTATTATTTATTTTATATTCTCTACTGATCTTTTTTTCCTCATGCATTTTGAAAAAAAATAAACATTGTATAACTATGGGTAAGAAAAATGAAAATGTCAAAAATATTTTTATCACGACAAAAAATCATGTTTTTTATATGGTATCCTTTGGTTGAAAAAAGTGGATATTGTTTTTAACTATACTCATGTAATTTCTTGGTCTATTATGAAATAGTTATGGCCTAATTGAATAAAACACTAAACCTGAAAAGTTCCTCAATATGAATTCTTGACATAAATCAAGATGATTTAATGTTTAATGATGGGGCCTAATATTTGGTATTAGAGGTTGGTTTAAACAACATTAGGGATTTTCAGTATTGGTGAAACATATGGTAACATTCTATGTCTATTATTTTTGTTTAATACTTGTTATATATCTTTTTCATATTAATGAAAGTCAGTTTCATATTGATGGAGGAGAATATCAAACAAAATTCTTCTCTCTTCTTGATTTCTTTCTTGCAATAATTATTGTAAATTCATGTCCGGATGATACATAATATTTTTCTAACATATAACTCAATTGAAATCAATTGATTAAGATATAAAACAACAAAAATATAACGTGGTACCGTTTTGGACTATGGTTTGTTTGTAATCAAATATTATTTTCTCAATGTAGTAAAATTTTAAAAAAATGAAAATATTATCAAGGGATTTTTAGATATTATAACTTATAATATGAAAATAAATCATATTAGGATTCAGTAAAATCTATATAAGATATGGAACCATGGAAAACCTATATATATATATATATATTACTTTAAAATATTTTCTTTTAGAACATTGTAACACCACATGCTTCCACAGTATGGTTCTCCTTGAAAAATACAGTAGCGTGTGTTGTACGCAACTTCGAGTTCTAACACACACCACAACCAATCATACTAGCAGTTATGAATAGTAATACCCACTTTTCAAAATTTTTAAATATTATCATTCAAAATGGACTTCATTGTTGGATTCGGAATATATAAATACGCCTAGGGTGAACTTTTGGTATTTTTTAGAAAACATTCTATTTTTGGTGAATAGTGAAAAATACTAAACATTAATTAAAAATAAATTTTTTAATAAAAATTATTTATAGTAAAAAATTATAATATTGAGTGGATTTGAATTTTATTTAGAATATATTTTTACCATTTAATACAATTTTTGTCATTGGACATAATTTCACATTTAAACCGGATATAAACAAGTGTCAATCATTATATAGTTATTATTTCTTAAAAACACACTTTTTGTTTTGAGGGTGGGAATTAATTTTAAATTTATTTCTTCCTCTTATGTGTTCTGAATTTGGAAAAATTTATTCCATATATGGAATCAGGATATCAAAATTGTGTAAATATGTAACTGTTATTTTTAGACATTTTGAATAATTACTTCGGTAAATATTTTAATTACCATGGTTAAAGGGTAAATTCGGTAATTAAGGGTAAAAAATAATATTATAATTATATAAAATTATCCCAAAACATGTCTTAACCATATTGGATGATAAATATCAGACCATGGGATTCTTTGGGTTGATTTTGGGACCCCATGGAGCCACTTGAAAGTGATAATGACACTCAATATTAATTATGTTAAAGTAAATACAAAAATGACATAAGTATACATCTTTTAGAAAAACAATTTTTACATATAGATATTTATGTTATATTTTAGACTATAAATATTAATTAAAAAGATAAAAATATTTCCTACATAATGGTATTTTATTTATAATTTATAGACATTGAATAATTAAATTTATTTTTGACACAATAATGATGTATTATTTTTTTTATTAATGAAAGAATCAAATAATTAGTATTATAAATGATAAAATAAATATTATTTAAATGTTTTGATTCCATACACTAATTTTATTGGTTAATATGGCATATTAGGATTTCTTAAATTAATTTGGTTTGAATTAATAATTTTTAAGACTTTAAAAAAATCAATTATCAAATACTGTCAAAATTGACATAAATGAGTTTTTAAAAAAAATATTATATTATTTATTGATATCCTATTCCTAAAAATCTAAGTTTCGGCCGAAAGACATATATAATGATATGTGTATAATTAATGGACCACTTGGAGGTCTCTTGTAGGTATATACTATGTTTATTAACTATATAACATAATAATACAAAGAGACACAGTAAATGTCATACTATTTATCTAGGAGTTAAATCTAAAAGATAAGGTTGATAAAGTGACCCAAACCTATCTAAAACCTATAGGTTTTATTTTTTTCGACCCATCCCCACCTTATCCTATAAATAAATCAGTATGGAGCCATTACAAACCTAATATGAATTTATTATAAAATAATATTTCTAGATTTTCCTAAGGTTCCCCTCACCCCTCTTATAAAAGGGCACCCCTTCACACTAATTCACACATTCAAAGCCATTTGGATCGGCCACCCTCGGCCCAAATACCCTCTCAACTATCCCCCCATTATCCTAGAGGCCTTTATTTAGAACGAAAGCCTACTGATGTATCCCTTTTTATCAAATAAATAGGAAGAACCCGAAGAATAGATAATGTTTTCACCACCCTCTTTAAAGTTCCTTTCTTCTTCGACTTCTTCCTTCTTTGTTATTTTCATTATAAAATAAAAACTCCAGTATCTTTCTTATACTGTGATTTTATTGTAAATATGGTACAACCATATTCAGTATTTTATCCATCCATCGAATAACATGTCACTATACGTGCATATGTACGGCTTACCATATCCACGTCATGGTGTAATTGTTATTAAAAACATTATTATTTGGATGGGTATGATAATGATGTGTAATTGAATTAAATAATAAATATAACATTATAATGATTATTTATATATGATATACCATCCAATTTTATACGATTTTAATAACAAAATAATGACATTGTCGCTCGTGCGTACGTACGGACTACCGTCTCCACGAACGCGGTGAAATTCATTCCCCATCGCATCCATTCAAGACTAATTCTAATTTGAGGATTAAAAATAATGTTTAAGGACTTCATATCATTCTGGATATGAATAAGTTACAACATTTCCATAAAAAAACACGGCTTATGTAATAAAATATATAAAAGAAAACGAGTATGTTAACACTCGAAACAACAATAATACTAAGATATTATTAACAAAGCAATGTTAAAAGATCATATATGTTATCATATTATTGCATATGATTCTTGTATAATTTAATTAAAATTATTTAAATATTATACAGGATGTTAACCTACCCTCGACCAAGGAAAATTACAATGTAAGGGATTATTTCACAATCTCTTCATTATCCGAGGTTGTTTATACGTAATTATCTACTGGGGCCTCTTTATCATCCACATCAATGTTTCTTAAAAATATATTTCCAAAAAAAATTACTATTTACTAGACAATGGGTTAAATTCATTTATACCTTTATGTGTTTTTATATGAATCTTTCCATCATCTTCCACACAAGGTACTTTTTGACCTTTTTGACAAAGTTAAGTTAATAATGTCTTTTTTAACATATACGTCATGTGAAACTATTTTCCGCCTTTATAAAATCGTTGAAGCTTCCCTTAGAAGCGTATTAGTATATTTTCAAAAAAAAATTCTTTATAATTATGTTACTATTAAATTATTTCAAAATAGAAAGAGAAATTTCTTTAAAAATGTTTTTGATTTCATTATGTCAACATTATTTGATGGATATTAAGTATATTTTCTATTAATTTATTATGATACAGAACATCCATATTGTATTGATGGTTTTGTGATATATTTGAATTTGGATGTGCTAATATTTTTCCATTAATGTTTTCTGGTTAAATTATTTACATTTCATATGCTAGTTTTAATACGAATGTTTATGATATGTTTAAACCTTTTCATATTAGGAATGTATTAGACTTAGTATGTTACGGGTGGAGCCCACTATAACTCCTCGATGCATCGGTAGGTCTCATGAGACAACTAGACGTGGAATTGGCCAAGGCCCTTTCCCAGTTTGATATATGGTTTTGGTCGAGGCCTTAATAATTTTTAGATGTCTTGAATGAGGACTTGATAAAATGTTTCAGAATGTCCGACATTATACATTCCCTAATTATGAAAATAATATTGATGGTTCATGTGGTCATTCGACTAGTAGAATACCCATGATTATGTTTTATTATGGAATTATTTACTCATCTCATATTGTTTCCATAAAAGTGTTCTTGTGTATTATTGGTAAAGGCATGTGGTTTCAATTATTCACCATGATCAATATTTATGTCATTTTTTTGCTGTATTACTTACCATTACTTAGCATTTGAGCTCACCCCTTTGTTATGTTTCATTTTACCAGGATATGAAGAAGTATGTTATGAGTGACCTTCAGGCATAATCTTGAAGGCTTGGATGTTTCTAATGAAATATATTTGTGTTGTATTTCTCTTCAAGCTGTAAAGTTGAACTTATCTATGAATCTTGTTTCCAATAATACTAAATGGATCTGTCTTTTGAGACATGATTTCCTTGTGATCATGCCAATGTTATGTAATAATGAACCGACTCTGGGTAAAAAGGGTTGGGGAATTAAAGTTGGTATTAGCGAATGTTTAGTACAATCCTTGGAAACTAGATTTAGATAAACTCTGATTAGAGCACATAGCCCTAAGATAGACATTGATGATTCGTATAGAAAAACATCCTAGAATTTTGATACTATAGATATTTTGTGAGTTTTCCAATAAATACATCCCTCTCTGGATACAAGCAGGTAGTGGTGGCCCTGGTACAGATGTACCTAGGGGTAAAACCTGGAAACACCTCTTTGTGCTAGACTCGAATGGGAACTGGTGCACGACAACAGGCTTTGCTTTACTCTTGGTTACGACACTCTAGGGGGATATGTTTAGGATAATTCTTAGTTTCTTTACAAATCATTATGAAGGATTTATGAGTATATACATACTAATATTTTTTAATAATGGATTATATCAGTAAACTATTCAATTTTCGTTAGGTATTTTAAAAGTTTGGAATTATTCCTTGCAATTCATAAACTAACCTAGTGTATGACATTTTATAGAAATGGCACCCAGTAGAAGGAATGTGAACTCCAACAATACATATGATCCAAAGTGTAAGAATGATCAAATCTTTAATGGTATTAAGCCAACATTTATAAGGGAAATAGTCTCCCATGTATTCTCAACATTTGAACAAATAGTATCATGTTTTAATAAGATAAGTAATGATTTCTATAAGTACTATGGCTTTGAAGAGAACCTAGATAATAAAAGGATGGAAGAGAGAAAAATGGATAAAGGGAAGATGGAAAAAAAGAATTTTCCCAAATGTGATAACTGTGGGAAGAAACACCCTGGAACTTTCATGAAGGGAATGGGAGTTTGTTATAAGTGTGGAGAAAAAGGACACCAAGTACATGGCTATAGGGGTAATATAAAGGTTTAAAAAGTACAATTCTTCATCTGCAAGGAGTTGGGACACTACAAAAAGCAATGTCCAAATCATTAGAGTATACCCCAAATGATACTATTGGATAACAATCATGTTATGATAATACCACATATGAGGAGGAACGATAAGAGTTATTATGTTTTTATTAATGAATTGGGTCATTTGAGTGTTGTTTCAACGATGTACTGGGTATAATAATTATAGAGTATATTAGTATTGTATTGCATTACTATTTCATTAAGGACTTGAGATTGTGTGGAACCATGAAAAGTGACTCAATAACAGGACAAATTATTAAAAAATATATGGTTGAGAGAAAGATAAATCATAATATGGTTTTGATACCAAGATAGTGACTTCGGAATAATACATGATTGATTTGGATAAATTATATTGGATATTCTTGACTCCCTTGAAACTGATTAATGATTTTTATATTCCAACATTTTTGGAGTTTACAACATTTTGGGATAGAAGGAGCATATCCAGTATTTTATAAGAAATAAGGGAGCAGGAATGTAATCAATAAGGTTTTTTGGTAATTCAGGATGTGTTAGTGTTTTAAAAGAATACCCGATGAAGGTGTTCACATGTTATTACGTGGAAGAAATGATCTTCATTGTGTTTACCTTCTTTATAAATTTTGTATTGTGAGTTTGGACATAAGTATTTTGGATAATACTAGTTTGAGATTATTTTTGGATTTCCATAAAAGTTTAACCTGGAGGTCGAGCGACAACCCGCCCCGTCCGGAAAGGCCGTGAGACTTTAACTCGCAACTGAAGGGCTACAAGGGCGTATCACCTACAACTGGCCATATGATATCCTAGATTGAATAATTTAGTTTTTTTTAAATTCCTAGTAGATGAATTATAAATATATTTTTTTGGATCCATATATGAATAATATAAATAGAATTGTTTTATGTTCTATTATCTTTTAGAGTGAAATATGACTTTGTGGTAGAAATTAGATAAAGGATAGAACTATACTTGTCAAGTATATATATATTTATATCTTCCCTTATTCTATGATGAAATTAATTCTAAAAACATTAGGGAAGGGATATTAAAAAAAATATGTTATCCTAATACCTTATGTTTTGCTTAACTGATCATATTTTAAATCATCATTGATAGATGGCTTTGAGGCCCTCAATGTTACACTTGTTTGTGATTGATGACCTCAATCACTTTCTATAAATATTTGTGTTATCACTCTAATTACGCGTCTATAATTTTCACCAATGTTCTTCTACTAGAAACCCTAATTTGGTGGTGACTTTCTCATTTCCCTTTCCCTCTTATTAAAACTAAATTTTTTTAAACCTATTTCTGATGTAGGTATTCCACAAAGGTATTTTCTATTTTCAACCTTTTATTTTCAAAAAACAATTTCAATTTTCGAGGACAAAATTATTTGAAGGAGGGGAGAATGTAACACCGCAAGCTTCTATGGTATGCTTCTCTTTGAATAGTACAGTACCGTGTGTTGTATGCAACTTCGAGTTCTAATACACCACAACCAATCAAACTAGCCGTTATGAACAGTAATACCAACTTTTCGAAATTTTATAAATTATATATTTCAAAATGGACTTCATTTATTGATTAGTAATATTGAAATCATCCTAGGGGTGAGTTTTTTGTATTTTTTAGAAAACATTCAATTTTTTTATAAATAGTAAAAAATACTAAACATTAATTAATAAAAACATTTTTAATCCAAATTATTTATATTGATAAATTATTCTATTGAGTGGTTTTAAATTTTACATAGAATATATTTTAACCATTTAATACAATGTTGGTCATTGGATGTAATTTCACATTTAAACCGGACTTAAACAAATGTCAAATTTTTATAGTTATTTTTTCTTAAAAACATGATTTTTTTACAGCGGGAATTAATTTTAAATTAATTTCTGCCACATCTATTTTTTGAATTTGGGAAAATTGATTCCATATTTGGAATCATTATTTCAAAATTGTGTAAATTTGTAACTCTTATTTTTATACATTTTCAATAATTACTTCGGTAAATATTATATTTACCATGATTAAAGGGTAAATTCGGTAAATAAGGATAAAAATTAATATTATAATAATATTAAATTACTTTAAAATGTGTCCTAACCCTATTTGTTGATACATTTACGACCATGGGAATCTTTGGGGTGATTTTGGGACCCCAAAGAGCCACTTGTAATTGATAATGACACTTCATATTAATTAAGTTAAAGTAAATAAAGAAATGACACAAGCATATCAATTTTAGAAAAACAATTTACATAGGGTTATATATGTTATATATTAGAGTATAAATATTAATTAGAAAGATGGAAATATTAACTAAATAATGGTATTTTATTTAAAAAATTTAGATATTCAAAAATTATATATATTTATGACATAATAATGATGCGGTATCTTCCTTAATAATGAAAGAATCAAATAATTGGTATTATAAATGATAAAATAAATATAATATTAATGTTTTTATTCCATCCAAGAATTTTATTGGTTAATATGGCATATTATTATTTCTTAAATGAATTTTGTTCGAATTCATAAATTTGTTAAGACTTTACCAAATATCAATTATTAAATAGTGTCAAAATTGACATAAAGGAGTTTTTAAAACAAATATTATATTATTAATTGATATTATATTCATAAAAATATAAGGATCATTCAAAAGACTTATATAATTATAGTTGTATCATTAATGGACCAATTGGGGGGTCTCTTAGAGGAATATAGTATGTTTATTTACAATATAATATAAAAATACAAAGAGACATGGTAAATGTCAAACTATTTAACTATGAGTTAAATAAAAAAGATAAGGATATTAATGTGATCCAAACCTGTCTAAAACCTATTGGTTGAGTTTTTTTCGACCCATACCCACCTTATCCTCGAAATAAATCAGTTTTGAGACATTATAAACCGAATATTAATTTTATATAAAATAATATTTCTAGCTTTTCCTAATGTGACCATCACCCCTCTTATAAAAGGGCACTCCCCATTCTCACTAATCCACACCTTCAAAGCCATTTTTATCGGAAAAACACAGCCCAAATACCCTCTCAACTATCCCCCATTAATCCTATAGGCTTTCAATTAGTCAAAAATTTAACATAGGGATCCCTTTTGATCATTTCAAAATGAAGAACATGAAGAAGAGGTAATGTTTTCACCACCCTCTTTCAAGTTCCATTCTTCTTCCACTTCTTCCTTCTTTGTTATTTCCATTATAAAATAATAACTCCAGTATCTTATATATACTATAATTTTATTATAAATATGGTGCAACCATAATCATTATTCTATCCATCCTTTGAATAACATGTCACAATACGTGCGTACATATGGCTTACCGTCTCCACGTCGTGCTGTAATTGTTATTCAAAACATTATTATTTGGATGGGTATGAAAATGTTGTGTAATTGAAGTAAATAATAAATATAACATTATAATGATTCTTTATATAGGATATATCATTTAATTATACATGATTTTAATATATAAAGAATGTTATTGTCGCTCGTGTGTACGTACTGAAAACTGTCTCCACGAACGCGATGAGATTCATTCACCATCATATCCGTTCAAGAATAATTCTCATTTGATAATTAAAAATAATGTCTATAGACTTGATATAATTCTGGTTATTAATAACATACAACCAATCCATATCAAACATGGCTTATGTAATAAATCATATAAAAGAAAATGTGTAAGTTAACACCTGAAATGACGATAATACTAAGATATTATAAACAAAGTAATGTTAAAAGATCATATATGATATCATATTAATGTATATGATTAATTTATAATTTAATAACAATTAATTCACCATTATGCAGGAGGTTAACCTACCCTCGACCAAGGAAATATACAAGGTAAGGGTTTGTTTCACAATCTTTTCATTATCCGAGGTTGTTTATATGTAATTATCTACTGGGACCTCATTATCATCCCCATCCATGATTCTTAAAAATATATTTCAAAACATTTTAAATATTTTCTAGAAAATTTTTAAAATCATTTATACCTTTATGTGTTTTTAAAGGAACCTTTCCATTTTTTTCCAAACAAGGTACTTTTTGACTTTTTTTACACATTTATGATATGAATGTCTTTTTGAAATTATACGACATGTGCGGCTATTTTCCACCGTTATAAAATTGCTGAAGCTTCCTTTACAAGATTATAAGCATATTTTCCAAATAAATTCTTTATTTATAATTATGTGACTCTTAAATGATTTCAAAATAGAAAGAGATATTTCATTAAAAAGGGTTTGGATTTTATCTATGACGATATACGTCGATTGATTTTATGTTTATTTGTAGTTTATTTATTATGATACCAAACTTCCATATTGTTTTGCAAGTTCTGTGATATGTTTGACTGTGAATGTGCTATTTTTATACCATTAATGTTTTATGGTTAAAGTATTGACAATTCATATGCTATTTTTAATACAAATGTTCATTATATGTTTAAAAAGTTTTATATGAGGAATGTATTCGACTTAGTAAGTGATGGTTGGAGCCCGCTATAGCTCCTCGATGCATTCGTAGGTATCATGAGACAACTAGATGTGGAATTTGTTGATGCCCAATCCCAATTTGATATATGGTTTTGGCTGAGGCCTTAACCATTTTTAGACGTCTTGGCCAATGCCTTGAAAAAATGTTTGAGAATGTCCGACATTATACATCCCCTCATTATGAAAATAATATTTATGGTTCATGTTGTCATTAGACTAGTAGAATACCATTGATTATGTTTTATTATGCCATTATTTACTCAACTCATATTCCTAACATAAAATTATTCATGTTTATTATTGGTAAAGGTATGTGGTTTCAATTATTCACCATCCTCAATATTTATGTCATTTTCCACTATATTACATACCCTTATTGAGCGTTTGAGCTCACCCCTTTCTTATCTTTCATTTTTTTTAGGATTTGAAGAAGTTAGTTATGAGTGACCTGCAGGCATAATCTAGGAGGCTTGGATATTTATAATGAAATATATTTGTGTTGTATGTCTCTTCTAGCTGTAAAGTTGATCTTATGTATGAATATTGTTTCCATTAATACTATACTGATCGGCCTTTCGAGACATGGTTTCATTGTGTTCATTCCAATGTTATGTAATAATGCACTGAATCTTGGTAACCAGGGTTAGGGCATTATAGTTGGTATTAGAGATGTTTAGTACAAACCTTGTAAATTATATATAGATAAAATCTGATTAGAGCACACAACCCTAAGATAGATATTGAGGATTAGTATAGAAAAACTTCATAGAATATTGGTATTGTAGATATTTTCTGAGTTTTCCAAGCAATACATACTTATCAGGATACGAGCTGGTAGAGGCGGCTCTGGCATAAATGTACCTAGGGGTAAAACCTGAAAACACTTCTTTGAGCTAGACTCGAACTAGAACTGGTGCACAACAACGATCCTTGCTGCACTCTTGGTTATGACACACCTGGGGGATATTCTTAGGATAATTATCGTTTTCATTACAAATAGTTACGAAGGATTTATGAGTATATACCTAATATAATTTTTTTATTATGGATTATATCTATAAACTATTCAATTTACATTAGTAATTTTACAAGTTTGGAATTATTCATTACAATTCATACACTAACCCAGTGTATGCCATTGTATCGAAATGGCGCCCAGTAGAAGTAATGTGAACTCCAACAATACGTATGATCCAAAGTGTAAGAAGGATCATATATTCCACGGTATTAAGCCAACATTTAGAAATGAAATAGTCTCCAATGTATTCTCAACATATGAAGAAATAGTATCATTGTTAATAAGATATGTAAAGAATTATATGAGTCCTATGGCTTTGAAGGGAAGCTAGAGAAGAAAGGTATAGAAGAGAGAAAATGGATAAAAGGAAGATGGAAGAGAAGAAGTTTCCCTTATATGATAACTGTGGGAAGAAACACCCTGGAACTTTCCTGAATAGAATCGGAGTTTGTTATATGTGTGGAGAAAAAGGACACCATGTACGTGATTATAAGGGTAAGAAAAATGTTTCAAATATTCAATGCTTTATCTACAAGGAGTTGGGACACTACGCAAACCAATGCCCAAATCATCAGAGTATACCCCAAATGATGCTATAGGATAATAATCAAGTTATGATACTACCACATATGAGGAGGAATGATTAGAGTTCTTATATTGTAATTAATGAATTATTTCATTTTATTGTTTTATCAACGAAGTACAGGTTATAATAATTATGGAGTATATACGGATTGTACTGCAGTACTATTTCATTATGGACGTGAGATTGTGTGGAACCCAGAAATGTGACTCAATAGCAGGTTAAATTTTTGAAAAATATATGGTTTAGTGAAAGATAAACCATAATATGGTTCGGATTCCATGTTAGTGATTTTGGAATAATACATGATTGATTTGGATAAATTATATTTGATATTTTTGACTCCCTTTAAACTGATTAATGATTTTTATATTCCATCATTGTTGGAGATTAAAACATTTTTGGTAAAAGGAGTATATCAAGTATTCTATAAGGAATAAGGGAGCATGAATGTAATCAATAAGTTTTAATGGTAATTCAGGATGTTACAATGTTTAAAAAAGAATACATGATGAATGTGTTCACATGTCATTACGTGGAAAAAGGTTCATCATTGGGTTTAACATCTTTATAAATTTTGGACTGTGAGTTTGTACAGAACTATTTTGGATTAATCTAGTTTGAGATTATTTTTAGATTTCCATAAAAGGATAACTTGGTGGTTGGGAGGCAACCTATCACGTCCTGTAAGGCCGCGAGACATGAACCTGCAACCAAAGGGCGACAAGGGTGTATCACCTACCACTGTCCACGTGATGTCCTCAATTGAATAATGTAGCTTTTTTAAATTTTCTGGTAGATTAATTATAAATATATATTTTTTGGAACCCTATACGAATAATATAAATATAATTTTTTATGTTCTATAATCTTTTAGAGTGAAATATGAGTTTGTGGTAGAAATTAGATAAAGGATGTAACTATACTTGTCAAGTATATATATATATATATATAAATCTCTTATTCTATGAAAAAATCAATTCTTAAAAAATTTAGGAAGGGATATTAAAACCAAAAATATGTTGTCATGATACCTTATGTTTTGTTGAACTGCTGATATTTTAAATCATCATAGTTTGATGTCTTTGAGGCCCTCAATGTTACACTTGTTTTTGATTGATTACCTCAATCACTCCATAAAATATTTAGGTTTTCCCTCTAATTACATTTATATAATTTCCACTAATTTTCTCCTATTAGAAACCATAATTTGGTGGTGACTTTCTCATTTACCTTTCACTCTTATTAAAACTAAATTTTATTAACCCTATTTCCAATTTGGGTTTTTCACAAAGGTATTTTCAATTTTCAACCTTTTATTTTAGGAGAACAATTTAAAATTTGGAGGATGAAATTATTTGAAGGAGGGGAGAATGTAACACCCCAAGATTCCACGGTATGCTTCTCTTTGAATAATACGATAGCGTGTGTTGTACGCAACATCGAGTTCTAACACACACCACAACCAATCAAACCAGTCGTTATGAATAGTAATATCCACTTTTCAATATTTTATATATTTTATCATTCAATAGGGACTTCATTTTTGGATTCAGAATATCGAAATCAGCCTAGGGTGAATAATTGTTAGTTTTTAGAAAATATTCAATTTTTGATGAATAGTGAAAAATACTAAACATTAATTAAAAAATTTTTTTTAATCCAAATTATTTATAGTGATAAATTATACTATTGAGTTGTTTCAAATTATATTTAGAATATATTTTAACCATTTAATAAAATTTTGGTCATTGGATGTAATTTCACATTTGAACCAGACATAAACAAGTGTAAATCTTTTGATAGTTATTATTTCTTAAAAAACACATTTTGTTTTGACAGTAAGAATTAAATTTAAATTAATTTCTACCAATTTTTTATTTTGAATTTGGAAAAATGGATTCTATATTTCGAATCAGGATTTCCAAATTGTGTAAATAGGTAACTCTTATATTTATATATTTTTAATAATTACTTCGGTAAATATTTTATTTACCATGGTTAAAGGGTAAATCCGTAAATAATGGTAAAAAATAAAATTATAATATTTTTAAATTACCCTAAAACGCATCCTAAACATATTGGAGGATATATTTCCGACAATGGGAATCTTGGGGTCTGTTTTGGGACCCCATGGAGGCATTTGTAAGTGATAATGGCACATTATATCAATTTAGTTAATGTAAATACAAAAATGAAAAAAGAATGTAACTTTTTGAAAAACAATTTTAACATAGGGATATATATTTTATATTTTCGACAATAAATATTAATTATAAAGAAAAAAATATTCCATAAATTGTGGTATTTTATTTATAATTTTTAGACATTGAAAAATTTAATTTATTTATGAAACAATAATGATGCAGTATTTTTTTTGAACGGAAATTTATTAAAGAGAAAAGAAAACAGTACAAGAAAAATACAAACAAAAAACACCAAAACCATAAAAAGTGGTTAAGGTCAAAAGGAAAGAGACCAAAGCAGACAACAGCCCTGGCCTTTATAAGCCAAAAAATAACAACATGAAAGCCTATCCTCCACCAAAAGAATCCATCAATCCCAAGATGACTTGCCTCTGAAACCAGTCTTCTATCCTTTCCTGCCTCAAACCATCAACAACGTGAATATTCATCTCCTGCAAAATGAAGAACCAGATCCCCAAAAAATAGTTCCCAATCCAAATGATAAAATAATGATGCAGTATTTTCTTTATTAATGAAACAATCAAATAATTTGTATTATAAATGATAAAATAAATATAATTTGAAAGTTTTGATTCCACCAAATATTTTTTTTGATTAATATGAAATATTAAAATTTCTTAAATTAATTTTTTTCTAATTAATAAAGTTTTGAAGACTTTAGAAAAAATCAATTATTAAATAGTGTCAAAACTGACATAAAAGAGTTTTTAAAACAAATATTATATTGTTAATTGATATTCTATTCCTAAAAATCTATGTTTCAGCCAAAGGACATATAAAATGATAGGTGTATCATTAATGGACCACTTTGGGGTCTCTTGGATGTATATATTATGTTTATTAACTATATAATATAAAAATACATAGAGACATGGTAAATGTCAGACTATTTAACTAAGAGTTAAATAAAAAAAGAAAAGGTTAATAAAGTGACCCAAACATGTCTAAAACCTATTGGTTGAGTTTTTTTCAACCCATACCCACCTTATCCTCTAAATAAATCAGTTTGGAGCCATTGGAAACCGAATATGAATTTATTATAAAATAATATTTCTAGCTTTTCCTAAGGTGCCCCTCACACCACTTATAAAAGGACACTCCCCCTTCTCACTAAATCACACCTTCAAAGACATTTTTCTCATCCATCCTCTACTTAAATACCCTCTCAACTATCCTTCCGTAATCATAGAGGCCTTACTTTAGTCATAAAGCTATCTTAAAAATCTCTTTTGATCAAATCAAAAGAAAGAACCTGAAGAAGCGGTAATGTTTTCACCACCCTCTTTCAAATTCCTTTATTCTTCCACTTATTGTTTTTTTGTTATTTTCATTCTAAAATAATAAATCATGTATTATATATATACTGTGATGTTATTATAATTATGGTGGAACCATATTCAGTATTCTATCCACCCATTGAATAACATGTCACCATACATGCGTATGTACGTTTTACCGTCTCCACGTCGTGGTGTAATTGTTATTCAAAAAATTATTATTAGGAAGCGTATAATAATGATGTGTAATTGAATTAAAAAATAAATATAACATTATAATTATTATTTATATATGATATACCATCCAATTATATATCATTTTAATATCAAAAGAATTTTATTGTCGCTCGTGCGTACGTGTGGACTGCCGTCTCCACGAACGCGATGAGATTAATTTCCCATCGTATCCATTTAAGAATAATTATATTTTTATGATTCAAAATAATTTTTAAGGACTTGATATCATTTGGGATATGAATAATACACAAACTATCAATAAAAAATAAGGCTTATGTAATAAAACATACAAAATAAAATGATAAAGGTAACACCCAAAATGACGATAATACTAAGATATTATTAACAAATAAATGTTAAAAGATCATATATGATATCATATTAATGAATATTATTCTTTTATAATTTAATAAAAATTATTTCACCATTATACATGATGTTAAAATACCCTAAACCAAGGAAAATTACAAGGTAAGGGTTTACTTCACAATCTCTTCATTATCCGAGGATGTTTATACGTAATTATCTACTGGGACCTCTTTATCATCCACATCCTTGTTTCTTAAAAATATATTTCAAAACATTTTTACTATTTACTAGAAAATGGGTTAAATTCATTTATTCCCTTATGTGTTCTAAATGGAATCATTGCGTCATTTTCCAAAAAAGGTACTTTTTGACCTTTTTTACAAATTTAATGTAAGAACATCTTTTTTAACTTATATAGTGGGGAAGCTATTTTCCACCAATTTAAAATAGTTGAAGATTCCATTACATGTTTATAAGAATATTTTAAAAATAAATGTTTTCTTTATAATTATGTGACTCTAAAATTATTTCAAAATAGAAAGAGATATTTCTTTAAAAAGGGTTCTGATTTCATATATGTCAAAATCCTTTGATTGATTTTATCTTTATTTGAAGTTGATTTATTATGATACAAAACTTCCATATTGAATTGAAGGTTTTTTTATATGTTTGAATGTTGATGTGATATTTTTATACCATTCATGGTTTATGGTTAATGTATTGACATTTAATATGATAGTTTTAATACGAATGTTTATGATATGATTAAACCTTTTCATATGAGGAATTTATTAGACATAGTAAGTGATGGGTGGAGGCTGATATAGCTCGTCGATGCATCAATAGGTCTCATGAGACAACTCAATGTGGAATTGGTCGAGGCCCATTTCCAATTTGATATATGGTCTTGGCCAAGGCCTTAATCATTTTTCGACATCTTGGCTGAGGCCTTGAAAAAATGTTTTAGAATGTACGACATTATACATTCCCACATTATCAACATAATATTGATGGTTAATGTGGTCATTTGACAAGTAGAATACCCATGATTATGTTTTATTATGGCATTATTTACTCAACTCATATTCCTTCCATAAATGTATTCATGTTTATTATTGGTAAAGGCATGTGGTTTCAATTATTCACCATGCTTAATATTTATGTCATTTTCCACTGTATTACTTACCCTTACTATGTGTTTGAGCTCACCCCTTTCTTATGTTTAATTTTCCCAGGATATGAAGAAGATAGTTATGAGTGACCTCCATGCATAATCTAGGAGGATTGGATGTTTCTAATGAAATATATCTGTTTTGTATTTCATTTCAAGCTGTAAAGTTGAACTTATGTATGAATATTATTTCAAATAATACTAAACTTATCGGTCTTTCGATACATGATTTCCTTGTGATCATGGAAATGTTATGTAATAATGCAAATACTCTGGGTAACTGGGTTCAGGGGATTACAACATACTTATGTTATTTTGAAAGTGAAGTGCCCAGATCAGTGTGAATCACTGAGAGGGGGAGGGGGTGAATCAGTGATCCTTTAAAACTTTTTACTAATTGATTCTTAATCAATTAAACCTCTATGGCTGGTTAAAGCCTCGATCCACTCTTCATGTATCTCTCAACCTTTCCCGGATAATGTAGTAATGAAAAGGCACAGGACACAAGGATTTACAAGGTTCGGCACCAAAGGCCTACATCCTTGCCATGCTCTCCCAGCATGGATTCTCCATTATAACCTGTTAAAATTACAATGGTCAATACAGCTTCCCACTGTATCTCTCCTGAGTCCCACAGGAGGGTCTTTATACTGCGTCCCACAGTGTTACCAGAGTCCCACTGGCCTGCTCCAGAATCCCACTGAAGACTTCTTCTCCCTGAGTCCCACAGGGTCTTCTCTTGGCTCCTCGAGTCACACGAGTAGCTCTTCTTCACTTTAAGTTCTTCAAGTATCCTCAGCAGCCTGGGATAAAGGCTGCTGGCCTTGCTCTTCTTCTGATCACTTGTGGTGAACAGGTCCTCTCATCTTGCTCGGGCTTTATCACCTTTTTCTAAGGATGCCCCGGCTTCTCTCCAATTACTGAATTCTCAGACAAATAATATCTTTATCTTCGGTCTGGTCCAGTCTCAGTTGCACACCACTGATTTAGCACTGTTCACGTGTGCACGTGCATGCATGCATGCATGCACTCTTCTTTTCTTCCTCTTAGTGCAGTAGACCCACAAAGGGTGTAGTCACTTTAAGCACACACCTTCACTGAACTTCACACACTTTATCCAATTGGTTTACACACTTAGAGTGTGTTCTACTTTAGTGTGGGTCATTCACTTCTTTCTTCTTCTAAGTGTGAACACACTTTTAGTGCACACACTAGGTTCGGCCTTCACTTGTTAAGCACACACAAGTTCTTCACTTTGCACACACTTTAGACTTGGCCTATTCTCCTCTTCTTGTTGCACACACTCACTTTAGTGTTCTTTTAGTTTGTTCTTCAAGGTATGCACACACAAGGTCACAGCCCTCGGCCTCTTCAAATGCACACACTTAAAGTGTGTTCTTATTGTTGTTGCACACACTTAACCCATAGGTGGTTCTTCAATTTAGCACACACACACTAAGGTGTGGTCTTCACTTCACCCACACAAGGCTACGACCTTTCACTTCCTTTGCACACACAATTTGTTCTTTCTCTTTTAATCTACAAGTGTGCATACCCAACAAGGGCTACGGCCTCCTTCTTCAAATTGCACACAAAGTGCCTCGGGTACTTCTTCTCCACTTAGCACACACACTTGGCCCGTAGGTATTCTTGTCCACTTTGCGCACACACAAATAGTGTGGTCTTCACTTGTTGCACACACATGAGGCTACGGCCTTCCACTTCTCTTGGCACACAAGGTTTATTCTTTTATTCTTCTTTGCACACACACTGCCCAAATATCAAATGAAGGCGTGAAAGGGTGCGGCCACTTCCACTTCTTCTTCAAAGAGCACAAGGTACTTGGGTGCACAAGGCCTCGGGTGCAATCGGCCGCGCAAAGGTTCTGTCGCGCGGGCTATTAAAAGGTGCAAGGCACCAGACTGTGGCCAGCGCGCAGGGGTGAAAGAGCAACCTATGTCTCGGGCACAAGGGCCGCGCAAGGCCTCGGGTGCAAGGCACCTCGGGCTTCAACCGTGGGCGCGCAAGATGTTGCGGCCACGGGTCTTCCTGTCGCGCAAGGGAGGCGCACAGGGATCTCTTCCGGGCCTCGGGTGGCACCGAGAACAATAGCCGTGCAAAGTATTTGCGCGGTGGCTTCTTTCTTCGCGAGGCAGAGAAATCTCTACGCGGATCTTCATGTTTTTCAGCAAGCAAACAGAGAGCCTCGGGTGCTCCTTTTATAGGCAAGGAATGCTGCACCTCTTCCGCGGGATACAAATCTAAACTCCCGAATATTTCGGATCTTTTAAAATCTTTCAAAATCTTGTTTTTCTCCTCTGTTTCACGCGGGTTCTTTTATTATTTTCTTCCTCCTCGTGCATGCGATTTATAACGCATGCACGGCCTCTGTTTAAACCCAATTCATGCAAAACATGAACACCCTAGTGGCCTCGCACCTTCGGTTTGCTTCGGCCTTCATCGAATTCATCATATGGTAGCATGCATGCTCATTTTAAGGCATGGTTGTGTTCGGTATGCTCAGACGATTCCAATGGACACTTCGGTTTGATCGGAGGTGGCCGGATACTCAAATTCTGTCGTCGGGAGGCACTGGTTCAGCGGCGGCTTCGCGGGAGGCTTCGGCTCGAGCTCGAGGTGGGAGACGAGCCGGGAGCCGTTGGATCGTGATGCGCGACGGCCAGGATGTGATCATTGCCGCGGAGATGAATCGTGCGGCGTGGATCGAGCGCGCGATGAGACGGACGGCCAGGATTCGCTCCGTGTGAAAAATGCGCGTCCCACATCGAATTCTCTCGCGGAATTTCTGCGGTTTATTACCCTGCCGCTGCCGCCATATGCTCAGTTGAACTTCCTCCCTCACGGTGCCGCCCCGCACCGTGTTCACCCTGCGGGCGCGCTCTGCGCCCACTCTTGCCTCCTGCGGGCGCGCTCTAGCGCCCATTATGCTTCCTGCGGGCGCGCCACTGGCGCCCACTATGCACACTTCGGGTGCGCCCCTGCCGCCCTGAGCACGCCCCACGGGTTCCCCCTTGGGAGTGGCGCCTTAGGCCCACATGAGCCTTGGGGTTGAACCCACAAGGTGCTCACGGGCTGGCCATATTTTTTGGCAAGTGGACAGAATAAGACTTTGTTAAAAACAAAGTCCTCCATAAAAGAAAATGCCAATTCTAAATGCCAAGCCATCTTCCTCTAAGCCATTCTTATTCTACATTTTTCCTCTTCTCCCAAATTTCTATTCTTCTTCTTCATTAGAATTCCTCCATTCTTCTTAAACAAATAATCTTCACTTAGGAGGGAATTCCCGAAGGGTCTTCATCTTCAACTGAGCTCCTTAATCACATATAATCTTCAATGTCTTCGTTGATCTAATCAGAGATCAAATTGGGACTTCTTCAGATTCACATGCACTAAGTGTTAGTGCATGGACTTCATTAAACCACTTCACCCACTTAGAAGTTGTGGATGGATCTTCTTCACCTCCTCATGCATTGTCAATACAATGCATGGTCTTCAAACAATGTTGTGACTTTGTATCCAGTTGATACAAGTTCTTAGAACTTAAAGATCAGCTCAACAATCGTCTGATTTACTAGAGAATGTTTCAACCACATCTCCTATGTCACTTAGTGAATCTCCTAAGTGACATTCATCTTAGTACCATGGCCATTCTCCTTCATCACCATCACCATCACATCCTTTGACATTCACATCTTGACTCCTTGACATTTAGCTCACTTCAAGACAACTTCATGCCTCATTGACAACAAATGCAACACAATGCACTTCAATCTCCCCCTTTGTATTTGTTGTCAATACACTCCTTCAGCACATATGAATGGGTCACTATGTGTGCCAATATTTTCTCCCCCTTATTGGCAATCAAATGAAAAGGTGTGGTGTGGTTCACTTTCAAAAATCTCTTCCTCCCTTATAAATAGTATTCTCTTGAAAAACACTGAGAGAGGGATGATGTCACATGTTCTTCTTTAGCAAAGAACCTTTAGTAGATCAACTCTAAGTCTACTTGGGCTAACCCGGTGTAGAAAACAAGAGTGATGTAACCAAGGTACTCAATGATGTCTATAACTCTCTACACATGTGAGATCATGCTTAGGGGTTGAATTTTTTCAGATATTCAATGAATTGCTGAATCCTGCACATACTTCACAAAACTCATTAGAAAGTTCAGTGCAAAGATAAAGCTCCCCCTTTCATCCAATTGTCTTCAATCCATACTCCCCCTTAATTGACAAGATAGCCTCAATTAAGAAACAAGGGATGAAAGTATGATTGGAATACCTTCACTTTTCTCAAGATGGTATTAATCTAAGAATGCCATCTTCTTCAGATTGGCTCCCCCTCAAGGGGTGCACTCCATTCTGTCCAAACCATCCTCCAGTTGAGAATGATCATCATCTTCAATTCCCTGCAATGTTAGCACATGTAAATACCAATGTATAAGGGAATAAGATGGAACCTCCTTGGTTCATCAATGTGAACTACAAGGTTGAGAAGATTCTCTCAACCGAGATGTCCCATTTTCACCAGTCTTCACACTTGCACATTTGATCTTCATTGATGATTGTGCTGGTGTGGTTCTCAATCCATCTTCATGTGAAATCTTTTTCTTCCCTTTTGCTTTAGCAAATGCCAGAGCTTCATCTTCAGCTCTTTGTAGTTCTCTGGCAAGTTGCAACTGATGTGGCCATATGACAAGTAAATCATTTGGAAGTGTGGCCTCAGTTCTGGAAATTCCACATGATTCCTTCGATGCTTTCAAGATACCTTTCTTAGGCAACTTGTTTTCAATCAATCCCTTCTTCTTCTGGACTGATTGTCTTTTTGAGTTCAGTCGGCTTCTATTCAGTTCCATGGCTTGTTCACAAAGATCCATGGTGTGTCTTTTCTTTCCACAGTAGAAGCATTTCTTGGTGGTCCTTCTGGATGCATCACCCTTCTTGGATTTCAATTCCAAGGACTTCTCTTCATTCTTCAAACTCTTCTTGGGAGCATCTTCCATTTTCTTCTTGCTTCCCAAGGAATCTCTCTTAGCCAGGTTCTGTGATCTTTTCTTCTTTTGAGCTCTGGATACAGTTGGAGATTGACATGTATCTATTTGACCACTTTTGCAATCATCCCAGATGTTGTCAAGTAATCCAAATCTATTTGCAGTAAACAGATGTCTATGGACCTGTGGATGCTGCTTCTGTTCTTCTGGCTTGCTCCCCCTTGGCATGGGCTTCCACTGTGCTTTGGCATTCAGTGGATTGTACCAACAATCCTTTGCACAATGCCCATACTTGTTACAACACCAGCATTGTCCCACGAATCTTGACCTCTTCAATCCTTCTGATTGTTGGGTACTTTTCTTGACTTGCTGTGTTGTTTTAGGAGAGCTCTCTTTCTTCATTGTCTTCATCCATACTTGTTTGGAATTATTCTTCCATCCTGCACTTTTTGTGGAAACACTATTAGAAGCATTAGTACAAGATGGGATGGATGGTACCTTCTTTTTAGAAGTTGTTTCCCTTTCATTAGAGGATGTCTTTATTTTAGAATCATCCTTCTCAAAGCTCACTTGAGTGGCAACATTTCTTCTTTCAGCTGTCTGGGAGGCTTTGGCTTTGGGTGATTGCTGATTTTTCAATATCACCTCTAGTTATAAACATTTCATATTGAGGGAGTTCTTCTCATCCTCAATAGTTCTTAGCCTTCCTTCCCAATTCTGTTTCAGCTGTTCCATCTGGTCATCATGCACCTGCTTCATTTCAAGCAATGAGTTGTCAAGATCCTTCACCCTTTTGACTTTGTCTTCTAGTTGAGCATCTCTGACAACCATTGACACTTTGTGCCTCTTTTCCAGTGCATGGAAAACTTCTTTCACCACTATTTTAAAACAATCTTTCTCAGAAAGGATTCTTTGCAATTCTTCAGTAGTGTCTTCATATCTTTCATTGCAAAGAGAAACGGTTTCGTCTTTAGCCTTCACCAGCTTTCTGAGAGTGTTGGTTATGCCAACCCTTTTTGCCAGCTGATCTTCCATAGCATTGGCTTCTTCTTCTAACTGTGATTTTTCTTCTTGAAGATCATGGATGCCTGTAGCTATACACTTTGCCACTTCCATGGGTACTGTCTTCTGAAGATATTTGAGTGCACTCTGAAGATCATTGTTTCTTCCATCTTCATCACAGCTAGAGCAGGCTTCATCAGAAGAATGATAAAAGGAATTGTCATCTGATGTGACTTTCACATTTCTTTCCATAGAAGGAGTTTCTCTGATTGCAGCAACCTTCTTCCTCATCTTCTTTGCCTGTTTCTTCATTCTGTTTTTCAGAGTCTTGGAAGATATCTCCATTTGAGGCTGTTCTTTCATTTCCTCAAATCTGCACTCCATATAGACTCTCTTGGATCTTTTAGAGGTAACCTCCCTCTGATACCAATTGAAGGAGGAAGGCTAAAGACTTACCTTAGTGGTGTGTGTGCAAAGGAATAAAAAGGCCGAACCTTAGTGTCTTGTCTGCACCAAGTGAAGACCACAACAAAGAAGAACACATATTGTGTGTGTGTGCAAGAGGAAGAAACAAGTTGTGTGTGCAACAAGAAGAGTAGGAGGCCAAATCATGTGTGTGCTAAAGTGAAACAATTGTGTGCAAATTAAAGAAGTGGCCGAACCTAGGTGTGTGCACTAAAAGTGTATACACATTAGAAGAAGAATAAGGGGTGACCCACGCAAAAGTAGAACACACTCTAAGTGTGTAAACAAATTGGATAAAGTGTGTGAAGTTCAGTGAAGGTGTGTGCTTAAAGTGACTACACCCTTTGTGGGTCTACTGCACCAAGAAGAAGAAAAGGAGAGTGCATGCATGCATGCATGCACGTGCACACGTGAACAGTGCTAAATCAGTGGTGTGCAACTGAGACTGGACCAGACCGAAGATAAATATATTATTTGTCTGAGCATTCAGTAATTGGAGAGAAGCCGGGGCATCCTTAGAAGAAGGTGATAAAGCCCGAGCAAGACGAGAAGACCTGTTCACCACAAGTGATCAGAAGAAGAGCAAGGCCAGCAGCCTTTATCCCAGGCTGCTGAGGATACTTGAAGAAACTTAAAGTGAAGAAGAGCTACTCGTGCGACTCGAGGAGCCAGGAGAAGACCCTGTGGGACTCAGGGAGAAGAAGTCTTCAGTGGGATTCTGGAGCAGGCCAGTGGGACTCTGGTAACACTGTGTGAAGCAGTATAAAGACCCTCCTGTGGGACTCAGGAGAGATACAGTGGGACTCTGTATCGACCATTGTAATACTAACCGATTATAATGGGAGAATCCATGCTGAGAGAGCATGGCAAGGATGTAGGCCTTTGGTGCCGAACCTTGTAAATCCTTGTGTCCAGTGCCTTTACATTTACTGCATCATTCGTGGAAAGGTGAGAGATACAAGAAGAGTGGATCGAGGCTTTAACCAGCCATAGAGGTTTAATTGATAAAGAATCAATTAGTAAAAAGTTTTAAGGGATCACTGATTCACCCCCTCCCCCTCTCAGTGATTCACACTGATCTGGGCACTTCAGAAAGGGCCACTGATAGAAATATTGAACTCAAACTTGGTCAGATTTGTTTATAAAAATAATGCCTTATCTGATGTTTTGAAATTATATATCTTAAAAGATTATAATCCAAAGCTATTTCTCTACAAACACTCACACGACCTAAGTTGTAAAAGGTGTATTCGGAAAAATAAAGTAATTTATTTTGAGGAATCTCTAAATCATTAATCCAATACATGGAACTTTAATATATTTGAGAAAAATGAGGTTGAATCCAGGTGGACACTGTCATCATGGAATAATGTTCATTCTTTTGGTAATAGTTTAATTATATTTTTAGAGGTGAAAAATGTCAATTTATATAGGACTTCATGAATTAATATGTTTAGTTCATTATGAGTGGGGATGAAAATGAGAGGTATAAGACCAACATTAAGACTAAAACACGTTATGATAATTTTTGAGTTTCATAAAAAGGGAAAACTTGCAATATTGTTGACAACCCATCACAATTGGAAAGGAAATTGGAATAGAAACCACAACCGAATGAAGACAAGGTTGAATTACCTACCACTATCCTACGTCATGTCCCTGGGAAGTATAACATTATATTTTTTGTTAAACAAGTTGAGGAAATTAAAGAAGAGGATTTTTTGAACTTATGTTTTATAAAATTGAACTCCTTAGTATATGAAAATTATTTTTTAATAAGTGATAACTGTTAATTAGGAGGACATTCCCTATTTTGGGAACCCTATTTGCTTAAGGAATATAGAAAACAATGGGTTTTATTTGGTGTCAAGTGGTAAAATTTTATTTTTCCTAAATCAATTTTTTTATTGAGGAGTTATGGTGATTTGGGTTATTTATGGAAAATATTAACCTAACATGGAGTATATGACTATAGGGTAATTAATTTTGGGCATAATAAATTAAGAGTGATCATATTTATTTAGAGATACATGTTAAAATTTATCTTGGAAAGTAATGTGATAAAATCATTGGGAATTTTGGGTTTTATTCTCAGTTATAATTATTTTTGGGAGTTTTGATGGGATTTTTTCGTTGAATAATCTATGTATAAAATGTGTATTACTATTTAATTTTAGATAGTAAAAGTAGTCCTTATCCATATAAAAGATTTTATTTTTAGTGTATTAACTGATCTTGTGATAACCAATTTGGTTTTGGTTAATGTTTTAAGACAGGATAAACATATAGATAACTTTTTGTGGATTATTTTATTCTCTAGAAGTTGATTATTTTTACTTAGGTGTGACCAAGTCATCTTGAATACACATTGTTTAGAGAAATGTTGAGGTTTTTGTTGAGATTTATTAAAGGATGAAATTCTACTCGAAAATTAAATATGATACCATATTTTCTTAGTCATTCTCCTAATAAATTTCTCAAATATATGAAAAGGACATTAAAAAAACAATTTCCATTTACAATTCCTACTGTAAAATCAAAGAACATTTAACACATCACAAGTTTGTGGTTTTTTTATTGTTAACTTTCCCCGGATCAGGTTTTCTATCACTATCAATCAGAAAAATTTGGTTAGTTTATCTTCCATATCAATGTTTTACTAACAAAATCCAAGTATGTGTTATCTCAGATGACCTTTTTACTCCTCCATAATTGTTTTAGTGTGATATTTTTATTGACTCTTTTTTTGATGAGGGACTTTCAATGATGTTACCATGCAAAATTTTAAAATTTTCACGATGAAATTTCCAAAAGGGTGGAAGGATGTAACATCGCAGTTATTTATAGAATAATAAATTTTCATATCTTTTAATATTTATTAATAAGATATTAATTTTACGTTAAAGGGGATTCCTTATCTGATAGCGTACTCGACACACAAAAATGTGTTTCACTGAAATCATACGTTGCACAAAACACTGAGTTATACTGAAAAGTAATAAAATAATGTTATTATTATTTTAAATGGTAGTTTACGCCTAGATGTTGTATTAGTGATAATTAAAATGAATAACTAAATTATGATTAAAAAAGTTTGTTATATTCATTAATATTTATCCAAATTATTTTAGACGTTTTAAATAATAATGAATCAAATTTTAAGAATTAAATAAACTAAATGGTTGTTTTACGGCCTCATGATGAAGAATACGTTTTAAAAATATATTTTTGATACTTTTAACTATTATATATAAAAAATAAACAACTTATTTAGAAGTGGGAAATAATAATTTACATTGGATTAATTCTGGTATTTTTATGATAAAATTATTTTTTTAATTAATAGTGAAAAATAATGCAATTAAATTCAAAACCGACTTCCCATCATACTTATTTATATAGTATTATTATATTTGAAACTAGTTTTAATGTGTAATTGGATTAAGTTTTTATAATTTAATCCAATTTTATAACAATGGAAATAATTTCACATTTAAATTGGACACACACATATCCATTTTTTATAGTCATTACTTTTTAAAAACCTGATTTCTGGTTTGGAAAATGGGAATTAATTTTAAATTAATTACTATAGTTGTGTTTTTTATTTAGTAAAACAGAATTTTTATTTGGAGGAAAAAGGTACAAATTTGGTTATTAGCGATTTTTTTGAACATTATGAAAAGTCACTTCAATAATTATTGTTATTTGACAATATTAAAGGGTAAATAAGGTAAATAAGTGAAATATAAGTATTATAATAATATAAAACTCCCTTAACTCACGTCTTAATCATATTTGATGAGTCATGGGAGGCCAAAAAAATACATAGGCTGAACATTTGATTTTTGGGAGCTACATGGGTGTGATAATGACATGTTATAATAATTAATTTAATGTAAAGCGAAATATAACATAAAAAAATATTTTTTACAAACAAAATTTTATATAGGGTTATATATATGATATTTATGACTATAAATATTAAATATAAATATAAAAATATTTCATACATCATTATATTTTGTTTATAATTTTTATACACTAAAAAAAGTATTTATGACATAATGATGATGTAGTAATTACCCTACAAAAAAAAGCTCCAAATAAATGATATTATAAATATTAAAATAAATTTAATTTGAATATTTTGATTCTATAAAAATTATTAATTATTATGACATGTTATCTTTGATGTAAAGTTGTTTTTTTGTAATGAATCAAGTTGTTATGACTGTAACAACAATCAATTACAAAAATAGTATCCAAATTGACATGAATTAGTTTTAAAAGAATTAATATTTTATTAAATGATATACAAGTTATAAAAATATAAAATTCTTCAAAATTAATTAGATAATGATTCCAATGTAATTAGTGATACACTCAAGTTTTTCTAGGAATTTTATAGTAAATATATTAACCATATAGTGTAAAAAATAAAGAATAACCTCAAAAGTGTTAAATTATTTAACTAAGGACTAAAGCTGAAAGATAAGGTTATTATTGTGAACTAAACATGTCTATAAACTATTGTTTGGGAGTATTTCGACCCAAAATCATTGGATAATTTTAATATATATCTTTTGTTCTATTATTATTTGAATATCAATTTATAATAAAATAAAATTTCAAGACTTTCCTAATGTGACCCTCCCCCCTATTATAAAAGGCTTCCAACACTACCAAATTACTCACACCTCTCAAGTCCCTTTTCTCATCATATATATCCTAAAATAATCTCCAAAATACTTAACTTCATTTTATAATCCTTACCTAGGATGAACAAAAACCAAGACATCATTTTGGATCATATAAAAAGGAGTTAACCAATTTAGAGGTATCATCTTCTTTCAAGCTCCTTTCACTTATTTTCCTTCTCCAACCCCCTAAACTCTTATTATTCAATTATTTCATAAAAACCCAAATATTAAATATTCTAGGATTTTTATTCTAATGATTCTACATAATCTTACCCATACATATATCTAATGAATATAGAATTTTCTTTTTATGTGTACGCAAAAATATTGCCTCACATAAGGATTATTGTTTAATTTTTTCCTACCACCTCTCATGGTGGACATTATAATGGAAATATATTTATTATATATAAATATATATTTATATTGTCTATATCCTTATAATTTGTATTTACAACATACATTTATGGTTTCCATAATGTGTAAATATGATAATTTCATTTGAAGATGTATGGACTACCACCCCTAAATATGATATGAATGGTTTATTCCATACATAGAATGTATTAAATATGGTGTTAATGAAATTATGTGACATATATAAAAAATATTATATACTATAATTATAATATACTTACGTATCATTAATTTTTCCTTCTTTTAAAATGAAGAAGAAATGAAAGTATCATTCATGCGTATGTACGACCTAGCATGTCCATGAACGGTGAATTTCAATTCTTATCTAAAAATGTTATTTACTCTTATAAATACATATATATTAGATATGTATGATATTTAAATAAATTATAACATTCTATTGAAAATATAAATTTGACCACATGGATAATTATCATCAAATCAATTTCATTTTTGACTCAAGAACCAAACCTCGACAAAACATTTGATACGAACTCAAATAAATAACTAATTTTTATAACATGGAAAGAAGTTATATAATGTGAATGATAAAAATAAAAATGTTTCGGAATAAATTATAAATTAACCTATGTTTTTCTTTATGGACATTAATTAATGAACATGTCATGTTTGACTCAATGTAAGGGACTTCATATCAATCTCATTTCATTGAAGCATATTTTGATTTATACATGACCATCATATATATGGTGAATAATCAACCACTTTTAATTTTAATCTTATTCAATAGTTTTAAAAACTAGTCCTTTTATATTTTGTTTTATACTAAAGTAGAATTGATTTTTTCAAGTACGCGGTGATACTGACCTTTCTGCAACCACAACTATTATTCTGATATTTCGCTTCCTCAATAAGCTGTAATTTTTCTTAAATGAAAAGTAAAAACCATATTATTTTTTTATTATATTGTTATTGAAAATGGTTTTGAGAATAATTTTTTTATATCATAATCTCTAAATGATATCTTATAATTGAAATTTGGAAATTTTATTTTTCCATTATGAATGGTTTATGTGTTATGATTATGGTTCATTAGAATTTCTTATGTATATGGGTGGTTTGGTGAAACAATGAGGGAAATTGAGCCCATGATAGCTCCCCAAGGAATTAGGTAACGTTAACGAGGTAAGCGATAAGGTTTCTCCAAATATATTGAGGTAATGTAATATAATGGGTATCAACATATAACCTTGAAGGTTACTCCCTATGTAGCTACGAAAGCTACGATGTAAGTATGGTATGGATTCTACTTGTTAACATTATATTTTATAAATACTATTATTTTTTGTTATAATATTATCATTACATGATGTAATATAAAAAGTTTATGTTTTATGGGAGAAAAGATTGATTTTGTGTTTGGTTCTTGGGATTTACAAGAAACGACAATAGTTGGTTTGTTGGACAACCGAACCATTTTGATTCGTTTCGTTTCATAGGAAGACCTAATAAAGGCACGATCGAGGGCTCCCCGCATCTGAAACAGTTCACGATTCTTCCTATCCCAATGGTCGTACGACTTTCATATGAAGCGCGACTCTCCATCATTGGTGTTCTGGGTAAGTTTCTCGAATTTACCGCTTCCTTTTCAGAATCCTTCAATTGTCAAAGCCCTGGGAAATCTTCTGGGTAGATACTTGTGTTCGGATAGTCGGACCAATGAGGTCTCTCACCCGATTAATCCTCGTGTGTGTGTGGAGGTGGAAGCATCCAAGGCTCTTTTAGACTTTATCTGGATTATCATTGGGGAAGAATTCAGGTGTAAGAAATCTGTTGTATATGAGTCATGGTTTCAATTCTGTAAGGTTTGAAAGAAGTTGGTTCATTCTATAGAGAGTTGCAGGCGGGAAGCTACGGTTTCTGAAATTCCAGAGGGCGTGTGCAATGTAAATCGTGGAACTCCTGTGAACGGTGTGATGGAGGATTTTTTAGGTGAATGAATTGATGGGTCTGGAGGCAGTAGGTGTGGTGCGTAAAGTGGTCCACTGAGTGATGCTACGACGACTCAGTTGGAAGATCTGGTCAAAGGTGATTCAGGGTCTGGCACGGAGGCTATTGGAACTGTGCTTCTTTCTAGTGACAATCAAGTGAGGAAGGAGAAACCACAAGTTAGTCCTGCTAATCCGAAAGTTAAAGAGATGTTTAGCAGACTGATAAGTGACCTCAGTGGTAGGAGCAGATCTGTCATAGGGTGCAAAGGCAATGAAGTGGACAAGAATGTCCAATATCAACTCCCATGTGATTCCACTCCTAGTATCAATGTGGAGTGTACTGGAATATAGACTAATGGGGCTACATAGATAGTGTTTCTTGAAGACTTTTGCACGCAACCACAGTTCATGGGACGTGGCATCATTCAACCCAGCCAGGTCGAGAATCTTGGTATGAAAACGGCGGATGGGGAGGTTGGATTGGGCAGGGAAAATTTTCTGCTGGGAGTTAATGAAGACAGGACTGGCAGGATTGTTCATATGGTAAAGGAGGGAGGGGTATTAACCCCTTCAAGGGTGTCTGGAATTTTTCAGGTGCCAGAGCAGCTGGGGGTTCTGGTGGAAGAGTTTATAGCAGGAGTGGAGGGTTCCAAACAGGATGACCTGAGGTTGGGAAGGTAGAGTCCGAATAAGGAGGTGGTACGTTCAAGCAATGTGATTTCTTCAGTAGCCGATCATGCTGGTGTTTCCTCCTGTTATGAGGTGTTCAGGTGGTTCCAATACTCCATACCGGTGGGTAATCAATTTGATGGCCTCAATATGGAAGAGCTTAACAAAAATCATGAGGAATCAGATTGTGAAAATGGGGACCGAGTGGAGCCTTCCATGGGAGGCAGTAAGTGTACCTCTGCTGGTGAAATAAGCCCGAGGGGCAGGAGCAACAGAAGGAGGAAGTGCAAGAAGAACTACTCCTCCTTTCCACCACCCGCGAGGACTCGGTCTACAAAAAAGAGAGTAGATGATAGGGTGGCCTGTGAGGCTGTAGGTAAGCCGGAGCACCCTGATCAACCCGGATCATGGGGTTTAATTCTGAGTTTGGTTGATGAGGTTAAAGAGCAGGGGTTGTATCTCAATGCGTCTGAAGAGGATTCATCCAAGATGATGGGCCGGAATATTGAAATCAATCTTAAGGAGGAGCAATACTCTTGTGTTGAAAAACAAGACTCGATTCTAGTTTGGTGATTCAACCAGGGGTTGTTAAAGCTTGAGGAATACATACAGGTATGGGATAAACTATCTTCGGCTTTAGAAGTCCTGTTAATAGAGGTTCCACATATTCAGGTTACAGATATTTCATGGAAGCTCTTTAGGGATATGAACTCTCGCAGGTTGAAATTTTATTTCAATGACTCTATTATTGCTTTTTCTGACTAATGTTCGGTCTTTCATTTTGTTTGAGTATTTGATTATGAGGACCTATCTTTAGGCAGTGGGTTAAAGGTGATTTTGGGGTTATATTCCCAGCATTTTCTGGTTCTACTTCAGATGAGGTTTAGAGCACGATTTCACCACTTCGGCATGGCACTTGGACTCTGAGAGGGTATGGCCTGGCCATCGGGATTGTCCCTACACATCTTTGTAAGGGACCATCTGAGTGCTCATGTCTTGGTGGCGGACCCATTCTCGGTGAAAATTCTGGGCAGAGGTAGACTCTTTTGTACTTGAGAATTTTCTGTTTTTGGGTGTTTTTCCGAACATTACGGTTTATCACATTCCTTACAAAGTGATTTGATAAGAAAATAAAAAATAATTTTCAGTAAGATTAAGGACATGGCCTTATATATACATTGACTATATAACATTTAATTAATTTTTTATTTATTACTATTGAATACTCAAATTGATGGTATAGTATTCCCATGAAATTACATTGACCATAATACCTAGCATGCATCCCCTATCATATGGGGTGAATTCTTGTGGTCATGTTGCATTATATCATAGACCCAATAACTTTGGTTGGGGTATTAGTTTTTTGAATTTGAAATTTTAAACCATTTACACAATAATTAAGTGGTCAACACATATATTGTCTCCATTTTTTCAATTAAATTTATAAATAAGATAAAAATATCATTTTAAAAAACAAACTATATTTAAAATAACTATTTTTTATAAAAATTTTGTTTTAACTAGTAATTATTGTAATTGTTAATTGGAATTTATTAAATATTAAATGGGGTTTAATATGTAAATATATATTTTTAAAAATTATATTAGAGAAAACTATTAAAATATGTGAACATAAATTATTTGATAAAAAATGAACTTCATCATTAAAAAATTTCAAAAGAAACCACCCGACATATAAAGTTTTATTTAACACTAATAATGATAATATAGTATATCTACATAAAAATGAAATTGAACTTATTAAAGAAAATTATATATTTGACCTGAAAAATTAGGTCCATTTTATTAAATTACGTTTTAAAATTTTTGAAAATAAATTTTAATATTACTGAATTTAAATCTTAAAAACTCCATTTATGGAAAATAATTGTTAAGAATAAAATTTATGTTCATGAAAAAATATCAATTTTATTGATTTTAATGAAATTATAGAGATCATTATTTTTCAAGTAAGAGATATGTAAATATAAAAATAGAAAAACTTGTTTGCATAATATTAAATTAAATTATACAAAAAATTAAAAAATATTTTTCATAAAATATTATATGATTTTCTAAAATGATATTCATGGATTTTATAAATTGCACAAATGATTTTATATTTTATATTTTTTATAATAATTATATATATTATATTTCAAAATTGGTTTGAAATTTGTTTTTAATATAATTGTTATGGTCTTTTTAAAATACTTTTTTGACTATTGAAGTGATGAAATATTTTTTAGAAATATAAATACAATTATAAAAAATTTATATTTTCATATTCCAAATGAAAAAATGAATTTCATTCTATTAAATTCAAATTATAAAAAAATTAAAATTTTTAATTTTAAAAGGAAATAAAATATAAAGTAACATGCCATTATTAAAAATAACCATTTCAATATTAAATTTTATTAACCAATTATTTTCTAAATATGATATTTTAAATTGAATAGTATTATATTATTATCATTACTTTATTAATTATCATCATTCAATATATTTTTTCTGGTTATCATTGGATATTGTGTGAAACACAAGTTATAACCCATATAATATAGACTAAAGGATATAAAATGATGGGTCATTATAAACTATGTGCTGTTTTTTTAAATTTTAGTTAATATTCAAAATTTAAAAAATATAAGCATTGTTATTTTTGAAGTTATAATTCTAGATCATGGATTATTTATATTTTTTTACATCATTATGGATGATATTGTTTGAGAACAAAATATAATGTGATTTATAATGTATTTTGTGGTTTCACAGATGGCTCAATGGTTTTGGTAGCCTTGTAGGGATTACTACCTATCGTTAAACACTATAGATGATACAGAGTATTCAATAAGACTATTAAAAGGAATATAAACATGGGGGATTCCACTAGCTACTTGATGTTCCCATTAGGGGTACCTAAGAATATCATGTACAAAGTATTAATTTACATTATGGTAATTTTGGTTATTCTATATAATTCATTTTTCCACTACCTTATACTCCTTAATACATTATTTTTTAGTGTTATAAAAATCATACCTTGTATTATAGGTGTTGATAGGAAGTAAACATGATGTATTGGGGATGGCCATGAGTGATAAAGTAAAGAAAATACCCTTAGAATGTGAAATTACAATTTTGGTATTGTGTGTTATCACAAATGAGAAATGGGGGAAAATGTTTTGATCTAAAATTAATAGGATGTATAGTCTCACCAACAACATTTATTTATAGTTTTGTGTTTATATAACCTATATAGATAAGGAAATATATGACATTTTTTTCATATAATAATTCCATAATGAAATATTGATTCTTTTTTGTGTTGTAAATATTGAAAACATTCACAAGGATTTGTTGGAGTGTAATTAGAGTTGAGTGGATATGTAAAGGAACGATGTTATATTGATATTAATCCTAACATCACATTAAGGGTATAATTTTACCATGATAAGGATATTGAAGGTGAATAATTTTTTCTTACGTAAAAAATTTCCGTTGCAATGGTGTTGGTTTATCCCTGAAGGATTTGAGGTAAATATTAAGTTAAAATTATATAAAATATTTTTCATTGCAACATACATGGTTGTGACATGAATTATATTATTAATTTTATAGAGGGAAATGGTTTCACAATGAAATAATTTCTAATAAAAATGGTGATGAACTACATGGAATGTAAATTTATATATCCCATATTGAATTATGTCATGATACAATAGTTTCATTCATGATAAAATGGTTATTCCTTGAAAATATAGCTCTTCATAAGATCTTAATAAATAACAGAAAAAACAGAACATGATAATTGATCATTACATAGTGGTTATATCATGGAATTTTAATTTTTTACGAACCATTTTTATCAGATATGGAGTCATGATAGAAACAATGTGATCAAAAAAAGGATTGCAATGTATATTAAAAGGATATCATCATTCAATACTGTAATGACTTGATCTTTTTTAATTTTATTTTTCAAATTAATTTAAACTTTTTGATATTTTTAATTTCATGTTATAGGGAAAATATATTATTTTATATTAAATAACTATGTTTGGATTGCGTTATATAGGACACCATTTTTATTATGAAAAACACATAACACAAATTTTAGCTTTCTCGATATGGAACACATAGGATAGATGTTACTTTCTATACATTACATAAAAAACATACATGGCATATGCTATATGCAATAAGAACATGTAAAATGAAACACAAAAACACTAAGTATCCATAAAACATTATTTAATTGTTATATTATTTAAATTAAATAATTATAATCTATAAATTAATTTTTAAATATTAATAGTGATAAATAATTTTCTAATATTGTTTATAAATTTTTATGTAAATAAAACATATTGATAGAGAAGGATATAATTTTTTATAATGTCGATATATTTATTAAAATACTATTTTCTCAAATAAACAACTTATTGTGTTCATATTTAAAAAAATTAATTTTAGGCACATTTAGAAATTTAATTTTATATAATAAAATTAAATTTTGAGTTTATAATGTCTACATAAGTTTAGGGTGAATCTTTGTGATTTTTATGAGAAACATGATAATTGGAAGAATAATGAGAATACATGATATTAATTACAAACAACATTTCCATATAATTTATTTATAAGATTAAATTATATTTTAATTTGATTAAAATTATATTTTTATCATATAATTTTCAATTAATCTAATTTTGGTCATTAGAATCATTTTCACATTGAAATTGGGTATAAAACATAACAATCATTTGGACATTTCTACTTTAAAAAACTACAACATCATCCTATTATTGGGTTTAATTATAACTTAATTTCTACCACTTATGTAAATATAATTTCGAAATATGGATTCCCTATTTCGAATCATATAAAGTTATACTGTCTAATAACTTCATCATTTTTTACAAAAATGATTTGTGAATGTCATTTCAAATAATTGAAAATATTTTGACTAATATTAGGTCTAAAATATAATAAACCTTGAAATTAAACCCCAAAATTACATATAAACTTGTAAAAAAAATTCATTCACCTTAAAATATTTAGTTTTTTATGAATTGTTTAGGAAAAAATGAGGGTACACCTTCTTTGTTTTTAAAAATGTCGTGTGTGAAATTTCCCTTCCCTATAAAAAGGCCACCACAACTCCCTCTTCTTCACAACAATGAAAAAAATAGGTTCATCAATTATATTCCCAATAAAATTCATAAAATATATACCATCATCATATAACACTCCACTTTTTTATAATGCAATCCAATGAAGACTTTTGGTACAAACCAGAAGGAGTTACCTGATAAAGTGATAACGTATTCTCTCAAGCGACGTTATATTATTTTATTTCTCCACTCCTTTAATATAATTATTTCATTCATGTATAAAGAATAATTATCTTAAATATTTTTGGAATTTTTTTATGATAAGTTTATTCAAAATATTAACGAATCTTCCATCTAATTGGTAAGAAACATACTTTTTATATGTACGACGAACTACCGCGTCAGAAAGTGATGATTTTTTATTTTTTAATTACAACATATCACAGTGAACATTATGAAGGAATATTTGTTTATATATGTAATATATTATATTCATTATTCATTAAATCTTATGTATTCCATTGAAAAAAATATATTTTATATATTCTATTTAGTGTAAATATGATAATTTCTTTTGAGGAAGTGTGGATTACCACCCCCTCAAACTGATGGTATTCATTCACACACTATATATAATTTATTAAGGATGTATTATGGGAAAATAAATGATATATATGAAATAATAATTCTAAATTAATCAATATATATATATATATATATATATATATTATTTTCATTCTATAATTTAAAATGAAAAAAATAGAAACAATATTAATGCGTACATACAATTTACCGTCTCCAGGAATTGTGTATTCCATTCCATACCTCTATGTTCAATAGATTATTATAATAAACATATAATGAATATACATTATATTTTAACCATATAATACATTTTTAAAATCAGGATATAATTATAAAGAAAAAATATATATCCAATTAATACACATGCGAAGAATAAAGAGAATATTACCCCAGGTGAATCCTTAACATATGATTGAAAAAAATGGGTTACATATGGTCATAATATAACCGTATATAGTATTAAATATAATAATACTATTATTTATATTATTTATAAAAAAATTATATTTATTATAAATTTTTTTTATGATTATGATGGGAGTCAAGACATATGGTAAGGGGATATCATCTCACTTATTTATTTTCATTTGATACCTACTTTATTCACCACACATTCAATTTTTTTTGGTTTGTATACTGAACATGACTGTTTTAAATGATTATTATACTCAATATTAGGAGTTTTTTATATCAATTTTTTTATCATTATTTCATGGGGTTTATGTTTTAAAAGATACAAAATCAGTTGAAATGTTTTTTGCTCAATTTACCTTCATTGAGACTAGTGTTTTTTGGCACCTAAATTATTTTTGAAGGAATTATACATACATTTTATATATTTAATCAAGAATATAATAATTATCATTATATTTTAATCTTTATTTAATTTCCTATACTTACTTGGATGGTATGATCCAAATTAAACACCTGGTAAGACATTAATTAATCATTTTTGTTGCTTTTCGAAATTATTAATGATAATTCTTAATTCATGAAATTTTATGACCCATATCTCAAGAACACCAATGAGTTTCCTTAATCAATGTTATTTCAAGATATATCCATGTATCAGTTTCATTTTCCAACTCTTTATGAGTTAATATAATTAATAAAATGTTTTAATGAAAATATGACAACATTTATCTATTCGCTCAGAAATCTGTTTTATTTCAAAAACCATATATTAAAAAATGACCCTAAATTATCCTTAAAGAAAAAAATTTAGGAAAAATTATTTTAAAATTAATTTATTATTTTAAAATCATCCTTTATATGTTTTCATGGAAATGTTTTTCAAAATATTTTTATTATTCTATAACTTTTTTGAAGGAAATTTGTCTTCAAAATATTTTCAATCTTCTTTTATTAGATTTGAAAGACATTTATTTGAAAAATGATTCCAAGATTTATTTATAAGTTTAAAAATTATTTTCAATGAATTAGTTTTAAATATTTTTAAGCTTATTTTATATGTTTCAAAGTAAAATTGTTTTCAAAAGGTTTTCTATTTTCATTTATTAATTTTTTATAAAGAAATGATGCTTTATTCATGAAATATTTCCAAAATAGAATTTGAAGTTATTTTAAATCAAATATTAATCATATTTATGTTAATAATTTCCTTATAAGAAATGATCCAATGGTTTTAGTCATATTATTTCTCAAATTTTTATTCTTTGATTGAATTCTTATTATGACACCAGTTTCTCATCCACAGGTTATATGCTTTTGAAACCTGCATCTATTCACAAGTTATGGTTATGATAAAATGAATGGGAAGCCTATATTTTTCAACAGGATTTTATATAATTACATGTTTATCATACCAATTTCATTTCATAAACTATTATATTAATTTTAATGATCTTTTTTCACATGTATGTACAATTTCTTAACGTGATGTGTGGGACCTATATTTCCCTCCAATGCATTTGGTAAAGATTTATATGTCACAAGATATACTAAGATCGCCTTAGGAATAAACCATTACTACAATGTTAAACATGGACTGAACCATGAAAAGAAATATTATGTGAGGATTGAACTCATTATAATAAAATGTCATTGTGTAACGGTACAAACATATTCAGTGAATTACTTTGTAAAATTATGGTGTTTGATGTATTTTTAAAGGCCATGGTGACTTATTTCAACACTTTTCAAAAAATTAACAGTTATTCATGCTCTCCAACAACGAGAGAAGATAGTCTGTTTGGACGGTGGGTCATAATTGTTTGTGAGGAAAGTGGGTAAGAATTATGAGTTAGGACAATGGGTGTGAATGGTGAGTTAGGAAAATGGGTCTGGCCGGTGGGTTAGGATGGTGAGTCAAAATGGTCAGTCAGGATGGTGGGTTTAAATGGTGAGTCATAATGATGTGTCGTGATTGGGGATCTGGATGGTGAGTTGGGAACGGTGAGTCATGAATGGTGAATCCCAATAGTGAATCACATTGGTGACACACACAGATGACTCATATCATTGACTTTATGAATGATGACTTGTGATGGCGTCTCACGATTGTGACTAACGATGGTGAATCATGGTATGACTCACGAATTAGATACACATCGATGACTCATGATGGAGACTCAAAATGGTGACTCCTGATAATGACTCATGATGTTGACTCAGGACGATGAATCTCAATGGTGACCAGTGATGGTGACTTGCAATGGTGACCTATTATGGGGACTCATGATGGTGACTCAAAATAGGGACTTACCTAATTGTAACACCCCATGATTTCATAGTACGTTATTTCTTCAATGTAATTCATTAACTTACACTATGCGCATCACTAAGTAAAAGCGCATCACGATATACCAAACTAGTTGTTCAAAAGAGGTTATGAATAGTGTTAACTGAATTTTGAACTTTATATATATTCCTTATAATTTTATAATCCATATTATGAGTTTATTAGACATAATGTAAGAACTAATTCATTTTTTTAGATAAAAGAAATATTTTTCAAAAATTACACTTTTACCGCCTTTTAATGGTGAACCATTTTTAAATCCAATATTTGAAACATTTATATATTTAATTTTACAAAATAAACATCTTCTTTATAATCGGGACATATGAATTTAGTTTCAATAAATTTTTGGTGTTATTCTGATAAATTACATATTTGGGGGAATATAGAAAAATTCTCTATTTCAACTGAAAAGAACTTTTTTAATCAAAATAATTTTTAGTGATAAATTATACAATTAAATGGTCTGAAAAAAATAGATTATATCTTTACCATTTCATCCAATTCTAGTTATTGTAAGTAATTTCACTTTGAAATTGGACACAAACAAGTGTCAATCTTTTTATAATTATTATTTTTTAAAAAATACGCCTTTTGGTTTTGACAAAGGGAAATAATTTTAAATTAATAATTGCAACTTATATGTTTTTATTTTGGTAAAATATACTTCATTATTGAATTCGGAATATCAATATTTTCTTAGGGAGATGTTTTGGTATTTTTCTGAAAACATTCATTTTTTTATGAATAGTGAAAAAACAATGAGTTATTGTTTTAAACCAAATTTTTATTTAAATAATAATTTATTTTGTATAAATTTATCTTAGGTAAAAATTGATACAAAATACCTATATAAGTTCAATGTAATTCATTGGAGTCATTTTATAATAAGTTTAGATATATATAAAAAATTCGAAGTTTTTACCATCCTTTACACACCTTCGAGAGGCATTTGCAAATTTATATAAAACATAATTTTACCGCTTATGTGAGTTGAATTTCAAAAATTTGATAGACATAGTTAATATTAAGGAGTAAAATGTTGTTCAATAAGATAAAAATATTTTTTGTTGAATAGTAACTTTTTACTGGTATTTACCACGGTTAAATGTAAATAGGGTAATTAAGGTTAAAAATAATTTTATTACTACCGTTACACAAGTCCTAATTCGATTGGATAAGTATGATTCGACCAAACACAATATTATGAAAAAATGATGAACCTATTTGGTCCACATGGATTAAATTAGGACATTTATTATTATTTTATTTAAACAATAGTTAAAAGAGTTAATATCAATGTTTAGTAAATGAAACATTTTTAGTATCGGGTTATACATAAGATAAATTCTACTAAAAATATTCATTAGAAAGATAAAAATATTTTTTACATAATGGTATTTTATTTATACTTTATATATATTAAATTATTAAATTTATTGATGACATAATGATAAAGCAGTAATTACCTTATTAATGAAAGAATCAAATAAATGGTATTATAAATATTAAAATAAATAAATATAATTTCAAAGATTTTATGAAATATACGAATTTTATTGATTAATATGACATGTTAGGATTGATTCAATGTATTTTTTTTTTGAATTAATCATGATTTTATTATTTTAACAAAAAACAAATACCAAATAGTGTCAAAATTGACAGAAAATAGTTTTTAAAACAAATATTATATTATTAATTGATATTATGGTCCTAAAAATATAAGGGTCATCTAAAAGACTTATATTGTAATATATATGACATTAATGATCCAATTGGGGTTCTATTTTTAGTATATAGTATGTTTATTAACCTTATAGTGTAAGAATACATGAAGACACGGTAAAAGTTAAATTATATAACTTAGAGTTAAATCTAAATGATAAGGTTAAAATGGTAACCTAAACTTGTCTAAAACCTATTTTTGAGTGGTTTTAGATCCATACCCACATTATAATTTAAATAATACATATTTGAGCCGTTATAAACAGTATATAAATTTATTATAAAATAATATTTTTATTTTTTCCAAAGGTGCCCCTCACACCTATTATAAAAGAGAACTTCCCCTTCTCTCAAATTCACACCTCCAAAGACATTTTGATTAAACAAACTCTACCCAGATACTCTCTCAACTATCCTAGCTTCATATTAGAGATCCTCATTTAGTTAGAAAGCCAAAAAAAGGAGCCCTTTTCATAAAATCAAAAGTAGGAACCCGAAGAAGAGGTAATGATCTCACCATCCTCTTTTAAGTTCTCTTATTCTTCCACTTAATCTTTATTTGTTGTTTCCATTATAAAATTACAAAACTAGTATATTATATATACTGTGATGTTATTATAAATATGGAACAACTATATTCATTATTCTATCCATATTATTAATGATAATGTCACCATGCATGCATACGTATGGCTTACCGTCTCCACGTCGTGGTGTAATATGTTATTCAACACTATGTAATTTGGATGGATATAATTATGAGTAATATGTATATAAATAATGAAAATAACATTATTATGTATCTGTAAAATAAATATACCACCCAATTCCACACCTTTACAGAAATGATATTGTCTCTCGTGCCTACGTACAGATTACCGTGTCCGCGACGCGATAAGATTCATTTCCACGTTCACCGTTCACAGACAATTATAAAAATATATATTACTAATAAGTATGTAATATATGACATAAAAATGATACTGGAAATATATATATATATATATATATATATATATATATACTTACATATATCTTAATAACTTAGTTTCATTCAACACGATATGAAAACAGAAACAACGTTTATGCGTCCGTACGGACTACCGTCTCCATAAACAGTGATTTTCATTTCATATATATGTCTATTATACATATTTATATTCTAAATATATATGAAAAAAATCATGGTTTATATTCTGTATGTATATAAATCTTGATCTAAGTGATACAATCAAGAGTATCAAGTTAAAACACGTACAAAAAAGAAAGCGATTATTACCCGAAATGTTAATTTAACATGGAAATTATTATTAAATGGGTAGTATAAAGTCATAAATGAATCATTTCTGATAAAATAAATATTAATATAGTTCTGGTATAATTTAGTAACGTACTACGATTTTCTTACAGGAGGTTAAAGGTACCCTCTATCAAAGGAAAGTGCAGGGTAAGGGTTAATTTCATAATCTTTTATTATCCGAGGTTGTTTTTATGTAAGTATCTACTGGGAAATATTTATTATCAATGTACATTTTTCATAAAATAGTTTTCAAATGGATTTATTTAAGGGACTTTTTACTAAAAAATCAGTTTAAATGTTTTAAATATTTATTCATCTAAATCATTCTCATTAATGTCTATGTATTCAAAATGGTTTTTAAGTATTTATTTATATGGACATGAATATTTTTAAAATGTTAATTCCTTTCAAAAGATTCAAACTGGTATGGGACACTTTGATTCAAAAATTTTGATAAATGTCTTTCTTTCTAAATTGTGTGACTTTTAAATGTTTTCATGAAAGAGGGGTATTTCTCTCAAAGAGTTTTACAAATCATTTTCATATATGTCAAAATACTATAATGGATTTTAACCTTGTTTTGAAGTTGATTTATCATGATAAAAATATTCAATACTGTATTGATGGTTTTGTGATATGTTTGACTCTGGTTGCGTTATTTTTATACCATTCACGTTTTATTGGTAAATTATTGACATTTCATATTTTAGTTTTAATACCAATGTTTATTTTATGATTTAAACCTATTCATATGCGGAATGCATTGGACTTAGTAGGTGACGGGTGGAGACTGCTATAGCTCCTGGATGCATCAGTAGTTCTCATGAGACAAAATAGTGTCTTGGCATAAGGCTGTGACAAAATATTTTGTGTAGTCTTGGAACAAGGCCTTGAATATGTGGTCATGATAGTCTGGAATTATGCTTTCCATCATTATTAATGTGGTTTTTGATATTTCATATGATTATTCGACTAGTAGAATATCTATGAGAATGAGTAAATGGCATTATTACATTTTATCTTTTTCATATTATGATGAAGATCAAGTTTAAAAGGCTTTTGTTTTAGTTTTACATTTCCTCAAATGATTATGTTTATTTATGAATGTTTCCGCAATATTTTTATCTTTACTGAGCATCTGAGTTCACCCCTTTCAATGTTTTAATTTTTCCCAGGATGTGAAGAAGTATTTTATAAATGACCTGCAGGGATAGTATGAGGGGATATGAAGACAATATGTTGTTGTATTTTTTTCACTTTTTGATGTAATGTAAGACGTATGAATATATATAGTGTTTCGAAGGCTACTAAACTAATCGGTCTTTCGGGACAAGATCTTTTGTGATCATGCCAATGTTATGTAATAATGCACTGACTCTGGATAACTGTGTTTGGGGCATTAAAGTTGGTATAAGAGGAAGATTAGTACAATCCTTGGATGCTAGATTTAGATAAACTCAGATTAGAGCACATAGCTCTAAGATAGAAATTGAAGACTAGTATAGAATAACTTTCTAGAATTTTGGTATTGTATAGATTTTGTGAGTTTTTTGAGAAATAAATACATGTATGGATATTAGCATGTAGAGACGGATCTGGAAAAGATGTACCTATGGGTAAAACCTAAAAACACCGCTTTGAACTAGACTCAACTTGGAACTGGTGCACGGAAACAGACCTTGCTGCACTCTTGGTTACGACACTCCCAGGGGATATGTTTATAATAATTCTCATTTTATTTACAAATCATTATGAAGGGTTTATGATTATATACTTTCTCAATTAAAACTTCTTTAGGATTATGGATTATATCCATAAACCGTTCAATTTACGTTAGGTATTTTACAACTTTGTAATTATTCATTGGAATTCATAAATTGACCTAGTTTATTCCATTGTATAGAAATGGTGCCCAGTAGAAGGAATGCGAACTAAAGTAATACGTATGATCCAAAGAGTAATATGGTTCATATCTTACATGGTATTAAGAAAAAACTTAAAAGGGAAATAGTCTCCCATGTATTCTCAACATATGAAGAAATAGTATCTTGTGTTAATAATATAAGTAAAGAATTTTTTGAGTCCTATGGCCTTTAAGGGAAGCAAGAGAAGAAAAGGATGGAAATGAGAAAGGCGGATAAAGGGAAGAGGGAAAAGAAGAATTTTCTCATATATGATAACTGTGGGAAGAAACACCCATGACTTTCCTGAAGGGAATAGTAGTTTGTTATAAGTGTGGAGAAAAAGGACACCATGTACATGACTGTAAGGGTAATAAAAAGGTTTCAAATGTACAATGATTCATCTCCAAGGATTTGGGACACTACGCAAATTAGTGTTCAAATCATCATAGTATTCCCCAAATGATGTTATTAGATAATAATCAAGTTATGATACTACCACATATGAGGAAGAAAGATTTGAGTTATTAGGTTCTTATTAAAGAATTATTCCATTTGATTATTGTATCAACATTGTACTGGTTATAGTAAATATGAAGTATATAAGTATTGTACTACAATACTATTTCATTAAGGACATGAGATTGTATGGAACCAAGAAAAGTGACTCAATAGCAGGTTAAAATTTTGGAAAATATATGATAAGGGAAAGATAAACCATAATATTGTTCTGATACCATGGTAGGGATTTTAGAATAATACATGACTGATTTTGATAAATTATATTTGATATTCTTGACTCCCTTGAAACTTATTAATGAATTGTATATTCCATCATTGTTTGAGTTTAAAATATTTATGGATATAAGGAGTATATCTAGTATTCTATAAGGAATAAGGGATCATGAATGTAATCAATAAGGTTTTATGGTAATTCAGGATGTTGCGGTATTTTAAAAGAATACATGATGAAGGTGTTCACATGATATTACGTGGAAAAGGGGATCTTCATTATGTTTACCGTACTTATAAATATTGGACTGTGAGTTTGGACAGAAGTATTTTGGATAATTCTAGTTTGAGATTATTTTTGGATTTCCATAAAAGAAAAACCCAGAGGTTGGGTGGAAACCCGTCGCGACCAATAAGGCCGCACGACTTGAACCCATAACCAAAGGGTGACTATGGTGTATCACCTACCAATGGCCCATGTGATGCCTTGGATTGAATAATAAAGTTTTTTAAAAAAAAGTTCTGGTATATGAAATATAAATTCATTTCTTTAGAACCCTATTCAAATAGGATAAATAAATTTTTTTAAGTTCTATTATCTTTCAAAGTGAAAGATGAGTTTGTGGTAAAATTAGTTAAAGGATGGGACTCTACATGTCAAGTATATATTTTTATTCTTCTCTTATTAAATGAAGAAATTAATTCTTAAACTTTAGTGAAGGGATCTTAAAACCAAAAAAGTGTTATCCTAATACCATATGTTTTTTTGAACCGATGTTATTTTAAATAATCATAGATTGATTATTTCAAGGCCCTCAATTTTACACTTGTTTGTGATTGATGACCTTAATCACTACCTATAAATATTTAATTTTTTCCTCCAATTATATGTCTTTAATTTCCACCAATGTTCTATTATTCGAGATCATAATTTGGTGGTGACCCTTTCAATTCCAATTTCCTCTAATTAAGACTAAATTTTATTAACCTAATTTACAATGTATGTTTTCCCTAAGGTATTTTCTATTTTCAAAATTTTATTTTAGAAGAACAATATCAAATTGCGAGGACACAATTTATTGATGGAGGGATGAATGTAACACCCTAAGATTTCATAGTACATTATTTCTTCAATGAAATTCAATAACTTGCACTACACGCAACACCAAGTTCAAGCGCATCACGACACACCAAAATAGTCATTAAAAGTGGTTATGAATAGTTTTAACTGAATTTTGAACTTTATATAAAATCCTCATAATTTTAGAATCCATATTATGAGAGTCATAGACATAATTTTAGAAATAATTCATTTTTCAGATAAAAGTAGTATTTTTAAAAAAATTACACTTTTACCGCCTTTTAATGGTGAACCGTTTTTAAATAAAATATTTGATACTTTTATATATTCAATTTGACAAAATAAACATATTCTTTAGAATCAAGACATAAGAATTTAGTTTCATTAAATTTTTGGTGTTATTCTGATAAAATTCATATTTGGGTGAATAGTGAAAAGTACTATATTTTAACTGAAAAGAACTTATTTAATCAATATAATTTATAGTGTTAAATTATAAAATTTAATGGTTTGGTAGTACAGATAAATTATATTTTTACCATTTAATCCAATTCTTGTCATTTTAAGTAATTTCACTTTGAAATCGGACATAAATAAGTGTCAATCTTTTGATATATATTATTTTTTTAAAATATGTCGTTAAGTTTTAACAATGGGAATTAATTTTAAATTAATAAATGAAACTTCTATGTTTTGAATTTGGTAAAATATAATTCATTATTGAATTCGGAATATCAAAATTAGCTTAGGGTGAATTTTTGGTATTTTTCATAAAACATTAAATCTTTTATGAATTGTGAAAAAACACCAAGTTATTGTTTAAAACCGAATTTTTTTAAATAATTATTTATTTTATTTAAATTTATTTTAGGTAATAATATATACCTAATACCCATGTATGTGCAATGTAATTCATTTGTGTCATTTTATAAAAAGATTAGATATATAAATATTTTATTGAAGTTTTAACCGTCTTTTACTCAGCTCCTAGGAGCATTTGCAAATTTACATAAAACATAATTTTACTGCATCTGTGAGTTGAATGTCAAAAATCATAAAGATACAGTTAATTTAAAGGTATAAATTTTGGTTCAATATGATAAAAATATTTTTTGGTGAATAGTAACTTTTTACATTTATTTACCACGGTTAAATGTAAATAGGTTATTAAGGGTAAAAATTATTTTATTAATACCCTAAAACATGTCCTAATTATATTTGATGAGTATAAGTCGACAAAAAAGAAACCTTAGTAATAACACCAATTTGGTCAAATTGGATTAGATTAGGACATCTATTATTATTTAATTAAAAGAAGTGTTAAAAGAGTTAAAATCAATGTTTAATAACTAAAACTTTTTTATATAGGGTTATATAGAAGATAAATTCGACTATAAAAATTAATTTGAAATATAAAAAGGTTTTCTACATAATCGTATTTTATTTATAATTTTTAGATATTAAATAAATAAATTTATTAATGACACAATGATAACGCAATAAATTCTTTATTAATGAAAGAAACAAATAAATTGTATTATAAATATTAAAATAAATATAGTTTCAAAGTATTTATGACATCCACGAAATTTATAGGTTAATATGACATTTTAGTATTGATTCATTTTATTTTTTTGGAATTAATCAAGCTGTTATTATTTTAACAATAAAAAAATACGAAATAGTGTCAAAATTGACTTAAAATAGTTTTTAAAACAAATATTATATTATTAATTGATATAATGGTCCTAAAAATATAAGGTTCAGACAAAAGACTTATATAATAATATCTATTACATTACTGAACCAATTGGGGTTCTATTAGTAGTATATAGTATGTTTATTAACCATATAGTGTAAGTATACAAGAAGTCACGGTAAAAGTTAAATTATTTAACTAAGAGTTAAATCTAAATGATAAGGTAAAAATGTTAACCTAAACATTCCTAAAACCTATTGGATGAGTGTATTTAAACCCATCCCTTCCTTATAATTTAAATAATTCAATTTTGAGAAATTATAAACTGAATATGAATTTATTATAAAATAATATTTTAAGTTTTTCCAAAGGTTCCCCTCACCCCTCTTATAAACGGGCACTTCCCCTTCTCTCAAATTCACACTTACAAAACCAGTTGGCTTATCGAAAATATGACCAAATACTCTATAATATATACTCAATTCATCCTAGAGGACCTTATTTTGTTATAAATCAATCATAAGGATCCCTTTTGATCAAATGAAAAGAAATAACCCGAAGAAGAGGTAATGATTTCACCACCCTCTTTCAAGTTCTCTCATTCTTCCGCTTACTCATTCTTTGTTGATTCCCTTATAAATGAATAAAACCAGTATATTATATATACTGTGATGTTATTATAAATATGGAACATCTATATTCATTATTCTAGTCATATTATTAATGATAATGTCACCATGTGTTCGTACGTACGACTAACCATCTCCACGCTGTGGTGTAATTTGTTCTTCAACAATATGTCATTTGGATGAATATAATGATGAGTACTATGTATATAAATAATGAAAATAACATGATATTGTCTCTGTAAAATTAATATACCACCCAATTCCACACCTTTAAGGAAATGATATTGCCGCTCGTGCGTACGTACGTATTACCGTCTTCACAACTCGATAAGATTCATTTCCACATGCACCATTCACTAACAATTATAAATATATATATATATATTAATAATAAATATGTAATATATGAAAGGGTAATTCTACTGAAGAAATATATATATTTATATATATATATATATACTTACATATATCTTATTTACTTAGTTCTGTTCAACACGATATGAAAATAGAAAAAGCGTTTATGCGTACGTACGGACTACCATCTCCATAAACGGTGTTTTTCATTTCATATATATGTCTATTATACATATTTATATTTAAAATATATATGATATATAAATGATTTTTTATATTATGGAAGTATGTAAATCTTTTTCTAAGTGATAAAATCAAGAGTAACAAGTTAAAACATGTACGATAAAGAAAGTGATTATTACCTGAAATGTTAATTTAACATGGAAATTAGTATTAAATGTGTAGTATAAAGTCATAAATGAATCATGTATGATATCATAAATATTAATATGGTTCTAGTATAATTTAATAACATACTATGATCTTCATACAGAAGGTTAAAAGTACCCTCGACCAAAGGAAAGTTCAAGGTAAGGGTTAATTTCACAATCTTTTACTATCTAATGATGTTTTTACATAAGTATCTACTGGGAAATATTTACCATCCATGTCCATGATTCATAAAAGAGTTTTCAAATGGATTCTTTTATGGAACTTTTTACTAAAAAATAGTTTTTAAATTTTTAAATATTTATTCTTCTAAATCATTCTCATTAATGTCTGTGTTTTCAAAATGAGTTTTAAGGATTTATTTATATGGACATGAATGTTTTTAAAATGTTAATTCCTTTCAAAAGCGTCAAATTGGTATGGGAAACTTTGATTCAATTTTTTTTAAATTTCTTCCTTTCTAAATTGTGCGACTTTTAAATGTTTTCATGAAAAGGGGTTATTTCTCTCAAAGAGTTTCACAAATCATTTTCACCTATGTCAAAATCCTTTAATGGATTTTAAAGTTGTTTTGAAGTTGATTTTTCATGATAAAAAGCATTCATATTGTATTGAAGGTTTTGTGATATGTTTGACTGTGGATGTGTTGTTTTTATACTATTCATGGTTTTTTGGTAAAGTATTGACATTTCGTAAGCTTGTTTTAATATAAATGTTTATGTTATGTTTTAAACCTGTTCATATGAGAAATTCATTGGATATAGTAAGTGACGGGTGGATCCCGATATAGCTCCTTGATGCATAGGTATGTCTAATGAGACAAACTAGTTTCTTGGCACAAGTCCATGAAAAAATCATATTTTTTGTCTTGGAACAAGGCCTTGACTACGTGGTTATGATAGTTTCGCACTATGCATTTCATCATTATGAAAGTGGTTATTGATATTTCATGTGATTATTTGACTAGTATAATATCCATGTGAATACATAAATGGAATTATTTCATTTTATCTTTTCTATATTATGTAGAAGTTCATGTTTAATAGGATTTTGTTTTAGTTATACATTGCCTTAAATGATTATGTTTATTTATTAAAGTGTCTGCTATATTGTCATCCTTACTGGGCATCTGAGCTCACCCCTTTCAATGTTTTATTTTTTCCCAAGATGAGAAGAATTATTTTATGAATGACCTATAGGGATTTTATGAGGGGATATGAAGAAAAGATTTTGTTGTAGTGTTTTCACTTTATGATGTAATTTAAGACTTATAAATATATCTAGGGTTTCCAAGGCTACATAACTAATATGTCATTCGAGACTCGATCTTTTGTGATGATGCCAATGTTATGTAATAATGTACTGAATCTGGGTAACTAGTGTTGGGGCGATACAATAATAGTGATTTATTCTAATGTTTTACTTTTTTCCCTAGTATTTCTGGGTTTCCAATTATTCCCTTTTTACAACTTTTTTAAACATATATGAGTTTAATACCATATTTAAGTGGCATTGGAACTTGTTAATGGATTTGAGTCATATAATTAAATTCCTAAGAGGTTGGGGGATTTTTATCTATCAAAGTGTGTAATATTTAATGGATTTAGATTATCGAAAAAATAGAAATGTTTCAAAATCACAGACCTTCTTTAGATCTTCCAAGGGATGAAACACCATTCTACTTGATTCTCATTCTTTTATCTCTTGGTATGAGTCAATAAGAACCTTTATACCCATTGGATGTGTGCTATTATTCTACACTAGTTGGTTTGTGCTATCCATATATTTTCCTTCTTCGTATGTGCCCATTTCTTGGTGTAATTAGGATGTGTCGATCGCCTTTTCTTCTCGGTAGTTTTTCATATGTATTTTTTAGTTTTACATCTTTTGATATGAGTATACAGATATCTCTTATGTGAAAATAGTTGATCAACGATTAATGAAGATAACTGAATCCATATTAAATAAAAAAACTTGGGGTTGGTAATGTAATTTATGATTTACTAGGTTATTGTTTGTTTTGATGATATTATGATCTATATGGGCTAGTAACCCACATAAAATCAGGTTCATTGGTTGTACTTGTATTATTACCATTTATTTAATATAGAATTCATTATTTTTGGTTTTTTTGTTGATAAATTATTATAGAATCAGTTAACCACTGAAACTCGAGTAATGAATGGATACCCCATGATCAAACTATATCTGTGATAAACCCTGAACTAACAAGTGGAAATTGATTGAGGAATGCCTTGTTATATATTAATATACAATTCCTAGGTTTGTGTGGGTTTATGATGTGTGTGGGATTGTTTGACCTTCTGATGTAGTATGGTTGTGGGATGTTCTATGTGATGGGGGTGGTTCAGGTGGTGCAATGAAATATTATGTTGATAGCTTTATTGATTTTGGAAAAAACTGATAAGAGTTTCACATTCGAGATGAGATCTGACTATATGGTGTTGATTTTTTGTGTTTATTTTTATGTTATGTTCTTGTTATTTACACATATAAAAATATAATAGATGAATAAATGATGGGTTAAATTGTTTTGAACTGGATGGGGTTTGTTTGGTTAACAGAATGAATAAATGATTAATGAATAAAGAATGGTACTGATTTAAAATAATTGTCCATGAAATGGAAATAAGTTGTCTCTTATTGTGTGGTAATTGAATTAAAGCTAACAGTGATGTTAGTAGTATTGTAATATGGTTTGTTGTTTTAGAACCCGTAGGTTGGGAAAGCATGTTAGGAATTATATCTATATATACAAGTAGTTCCTTTATGATTTTAATGTGCACTCCACCGTAGTTGAGAACTATGTTCTGAACACCCCCATTATCCTAGGGGAGTGTGTCTTTCCCCAAAATCTCAATGGGAGGATGGAGGGATGTCCACCCTCCCTTCCATGATCATTATTTTGAGAGGTTATAGCCCAATATCTTTAGGGAAGGTTGTGGTATTTGGGGCCTAGGTGTGTGTTGGTGAGTTATATTTTCCTAGGTTTCTTTAGGATGAGATTTTTTGTGTTTTCCTAGGTTTCATCAGGATGATATCTGATGTTCACTCCCATGTGTTTTTAGAATGTGATGTGGTATATGGCCTGTGAGTCTTCATTCATTATGTGATGTGGTATGGATCCCATGTTTCAATGAGAGAGATGTGATGTGGCGTGTCACCCCGGTGATGGAATGAGGATTTTTTTGAGGCCTTTGTGTGTGTGGTTGGGTGGTGATGTGGTTCTTTCAAAAGAGGTGGGAGCGCGATGACATTTTACATTTAGATGTGAGAGTATGTAATCAATGGGAAAGTTGTGTAGGGTGCTCTATCATTGATGTTATTTATATTACATTACATGACATTCATTATTTGGTGAGAAATCCTTGGTGAGGATGGGGTGGTTTGCCAAACTGATTATGTACTGTTTGGTTTGAATAATTTCCCACTGGAGAATTAGTATGTTTTTCCTACTGGTGCATGAGAGACTTCAGTTTTCGTACATAGTAATTTGTATTATCACCCTACATATATAATCTTGATTTAAGTTTTCAAGTGGATTTTGTGGACTATGTCGGACTGTAGTAGATCAGACTATTGGACAGATACTCTGTCGCTACTTAGTTTTACATCGGGTACGTACATTGGTGTTTTTATTATTACTATAATAGTTTTATTTTAAACATACATGTGGGATGTTTTGTGATATTATTAAATATATATATATATATATGTCATAGAGTTTTTTGGGAAGGCCCATTATAAGAACCTGATTACTTAATTGATGTATAGATATTTTCTATTCAGATTGTACTTATGAAATAGGTGGGAAAAGAGGTTAAGGGCTTGGATAGAGGCCTATTACACGAAATTAATGGGGGTTGCACATTGTGTACTCCCATTAAACAGTATGTAATGATCTTTTTATGACTAGTTTATGATATATAAGGCTTTTCAGAAGAAAAAGGGGTATACAAATATACACGACATGTATTTTCCTATTCACTATGTGTTTATCGGTTTTTTCACAAAAAAGGAAATAGGATTGATTTGTTTATATGGAAATACCTTTCCTCCCCTAGCTCACAAAATATAGTGAAAGAAGACCTGAGGTATGGGTTGACACCCAATTCATCATCCAAACTCCATTTAAATCATAGTCACTAACATTGGAACCCCTTAATTGAGTTATTTATTCCAAATAACTCATTCATCATCACATCTCCTCTCGACCTAATTTGTGAGTGTTGGGTGTTTATACTAATTTTTTATATCAACTATTTTTTAGGTTGAATTAGAAGCTAACACTAGGTGAGAGAGTCATATGAGTATGAGGTAAGTGGTCTCATGCCTTTCTCTAATTGTGAAGTGGTTTATATATGTTTGAGTGTCACGCTCCCATTTTTGAAGTGTCAAGTTGATTTATAATTGACCCATGTTTTTTCCAATTGAAGTTTATGTAATTGAATAAGTGTATTATAACATGTTTTAGGATGTATACCATTATTTAGGTACACCCCATGGGTGATTTTCCTTGTATATATTTTATGGATGTTCTTCCTAGAAGACATATGATGCATGCCTTGTTTTCAAAGCAAACATTGGTAAAAATGAATTGAGATTATAATAAAATTACTAGGATAATAAATTGCAATTCAATTGGTTGAGGATACTGTGATGGTTGTCTTTCCCATTGAACCACGAATTCCAATGTGTTTTTAGAATTTTTGGAATGTTCTTCTCCAATGGTGAACATGTTCACGTGAGTTTATTATTATTAAATCCATGTAATATTTTACTGTACATGTGTTTATTTTTATAAAAATTATTCCCACATGTGTAATTAAAAGGCCATGTCTTATGAGGTAGGTCCATGCTTCAGTTTTATTATATTCATTTACTATTGACCATAGTGTGGATAATGAATTATTAAATTTAAAAAGTTGTGGTTGAATGATAAATTTATTTGGGTGAATCATAGATTCTATTTAGAATACCATGGATGAAATGGATGGGCTCAAGAGGAATTTGAATTATATAACAGGAGTTATACATGGGGCTTTATATAGTACCAAAAACGATATGCTCTGTTCAAATGGATTTATACCACACACAAGGTGATACAATGTTCATGAGAGGTTTATCAGAACAGGATGATATGATGTTGGTGGAATTACACCTGTAGTGATACAATAATTCTAACTTAGTAATATCAATAAAGGTCTCAAGATATAGATGTAATATTGAAACATAATGTCTTATGACGCCGTTTCTAATACAAAGAAAAATATTGGATTTGGTCTTCAATTTGTTTTTTATTGTTTAGAGGGTCTTCTGATACTTTTGTTGTTCTAACATTTATACAGGGGATTCTGAGCATATGAAAGATCTCGATAATTATATAATTCAATGTAATCGAATTGTAAATTCACATGGCATGAATGTGAATAGAAAGCAGTGCTTGTTGGAATTTTTACATTTGAGTACTTCATGGCTTATTACTTTCATTATTGCACACTGCTTATTATATATATTCACTGACAGATTGGTATAGAACTTGGGTGTTTTCTTATGAGGATTTACTCCCACACCTTATTTGTTTTATTTTTTTGGGCCCAAATAGATAATATGGATATAGGTTTGGAAAAGTTAAGGATCCCTTCTAAAGGTACTTGAGATTCCATTTAGGACCACGCGGGCATGGAACAATGTTTTCCTTGCGATTCCTCTGAGTTTCTTTTGCTAATTTTTTTTAAATTTGTCACTTATATCATGTATTAATATAGTTTAACCTATTCTGGATATTTTCCAAGAACATGTAACAAGAACCACCTTCCATTGTATGGTATTATATCTGGTTCTTTATATTACCAGCCTTCTGCTATTTACTTCAGTTGTATGGTATTATTGCATCTGCTAATAATTTACTATTTTTTCTTCATTGTTACACTCTAAAAATGAGGGCATAGTTATAACACTATCATTACTAAGCCATCATTTCTATTTTTTATCCTATAGAATATGTTGAGATGTTCAATAGGCCATCTGGAAAATAAGGAACAGTGCACATTTGAGTGGCATCCGCATCTGAGAAGTTACAATGTGTTATCAGAGATTTTTTTCTAGATTACATTACTATTTGGAGACATATAAAAGGGATTGGAAGCTTGTGGGATTTGGTAATAAGTAGTGTCCAGTTGTAGATGCCCCGTGTATAGGGAAAATCCATATTTCCATCAAATTGAATTGTAATTTTTTGGATTTAGAGTGGTTAATATTGATTTGATTTCACCATTGGGTGACAAACTTGTATTTTTTTTCTAATATTTATATTATTATAGTATGATTATTTAAAACCCGATGATATTAGCATTTTCCACCTCATGCAACATATAGTCATTTTATGGAAATCACATTCCATGCATTCTTGGTATGAATTATAAGAGAATTACCGATTGCATGTTGTTGTGATGGGTACCATGATTAATATGAATGTTTTCATGATATATTTAATGGTATGTAATTTTTTTTGAATCAGATGGATGTGAAGAATTTACCCCTGAGGTGTATTGCACCAATTGGGTCTGAATTTTCTGGATCAGGTTGCTTACATGCATTGAAATACTTTGCGATGTGCTACAGGTGGATACACTGATTTGATACATAGGGAGTGTCTACCCCCATGGATCAGAATTAGGCATACCATTCCGGATATGAATGTGATCTTAGTTTTATTCAATGTGGTTTACGAAAATATGGGGGTTTCTCCTTCTAGAAACCCATATTACAATGTGAGTGGTACATGGGAACACGGCGTGTGTTCATTATGTTTGGTAAAGATGATGTTCAAGGGGGTACACATCTTGTATGGAGTTTGCACACTGTAAACTAGTACATGGTCATGGTACAAATTACCAAGGCATCTCTACCGTGTAGGGGTACATGGAAAATTAGAGTACACGACTAGACCCTGTGTGCGTAGCACAGCATGTAGAAGTACACGGTTTGACCAGGTAAATGACCATGCTGGTTGAGGTACACAGTCAGGTACTTTGTTTTGGGTACACATCATGTCTCATTCTTACACTCCATGTACCTATGGTGTTTCAATTCCCATGATACAATAAGAACACTACCATATACAAGATTGAGTGTATAAAACATGAAGATAGTCTTCATTCCATGTACTATAATTTTGGTACACTTTGAGGGGCTTTTCTTGTTTTTTCGCACTCCTGAACTGAGGACCTTGATAATGAATTTGGACTGATGTGTGTGATTGACATTATAGGGTCGTGCTACCATGATGTCTTCCAGTTGTACACCTGGAGGGTAATAATAATCTTATCCCATAGGTGGTTGGTGATGGGATACCAGTGGATCCTCTATTCATGATAGTTTAGGAACTAAATATTATAATAGATGCATGTGTTGATGCCCAATTTTGTGAAGGATTTATGTGGTTCATTAAAGCCTTTCGGGGACCACCATGCCATGCCATGTCTATGGAATAACTGACACGAGTTTTCTAGAAGTAGAATCCGCCCATGTTTTCATGGGATGGAAGACCACATGTGGTGGATTCATGGCTCGAGGACATAGTATTGATCTTCGAGAACATAGAGATTCCTCCTCAGAGGAGGGTAAATCTCTGGACATATATGATACATGATTTTTCCCACACATAGAGGGATTTGATTACTCTACAAAGTCATCATCAAGATATATAATAGTGATAATTCTAGTCAGTTTTCTATGACTATTACTATCCCATTACACTGAGGTATGATAGACCCCAAATGTTTATTCATCCGGAGAAGGGTTCTTTGTCAGTGATGGACTACACGACCCGTTTTACACAACTCATGATACTCAATCCTATTCTTATGGGAGATTATTTATAAAAGGTGATGAAAATTCAAGATGGTCTGAGGTATAACATCCGATCACATGTGAAAATATTTAGGTTGACCACTATATCTTTATAGTGAATCTGGCACTGATTACTGAGTGTAATATAATGGAATTTGGAGGTCCAAGCCAAGGCTGTTCGACACCTAGATCTGGTACTGTCTCAACCAGCAGTAGAATGAATTTTCCAGAACATCCTCACGATAATGTTAGCAGTCACAATGTATCTTCATGTGGCCTACTAAGGTGATACCAATCTATTAGACCAAGGCATACATGGCCAATGTGTCTCTAGGACCCAGTCGATTGCAGATCATGCAGCAAGATGGTCAATATTCTGCTCTTCTTTAATGAATTTCCAATAGAAGCTAATTAGAAAGGGTTTTCACCCTCTATAAATTTATGAGTGGGATCTATGACTTCTCATTAGTCATGAAACTAGAAATAATCAACCCATTCTGGCCGAGGTGGTGTTCATGGTCGTCGTAGCAAGACCACATGTTCACAACAACCACATGGTGGATCAGCTTAGGGTATCAAGGTAGTGTCACAATGTCATGGTATAGGTCAGACATATGTATCCTAACATAACCAATAGGTGAAGGGTCTTAGACACTCTACTTTCAGAGGTACTATACTAATAACATTTGTTTTAGATTCTTCACTTATTGATATGGGAACTTCACATAGTTTACTATCAATGCCTGTTATGGACATCCTTTGGATCTGTATTGTTTCTTTTGATGGTGTTATGATTATAGACACTTTATTGGGGATAATATAGGAAGGTGTGTGTCATTTAAAGGAGTTCCCCCTTGAGCTTGGTGGGTGTCACTTAATATGGGACCTCTTTTCCTTGGAGATGAACATATTTGATGTGATCCATGGAATGAATTAGTTGGTTCCCTTTTGAGCCTTTGGTGATTTCTATCACCATAGGGTGAGTTTCCCGTCTCTATAGGGTAGATAATTATTAAATAAAGATGAATGGGATGTCCAGGTGTGCCAAGCTAGACCCGAGCATTGTGGGTTCGGTGGGAAGACATCTTGGATCGTGTGTTTGTTTTTGGATGACTATGGAACAAGTCATATAGATTTCCCCCCAATAGATGATTTTTTAGGAATGTATTCGAAGTTGAATTTCTATGTTTAACATTGGTGAGATAGGTAGAGTTCTCTATCATCCTATTTCTAAGAGATTCACAAGTATCCATTCTAACTTATATAATGTCTATGATGGATTTACACGACCTCATGATGTAGCTAGAGGATTTAAAAGCTAATGGTTTCATTCGACCTAGTAATTATGTATGTGATTCACCGATCCTATTAGTGAAAAAGGTGAATGGAACCTCTAAACTATGCATGGATTATAAAAAATTTAATTAGTTGATAATCAAGAATCGGTATCCTCTACTATGTATAGATGATCTCTTCGACTAGTTTTGAGGAAAATGGTTTTCTAAAAGATAAATTTGAGATCCTATTATCATTAGGTGAGTGTAAGATAATAATATATACCTTGAAAAGATTTTCATTACAGGCATATTTTGTATGAGTACTTGGTAATTTCCTTAAATCTCATAATCATTGTAGTAGTCATCATGGTACTAATGAACTAAGTGTTCCATCCTTATCTATATTAGTTTGTGGTGGTTTTCAAGGATGCTATATTTGGGTATTTTTATAATCTATATGACCATTCCACACATCTTTTTATTATGTTGAGTACACTGAGAGAGCATCAGTTGTACTGTAATATCAAAAATTTCAACTTATGGATGGATTAGATTCTCTTCTGTGGTCACATTTTCTTGTAGATAGTAGTATCAGTTGACCGAGATATGGTGAGAAGTAGTTTCCTAGGAGCATCCAAGGAACATCATTGAAGTGTGGGGTTTTCTAGGGCTACAATATTACTATAGGCTCTTCAAAGAATACTTATCATGTTTAGTAGTTCCATTGAAGGGAATGACTTAAAAGGGTGTGAATTATGTATAGTCATATTCCTACGAGGTGTTCTTTTAGAATATTATGGGGATATTGACATCGTTGTCGATACTCATTTTCATAGATTCTGTAAGGAGTTACACTATGTTCATCGGTGCATCTGTTTTTAGTCTAGGTACAGTTCATATTAATGGGGATCTAGTCATTCCATAAAGGTATCTACAGTTGATACCACATGAGAGGAATTACATGATGCACAATCTCGAGTTAGCTATAGTTGTTCATGCATACTGTTTCTGTAGAAATTTATTGTTGGGAGAGTGTTTTGTTGTTTTCACAGACCTCCTAATCCCCATGTACTTATATACATTCCTTGATATTAATTTGAGGAAGGAAATGTGGCTAGAATACCATTAATAGTTTTACACTAATCATTCCTAAACACATGGTATAGGTAATGTTTTGGCTGATTGTTCCTTCTGGAAACGAGGACAACCTTGTCTGTTTTAAGGTTCAATCATTCCAATCAGTTTCTAATGGGTTTATTCGTAGAACTGGAAACATTCAACAATTCTATATCCATTTGTACCTACTTTCCAAATGTATGTTCTCATTAGTTGGGGACTGATGAGGCTTAATAATTTTCATTGGTCGAACGGATGGGAGTTTAGACTCATCTCACCATTTTGGGGGGAATTATTGACTACTCCGGTACTCTCTTATAGATTAAAGTTATGTTCCTGAATACTTATTAATTTACCAAGCATGAAAATGTGTTTTTCCTTTAGATATTTCTATAAATGATTGATATGTAGGGAATTAAGAGAGTATTTTATATGTATTTTAGGTTCTTCATCAATAGAGAATCATCCATATGAATTAGAGATTCTTAGTCAATGGTATCATTCCATACATTATATTGAAATATCTTGGTCATTATGATGAACATATTGGTTTAAATTCCTCTCAGTGGGGCACTTGAAGTTCACTGTCATTCAGAATGTCATGATTATATCAGAGATGGGATCGTACCCGCATATGGTCCACCTACGTATCCTTATTTAAAAGAAAGGAATAAGAACCATTATAGTTCGATAAGAATTATATAGTTTAATGTCATATGGGACAGAAAAGAATTAATGAAATATAGGCTTGATCCTTTGAAGTCTTTCTACGTACTCTCCTTTTAACGCAGAGATCAATGTCCTTGTATTTCGGGTGAAGAAGTATGTTTTTTATGCATGATTAATGGCCCAAAGAGAGATTTCGTAATTACTTTTACACTCCAAGATCACATGAGTCATGCTCAATGTGAGAAACAAGAGGAATTTGTAAAACTGACAACTTTTCCACGAAAGATGAAATCATATGAAAAGATGTGGGGATTACATATGTATGACGGCCCAAGAGAAGGGTCGATAATGGTAATTGAACTTTATCGAGATTTGGGGTTTTAACCTGGGACGTACTCCTGAAAAGGATGCCCAAATCCAAAGAAAGTAAGGCAGGGGATTATTCCTAAGATGGAGGCCCACATAAGGGTAATTATGATTGGGACTTACTCTTGAGAAGGATTCCCAAATGAATTCCTCTCAGATATGGATTCTAATGAAGGAACCATTCCATTAATGGCTTTGAAGAGGGTTTTGAAGTCCATATCATGATGAAGAGAGGTGGATTTGAGGAAAAGAGGTGACAAGGAAGGAGGCGTGCAAGTATTGTTCTGGTGTGCATGTCCTGGTCGCACAAGTATACTTGCGCGAAATGAGTCAACATGAGTGATGAAGAACCCATAGGGTATTACTTGGGTGACTTTAAACTCAATCCCTTTATAACATCCCTAGAGGCTTCCAGAAAGATGGAGCGCAAGTTACCTTTAGAGGGAAAGGTGGAATGCAAGTGTCTTCACTTCCATTAATGTATGGAAACTTAGGTGTGCAAGTATTGATGAGTTCTAATACATAGGCCTTATTCTTCCTCTTTATAGATTCCATTCTAGATAAATAATTACCTTAGAAGTGTTTGGAAGACGTCAGAAAAATACATGGGCGACCAGAGCATGAATCTGAGTTTTGGAAAATTCATCCCTGAAATGTGGGGCCCACAGGGACTATTTATTGGCCAATGGGAACCTTGGGTGAAAAAAAGGAATAGGGCTCGAAAGTGACTTGCATGACCCATATGTGGCACGCAAGTGACTTGCGCGACTAGAAGGAAAATTGCACGACCTCTTATTAAAGGGTTCCTTGTTCATGCCTTTGTAAGTTTTTTAGGTTCTTAAAAGGTTGAATCTTCTTGTACATATGGTATTCCCATTTTCCATTTGTTATACTCTGTGATGGAAAGGAGAATCAACAAAAGTCCCCCCCCCCCTCAGAGTTGGATCCGAAAAATGAGAAAGGATTTGACTCCATGGAAAACGAAAAACAAGAGTTAAGCGGCACGCAGGTGGTATGTGCGCTGGTTCTGGAGCGTAGGTTTCAGGTCGCAGGGTTTCGGGATTGACTATATATATATGGTAGTTACTTCGCTCTTCTCATCCTGCCTTCTGAGTTTTTGAGCTCTCATCACGCAAGTGTCTGCATCTCTTCGGCTGCTTGATTTTTTCATGTGTCGCGCTGCTCCAGTATGATTTTCAATTGCGCGACAGTACTTGAGAGACCATAATTGTGCGACCACACTTCTGTGACCACACTTTCTCACCATAACGCCTTATCCATTTTTTTTCTTCAAAAGAATTTCCTAAAAAATAGTCTTATTTTAAAGGTAACTGTTAGATCTTTGTTCATATTCAATGGATCCCAAAATAATTGGATCGGCTGATGAGTTGGGTAACAAGAGAATTGATGATATGATAGACATCGGTGACCATGACTATTATGATATCAGCGACAGTACTCTCCCATATTTGGCAAAGTTTTTTGAAGAAATATCATGTCAATTTCCCATAGATTATTTACTTTCCTTTATATGGCCATGGTCATCTTCAAGGAGTCAACGTTCCAGATGCAAAGAACAATATTCCTCATTCCTGGTTTCATACTTACATCAATTTCTCTCCAAGAATATGTCTCAGTTGTAGGATCATTTGTTAATGCTGGAAAATTTGAGAAGGCATACATAATGCATCATATCCCATGTACTCCAGATTGGAAATTTCACAAGCCTGAGCTAGAGCCGCATTGATATCCCTCCATTTTAGAAAATTCCCAAATGGATCAATCTAAGGGATGGAATTAGAGTTTGGATTTCCATCCCGAAGGAGGGGTGAAGCCGACTTGGATGTGGGCATATTGGGTGCGACAAACCTGTGTAGGGTTTGTTGAGGATTAGAAAGGAGTTGCAATATGTGATGTTGTTTGGGCTGGGCAAACCTATATCTACAGGAATGATAATTTTTTGTTGGAGCTTATCAGCTACTGGAAACTAGAAACCAATTCCTTCCATCTGACTCATAGAGAAGTAGGAATCAATTTGTCGGATGAATACAACATCTCAGGGGCTCCAATTTTGGGTGATATGTATGATGAATTCATTTCCCCCAAGGTGACCTGGAATGATTCGATAAAGTCTCTGTCTTTGTCTTACTAGTTATTGAAAATTTTCCACAACCTCAAGAACTCAATGTCCACCAAATCACATTCTAGAAAGGATATTCATCTAGAGGATTGGGTGGATATGTTTCTTATCAAGAAGAAGGAGAAGGGTCCCACCTATACTCATCCTACCAGCTGCACCAGAACATAGAAGAGGGGTTCTCTTGGCACATTGTGGCCAAATCTAGAAGTGGCGGAGTTTCAAAAGTGGGGGTATAAAGTGGATCAAAGAATCCCAGAGAAGACCGGTCTGGAGGGATTTTTATCTTTGTGGATCAGTGGTTATCTTCTGCCAGTTTTGTATTCGAAGGGAGGCATCAGGCCAGGGACCATCATTGTTGAAGCCAAGTTGGCTGAGAGGAAAATGGTTGGGTGGTCCACCCCGATTTTGGCGAAGATTCACCGAATATTACTCCATGTTTATATGGGTAAGTGTCATTTTAGAACAGTGGGACCATTCCATGTTTCGTGGGGATGGATCGCAACTCACTTAAGGACTTATGTTGTACATAGCGGATTATAGGTTCCTGGAAGTTCTTTTAGGTCATTGGTGTAGTCCTTTTGTGATATTTCTCCATTGTCCCTAAATCCTTATGATCTGAAGGTGAGATTGAGCATGTTTCAGTAATTTAATTTCCTTCCTTATCGAATCCTACAAACCGGGCAATTTGTTAGTGATGGAACATCTATCATGGAATTGAGGTCGTTTATGTTGGTCGGCAGATATGGTGTATTGGCCACCAGAATTGGCAGAGAGATTATATGTGAGGCAAAAGCTCCATATAGATTTTCATGCCAATTCAAGTGTCTACAGAATATTATTGTATCCCCTCCTGTGCCTGTCATGTCAGAGCATCGTCCAATGGTTTCCCGACATCTATGGTTGCTAACAGCTATGGAGAATACTGGGGATGTGTTTGATCTACCAGTTGCTGGAGCGGTGAGTTAATTGAGTACATGGTATGCCGAGAACTGGGTAGCATCATGCCTTGAAGGGGTACTAAATCATATAGTTCCTTGGTTGGGTAAAAAGATAACTGTAAGAAAATAAACCCTTTATCTGGAAGGTGAATCTTCCTCACCTGGTGCTGATTCACCAGGTTCCTCAGCCATGGCTGATTCACCGGAATCCCGGGATGGGGATGATGAGACATGACATGCTTCAAAGGAGCCTTGTGCTAGATATAATCCTCCTTCCTGAGTAAAGAGACCTACACCATCTACTCCGGGTGAGCTATATCATTGAGGAAATTTAGTTGCTTTTATTTGGTATAGAAACAAGTTCCATTTTCTTATCTTTATCTGTGATTTCAAGAGTTAGAAAGAAGTTGAAGTCCCATATTGTATGACCCTCCTCAAGACCATCTGGTGCACATGCTGATTATTTACAACTACAGGCCATCTAGACATTGAAGAGATTATATTTTTACACTGAAACCTATTGGATAGATTTTTGGGAAGGGCTATATATCCCTGGAGTGGTGAATCTCCGGGCTTCTACTGATATCTGCTTCGAGGATAACCCCGATGAGGTGCGAGCTTGCATCAGAGAGATAGAAATACTCATATATGGCATTGATGATTCCATTCCTATTACCAAGTGGGTGAAGGAAATGATGAATCGTGGCACCACTGAGGGGATTGGTGCTTCAGTATATGAATAGTGGAACGATTACATGGATCCTAAAGATGTATGTTTTTTTCCTTATTTTCTTTGCAACATTATTTCATTTAATGCTTTTTTACTTAAAGAAATTAATTTGTTCATCCTGTATCTTGTTAAAAAAAATTAACTATTGAGGTCCCTTTACCACAGTATAGCCCTGGTGGCACCGCTATTGGAGCCCTTGAATATCTTCTTGTGCTGGGGGAGGTATATCTAGGCCGACAAGCCATGGATGACAATTTAAGAAGGGCTTTTCACTCTCCAATACTTTTATTTGGAGGTGACGATGTCAATACACCCAAAATGTCAAAGATGAAAAGCCATGGAAGAAATAATTCCACAGCTAAACGCTTCTTCAGTAGTGTTAATTCCTTTGGATAGTCATGAATCCTAACTCATGGAAATATTGCTCATACTTTTTTGGATTGGATGGGATTATTGAATTTCTCTTCTAAGTGAGAGGACTGAACCTCCTCTGAGGACGATGGAGGGTGTTAGTGAATAGTTGAAAATTTATGCTGACCTGGTTGCTCCTGAAGAAAACGTGAGTGAAGAAGAGATAGTGTCTGTTCACAGTACTTCTCATGTTGCTGCTGCAAGGGGAGAAGAGCCTGCTTCTGGTAAATTAAAATTTTTTCATAGAACGTTGAATGAAAACATAAACTGACTTCTATCCTATGATGCTTTAGGTTCAACTCCTACACTAAAAAATTCGGCAGCCAATGCAACGGATTCCATAATTTTCTCTGAAGAAGTTGTCCGATGTCAGAGGTCGAAGGAGGAAGGTCACCAAGAAGACATTTCAAATGCTCCCACTGGTGAGACTAACTAGAAATCTAAGATATAACAGGATGAAATGATGAAAATTGGGGCGCTTTTTGAAGAAATTTTAGATCATGTTAAATTACCATGTAATTTAGAATATTTTAGACGTGAGTGTTATCCTTCATCCAGTTAAAAATTTCTTACTATATCTCTAACCATGATTGGTTGAAATGTGCAGTTCATTCTGAGAAAGCTGCTGACCTGTCGATACTTGAAGGGGGTAGAGGTAACCCTATCATTGAATAGATTCTAGCTCATGTGGAACATAACCCGACAGAGCTTCCGGAAACCCATCCTGAAAATCATATTGAGGATATGAAAGATGGGGAGGAGCCTTATCATACTGCTGATCTACCGTTGGGTAAGAGATAATAATATGTGTGGCTGCACATAATTTGAAAGATAGCTAAAGAAATTTTGTTATACATTGGAACTAAAAAAAGCTTTCAATTAACTATGAAGGGCCATTAATTTTAGTGGCTAAATCCGGAGGTGAAGCCTTAGCCTCCACCCCAACATGAGTAGAAAGTGAAGTACCAAGGGTCACATGGGAAGTAGTTGAAAAGGGAACATCATTAAGAGAAATAATCCCAGACTATATTCCACCCAGTGATAATGATTCTATGTCAGACCCATAGTTGCAGAAGGTAGTCCAATTCTCACGTCACAAGGCATGGCATAATATTTGGAAGATCATATCTGAAGTGCCTCATGAAGAGCTGTCTTTGATTGTCCCAAAACTGTCATCCTTGTTCTTCATGTTTAGACTTGGTGGTTTTGGATATCAATAGATCCATGCTGTGGTTAACCATGTCATCTTAAAGAAGGAGCAGGAGAAAAAGTACCATCAAGATCTGACCAGAGTGACGCTGTTGAACAATATTGACGAATTTGAGGTTGCGGTGTCCCGAGCTGAGGATAATCATGCTGCAATGTTGAAGGATCTAAAGCATAAGATCAAGGAGAAACTTGTCCAGTAAATAAACCTTCAGCAAAAGTTAGATTCCATTACTGTTGGACTTTAACAGCTTAATAATTCACTGGAAGGAGTCCAAACAAATGGTATGAAATCCATCACAGAATCCAAGAAAGCACTCCATCAAGCTGAAAAGAGTGAAGCTAGTCGAGTGGATGAAAATTATGTGGCTGATGATGAAGCTCAGGATTCCATAAATCAAATGAAAAGTTATGTTGAAAGCCTCCTATAATTATTGAAAAAGAGAAGGTAATCCAATATGTGGATGTTATTCGAATTTAGTGCATCAATGAAAGATTCATTTCATCTTCAATCCTTTTTACATGCATTCTCTTGATAATTAATTACATATATCATTTACCTAATCTAATGGTCCTAGTAAAAGCATAGTTTGATTTATACTAGGATTATACAAACATCCCCACAAACATTGCATCTTTTAGTACTCAATATTTCCTAAATCATACAATATGTACATTAAGCGAGCTGGGACTCGACTTTTGTTTAGATTTCCTTTAACAGGTTCCCAATTTAATGAGTCCCCTGTCTCTTGTTAGTAGTTTAATGTCATGCATGTCAGACATAAAAAGTCTAATGTTAAAGGTCGAATAGCTTTGACCAAATGGATTAAAATTGACACAATTCCATGATTATTTGTTGGAAAACATATTACCACATTCAAGTATGGGGGGAAACATGTAAACTATGACTTAAGAAATTTTGAATCTGAGGGATGATTTGAAAAAAGAGGTAAAAATCATTAAAGGAAGTATTTAAAAAGAGTGAAGTTACCACTATTTACCAATCCTGTTAGGGGGTTTAATTATGTAGGTCCACTTAAGGGAATTGGCTGCATAGTAAAATAATAGCATCATTTGGCTAAAAAGTCCATTATGTAGACTACATATGCAAGGCCACCTAGGGTCATGTGCTACATAGTCAGGCAAAAGAACTCTCAGAATTTTTACTTTTCTATTGCTAAAAGCCTGTGAAAGTTTATAAAGATTCAAATTTTCCAATGCATAGAGTTTGCTGCCTGGAGAGAGGAACTTGAATATGGAAAGGATATTCCCAATCAAGATTGGAAAATAATTGGATGAATTTCACTCCTATGAAGGTCTGACCCAAACATAGGGAAGGGAAATACAAACCATATACATGAATACTATCAGATCATGAAAATGAGTATGGGAAAAATATTTTAAGGATGATTATTTTTGCGAATCCCTACATATTGTCGTTAAGAACAATAAGGAAAAAAGACATTTCCCCCCAATAATGATGTTATCACTATTTGAAAAACCCATTAGGAGATTTGAATTATGCAGGACCACTTAAGGGCATTGGTTGAATAGTCAAATAATAACATCTTTTGGCTGACAGGTCCGTTATGTAGACTACTTATGCAAGGCCGCCTAAGGGCACATGCTGCATAGTTAGGAAAAATAATTCTCGGGTATCAAACGTTTTGTGACCAGATGTCAAGAAAAGGGATATGGAGATCTGGAAGTATTTAAGGTTAGGAGTATGCCACCTGAAAATGGGTATTGTCCAATACATGGAGGAGATACATAGACCAATGCTGACCATAATCAAGTTGTGGTCTGGTCCTAATTGAGATACTGGACTTCAATACATATATCATTATGACGAGTATCAAGCCATACTTAGTTCTTGAAATACAGTTTGAAAACATGTGGGATGAGAGAATATGAGATCATAATTTAGGGTCGTAGAGTTCAGTCCATAATGAGGGAGACACATTGTGTGTTTGTTATAAACCTGATGTGAATAAAGACTAGGGTTTTCATACCACATTCATGTGCTCACAGGATGACTTTTCAGCCAAGGGACTGAAAGTGGAATCTGGTGTTAGGCCGAAGGACTTGGGGCTGGGTTTGAGGGATGCTCAAACGTTCATACTTATCCTATAAGGATGGGAATCAAGCCATACTTAGTTCTTTAAATACCCTCTATACAGATTTGGTTCATACATGTGAAGTGTGAATGGGGACATCTACGAAATGATGGTTGGAACCAAGATTAATCGTTTGGGCATTAAAATGTATGCATGTATTCTTTGGAATATAACATGATTAGAAATCAATGTCAATAATGATTCCCTCTCAGGTGAGGGTGTCAAATAATGTTGTAGTTTATTGTCATACATGACAAAAGTGCAAATAGTTTAAGGACATATGCATTGAACAATGCTGCATAGTTTAGCAACATGTAACTAGGATGTATTCTTATACTGTTTTAATGTCTTGTAGTGAGGAAAATGGGGGAATTTATAGTTTATTTTCATATAGTAAGGATGACGGTGAACCAATTGAAGATACTGGTTTTGGGGGCAGCTTCACAAATCAACATCGTAAGAGATGGAGGTGAACCGATGTGAAAATATTGGTTTTCATCATGAACCTTGGGAGGCTACCTACGTACCCAGCCTAAAAGGAAAGGATCAGTGTCCACGTAGTTCGATTGAAGAATGAATTAGTGATTGAGTTGTACTTGAGGACAACGACCTAAATATGTTGTTGGGACTTACGCGTGGTTAGCGTCCCAGAGAGGGTGTTATGATTGAAGCATACTCTAAGCTCATGGGAGTCATGATCAGTGTAAGAAACAAGAGGTAGAAACTACCCTAATGATGCATTGTTTATCGTCATGTAGGACATATAAGGGACTGGACACAATTTAATGTCATGTTGGACAATGAAGGGAGCTACGCAGTTTAATGTCCTACAGCAAGGACCAAAGGGACCATGCAGTTTAATGTCATGCAGTAAGGACTATGAGGTGTATTTGGGTTACACAAAATACTTCTTCATAAATCTGGCATTGGTCGGAGTCTTGATGAGTTCTCCATCCATTGTAATTAAAGAATAATCTCCATTGAAGTAGACCATATTTCTTGTGTAAGGTCCTTCCAACATTGGCTCAAGATTTTGAGGTTTCTATCATGGTATCATTTGAGATGTGAGGAACAATACCAATTCTCCTTGAATGAATGAATAAAGATGAACTTTTTTGTTGAAAGCACGTGCTATTTGATTCTGATAGACTTCCATGCTGTGCAGGGTGCACAATCTTTTTTCATATAATTGTTCAAATTCATCCATTCACTTTTGAGATTGTTCATCTGTAGATGACTGATCAAAAATGGCTACTCAAAGAGAAGGTAATTGAACCTCAATGAGAAAAACTACTTCTGTTCCGTATACCAATGAATATGGAGTTGATCGTGTAGCAGTGCGGTTGGTGGTCTGATAAGATTATAAAGAATGAAAAAGTTTATCAGGCCATGATTTCATATCTCTGGCCACCATCTTTTGTAGTATGATTGAAGGAGTATTATTGAAGGGTTCTATTTGACCATTGGCCACTGCATGATATGGAGATGAATGGTTGGATTTGATGTTGTATTCTTGATACAACTTTCTTATCTCGGGTGAACAAAAGTCGGTGCCATTGTCAGTCAATATGGTATGAGGGACACCAAATCTGGTAATGATGTTAGACTTGATGAAGCTAACAATGATTTAAGTCTAACCTCATTGAGAGTTTTTTCCTTTTCCCATTTGGAAAAGAATTCAGTAGCAGTAAGAATATACTTAAACTTCATGGACGTAGCCGGAGGATAAGGTCCTACTACATCCATTCCCCATGTGGGAAATGGCCATGAGTATTTAGCTGTATAAAGAAACTATTGGGGTTGATGAATGAAATTGGAATATTCTTGGAAAGAATGACACTTCTTAGTGAATTCAGCACAATCTTGTATCATTGAAGGCCAGAAGTATCCAAGCCTTCAAATTTGATCAGATAGTCTATGTCCAGACTGGTGGGCACCCCAAACTTTGGAATATACCTCATTCGTGACATACATTTTCTCTCCACCATTAATACATCTGAAGAGAATTCCATCAAAAACTCACTTGTAATTATTTTTTTGGTGATCTGGGCTATCATAAAGAGTACAATTGACCACATGTTGCCAGACTTGTTCATTCACGGCTCTATCAGGTGGGAGTGTTCTATTTTTAAGGTATTCCTGATAGCTATAATCCATCTTATAGTATGACAATATTGTTCAGAAATTGGTCTCTTTTAATTGACTTCATCCATTCTGATCTGAAAACATGGTGAAACTGTACGACGGTGGGAAATATTGATGATTGTTTCATCCTTGTTTGGATCTTCCAGGGCAATGGCTACATTATCCAGTGCATTATCTTGGAAATTTTGTAATCACAGGACATAAAAAAATGTCAGTTCCGAAGGAAATTCTACCATTAACTCTCTAACGTAATCATACAAAGGGACTAACTCTTCGTTTCTGATGGAATATTCCCCATTTATTTGTTTGATTACCAAATATGAATCACCTTTTACCTTTAAGTGATTCACCTATGCCTAAATTTCCAACTCTAATCCAGTGATGAGAGCTTGATATTCTTCTTCATTGTTTGTACCACCTTTCAACAATAAGAAAAAATAGGGTAGCACTGCCTTTTCTATGAAAATAATCACAATTTCTAACCCAACTTTTTTAATTTAGGATCTTCCATTTTCTTCCCTGATGGACTTCTCGAAGCACCATCAAAGTACATTTCCCACATTTGAGGATTATCTTGAATAGAGAAGACATCCTCATCAGGATGTTCAATATATAATGATTTATCTTCTACTAAAGGGTGTTCAATAAGGAAATCAGCCAGATTACGGCCCTTTATTTCCATTTGAGACACATACTAGATAACAAACTGCTGCAAAATAATTGCCCACCTTACCAAACATCTTGTAAGCATTGGACGACTAAGGATAAATTTGAACAGGTTATTGCGAGATACCAATTGAACCTCATGATGTTGAAGGTAGTGTCTCACTTTATGAACTGCAAAGATTAATTCTAGGAAACACATTTCTATACTTGAATATCAAGTTTCTTCCTCAAGCATAGTCCGACTAAGATATTAAAGGCTGTTTTAATTCCCAGCATCTTTCTTTTGGGAAAGGAAGGAACCCAATGATCGCTCTAAAGCAGTTACATAGAGAATAAGTGGTCTTCCATCAACGGGTGGCATTATTACCGGTGGACTCAGGAGATATTTCTTGAGAATATTGAATGCTTCTTAATATTATTCAGTCCACTTGTAAGTGACAAACAACTTCAATAATTTGGTGAAGGGTAAACATTTTCCTACCAGATAGGCGACGAAATGCCGAGTATAGGCCAACTATCCTCGAAGTCCTCTTAATTCATTGAAATTTAGTGAAGGTGACAAAAGAAGGATTGATTTTGTCTTCTTAGGATCATCTTCGATACCACGATGGCATACAAAAAAGCCGAGAAATTTTCTTGAGGTTACCCCGAATGCACATTTCAAGGGGCTCATCTTCAAATTGTGTCGACGGAGTTTATCGAATATGATTTCTAGATCTTCCAATTGAATGGAACGTTGAATGACTTTAATCACCAAATCATGCACATAACATTCAACAAATTTCCCTAAAAAGGTTTTGAAGATATGGTTCATGGAATGTTGATACGTTTCACCTATTTTTTTTAGGCCAAAGGGCATTACCTGAGAGGAAAACACACCTTGAGGGGCACAGAACACTGTAGACTCCTCATCCTCTAGTGCCATTAGTATTTTATTGTACCCAGAATAACCATCCATGAAGTAAAGGGCTTCATTTCCAGCTGTTGCATTAATTAAGAGTTCTGTGTTCGGAAATGGAAAATCATCTCGGGGACAATGCCAATTAAGATATCTGAAGTCAATGAAAACTCTAATTTGTCCATTCTTCTTTTTCACAGGGAAAATATTATGCAGCCATTTGGGATTTTGAACTTCTCTGATGTAGTTAGCTTTGATAATCTTATCATCTTCAGATTCAATTTTGATGGAATAAGTTGGGTTTGATCTTCTTTCTGCTTGCTTGAATCTTTGATGTTCTTCTGGAAAACTCAATCGATGAGTAGAAAAATCAGTATCAAACCCTGTAATTTCTTTATAATTTTCAATAAAATAAATCTCGGTTTTTCTTTAGAAATTAAATTTATATTCATTTATCTTCATGAGTCATGGCCACACTAATTAAAGTGGGGCATGAATCTTATTTTTAGCCCCGATTTATTTATATGAGTTTATCCACAGTGGTAGAGATACCCTCTTCAAATGCTGGAGGAGCATCCCTGAGATCTTCCTCTTCTTCTTCAATAGGTGTTACTTCCATTGTTTCTAATTGCATTGCAGATGATGAATCATAATTATCCGGATCAGGGGAGTGGTTAAAATTTGAACATCTTGAAGAAGAGAATACCATTTATGACCATATTGATGATGAAGGGTATTCCTTGGGTAATAAAGAGGAGATGATGGTTTGAGAATCAACATCATTGTTCACCTATGACATTGAAATAAATTCTTCTAGCCTGGTTGATGAAGTATCGAATTGTGGGATTTGAGCGGATGAAATGAAGACATTTCTAGTTAAACTTTCATCATAGCTTGGTGAATCAAGAATTTCTCCCATGTTGTCTGGATCAATTATCATAAATGACATTATGGAAGTTTCCATAAGAGTGTTTGGATTTGTGTCTATCCTATCAATTTGACTGATTGGAAACACATAATATGTACTCACATGTATGAATGGGTTTACTGGAATTTTTTCCAAACCATTTGGAGCATTAATTTTGGTAACCTCCTTTGTCGTGGATTTCTCCTTTCCCCCCATGTGATAGAATTTACCTCAATGTATTGAGATTCACGTGTTTTGAATGAGGATTTTTGACCATACAATGTCCCAATTTGACCTTTGAAAAAAAATATTTGAGACATTGATGTTATGATGAAGGTATAGCCTCTTGTTGATGTAGCCAATGACTTCCATGTAAAATGCTGACGAGTGTGTCATGAAGGACAACCATGAAATATAAATTAGACACAAGGTCTCTAAACTGAGTTCTGACTATAATCTCGCCCAGATGTTCTTATTCATTTTTATCATAACCTTGAAACATTAAAGTAGAAAGAGATAAATCATATTTGGTGAGTCCCAATCAACGAAGTGTGTGAATAGTGATGAGGTTGAATCCGGAACCATTATCAATGAAAGATCGTAAGATGTCTACATCATTGACCTTGTCAGATAAATTCAAAGGTCTAATATGTCAATGTACAACATCATCTTCATCTTCATCTATAAAATATTTCATTGCATGGCATTTAGCATGATCATTATTTGTATGGTAGACCTCATTCTCAACAATTTCAGTTTCTAATTCCTAATGACTTGAAAAATCCTCAATAAGCGCCTCCCTATGATCTTTTGAAAGATTCAAGTGATCCAGAATTGATAACATGGCTGGTACATCAGCCAAATTTTTCAAGACAACATACTTTTCATCCAAAGGATTGTGTTTCCCAATAGGAAACTGTGGTTTTGTAGGTTCCTTATAAGTTGATGCTTTGGAAATAGATGCATCTGGTATTGGGGTAGGAGTTGCAAATACTCCAAGTTTCGGAAAATTAGACCTACTAGGTCTATTTATTTGCAGAGAGGAAAAAGGTGTAACCTCTAACAAATCCTCCAAAATAACAGTGCCAGGATAGAATCTTCCATGTGTATAAGAACATTATTGTTCCAGTTGAGCTCGCTGAAGGGCTTTGCAATGAGTTTCTACCACATATACAGTTCTAATTGGGGTAGGATTGAAATAGTGTATTCTGGAATATCCACATTTTCCCATGTATCCTAGACCTCTATCTCTTCCTCTAATTACTCTATTTGATACAGGGAACTCAGGCTCCTGCAGATCAAAACTGTGATTGGCATACAGATCTGTTATGTGAATAATGTTAACAGAAACAAAGATCAACCCTTCATCTGATGATGATTATACCTGATTATCACGTTCAGGTTGTGCCGTTTTATGGGGTGGTTCCCGTGTTTTTAAAGCAGGTGACATTAAATCTACCAGAGTCAAAGATAATTTAGGCTTTGACACAAACTCATATTCTTATGACTGCTCTTCATTCTTCGAATTATCCCACCTCCATTAAGATTTTCCTTCTGACAAAGGTGGTTTTGATGTGGCATTCATAGCATAATAAATAATTTGTTGATAAAATTGCGTTCATAAAATGGCATGAGTTTGGATTATATTTTTCCTAACCACCCAATCATAATATTTGTTCTCATTTTTACTTTTTACTTCATTCCACCTGCCTTCATCCTTTGGATCAGTAGCGGTAACACATTCTACCAGGGTTGAAGAACATTTTAGTTTTACCAGTCTAGAGTCCACCATATTTTGCAGGAGGTCTTTTAAGACAAAACACTCCTGAATGGGATTCCCCAACATCTGATGAAATGGGAAATAGTTGGGGAGGTCATCATATTTTTCCTTGTTCGGCCTTTTCGGCCTTAGAAACTGAACAATATTTTTTACTAGAGCCGAGATGAAGTTTCCATGAACTTATTCATTTCATAAATAATAAACATTGTTCTTCAAAACATCAGACTTTTTCTACATTTGATATCATTGATCATCTTGACGAGGAATCCTTTGTTTTCGACACTTATTAGGTGGAGCCCTTCAATATGATGATGGGTTTTATGTGGAAGCAGGTACAAGTTATTTTCTAACAGTAACTGTATCAGTATCTTCTTTCCCCATTCTCATTCCTGGAACTGATGAAATTGCACGAGTTTTAGCCTTAGACTTTGTAAGACTGTCTTGAATCTACTGAGCGATAGAAGGAAGGTCATAAAACCCACATGTGTATTTCACAGGTATCAATAGTGTGCGTAATTCATCACACAAATTTTCCACACATATTGGCAACAATTCTTCTTGAGGTAGTGCTAATCTTAAGGAAGATATTATTCCCTTTCATCAAGCAATGAAATCTAAAACTCTTTACTTTACCCATTGCTTACAATTGGTAATATAAAAAACTATCGTCTATGGAAACGTTGATCTAAATTGAAGAAGAAATCATTCGCGGAGATCTTCCCACCCAGTAATTGAATGTTATTGAAAACTTGTATACCAGAAAAATGTTGGCCTTTGTAATGACCGCAGAAAACAACTGAGCTTAACTTCTTCTTGTTGTTGAGGAGATACCATCATAAGATAACAAAGAGAAACATAATGTGTTATGTGTTGTTATGGATCTCCCGAACCATTAAAAATTGGGAATGTTGTATTTGAAAATTTTTATGGGGGATAAATTGCATCATCCCATTTAGGGAAAGAATTCTTTTCCGATGAAACTTTTGCACATTTTCCCTTCATATCTTCTAAAAAGGTTTTTAATGACTTAATGGTGGTTATTAATATTTGAGAAACATCTGGTGGAGCTTGGACCTGAGTAGGTCAAATAACTGGTGTTTGGATGGGTGTGGTGACTAGAACTGGAATTTATGGTAGTACTACTGGTTGTTGTCCCACATGACCCATAGGATTTGACCTGTGAGGGTATAATGGTAAATGAGGATATTCTTGATTCATCCCACTAGTTGCAATTAATTTCCATGACTGACAAACTCCAACACACTTAAGAGGAAGACTAACATGAAGTAGTTCTACATTTATCCTCCTTAACTCCTTCATTTCTTCTTCTTGATGTATGAACCATTCCTATAATGAGGGTGATTGGCCTCCTCCAGAGGTAGGGTGGGATGTAACATGACTTTTACCCTTTTCCATGGAATGTGCCGTTCTAGAGTATGTAAGGGAATTACCCAAAGGAATATCTTGCCTCTGGGTAGCCCTCTGGATTCTAGTACACACACCTTCTTCATTGATTTCTATGTGTACAGCCTCTTGAATATGAACTTCTTCTTTTGGTTCCTCTAAGTGAACCTCATGTTCTGGGGGATCAGTGACAATGGAATTGATTACATTTATCGATGCATAATGCATTTCATCCCTTCTATTGGCATATCTGCGATACTTTATTCTTCCATGTCCTTGATGATACATTGACTTTATTTTGGTTGATCCATCGAGAACTTCTTGATGAACCACAATTTGGAATGAATCAACTGATAAATCGGATTTGTGTTCCTCTTGTGGCTTCTTCCCTAATCGAGAGAAGACCTACTTCCGCTGAGGAAGAGATTGATAATTTGAAAATGTCCCCAGTCTGGTGGACTGGGGGTGTTCATGTTGGTTCTGTTCAACTCCTCGAATCCTATCTGTTGATCTCGAGGGTTGGATTAAAAGTGTCCCTAGACTATCTAGATGAGTTGGTTCTTGAGCTTCTACATCTGAATCTTTCTTAAAATCACTCTGTAATTTGTGGACTTCAGTACGAAAATTATCTAGATGCATCATCCGACATCCACTCAAATCACCAGGCTCTTATGACCGTTGGATTAATCGTGACACTTCTGTAACATGATGAGGTGAATGATCTAAACGAGAAGCCTGTTCGATATTCATATTTTCTTAATGCAAGAGTAATTAGAGAACTTGTTCTTTATATGCATGACATTGGTAAGAACTAGTTAAGGCATGTTCTTGGGAAAGCCTTTGATTTTTCACAATACCAGCTAGATGTGGCTGACCATGGGAAATAACATTGCAAGAGACAACCTTTGGAGGGCTTTGTTGATTATAGAGTACAGTATAATGCAGTGATCCATGAACACCCCATCCCCTTATATGAATAATTTATGGGAAATTGGTAATTAACAGGCACAACCTTTTTGGTGCGCTATAGCATGCACACTGAAGGGCTCACTACTGATTTTCAACCTTTGGATATCGGGAAACTGAGAGAGATGCCAAAAAAATATGGAAATGTAACCCTTATATTATCTTGACATCATATTCATATTCATCATAAGATAATATTTTCTCTTTTAAGTGAAAAATAGTTTTCCTCATGTTCAGATGAATATCGTGATTACAATCATTAGTCAACATTTCAATAATATCAAACTGAGAGTCAGCCAAATCCCAAAACATGGAAGTTTCTTCACCTTTTTCCAGTTGTATTCTCATATTCCGCACTTCCTCCTTATTATTTGTTGAGGATTCTTCTACATGATTGGACCAAAGCTGGTGCTTCTTTGTTGCATCATAAGATTCAACAGGATTGGTAGAGGATTTATTTGTCAAATTATAAGATGAATGACCTAGGGGTGGTTCGTAGAATGACCAACACCACAGGTGATCTTCTCATTGAGAAAGTATTTCACCCACTAGTGGTAAGTCATCAGAAATGACTGGCTTCACATTTGAAAGTTTCCCAAGACAAGAAAGATTTCTCATTACATAACTTTCCATTGAAGAATTTTCTAGGTAATGTGAATTACTACTGTGGAGAGGACTTTTGCAGATAAATTCATCATCATGGGGAGTACCACTATGATGGGTTATAGAGAAAGATTAAACCACTTGCTCCTTGGTCTCCTGGCCACGCATAGAGTTATTTTGGCTCTCATCTGAGGATGATACTTCAAGATCCACTGAATTCTCATGAAAGAAGCCTTCATGAGGAAATGTCTGATGAAGACCTTAGGAATTATTTTTGTTAGTTATAGAATCTAGAAATGAGAGAGTATAATCTTGAGTTGCAACAGAAAATTGTCTGAGCATATCAACAACTACAACATCGAGCAAGGCCCTATTGTAGATTGGCTCTTGATTTCTCGACTGTGCTGGACTATTCTCTTTCTTAGACACCTTCTTACTGTATTTGGAAACAAATTTTTAATGAACGTACTTATTATGGGATGGTGTATGTGCCTACTCAGGAGAAATGGTTTGTTTAGGGTGATTATCTCCATTCAAATCAGGTGTTTGTGCCCGACTTGATTTTCTGTATGACATGTGGGAGTATGCCCCCACAGCCCTCTTGGACTGGGACAAAGGTGTGTATCTGCTCTGGAGTGATATGTTGATGAGTCACTACACTGATAGGGATATATTTATATTTCTTTCCATGTGGTCTTGCAAATGTTTTTATATTATTCTGACAGGTATCCAGAATATGGGCATAGATTTGTTTATGCACTTTCACAATTGTCAGAATGTTTTGGGTGACTTTAGCTACTGGAACGGGAATGTACATCCATTCCATATCTAGAGTAAGTGAATGTGCCTACTCCTGTCCTACTTTTCCTATCAATTAATTCTGAAAGTACTCATATGTGGGTGAAAAAAATTGTGTCTGCCTCATGCTTTTCATTGGAGCATTCCAATTTACATATCCTGATGCTACCAAATGAGACTGTTGGTTAGCCTGATAAATTATAGGTGTATGTGCCTCCTAATTGATCTCCACCACATTAAATTGGCGAGTTTCTTTGGTTTCAGTCAGACGAGCCTACTAACTAGCTGATGAATTATAAATAGGTGTATATGCCTGCCTATAATACTCCATTGGAATTTCTTGGCGCGATAAACATGTTACTGCTAGAAGAGTCTTCGAGGCAGTAAAATTAGGACGGACGGGTGCGTATGCCCGCTCATTGTATTCCATAAAGTAATCTTGATGGAATTTTCAGGAGGGGCAGATGTATGAACCTGCTCCCTGTTTTCCTGATTTCACCTATGGCGGTTCATCTTGTGTGCTCAGGTTTGAAGAACCTGATACGAACCCCATAAGGTGATACCCTCATCATGTTGAGGGTACACAAAAACATGAGTCTGGCGGTGAATGCTGATGGGGGGCCTCGGAAACGACTCATGTTTTCTTGATTTGAGGCCTTATGTGACCTCTTCATTCACCTCCCTATAATATGGTAGAGACTGGTGATTGCGTTCCGGGGATAACAAACTGAAACAGTTGGAGACGGTGGTTGGCACCACCTGATACTTGACCACTGGTCATCACTGTCCAGACAACCACTATGAGTTATTAACATGGAGGCCTTGGCGAGCATCCTCCAGAGTCAGGATGGTACCATGTTGATGGTATTACCTCCCCAATGAATTTGAGAACTATCGTTGAAGACACTGAGTAGGTGATGTCGTCCTCAGAGTGGACTAGGATCCAACAGTAGTAGCAGCTGAGGCATTCACAAGTGTGAACTTTAAAGTATCCATTTTTGTATTATAGATAGATCGTGGAAAAGAGTTCATGTTTGATATAACAGACATAATAAAGATAATCTTGACTAGAATATATCTTTTTGATGAACACATATGTGATTGATTGCTTTGTTGGACCTCATATTGAGTTAAATAGAGGCCTCAAAAAAAGTAAAACATCAATTAACATGGTCAGGGATTCACGTTGGGTTCACTATTTTTTGTTCCTTCTGGAAATGAGGATGACCTTGTTTTTTAAGGTTCAAACAGTCCAATTAGTTTCTAACGGGTTTATTCGTAGAACCAAAAACATCCAATTATTCTATATCCATTTGGACATACATTCCAAAGGTAGGTTCCCATTAATAGTGGACTGATGAGGCCTAATATTTTTCATTGTTCAAGAGGATGGGAGTACAGACTCCTCACACCTTTTTTGGGGGAAATTATTGTCTACACTAGGAATCTCTTATAGATTTATGTTATGTTCATGAATCCTTATTAATTTACCAAGAATTAAAATGAGTTTTTCCTTTAGATCATGCAATCAATGATTGATATGTCAAGAATTTAGAGAGTCTTTTATATGTATTTTAGGTTCTTCATCAATAAGGAATCATCGATATGAATTAGAGATTATTAGTCAATGATATCATTCAATATATTATATAGAAATATCATGGTCATTATGATGACCATACTGGTTTTAAAGCCACTTAGTGGGGCACTTGATGTTTATTTTCATTCAGAATGAAAGGATTATTTCAGAGTTGGGATCGTACCCGCATATGCGCTACCTACTAATGCTTATTTAAAATAATGGAATCATAACCCACATAATTAGATAGGAAAGATATAGTTTAATGTCATATGGGATGGAAAATAATTAATGATAGATGGGATTGAACCTTAGAAAGACTTCCTACTTACTCAAATTTTAAGGTAGAGATCAAAGACCACATAGTTCGGCTGAAGAATTATGATGCTTATTCAAGAATAATGGCCCAAAGAGAGATGTCGTAATTAATTTTAAACTCTATGCTCATGTGAGTCATGCTCGGTGTGAGAAAAAAGAGGTATCAATTAAACTGACAATTGTACCATGAAAGATGCAATCATAAGAAATGATGTGGGGCTTACGTATGTATGACTGCCCATGAGTAGGGTCCATAAAGTTATTTGTACTTTATAGAGATTTAAGATTTTAACCCGGGACTTAATCCTGAAAAGGAAGCCCAAATCAAAAGAAATTAAGGCTGGGGATTATTCTTAAGAAGGAGGCCCAATTAAGGGAAATTGTGATGGACACTTACTCCTGAGAAGGAGGCCCATATGAATTCCTCTCCGATAAGGAATCCAACGAAGGATCCATGCCATAAATGGATTATAAGTGGTTTTTGAAGGCCATATCTTAAAGAAGATAGATGGATTTGAGGAAAAGAGGTGAATAGGAAGGAAGCGCACAAGTATTGTTCTGGAGCGCATGTTCTGGTCACGCAAGTATACATGCACAACATGAGTCACCTTGAGCAAAGAAGAATCCATAGGGTAATACTTGGGCGACATTGAACTCAATCCCTTATTATAATCCCTAGAGGCTTCCATAATGGTGGTGCACAAGTTCCCTTGAGAGGGAAAGGCAACGCGCAAGTGTCTTCACTTCCCTTAAGTCCTAGACACTTAGTCGTGAAAGTATTGATGAGTTATAATACTTAGTCTATATTCTTCCTCTTTAGTGCTTCCATTATAGTTTATGAATTACCTTAGAAGTGTTCGGAAGATGTCAGAATATGACACGGGAGACTAGAGCTTGAATATGAGTTTTTGATAATTCGTCCCTGAAATGGGGGGCCCATTGGTGCTATTTAAAGGCCATAGGGAACCTTGGGTAGAAAAAGGAATAGGACGCATGAGTGAATTGTGCGACCCATATGTGGCATGCAAGTGACTTGCTCAACCAGAAGAAAACATCTATGCCCTATACTTAAGTGGTTCCTTGTCCATGACTTTATCAATTTTTGATGTTCTTCAAAGGACGACTCTTCTTATGCTTAAGGTATTCCCCATTTCCATTCGACAGACTCTGTGATGGAAAGGAGAGTCGTCACTAATGCATAGAGGACATTTGTATAGGTAGTAATGATGTACAGTATCATGTGGCAGCTTGTGTCATTATTCTTTGGCATGCACATGGACATGCATGACAGTGAGGGTAAAATGTTTCTTTCATCCATATCAGTTAAATCCACCCTAATCAACAGATTGATAATGAAGTAGCTATTAAATTCCGATGTCCTAGTTCTATAGGAGAGTATGAGAGGGGAAATCCCTCCTCCTAGTTTGACCATAGGCAAGTATGAGATGATGTGTTTATATAGTCATGTATAAGTTTTTGTAGACATATCTGAGGTGTTGATCTAGGACATTCATGAAATTGTATTGAAAGTGTGTCATAGTGTCACCAAGAGGTATTTGAATTTACATTTTCAGTATTGGGTGTCAGGTATGAAAAGGGATGTAGCTTATTTTTCCATGAGGTGTTCCACCTATCAGCAGGTGAAGGCTAGACACCAGCAACCAGCCATGATTTTATTATAACTACCCATTCATGAGTATAAAAAAATGATGTAGTAATGAATTTCATCAGTGGTTTTGTGTTGTCACCTTGTGATAATGATGTTTTAAAGTTTTCTATTTAAAGGCTCATGAAGGATGAACATTTCTTGTCGATCATGTAATCTTTCATTGTTGATGAGCATTGGAGTTTGAATATCTGTGAGATTATAAGACTACACGAGGCCCTTCATTCTATTATTTATGATAAGGATTAGTGGTTTACATTATGTTTTAGGAAAGGTACACAGAGGATGATTGGTACAAATGTACTCCTATGAATGGATTACCAACCCTAGAAATATGGTCAGTCATAGAACATGATTCAGGTGCAAGAGGACATGCTACGAGCCTGAATTTTAGATTTCAGGGGTTATTGAGATAGAAACATACCCCTATTGAGTTCTCCTATAATAATAGATTTAATGATACTATTATGATGGATATATATGAGCCCATGTACGGTAGTACATTACATTCCGTCCTGTGTTGGCTGGGGGCATGAGATTCAGCTATGTTAGGACCACATCTAGTCCAGGAGACCACGGAGCTGAAGCAGTTGAATAAGAAATAGATGGATACTGTGCAATATCATCAAAAATAAAATGTTGGTCTCTGTAGATTACCTTTGGAGTTTAAGGATTGGGATAATGTTTTCCAATTTTATGCAAAGAGTTTGGGACACAATACGATCAAGAGATTAGGTAATCTTTTTCCAGGATACATAAGGATGTTCAAGATTCTTGAGAGGGGCAGATTGGATTCCTATCAGTCTCCTTTGTCTCAGTGGTATCAGGATATGCATAATGAATTCCATGTTTCTTAGTTGTTATGTTACTTTTCAGACTTTTCTCATTCTTTTCTCCTTGTGTAGGTTGAGTTACAGGTAGATGAGTCTTTGAGGAGCATCCTATAGATATTGTGTATCATAGTAAGAAAGTTATCTATGGCCAGACTATTCCATTAGTAGGGGTGATATGAAATCATGGCCAAGTATAGGACCATACCTATTAGAGGAAGGCTAACATACGATTCCATATGCTAAATTTATTTTTAAATGTATCTTTAGAACCATTGGAAGTGACATTCGAGAATATAATTCTTTTAGGGGGGATGTTTGTAAGAACTGGTTTATTTTTTTGTGGTATAGATATTTTATTTTTTGATTTTACAAAAGAAGGAGGAATAAATGTGGTTGAGGGATAGGATATAGGCCTGTTACACCACATGAATGGGGGTTACACAACCTGTAATCCTACTACACACCATGTAATGGTCTGGCTAGGACCTGATTATGATTTCTAATGCATATCAGAAGAAAAAGTGGGAATATGAATATTCACAGTGTTTATTTTATTGTATAGTACATGTATTTTTTTAATAAAATGGTTATTATCATTGTTTTTCAATGAAAGAGAAACCTCACCTCCATTGATTCGTGAACTACAACACAAGACAACCAAAGGTAAGTGGTGGCTCATGATTCTTCATCCAAACTCTATTTTAATTACTGTAAGTTTCATTCAAACACCATAGGCAAGTTCACTATTCATATTGTTGCATTCATTATATCTTCTCCTCTCAACATAATTATAGAGGATATGGAGTTTCTATTTTTTGATAGATATACTCTATTCTTGGTCGAATTAAAGGATGATGATAGATGATGAGAGTCATACAAGTACAAAGAAGGTTGTCTCATGCCTTTTGTTAATTTTCAAGATGTTTATATATTCTAAGTTCCATGTGCCGACTTTGGTGGTGTCACCTTGATTTATAATAGACCCTTGTTATTTCATATTGATGTTTTGGTAATTTAATAGTTGATATAACATATGATATAGGTTGTTTAGCAGGATTGGGGGCCACCCCATGGGTGAGTTTTTGTCGATTTCTGTTTATGGAAGTTCATCCAAGGATGCCTATGAGGAATGTGATATTTTACTATACCAGGTTGTTAAAAATTAATTTATATTATAATATAATTATATGGTTACAAATATTAAATGAGTTTAAGGGTATTGGTATTGTAGTCTTTAACTTTGACACTTGAATTCCTATTATTATTTGAGAAAATTTGGAATGTTCTTCAAAAACTATAATCCTACCCATGAGAGTTTATTATTTTTATATCCATGTCATTATTTAATTTACATTTGTTTCTTTTTATTATAATTATTCCCATGTGAGAAATTGAATGGAAAATCCTTATGAGGATGGTCCTTGTTTGAGTTGTATTAGATTAATATGGTGTTGACCCCAGCATGAATAACGAATTGTTAAGTTAGTACTGTGGTCGTTGAATGGTAAATATCATTGGCGGAAGTAGGTATTCTATTTAGAATTCCCTGGTTGGGCTTATATATATATTTTACCATGGTCCCATTGGTGAAACATGGATTCTTCGAATTCCTTTGACAAACTAAGAGGGTTTGTTATAATGTTAAGCCACGAGTAAACCATGGAATCCATGGATGGGATCTGGATGTATTTGACTTATATTTCATGAGTTATACATGGGGATACCAATAGAAACATCAAGTGTGTGATCTGTTGGCTTGGATTTTTACCACACCTTGAGTGATACCGGGTTCAGGAGATGTTCACTATAATGGGCTTGTAGGTTGTTTTAGGAATTTCAACTAGAGTGATACATGAATTAAAACATTTGTATTTCAACTATCGGTTGATGAAATATATTTAATATTTAAATAGAGTGTCTTATGATACAATTTCCAAGCCAACAAACAATATTGTATTCGGTCTTCACTTTTTTTTTTTCGATGGGACTATCATAATTATGTTGTGTTTAATTTATTTTGGGTATTTTGAGATTATGTCAGATACCAAGACATATATAATTCAATGTAATCTAATTGTTTATTAACATTCAAGGAATATGAATAGGTACTAGTTCTTGTAGGGATATTTACTATTGAGTACATCATAGATTACTGCTTCCATTATTGTATCGTACCAGATATATATAATCACTGACAAATTGGGACTGACCTTGGGTGGTTACCTACTAGGATTTGGTCTCACACCCAGTTTGGGTCTTGTTTTTGTGTTGAAATAGATTATATGATAATAAGTATTTATAATGGTAAGCACCCTTCTACTGGTACTTGATATGTTTTTTAGGAGATAGAGAGCATGGGACCAAGCTAGGGCTTGAGATACTTCTGAGTTTATTTTTCCTTTTTTGTATTATTGGAGCATATATCTACCATTCCTATAGTGTAACTAATTTTTATATTTTAATAGAACATGTATCATGTATCATCTTCTTTTCTATGATATGACAGATGGTCGTATATATTACCAATATTTTTCTATTTAGATCTATTTTATGGTATTGTTGCTTCTATTATTGAATTATTATTGTTTATGCCACAATATAATTTGATAATGAGGCCATATTCTTCCCACTAACACACATAATAACTCACTTCTAGTTGGAATCCTCTGTTATTTTGGGAGATGTGCATGATTCCATGTGGACAACCGGATATGTGGAAATATTAAGTTGCATCTACATCTTTCATGGTACAACTATAATGTATCCTGATCATGTTATTCAAAAAAGTTAAATGCCTTTATTTTTGTGATATTTTATATACATGATGTTAGTCTCTTGCTTTGGGCATACTAGAGGTTGGACTTAGGGGTCATTATCTCCCAGTGTTCTTTGCTATACCAGGAACTGATATCATTGGAGGTTGGCGGTCATGAAAAAATTGTATCAAAGGAGAAATTTTAGAGAAAGGATGGAGTTTGGAATTATAAATTTTGATAATTTCATGGGTTGGTAGGTAAAAAATGTCAGGTGATCTTAGTGTGTGACATAGCCTAGGTAGGACCATCTAGGAAACAAAAGTTTTGGGCCCCTGTGATCCAATGTAAGAATGGTGAGCTTATTGAACAACCTAGTGAAACTACCTCAATTTAGGGGTAGAGACACAGGAAAGGTAAATTCATCATAAAGTCTACTATTCTTGATTTAGTAGTTTTTTTGGGAAAATTAAAATGTATATGATGAAAAAAATTAATAAAAATTATTCTTAAATAAAAATTCTATACCAGTCAAGAATAAGAATTCAGTGTTTACCTTTCTACTATGGAACCTGGTCGTCGTCGATGTGTGGATTTGGTTGTGGAGGATCAGTAGTCTAATCTAGTTGATTGGTGGATGGTTGATCCAGCAGAGAAGGTTTAACATTATCAAAGACATTTATGATCATTCTAGCAGATGTCCTTAGGAATGTAAGAGGGTTGTGGTTCGGACATGGAGATGGAGAGTTGGCTCAAGGATCTTAAGATTACATTCTATTTGATCCAAGATCTGATAGATTTATAGGTATATTTGGAGGTTATTTATATGTGGATAAAATCACGTTAGTATTGGATGCATTATATGGGGTAGAGGAAGGAGGAAGACATGTTGTGGGTTGAATTTCAAAAAGAGTCCCTTACAGAGATCCTTTCGTCGACTGTGAAGTCGGGGAGGAGGCATGACCTCCTCTCCTTTTATAAGTGGAGTATTTTAGTGCAGGAACATGTGCCATGTACAAGGATATTATTTTCTCCACCCAAGATCTCTTTTTGTATGGGTAATCTCATGTGTGAAGGCATGAAGAGGTCCTCCACCATTTTATCCAGTATGTTGTTACACATTTTACATTGCCAACGTATATGGAGGTTTAGAAGAAGGTATAGCTAATCATGTGGATAAACTCACAAGGAGGTATATAGTGATAGGTAGTGTTCTTCAATGGGATGGATTTTAAGTGATAGGTTCCATGCATTAGGACCATCGAGGATTTTACAAGCATGGATTCTACCTCTGTAGTTTCCCTTTAAGTATTTTTGTGTAATTCGTCCTCGTGTACTTTATGTGGGCTTCAGGATAAGATGATAAATATGAAGGTCCATGAAAATATCTAGAGTCAGTTACCAGTGGCTTATCAAGCTTTGTTTGGTGGAGGATGATAAGTTCAATGCTAGCCTTAACAAAACTTCTCATTCTGACAGTTTCAATAGCAGGGACAATATGATTATTCTTAGGTGATGGGAAATGGAGTAGATATGGTACAACCTCATGGAGTTACTCATGGACCTTGAACCTGGTGTGGTTGTGGAGACATTCATTAAAAGAGGATTAGAGGATGTAGACATGGTAAGTTCACGTAACAGAGGCTAGAATCCTGACAAGGCCAGTGGTGATATAGGTACCATCATCTTGTATAGTACCCTTGACTTTGATTAATTTTATTCAAGAGCTTCATAGTCCATTTATAAAAATGCTCTATCCCACACTCTAGTACAAGACATAGAAAGGATTCCATTTCCTGTAGTGTTTAGTATTCTAGTTAGATGTCAGGCCTTAATTTTTTATATGCCCCAAGGATGTAGACTGATGATGGGACCACATCAATCCCATTGTGATCTCGTATTTATATATATGAATACATATTTTTTCAATCTCATCATAGATTAGTCATATTGTTTTATAAATCTATCAATTTATTCTATTGGATAGTCGTGTCTTCAGATTTGGATGGTCAATATGTGGGTCTCATTGGCGTGTAAGGATTTTAGGTGGGTAGTCTACACGTAGAGCCTATTCTTTTACTGTTTGCTGAGTTGTCAGTTGAATCAACTGACATTGGGATAGTGGTGGATCCCATACATGTTGTCATTTTCTTGTAGGTTTTTTCCAGGGAGTATGTGTCTCTACCTCATAGATGTGGAAATGAGTTTTAGATAGACGTGTAGCTCGGTAAATGTTCACTAGTATATGTTTTGGAGAGTAATGTTCCAAATAATTATTTTAGAATTCATCAATTCAAGAACTTATTTATTCATTTTTTTGTTAGGAATGCACTATCCATATTAACGAGACGCAAGATCATTATCATCATTTTGTTCATATATTGGTTCTTTATCAAATTCAATGAGGATATCTAGATTTATAAAAATTCATAGGAAGTGTATGGTGATTATCTCAATAGCATAATTCATGTTATTTCATTCCACAAGATCTACGTAAATATTCACTAGTGTATGTTTTGGACATGGGAAGTTCATTTCGTCAGACATGTTGTCTCTCAGTAGGGTGTATTGGTGGACCCTTCAAAGGTTGAAGTGGGTTTTCCTTGAGAATAACCTTAGAATTGGGCAGATATTTGGATATTTCTTGGACTCATGGAATATTATTGGTGGGTTGTACCTGATTTCTCTCAAGTTGTGGCCCCATTGAATGATCTAAAAAGAAATCACTAAGAATTTGTGTGATGTGATCAATTCTAAGAAGCATTATATTACCTGATGGTGTAGTTGGTTACTGCCCTAGTGCTCTAGTTTCATGGGAAAAGGGTAATATTTTGGGTGTTTATTGATTCCTCCCATCTAGGGATGAGATGTGTTCTAATGAAGCATTGGGGAGTGATCTATTATTGATCCATGATGTAACATCTTTATGAGTATAACACCACCACCAAAGATATTGTGTTAGTAATAGTTGTTTTTGCACTGCAATTGGTGAACATTACCTCATTGGGGAGGGCATTATGGGCTTCGAGACTACAAGACCATGATGTACATATTCTCCCAACGTGTTCTGATTTTTTGGCACTATTGGTGGATAGAGTTTCATTAGGACTAACATTTTGAGAACACCTACACCTCATGAAATGGTAATTTTGTGTCCGATTTATTAAGTAGAATTTTTCAAATATAGGTTGTTCATGAATAAGAAAAAATTTGGAAAGTGATAGAGGAGATGGAATCATTTCACATAGATGTAGGAATGGATGGTGGTAGAATATGTTTATTCCAGTTGAAAGTCTAATCATATCAAATGCACCTAGTCTAAGAGTCTCAGTTGGGAGACATGAAGGTAGAGGAGTTTCATGGTCGTGTTGGCCATGTTGATGCTCTAGATTGATGTTTGAAGGATAGTCAAAACCCAATAGTTTTCAGTTAGATGTTTTTTATAGTAGAAAAAAGTGAGGGACCTATTTATGGGTTTAATAACTCATCTTTTGTATTACCCCCAGGGATTTCTAATATGTACCATGACATGAGGATGTAGTTTTGGTGTCCTACGATTAAATGGGAAGGATTTGAGTTTGTTGAATGATTCTTGGTCTGCAAGCAGGAAACCTTCATGCACTGTGTTCATGGGGGTTTATTATATCCCTTGAATTTCCTCTATTGGATGTGGTTTGACATCATAATGTATTTTTCCCCAATGTTACCCAAGGAATAGGCAGGACACAATGTTATATGGGTAGTAGTGGATCATATGAAAAAAATTGGCACATTTATTAGCGATGAAGGTGTTGGTCATAATGTATTCCTTAAACCAAGATGTATATGGATGTACTGATGCAGATTCATGGAATTCTAAGGTCCATTTCCTCATACTGAGATGCACAGTTTACCTCAAATGTCTATAAGGGTTATATAATTCTTTTGGCACCTAGTTATGCCTTAGCGTGACTTTCTACCCTAAAAGAGTTGGGTAGACGAGCAGATTATCTGGACATTGGAGGATATATTGTGGTTGTGCGTCATTGACTCTTCTGAATATTGGGTACAAAAACTACCCTTGGTAGTGTACCCATATAAAAATAGTTATCACTCATCCATTATTATATCTCTATTTAATTTATTGTACATAAGACCATGTTATTCTACATTATGATGGGCAATGGTTGGGTAGATAGCTATTCTTGGTTTGAACATGGTGCATAGAATGATAGTGATGAGTCAACTCATATTTGAGATGGTGAAAGTGGACCAGGACCAAAATAAGTCTTATGCTCATTAAATGAAAAGGACCTTAGAGTTTGAGGTTGGGGACTTAGTGTTCTTGATGGTTTCCCCTAGACAAGGGATGTAGATGTTGGGCAGAGGTATCAAGCATTCTCCAAGGATTTATTGACTCTTTGAGGAGGAAAGATATGTAGTTAATGTGGACTACAAGTTGGAATTTCCACCATAGTATGAGGGGATCCATGACATGATCTATGTCTCTAAACATTTTGGGTGTTCTCACGATGACTCATATTTCTTTGAATGTGGATATTTGGACATTGCGGACGATGCGACATTTGTGGAATGACTCATAGAGATCCACGATTATCAGAAGACAATGTTGCATGGTTGGACCATTTATTTTGTTTGTGTGTTGTGGAGGAATAATGGACTAGAACATTTTACTTGTAAGTGAGAAACATAAATGAGTTCGTAGTACGCAGAGTTGTTTTGAGTTTTTCCGTATTCTGTTCTACCTTGCAATAAAATTCATGAACTTTTTTTATGAAATGAGTTTCTTTACATTGGTTGAGACCTATATGGTACAATTTGTAACATTTTATGTGCATGTGAATAAGGTAGGACCAAATTCCTAACTGATACGCATTAATTATGAATTGATTAATCCCATACATGTGAGTAAGTGTCACCCAGAGAGGATAATATATTGACATGGAGTGAAGAATTCCCTGATTCGTGTGATCATAATGAAATTTTTATTATACTTTTGGGTAGTTTTTTGTAAACATTTTAGGATGGCATGTCCAGCTGATGGTAGTGCTCAGGGAGTGAATAGGATATTGAGATGTGTCTCACGTGGTGCTTGTTTATACCAATGTTCCCTTCATGGTTTGGTTTGAAATTCTAGAGGGTGAGAATAGTTTGAGAGGTATTTGATGTTATGTACTGAAATTATATGGTCATTATTTTATGAAAAACTATTATTTGATGTATTCTATGTTGGCACCGAGACATATATTAACACATTGAAGAAATATTGTTTTTAAACTTCTCCAATGGTGAGATATGATGGTGAGTTTCAATGGTGGGTTACGATTGTAGGTCCGGATGGTGTGTTAGCACATCGAGTTAGGAAGGTGGTTCCGGGCAGTGGTTCAGGACGGTGAGTGAGTGCGGTGAGTCAGGATGGTGAGTATGAATGGTTAGAAAAGACTGTGGGTCAATATGGTGGGTCGGGATGTTGAGTCAAAATGGATTGTCAGGACAGCGAGTCAGAATGGTGAGTTAAAATAGTACATCTAGATGGTGGATCATGATGGTGAGTTGGTATGGAAAGTGAGGATCAATGATTTTGGAATGGCGTTTGACAATGACGACTCAAACTTGTGATTCACACTGGTGACTCACTGAATGTAGGCTCGTGATGGTGACACTCATCGGTGCTTTGAAATGGTGACTAACGATGGTGACACACGAAGTGACTCACAACGTAGACCAGTGATGGTGTCCCCTAATAGTGGTAGGAAGAAGTGAGTCATGTTGGTTACTCATGGCAGTGAATCATGATGGTGACTCTCTATGGTGACTCATGATGGTTAATCGTGATGGTGACTCGCAATAGTGACTCATGATAGTGACTCACAATGGTGACTCATTTGGTGACTTTTTTAATTGTGAGTCATCCAAAAAAAATTTCCCCAGTTTTTTAGGTATTTTTGTTTTACCCTTTTTTTAACATTCAATGATGTAAAAATTACTTTAGTACCAATATTAAGTGGTATTGGAGCAGTTTCAAGGGCTATGAGTCATATTTTAAAATTAATAAGAGTCTGAGGGCTTCTAATTAGTTAAAGCACATAACTTTGACTACATCAGACATTATTGATTAATTTTAGGGATATCTAAACCGCGGCCTTATTTTACATCTTTCATGGGACAAAAAACATTCTCCTTCGTTTTCATTCTTTTTCTCTCTTTTTAAGATGCACTAATACTATTTCTCCAAATTGGCTTCGTGCCATTGTGTTGGACCAGTTGGTTCATGTTTTCATTGGAGTTTCATACTATATATGTGACCCTATCCTAGTGAAATCTAGAAGTGTCAGTAGCCTTTTCTTCTAGTTAGGTTTTAAATTATCTTTTGTAGTTATGCATAATAATGGATGCATATATGGTTATATATTTTTTGGAAATAGTTAAATCCTTATTAATCATTATAATTGAATAAGATTTTTGTTAACAAATAGGGCGTTGAGAATGTAATATATGATTTAATATATTATGGTTTCTTAGAATGATATTATAATCTATAAGGGATAGTTACACACTAAAAATCATGGCAATTAGAGGTCCTTGTTTGATATAAGATTAATGATTTTCGAATGCATGGTTTTTGGTTTTTATCAATCAATTTTTATGGAATCGTTTAACCACATACACTCAAATAATAAATTAATTCCCTAAGATCAATCTATTTCGATGATAACCACTGAATTAAAAAATGAATATTTTGTGAGTAATGCCTTATTAAAACTAAATATGACTTGATGTAGTTTATGCAGTTCTGTGATGTGTGTGGGATTGTATTAACGAGTGTTGTAGTAGGGTTGTGGGCATGGTTGTATGATGTGGGGTGGTTCAGGTGGTGTGATGGAGTCTTAGGTTGAGATATTCATTAATTATATAATGGATGAGAATTGTTATGCATCAGTGTTTCAATTAGGCTACACAATGATGTGTTTTTGTATTTATAAATATGTGATGTGCTTTGTAGTTTTCTATATAGTAATGGAATAGTTGATTAAGTTTTTGATTAATAACATTTGGAAATGGTTTAGGTTTTGTATGTTAACGGAACTAATAAATGTGTTATGAATAAAATAAAGAAATGGTTTAATTTTTTTGGGGAATTGGAAATATTTTGTGTATAATTTTTAATTACACTAATGGCAATGAAAATGATGGAAGTATTGTTAGATAGTTGTTGGTTTTTGAACCCATAGGTTGGGCATGAGTTTTTGTTATTGTATCTATCTATATATATATATGTAGTTCATTTTTTATTTCTATACACACCCACCCTATTAGAGAATTATGTGATGAAAAAATGCACTATCCTGGGAGAGGATGTCTTTCAAAGACATCCTGGTTGAAGAAGGGATGGTTGGCCACCCTCTCTTCAATTATTCTTTTTCCAAACAATGGAAACCCAATATCCTTAGGGATGTTGATGGTGTGTGGAGCCGAAGATCGTATTAGAGATTTTTTTTTTCATAGGATTCTTCAAGATGAGATGTTTTTTTGTTTCCCTATGTGTCTTCTGGATGAGATGCATTGTTTTTTACCAAGTTTATTTGTGTTGTGATGTGGTCTGTGGACTAGGTGTATAATGGTAAAATTTGAATTGGTACGGGGCCTAGGTTTATTTGGGAAATATGTAAAGTGGCTAATATACCTAGTGATGAGATTGGGCATGGTTGTAAAGATTATGTGTGTGCGGCCGGTTAGGAATCGGTTCATTCAGAAGAGGTTGGAGTGCCGAGATGTTTCACGTTAGGGTGTGAGAGCGTCTAATTAGTGGGAAAGTGGAGCAGGGTTCTATGTAAATGATTTGAATTATATTACATTACATGACAATAAATATTTAGTGAGTGTAACTTGGTGCTGAGGGGGTGGTTAGAATTCCTACTTATGTGATGTTTGGTTCTGCTATTTTTTAATGGGAGCATTTTTATTCTTCAATTACTAGTTCATGAGATATTCTTGTTTTCATCTGAGTATACTTGTATGATAACCTAGCATATATAAACTTATTTCCGGTTTCCAAGAGGATTATGTAAACCTTTCTAGAACTTATTATGATTGTTGTTTGGAAAGCAAATGTGTCGCTACTTATTTTTACATTGTGTATATACATTGGAGTTTTTATAACATTTGAAATACCATATTTTAAAAATTCATGTGTTTTGATTTTAGGAAGTATTGTATATATATATGTGTCTGTGTTGGAGTTTTTTTTCATGGACCATTTTTTCTCATGATCTTCTTTCCTAAAAAGGGAAATGTCGACCATTTGGTGAGATTGTATACCCATGATGTTGGTCTCCACCCCGGAGCTTACTAGAGGTGGGACTCGGTAGTCATTATCCCCCTATCTTCATTGCCATCCAAGTGAGGGATATCATTGGTGGGAGGGGGTTGTGAAAACATGGCAGTGAACCATGAGTACCAGGATGTTATTGGGAGTGAACCTATTTTACCAAGACAATCTTTATAGTGATTCCATTGCTATTACAGAATCATATTATATGATTTTCAGTCTACCAAAATACCCTGTTTTATTCCTACGTTATGCTTTCATAGATTATGTTATTTATTTCCATATTATTCATATCTTATAAACTATCATGATTTATGTCATGATTCATGTTTTTGATCTTTTATATGTATGTTATGATGATCTATTTTATTTATCATGTTACCATACCCTTATGCTCATGATTTTGGTTTCTTATCACCCTTATTTAACCTTACTATGAATCTAGATCACCCATTTTTATGTTTTTTTTAACAAGTTATTAATTAATCTAATTTTTTTTATGTTTCTATTATGGGTTCTCATAAATAAAAAATAGTGGGAGATAATTTAAGTCATTTTTGCACTAGTTTATATGTTTTCATATTTTCAAAGGAATTAGAGGAGTATGATTTTAAAGCATATTATTGTTTACTGTTATATGTATTCTATAAATTTTATGTAATGTTTATGTGTTAAAAACATGGCTTGATTTAGTTGGTATCATAGAAAATTATTATATAACCATTGAAAACTAAGATGATAAATGTTCAGGGAAATCCCTATGTATATTTCTAATGATACATCTAGGGATGTCTTTCAAGATAAGTATAAGGATGATTCAACGTTTAGGAAAAAGTCCTGAACATTAGATAAATGATAGAGTGAGTGGTTTCCAGGTAATACATCCCGATCAAAATACTATAAGTTGATGTATCCTTGGAACAGATATACATGTGGGAAAAAATCATACAATATGATCTCAACCTGACTCAATGACATGTTTTACATAATAATGGGCCTTTCTACACACCTAGTTTATACTCATGTTGGATATGCTTTGGGAAATAAAAAACTCTTCACAGACCAACTTGAATTATTTAAAAATATATTTTCAATTCGTATCCTAGGAGGCACATAGAGTGTCATATATTATGGAAGGTGTCCTGATTTAGATATCATAAATGCAATTATTCACATTACTATTTAGTTTTATGTATTGATAAGTAATTCTCACAATATGCTTATAGTTTTAGTCAATAGAATGAACTAGAAGGAACTTGTTTAATGCTGAAAGTGACAGAGATTTTTGGATTAGAATTAAAATGGGATGATCACTGGAGTGTATGATTTTATAACCATGCCTAATAAGTTTTCACAGAACATGATTCACAATGTGTACCCTAACTGACTATTATACTCTATAATAATGGGAACAAAGGATTTCGATGAGTTCTCATGTAATGGAGTCCATGGAGGAATGAATATTTGGCTTAATTTTTCTCGTGAATGTGGAACGGATCCCTAAAGTGAATGTCTTAGAGGAATAATAAGATATTTTGTCTTGGGAAAAGTATGTCACAAAGCAAGTGACAACATGTAAAAAATTAACAGTTTGGTTGAAAAATGGATGATAATATTGTCCTCCCTATTTCTTTTTCCATGGTTATTTTTTTTATATTGGGAATGTATGGCTAGTATGAAAATAAATGTCACAAGAGGGAATCACAGAAATAGAAACAGAAAGGTAGAGTTTGTAATGGATACATTGTTAATGATGTCAAAACTACAAATGGTAAGTGAAATAAAAGAGGTATTGCGTAATAAAATGAGGTATAATTTTTAATTTCATATGAAATAAGTGGAATAGTAAATTTTTTTTATGTATTTGGATTCAATAATTATTTTCTATGAATTGTGATGTATATAAGTATATTCATTTTGAGGTATTTCACTTTTGATTTAAATGATCTGTTAAATGTTTCTGATGGGATGGAAATTTTAGTTAATAACAATGTGATATTTTGATAATGGGAATATAATCCTTAATATGATCCATATGTCATGATAATGTTCTTTGTATAATTATATATTTAAAATAATCATGTAAATTGATGGTATTGAGAAACTCTTAACCGATAAAGGATATGTTGAAAAAGTAGTCTATGTTTTCATGGATGAAGTTTACAATATCATTGAATTATAGAATATATCAAGTAACTTTTGGAATAATGAAGAATACACGTTTTACCAAAGTTTTTACTGTAATATAGGTTAATACCACGTTTGAAGAGAGTATATAATGAGGTTATTCACATGTTCAGAATGTGAAAACCAAGTGATACTTTGTCGCAATCGAGGGAATCGATGTTAAGTATATTTCAGGACTTTTTTTACAATGTTTTTGGTTTTTTATCATTTATAAGTGTTATAAAGTTAAACATTCATGAAAGTTTTATGTTACACTTTAGAGGAAGTATTTTTGTATCGTGCTTTCAATTGAGAACATAGTTAAAAGGTCATTAAGTGATTAACAATATTTAAATATTTTCCTTCATAAATATATTGGAAATTATATTTGAATTGTTTTAGAAAATAATGTCATGTATTTCATGTGACAGCCAATTAAGTCCAGAAAGGCTGCAGGTCTTGAAACTATGATTGAAGGATGGTAACTGTTTCAAGACTACAACTAGCCTACACTATATATTAGTTATTTTATAATTATTATTGATGAATATTTATTAATTATGAATTAGTAATGTTACTCTGTATGTTTAGATATTGTGGAATTTTCCATATTTATTTTAAAAATATTTATAGACAAATAGTTATACTTTTAATTCTTTTATGGGCATTAAAATCTACTAAATGTTTATTTTAGTTCCTTGGGCATCAAAATTAATTTCTAGACATCCATTTCCTAAAGTAATATTGGGATTAAAAATAGCTGAAATCATATCCGAATAATGATATTTTTTTTATAAAAACATATCATGTATATTTCGATATATTTTTTTAAAATAAGAAATATATGATAAATATAAAAAAAATACAAGATTTACTTAAATTCTATTGAATAGATGGCCATATAAGTCATCATATATTTAAGACTTTTTAACCCTCAACTTTTCATTGATTATTCAATTATTTTCGATTAATGACATCAATCACTCCATATAAATATTTAAACATTTCCTCTATATATAATATTCACTACCAATATATGTTGTCCTCTATTGAACATAGTCATATGTTACTTTAGGAAACTATAATGGTTATAACATTCCCATTTAAGGTAATTTTTGGTATTAACTTTTATGATGTGGGTTTTAATGTATTGAAATTTTATTTATTAAACCATTGATACACTAGACGAGTTTCCATGGTAAATGTAATTGTTAGGAGGGGTAGACTGTAACACCCATGATTTTGTTTTCAAAATATTTTAACCTTTTTTGTATTTTCCATTTCATGTAACACTAATAATATTTAATTTTACATTAATGAACTATGTTGGGTTTGCATTATATACAACACCAAGTTAATCATGCACCAAAAACAACATAAATTTTTGATTTCTCTACACAGAACAACGTGGTTAGCTATGAATTTACATAAATTAAATGAAACATTAACCTGGCATGCACAATAAGAAACACTAACTTGACGTACGATACATGTAACATTGTGTTTCTAAAAAAATGAATTTATTATTATATTTATTTAAATGATATAATTATAATCTAGAAATTAATCATAGTAATATGAAATGTGATTAATAATTTAAAAACAATTTATGGTTTTATATCAATAAAAAATATTTATAATGATTGTTATATTTTTTGGAAAAGTCCTTATATTGTTAAAAATAATACTTTGTCAAATAAATTACTTTTCACGTCCTTTTATGAAAATAAATTAAAATTAATGATATAAAAATTTAAAAATATAAGTTGATAAAATAAAAATTATTTTTAATATATAATATTGATATTATTTTATAGAATATTTTTGGGGTTTTTTTGAGTGACTTCATTTATTGATGAATAGTGAAAAAATCCTGAATTTTAATTACATTCTCCCTTTTTTTATAATTTATTTATATGATTTATTTATATATTAAATCTTTTTAATATTTAAATAAGAAAATATTTTTATCAATTAAATCAATTTAGGTAGTTGGAATCAATTTAAACTTGAAATTGGGTATACAAAGATAGAAAATGTATATACATTTTTACATTAAAAAATAGCACTGCTATCCCGACAATGGGATTAATTATAAATTAATTTTAATCACATTTATTATCAGAATTTCTAAAAATGGGTACCATATTTTAAATAGAATTAATTTACAATTTTTAAAGAGGTCATATTTTTTTCAAAAATCTTAGTTAAAGTGATTAAAATTAATTACAATGACTAGGATAAAAGCTAGGTTAAAAAAGTATGAAACCTTAAAATGAATAACCAAATGACCTAAAAACATAAAAAACTATTTATTTTCATTTGTCATCCATTTTCCTTCCAATATAAGGTTGTTTTTGGAATGGTATGACATTTATTAGGTAAAACATGGGTATACCTACCTTGTTTTCATAAATGCCAAGTGTGTCCTTTCAATTCATGATAAAAGCCCACAACCTATACCTCTTCTTAACCCTTCTATAAATCGTAGGATAGACCATGAAATACCCAATGAACATGAAAAAAATCCATCAGTTCCTTTTAGAATCCCCATATTCAGGATAATTAAATACAAGGATGACTTTGGGCTTAAACCAAATGGTGTTACCTAATTAAGAGGAAATTGCTTCTCTCAGGATCATTTATTTTATTTTATTTCTCCATCAGTCCACTCTAATTATTCCATTATTGTATTCAAAAAAAGTAATCTTAAATATAATATAATGTTTTAATGCTATGGTATTGACCAAAACTTACACACACCTTCATTTAATAGGCATGGAATATACTGTTTATGTGTACAACAAACTACTGCCTCGCAAAGCGATGATTTTTCATTTTCACATAACACATATCATGGTGGAAATTATGCTGAAAACTCTATTTATAAATATCATATATTATATATCATTATATTTTTATTCTTATTTAATAATTTTTAAAAAAATAACCTTTTACATTTTATTTGGTATAAATTCGATAATTTGTTTAAGGAGGTGTAGAAACCCCCCCCCCTCAATGTGTCGTGATTCATTAAAAATATGCATGGAATATATTAAGTATACAATTAGTGAAATTATATTATATATATAAAATAAATATTATAATTTAATTTTAATATATAACCATATATATTTTTTCTTTATTTTAATACAATACTAAAAATAGAAATAGTTTTCATGCGTACGTACAGCTTACCATCTCCCTGAATGGTGCATTTCATTTCATACTTCTATATTATATAGATTCTTATAATACAAATATAATGAATATAAATTTTATTTATATATTTTCATAAATTATGTAAATCATGATATAAGTATACGGACAATATATATAAAAAACAAAGACAAATATGAAGAATAGAGAAAATATTACCCAAAGTGAAACCATAAATAGAATTTTAAACAAATGTGTAATATAATGTCATAATGAAAACATATATGGTATTATATATAATAATATGGTTCTCTAAAACATTTATAATGAAATTATATTTATTATATTTGATTTTTTAAGTGTATGAAGAGAGTCATGACACTAGGTAAGGGGTTTTCATCTCATTTTTTTTCTTGGTACATACACACTTAATTCACAACCAATTAATTTTGGGTGGTTTGTATATTAAAAATAGATGTATTAAATTCTTATTATAATTAATTATATGTGTATTTAAATATCCATTTTATTGTCTTTATTTCATGGTGTTTATGTTCGAACAGTTACAAAATCAATAAAAATGTATTGTCTCAATTTTTTCTCTTTGACACTTATGTTTTGTTATGAACATAAATTATTATTCAAAGATTATATAAAACCATTTTACATGAAATATTATTTATATCACTATATTCCAGATATTTTATGATTAATTTAATTAATGTTTCATACATGGATAGTATGATCCCATGTGACCAATGTTGTTAGAATTTATTTATACAATATCATCACCTTTTGATATTTTTAATGATTGTGCATCTTTGATGAAATATTATGATCCATATCTCGAGAACACTCATGAATTTAATTAAACGATTTTATTTAATGATATATCTATGTATTAATACCATATTTACTCTATTTGAAACAATTATGAAAATTTATTTAAAAAACTATAACTATATATCTTTCTCAAATGAGAAATCTGTATTATTTAAAAAACAGATATTTAAGAAATGATTTCTAATGATCATTGGATATCATTTTGAAGGAAAAATAATTTTAATTTTTTCACTATTTTAAAATATTCCACTATTATTTATCAAGGAATAATATTTTTAAAATATCTTCAATCTTCATTATTTGTTTTACAAGAAAACTATTTGAAATTTATTTTTATTCATAGATTATAATTTTTCATGTAAAATTATTTTAAAAAAATTATGATTTATATATAATTATTCAACTTATATTCAATGAAATAGTATTAAAAAAATTGGAATATTTTATATTTTCTTAAGGAAAATTATTTTCAAAATGTGTTTATTTTCAAACAACACCAGTCATAATGAATTTATATTTTCCACACGAAATGAATTAAAAATATAAAGCCATGTTTTTTCATATAAGATGGCAAATTTTTATGTCAATCATTTTCTTGTAGTACATAATACAAATTTCAAATTAATACGTTTTCATGAACGGTTTGTGTTTGATGGAATGATGATTTTGAAACATGCTACTCTTTTGTAGGTTATATTCTTTTGAAACCTGCTTTTTCATGGGTTATCTATATTTATGAAATGATTATGAATCCTATATTTTTTCCATGAGTTATGTTATGATTACATTCTTATGATACCCATTTCATTTTAGGGGTTATTATATTATTTTTAATGATCTTGTGAAACATGTATGTATAATTTCATTTTAATATGGGTGGGACATATATCATCTCACTATACAATGGGTAATGATTTATATATTATGAGATAAACTTCAATAGTATTCGGAATAAACCTTGACTACTATGATGTAGATGAGAGTGAAAAGTGACTACCAAGATGGTATCCCTAGTTAACTCATGCTGATGTGATACCCATGGGAATGAACCATGACGAACAATATGGTATGGGGGTGAACCCATACTACCATGGTAGTATTGGAATTGACCACTTGCATATGATGAAAATAATATTATATGCTTAGGTATCTTCATGAATTCCTTTTTTATAACTATATAATGATTTCATGGATTATGCTCTTTAATTCATCACTCATACCCTTCTGGGCGTGTTAAACTAGATTCACAGTAACTGAAATTTTTATGTACAAGGTGATTTTTATTTCAGGCCCCACTCACCTTTTTAAAATTTATTTCATGAAGGTCCACATAAACTCTTCATTAACATATATTAGGATTCTATCATATAAATAATCTCATAATATGTGTTCATCAAAAATATTTTCACATTCCATTTTCCAAATGTTAACAAAAAATTTATATTCTACTGACTATAAATACCCATTATTATCATATAAAGATATTATATCCTAATATAAAAATATTCATTACATAACATAATGTTAAATTTAAAAAACATTTAGGTCTACTCCATGTGGAAACATGTAAACATAAAAAACATTTTTATAGGGTAACTATGTATTCATCCAATAGTTTCTTTATATTTATCACCCTTCTTAGAATTAACATTCAAGAAAAAATTATTTGTAATCTAGTGAAGAAAAACTAATAATGGGTTTTCATAGATGCTCAGTAAGGGAGAAAAAGTGTTATATAATTTCTTAAAAACGAATAACATTTTCATAAGGGTATGAGAACCTTCTATAATCATGTTAAAAGAATAAACTACATGTCAAATATCACAGACATGAATCATAGAAAAATAAAAGTAGTTCATAAGACATGAATAATAAATCAATTTTATTACATAAGCTATCATATCCTAACATTGATATAAGTGATAAATTTGTGCAATATATATAATCTTATAACATTGTAAACACTGATAGTTAGAGACAATTTCACACATTAGGTTGAGGAAATAAAATCAAACCCTCACATAAAAATTTGTAAATGTCACCAGGACGATGATTATCTCTATGGTTATGAAAACTATGACCATGATTAATATTATATCCAGAAAAACCAGGCCCTTGATTAATATTTTGTACATGAAAACCAGGTCCATGATTTAAATTATTGATATAAAAGAAGGTAACACATAACATTTTGAACATGAAATTTTGTTCATGTATAACTCAATTAAGTCATGAGTTATCCATCATAAACTATTGAATTGGAGGGTGTTATATGTCACAACCATCACATTATCCAAACCGTTGTAAGTCATAAGATCATAATACTTTCATTATATCATATCCCATGAAAGGAGAAAATGTTTTATAATAATTTCATCAATATATAACCCATTTAGAATGAATTGTTTTCATTAAACTTTTTTGAATTTAAACATAAATCATATAGAGAAATAATATATATCATAAATTTATTTCATCATAAATGGAATTTATTTTGAATGATCATATAGATAATTTCTCCAGGAAAATACCATTTTCTTTGAGAAAATATCCTTTTAAAAGTAATTGATAATAAATCTTTGTTAAATAGATTATATTAAAAAATATATTTTGAATAATAAAGTAATATTTAAAACATTTGTTGGTCATGTGCGTGTGAAATTATGATCACATCATTCATATAAAAACAATGATTCCATAAAATGTTTTGGTAAAAAATCAAAAGTACCTCATACGGGAATTGAAAAAAAATAATTCCTTTTAAAAAAAATGTGTAGAAAAATAAATCATGTGTAAAAATAAAATTATATTATCTCTTAATAATAGAATTTGTATTAAATTATATCATTTTTAGAAAACATCCACTTGGAAAAATATAGGGTTTTTTTGAACAGACAAATAAACTCGATATTTTGAAGAAGAAAAACATTATTTGGAAATCATGAGTAATTTCATTGAAAAAATAGTAACGAAAAATATGAATTTTAAAGAAATAATATCATGAGAAGAATAAATCATGTTGTTATTTTGAATGATATTATATTATATAACTATTTTAAATATAACCACATACAATTGTGATAAATAATTAGTTTGTAACATCAATCCCTTTACACTATTTTAACATTTTATTGGTAAGACACAATAAATAATAATATAATATAAACATTAAATAAAATAATATTAAATAAATTCAAGATATAAATCTTCAATGGGGCTTTTTATACAAATAATAAAATTATATGGGATTTAAACATAATATATGTCCCAAAGGGGATAATTTGAGAATAAATTCCCTCACCTTATGTATGGAATTACATTATACATGGTTAATAATATTGTATAATAAATATATGTATATAATATTGAAATTACAGATCCTTAATTACATATAAAATTCCATATATTATTTTATTATGACCTTTTGTCACCAATTTGTTAAAAATTCAATGCTAAGATCACATTTATGGTAATAAATTATTTTAATTTCATTTATGTTTTGATTTGGTATTTTTGGACCTATTAATTGGATCATGGTTGCACTATCTATAAAATTATATCCATGAAATATATAAAATATATATTCATTATATATTTATTTCTACTAATAAAAAAATGTTGTAAATAGTAAATTAATAACACTGTTCATGGAAACAATTTGTTGTATGTACTCTGGAATGATATTTCCATTTTCATAACGGATGGATCAAATGAAAGAAGCATAATAAATAATATATACAGTGTATTTATAAAAAAAAATACCATATATTCATTATATATATTCTTATTTAATTCTATGTAAATCATTTGGAAAAAATGAAAGACATCATTAAGTGAGGACGTAGTCCACCATAAACATGAGCAATGTTATTATAACTATATAAAATGAAATTTAAGAAGTAATATATGATATTATAATTAAATAAGTATAATTATGTCATAAATATCAAAAAATGATAAATACATCATTATATGCTTTCATGAAAAGCTATGATGGAAAATAAATTACATCTGTAATGCCCCGACCCAAGTTACTTAGAGTCGGTGCATTATTACATAACATTGGCATGATCACAAGAAAGATAAAATCTCGAAAGACCGATTAGTTTAGTAGCCTTGGAAACACTAGATATATTCATAATGTTTTACATTACATCAAAAAGTGAAAAACTACTACAACAACATAGTCTCCATATCCCACACTCATATCCCCACATACTATCCCCGCAGGTCATTCATAAATAACTTCTTCAATCCTGGGAGAAATAAAACATAGAAAAGGGGTGAGCTCAAATGCCCATTAAGGATAACAATATAGCGGAAACTTTCATAAATAAGAATAAACATTTAAGGCAATGTATAACATAAAACAAAAGTCTTTTAAACTAGAAACTAAACATATTATGGGAAAAATAAAATGAAATAATTCATTTACTTATTCACATGGATATTCTACTAATCGAAAAATCACATGCAATATCAATTACCACTTTCATAATGATGGAATGAATAATGCCAGACTATCATAACCACATAGCCAGGGCCTCATTCCAAGACTACAAATAAGATTTTTCCAAGGCCTTGTGCCAAGACACTAGTTTGTCTCATTAGACCTACTGATGCATCGAGGAGCTATAGCGGGCTCCACTCGTCACATATTAAGGCCAATGCATTCCCATATGAAAAGTTTTAACCATAATAGAAACATTCTTATTAACACTAGAATACGAAATGTCAGTATTTTCACCGTAAACCATGAATGGTATAAAAATAGCACATCCACAGTCAAACATATCACAAAACCTTCAGAAGTTTTGTATCATAATAAATCATCTTCAAATAAGCTTAAAATCTATCAAAAGATGTTGACATAGATGAAATCAAAACTATTTGAAAGATATACCTCTTTTCTCTAAATCATTGAAAAGTCACAAATTTATAAAGGAAGTAATTTAACAGAGATTTTTTAATCAAAGTGTCCCATACCACTTTGAAACTTTTGAAAATAAATATCATTTCAAAACCTTCATGTCCATAAAAATAAATCCTTAAAATCATTTTGAAAACATGGACATTAATTATAAATATTTAGAAAGATAAATCGTTAAAACATTTAAAATTATGATCTTGATAAAGAGTACCTTTCAAAAATTCTTAAAATATTCATTTTGAAATCATTTAAAAGTCACATAATTATAAAATAAAACATTTATTTTGAAAATATTCTTATAATCTTGTAAGAGAAGCTTTGATGATTTTATAACGGCGATAAATAGTCACACCCGCAATATAAGTTAAAAAAACATTCTTACCTTAAATTTGACGAAAGGTAAAAAGTGCCTTGTTTGGATAACGACAAAAAGATTCCTTTAAAAACACATAAGGGTATAAATTAAATTAACCCTTATTCTTTGTAAATAGTAAAAATGTTATGAAATACATTTCGAAGAAACATGGATGTGGATGATAATGAAATCCCAGTAGATTATTACGTATAAACAACCTCGGATAATGAAGGGATTGCAAAATAAAGACTTACCTTGTACTTTTCCTTGGTTGGGAAAGGTTAAAATCCTGTATAATGGTGAAATAATTGTTATTAAATTATACAAGAATCATATACATTAATATGATATCATATATGATCTTTTAAAATTGATTTGTTAACAATATCTTAATATTATCGTTGTTTCGGGTGTTAACTTACTCGTTTACATTTATATGTTTTGTTATGTAAGCCATGTTTTTAATGGATAGGTTGTATATTAATCTTATCCATAATGATATCAAGTCCTTAGATACTAATATTAATCATAAAATTAGAATTATACTTGAATGGATACGATAGAGAATGAATCTCATCACGTTCGTGGAGACGGTAGTCCGTACGTACACACGAGCGACAATATCATTCTTTTGATATTAAAATAATATATAATTGGATAGTATATAATATATAAAAAATAATTATCATGATATATTTATTATTTACATGAGTTACACATCATTAATATACCCATCCAAATAATAATATTTTGAATAACAATTACACCACGACGTGGAGACGGTAAGGCGTACATACGCATGTATGGTGACATGTCATTAAAAGGGTGGATAAAATACTAAATATGGATGTAACATATTTATAATATCATCACAGTATATATAAGATACTGGAGTTATTATTTTATAATGGTAATAACAAATAATGAAGAAGTGTAAGAAGAAAGGAACTTGAAAAGGGGTGGTGAAAACATTACCTTTTCTCCGGGTTCTTCCTTTTGATTTGATCAAAAGGGCTCCTTATGTTTGCTTTCTGATCAAACTAATGCCTCTAGGTGGTAGTGAGGAAAGTTTGGAGAGTATGTGGGCAGAGTTTGGCCGATCCAAAAGGCTTTGAAGGTGTGAATAAATGAGAAGGAGGAGTGACCTTTTATAAGAGGGGTGAGGGGCACCTTTGGAAAATCTAGAAATATTAATTTATAATAAATTAATATTCAATTTATAATGTCTCCAAAGATGATTATTCAAATATTAAGGTGGGTATAGGTCTAAAACCATTCAACCAATAGAATTTAGATAGTTTTGGGTTACTATATTAACCTTATCGTTTAGTTTTAACACTTAGTTAATTAGTTTGACATTTACCATGTCACTTTGTATTTTTATATTATATACTTAATAAACATACTATATACAACCAAGAGACCCCCCAAGTGGTCCACTAATGATACAACTATCATGATATAAGTCTCTTGTCCAATCCTTAGATCTTTAGAAATTTAATATCAATTAATAATATAATATTTGTTTTAAAAACTATTTTATGTCAATTTTGACACTATTCAATAGTTGATTTTTGTGAAACTTATAACAGAATTATTTCTTCGAACAATGTTAATTAAATCAATCCTAATATGTCATATTATCCTAGAAAATTAGTTTAATTCATTAAAATTATCAAATTATATTTATTTGGGTACTTATAATATCAATTATTTTAATTTTTCACTATTATGGTAATTACTGCATCATCATGTGTCATAAATAAATTAACTTATTTAGTGTCTAAAAATTATAAATAAAATATCATTATGTTGGGAATCTTATTTTATTTCTAATGAATATTTACAATCAAATTTATCTTATGAATAACCCTATTTTAAAAATGTTGTACTAAATAAACTTTGATTTTAACTCTTTTAACTCTTCTTTAAATTAAATAATAATAAATGTCCTAATCTAATCAAAGTTGACCTAAATGATAATATTTTATTTGTATGGTTGTTTTTGGTCGAGATACACTTGTCCAATAGAATTAGGACCTGTGTTAGGGTAATATTAATATCATTTCTACCCTTAATTACCCTATTTACTTTTAATCGTGGTAAATAAAACTAAAAAGTTACTATTCACCAAAAATTATTTTCATCTCATTGAACCACATTTTACTTATTGATATTAACCTTGTCTCTCGGATTTTTGAAATTCCATTCACAGAAGCGGTAAAATTATGTTTTTTGAAAAATTCAGTTTTTTTAACTACCACTTAGTAGTTTCACTATTAATCAAAAATTGAAGTTTTTCAGAACAATGCCAAAATTTCACCCTAAGCTATAATTGATTTTCCAAATTCAAAAATGATGCCTATTTTACAAAATTCCAAACATATAAGTTGCGTTAATTAATTTTATAATTAATTTCTGCTGTCACAACAAATAGCGTGTTTTTAAGAAACAATATATATCAAAAAATTGACAATTGTTTAGGTCGAGTTTCAAAGTGAAATTAATTATAATGAACACCATTGGATAAAATGGTAAAAATATATTATAATTATAAATTAAAACCACAAAAATTCAAAATTATCACTATTAATTATTTTGATTAAAAAAGTTGTTTTTAATTAAAATTTAGTAATTTTCACTATTCATCAAAATATTAAAGTTATCCGAAATGTACCAAAATTTCACCCCAGGCTAATTTTGATATTAAGAATTCAAAAATGAAGTCCATTTTTAGAGATATAATTTATAAAATTTCAAAAAGTGGTATTACTATTCATAACGGCTAGTTTGGTAAGTCATGGTGCGCTTTAACTCGGTGTTGCGTGTAGTGCATGTTGTTGAATTATTTTGAAGAAAAAACACACTCTGAAATCTTGGGGTGTTACATTCTCCCCTCGTTCAATAAATTGCGTCCTCGAAATTTGAAATTGTTCTTCAAAAATAAAAGGTTGAAAATAAAAAATATCTTTGTGGGAAAACCCACATCGGAAATTGGGTTACTAAAATTTAGTCTTAATATGAGGAAAAAAGAAATGAAAGGGTCACCACCAAATTATGATATCGATTAGGAGAACATTGGTGTAAATTAGAGACATACAATTGGAGGAAAAACGTAAATATTTATAGGTAGTGATTGAAGTCATCAATCACAAAAAAGATTAAAATTGAGGTCCTTAAATTCATCAATCTATGATGATTTGAAATACCATCAGTTCAACAAAACATAGGGTATTAGGATAACACATTTTTGGTTTTAGGATTCCTTAAATAAATTATAAGAATTAATTTCTTCATAGAATAAGAGATGAAGAAAAAATATATTCTTGACAAGTAGAGTTCCATCCTTTAACTAATTTCTATCACAGACTCATGTTTCACTCTAAAAGATAATAGAACTTAAAAATAATATTCTATTTATCCTATTCGTATAGGGATAAAAAAATGAATTTATAATTCATCTAGTAGAACCATTAAAAAAACGACATTATTCAATCCAGGACATCACGTGGGTCAGTGGTAGGTGATACACCTTTGTCACCCTTCAGTTGTGGGTTCAAGTCTCACGGCCTTGTCGGACGCGACAAGTTGCCGCCCGACCTCCATGTTATCCTTTTATGGAAATCCAAAATAATACAAACTAGAACTATCCAAAATACTTCAGTCCAAAATTTATAAGGAAGGTAAACACAATAAAGATCCTTTTTCCGCGTAATAACATGTGAACACCTTCTTCATGTATTGTTTTAAAACACTGCAACATCCTGAATTACCATAAAACCTTATTGATTACATTCATGATCCCTTATTCCTTAAAGAATAATAGATATACTCCTTCAATCCAAAAACATTTAAAACCCCAATAATGATGGAATATACAAATCATTAATCAGTTTCAAGGTAGTCATGAATATCAAATATAATTTATCCAAATCAATCATGTATTATTCCAAAATCACTAACTCGGTATCAGAACTATATTATGGTTTATCATTCTCTCAACCATATATTTTCCAAAAATTTATCCTGCTATTAAGTCACATTTCTTTGTTCCACACAATCTCAAGTCCTTAATGAAATAGTACTGCAGTACAATCATTATATACTCCATAATTATTATAACAAGTAAATTGTTGATACAACACTCAAATTACATAATCAACACAAGAACACTAATCATTCCTCTTTATATGTGGTAGTATCATAACTTGATTATTATCCAATAGAATCATTTGTGGCATAGTCTGATGACTGGGACATCGGTTCGCGTAGTGTCCAAACTCCTTGCAAATGAAGCATTGTACATTTGAAACCATTTTCTTACCCTTGCAGTCACGTACTTTGTGCCCTTTTCCTCCACACTTATAACAAACTCCCATTCCTTTCAGAAAATTTCCAGGGTGTTTTTCCCATAGTTATCACATATGGGAAAATTATTCTTTCTCGTCTTCCCTTTATCCATCTTTCTCTCTTCCATCCTTTTCTTCTCTTCCTTCGCTTCAAGGACATAGGACTCAGTAAAATCTTTACTTATCTTATCAACACATGATTTTATTTCTTCATATGATGATAATACATGGGAGACTATTTCTCTTATAAAGTCTGGCTTAAGACCATGAAAGATATGATCCTTCTTTATCTTTGGATCATGTGTATTGCTAGAGTTCTCATTCCTTCTATTGGGTGCCATTTCTAAAAAATGGAATACACTAGATTATTTTATGAATAACAATACCTAATCCCAAACTTGTAAGACACATAACATAAATTAAATAGTGTATGGACATAATCCATAATCATACAAATTTCTCATTTGCGGAATTATATACTCATAAACCCATCATAATGGTTTTTAATGAAAATGAGAATTATCCTATGCATATCCCCCGGGAGTGTCGTAACAAAGAGTGCAGCAAGGCCCGTTGTTGTGCACTAGTTCCCGTTCGAGTCTAGTCAAAGTGGTGTTTTTGGGTTTTTCCCCTAGGTACATCTGTACCAGAGCCGCCTCTACCTGCTCGTATCCAGACAGGGATGTATTTCTCGGAAAACTCACAAAATCTCTACAATACCAAAATTCTAGGAAGTTCTTATATACTAATCCTCCAAGTTCATATTAGGTATACGTGCTCTAATCAGAGTTTATCTAAATCTAGATTCCAAGGTTTGTACTAAACTTCCTCTGATACCAATTGTAACGCCCTGACCCAAGTTACCTAGAGTCGGTGCATTATTACATAACATTGGCATTATCAAAAGAACGATCAAATCTCAAAAGGCCGATTAGTTTAGTAGCCTTGGAAACACTGGGTATATTCATAAAGTTTTACATTACATCATAAAGTGAAAAACTACTACAACAACATAGTCTCCATATCCCACACTCATATCCCCACATACTATCCCCACAGGTCATTCATAAATTAATTCTTCAAATCCTGGGAAAAATAAAATATAGAAAAGGGGTGAGCTCAAATGCCCGGTAAGGATAACAATATAGCGGTAAAAAAGAATAAACATTTAAGGAAATGTATAACTTAAAACAAAAGCTTTTTAAACATGAACGTCAACATAGTATGGAAAAAATAAAATGAAATAATGTCATTTACTTATTCACATGGATATTATACTAATTGAATAATAAAATGCAATATCAATTACCACTTTCATAATGATGGAATTCATAATGCCAGACTATCATAACCACATAGCTAGGGCCTCGTGCCAAGACTACAAATAGTATTTTGCCAAGGCCTTGTGCCAAGACACTAGTTTGTCTCATGAGACCTAATGATGCATTGAGGAGCTATAGCGGGCTCCACCCGTCACATATTAAGTCCAATGCATTCCCATATGAAAAGGTTTAAACATAATATAAACATTTGTATTAAAACTAGCATATGAAATGTCAATATTTTCACCATAAACCATGAATGGTATAAAAATAGCACATCCACAGTCAAACATATCACAAAACTTTCAATACAATATTGAATATTTGTATCATAATAAATCAACATCAAATAAGCTTAAAATCATTCAAAGGATGTTGACATAGATGAAATAAAAACTATTTGAGAGAAATATCTCTTTTCTCGAAATCATTGAAAAGTCACAAATTTATAAAGGAAGTAATTTAAAAGAGATTTTTGAATCAAAGTGTCCCCTACCAATTTGAAACTTTTGGAAAGTAAAATCATTTCAAAACCTTCATGTCCATATAAATAAATCCTTAAATTCATTTTGAAAACAAGGACATTAATTAAAAATATTTAGAAAGATAAATCTTTAAAACATTTAAAATTATGATCTTGATAAAGTGTACCTTTAAAAAATTCTTAAAATATTCATTTTGAAATCATTTAAAAGTCACATAATTATAAAATAAAACATTTATTTTGAAAATATTCTTATAATCTTGTAAGGGAAGCTTTGACGATTTTATAACGGTGGTAAATAGCCGCACCCGCTGTATATGTTAAAAAAACATTTTTACCTTAAATTTGTCGAAAGGTAAAAAGTGCCCTATTTGGAAAACGACGGAAAGATTCCTTTAAAAACACATAAGGGTATAAATTAAATTAACCCATATTCTTTGTAAATATTAATTTTTTTTGAAATACATTTTGAATAAACATGGATGTGGACGATAAAGAAATCCCAGTAGATTATTACGTATAAACAACCTCGGTTAATGAAGAGATTGCGAAATAAACCCTTACCTTGTACTTTTACTTGGTTGGGGTAGGTTAACCTCCTGTATAATGGTGAAATAATTGTTATTAAATTATACAATAATCATATACATTAATATGATATCATATATGATCTTTTAACATTGATTTGTTAATAATATCTTAGTATTATCGTTGTTTCGGGTGTTAACATACTCGTTTCCTTTTATATGTTTTGTTATGTAAGCCATGTTTTTAATGGATAGGTTGTATATTAATCACATCCAAAATGATTTCACGTCCTTAGATACTATTATTAATCATAAAATTAGAATTATACTTGAATGGATACGATAGAGAATGAATCTCATCGTGTTTGTGGAGATGGTAGTCCGTACGTACGCACGAGCGACAATATCAATCTTTTGATATTAAAATAATATATAATTGGATAGTATATAATATATACAGAATCATTATCATGTTATATATATTATTTACATTAGTTACACATCATTATTATACCCATCCAAATAATAATATATTGAATAACAATTACAGCACGACGTGGAGACGGTAAGCTGTACTTACGCACATATGGTGACATGTCATTAAAAGGGTGGATAGAATACTGAATATGGTTGTACCATATTTATAATGACATCACAGTATATATAAGATACTGTAATTATTATTTTAGAATTTTAATAAAAAATAAAGAAGAAGTGGAAGATGAAATAAACTTGAAAAGCGGTGGTGAAAACATTACCTCTTTTTCGGGTTCATCCTTTTGATTTGATCAAAAGGGCTCCATAGGTTGGATTTATGATCAAAGTAAGGCCTCTAGGTTGTAGTGAGGTATGTTGGGAGAGTATTTGGGCAGATTTTGGCCGAACCAAAAGTCTTTGAAGGAGTGAAAAATGAGAAGGAGCAGTTCCCTTTTATAAGAGGGGTGAGGGGCACTTTTGGAAAAGCTAGAAATATTAATTTATAATACATTAATATTGGGTTTCTAATGGCTCCAAAGTTTATTATTAAAAGGTTAAGGTGTGTATAGGTCTAAAGCCATTCATACAACATATGTTATACAGGTTTGGGTTACTATATTAACCTTATCTTTTAGTTTTAACTCTTAGTTAATTAGTTTGTCATTTACCATGTCACTTTGTATTTTTATATTATATAGTTAATAAACATACTATATACATCCAAGAAACCCCCAAGTGGTACATTAATGATACACCTATAATGATACAAGTCTCTTGGATGAACCTTATATCTTCATGCATTTAATATCAATTAATAATATAATATTTGTTTTAAAAACTCTTTTATGTCAATTTTGACACTATTCAATAGTTGATTTTTGTGAAACTTATAACATAATTATTACTTAGAACAAGGTCAATTAAATCAATCCTAATAATTCATATTATCCTAGAAAATTAGTTTAATTCATTTAAAGTCTAAAATTATATTTATTTGGGTATTTATAATATCAATTATTTTAATTTTTCACTATTATGGTAATTACTCCATCATCATTGTGTCATAAATAAATTAACTTATTTAATGTCTAAAAATTATAAATAAAATATCATTATGTAGGGAATCGTATTAGCTCTCTAATTAATATTTACAATCGAATTTATCTTATGTATAACCGGATATTAAAAATGTTTTAGTAAATAAACTTTGATTTTAACTCTTTTAACTCTTCTTTGAATTAAATAATAATAAATGTCCTAATCTAATCCAAGTTGACCTAAATGATAATATTTTATTCCTAATGTTGTTTTTGGTCGAGATACACTTGTCCAATAGAATTAGGACATGTGTTAGGGTAATATTAATATCATTTCTACTCTTAATTTCCTTATTTATTTTTAACCGTGGTAAATAAAAGTAAAAAAGTTACTATTCACCAAAAATTATTTTCATCTTATTGTACCACATTTTACTTCTTGATATTAACCGTGTATCTCGGATTTTCGAAATTCCATTTACAGAAGCGGTAAAATTATGTTTTATGAAAAATTCAGTTTTTTAACTACCACTTAGTAGTTTCACTATTCATCAAAAATTGAAGTTTTTCAGAACAATGACAGAATTTCACCCTAAGCTATAATTGATATTACGAATTAAAAAATGATGTCTATTTTAAAAAATTCCAAACATATAAGTTGTGTTAATTAATTTTATAATTAATTCCCGCTGTCCCAACAAATAGCATGTTTTTGAGAAACAATATATATCAAAAGATTGACAATTGTTTAGGTCCAATTTCAAAGTGAAATTAATTTTAATGAACACCATTGGATAAAATGGTAAAAATATATTCTAATAATACTTTATAACCACTCAAATTCAAAATTTATCACTAATAATTATTTTTATTAAAAAAGTTGTTTTTAATTAAAATTTTGTAATTTTCACTATTTATCAAAATATTAAAGTTATCCGAAAAGTACGAAAATTTTACCCCAGGATAATTTTGATATTACGAATCCAAAAATGAAGTCCATTTTGAGAGATAGAATTTATAAAATTTTAAAAAGTAGGAATTACTATTCATAACAGCTAGTTTGGTAAGTCATGGTGCGCTTTAACTCGGTTTTGCGTGTAGTGCAAGTTATTGAATTATTTTGAAGAATTAACACACTATGAAATCGTGGGGTGTTACAACATTGGTTTGTGAGGCCGAAGCCCGCCACACACAAGATTGAAAATTTCACTTCCCAAATAACATAAGTGGAAATTGATATAGGTTATATCATAAAAATAGTAATATCATAGTATATTTTAGATGTTTATTTTATTATATTGAAAATATTTAGAAATTAGTGATGCTGATAAGAGATGAAGAAGAAAAAAAAGAGTTTAGTAAAGAAATTTACCATCAATTTCCATTGGATATCTTACTGAGGGCCAAATCGTTAGTCTTGTTGGATTAATAGGTTCTATATAATATTAATACAGATTTTTAGGATGTTTTTTTCTAGGGATTTAATGAAAAATTTCATGAGATGTGTAAATATGTGGGGGGACAAGGTGGGATTATATAATTGGGTATAAGTGGAAATTTCCCAAATAAAGAAAACTATTCAATAATGGAGAGTCAATCTAAAATAATGCCTAAAAATTTGATAAATATTGTATTTTTGGGATTATATGTTCAATAAAAACCACCAAATAAATAATACACATGTTTTGACCTTTTATTTCATAATATTTAAATTTAACTTATATTTTCCCATTTATTTCCCATTACGATATGGAGTCTTTTTATATGTTTAATTTATCATTTAAAATTAGAAATACAATGTTCATTTTTAGATAATTTTTACCAACTGGTTTTAAAAATAAAAAAAATTTAAAATAACAAACCAATGATTGTGGATTATTATTTTTAATAGTTCCACATGAAAAAAATAAAACACGGTCTTTACCATTTACAACGGCAATAATGTTTTTTTATTTAGGGGTCAATATACTTTTTATTAAAGGAAAATTGTTAAATGGATCTTCTATGGTTGATATTTTAAAATATATTCCAATAACATTTATATGGATATTATTTTTATTAAAACTAAATTATTAAATAAATTTTATATATTATAATATAATATTAATGACAATTTGATAATATTCATTTAATTTGACCTTAAAACAATCATGAAAATAGTGGAATTACAATATATAATTATTAAAAATGTCTATAATTTTATAAAATTCTTTAAATTTCATGGACTATAATAACTCATTAAAATTATCATACATTTCATATTTTTAGTATCATTGAATTTTTATATTTAATAATTAAATAATTATTGTATTTTTGTTCCGTAAGAAATTAATGTAATAATATAATTAATAAAAATTAAAATTAAATTACTCCCAAAAAATTGATTTCATTAATTTCAAAATGTTCATCAATATTCATATAAATATTATATTTTTCCTATCTAAAAAATAAAGGAATTTTAAAATTAATTGGATGAAATTTTGTCTTTCCTATTAGATAAATGATTATCTCGTTCAGTTTATTGGAAAAATATCCTGAATGCACATAGAAATATATCGAATGGTAATAATGGGTAAAATAATACCTCATTATAGGAATTGGGAATGTTATTCATTCATTTTAATACTCATCCTTTTAAATTAACATCTCAAAAACCGTTTTTATCATCAATAATGGAAAATATGTTTTACTATTTTTACTACTTATTTTACCTGAAAAAATATTTTATAATATAATATAATATTAATCATTATGATTCCAAATATGTGGTGTATTTTTTAAAATTTCCATTCAATGATTTTTAAAATTTTCAAAAAAATTGTAAATACTGACATGAAAAAATTGTTTTCTTAATAGAAAATGTTCTTAATTATTGAGTTTTGGAGTATAAAAAGATAATATGAAGTTTACCCTAACTATATAAATAGGTCTGATAAATATTTAACTATGTCAATTTTAATTTTGTAATATTTTTTTACTATTTTTATCCTTTTAAAATTTATTTAAAAAAGGAAGCTTTGAATAGAAATATGCATTTTTTCATTATTCACTAAAAAATTATACTTTTTATGAAAATAATAAAAAAATCACAATATAATATTCTTTACAATTTTATTCAAAAAATGAAGTAATTTGTTTAAACTAATTTTCTTATAGCTTCAATGCTTAAATTTATTATTTCATCTGGGAAAAGTATATATTATCATTTTTTAGGAAAAAATATATTTTCGAAGAATATAAAGACTTCACAAAAAAATTATTATATATTTAATATTTATTTAATATACTCATAATTTTTTTTAAGAATTTATTTTTTCAAATTCATTCCATCAAATATAAAATATATTTTATTTTTTTTGTGTTTAAATAATAATATCAGTAGTATAACAATTTTCTATACAATTTGGTGTTGTATGTAACTGAAGCTATCAATGGAATTATAATTATTCGAAGTAAAATATTTTATAAAATATAAAAGTTTTAAATTACCCAATATATATTAAAGAATTTCAAATAATGAGAATACCTATATGGAAATTTTTTTTTACCACAAATCCTTACTAGTAGGGAAAATATTAAATCAATAGCCTCATGAAATAGAGAACAAACTTTTGGAAAGAAATATCCCGAAATTCAAGGAGTATGACGATCACCTTGTCATGTGACTCAAAATAGATATCTATTTTTAACTAGAATCTTTTGTAGTATAGCAGCATGTCTAGGTCATCACTCGATAGAGAATTATATCGTTAATAAAAAAATAAGGTTTTTATTTTGATAATAAAAGTGTAATGGGGTTTTATAAAACAATGGTCTTGTTGATTTAAAAATATAAATTAAAACTATAATCTGTAGTGAGAGAAACAGGATAGAGAAATCGTTATCATCCCGGGTAACTGTCCCTTGTATCTCAATTGGTCATCACTCTCAAAAGAATGGGAAGGATCATTGATTACATGATTTATACACATTGAATTCATTATTGAATATGATTTCTTACTATGTTACAACCTAGGATTTAATCTATCAACGATATTGATTTTTGGTGACCACTTAAAATAAAAAACATTGAATCAATGTAAAAACAGAACTCAATCAAGGTATTACATCCACAATGTGATGAGATGAACAGATTTGTGCCCACGATAAAATATTCCACTATAAAAAAACATGCAAATTCATGGGTTCAAGATCCTATAATTTTTAAACTAACACAATCGATTTTCATACTCATGAATGGTAATGGGTGAGAAAAGAGGAAACCACACTAAAATCATCACAAGATACAAGTTATGCATTGAAGTGAGAGGAATCCATTTTACTTTGATTTTTATTTCAAAACACAATAATAGAAACAATTTAAGAAGGTTTAAATGAATAAAAATAGACAAAAAACCTAGAAATTCAATTACCTTATGAAGAAAATAAGCATGGAGATCAGGATTACTAAAATTTACACCCTCCAAATTGATCACTAAGAAGATTATATGTACATGAGTGGAATGAGAACGTAACTGGGTGAATAGTGGTCTCATGTTTTAGTCACCCTTACCCTTGGTCGTACCACCAGATTGAATGAGGAAGACGAGTGATTTTATTGAAAATTAAATCAAATCTTCCACACAAAAATGTTCAATTACAAAAGGGACTTGATGAATATTCATAGAAGGCTTCTTCATTATTTTTATCCAACTAGTTTAGTAAACAAACATGGGATCATGAATTAATATTTCATGTATAGGTGGCTATTTGATTTAGATATCTAATTGATATCGAATCAGCCTAATTAGAGTTCTAAGGCCATGGTTATGGATGAAATACAGTTCGGTCATCCAATCTGGACCTCCCCAAAATTCATCACATTGTGGATATATTTCAGGCCCCAAATGGATGAATTGGGATCCCTGGTCTTCTAGAGAAATTTAGACCAAATTTTTTCATTTATAAGTACATTTTTATCCCAATTTAATGAAAGAAGTACCCATAGTATATATTTATATCAGCATGTATGCTTGTGATCATACACAGTTTGCCCCATTTTTCCTGAATTCCATTACGGGCTCTCCAAATCACCTAACCCAACAATGTAAATATTGAAACAAGAAATTTTTTTATTATAAAATAGTTATAAAAATTAATTCTTTGAATCAAAAAATATTTTCAATTTATTATTATTTTTTCAATTCTCATTATAAAACAAGTTTGAAACTATAGTGTGAGGGTTGAAATTAGTAATTAACCTCTATGGAATAGCATCCCCACACCATCACATTTTCACTACTGGGGAAAGTCACATCTTCAAAAAATTATTCTTGTATATATTCCCAAATTCATAAGGATTTAACATTTGAGGAATTTTTAATTATTTAATTTAATGTGATCAAAGAACATAACACACCAAGGAGTTATTCTGAGTGAATATGGAAAAATACATCCCAAAAATTATATCTCATTGAAATTAAAAGAGATTCACGAATCCAAATTGAACAAAAAATTATAAAGTAAACCATGCCACTAACTCTCCATATGATTGTGTGAATACCATTACATGCTATTCTTTCCACTCTCTATCTTGTAAATATATTTTTTTTACATTTTCCTGCTTAAATGATTATGTCCACCCAACATACCCTACATACTTTGCAATTATATATCAAGACCCACTCACTAAATAATTAATTAATTTAAAACCTTAATATCTTGACCTAGATATCCCCATATGTTTGTCATTTCATCACTCACCTAATTTATTATTATTATTAATTTTATTATTTTTCAAAAGATGAATTTGTAACAAATGTCACACTCATCTCTCAACCCTTGTTTGATATCCTCACAATTATAATTATAATAGTCATATAATGATCAAAGGAAGAAGATGACTAGTTTCTGACCTAACCAAGACAGAATCCATTTTTTAAATTATTTATTATTTTTCAGGGCGTACAATAGTCAAATATCAGGTACACACACATAGGTCATTATATTACAGTAATGAAATAGATTGTCTAAAGACAAAACATTTCTAAATATAATTTTATGCTGAAAAATATTAACCATGAATATATTTACCTTCTTTTAAGTAAGAAATATTTACACTTTCTATTTCGGTGCAATAATTTGTGGGGAAATTAGTGACATAGTTTTCCCAAAAACTACACACAAAAGGGGTATAAATCAGATGATAGTTTTCACAGTGATACAACCATTTATATCATTAAACAAACCCAATTTACTAATAATCACACCCCGATGATAAATTAAATCAAATATTCATTCTAAAATACAGACATGTTTTCACCAAATGTTCATACAACATGGAATCCGAAAAATCAACATTCCATTTTTGTATGTCCCAGGATTTTGTGACCATAAGGGGGGATGTAAAGATACAATAATGAAGGAAAAAACATATAAGAAATTAGAAAGAGTATGAAATTCTTAATTAACTCAATAAGATGGGAAATGTTCGAATACCATAAAAAAGTTGATAAAGAGAATAAATAAGTATGAAGATGAAAATACCAATAAACCCATTAATGTATCGCCCCACCACACCTATAATGGAGTGTTTCCTTACTATAATAATTGATAATGTGATTAGGAAGGATAAAACATTGTGTGTTTCACTGGTATGTTTCTTCTAAAAGGTGGATTTCCTCTATCATATTCTTCAGATAATCCTCATAGACGTGTTTAAGTCACTTCCCATTGATGATAATACATTTCCCACTCTGATCATGAAAAATATATATATAAAAAAAAGGGTAAACCTTAGTATCAATATAAGGACAGATCCATCACTAACGATGCTTACTGGGTAGAGCTTTAGCCTGGAATTGTACAAGAGGAGCTTCTCACAAATATAGAACATCCACTGATGAATAGTGATATCATGGATAAACTTTGTCTTTTCAATATAGATCTGGGAACTCTCATATGAATCATGTTAAGTTTCTTCCAACTCTTGAATCTATAGCTTCATATGCACACCTTCATCTGAAATATTCATATTACATTGTTTAACAGCCCAATATGAATGGTAGTATAACTCCTCTGGGAGTTGAAAAGGCATTCCAAACACATTCTTCTATGGTGACACTCTAATTGGTGTATTAAAAGTTGTACGGTATGCCCAAATTTCATCACCCAAGTGAAAACTCCAATTTTTCATGTTGGGTAGTACCATTTTTTCCGAGATTCACTTAACTTATACATTTGTGATTTATGATTGTCTATTAGTTTGGGGGGTGATATGTAGTGTAGAATTTATGATCAACCCCATAATTGGGAAGAAAATGATTTATGTTATGATTTCTAAAATTTTATCCCTGAGAACTAATGATGAATCAAGACAAACAAAACCTACTAAAAATATGGGACCTCAGAAAATCGACAACCACTCAAGAGTCATCAGTCTGTATAGCCTTTGTGTCCAACCATTTAGAGACATAGTCCACACCAATATGAATCCCAAAGATCCAAATGAATTTGGAAAAGGGACCCAGATGTCAATGCACCATGCATCAATGATTTCACAGAATTACTTGGGATGTTGGAGCATTTCATTCTTCATGGAAATATTCCCTATGAATAGACAACAACACCATCACTTGAAAAAAATATGGCCATCCCTTTAAAACTTTTTCCAATAAATTAATTATTCAATGATCTTTCATGATATACATTGAATGACTTAGTGGCCCCCAGAAGCCAATGTGTGGCAGAAGGTCAAAACAGAGGTGAACTGATGGTCCGTGACACACCGATGAACAATTTGGTCACCTAAAATTCACCATAAATATTGGTTAGTTACAACATTTTCCATTCACCTATTATATATAATATCAACGTCACACTCATGGAGAAATAGAATCCCTTTAATGAGGTGAGACATAGATTCTTCTTTCTTTAGGCTAAATCTAAGTGAAACATATTCATAAAACACAATGACATTTGACCCAATAATATAAGAATGAAATTTATCTAAGGAAAACACAATAAAAAGGAGTTCATTTTCTGTTGTGTAGTTTACCTAGGTAATTTCAATGGTATGTGAGTCATATTAAATGACATGAGGAGTCATCTCAAACAATTGTGATAAACCTCACCTAACTACAAAGTTAGAGACATCAAACATAAGTTCAATGTGGGGATCCCACCATCGTTTTAGGATTATTGGAGGTGATGGGAGGCTCATTTTTAGTGAATTGAATGAATAATCCAAATTTTTATCAGACAAAAACTCAGAATCTTATTATAATAATTCAGACAATGGAAGTGAGTTCTTACAACAATTTTTCAAGAATCGATGACAAAAACTGGTATGACCCAAGAAAGATCTCACTTTAGGAATTCATTTTTGATATGGAAGGTTTGATATTTATTCATTTTTTTATCTAGTTGAATTGCCTCATTTTAAATAAAATTCCATTGAACTATCTCCCAGTCAACCCTGAAATTTCATTTCTAATAATTTAACAAAAGATATTTTTCAATGCATCGGTGGAGGATAGAACCTAGGTGTTCCAAAAAGTCATCAAAAGAAGATCCATAAACCAGGGATTCATCCATAAATACTTCCATTCAATTCTGAAGGTACTCAACAATAAGTCAACATAAATCACTGAAAGGTATCAGGAGCATTAAATAAACCAAAAGGCATCATTCTGTATGTAAATGTACCAAATGTATGTGTAAATGTTTTCTTTTATTGATCCTCATGGGCTATATGGATTTGGAAATAACCCAAATATCTATCAAGGAAACAATAATGAAACATACTAGACAATTGTTCTAACATTTGATCAATTAATGGTACCAGAAAATGGTCCTTTTGAGTGTCGTTATTCAGTCTACGTTAGTCAGTACAGGCTCGTTTATATTTTGGAACACATGTTGGAACCAATTCAGTCAATTCATTTGACACTACTAAAATTCTAGTTTCATTAGGCATAATTTCCACATGACATATCCATTTACTATCAGATATATGATAAATGATCCAACAATAATTAATTTACTAACTTCAAATTTTATCACTTCAACGAGAGTGGGGCTTAACTAGAATTGAGATTTTTTTACAGGCTTAGACACATCATCCAAAAGAATATATTTAAAACAAATTGATGAAATAATCCCAGGAATAACATCCAATTTCCATCCATGATCTTTATTACACTCTCTCAAAAGGTCGATCAGTTTTGATTCCATCTGCGGAGATAAGTTATTTGTTATAATGACTGGTAATTGGTAAATATCAATAAAATATTGATATTTAAAATTAGAAGTAAGTGGTTTAAATTAAAAAAACTGGTGGTTTTTTTAATAATGTAGGGGGTATAGGGGGGTTGATGTCCATGAAACTGTCCATATGATCATGTTTATTATCTAACGAAAGATAATAAATTTAAATGAGATTTGATGAATCATAGTCGGTCATGGGTACCTCAAAATGAACACACTCAAAAATTAATACAAAAACAATTTATTTTTTGGAACCCACAAGAATGTTAATAATGGAATCAAAACATAAATCATTCATGGGTGAACTAGAGGAAAATGAGTCAGAGTATGGGTTTAGGATATAGTATTTTTTATGTGTGTGTAAAAAGAGAGAACTTTCATTGAATATACTGGAATATCGGAGTTCTCTTCAATGGGACATTTCATTTAATCAATGATGTAAAAATTTTCCTTTTCTCCAATGAAATCTACAGTCAATGTACCATTGAAGACATTGATGATCATCTATGCTAGTTCAGGTAATGGCCTCCCAAGAATGAGAGGAGCATTTCCTAGGGATTGGGTATCGCCTATCTCATGAATTTTAAAATTAGCAGGGAAGATGATATTCATCACTCTTATAAGGACACCCTTAATTAATATTGTTCGATGCATAATAATCTAGTTTGAATGAATCATAATAATGACCATCGGTTGATGTTATCCATCCTATAGAAAAGTATACATGTAGGGAGGCATTAAATTAATGAAACCACCTTAATATAACATAGTATCTAAAAATAATGTCTCCTCTGTGTTACAAGTTATAATTAATGTACCTGGATCCTTGCATTTATTTTGAATTACTGGTTGAATCTAGGCTGATACATTTTGTCTTAGGTTGGCTTTCCCATTCCCCTCCATCCTTTGCCTATCGGTGAAAATCTCTATACGAAATTTGGAATATCAAGGGCTTTTTTTAACTAAATGAGTAACGTAATGTTAACTTGATCCCTTTTAAATGTATCTATTATTTCATAATAATTATCATTATCAACATTATTCTAATATTTAGAGAGTCTTTAGGAGAAAGGAAGAGGAATGTATTTCTCATTTGAATCATCAATGATATTTTGATTACCTTTTTTCCTAAGTGGGAATCATTTATGGGTGGATAAAAATTGTTTTTAATAGGATGAAATACATGTAGGAAAAAATCATTGGGTTAACAAACATCCATACCACTATGAAGTGTGACTGAACGGAAATTGCCTTTTTCTGGATTGGAAATATGATGGAATGATAATTTTAAATAACCTATCTTCATTATCTCACCGATGGGGTTCTCCAATTGTCACACATGAGTCTATAGGTCTTGAATATCCGGTTGTGAGGTTTGTTTCAACTGGAGGTTCAGGGTGGCCATTTTTTTCACCATATCCTTGAGGATTGGTTCAGAATTGGTAGGTGCAGGAGGATTGTTTAGGGAAGGTGAATGATAATAAGTTTTCATACCTTACCCTTGATGAAACCAATTATTCCTTTGGTAGCTTGAGTTTCCACCTAGTCAGTACCGGGGTTGTTCATGACACTAAATGATTGGATTTGTCCTAAATGTTTCTTACATGAAGGGATGTGCTTGTTTTAATGGAAGCCCTAGGAACACAATAGTAGAAGATAGAGGTGAATCTTTATGTTGTGGGAACTGGTCAGAAAAATGAATATTATTAGAACAAATACCACAATGTAATGGACTTATGAAGTGTTTCAGTAACCTTCTGATAGAGCTAATGGGATTATAATAGTATGCATCTCATCATGACTATTATCTATTATTTGTTCAGGTAATGAATGACTTACCTCATGAACTCAATGGGGTGGTGTAATAGTCGATGTACCAAATAGTTTTTCATTTATATCTGTGTTGACTATTAAGTCACGATCAGCAGAACATGTTTTTTCATCTAGGGAACCACCAGCTACAACATCAAACATCTCATGATCTATGGGGATTAGTTTATAATAGTAGTACTGGATTAATAATTTTCACTAATCTGGTTGTTGTGATAGCTTGAGAAACGTTTTTTGAATCCCTCCCAGTACTAAGGAAGGGTCTCTCCTTATGATTTTTTAATGCGCCAAATTTATTTCCTTATTGATGCAGTTTGGGAGGCTGGGAAGAAAACTTTAAAAATATTATTTTCAAGAAATTCTAGCCCCTAATTGAGTTAGGTAGATATTATATCTAGTGGTTGGGTACACCTTTATGGGAGAAAGGGAAGGTTATAAACATAATTAGGTCTTTAGACACATTTTGGGGTTTCATGGTGGGTAAGACTGTGTGAAACTAATTGAGTTGTTTGTTTATGTCTATATTAAGAACACCCTGAAATTTAGGAAGTAGGGGCATGAAAAAGATCTTGGCTCAATGTTGGCTGCTTCCATAGGATATTGGATGTCGGCTGGTTATTACTCTATTTTCGAGATAGACAGCTATTTTAATGTTTTGTTTTTTTCATCCATAAATTTAGGGGATCGATTTGGTTTAATTTTTTATTGGGATAAGACCACTGGCGGTTCAAAAATAGTTTCCCCTATGTTAATTTATTATCCCACTTTGGATGACATAATTTGTGAGTGATGTGTCTTTTCAATTTCAATCTCTATTTCAAACAATTAATCATTTCCAAATTGGGTTACGAAAATATGTTAAGAATTTTTGTTTTTTTTGTTCTTTTTTATGATAGAGGATAGAAAAAATAAAATTAATTAAAAAGTTTAATATGATAAAAGAAAAGATACACACCATTATTAAACAGATAGAGAGATGAGAATAGAGAGATAGAGAGAGAGAGGATGAACACAAAAAAACATAACAAAATAAAAACAAAAAAAAATTATATGGGGTGTTTAAGGGAAAAAATAATAATAAATGATTAAAAGGGAACAAAATTTCTTGGCACCCTAGAAACATCACCAAAATATATCGTCTTTCAAGCACATAGAATTAGATATTTGTTTTTAACTTGAAATTCAACAGTATAGAAAGAACCCTAGGACACCTCTCAAAGCATTATTAGATCATTAATTTTAAAATAATGTTATGAATTTGATAATAAAATGGTAATTTGGATTTATAGAACTTGGGAATTTTCGATTTAAAAATTAAAATTGAAACTATACTACTAAGTGAGAGAAAGAGTATGGAGAGAATGTGATCAACTCGGGTAAGTGTCCCTTGATTCTCAATCTGTCCTCACTCAAATAAGAATGGGATGTATAATTGATTCCTCGATTTATATACACTGGATCATGTATTCTATGTGGGTTCTTATTAGCTAACCACCTTTTATATGATCGATAAATGTTATTGATTATCAGTGGCCGCTCAAAATCAACAAACTGGAATCGATGTAAAAATTGAAATAAATCAAGGCATCACATGAACAATGCGATGAGATGACTAGATTTATGGAAATAATAAAATATCCCATAAGATAATAACATTCATATTTATGTCTTCATGCTCTTTTAATTTATGAAATTACATAATCCATTCACACACTCATGAAAGGGTATGTGTGAGAAAAGAGGCAACAACAATCAAATCATCACAATAGCCGAGTTATGAACGAGAGGATGAGGATCCTTGTTCCATTGATTTGTATTTGATCGTACCAAAATAAAAAAAATAAGAATGTTTATATCAAAAAAAAATTACAAAAATCCTGGAAATTAAATTACCTTATGAATAATAGAAGCATGGAGTATAGGATTAAAATAAAGGACACCCCAAAACTCATCACAAAAAGGATTAGATCTACATGAGGGAAAAGAGAATTAAAATGGTTGAAGAGAGCTCTCATGATTGACTCAAACCTACTCATAGTCTTACCACATGATATAATTAGGAGTACGAGTTACTTTATAGAAATTTACATCCAATCTTCTACAAAAATTGATCAAGTATATATGGGACTCAGTGACTATTAATTGTATAATTCATCCTCATTATTTATTCAGATGGTTAACTTACCAAAATGCTTGAACATAACATCAAATTTGGGGGACATGTTGGCAATTGAGTTAGCTATACCATGTATATTGAACAAACCTAGTTGGAGTTTAGATGCCTATGTCATTTTCCAAATATAGAAGAGTGGACCAATCTGGCCCTCCCAAAGTTTATTCAGAGTGTGGGCCTATTTTGTGCCTCGAAATGGATGAATTGAAATCCATTATCTTCTAGAGAAATGTATCTCACACTTTTTATCATTCATAACCACTTGTTTAGCCCAATTGGATCAACAAATTATACACAGTACACATTTATGTCCACATCCATGCATGGAATCTCACGTAGCGTGGCCCATTTTGCATGAATGGGGTCTCCAAAGCACCTCACCCAACAATGTAAACACTGAAACCAGTAAAATTTCTGTATTATAATGTGTTAAAAATTAATTCAATGAATCAAACATGATGTGAAATTTAATATTATATATGTAATATTCATTTAAATCCAAATTTAAAATAGTTGTTTAAGGGTGGGAATGAATAGTGAATCATTATGCGATAAAATGTTTAATATATATCCATGGGTAGTGAATACACCATTAAAATTAATAATGGAAACAAAATGTATTATATCTCATCAAATCATAATTGACCCAAAGAAAACCCTAGTGAATTGAGTAACACATTAGTAAAAATATAATTGAATTATTGGGATCATAATTAAACCTAATATATTATTAAAAAAATATAAATCATGATATGATATATAAAATATGTAGTATAAACAATGTATAAAAAAAATTTATATCACCAATCATGTATCAAAGAGATACTTTTGAGATTAAAATCTTTATGAGATTAAATACATTTGAATCAACCGCCATGAAAGAGAGGGGTTCCAATTAAAAATATAATATCATTATAAAAATATATTTCATTATAAAATATCTCAAATAGGTAATATATAGACAAAAAAAATGAGATTAGCTGCAATATACCAAACATGTCTCAAAGATAGAAATTTTAGATAATGAACATTCTGGATTTAGAAACATTTGACTCAAAACATCATGAAAGAAGGTTATTGAAATTGAACTCTAAATACAATGATGGAAAAATATTTCATGAAATTATACATTATATACATTTTATATAAATAGAATAAATTTAATAGGGTTCATTATATGGGAAAAGTCTCAAAGAAATGTAATTGATATAAAATCCCTAACCTTGGTCCTGATTAATTATGCACATTCATCAAATATATTGAGTAATTAAATTATGTTATCTAAATACATAACCCAAAACATAATTCATAAATATAATCAAATAAAATAATGATTATTAAATTTAATATAGATATATTTTTTTATTTCACATATTATAAATATGTGGTGAATGTAATCATTAATAGTTTGAACTAGTTTCATAAAAGTTATTTTGGAATCAATTATTTCATCCAACGGATATCACTATTAGATCATATATAATATTTTAATGATTTTTTAAATATTATTTCTAATGTTTCAAATTATAGTCATGAGTGTTTTATCCTTTATCATTAAAGAAAAAATGTATCAAAATATTTTTTTATTCTGGACATTTGAATGGTTTTTTCGTAACTTATGAATTTAATATTGATATAAAATATTTAAATAAATTTAATAATTACACATTTATAATATATTATAACAGTAAGAATGTTCACGTAGTCATTCATGATATAAACATATATTGTTATTCATGTAGGTGGGTAGACTAAAAAAATTAACACATACTGATTTTAGGAATGACTATTATATGGATTTGTTATATATCATTATATAATAAGAATTACTATCCCATTCATTTCATTTTTCTTTTGTATAATATATTTATAAAATAAATATAATTCTCACAAGCCTCAAAAAAGTTGGTGAGGAATCCTTAGGTGCATCCATGAGACTTGTGATCAAATCCAGACAGAGGCATTATTTCAAGGGTATTGTAGTAGTAATGTAGCAGAAACTAAAGAAGGTACTTTTTGTAAAAGTAGCTGTCAAGACTACTCCCCCATTTGAGACATCGGACAACCAATTTGGTCCCCATGTCCTTTATGGAATTTGGCCAACTGAGGCCTTTGGTTTTCTGCAAGGCTTTCAGGCCACCTCAAGGATTTTGAGCTACCTTAAGTTATTCGGACGACCTTAAGTGCAGTTGCAAACCAGACAACCTACCAGGAACAAGCTCTAGAAGGAGGATGAGCAAGGAGCATTCACTATAGAAAAAGATAAATGGATTTCAAGAATTAAGTGTGTATGACACCTGCCATATGGACTAGCATGTGCATGCATGTGACTTCCTAGTCTAACAGCCATGCGAAGGTGGAGAGCTGATTTCATGATGAAGATGCTAGGGAGGATCAACTCCAAGTAGTTAGTCTGGGTTGTATGTAATGTTTGAATCCTACAGGCAATGAATTCATCTATGGACTACGTGTGATGTAATACTTAGATTATCAAAACTCTATAAAAAATGTACGGACCATTGGAGATAATCTAAGAATAATAATATCTATAGGATATAACAATGATAAATTATTTAAAAAATTAGTTTACCTTAGAACAATTATTTTGAACTATTGTATTAAAAATAATAATTTATTAGATCATATACATATTAGTATACAAAACATTTTATACTAGACCAAAAATTTTATAATAAAAATTATATTTATAATTTTTTCCTTCCACTTAAATAAGTGAAGGAAAATTAACAAGTTATGTTTTGGGGGTTGCATTCCACAGAGTGTAGAAACATCCATTTTGTTTTTTTAATTGATGTTTAATATGAAAAACTTACAATCACCATAATAATGTAAATTTAAATTATAAAAATTATACTGATATAATTATAAGTGTGTGTTTTTAATAAATTTTAATGAATATATCTAATAATAGAACAATATAGAGTATAATACTCAGATTGGGGGGCCTAAATTATTCGTGTAAGTCTCTTTGAATTTAAAAATATTAGGTTAATTAGGAGTGAACTAAGGAATATGCATTAGGGATATGGTTATAGGGATATTAATATGGAATATTTATAATGTTACATTTTGGGAATGGTTTTCTTCGAGTGGGGAATATGGTATGTTTATATAAGTGAATGTAAGGGCACTTTTGGAAACACTTTTACATTTTTCAATTATTAAATATCATTTTCATTATATAAATCAAAAAAATCCAAAAATGTGAAGAGGAAATATGTATTCTATAATAAAAACTCAACCATTAAATTAACGGTATTTTTACAAGATTTTAGGACTTTTCAAAAGGGTAAACTAAATAAACCCCTTATACGTTTACAGTGATAATTTATTTTTAACCTTATTCAATAATTTTAGTAAAAAAAAATAAAATTCAACTTATCATAAAATTTAGATATTCTTATTTATATATATAAAACCATTTCATAAATATAAATTTCTGCATGTATTTTAACAAAATAGTGAAAAATGTAAAATAATTTATTTTTGCAAACCAATGTTATTGAGATTTATAACTTATATTCATTTTAGATTTATCATGTTTAATAATTTTAAATCTATTAAATAATGTATTATTAACTAAATAAAAATTATGATGCTTCCAGGTAAATGAAAAATTCATCTACACCTTGAAAAATATTAATTTAACTAGAATGTGAAAAGAAGTTTTTTATAATAATGGAATATTTTACCATAACATTAAAAATGATTGGCATAGGTTTTCTAGGAATAAATAATATTTATAAATTTATAATGTTATTTTTGTATTCAATTTTTTATTAATTTTATGGTTTTAAAATATTATATATTAGTCTTATACAGTGATAAAAGTTTGGATAATATAATTTTTCTAAACCACATATTTTTTGACTAAAAATAAACCCTTTTAGAAAAAGATAAAAAATTTATAATATATGAAGTTTTATAAGATAATGTAAGAAAATAATTCCATTATATTATTTTATAATTTACAAATTTATTAAATTAATATTTTAATAAAATAATAATATCAAATAATTAATGGGTTTTTATTCTAAAATCCCATTTGGAATTATTAACTATTAATATTATTATTATTTCATATGATTTGTCAAATAAATTTGTGTCTACCAAATAATAATATGAAAAATAATTTATCACAAATAATTTTATGAATATTTAAATATAAATTCATAGCACATAAAATTAATATTTTTATAAAAAAATGTTATTAAATAATAAATGATATTATTAATAATTATAGTTAATGTTATCCAATTTCATTAATCTTAATTGTTTCCTTTGGTATATATATGTATAATTCAAAAGTAACCCACCCAAATATATTCATTCAAAATAAAAGTATGTGGTTTTAATAAAAATAAAAATATTAATATTTTATATAACTATATAATACTTTATATTATTTTATTGTTGGATGTGGAGCAAGAAATTGAACACATTAAATCATTTAAAGGTAATACTATAGTATACTTTTACTCTGAGACATTCTCCCCCAATAAGTAAATTAGGTCTTTTACATTTGACTAATAATATAATAGAAATATCTTTAGGGAAATCATAATTAAACTTACATATCAGGATAATTTGAGTTTATTTTGGATATGGATTGAGATTTATTTATATAAAAATATATATAAGTTATTTATAAATAGATACAACCAATTACAAATTTATCCAAGAATTATACATAGATAATATGATCTAGATCCATAATAATAACTTCATACAAACAATAAAAAATATTTATATGATAATCATACCACCCAATATCCAGTGGTTGATGAATCATTTTATGACAACTGTCACAAAAAAATATATTACGATAAATAACTATCTAATTTATTAGTACTAAATTCATATAATTATCCTTTTTCTTATTATTTTAGTGATCTAACTCCATCTTTATATATTATATTGGGACATTAAGTCACAAAGTTCTATTATATCAAGAAATTAATACAAAAAAAATATTATATATTCTATATTTTCTGTACAATTGTGAGTTTGAGGACCTTCAACTACATAATTAAAATATATCTTCATCACATTAAATAAATTTACATTATAATTCTTAACACATTTAGAAATATAAGAAACTTAATAAATTTTAATTTATAATCATAATTAGTTGACCATTAATTTGAATCCATGTCTCTCTTCCATTATGTATTTTGGGCTTCAACTATGTTTATATTATTAGTTATATTTTATAATAGATTGTTTAAAATAATCACATGGTTTTTTCAGTGAATCCCCAATTCAAATTGGTTTCTTCATTGGTGTAATCATCACATGTTCAATTAAACCCATGGTTCCGTATATTTATAGCTATAACAATACCAAAAGGGTTTACATGTGTTTTATTTATTCTAAGTGATTTATTATAAATAACCTTAGAAAATGTTATCCTAAATATTGTTTATTTTATTTTAATATCATGTTAGTACATATTTAACACTACCAATCCTTTTATCACACTTGGATTTCAATATATAACACAAAATTATACATATATTATTCATTATTAAATAAAGGCGACTTCGAGTTGGGTTCTCTCACACTTATTAACTAATCAATAAAAATAAATCACTAATTACAATGAACAATATTCTAATATTATAAATACAATAATTATTTTAATATTTTCTTCACAAAATCCAACATAAATATCCTAAAATATAATTACTAATTCCTAAAATCATTTAACCATATATATATACCATGATAATATTTTAAAAAATAACATACCTTTCCCAAAATCTCTTTGAATATCAAGGATATTAAACTATAATAAGATTATATGTTCCTCCCTAAATGAACAGTGTCATTAACCAAAAAATGGTACTAACCACTAGTTCATATAGAATTAACATTATATTATAATCCAAAAAAATAAGATGGACTTCTAAAAAAATATCACTATTGAACTATCAATCAGTATTTTATAAATTATTATTTAACATAATTCTTCAAAATCAAGGCCTTAATTTTATCATCATCAAATGTATATTATACTTAAGATTTATCGAAAATCCAATAATGTTTTCAATAATAGTAAACTCCTAGAATATAAAATTATTTTAAAATCGCAATTCAAGGAAATTTATATAATTAAAAATATATTTCCTTATATTTAATCTTGAACTACTAATGGATAATCCTTGGAAATTTCATGTAATCATCATAACCATTAAAATATACCAAAATATCATGGATAAATATGACCCACTAATGAAATAAGATATGTGTTTTTAAAAATTAAAAAATAATTACCTTAGTTAAAAAAAGGATACAAACATTTTCCTTCACAATATTATTATAATATGATTCTAAAAAATTTAAATATGCTCCATTTTTAGTTATAATATATAGTGTTTTCTAGGTATATACCTCTCTCAACAATATGGTAAGGATCCAATTTTATCCCAAAATTTAAATGCAAAATGGATATCAATAAAATTAGAGTAATTGTGTATATTAATATAGAAACTGAATACAAATATGCATTCTTTAGTGAATCCTTAATTTCATACATTGATACGTCATGTTCGATATACTTGGCTTCATGTTTCATTCTATTCCACATATTATCCTAATCAAATAATGTAATTAATATTTTAATCAATATCAAGGGTTTATACAAGGAATATTATTAACTATATTTTATCACACATTGTGTCTTTCCATGGGTATAGTCTTAGGTCCATTAGCCACACATAATAGTTATGATTGTTAATCTTCTCAAAAAAACCATTTCTAAGTGATTTTTCCTTAGTGAATCTATAATATAGATGTATCCAAATTCTAACACTAAAATGTGGATGAATTTCTATTAAAAAACCCACAATATCTATTTTAACAAAACATCATTATGGTATCTAATACTTATAGTTATTTGTAGTCTTTTCATTGATGTTTTCCCGTCTTAACCCGCAAATACAATTTCCCTAATTGCATTGTCATTAAATCATATACTTATACAAATAGTTATTTATAAATTTAATCTTGTGATATTACCAAATTATAAAGATATAAATTAACATAAAAAAGAATTAATATATTCAATGTCATCCAAATTCATCCTTTGAAACCATATGTGATACCTCAGACACACACTCCCAGATATAGTGCTCATAAATTCATTTATTGCATAATTACTCTTCCACTATATAAATAATTATAGATATAACCATAGTTAATTACAAAATAAATAATTATTATTTTAATCTTTTAAATATATAGGATCTTTTGAGGTTTACAAAATGTGGGAATTAGGCATCATTATAAACTAATAAAATCCTTGTTCTTTGTATCAATAGTAATTTGTTCAAATTTATATGAAAATAATTTATCCACAATGAATGTTTATAATCTCCTAACAATTATTTCTCATGTTTTATCCTTTTAAACTAACAACATGTACAAAATTTCATTATAACCTATGGAAATTGAATATAATACATATTGATATCAAATTATCAGCAAGGTAAATCAACCAATTAAATTAATGAGGATATAAACATCGCACACTTATTATTACAGTAATAGGTAAACAATATGAAGAAATAATCAACATCGCATAAGGAGAATTCTATATAAATTCAAATAAATGAAAATTTGGATATCAATGAATGTAATATCATATTAATAGAATATACAATGTCCAAAAACAAAAACCTACTATCAAAGCCTTATAAAAAGACATTTACTTGTTGTCAAAAGCGTAGATAGGACGTCATTCTTAATAAGGGAGACATAAATCAATATCAAAATTTACATGAACTCATGAAACCTGTTTATTATTTGGGTGTTTATATAATTTTCGGTCACACAAATCACTAGTTAAAGTATAATTCATTCCTTATATATGTAAACTAGTCTTTTATAACCATTCCTTATGAATAATCTAAATGTCTAGAAACATGGATGCCTTATGTCATAAAAATTTGTTGGATGTCAATAATCATATATTATTCCAATAGATTCCATCTCTTTAATTGCATTGATAATATGATAATATCCTATTCAGAGGAAGGGGGATGATTAAACAATACATATTCAACATTCCAATAATCATCTATATTTTAATATCAACACTAAAATACCCAATACATTCCCAATATCAAATAAATAACATTAATTCAAGGTTATCATCATATAATAAGATTTAAATAAAATTTTACGGCCAAACTATACTCAATAATGTGTATACGTATAAGTTAATATAGGAATATGTTGATAAAAATCCATCCAGAGAGTGAAGGATAGTAATTATAAAATGACCTAACCCATGAAGTGAGGATTATCAATAAAATTATTATATAAGAAATAATATATATCCTAAAAAATAATTAAACAAAAAAAATAATTAAATTAATGGTAACATGTTGACAAATTATATGAAATATGTTCGAAGAATGATCATAACAGAATAAAAATAAATATAGTTACCAAAAATTATCATTACCAAGGAAACAACTGAATCAATAAAAACATAAAATATGAAACACTATTTGGGTTATAATTATCATGAAATACGTGGATTATGATAAAAATATTCCAATGGTATATGGATACACAAAAAAACGTAACATGGTGCAGAAAATTTATTATATCTCAAAGAGTTAGAATTTAGACCAAGAATTCTCTTCTAACTTGAGGGAGACATTAATTCGAACAACATAAAATATTGTCTTCAAAATAAAAATAAAATAACATAATTAACATAAACATAATTATATCAAAACTGAAATACTTTTTATATATACCATATAAAATGAAATTCATTGAATAATATCAATCTTGTCTCAATGAGATGAATTTGAGGTGAAAACACTAACTAAATTTTAATATTATGACTCAATAACCCATGAAATATAGGTACTAAAAATGAAAATAAAATACCATTATTAAAATATATTTCATGATATTATATATAAAATAGGTAGTATATACACCATATTATATAAATTAGGTGCAAGAATCCCATCCTGTCTCAGTGATAAAAATGTTAGATTAAAACCATTATGAATTTCAAATCATCTGACTGAGAAACCCTAGATAGAGAAGGATTGGAATTGGATATAAAAACCATGATTAAAAAATATTTCAAGATATTATATCTAAAATTAGTAGTATATATTCCCCTTTTATTAAATTTTTTACTAATACCAAACATGTCTCAAAGGAGGTAATTTCAGACAGATACCCCTAACTGAATCTTGATTTGTTTCACACATTCACAAAAAAATCATGAATAATTAAATTAGGATAATAAAAATATACCAATGAACATTATAAATATCAATTACCATTTATTATATTCATTTTTTATCAATATTAAAATACATAAATATACATATATTAGTTTATTTAGTATTTTCAATACATTGTGTAAGTGAAAATTATCACATTGAACAAGATTTCTAAATGAGAATTTTGTATCTAATATTTATCTAAATTAAATGTCTATTATATATTAGTGGATATGATATAGGATGACTTATTATGATCAATGATTTTTGAAATTTTATTCATCAGTGTTTTATTCTTCATCTTAGAAGTTATGTTAAATAACATGATGGTTTCTGTGTTTTTTAATTACTGAAGGGTTATTTATAAATTTATAAACTAAATATTGATATAAAATCTCTAGAATTAAAAAATAACTATTAAAATAATTATAAAATATTTTACCAGTAATTTTTTTTCATGGTAATTCATGATATAAATGTATAATATGGTTCATATCAGTTTCTAAACTAGCCGAAAAATAAAAATATAAATATTTAATGAATAAATTTGATGTAGTTTTGTTGAACTAAAAATATAAAAAATAATCATCCAATTTTTTATTATTATTGTTATATTTCTGAATTAAAATGACTTCATAAAAATAAGAAATGGATATTGAAATATTTCAGAATTTAAATAAATGACTTTACTACATCCATGTCTGTTTTAGAAGATTCAATTAATGAAAATCAATTATCTAATTATATCGTTAATACGATTTTATAAATTTTAGAGAAAATATAAAATTATATCAGGAATACCATATTTTTTTAATCCTATCCTTATATACATCCTTATAAAATGGTTAAATAAATTACATAATGTTACGTTGTGGAGGTTTTAGTCCATATAATGAAAGAATATTGATTTTTTTTCTTACTGGATGAGGTATATGAATTAAAAATAATAATAAACTTAATATAGTTAAAAATATTATATAATTTATTAAAATATAATTATATTTTTTCTTGGATAAATTTTAATTAATTTAATTATAATGAAAAGAATAATTGATAATACTCACAGTGGGGACGTGAATTTTCTAGGGAATTATATATGAATATAAATTGATCAGGAAAAATATGTCTAAAAATAGTATTATGTTGTTGTAATAGTATTATATGTAGAATAAAATCAATTTATTTTAATGATGGATTTTAGGGAATTATTTTTTTATGAGTTTAATATAGTATGTTTTGTGTAAAATAATATAAGTGTCCTTTTGGAAACACTTTGAAATTTTAGAAAAATTAAACCTTCTATTAATGGTAAAAAATGAAAAAAATTGAAAGAAGTGTAGGGGAAACCCATATGGGTAGATTTAAATATCATCTATTATATATATTTATTTTATTAAAGCTTAAAAAAAGTTTATATATGTTATATTCAATTTACCTCATTTAATTTTACTATAATATATAATTTATAACCATACTAATTAATTATAATGGTAAATGAAAAAATTTACATATTCCATAATTTGAATATCCTTTTGTTAATTTTTTAAAACTAATTAATATTATAAATATTCTATAGGTATAAAAGGATAATTCTAAAATAAAAACACATAAATGAGTAAAATAGGTTTTTTTCAAAAAATAATAATATGAATTTAACTAAATATATATGATAATATGATCATGGTAAATAAATTTAAAAGAAATAATATTAAGATGTATTAATTTAATAAATTTAATGTGGTTTTAATAAAAAGTGGAAAATGAATTTCAAAAATAATGTAGTTTATTTACACAGAAGACCAAGCAATAAAATTTTATTAAAATAAGCATTTCACCTATGTTTAAAAAATGAATGGAATATGTTTTATTGGTACAAATAATATTTTCATATAAAAAATAATATTCCTTAATGTTTTATTTTTAGATTACATTTTTTACAATATCTATGATATGATCACATTGTTAGAAAATCATTGAAAGTATAATTTCCATAACTCCTTAATTTTTTTTGAAAATGTCATCATAATTATAAAGTACACAAATATGCATAATAAGTAAATTTTTAAATGAGGAGATAAAAAATGATGTTAATTTTCATTTTTTTAAATTATTAAATTTAAAAAATCAATTGTTCATTAAAATCAAAAACTATATTGAAAAACTATTTTATTGTAAATTGAAATTGCAATTATTATTTACTTATATTCTTATATCATAACATTTTCAAACATAATTAGTGTAATATAATTATTGATATTAATCATAATTTTTCATCAATAATAATATATTTTTTGAAATATAAATTCATATCATATAAATGATTTAAAAAAAGACTTTTAAAACAATAAAAGATATTATTAGTTATTTTAGGTAAACTAGATGATTATAACTTGTAATAAAATTATAATTTATTTGAAATATTTAAGAAAATAGTAAAGTGATTACTCTTATTCATTCCCACTTATATAGTGGGTAGGATTTCAATATTTTTACTTAAATTTATATTTTATTGAAATATATCATGGTTTCTTTTATCATTGCGGTTGTGAGTGGAGAAACTGACAAAATATATTAAATTAAATAAAGGAGATATAATTTTATAAATTTGTGGTGTTACACTGGTTATGATCAATATATTCTCTTTTGATCTCTAAACATCATTGCTGAAACACCAGGTCCTAACATGATTGATGTATTGTAATACTTTGTTTTCATTGTTCTATTCATGTTCTTTCTGAAGATATATAATCAATCTTGTTCTTCTCAATCATGAGAGAAAGCGTAAAATGTTAAGACAAATAATGTACACAATTACTATCCTCTTCCTTAATGACATAGAAGTCTATTTATAGACCTATAGAAAGGATAAAATATTTTATAATTTCAAATTGGACCTTTATAATATATTAAACCCACAATGAACCCAATGTCATGTAATATTTATATATATAAATATATTATGGTATGTTCTGTAATACCCAGGTACTGATAAATATTTTTTTACATTATAGTAAATAAATATTTATAAATAGTTAAAATATTATCCCCTATAATGAAAATTTTTTATTGAATTCTCACATAAACAGTTATATAAATATTTTTCCATAATTAAATAAATAAATATTTAATTAAAATACTAGAGTACAATTATTTTTATCAAATTTAATTAATACTGATATAAAATATTATTTATTATTTGATAAATAAATATTTTTTAACTTTATAATTACAATATATAAATAAATTTTATGTATATCATTCTTGGAATCTTCTTCAGTGGAATTATGTGCGATTTGCTACCATAAAATATTTTTGTCAAATAATGGGTCCATGAACCTAGAATGGAAAAATATATTCCTCAATTATAACAACCACATATTAATGATCACATTGTAATATAATCCCTTTGTCGCGATATTTAATCAGGAAATTCCTGACCCATTTCTTTGTCCAATATCCTAAAAACAACTATCGTTAGAAAGTTATAATTATTGCATCTATACAATATAGACATAGTATTTATATTGATGGTTTCATTCTTGTCAAATGGATGATGTATTATCTCACATAAATCATAAAGGGAGGAAACGTTTCTCGACATATTGATTAACAATATATCATTCTAGTCACACTAAAAATAGAAAACATCATTTGTTAGTAAATATCATCATAGATTAAAATAATTCATCAATGTAAACATGTATTTATATATGTTAATAATAATATTAATGTTTATGAATTGTTAAACATTCTCATAGATAGTAACATAAAATTACATGAAAAAATATATAATTTCTATTGGTGGGTACATTCTTATATTCAACCATCATGGTGATGAACCAGTGAAAAATTCATGAAATGAGGTCTTATTCAATCACGGTTACTCAAACCAGATAGTATAAATGACATGTATGCCTCTATGGATTCATATATAACTAAATAAAAATATTTAAAGAAATTTTCATAACACTTAAAGATTCTCATCATAGTGGGAACATCAATGGACTTCATAGAATAAAAAATATTCTAGGATATTATCTCACTAGTGTTATGAATAATAATAATAAATATATGGTAAGGTATTTATTAATATTAAAATAAATGGATATACCTACAATTGAAAGTATAAAATGTCAGTTTTTGGGTACCCACTCAATTACCCACCTCAAGGAACACATTTCATATAAATTTATATGATAAATCAATCGAAATTATTTCCCTCACAATACAATTTAAGGATTCAAAATCCATAGTCCCAAGTATAATTATAAATTATATAATTTACACGAGGCTTTAAAATAAAATATTTATATTTTCAATTTTTGTGTTACCTTCTCATTTGTAATTCTTATTTATGAACATCACCACCTTACATTGAATCTCACTTTGTAATTAATATAATTCTTTTCAAACACTAATTATTATATATTAATGATATAATTACTATATAATAACATTATATTATTCATTCTATTGTTTTAACATGTTCTTGTTTTAGTCAGTTTTACCACATATGTGAACAATGTTATTACGATTACATTATGAATGAATAAGATAAATAATTTACTAAAAATATAAGATAATAACTACTAATTTTTTATTTTTTATAATTCTATAGTTTAAATATATATATATATATATATACATTAATAATGAGATTAAATTTATTATTCAAGGAGTAAGAACATGTATGAATAATTAGAGAACACTGGGAAGGTTTTTTTTAAAATCAAAATTTTAAATATGGATTTGTCATGTATAAAATTATATATGTATAAATATTTTGTTATTTATATATAATAAAAAGTTTATTCTCATACAGTTAGTTTTTTTGTACATGTTTTAATACCATTTTATATCCCTTTGGTTCATAACATAAAAAAATGGATGTTTATAGGTGGACCTGAAATTTTTTTTATTTTGTGTCAGATTTAATTAACAGCTATTTCTATAATATTTATATATTTTTGGAATATTTTAAAATATATACATATATATTAATATTTTATTTGGTAAATAAATTTCAATTTAATTTACTTTATCTAAAAAATCTATCTTTTTTAATGTTTTAAATATGCTTATTTTATACCCACATTGACCTTCTTTGCCAAAGTGGGAAGGGATGCTATTTTAATGATTTTTCAAATTGATGTAGTTTCCCATTAAATTCATTTATTTTATTTAAGAAATATATTATAATTTTTCTAATTACTTTCCAAAATAGCTTATGTCACCATATATTTTATAAAATAATTTATTTTAAAATAAAATTCAAAAAATTTAAATTAGTTTTCATATTATTTTCAAATAATTTTTATAATGCTCTTACAAAATCATTTTCATATATATATATATATATCAATAATTTTTTATGAGTATTTTAAAACCCTATAATTTATTTTGAGATTACAATTCTTGTTATCTTAAATAATAAAAAATAATAAGAATTACGCAATTAAAAATAAATTATTTGTTATTTAAATATAATCATTGTATTCTAGCCAATAAATAAGTGGAATGAGTATAAATAAAAATGTCCCATCCCTTGTTTTATTGATTAAAAAACAAGTTTCTTTCTATATTAATGAGTTCTATGCATTTAGAATACCATTTTATAATATAATATTATTTAGAAAAAATTTGTATATGTCAGGGAAATATCCAATGATAGATATGACACACAGTTGATGATAATTCACAGATAGAAATGACTCATTATGGATGATGACTGACCACAATACATGACCCAAGGTCCAAATGAATTTTTTTTCTACATATGAAAAGGAACTAATATTGAAGATGAGGCACCACTAGAAAAGACATTGTCATGATGAAAATTTTGGAAATAATAGAAATTACCTACTGTCTGAGGATGATATAGCATCAGAACATAGTCACCTCTAAATTTTAAAATGTGTTAAGATGACATACTAATAGAGAAGACTCGCTATTGGGATGATTCCCTCTCAAAAATGACATTCCATCAGTCTGACTCAATGTTGGCTTGACTCACCGCCAAAGTGGTCTCACTATTTATAAGAGACACCATCACTATTTATTTTTATTTTTAATTAAATATTTATAATGGCTATATTATTTAGTTTAATTTGAATATTTTTTTAATGATTATTCTTAATATATGTATGAAATTCATTAAATTGGTTTTCAGTTGATTAATATGAGGATCAAGGGATCTGTATGAATATTTCTACATGCCGGTGATGTATTAGGAAGGAGAATACCGTTTGTTATATAACAACACACACATATATATATATATGATTATTTATAAGATTTATTGAAAATTTAATGAACTAAAGAGTGTTGTGATGTGTGAAACAATAATAGGGATTTTATATGAATTTTCCTAATCTTCATTCGAATCTTTATGAAGGGATCCTATAGAATAGTAAAACCCATTAAAACAGATGGAAAAATAGAGATCATATGATACTCTGTTTCACTGTAAAATTCAATGAAACGACAGAAGATCATCATAAATATATATCCATGGATTCTCAAGCTTAATAACACCCAAGACAGAGAAAATCTATCTTTTATATAACATTACATTCTCTTTATTCTTGTTTGCTTTAAATTTTGAGAAGTGTGTGGTTTATTGTTTTATTAACTAGACATTATAACCCCTACACATTAACTAGGAGATACTTGATATATTCAAAACCTTATTAACACTTGTTTACCCATGTGCAGAGGAAGGGTTCTCTTTGTGGGACGTGTTTTTTAATGTCATGGTTGTTTTGAAATATTTTCCAATGTGGTCTGGACAACTGGTTAGCTATTGTGTATACATGATCCATGTTGTGTATCAAAAATATTCTATATAAACTTTCTAGTAGTGGTGATTGAAAAGTGCGGAGTAATAATTCTTGGATTGAGACTGAATCCCTTTATTTATTCCCCTATATTTTTTTGGGTTTCAACTTCCATTCATTAAATCGAATTTGTTTTAAACTATAAAGAACCAAAACATTGATAGTTAGTCTTAATTTGTTATTATCTATGATATTGATAATGTAATTTTTTTTAATAGTTAAAATAGTTTTTATAATTATTTTAACTGGCCCATAGTCAACATTTGTAAAAAAAATAAATGATCAGAACATATATTGATATGGTATTTTGATTAACTGGTCTATTTTAATTATTTAAGAGATTTTATGTAAAATTACTTTTAACAAAATAAATTAATCGGTACTAAATCACTCCAATCCTCTTGAAATACTCAATCCAACCAACATAAATAATTATAAATAATAGTTATAAATTATTTACATTTTTTAAATATATTATTTATTTCTTAATAAATATTTAATTAATTTTTAGTAATGTCATGATGTGTTTAAAAAACATTTTCACATCCAAAAAGACTTTATTTTCTCTTATACTAAAATATAGTAATTATTTTACAATGATTCTATGATTTTAATTTAATAAAAATAATTTTATTTTTTAATTCATCACATATATGTTTTATTAAGTTGAATTTTATTTGATGAAATGATATATTTTTAGTGAAACGTGAGAAATTCTTGTTTTAGTAAAACTATCATTTCATTTCTTGAAAACAAGTAATTTTAAAAATACATTTTTTTAAAATTTTAACATAAACTACCATAATTATCATTTAATGATTTATAATCTAATTACTTAAATAGAAATGAGGAAGGGATATGGAGAATGGAAGGGAGAAGGATGCGAACCCTAAACCAGATGATTCGTGCATGCCAATTCATGACACGGATCTATAGAATGTGCATGGACTGGAAGATGAGTGCATTGGCCACAAAGAGATCTTTAGTCTCTATGCTAAAAAGCCCTCTAAGAATTTTCAGAATGATGGACCTAAAAAAAAGCTTTGTGGATGCTGTCAAATGCATGGGGAGTGATTCCTTACTTTAATGTGAATCAGCCTCTACTAGAAGAATTATATGAAAAGGGAGAATTGTGCATGTCTCGGTGAATAAAAAGGCCGTCGAAGAAATAATACAAATGTGTATGTTCTCAATAATTGGTCGGGTTGTCATACTGAAGGGGGTGAAGCAATGGAAATTTAGTGAGCTTACCGCTAGGATTATTGAGATATGGGGTTTTGATGAATGGAAGATGATGGCGATGGGTCATGGGTTCTATAACATTATCTTTCTCTCAGATGAATGTAAACGACGTTCTTGGAGTTTTGGTTCTATATCCATTAAACATGGCTTCATACAGATTCATGAATGGGATAGGAATTTTGATCCCAATTCTGTTAAAAACACATTTCCACAAACATGGGTACAGATTTACAATCTGAATTGGATGTATTGGCATCCTCAAATCCTTTGGGATGTTGCCTCATCGGTTGGGAATCCAATTAGGTTGGATAAAAAGACTGAAAATCCCACTTTTGGTCATTATGCTAGAATCCTTGTGGAAGTGGATATGTCCTCTACACTAGTGGAGGATTTGGTGCTAACTAAAAAGGATGACATGCTCACCCTTGGAATTATATATGATAGAGGGCCCAAATAATGCTTGAATTGTCATTTCATTGGACATGTTGTCTCAGATTTAAACATGAATAAATTATGCAATCTCTATAATATCTGAGGTCATGATGAAGAGAATTGTAGGTGAGGTAAGGGAAAGAAGACAACCCCATATAATAACTCCAAGCCTTCCAGAACTAAAGAAATTCACAATATTCCAGACACTGAGGTTGGGGGAAATGATGGGAATTCAATCCTTGAAGGGAATACTTATGCAGCTCGGGAGATCAGTGCAGAGGGGAAGAATGTTGAGCCTACTGTCCCAGCGAGTGAGCTGATTTCAGACCCTATCCAGGTCCCAATCACAATGTTTGATAATGATACAGTGCAAGAATTGGAAACAAATCCAGCTACCCTACTGAATGAGACAATTCCAGAACCTATTCAGGTTCTGGCCACAAAAATTGATGATAATAAAGTGCATGATTCTGGTACAATTCCTGTAGAATTGGGTATAGATCCTGCTACCCCGGTGATTGAGCTGCTTCCAGAACCCACTCAAGTTCTGGCCACAAACAATGATGATAATAAAGTGCAGGATATGGGTACAGTTCCTGTAGACACTATGTTGGACTATAGGAAGCAGATTCTTGAGATGAGTGATGTTGGTATTTACAATGTTTACACTTATGGTGAGAAACCAATTGCGAATTCTGGGTTTTTACAATCGGGAAATGTTGCAAAAAGGGTTCTTCCTACCAGTCTTCTTTCTACCCCAATTGAATTTGGAGGCAGGTTCTCCCTGCTCACCAGTGATGAGCCCAATGGAGAGGAGAATGATCCTGCATCGGATGGCAACATGTCTGGCAATTCTACAGACAATGATGTTGTCTCCCCTGATATAGATATGGTGAAGCGAAATGATGGGCCTAAAACAAGGCTCAGTTCAAAAAAATAAAGATTCTATATTGGAATTGTCAAGGTATTGGGAATTCTCCCACGGTCAGATCCCTTAGAAATTTTATTATGACCATCATACCTTTATTAATTGGTGTTGCTGAGCCAAGAATAATGTTTGAAAATTGGAAGTCTTTCAAATGGGCCACTTTGGGCCATTCATTTGTTGCAAACAATCAAATTTATGGCATCTCTGAAACCTTGTGGGTGCTCAAGCATGAATGTGTCTCCATTAATTTGATAAGAACTGATCTACAATCGATTACTCTCACATGTTGTTCGGGTGGTACACCAGTTTTTGTGACTTTTGTGTATTCTTTCAATATGTACACTAGAAGACGTGCCTTGTGGAGAAACTTAATTGATATTTCAGAGAGTATGTCAAACAACTGGGTCTTACATGGTGATTTTAATATTGTTTTGAATCACGATGAAAAAACAGGTGCTACCTTTTATGTGTTGCAGTTAATGACTTTTCTTCTTGTATTGATAAGTGTAGCCTCTTTGAGGTACCCATTTCTGGAGCCGAGTTCACATGGATCCATTTCACCATTCATGGGAGACAGTATAGAAAATTGGACATGTGTTTTGTTCAAGTTGATAATAGGAATGCTGCAATTGATGTTTCTAAGAGAACTCTTTTGAGACTATATTCTGATCATAGTCCACTTCTTATTGAGATATGATTCCGATCTGCGAGGGAAGTGCCTCTCCCCTTTAAGTTCAATAATGATTGGCTTGTTCTTTCGGGTTGTAGGGAAGTTGTTCTACTGGTTTGGAAAACCGATTTCATGGGAATCCCTTCTCATATCCTTTGTTGCAAATTAAAATTGGTCAAGGAAGGGTTGAAAAGTGGAGTAAATAATCCTTTGAATCCATTGACAATAACATCAAAGGGGATGAAATTGATTTATCAAATTTTCAGGAACATAATATACATCATTATTTGCCTGCACAAGATGAAATTCAGGCTGCATCAAATCTAGATCAACTGTTAGATTTGAAGGAAAATTTGTCACGAAATTAGTTTATTATTAGATGGTTGAAATATGGGGATTGGAATTCATGATTGTTTCATTGTATGAATAGATATAAAAGGGTCAGGTGAAGTATTAAAGACTTGAGTATTGAGGATGACATCTTCTCAGCTGAAAATGATATTGCAAATGCAGCTATAAGTTACTTTGAGAAGCTATATTCAGATCATGATGAGGACTACTCTGATAGGATCATTCATTGTTTTGAAACATCAATTCATGACGATCAAAACAAAAATATTGTTGACACTCCCATGGAAAAATAGATACATGATGACTTATTCTCATCAAACATTGACAATGTGGAGAGTCCGGATGGATTCAAAAATAAATGTTTCATGTTTTACTGGGACATTTTACACACTAATGTTGCAAATTCCATAAGTGAATTCTTCAGGTCATCTTACATGCCTTTGGGAATGAACTCTAACTTTGTATCTTTGATTCCTAAGAAATAGAATTCCATTAATATCAAATATTTCATCCCTTTTTCTATTGGTAATACTGTACCAAAGATGAATAGTAATATCATGACGCACCAGTTGGGCTATCTTGCAAAGGACCTCATTTCAAAAAAACCAATATGGAATTGTTCCAGTTCGAAGTATTTAGAGTTTTCTTTTCATTTCTTCTTAGTGTGTCAATGCTATGAATAGATGAGCGAAGGATGGTATCACGGCTTTGAAGAATGATATATCCAAAGCTTTCGACACTATCCGATGGAACATCCTTTTTACCATCCTAAAGATGCATGGATTTTCACAAAGAGTTGTTGATCTGATTGGATCCATTATTTCTAGTCCCAGACTCTCAATTATCATTAATGGATCTCCTAGGGGATTTTTCCAATGTTCACGAGGAGTCAGTCAAGGTGACCCCCTATCTGGGATGCTCTTTTCTTTTTTAGAGGACTAATTAAGCTGGATACTTACAGACCATGCAAACATTGGATGGTATCAGAGGTTGAAAGTAGGACGACTTTATGCTCCCTCAGACCTATTCTATGCTGACAACATTTTGATTTTTGGGAAAGCTGATAAAAGAACCATATCCTCTATAAAAGACATTTTTTCACACTATGAAGAGGTTGCTGGATAGGTTATTAATTGGGGGAAGTCATTGGTCATGTTTGGTGGAGGACTCTCTGCCTTGAAGAAAAATAGAGTTTCCATGAATCTTATTGTAAAAAGGGGTATTATTCCTTTCATTTATCTTGGAGTACCTCTCTTTTGGGGTAGGGTTAGAAGATTCTATCTGGAAAACATTGCTCTAAAAATTACAAACCAATTAGCAAGCAGGAAGGTGAAAAACTTGTCCCAGGCTGGGAGGATTTTCTTGGTCAATTATGTGATTACTTCGATGTTTTTCTATTCCTTTTCTTTATATCAATGGCCTCATTCCCTTCATAAGGATCATTCCAAAAAAGACAGAAACTTTATTTGGACTGGATCAATTCATGAGAGGAAGCTGGAAACAGTTGCGTGGAAAGAGTGTGTGAAACCAATCCAAATGGGTGGAATGGGTGTCAAAGACATAAGGCTATTAAATGACACATTGATTATAAAATTTACCTGGAACATAATATCAAAGTCAGATGAATCTCTGGAATTTATTCAAGATTGATTTGTTGAGAAACTCTATACTGGATAATCCAATTATATTTTCTCATCTGTTTGGCATACTTTAAAGTAGGTTTACACTGAGTTGATGGTCTGCTCGAAATGAATTGTCTGTAATAATTCCCTGATCAATTTTTGGACTACCTCCTGGCTATCTAGACCTATCTGTGATGTTTTGGTCATTCATCCTCTCCTACAATGGATGACCATTGCTGAATTTAATAATTCAGCAAACTGCGAAGCAGTTGCTATCCAAATTGACACTGAAATCTACAGGTACTACTATAGTGACTGTGACACACATGTATGGATTAAAAACATGAATGGTATCATTATCACGAAGTATTATTACCGGTATATTTGTTGTGACCCTTTGGAAACTCCAGTCTGGGTAACAGGTTTGAGGAGATCCTTCATTCATCCAGCATCTTCAGTGCTAATTTGGATAATATGGAAAGGAAAACATCTGCTGCAGGCTATGTTGCAGCGCCCTGGTTTTCAGCTGGCATCGGTTTGTGCCTTCTGTGTGGAGGTGGATGAAATATCCTCTCATATCATTGTCTCTTGCAAATTTTCTTGCAGGTTATGGGACTACATCCAGGGAATCTTGAACTGTTGCCTAGATTCTGCTTCGGTTGGGGAGCTGCTACATTCCATCTGCCTGACCAAGTGCAGCAAGCATATTCAGGGACTCTTATTGGCAGTCGCGACCTGCTTGATTTCTTTTTTATGTAAGGCAATAAATTTCGTGATGTTCAACAATATCACACCCTCTGTTCATGCTGGTGTAATGGCCATTCATCGTACTATTAATACTGCCTCAAGGATTCACACTAGAACTATGAATAATGATGTTTCTAATCATGTTATGTTGAGATCTCTTGGTGTTGTTGGCAGGGAAAAGAAACCGTTGATTATGAAATCTATTCGATGGATTCCACCCATTTCCCACTGGTTGAAGGTTAATGTTGATGGAGCGGCTGCTGGTGTGCCTGGACCCTCCGGATGCGGTGGTGTCTTCCTTAATCATAGAGGTTTCGTCAATGTTTTTTTTTCACTTCATTGGCAATGGATTTTCAATTGAGGCAGAACTCTGGGCTATGATAAAGTAAATTAGATATGTTGTCCAATATGGTTGGCATAACTTATGGCTTGAGTTAGATTCGTCTGTTGCAGTTCAGATTCATAGATATCGATCAAGGAACGTGCCTTAGAAGATGATATCGGCTTCGGTTGATTGCCTTCGACTTGAAGAGATGCTTTCCCTTGAAGTTCTTCATGTCTACCGTGAATCTAATCGAGTTGCGGATGCTCTCTGCAAAAGGGAAATTGCAGAGGTGAGTTTGAGTTGGTCTTTCATATCACCTGGGTTTTGGAGTATCCTTGATCAAGAAGATTACTGTGGTGAGTGCTGTACTTGCCTTTGTAGATCATCTCTTTGAACGATCATTGTTCTCTTTACATTTTAATTAATTTTAATGGGAGCAGGCTAGCCTGACTCCTGATCTTCTTGGGTAGAAATGAAAATTATATTTGATTTTAGTATAGGTTTATTTTATGTTCTAAAAACTCATTTTTCCTACAAATATATTTTCATTGTGTTTTATGCACTTATATTAAAGTTCATTTCTAAAAAATATATATATTTTTATATTTTGAAATTAATTAAATAATTTTATTTTTAAAAATTAATATTTGGTATTAATTTCATCGTTATTTTTTGTCATTACGAATAAAAAATATGGACAATAGTTGTCACCGTAGATAGGTAAATCAGGTACAACATTTTTAAAACATTATAGAATAGTTTTAAAATACTTGTAATTCATTTATTATCCTATTGTATGTGTTTATTTAGAATAGAAATTGATTTAAAGAATTATAAAATATATTTTGAAAAAAAAATATTTTTTATTTCGGAAACAATGATTGACTTTTGAGAAGATATGCAATATTTTATTCAAATAATAATAACACTTTTTTCTGTATTCTCAAATAATGTAATAGTTGGAATATTCCATTCAGAATTGGAATGAAAAAACGTATTCCATCCTTCCTTTTATTATTATTTAACTAAACTATTTTTGGTACTAAATATATTTTTTTATCAAGTTAAACTGATTTTTATGCTATAATTAGGTGTCTGTAGTTTAAATATTTTTTAATGCACCTTACCTTCAAATATTAATTTTATTTTATTCCAATTATATAAATTTAATCTTATAAAAAGGATTCAAAATTTGGAATAAAAATGTATAATTTTTCTAATATTTCCCTTTTTATTTTTGTAAATTTAATTAGGTTTTCATGGATAAAATTTATGTTACCATAGTGAAGTTTAAAATGTGTTCAATATCATTTTTCATTAAAATGTGGAATAAAATATAACAAGAACCTATCTAATAGTGATTTATGAGTTTATATTGATCATATTACATATTATCATTGAGTTTGGGGTTCCATGGTGTGACATTACATGATTCTGATATATATATATTGCATAATATTGAATGCAATTCCAAGTGTTTCATTTCCTTCCACATTAAATAGATACCTACAATCCTAGATTAAACACACTTCATGAGACATATATGTCATAAAATTCCAAATAATACCTTGACATATTCAATAAAAACATCATATATCATCACGTGTTGCTAAAAGTTCCAAGAGCCAAACCTATCCCAAAGGTACATATTGTTCAATTTTCAGTCAAATTCAAATTATTTCTCACAGGAATAATGTTATATGGCTTAAGGAAGGATAATGGAGTGTCTATGGATATGATTAGAGCATAGATATTTGAATATTTTGAAAACATAGTTGGATGCATAATTATGTCACATTTATTACTAACTATGTGGTGTAACCATCCAGGTAACTCAATAACCAACAAGAGCCTGCACTATTTTTCTATAATCATGAGTTCCTAGGAGGACACAAATGTGGGTTTCAAATGGTATAATGATAGTTCCTTTTACATGGCTTGTGCACAGTTGGTAAAACTATACCCCTAACTTATGCATCGTCCCTCCATAGATAATATTTGGTGTAGGGTTGGCACAATGCTTGGAAAATAGTAAAATAAAACTATGCGACCCTATAATGATGGGTGATTTTACTATTTTCCCTCAAAGTTCTAAGAACATAATCCCATTATATTTGTATATTCTTCTCAAGTAGATGAGCTCATTCACTATATTGTGATCTCTATTCATCCTCAACATAGGTAATTTGATAACTCCGTCATCTGGGATCCAGATCAAATGTCGTCCATCACATTTTATCTTCATCAATATTTACTTGAATCTTATTTTTTTTCTTAATTTATTTTCATATATTATGTTTTGATTAGGTCTAATATCAATTTTCCTATATTTTTGGTGTTTGTATGTTCTTAATTTTCATTTGATGTAGGAAAAATATAAAGTTGATATGGGATAAGGATTCTTCTACGCCCCTAATATTTGATGATTAGTTTTTATCCTCATTTTTATTATTTTCATATATCCACCATTTTATCACAATATAAAATTATTGTTTATTTCATTAACATGTTTTATTCATTTATAAATTAATAAAATAATGTCGTCACATTCTTAACTAGACATTTTAGGTGATTGGATAATGATTTCTTCATTTAATTATAGCCCTTGGGGTTTTCTAAATGGTCCCCAAACAATATAATATTTTAATTGTCTAAAAACCACATAACTATTTTAATTTTTTGGTAAATATATTTTCCAACTCTTACATAACTTTTTTGTTGTACAAATAACCTTCTCTGTGTTGGGATTACATAGAATGTAATTTTAAATTATTTTATTAATTTAATGTCTTGATTGTATTGAATGGAAATAATTTTCATTTCATAAATTATATCAATATATAAATTATATTGAATGATAATGGGTGGAAAGGGAATTAAAAGAGATGAATTATATATATAGAGAGATAATATAATATATTATTCCCTTAGATTGTTGAGGAATGTAGAAAATTAATCTAATGTGGCGATCCTGGATGATATTAAAATTATTATGATCAGACCATTGAGTTTTGATGTGGAATGACGGTTATGGGGATGGTTGAGCATGGTGTTCCAATATCCCTTACATCACATATGGAGCATGATTTATATCATAGTCATACTGTTATAAAGGTAATGGGTATGATGTTCCAAATTCCCTCAAATTGGGTGTTGGTCATGAAGACCAACCCACATATTTAGATTGTTTAACACCATGTCTCACCTTCCCCATGTGATTCAGGTTGTGTACCTTTACATGATCCCATATCACATCATACATGACATGGATGCATTAGTTATTCCAATGGTCTATCTGAAACTAACGATCCATGTATATTGATACATACGTCCTCACATACATAGTAAATAGAGGTCGATATAGTATATAACGATACTATATATATATTTTTTATAAGTATATATATTGTTACCAATTGGGTCCTACCAACCTATGTTAAAGAAGGTAGAGATAACCAAGTGTCCGGTAGGAACATGGGAAAAGTTTTATTTACTTATTCATAATATTTCATTATTATTTATTCTTGGATGATTCAATTTCTTTTAACAATGCCCATATTATTCCTAGACACATTATTTCCAGCCTACTATGAATTTTTCACACACCGTACTTTGGCCTCCATTTATAACTATGTATATTTCTTTTCTTTAGGTATGGATTAGGGAAGTCACCAAACTACTGGTTCATTCTTCATTCCATTTATCATATGGATCATGGGATCAGAGGACTGATCATTTGGTCACAAAGTTAGTGGATTAGTCTTTTGTGATTTTTGTAGTTTTTTAGATAATTATTAATATTCTCGTCCATAATTTCCCATTTTTATATATCATCATTCCATGAAATCAACATTTATAAGAACCACCCTTTTGGTTATATTACTTATTATATTTTATCAATTATATAAACTTCTACACTTTACTATTATTGTATAGTTTCCGATGTGACAATTGTTTATATATTCTTCCTCTATGATGGGTTGTTAGTGTAGCTGTAATAATATCTATTAGAATATAATCATCCTCTACTTTATACTTATTTATTATGTATTTTGTTTTATTCTAACATGAGGCTATTGTCTCCACACTATACCACACATTAACCATTACTACTAGTCGGTAGCCTCTGTCTTACGGGGATGCACAGCTGAGGCCACATGAACCTCTAATTGTGGTCATTAGATATGTTGTTCATGGGTCGGGATGTTAAAAATTGGTATCATTGACTATTTCTTCATTTTGTCTTGCTATTTGGGAATTACCTAGGAGACCATGAGGTAATGTAATTTTCTAATGATCATATTCTTCGTCATACATAACCCGTGTTTAGGGGTGACCCAAATTACATAGGTTAGCTAATTTCTATTTTTTGTTATCCCAATTAATTTTTACATGACGTCATCTTTGGGAGACACACATGCCTTTTGATGTTATAATTTTTTTTATTAGTGATTTGAAATTTCATCTACTTGGGGCCGATAAAATTAGGTTGTGACATTTCATGCATCATTATAGGAATCTTAGGACTAATATAACTTTCATTTTTTCATGTCAGGACTATTTTTTGCATACATTTTTATATTCCCTATTGTTAGTTCATGATTTTTAAATATCTAAATGCAGTGAAATTTTATACAGGGATAATATAATTGGAATAATTAATTTTCATACATCAATCTAAACATTTTTCCAACATAGATTGGTGATGAAACCATAATAACACAATTATAATATATTTTTGGGTTTGGACCAACCTTTTCAGGATGGATATATTTATTGTCAAATATAAATATTATGAACAATGATGATATAAATTTATAAAAATTGAAAATGGTTACTGCTACATGGAATTCCAATTTCAATTTAATTGGGTTTTTCCTCTATACCTTTATATTGATACTCCAAATTTTAGAAACTCTAATTTTTTCTAGGGAACTAGATAGGAAACCCGATTATTATTTTTGGTAGTTTCTTATTTAACTCACGTTATTATTTCGTATAATGAACTATTATGATATGAATTTTTATTAATTGAAAATGGTTACTGCTACATGGAATTCCTATTTCAATGTAATTTGTTTTTTCCTCTATACCTTTATATTGATACTCCAAATTTTAGAAACTCTATTGTGACCTTGATTTTACAATAGGAAGGTTGGTGTGAACATTTTTATCAAATGTATGTCTACAATTTTTTTTACAACTCAAAAAATATTTTAACTGTCAAATTATCTTCTGATGCATGAATTTGAAATTTTATTATCATCTAACCATGATAGCCTTGAGCCAGGTTCCCTAAAGGCCATGAAAATAATTCAATAGAGTTGGTAGACCTTGGGAGTCCATTGAAGCCTCCTATATTTCCCCTACAGAACTAGCAGTTGTTTATAATATGGGAACTATCACCCCATTTTGAGATTTGTTTATATGATTATAAATATGAATTTTTTTAACTACAGTAATTTATATTGGAGTTGACTTATGAGTTTTAATAGTATCTTCCTCCTACCTTCTTGAGGTATGGTGGACCTCATATTATGAATTCATTGTTGGAGACAATACATTCTATCATTTACCATCTAGATATGCCTCTAGAGTAGAGGGTCTAGTTTCAGTACAAAGATACGATGCTATTATTACTAGCTATGGTGGGATGTTATTATCTAGGTAAATATACAATGAGTATGATCTGGGTGGACTTTCATATGGTATTCTATGACTATTTATTTCTACATATACAAGGGTTGACTATGATATAGTTTTTGTGGACCTATAGCAGGAATCCATGTCTTTTTTCGTGTATTCCTATCTCTTTACAAATCTGAAGTAGTTCACAACAACATTATACAGTGATGATCGTATGTCCACCAAGTGATTTTAGGATGGGATGGTATATTCCATCTGATTAATTGGAATGTCTTAGGATGACTATTATTATAGACATAGTCAATGAGGCCCAAATTACTGAGTTGAAACTAAAGGAAGATCATGGTAGAAACTAGGGGTTTTCAACACATAGATCACGTTATGTTCTTCAAATGGATGAAAGTGTCACATTGAGGATTCTTGGACAGTTACCTATATTCATTCTTCTCATGATGATAAATCCCACATATGTCATTTATGAATGAAATTCGGGCATAAAAGTACATAATATTCAAGGGATCCAGTGGAATTCACATGCTATGGAAGGATGGGGTATATCCACTACTTCGGCATGAACTATAAAAAGTTACTATTTATTGTGTATCTACAGCTACACCATTTTTTAGATTAAGCCCAATAGTTTTTCTTCAAGAAGGAAGCTGGAATACCCCCAACTATCAACCCGAGGCGAACATTAAGGAAGAGGTAATTAGACTCATGATTCACAGCATGAGAAGAGTGAAGAAACTAAAGGTTATTAGCGCATGAATTAGGGCCACAATACATTCTAGTTACATGTCGTGCATCCTAATTTAGGGGGCAGGGCTCCAGAACTTCTACTATTTTAGGTACTAGACCTGATGTATCTACATTAGTGTCTCTTTTTTTTAAATGGTTAATCTAATTTTATTATATCTGGGGTAATAATGGAGAGATTTGGCCTTGTGGTTTAACACACATGCATAATGATGATTTTCAATACCTCTTTACGTATCTGATTGAAGAGCGTTCTCCATTATTTGGATTTTCACCTATAGATAAGAATATATCTATTTGTTTATAAAATTTTCATTCAAATTATAACAGGGTTTAATGTAACATTAGGATAAATGTTGAAGTTCTATATATATCCCATATTGAGTGACATCATCTTAGGGATATAGGTAAACCACCATTACGAGGTATTCATGTCTATAAGGGAGAACAAGATGTCCTTCCTCCTTGATGTAGACATGAGAATTAGGAGGTGGGAAGAGTGAAAACCCATGTTTTTATTATATTCACTAATGGTCAAGGGCTATGACCAACTATTAACTATTTATATATTGTTAATAGTATCACATGTTTCCATAACTCCTTATAGGATGGAGCCTATGGTGATTTTAGATCTCAATATGAAATTGAAGTAACTGGTAGCTAATGTAATTATACGCGCCATCAAATTTTCATGATGTTCACTAGTAATTTTTTCTAAGAAGGATGAGGGTACCCTCATGCCTTGCAAGGATTACTGAAAATTGAACTATAATACATTAATGAACTAGTATTAACACCCTCAAAGAGAATACCTATTTGATAAAATTATATGAGGGAGGGTGACATCAATGATATATTTTATGTTTTGAAATCATATTATTTGTTACATATATTAAAAAAACTCATGAAACAATTAATAGAAGGTAAGGATATTATGATTACCATGTTCTATTGTTCAGAATAAAAAAGGAAATAAATATTTCATGACCCGGATGAATATGGTTTTCTACCCATACCAGTATTCATTATTGTTATTATTTGTTGAAGATAATGTAGTGTATTTATATTATCGACATGACTATACCATGCATCTTCAGACTGTTATGAATAATCATAGAGAGAATGATCATTATTACAATCTTAGTTAATTATTCTTTTTGATTTGAAATTTCCACTTCATAAAACATATCATCTCTGAGTTAAGAGTTTCAGTAGAACCATAAAATATATGATATGTAGTTCCCTAACGACATCCCATGAATGTATTTGACGTATATCGTTTGATGGGGATACCTGGGTATTATAGACCCTTCATCAGTGATTTCTCATGCTTTGAAATTGTTTATCTAGGATTGACTAAAAAGGGTCTGAAAATTATATTGTTAGAATATTTTTATGCATCCATTCATATTTTTAATGTAATGATTGAATTAAGACGTGATAATAATGTTGTTTGGGCTAGGAATAGAAATATTCAGCCAACAATGATGTAGAAGGTATTGCGCTATGAATTGTTATAATGAAATACGAGCATGTATTTGAATATGGGTATCTTTATTTGAGAACTTATGAATATAATTAATTAATTAATGACCTCATGCTAGTATATTATTTTCGTGTACTACATACATTAAGTCACTATTTACTTGTAGAGAATTGTTGTGTATTCAATGACCAGAATTGCCTCTGATAAAACATTAAACAATGTGACATGATTCCTAGGAAGTGAACATATGTTGTATACATACAATATTTTTATTTTCATAATTCTTACATTACTGGAAAAGGAAATATGTACCTAATACTCTAGGATTGATGATGAAAATGTATGAGGTTCTAGAGGTTAATGGAAAGTGAGAACTCATTATATTTATTTCTGATATGCACATAGTGGTTATAAAGGATCTTGGAAATACTCTAATATCAACATTAATAGTGACCAATTCACTTCATTAGTAGGTGATAATGAAGAATGTCTTAGATGGAAATGGAATATTACTATGGGAAAGTGTCTAAGATGAACAATCATATTCTAGTTGGACTGTGGATGGGATGTTACTTTAGGATTTTGTCGGAGAGTATGGATCTTAGTAAAAATAATAGGGGATATATTGTGGGCATTTCATTCCTCGTCATTGGTTGTACATCCTGGGGTCACCCAGATGTATCAATTCATACATCGCTGGTATGGGTTTCTGAGTGTGAAATTGGATATTTTCAACATTATCACACAGTATTCTAGATATCAATAGGTAAATGTGGAACATTATCATCTAGATGGACTTTTGAATCAAATTTTGTTTCTTTAGTGAAATGGGATGATGTTTCTTTGAATTTTATGAATCATTTATCCATATAAATTGATGATAATTATTTATTAGTTCTTATAGTTTATGATTTTATGATGGTCAATCACTTTTTACTAATTAGAGAGTCCTTATTTGTATATGAGATAGAGAGGAGATATGATATGTATGTTTTATGTATTTATTGAGCTCCATGATCTATCATATATAAATATGATTATCACTTAACATATTGGTTCTTGAAGGGGTTGTTGAAAGCCTTTTGTACATGTGTGCTAATGAGGAAAACATATCACACATAGATCAACAAATATATAGAACATATGATTCATGACTTCAGGGAAAGTGTGTGTGTGTGTGTGGGTCCTTGACTCTAGGTGTTCTTAGAAGGAACACATTCCCCCATTTGATTTACCTTATAATAAAATATTTCATGAAACCATATGGATTGATCCTTATAAGACCTTATATTGTAGGGCTTTCTAATCACATATGTGTTGGATAGAGGAAGGGGAGGTATATTTTTGGTACTATGTATAATCTAGGAGACTTCAGAGTAGGAAATTCTAATTAGAATGTGAATGTTTCTAGCTCAATACACACAACTGTCTTAGGAAAACCGACGTCGTTGACCTATTGAGTTCAAGGATAGAGATATTGTGTTCATTTTGTTTTTATAATGGTTGGATCCTTGGCATATTCTAAGGTGAGTAATGATCACACCTCGATTTATTGGACCCTGTGTGGTTCTAAAATTGATCTGATGGGTGGATTATCAGATATAAAATCAATAGGGATATAAGTCAATGAATAATTTTATCCACCCTTTTTAGATCCACTAGTATTATCCATACATGATTTATATATTGCATCCTTACATTGTTGACATATATATATATGTACTCATCCATTTAGGATTATACCAATAATATTCTATATTAGAGTGTGAGAACACTATGGGGAATGTCAGTTACATTGGTGTCGGTGCTATGGAAGAAAGGATGAGTATATGATGAGACATGTGAGTGGGTAGCTGATATACGATATTATTATCTAGAAAATCTCTCAGATGATACAACTTTTCCACTCTGAACGAAAAATAATGGTTGAGTTAATTTAAATAGGGGGAATTCATAATGACCAAACTTCTCTCGATGATATTATTCATTGGGTTTTTAGTTTAATTATAGTTTTCACTTAGACAATATACATGGAGTCCTATTGACGTATGGAGGAGAATCTCAGGCTTTTTCGGAGTCTAATGTTCTGATAATTGGAAAATGGACTCGACAACAATGTTAGTTATTAGTTAGTACTAACCATGTTATGTAACCATGTGTGGAACATGATGGCCAGTAGGAGGCTATATCGTTTTTCTATATCTGTGCGATACTAGGTTAAAACCTATACATGTGGTATAACTGTTTCTGATAGTTCTTTGGGTATAAAATTTGATTCATTGTGAAAATCGTGCACCTAGACCAAATAGAGTCCCTCCATAGATAGATCCTACTACATATATGACACACAGTTTTTACTAAAATGTAGCCAAAATATTCTACCCTTCCTGGATGGGTGATTTTATTTGTTTTCCCACAAATTGTTTGAATCATAAATCCATTGAATTTCCATATAATTCTCCAGCAGATGATATCATCCCTTTTCTCATGAGAACCCTTTATCCTAAACATTGGCAATTTGATAAATCTTTCATCTGAGTTTCAAAATAAAACATTTTCTGTCACATTGGATCATCATCATTAATTAATATAATCCAATTACTTTTATTCTTCATTTCTATTAATATGTTGTGCGGTATTTAGGCGTGAGATCATTTTCTATTTTTTCATGATGTTGTTTTTTGTTCATTTATCATTTTATATACTACTAATATAATGTTGATATTGTATGAGGAGTCTTCTAAATCCCTATGGTTGGTGGTATAGAATTTATTCCCATTATTGTTGTGCTTTTCATTGCGCCTCTGTTGTTCCACACACTGTCCTTTCCAGCTGCATTCCATAAAATTTGTTCTTCCTTTTTAAATCAATTGAATCCTATCATTGTAAACACCAGTACTTCATATAAGTGATTATAGGATGTTTACCTTATTCCACTCCACCCCTTTCAGAGTGATAATTTCTTTCACCCCATTTATAATTGTTTAATAATTTGAATACCACCTAACTATTATGATTTTCTTATAAATGGAATTTCTCACTAATATATTCTTGTAATGTATTAAAAACCTCAGTAACTTTTCTTGACATAAATGAAATGTAATTTTCTATCACTTCATTAATAAACTAGAATGATCAAATTGAATGCAGATAATTTCATTGGATTAAATGAATTAAATGAATTAATTACAATGAATGATAATGGGACAAAAGGCCACACCATGTGATACATTCTTTACTATATGGATTATATGATATGTGATTCACTTGGTTCATTGGGGAGTTCTTAATGCTAATATAATGTAGTGATCCGTCATGATAATACTTTTATTATTATTATTCCATTGAATTTTCCTGTGGAACAATGGTTATGAAACTTGTTGAGAATGATGTGTCACTCTCCCTTACATCAGATGTTGATCATGAAAAATCGAAAAATTATTCTATAATATAAGCACCTGACATAACAATTATTATTAGCATTCATCTCCCCTCACCTATAACTAGTGTTTATAATGGTGCCTCAAATTAACCATGAGATTTATGAATGGTACCCTTCTTATGAGCTTTTTGCTGATTAGGATGGTCTATGATGCATGAAATATTCTCTTGCTCACTACAACACCTAGTACCTAGGTATATCACTACATACTTCCTAAAAAACATTGTTCATATAGTGTTATATAGTACATAAATATACTATATAAATTTTCAATATATATGTTGTTACTGATCAAACTTTTATCATCCATTTCTAAAGTAAGTATAGGTCTCCAAATGTCTGGTATGAACCTAAGAAGGATGGTGTCTATTTATTCTACATCGTTAATTATTAACTATAACTCCATAATTTTATATCTATATACATAGGTTTGATTATTTATAGACACATTTTGTGGTGGCTTACTGGGATTTAAGCATACGCCCTACCTGGGCCGCCTTTGGTACCCGAGTAGATTATTTGTTTACATGTAGGGTAAGGAAAGAACTCTGATACCAATTCTTGATAAATTTTACTTATAGTAGGGAGAATGGGTGTAGAGGAACAATCATATCACCAAAATATTAGTGTGGTATACGTTGGTACTTTTTTATGTTTTTATAGAATATTGTATTTGCCTACCCATGTTTCCACTTTTATTTATATCATATATTCTTGAAATCATTAGGAATTTGACTCAACCTATGGGATATATTATTTATTATATATTCATGAAAATTTATTCTTCCGTAGATTTTTTTATTGTATTATTTATACTATTCAATCTATTTATATATTCTTCCACTATGGAAGGTAACTAGTACAGATGTTATGGTGTCAATTTATATATACTCTTCCACTATTGTCTATTTATTTATTGTATATGTTTTTTTAAACTGTATGATGGTATAGTATCCCCACCATACCACAGTCACTCCCTTACAACTATTCATTAGAGTCTAGCGTTCAATGCGGTGTGATTGTGGCCATTTGACCCAGTGGCTCAGGAATGAGATAAAATTATTTTCATTCATTTTTCTATCCCATATTAGAATTATTTTATTCCACGTATAGAAATTTAATCTAATAAAAATTATTCCAAATTTTTAATTATAATTTTAAAATTTTGTAAGATGTTACCTAATATCTTTGTTCATATAATGAAGTTAGCATTGTTCAATGTAATGTTATAACAGATAATGTCAAAATGTGTATAATGTATTTTGACTTTGATATGCGGTTTAGAATAGAAAAAACATTATATATGGGATATTTTAATTTATTTATACCATGTTATATATTATCATTGAGTTTTTGGTTCCATTATTCCAATTTACATGATTATGGTACATTTTTTATTTAATATTTTATGTAATGACAATTGTGTTCTTTTATTACCCTATGAAATGATACCACATATCCTCAATTCATACAATTTAATAAGACATATATTTTGTTCAGCGTAGTGGAAGGAAGGCTTCTGAAATATTTTTGAACGTGATAAGGAAATATTGGTGGTATCAGGCCCTCTTTCAGTGATATTGTTCAGAGTGGGAGAAGGAAGGCTTTTGAAAATGATAGTATTATGAATTAACCACCTAGGAGAAAGACCAAGAAGGTATAATCTCAACTTCCCAAGATAGTGTCCATTAGGGAATAATCTAGGAGGGAATGTGGAGCCATCCCGGTGTCATGTACGCAATACTATAAAGAGCATCCATCGTTGGAAAAGATAAAGCATAAAAAATAGTACGCTAAGATACTGAAGCAATAAGAAAAGTCTTTAGAATGGGAATCAGATAATTCAAAGGAGGCTCCTTACTATGGATATGGATAAGAGTATGATTATTATGAAAAGTAGTCTGTATGGTTTTGTTGAAAATTGGTGGGCTGTGGGCAAGATGTTCGCATGTTGTCTTCTATTCGGTTTGATGTACTTATTTCCTTTCTTTTAATAAATGGTCAGGGGTTTCTCCTCTGACTGAGCTTTCTGGGTATATTTTACCATCCGAAAAAACATATTATATTACTTGAACATATCCCATCATATGGTTTTGTTTATATTCTTTCATTATAAGTCTTTTAATGTAAGACAAAAGTGGTTTCTAAATTAGGAAGAGGGATTTTTAACTAAGAGATTTCATTTTATTTCCTATTCTACCTACTTAAAATCACTTCTAACCGTGATCATATAAAATAATAAGTATATTAAAAAACTATAAGTTTTATTGTTATTGTGGAATCTTATATATTCTCCACTTTTACATCATATGGAAAATTAAAACACTTTTATTTTTTATATACAACTTATCATCCACATATATTTTTGTAATTAAATTTTCATTAGAAGTATATATGGATGTTTATAAGTATGGAAATTAATAATTCATATGAGTTTTATAAAATAACTATATTTAAGGATATATAATATTTTATTTTATTTTTCTAAAAATTTATGGACATAAAATATTTATTTAAAAAAATAACACGAACTATAAAAAAGTATACATGTAAAATATGAAAACACAAACCTCGTCAGAAAATTTACAGTTCCATATTTTTTAATATTTTATTCAATTACTAGAAATTTATTATTAATAGAGTTAATATTTAAATTCCCACATCGATTCCCATGACCTCTAGGGTGACCTCTTCTCTTGCATGTTTTCACCTTTTAAAATAGTTCTTCTAGTACAACAGTCTTTGAGCCAATGCTCCAACCATCATACTGGTCCTTCACTCTTTTGACAGGTTTGTTATGTTATAAATCCTAATTTTCAATATTTAATTACATATTTTCTTCCAGAGAATCATTATCATTTGAATCATTAATGAATCCAGTACTCTAAATGAGTTGGTAGTATCCACCTTTGTATTAACATAATCTCAAACAATAGCATCCGATGATATTTTTTTAATAAATTATTAATAAATGGTGGTTGAAATGTTTTTCTTTAATAATATATGATATTCTATGTATTAAATTATTCTCTAATATAATTATAATAAATTTAAATGTATTATATATGGGTATAATTGAACATTCAATGACAGTAGAACTTGTGGTAAGGGTTTCTCGTCTCACTTTTATTTCCCTGAGATATATTCAATATTCATCACTTATTTGCATCATGTTGTGTATATACTACCCTGTGGATATGTAATATCATTACAATACTCATATAAATTTTATTTTTTGTTTCATTTGATATAATATTTTTGTGGAGGTTGTGATTCTCATGTTACCAAAATGGTAATGGTTGATTTCTTAATCTCATTAGCATTCGAGATTGATTTTGTTTAAGTTTTTATTATTTAAATTATATAAGTATTCAATTTTCATCCAAATAATTGTTATCATAATATGGTTTCATTATGATTTTTCAATTATTAGTTTCAATATTACCTTCATTAATAATAAAAAAGTGGAAAATAATGATTTATGGAAATGAAAAATAGCTTTTTTAATTTGGTTGGGAGTCATTTTCTTCAATTTCTATATTTTTGCATCACATATTATAAATATACTTATCAATATAAAATAATGAATAATTAATGAAAATTTTACACATGATTAACATTATATAAACTGTTGGAAAATTAATATTCTCTCTATTATTTGATTAAGGAACATTTTATAGAATAGTGAAGTATATATTTATTTAACAACACACCAACAAAATGTATTTTATACCATCATGAATACTATTTTCATTGAAGATTATTTTTTTGGATTCCATGATAATATTAAAATAAAATTGTTTCCTATCATATTTTAATGTTTTAGAAATATTATAGGATATTTCAAAAAGATAATTCTGTTTTCATTAAGAAATCTCCATGTGATATTTAAAATGAATTTTTATATGCCAACATAAATTTATGAATCTTATACTTTAATGGTGATAAAATCAAATTAATACATCATCCATATTTCTATGGATTTTTTATAATCATAATATTATATTTATTTATTGGGGAAAATATTAACATTTTGTAAGCTAGTTTTTTAATAAGAATTTAAGATTGATAAAGTATTAATTTGTTATTCTCCCTTTTCATAAGAATTATTCACCTTACATAGTATGTGATGAGTACGTATAGTAAAATACCCCTGATGAAACATTAGGTCTCATGATAAAAATATATTTTGGTATTTTGCATACACATTACATGTTTATATATGATGTCTTTGAACATGGAATTGAAGGTAAGATTAAATAGTATGAAATTATAAATTCTATCATCAAGAAACAATTTACACTTATCCATGTGATTATTTATTTTTTTGTATGATGAATGGATTTTTATCCTTTAATAGAATATTATTATATGTAAAATTTCATTATAATTTATATCTCTCATATTATTCATTACTTATTTTATGATTGATTCTGTTGTATTTTTTAACTTATTGATAATCTATGATCACTCTTTACATTGTTTTCATTTGTCGAGGATTTCAATAAGGGATATATGATGGATTTAAGTGATTTATTGAGTAAATTATAATCCACTCACTATAAATTTTTATGTTATGTTTCGGGATTTTTGATTTATTTTGACAATGAAATATGTATTTGAATACCAAGACAACTAATCTATTTAATCCTAAATGATATGTTCCATTTAATTTTTTCCCAATTTTCTTAAATAAATATCGACTCTTGGTTATAGGAGTCAGAGTTTTATAGTTATTATCAATGTAATATTAGTATTAATATTGATTACTAGATCAAGGAAAACAAATACTAGAGGAAATAAAATTAGGAAATACGTTGTATATATTTTTTAATTATATGATAATATCATAAATTATTTTTGAAAACTAGATATTATACAGGTTTTCATTTAATACATCACTGTCTAGATACTACATTGGGAATTAGTTTTTTATAGATGCATCTAGGGGTAATAATCACGAAAATATATGGTCGATTATCTCTTGGTCATTACTATAGATGATGGCGAATGAGACCTTAATATGCACCTAGTTTGAGTCTCCTTTGGTATTTTCTTGGGCAAGTTAACATTTTCATTACACACAATTTAGATTGATTTGGAAATATTTTTATGATTTAAAGATAATCCCAATTATAGTATGCTTATTAATTTTAAGACTGTCTTTGTATAAATGTTTAATCTATGGTATGAGTTTCACTAGTTTTTTGAATTAAAATTTATGGTTCATATTGAAGTTATCTAATATAGTGTGCATAACCTCTATATCCATTTTTTTTAAATGCCACATTACATCTCGGTGGTAACATCAAATTCAATATATAGGAAACAAGATTCCCATATTTCAAAATTCAAATTCTAGAGAGACATCATTAAAAACAATTGAAACATGAAATTAAAAAACTTTCAACCCTCAAAACTGAACCACATTGGTTAATGAAATCTCATGTAGTGAGATGCCTCAATACTCACCCAATTATAGACATTCTCACCTTTATTAATTCCACTATGTTGGTGAGATCGATCGATAATCATCCATTGTAGCATAAACCACCATCACAGAGCGTGATCACCTCATAAAAATGATAACATATTATTCAAGACACCATCATGAACAAAACCAATGGAAACCACCATTAATAGGAATGAACAATGAAACAAACTAAAGAATAAAGTCTCCAAGCAAATGTAAAATATACCAGTTAGCCATTGAAATAATCGAAAAAAAATCCAATAATAATTTGAAAGAAGAAATACCAAATAAAATAAATCAAATAAAACAAATCCTTTCTTGTTTATATATCCTCCAATGAAGTTTCCATCATTAAAGATTAAATGAAAAGGGGAACATCTTTATCAGTGAAAACTAGCATAGTATGTATAGGGAATAATATCGTCCACAAAAACCTACATCCAAAAACCTATTTTGTCATGACCCATCTCAATGGGGCCAATGCTGCGTCTACCCAATCCATCCTACAATGGCCACGCGACTAGTGGATTTGACTAAGTAGGTTTATAACTAACATGGTAGGAATTTCCAATGTACCAGTACACACACATATCATCAATCCCAAAATAATGAAATGAAAAAACCAATAAGATAGTAAATTAATGCATACCACTATCCCAACCAACAGAATATGGTAGATGTAAGGTATGTAATGTAAATTGTGCTAGAATACAAGCTGAGGATAAGAGTGTATAAACTAAAAAGTCCATCCCATAAAAAATGGTAATGCAACTACTTCTCAAAATTGTAGGAATTCATCTGGCTCTCTAAAATCAGAAATCATTTTATAGTTCTGGACTTCCCTAGACTCTCTAAAAATGGTTCTCGATTGGACAAGACATGAGACATGCATGAAATTCTGGTGTTGGGGTGATTATAAAAATTCTTTGAATGACACGCTAAATCCACAATGAAGTACAAAAAACAAAGATATAGTTATCTATATATAAAATTATATGTCTACAGTACACAACAAGAATATCGTGATATATTCAAACAAGACCTGCAGTATAGAGGTAATTCAAAACTACCACACACCACCACTAGGGATCCATCCCGAAGATTCCCCAAAGCCCTCATCTAGGAGAATGTACTACTGAGATTGAAATCACTAATGATGTTTATCTGAGAAGTACAATTCATCAGAAACTGTAATGAGAGAGGTATGAAAATATATTTGAAGAAAGATACGATATACAATATTTAGATAACATTCATGTCCATGGGGTGATACCAACAACACTATATCAAGAATATGATATGTAGTGGGTTGACACCCAATAAATTTTATAATGTCTATACCCATAACTATACCTAGGTAATAAAGAATGAATAGATTTTCCAGTACCTCGACTCTAGGGATATTTCAAAAAGTCTATCAAGGAAGTTTGGCTAGGGGGATCATGCTCTAGTGTGTTGGAAATGATACACACTAACCATCATGAAAACGATCAATGGAACAAATCATAACAAAAGTAATCCAAGATTTTGTGGACAAGGAATCTAATCCATATAGAAGTGGATAAAAGTCATTTACTAGGATCAAACGCTATATTCCTTGACCATGGGTACTACTAGTGTAATATGTCCCATGTCAGAAAACATGTTGTGTAGAAAAGGTATACATTGCATATAAAATGGCTTATATGCTGTTTTCTTCCATTCAGGTTATCCTTATGTTCCTTGACTATGTGCTAGTACAAAACATCAAATTGTGTTCCCCTTACAGTGGACCAGTACATAGACTAGTTCATATGATCCGCTACCACCAAGCTCTGTGGTAGAGTACATGCCTTGTAATCCACCTCATGTCCATGTATCCCCTATGATACACGTTGAGTCTCATGGATGATCCCACAGGGCATGCGATCCTATCTCATTTCATCTTCCTGATCCTGAAGATTTCTCCTAATCATGGCCACTACTTCGTGTCACATATGCCTCTTCCTTATCCAGGAAACTCTCCACCACCATATCTCACTCTATCACTCCAACATTAGTGGGAATTAATATTGGAATCATAGATGCCCTGGTCTTCCGATGCAGGGCCTTCTCTAAGGTCCATGCACTTAAAATTGGATCTCGAACCATATCCAGGGATTACCAACACTCGTCTACAAACCTCACTAAAAATTCTTATGTTGTCCTACAATTCTATCGAAGCAATATAATCATCTACACATGAATATATATAAATGCGGAGTGGTAAAATTATTCCTTGAATAGTCGCATAAAATTCACCAAACTGAGCTTCACTGTTTCATGATAATGTAACACCAAACTCCACCATTTCCTAGTTTAATCCTGTAGATGGGTCACCACTGAGACCACCACCATACCAAGAGGTTTCCTCACTATATCGAAAACTCACATGACTACTTCAACCCATTTATCTGATTCGTAGAGGTGTGGATCACCCTTATACCATAGTGGTGACTACCTCTGGAACCCATGTATCTCACTCAACCTACACACATCCTTTTCATGAACTACCAGTAAAACCTGATTCTCAATAGGTGGTGGCACTACTGAAAGACCACCGAGAGGTAATTTCATCGAACTAGTGCCCTACACTGAAGCCTCATTGCGGGGAAAATTTTTATCACAAAAAAAACATAGAATCCGATGTTGATGTTGTCACAATGGAATTCTTAAATAGAATCATGATATACCATAATCAGATAGTGTATCTGGGGAGTTGAATCATTAAGGAAATGGAATAAATCATGACATATATTATGAATGATCCATTTTTCACAAGTTTCATGTCCTAATGTACTGAGTTGAAAATAATGCTATTAATGTCTTGGTGAAGGATACCCCGACCACTACACTAATACTAGAACCTCTGGCCGGATATTGAAACTCAAAACATCCTAAAATTTTCACTATAAATACCAAATGAAGCTCACAACACTATGGTTTTAATGTTGAACTGAACTCCTCTAATTCCACTCTTTCATGACCCAACTCGGTAGGGTATAGGCCGCAACTCTAGAAGCCCACCTCCAATAGACCAGGGGATAACGACTAGTGCTGAGTTTGTATATAAATAACCTAGGAGGTATTTCCTATGTACCTACACACACACACACACACTCACACTCACACATTTCCATGCTCACAAAATGATGGAATATAAAAAAACTATGTAACCAATGCATGAATATATCTATATCAAAAAACCAGCGTACAACAATAGTAATAAATGAGAAGGAATGGAAAAACAACACCCAAAAAAGAAAAATATAAAATCCCCATCATCCCACTTGCAATCCATGATGGTAAATTATTGTAGAAATATTCCATGCCATTGATGGTCCACCATCACCTACTGACATGTAAAGCATCTTGTCACAAACCCTGCTATCAACTTTTCCGTGCATGGACACCAAAACTTTCATCGTAATTCATTATATATTTTGGTCACACCCAGATGAGAAACCCATTTTCAGGTATAAAATTCCCACATGATATCCTCTCGTATACTCATAGGCACCACAACTCAATTATTTAAATAGAAGAGATCACCCTAATCTATCCACCCGTATGATGGTGTATCCCTCCCCATAATGATTTCCAACAAGGTTAGTCATTCTGAATCCCCATACTGCCTATCCCAAACCCATATCAAAAGCTTATACTCCACTACAATTGAATCTAGAGTCATCGTATCTTGACTCTCTTGGAGAACCACATGCATTTTATCCAGTAAGGGCATCATCTTCAACTCACCACTCGACTCATGAACCATATGGGTCTTAGTTTTCCAACTTATGGAATTAGCCACACTATTTCCTTTCACGAGCATATATGAAAATTAAAAATCTAAAGGCTATAGATACACAACCAATATTTACTTCCGAAGAATCAAATCGTGTTTTGACAATATTTAATTGATTATCTTTTGATCTATATAAATTGTATACTTTTCCCCTAAAAGATAGTGTTCCCAACACATAATACCATAAACCACTACGTCAAACTCAAGGTCTTCCTTATGGTATTTTTTTCATGTCATCCCAACCGTCAAGACCCATACAACACAAATATAACTCTCTAAATAAGAACATATCCATGTATAAACCTAGAAGTATCACAATAATACAAATACTCATCACTTAAATTTGGTTGGGTCAAAATTAGTGTTGGTGTTATGCACTTCAACAACTCCTGTATGTCCTACTCACATTCCATTGAACAATAAAACATTATACCATTCTTATTAAATCCCAACGTAGTGCTTCCAAAATAGAAAGGCCTTTAATGAAACTCTAATAATATCCAGAAAACCATAGAAATATATGGGTATCTAAAAAATTCATGGGATTCTCCAAATAAATTATAGCATGACCCTTATATAGGTCCAAAAAAAAACCTTCCTCAATGATGATGTTCCCTTAGAAGTGAAACTTGTCAATCCAAAAATTAAATGAAGATAGATGTTCATATATATGATTCTCTCTCAGTGTACTCTGGATGTTGTCATGATTTTGGGAATGATTATCATGATTCATGGAGTACATCAAGATATTTTACACAAATAATAGTAAAAACTATTCGATATAAGGATGAAATATCATGTTAATCAAATCCATAAACACTAATGGTGAATTATTCATCCCAAATAGAATTATAAAAAACTCAAAAATCCTTACATGATATTAAAAGTAGTCATTTTTATATCATAAGTCTGTACTCCTAACCGATGATACCATGATCTCAAATTTAACATTGAGAATGCAGATTCTCCCTTCAATTGGTGAAACATATCATTGATATGCTGAATAGTATTTTGATTCAACATAGTCATTTTTTCAATATCCAGTAATCAACACACAAATGAAAACTATTATCAACCTTCTTTTCAAAACAAACTGGTGATGCCCAAGGTGATGTACTTGGATCAATAAATCCATTATACTCAAAATCCTCTAACGATGTCATAAATCTAGATTAACTATGAGTTCCATTCATTATGGTGGAATCAATACTATATCAACCCCCAATATGAGCTCAATTGCGAATTATACATCTTCTTAGGTGGTATCCCTGATAAGTATTTAATAAAGACAAATTGAAATAGTGAAACTATTCATGGAATGAAAATCATTACCCACACCACAATCATCCAACAATAGACTATAAACTTTTGTTGTGAGTTATACCAATTTCTATGTAACTGGCTCTGATTGACCTACCTGGATATTTCATTCTCCACGATGAATATACCGGTCAACCTTATGATATACAAAGGCCACTCTACTATGGTAACATTTTAATTGGCCATGGTAGGTGACTAGCATGTCTATCCCTATAATCAGGTTAAATCTCATCATATCAAGAAAAAATAGTTCTTGAATAAAAAACATTCCTTAATCTATAGTGAACGTCCCGTGCATAGATAGATATCTCTAGATTCCATTCTCAATGGTGTATCTATGGTTATTTCCACGCTCACATACTCCACCATAATGCTCAGACCATTAAATATATTTGACAATATAAAGGAATAAGTGCCAGAATATCAAAAAAACACCTAATTTAAAATTGAAGAAACTAGAATAATACCTATTACTATTGATGGTCCACCCTTTCTATACAATAGTGTATGATTTAAGACATAGAAATGTGTTTCCCCTCTTCCATTTGTTGATGTCTAACTCCCCAGAGTAGCACCACCCTACTAATATGAGTTCTCCTTCCTAGAAGAACCACACCCTCTACCTCTACCACCATGGGAAGTACAACCCCAACTGCCATCCCGATATGGTGTAAAAGATCCTCTTACCAAAAATTGACACTACCGAGATAATCCTTATGTACCAGTTGGTCGCTGCGGCCTATAGAACTTCAATACATGACCTATCTTATGATAAGATCGACACTCTACATGTGTTTGAGAAAAATGTCGACGATAATTTCCAAAACATCAACATTGATGACTGATTACCCTAGTAAGCTCCTATAGAACTGTCCTTTCAATATACATACTCTTATTCCTACTACCTTGAAAAAGGATATCATAAATTATCTTCCTACTCTCAAAAGGTGTACCTCGTGATCATCCACTAACAATTACCTGTTTAGCACTGTAAGCCTCTCATATGTACCCTTCGACTATGAGATCCAAATCCCCCAACAGTAATAAACATATTCAGCCAAAAGATATTCTATTGGGACATAAAATCCCACGTAATTCCATCCTTAAAATGTTTCATCATAGCTAACACATCCCCTAGTACTATTATAGTGAAGCAATGAATATATGTGTAGCATCCATCATAGTCTATCACCAACATGCTCCACTGAGTTAGATTTATGAACTGAGAATATTTCTCGTGGTTTAGAATATCTTGATAAAAATTCATCAAGAACCTCTCCACGAAGTCCTTACATAAAATACCATCAGCCTATCCAGTTTTTGCATTAATGTCCCTCCAGAACAACACTGATCTTCATAGCATATATGTTGCCAACATGACCCTCCTCTCTACCGTAGTATCTAAATCGTCATGTATTTTATTTTTCAACTCAACATAGAATTATGCACCCTTAATCCAACCTTCATAAATAAATGTCCAATGATGTTGAAACTGAAACAACTTAGTTAACTCAGACATTCTTTTAAAAAACCTCCCACGGTCTCTTTCCATGAATTGGATGAAACGAGAAATGTTTTAATGGATATTCTCCCCTCTATCTTTTTCAGGAACCATTAGTGTAACACCCTAGGTAAATAAAGAATCTGACATTTTTATATTTATCCATATTAGTGAATAAAATATTAATATTACTTTAAAGGGGATTCTATGCTGAATGACGTACCCAATACGCAACAACGAGTTTCTTGGGAATCTTACGTTGCACTCTAATAATAAAATAATATTATTTTAAATGGTAGTTAATGCCTAGCCGTTGTAATGGTAGGAATGGACATAACTTACTAAAAAATGATTATGTATGTTTGTAAAATATTTTTACTCTTTACAATAAATGATAGAGGATTAAAAATGCGAATGAATCCAATTTTCAGCGTAGACAGTCTAATATTCTTTAAAAGGGTGATTAACCGCCTTTTGATGGAGAACCTCTTTTAAATCAACTTTTTGACAATTTTATGTGTTATATTTGACAAAATAATTTTTTTTATAATCGGGACATCAAAATTTACTTTTTGTAAATTTTTTGGTATTTTTCCGAAAAAGTTCAATTTTTAATGAATAGTGAAAAATATTATATTTTAATTCAAAACCTCTTTTTAATCTAATTTATTTATATGATTAGATTATCTTTTTAATTGGGTTTAAAGTGTAAATATAATGTATTTTTACCATTTAATCCAATGGTGGTCATTTTAATTAATATCACTTTAAGATTGGACATAAACGAGTGTCAATCTTTTGAAAGATATTGTTTCATAAAAACACGCTATTTGTTTTAACAGTGGGATTTAATTATAAAATTAATTAATGAAACTTATATGTTATGAATTTCGTAAAATAGAAATCATTTTTGAATTCGGAATATCAAATATATCTTAGGGTGAATTTTTGGTATTTTTCTGAAAAACATCAATTTTTGATGAATAGTGAAACCACAAAGTGGTGGTTACAAAATTTGATTTATCGTTTAAATGGGACATTACCACTTCTGTGATTTGAATTTAAAAAATCCAATTTAAATGATTTTATTTTTTAAGTAAAATTTGGTTCAATGGGATGAAAATTATTTTTGATGAAAAGTAACTTTTATGTTTTATTAATCACGATTAAAGGTAATTAGTGTGATTTAAGATAAAAATGGTATTATAATAAAATGAAAATATCTTGACACTTTTACTAACCCAATTGGATGATTTATGGCCGACCAAGACAACCCATGAGTAGATTTTTGGTACCCCATGGAGCCACTTGGGTTTGATAATGACATTTATGCCTTTTATTTAAAGTTAAAATAAAAATGTCACAAACATGATTTGTTTTACTAAAACAATTTTTAATTGTGGTTATGCAAGTCAGAATTTTGACTAAAAATATTAATTGGAAATATAAAAATATTTCCTACATCATAGTATTTTTTTTATAATTTTTACACATTAAAAAAATTATATTCGTTATGACATCATGATGATGCAGCGATGAACTCATTATTTAACGATTTAAATAAAATGAAAACATAATGAAAAATCTAGGACCTACACATGTCCAAAACCTCTTTTATGGGTGGATTTCGAACCCTTATCACCTTATACTATAAAAACTTCAATTTGGGACCATTAAAATCCGAAAACCATTTGAAAATAAAGTAACATTTTATACCTTACCAAGAGTGCCCCTCCTCTCCTCTAATAAAAGTCCCCCACATCTGCCACCTTACCCACTCCTCTCATGCCTTTGGTTCGGTGAAGATATGATCATTTTGTCTCTCCACATCCCTCTAATCATCGTAGAATCCCTAACTTAGGCAGGGATCTCTTCAAGAAACTCCTTTGGTTCAAACCAAAGGGAGTTACCCGATTTTAAGGTAACGTCTTCACTTATTCTCTTTTGTTTTATTTTGCTACTCCAACACCCTAAACTCTTTTTATTCATTTATTTTGTAAAAAATCCAGTATCTTAAATATACTATGATGTTTTTATAATAAGTATTCGAGCTACACTTACACACACATTCATCTAATGGTTAAAGAACATACTGTTTCTTTGGATGGCGAATTTCTGCCTCACGAAACGATGATTGTTCAACACTCATATAACACCTTCAAAGGTGTCCATTAATATGTAACTATGTTTATATATGATATATAATATTTTTATGTTTTACTTAAGCTTCTTTATTTTTCATTTGTGGCATACCTTTATGGCGTCCATTATGGGTATACGCGATATCTTCATTTTAGGAAGTGCGGACTACTGCCCCCTCAAAGTGATATGATTCGTTAATGACATATGTGGGATGAATAAAGGATGGATTTAAAGTTATTATATATGATGTTATACTGGAATTATAATATAACTTTTTATCATTATTTTTTTCTTTCCATTAAAGTCTGAGAAAGAAATGAAAGTAGTGTTCATGTGTACGTACAACTTACCGTCTCCATGAACGGTGCATTTCATTTCTTATCCTCAAATGTAATGTATTATTATAAGTACAAATAATGGATATATATGATGTATGATATATCTAAAGGATTAATATAATTCTGGAATTAAAAATATACATATCCCTCATTTATTTTTAATTTCATTAATATGACATAGAAATGAAAGTAGCGTTCATGCGTACGTACGGCTTACCGTCTTCATGAACGGTGCATTTCATTTATTACCTATAAATGATTATGTAATATTATAAATACATGTATATTCTGGATATATATGGAATATATGATATCCAAATCTGGAATGTCAATCTGGATATAAATAACCTTTGACCACACGAAGAACATGTAATTGTAAGAAGTCCACTTACGACTTAAGAACCAAATATCGACAAAACAAACATTATTAACTTAAATAATTACATAATGTTTAAAACATTTCAATAACAATTATAAAAGGAATAATGAACTTGAAAAAAGTTCGTAAGCAAGTATAAATTAACTCAAGTTTATTATTCAGGATGTTAAAGAACGATCGTGTCAAGTCGGACCCGAGGTAAGGGATCTTACTCCTCTCTTTCTTTTTAAGTACGCTCTTTTATGTCATTCCTTTTAAAGATCATATTTCATGTTATTGATGTTATTTTATATTAATATTACTTTAATTTTTATTTTCATATGATGAGATACCCTATTCTCTCTCATCAATCCATTTTGGATGTCTTAAGTGGCACCGTTAGGCTGCCGAGTTTTCGTAAGCGATTTTTTCATCTCACTTTTATTCCCGTGAGATTTATGCTACATTTTCTATAATGTCCTTTTATTGGTGTATGTAATGTCCATTATTTTACTCATTATTTAATATACTTTCATTTTTTAGTATTTACATCAATGTTGTATTGTCCTTCTTTCACGGGGTGTATGTTTCAAAAGATACCCATGTCGGTAAGGGAACCTTTCACCCTCCTTTTTTTTAAAGACTTCTTTTGTTATGTATTTTAATTCACATAATATTATGTTGGGATATGTTCTTATATATCCTTATTTATGTAAATTTTATGTCCAAGTGATGAGATCCCCTTTATCTCTCTCATCAACCCTTTTTGTACAATTTTATGTGACGCCGTTTGGCTGTCGAATTTTACCAAGGGATCTTCTTAACCCAATTTTGATTTCTTTGGGTTGAACATGTAGTTATTGAATATGCCATCCTTTGAATATGTGTGAATAACCGTTTATTGTTTTACACTTAATATCCACTTATATTGGGTGTATTTATATTTTTCACACATAATTATGAGATTGATTTATCCTTAATTTAAGGATACCTTCTTTATAATGGATTTTATCTCATTTTACATTTCTTTTGAGACTTCATTGTTGTCATGAACCAATTCACTCTTATATGGTGTGAATACTGTCCTTTTACATATTATATCATGAATCCCTTTATTCTCATGATATTACCAAGTTCGGATAAAAAGTTATTCCGCTATTATTTGTATTCAAGAGTCTGTCATTTTGTTAAAAACTCTTTAACAAAAATATCGTTTTAAATGTTTTAAAGATTTATTATTCTAAATCTTTATCATTAATTTCCATTTTTTCAAAATGGTTTTCAGTATTTATTTATATGGACATTAATGTTTTAAAATTATAATTCCAATAAAAGCTTTAAAGTGGTATGGGACACTTTGATTGAAAAATATCTTTTAATGATTTTTGAAAATGGATTGATTAATTCAATATCTTGGAATTACTTATTTTGATTGAAAATGAAATTTTTTTATTGAAATGTTTATATTTTCAATATTTTATGTGTAATGATGGTACTTGGACATTTTACGGGTGGTTACGTGTTAAACCATACAACGGGTGGTGCCGTGAATACAAGGACGGGTGGTTACGTTATAACCTCCAATGCATTGGGTATGGAAGTCGGCCATATGGATATTCCATTAAGTATGTATGGAACTTGGCCGAATGACTATTCCATTAAGTGATATGTGTGGAAGTCAACTTTATGGTTATTCCACTTATGTATGTTTATGTCCCAAGTTACCTTTATATGTTATGTGATCTTTATATGGGTTTTATGGTAATATTTTGGTTACAGTAGGGTAAGTAATGAACTTTTATTCTGTGAAGAGTTTTTACTACTTCGAAAAGGTGAAAAGTATTACTTTGATAAAGTATACATGGTTTACTTGTTGTTTGAAAAAACTAACAGTTTTCATTCTTTGTGTATCCCTTACTGATATTTTTATGCTCATCCCATGTTTTTGAAATGTTTTTCACATGAATTAACGTGGAATAAGGTCAAGGATGGGATAAAGGGAATGTCATGCAACCTAAAACATGGAACGGGACATGTTACTTTTTAAGTGTTTTTATATTATGGAAACATAGTAAAAGTTTCTACTTTGTAATCTTTTGAGATGTAATACTTATGTCCAAATTCTCTAAAACTCTAAACCTGAAAAGATCCTCAATGTGAATTATTCATTTAATTCAATATTAATTAAGGTTTAAGGTTGTGCCCTTATAGTTGGTATCAAATGTCGGTTTAGATAACTTTAGAGGTTAGGGTATTCTTTAAGCATAAGTGACATGACCATAATGATTAGGATTCCATAAACAGTCCTAATTTTAGATAAAGTGAATGAGAAAGTATATATTAGTGTTTATCTTCCTCTTTAGTACATGATGGTTTTGTTGATATACTCACACTGACCTTTTTGGTTTTAGTAAATGGCTGGATCTAGCAGGCACCAAAGTAACGGTGGATGTGAAGGAAACTATGACAATTTTTTGAGCGAGCAACTGAATGATATGGGAGCTTTAATGAGAACTCTTGTGTTTATCCTCAACCAACTATCTGGAGTCATGATTGACCACCTAAACCTTGGTGATTTCTATAAGAATCATATATGTGAGAAAAAAATCCCTACAGAAATACAGGTAATAATCATAAAGGTAAGTGTGTTCAAAAACCTATGTGTCATAGATGTGGAAAGAAACACCTATGAAAATGTTTCAAAGAGACAGAAATATGCTATAGATGTGGAAATGAAGGTCATAAAGCAAGAACCTTCCATGGAAAAATGATGCATCTAGTTGACTCGATGAAAGGGAAGGAAGTTATTTCTGAGGGATCAATTGAAAGTTTTAAATTTGGTGTGCATGGTCATTATGCACACACATGTCCTATGAAGAAGTTTCGTGAAAGGGATCACCAGGATCATAAAAATACTCGTTTACCAACACCTAATGTCATTCCGATTGAGGATGAAGAAACTAACAATGACCAATCAATGGTATGGATTATTTCTGAACTTTTGTTTTCTATTTTGAAATCTTAGGATATGATTCATGATTTTGTTTGTAGGAAAGAAGTATTTCAGAATAAGTTGGAAAGGAATGGTTAATAGATCATGAAGAATGTTTAATGAGTAAAAAGTCAACATATAAGGGCTTCAAGAGTTATGGTGAAATTCTTAAGAGTATTAAGTGTCTTTTGATGATGGGGTACATTAGAAGACTTTTTATAGTATGTGTAACACTGATGTTTGATATATGAAAATTTTATTCAAATAATAGTAATCTGTTCTTTTGTGGACATAGTTATAAAGAATCATTTGGGATTATATGATCCTTACTTTCGAGGTAATTATGGGTTACTATATGTAATGATGGAAAGTGAAAGTCATGAGATAAAATTGAGGTTAAATTACATTATGGTTATTTTTTATGATTTTATCTCGTTACTGGGGAATGATTTAAGAATTATGCAGTATTGGAAAAAGGACAACATGCAGACCGTGTGACAACCCGTCACGTCGGACAAGGCTGCGGGAATCGAACCCACAACCAAAGTGCAATGGGTATTTATCGCCTACCACTGGACTGTGTGAAGTCCCTGGTTAGTTTGACTAATTCTTTTTAGTTAGATGATTTTATGAATAAAGAGTAAGTTTATTTTGGGTTATCTATGGAAATGATTAACCTATCATGGAGGATATGTGATTAGGTTAATTACTTTTCAATATGAGAATTTAAGAGGAACTAGTGTTATTTGGAGATAAAAGTAAATTTGTACCTTGGAAGACTATGTGAATAAATCCTTAAAATATTTGGGTTCCAATCTTAGTTTAGATTACATTGAAGAATTTTATGGACAAGTTGTTTATCGAATGGTCCTCGTTGAACTTTTGGTTTTGTTGGAAAAATTTTGGAGATTAAGAATAGATTTTCTTTTTATAAAGGGATATCCTATTCTGGATTATCTGATCTTGTACTAACCATTTTGGTTTTGATTTTGGATAGAGTCTAAAGATATGGGAAGTATATAGTTCTCTTTTGTGGATTGGGTGATTCTCTAGAAATTGATTATAGTACTCTTAATGCAAACAATTCTTCTTCAATACTCGTCTTTTGGAGAAAATAGGAGTTTGATTAAGGAATCTAGTAAAAGATGAAAGTCTACATGACTAGTAAGTATGTTTCTTTATGATTTAGTTAAGATCAAAAATAAATTCCTCAATGAAAAGTAACTTAAAACAAAAATGTTGTCAGTTAACTTTTCCTACTGGGGAATCGAATACCGTTTAACCCATCACAAGTTTGTGATTTTCTTATGGTTAACATTCTCATAGACATGTTTACTATCACTCTCCATCAGATCATGACCCTTTGGTTTTTCCTCCATGTCCATATTTTCATACATGGAATCCTAGTATGGGATAACTTGGGTGACCTTTGTACTTATCTTTCTTTATTTTAGCGTGATTGTCTTACTGACACTTGTTCCGATGTGGGATTTTCAATGAGGTTTCCAAGCCCAATTTTAAAATTGCGAGGATGCAATTCCCAAAAGGGGGGAAGGATGTAACACCCCAGGTAAATAAAGAATATGACATTTTTATATTTAACCATATTTTTGAATAAAATATTAATATTACTTTATAGGGGATGCTATGCTCGATGGCGTACCCAATACGCAACAACGAGTTTCTTGGGAATCTTACGTTGTACTCTAATAATAAAACAATATTATTTTAAATGGTAATTAATGTCTAGCCGTTGTTATGGCAGGAATTAACAAAAATAACTACAAAATGATTATATATGTTTGTCAAATATTTTTACTCTTTATAATAAATGATAGAGGATTAAAAATGCGAATGAATCCAATTTTAAGCATAGACAGTCTAATATTCTTTAAAAGGTCGATTAACCTCCTTTTGATGGCGAACCTCTTTTAAATCCAATTTTTGACAATTTTATGTGTTATATTTGACAAAATAATATTCTTCTGTATAATCGGGACATCAAAATTTACTTTGTGTAAATTTTTGGTATTTTTCCGAAAAAGTTCAATTTTTAATGAATAGTGAAAAATGTGGTATTTTAATTCAAAACCTCTTTTTAATATAATTTATTTATATGATTATATTATCATTTTAATTTGCTTTAAAGTGTTAATAGAATATATTTTTATCATTTAATCCAATGGTGGTCATTTTAATTAATATCACTTTAAGATTGGACATAAACAAGTGTCAATCTTTTGAAAGATATTGTTTCATAAAAACACGCTATTTGTTTTAACAGCGGGATTTAATTATAAAATTAATTAATTAAACTTATATGTTATGAATTTGGTAAAATAGACATCATTTTTGAATTCGGAATATCAAATATAGCTTAGGGTGAATTTTTGTTATTTTTCCAAAAAAGTTCAATTTTTAATGAATAGTGAAAAATGTTGTATTTTAATTCAAAACCACTTATTAATCTAATTTATTTATATGATTAGATTATCTTTTTAATTGGTTTTAAAATGTAAATAGAATATATTTTTACCATTTAATCCAACAGTGGTCATTTTAATTAATATCACTTTAAGATTGGACATAAACGAGTGTCAATCTTCTGAAAGATATTGTTTCATAAAAACACACTATTTGTTTTCACAGCGGGATTTAATTATAAAATTAATTAATGAAACTTATATGTTATGAATTTGGTAAAATAGAAATAATTTATGAATTTGGAATATCAAATATATATTAGGTGAATTTTTGGTATTTTTCTAAAAAACATCAATTTTTGATGAATAGTGAAACCACAAAGTGGTGGTTACAAAATTTGATTTTTCGTTTAAATGGGACTTTACCACTTCTGTGATTTGAATTTCTAAAATCATATATAAATGATTTTAATTTTTATGTAAAATTTTGTTCAATGGGATGAAAATAATTTTTGATGAAAAGTAACTTTTAAGTTTTATTAATCGCGATTAAAGGTAATTAGTGTGATTTAAGGTAAAAATGATATTATAATAAAATGAAAATATCTTGACACTTGTTCTAACTCTATTGGATGAGTTATGGCCGACCAAGACAACCCATGGGTATATTTTTGGTACCTCATGGAGCCACTTGGTTTTGATAATGACATTTATGCCTTTTATTTAAAGTTAAAATAAAAATGTCACAAACGTGATTCGTTTTACTAAAACAATTTTTACATGTGGTTATACAAGTCAGAAATTTGACTATAATTATTAATTGGGAAGCTAAAAATATTTTATACATCATAGTATTTTTTTTATAATTTTTAGACTTTAAAAAAATGAAATTCATTATGACATCATGATGATGCATTGATGAACTCATTATTTAATGATTTAAATAAAATGGAAAGATAATGAAAAATCTAGGACCTACACATGTCAAAAACCTATTGGATGGGTGGATTTCTAACCCTTATCAGCTTATACTCGAAACACATCAATGTGGGACCATTAAAATTCGAAAACCATTTGAAAATAAAGTAACATTTTATACTTTACCAAGAGTGCCCATCCTCTCCTCTTATAAAAGGTCCCCACATCTACCACCTTACCCACACCTCTAAAGCCTTTGGTTCGGCCAAGATCTGATCATTTTGTCTATACACATCCCTCTCCTAATCCTAGAAGCCTTAACTTAGGCAGGGAGATCTTCAAGAAACTCTTTTGGTTCAAACCAAAGGGAGTTACCCGATTTTAAGGTAACGTCTTCACTTGTGCTCTTTTGTTTTATTTTGCTACTCCAACCCGGTAAAATCTTTTTATTAATTTATTTTGTAACAATTCCAGTATCTTCAATATACTAGGATATTGTTATAATATGTATTAGAGCTACACTTACACACAACTTCATCTAATGTTTAAAGAACATACTGTTTCTGTGGATGGAAAATTTCTGCCCCACGAAACGATGATTGTTCAACACTCATATAACACCTTCAAAGGTGGCCATTAAGATGTCACTATGTTTATATATGATATATAATATTTTTTTTTACTTAATGTTATGTATTTTTCATTTTTGGAAAACCTTTATGGCTTCCATTTTGGGTATACGCGATATCTTCATTTTAGGAAGTGCGGACTACCGCCCCTCAATGTGATTTGATTCGTTAATGCCATATGTGGGATGTATAAATGATGGATTTAAAGTTATTATATATGATGTTATAATGTAATTATAATATACCTTTATATCATTATTGTTTTCTTTCCATTAAAGTATGAGATAGAAATGGAAGTAGCATTCATGCGTACGTACGACTTACCGTCTCCAGGAACGGTGCATTTCATTTCTTATCCTCAAATGTAATGTACTATTATAAGTACATATAATGGATATATATGATGTATGATACATATAAAGGATGAATATAATTCTGGAATTAAAAATATACACATCTCTCATTTAGTTTTAATTCCATTAATATGACATAGAAATGAATGTAGCGTTCATGCATACGTACGGCTTACGGTCTCCATGAACGGTGCATTTCATTTCTTACCTATAAATGATAGTGTAATATTATAAATACATGTATATTCTGGATATATATTATATATATGATATACAAATCAGGAATATCATTCTGGATATAAATAACCTTTGACCACACGAACAACATGTAATTGTAAGAAGTCCACTTTTGACTTAAGAACCAAATATCGACAAAACAAACATTATTAACATAAATGATTACATAATGTTTAAAACATGTCAATAATTGATATAAAAGGAATAATTAACTTGAAAAAATTTGTTAAGCAATTAGAAATTAACTCAAGTTTATCATTCAGGAAGTTAAAGAACGATCGAGTCAAGTCGGACCTGAGGTAAGGGATCCTACTCCTCTCTTTCTTTTTATGTACGCTCTATTATGTCATTCCTTCTAAAGATTATATTTCATGTTATTGATGTTATTTTATATTAATCATACTGTAATTTTTATGTTCATATGATGAGAGACCCTATTCTCTCGCATCAATCCATTTTGGAAGTTATAAGTGGCGCTGTTAGGCTGCCGAGTTTTCGTAAGCGATTTTTTCATCTCACTTTTATTCCTGTGAGATTTATGATGCATTTTCCACAATTTCCATTGAGTGGTGTATGTATTGTCCATTATTTTACTCATTGTGTAATATAATTTCATTTATATGTATTTACATCAATGTTGTATTGTCCTTCTTTCACGGGGTGTATGTTTCGAAAGATACCCATGTCAGTAAGGGAACCTTTCACCCTCCTTTTTTTTAAAAAGAATTATTTTGTTATGTCTTTTAATTCACATACTATTATGTTGGGATATGTTCTTATATATCCTTATTTATGTAAATTTTATGTCCAAGTGATGATATCCCCTTTATCTCTCCCATCAACCCTTTTTGTAAAATTTTATGTGACGCCGTTAGGCTGTCGAATTTTACCAAGGGAACTTCTTAACCCAATTTCGATTTCTCTGGGTTCAACATGTAATTATTGAATATGTAATAATTTGAATATGTGTGAATAAACTTTGATTGTTTTATACTTAATATCCACATATATTGGGTGTATTTATATTTTTCACACATAATTATGAGATTGATTTATCCTTAATTTAAGGATACCTTCTTTATAATGGGTTTCATCTCATTTTACATTTCTTTTGAGACTTCATTATTGTCATGCGCCAATTCACTCTTATATGGTGTGAATACTGTCCTTTTACATATTATATCATCAATCCCTTTATTCTCATGATATTATATAGTTCGGATTAAATTTTATTCCGCTATTATTTGTATTAAAGAGTCTCTCATTTTGTTAAAAACTCTTTAACAAAAATATCGTTTTATATGTTTTAAAGATTTATTATTCTAAATCATTATATTTAATGTCCATGTTTTCAAAATGGTTTTCAGTATTTATTTATATGGACATTAACGTTTTAAAATTATAATTCCAATAAAAGCTTCAAAGTGGTATGGGACACTTTGATTCAAAAATCTCTTTTAATGATTTCTGAAAATGGATTGATTAATTCAATATCTTGGAATTATTTATTTTGATTGAAAATGAAATGTTGATATTTAAATGTTTATATTTTCAATATTTTACGTGTAATGATGGTACTTGGACATTTTACGGGTGGTTATTTGATAAACCATATGACGGGTGGTGCCATGAATACCAGGACGGGTGGTTACGTTATAACCTCCAATGCATTGGGTATGGAAGTCGGCCGTATGGCTATTCCATTAAGTATGTATGGAAGTTGGCCAAATGACTATTCCATTAAGTGATATGTGTGGAAGTCGACCTTATGGTTATTCCACTTAAGTATGTTTATGTCCCATGTCACCTTTATATGTTATGAGATCTTTATATGGGATTTATGGTAATCTTTTGGTTACAGAAGGGTAAGTAATAAACTTTTATTCAGTGAAGAGGTTTTACTACTTCGAAAAGGTGAAAAGTATTAATTTGATAAAGTATACATGGTTTACTTGTTGTTTTGAAAAACTAATAGTTTTAATTCCTTGTGTATCCCTTACTGAGCTTTTTATGCTCATCCCAAGTTTTTGAAATGTTTTTCACAGGACTTAACGTGGAATAGGGTCAAGGATGGGATCAAGGGAAAGTCATGCAACCTAAATCATGGAACTGGACATGTTTTTTTTAAAGAGTTTTTATTTTATGGAAACTTAGTAAAAGTTTTTACTCTGTAATCTTTTGAGATGTAATAGTTATGTCCAAATTCTCTAAAACTATAAACCTGAAAAGATCCTCAATGTTAATTATTCATTTAATTCAATATTAAGTAAGGTTGAAGGCCGTGGACTTATAAGTAGTTCCTCATGTTCCCTATCTGGAGGACTAATCCCATCCATTCCCCTCGGTCGTACCCTCAAAATGTATCATGGAGACATACTCTCTTAATATCCAAACACACATTATAGGTCTCATAACAAAACCATATAACATTATCATAAGGGGAAATAATCACAGTAGTTCACAAATTTTCCTTTCCCCCAAATATCACCAAACATTTAAACTGAAGTGCTATAACTACCCCTAACTGTCCTACCCCTATGTTCTATTTAACATGGGAAATCACACAATCATAATCATGTTTCTCATTTAGATATCCAATTATTCTCATTTATCATCATTTTAAACCATTTTTAAGTCATATTAGTCTCCCCTTTTCATTTTAATCAAAAAAATATGAAATATAGTTCATGTATAATAACATACCCATAAACTATTTTTTTGTGTGCCTATCATTAAGCATGTCTAAAAAAAATCTTGAGTGCCTCGGCGAATGCATACAGACTCAGATATCTTTCTATTACTGGTAATGAATCATTATTCAATAATTTCTATAAACAAGAATCAAATCACACTATAAGTGTGCAACCAAAGGTGAAATAATTTTCAATTGTAACAACACACAACACTAATAAGCATCCCATCTTGAGTAAAAGGGATTTCACCCATTCATGGATTTGAAACTACCATGAACAATCTCATTAATGAACTCTAACTCTTCCATGTCACTTGTCTTCCTTTCCCCAAATAGTAAGACAAAGAATAAGAAGGAATAAGACCTTGAAACCACATTGTATTTTCCAAACATTTGTTCCATGCAATAATTCCCCATGCCTATCAGTCACATGACTTAAGGCATGCCTCCCTGTATGCTAGTGGTTTCCATCTAGTAGTGAGGTTCTGATATGTCATTCATGGGGAGACTATACTTACTTTTATCAAAGTAACATCCCAACAAAAATAGATAACACATTGATGAAGAATATTAAAATCATAAACCGTACCAATGTCATATGATTATAGAAATAGAAAGTACAATATTCAAATTAAAGGTAAAACATGTTTTTCTGATATTAGTGTCAAAGTTCATCTAATGAAACTTAATGTATAGACACAATGCTCCACAAGTGGGTTACAAACCATGTTTGTTTTATGCATCCAAATTCAATACCAAATAAAAAATACATCATGGGGCATTTTCCCTTATATTGTCATGCAATAATATAATATATTCGAGTACATATCTAGATGCTTAAATACGGAGTGAGTAAAACTCATTATGTTACCACCAATGGTGTCTCAACCATGTATAGTAAAATTTGTATTATATGCAGTTCTATAAAGAGAAGAAGATAATGTATAAATAAATAGCGATCACATTATCATTTATTATTTATTTAGTCATATTAACACTATGGTTTTCGGGGATACCCATACCTCAATACTACCTTCATCTCATACAGGAGACTAATGAATTACCTATGTAATAACATATCTTAATTCCTACTTCTTTCAAGGGAATGGCGTATTCAATGGATCTATGATATCCCAGCACAAGATTCGACTCATGGTGGAGTTCGAATTATTCTCCAGTAAGGCCATAACATAGAGTAAAATTATATCTATTTTTCAATTTCAAATTTATAGGCCATATTGTCGAAGTAACCAATATCATTAACACAATTAACATGACTATGTTACCATTTTTACTACTTAATAGAACGACCATGTTCCCATTCTCTATTATCATAAGTATAATGATCTTGTTCCTATGAATACTCCTTAATTTAGAAGGCACATGTTCTCATTCATTCATAGATAATTATTTCCCAAATAATTACCCAATTAATAACATTACTAATATAACAACTAGGTAAATAAATCAAATCTATTAGTTAGCACAATAATTAAATAAATTCATAAATACCATTAATTATATCCATAATAAATTACCCAAAATCATAATTAATATCCCATAATTAATATTTGCAGAATTAATTATCCCAATCATGATCTCACCTCATCATAATTAAAAAAAAGTTAATTCTATAGATCATAATATCAAAGAACATAACTTATTCACAATTAATAATCTTAACTCAACATATTCAGTATCTCATAATTAATTCCCTTGTTAATTATCTAGATTACAGTCCCGAAATGTAGAAACAAATTTCCCAAATTATATATCTATTAGGGAAGCTCCTATGTCTCATGAATAATTTATCAACTAATTATTTAATTTAACAATGATTCGATAAATTAATTGGTCATCCGAATAAACCCAATTTATGTAAATCTCCTGCTAATGGATGAATAAAATTCTGTATTTATTTATATACATATGAAATTCATGACTAGGTAATTATATTTTAGACCACATACAACAATTTTTTGATGAACATTCACTCAATGAAAATCCCCAAAATCTGAGCAGCGCAATGACGTAGATATGAGTTACAGATCTAAATACAAAATAAAAAACAAAGATATCAATAAACGTATAAATGTTACAGGTATTTCTTATTTTGACAATATAACATATTTTTATTGAAATTTTGGGTGCCTTTTTAAAAATAACATGATGATGATATATATATATTATTTAATATTTTATATATTTCCCAGTGTTTCTTTCCCCTCCCATATAAAAGGATAACATATGTCCTCTCTCCATGATAATTAATTTGAAATATATGTATACCAATCTGTCGAAAAATACAATTATATCTTCCTTCCCTACATCTGATTGATAATTTTATTTCTAAAAGAATATCATTTCTGGGTATAATTGATAGAACAAATGTTGTTTCTAATGTAAAAGTATAAAGTTTTAACTAAGTATTTTCAAATCATTTTCTTTTCTAAATCCTTAAAATATTCAATAACCTTAATAATATAAAAACATAATAACCATTAATATAACACAATTTCATTATTATATTTCGCAACCCATATTCATACACATTCAATCGTATGAAATACATAAATATCTCTCCCTCAGGCATACAACTTTTTGTCTCCACATAATGGTGTAATTATTTTTTTCATCACCACATTACATGGGTTGTTATAAATATGAATATAAAGAATATATAGATTATTTAAATTACATATTTATGATTTTTAATATGTAATATATAATTTACCTTCTTAAGCTTATACGTGTTGAAAATATTTGACATCGTTCATGCATACCTGTGCACTACCACATCCGAGAAGCAATATGACTCCTTTTTCAGGTTCTATTTATTATGGTGATTTTTTATTTGTATATGTAATAAATATGATAATTATTTCATTATAAATATTATATATATAATGTAACAATGTAATGATGTAAGGGAAAAATTATCTAGGCAAATCATTCATGAAAAAATAATTATGTAATACAAATAAATGAAAATTTTAATATATAATTATTAAGACTTGGGTGTTGAAATGTTATAAAATGGTGATATATTATATTATAAAAATGTATATAGTTATGCTATTCAATGATAAAAAATTTAAATTTTATTGAATTGGGGATAAATACACATACAATGTAAGTAAGACCTAAGGTAGGTGTTTCTGTGTCACTTTAATTTCTCTCACACATATGCCATATTCACTATTTATTTCCAAAATGTTTTTTATATATTAATCCATTGATATTTTATAACATTATATTCATGTTATTTAATGATTCATTTGATGTTATTTCATTAATAGACATTATGATAAATTTTTTTCTGATAATGTATGGGTTTATTTCACAATGGAAAAATTATTCATGATTGTTTATGATTACGATTATAGTGGAAAAATTATATGATATATATATATATAATCACATTAATTTTTTAGTAAAAATGTTAATTATCAATTTTTAATGTATTAGTTTCATTTTAGCCTTATTTTAGCTCCAATGTACTATAATAAATTTTAATGGAATGCCAAATATATTTTTCTATTCAGTCTGGAATAAATTTTATACATTTACATATTTTATTTAAAATGCCTTAAATATTGATTTAATATTCATTAATAATTTATTAATGAGTTTTTTCTGATTTTTAAAATTCAATATCATTTTTTATAATTATTGTTTGTTCTTATAATGATATTTTCACTAATGGTGTGAATGAAATAATTATTTTAAGATACATCACATTAATAAAACCTCCCACAATCATGAATACATTTTGATTTAAATATTACATTTAATCTACCCATTTTTCTTTAAAAAAATATTTCTAGACTAATATTTAATTTTTTATATTTTAATATATATGATTTCAAAATTAAAATGGAATTTTATGAAGAAATATTATACAAATATTTTTGATGTATTAATTTCTATTTCATTATCTGTTGACGAAGAATATAAATTATTGTATATATACTCTTCTATTACAATCATTAAATTTTAATTTTATAAAATATGACCATATTGTTCTATTTATTTATTGGGGTAAATATTAAAATTCTTTATGATAGTTTCACAATTATATTTTTTATATTGAATATGTATTGAATTATAATTCACCCATTTTATATGATTTAGGAATAATAATTTATATGGGATGGGTAGGGCCCATTATATCCCCTTGATGCCTCATTATGCCTCAGGAGGAAAACTAGTTTGTGTATTTGGTGTTCTCCTTAACTTTTTAGGAATGATATTTCGGAACTAGGCCAAGATGGTAAGATTATGATGTCATAGATTTTGAATTCTTCTACTAGGAAACTGGTTATTATTTTCCAGGTGATTATTTATACTACAATTTCATCAATGGATTTATATCCCTCTCAAGGATATTATCTATGTTTAATGATTTATTATTATTTATCTCTATCATATTTTTAATATATTATTTTATTTAGTATTATATTTTATGTTTTACCTTACTAATCATGTATGATCGGTGTTTAGTGTGTTTTACATCAGGAGGGATACCTAAAAGTAATCTATTAATAATTTCATTTATTCGCAATGAGAAAAAATAAATTTCACATTAAATTGATTATGTAATATTTTATTATTTTAATTGTAATTAAATAATTATATATGTACATAATCTCCAAATATTACTAAAATATTTTATTCTTTAAGGCGTGATGCTATTTTTTTATAACTTTGTAAAATAACCACCGGAACCGAGTTATATGATTTGCGGTGTTATATTTCTTATTCTTCCCTAGGGATACGTATAAATTTAACTATACACCATATATATATGGATGAATTATGATGATTTTTTTGAAATTATTGTGAAACACATTTTTATCCACATGTTAACTGAGATGTTACTGATTTATAAATGTTTTCATGTTCATATAAAACACATATGTATGCATTTCACAAGGATATTAGTGGGATCAGATATATATATCACACTAATGTATTGGGTAAATTATTATTTCTCAAGGGATTAAGGTCACGAAACACATGTGGTTAGAAAAAATCCCAAAAGGTCATCGTACAAAGGTGGCCTAATAAAATAATTTTGTGGTACATGGGATGTTAGAACATTTCCAAAAGGTTACGGTAAAGAGTTGGTTATCCAAATCCCTAAATAAGAACATGATAAGTCATCCAAATACTTAATAAGATACATGACTTGTCACCCCATTCCCTAAAATCCACACAATTGGTATGCCTAATCCAAATATATAATGGAAAGAAGGTCAACCTAATAAATAATGTGATGATTGTCTTATTTTTTAACAATGATGATCTATTCTCATAATTAATATATTTCCTTATGTTTTGTATTGTTCCTATTTTATGTTCACTTATTAATGACTCATGTTTACGTACTCTCAAGAATGATATTTCTTGAAATAATCCTTATTTTATGATATCCAATCAATGATAATTTTTTTACTATTTATGTATATTATATTCATGTTCCCTGATTATATTTTCATGCCAATATTTTCATCTTATGCTCACTTATTATCATCAATTATTATCCCTTATTATTTTCATTACAAATAATAGATTCTCACCCATTTCATATGATTTCATTAGTTAATTTATGTAGTAGAGTATTATGTATGATGTATATAATAAGGTATAACATGAGAATACTATTTGTGTGATATGTTTAAAACCTAATGTAAAATAAGATGATTGTATATAAAATAATCAATGATAATAAATCTTTAGGTTCTATGATCATAATAATTTAGGAGACAAACTATATAAATTATTGAGATCATGTGAAAAATATGTGTATTATTTTAATGTCATAACCCCTATTATGAAATCATATGTGTGATATATGCATTCCAATTATATGATATGAGAGTGTGGGTATGTGGGAATTCTGTTTCTATCAATGTGAGATTAGTTATTTTGGGACATTTTTTTGATCAATAGGAATATAAGACTTAAAAATGCTTATGATGAACCAAAATTAATGATGAATGAACATAAAATGTTATTTGTTGAGGTTAAGGTGTCATATCTCATAATTTATTTTCCTTATCGTATGATTACTAAAAATTATTATTTATTAATATAGAAGATGGCCAATTAGGGTTTCGTAAGGGGATAAAGAATGTAACATTATATTCGTATAGTGGAAGGTATCCAAAATATTTTAAAAAATATATTATATGAAAATGGTTTTTTGAATAGATTAGTTTTATGATAATTTTACTCAACCAGTTGGTGCAGAAATACATTTTCTTCATATTCGTACAGTGAACAAGAGATGTGATTCTTCTTAATATCATAGAAATTTTTATTTATATATACATATAAATACTATCACAATTCTTGTGGGTACTCTCAACTATTTTATTGAGTGAGAGATAATGAAAATTGTAATAATGAAATTTATGTAAGGCATAGAATGTAATGAAGGTGATTTTAATATGAATTCCCCCTTAAATAAATATTTTCTTGAATACCATTAGTCAAAATCTATCTCAATCTAAAATGAAGCACTATGGGTTTTATTTTTTTCAAATATTCTTATGGATTATAAATATTAATACACAATTGGAATAAAATATAAAACATTATTAACAAAAGTACAAGAGTAATATATCCACATGTAAATAAAACAACACGTAATATGAAATAATTATCCAAGGAAATTTAAATGAAGATAATAATCATAGTTATAACTATGGAATGAATGAAAACCATTTCAAATATAATAGATATTTTGAGAATAAATTTAATGAATCAAATCAATGATTTCCAAAGATACATGTAAGGGAATATATAAGAATATTATATAATCGTTATATATTTTTCCGTTATTTTTATATACATTATATCAATATAAATTCGATATATTTTCATTAAATATACATGTGTCCAATGGATATATTTATGTGTTTCATTTTTTAAAAAATAATTTAAAATATAATCGACCTAAAAAATTAATTCTTAAAAGAAATAAAGAATAATTTTTTCTTACAAAATAAGTATTTTTATATATTATTTTTATATATTATTTTTATGTGATTAAATAAATAATATTATATTAATCGATTCATTCTTTTTTTGTTAGAATAAATACTACGGTATGTGATTAAATATAGTAATTAAAAAAATTTGATAATTTTCTAATGAATTGTTCACCATTATCTTTGATATTTTTGTATTGATACTTAAATAGATCACTGTTGAAGAAATATTTTAATAAAATTTAATTACTATATATATAATTAAATATATTTATATTTATTAATATATTTTTATTTTACAACTAATAATATAATCATTTTATTAGTTTTAAAATATATTTTTCTAAAAATATTTTTATGTGTTAAAAATAATTAATTTAAAATTAATTTTTATCACTTGTTTACATATATTTTAATATATCAAATTTCATATTTATAATAAAAATATACAAATTAGGAAATAAGTTCAATTTAAATTGTTTCATAAAACTAATTTTATTGGTCAAACATTAATCACCACAGTAAATTATAAAATAATGTAAATGGTTTACATTAAGGGATAATGATAGACAATATCAGAAAAAACTAACTATTAATGGATGAATAAGGTATTAATATAAATAATTTTATATTATTTTAAGTACTTATAAATTTTGGATTCACTTTCCCTGAATATAACATTTTTTTATAATATGAAAAGTGTATTGAAATAAATTAAAACATCTTCCCATCTATAAAAGGACCCATCATCTAAATATAACAAAGAATTCATTTCATAAAAATAAATATGTAATTTTTACAAAAAGGTATAGTATCAAAATATTATCTAACATTTTTGAAACTATGGTCATAAGAAATAGTTCCAAATAACCCACTTTAAAGAGGCTCTCTAAGATAAGATCAATGTATTCAATGTAATTGTATATTTATCCATCATAATTGTTCTTTATTTTATTCACCAACCACTTGAAGAAAATAAATTATCAAATTAATAAAATGATTTTAAATACATTATAATTTTATTAAAGTGATATTTTATGGGATAATATAACCTAAATTCATTAGATTATAAAAATATTGGTCATTGGATGATTTTACACATGGATATTTATATATTTTAGAATTCATACCATGGGAACATCATAACCACTTAGGTAAAAGTATATTGGAATTATGATTAACCTAAATTAATTCAAATTAATATAACCACTCACATTATATATTATGTACCTAACACAGAATAATTAATGTGTATGTAAATAATAAATATATAAGAAATATGACACCCAATAACAATATGGCTGAAGACTTTCATCAAACCTACATGGGAGAAAACATGTAAAATCCTATATTAATTAAAGTATTAATGATTATAAAATTATTTATCTAAAGGTACAGGGATACTCATTGATTTAAATATAATATAAAACCCCAATAACTAGTCCCATAACTATATTATAAAATTACTTGGCTAGTAAAACAGGTCGCACCAACAACCAAATATTGTTGTAAACTCACCGTTGGATTCATTAATCATTTGATTCCCAGTGACACCAAAACCAAAACCATTACATCTGGTAGAACTATAGTTGGCTTCAACATTAACTCAATTTAATTACACAATATCCCTTTAATCCTGCAATCATACTAATTATATAAATTAATTATTCCTTAAAACACCTATTGTGAAAATATAGAGTTTCCCTATTTTGTTATTTTAATTTATAACCATAAATAATCATAAAATTATTAAAAATATCCGAAATGAGTATTTCCTCAAGAGATCTCTATGAAATCCCCTATAATATAGAGAAATAGTTATTTCTCCATTTTGGATGCATTACACTAAATCAAAATTCATATACACTTGTCCTAAAGAGGAATACTATTTTTTAAAATATTGAAGGACTAAAACCATCATAAAAATTTCCCTGCTATTTTTCATTCTAAATATTTTCTATATTAGTAACACATTATCATCCATGTGATTCCAGTTGAAATTGAATTTTATGTCAATGTGTTTTATTCTTGTATTCAATATTTGATTCTAGGTATTATTCATTGATCAATGATTGAACCAAAATAACACTCCTCCTTTCTTAGAATTTTGATGATAGAACAATAATAATATTATCCAGACTAAATCTCTTCTAGATTAAAATACTGTTATGTAATATTATTTTATTTTAGATAATGAATTTTGAGGTCACTATTGAGATATTTGTATAAACTCTTGTCCACAAAATATAAAAATGATTCATGGAATGATATTTTGGATGCTTATTTCCCTAAAAAAATATGTGATTCCTTCAAAAAGATCGCCTTCACCAAAATAAATTATTGAATCATTGATCACTTTAGGTCCTAGCTAGTGCACATCACATATTCGAATATCAAATTCTGTGGTTTTACATGAAACAACTTATAACTATCCCTATAAATGAAATATCCCCTTTGATATAAATCTATATATTCATTAATATTATAAATGCAGATCCATACATTACATACTCATATTCAAATACTCTTATTATGATGTTGATATGGGGTTCTGAGGTAAATTTATATCTAGTCATTAAATAATCCATATGTCGAATTTTTTATAGGGGTCACAATACAAATAATATATTTCATATTAAATTATATATAGCATTCAATATATTAATCTTTATAATTATTTGGTTACATATTATATATCCCCTCATTCAAATATCTATTAGGAAAATCATTATTTTAATAAATTTTCTCTAAGTGTAGATGAATGAATGCAATTATAGAATGAATTTTCTAAAATTAATATTCATAACTCTAGATGAAACTATTTTGTAGAAATACATTCCATATAATTGAATTCTTTCACCTACATATTGAAGTTGTAAATAATTCTTCCATTAGCTTCATCCTTCAATTGGAAACCCCATTTTTTCAAATGATAACAGAAACCATTCAAAAGATTAATTTTCTCCTATTTTCAACTAGATTTCAAGAAGTCAATTTATCCACTATCGATAAATCCCAATAATAGGATTCAATAATTGTCTCTTTATATTGTATATATGGGTTCCACTTCATCCATTAAAAAAAATTAATGTTTTTCCCATACGTATAAAATATCTCTTTAATTATTAATGATATTTAAAACTCAATTGGAGTATATTTTGTTTTTAGAATATTTATTATTAATTTTTTAATTTTTTGTTGTTCAAAATGTGGTCTTATTCTAGAAGAATCAGTAATCATTTATCCTTATATAATGTTTTAAATTATATTTACTCATGGATTTATAGTTTTTTGACCCATTTAGTTTGGATTTTATAAACACTTATTATGTTTATTGTCACCAACTTGTACCCTAACAGTTATGTTATTACAATTATCTTCTTCGTTATCCATTTTTTTTTCATTCAAAAATATATTTTCCCTGAAATGAACATCATGAATTATGATCTTGTTTTTTTGATCATCATTCCATAGTTGATAAGAAAGTTATTTTTACCATAATAGATAAAGAAACAAATATTTTATTTTCGATGATGTCTATTTATTTCCATGGAACTAAGATATTGAAATTTAAAACATTGAATGTATTTTATGTTGGTAAATTTTATTATATTATTATACCAATGATCTTCTAGTAGAACTCACTCCATTTTATATAAAATTATAGTTTTTGAAAACATATTTAGTCATGTTCATAGATTCCACATATGTTGACATATTTATCCAATAATGAAAATGTATTCTTTTATCCTTCTCTCTCAGAATCTAATGCATTATGTATAAAAATATTCCATAGAGGTGACTTATGATATATCCTGTAAATAATTATACCCTTAATAATAAAGAAATTACGAATATTTCATCCACAGAATTAACCACAATAATTACATTAAATACAATTATTATTATAATTTACATTTTTTCGAAAATTAAATTACTCTTGAAAAAATAATTTATAATATATAATTTACTTTTAAGAAAATAAAACCATGCATTCCATGTGTAACAGTTAATGAATGTAAAAATGTATAAGGATCCACCACATGTATAAATAGTTGTTATCCCCAATAAATTTGAATAAATTAGTTCTTTATTACATAATATAGTATCAGGACCAATTAAGATGAATGATAATATTATATAAATACCTAGAATAAAGCTTTCACAAATGAAAAAGTTAGTTTGACTAAGCCTTAACACACCTTTATCCACCACAAATATTATTTTATTTCCACTAAGATGATTGATTCAAAAATTGAATGCATTTACATCGCCTAACTATACTCGTTTTGTGAAAATAAATTACACCTAATCTTAAGGTATGAAAAAGAATCCACCTATTAACTCTTATTCTATTACCATAGATATAAAATTCACTCTATAGACTGCATTAGCAATAGTATCATCCTATCATGCATAATTCATCTTACATATAAATATTATTATATTTTAAAAACATGGATAATGTCTCAAATGTACCAACCATAATAAATACCCATTTTACATATGTATGTTCACATCCCCCTTTCTGATTAGTGAAAATGTTTCATTATTAATCTAATGAACTTTTCAAAAAAATCTAGAAACTTTTTTGATCATGAATATATTGTTTTCTACTTAATATAAAAATCATCAAAAAATACCACCAATAACACTAACAGAAAACAAACATTGAGTAACAGATTATTTCCTTATTCAACTTTATTAATGTAATATTTTAAAAAATAATCATTACTACTAGTTTTTTCCTTGGGATTGCTGTAATTTCATTGAATAAGTCCAATATTCCAATAATTGATATTAGTGGATCCCAGAGGAGTCACCTTATATCAATTATTCCCAATAAATTTATATTCTATTAATTGAATATTATTTTTCAATAGAGGGTATCATATTCATTTAATATTCATTACACAACCAAATGGAACTTGAACAAATCTTCTATTGAGTTCTTCACTAAGGGATACATTTCTTATTTACTACAAAACAAGTTATCTATTCATTGTTAATTTATAACCACTATAATAATAATATCCATATATTTAAATAATGTTTAATAAATTATAATTAACCATAAATTACTTTTGAAAGTAAAATTTATTATTTTATATTGAATCTGGAGAATGTTATCATCAGTCAAATGATCTTAAATTGACCTATCTATTGATAAACTAAAACTAAAAAATAACCACATGAGAATAAATTTTTTATGTTTTTAATTTATTAGTCACATCCCCAATGTCCTCTATATGATCATATGTAGTCTTATTCTCTCATATTATAAATAAAACATTTCATTTTAATAATATCCATACCAATACTAGGGTATTAATATCCCTCATTCCCATTCACGTTTCTTAATCTTTTAATATATAACTATATTTAATGGGGCTTATAAATATTTTTAATTTAGGTTATCCTAAAACATTATCCATAAAAGTTAAAAGATGTTCATTCAATATTTTCACCCTTCAAATTTCATTCATCGATTTTCAAATATATCGATGATAGTAAACCCAAATAAAATGGATTAAATATTGATGATGGTTTAAATGTTACCAGAGATTATAATTTAATCAAACAAAAAAATAATGATTTATTTGGTTTTCATCTATATGAAAAATCAGAAAATGATTTAAATTTAATATCGCAAAATATTTTTCACACTGATGGTTATACACTGTGATATTCAAATGCCAAGACCATAACAATTTCATAGTGGAAAAGAACTAGGAAATTTTTTCAACATATTTATAACCCCTATGATAAAAAATTTGCACACTCTTTAGAGAAACTCATAGATATATATTTCAATATGATTAAATTATAAATAAAACAAAATATGACTATTAAAACATAAAATTTAAAATTAATACTATGTTCAATAGCTTTTGAAAAATAAACACTGAGCATAAATTAAACACCATATATTATAATTTTATGACCATTAAATCTTAGCTGATTAAAATATGGAGTTTGATTAGGAATAACTTCATTATGATATATATATATAATGTAATAATAAAAAATGCATTGATTAATTCTTATATAATAAGAACTAATATTTTTAGTATTGTATTATTATTCTTCTAAAATAAATTTTCATAAAATATTTTATTTATATTTTTTTCACGAAATTACAAAATTAAAATTATAAAATATTAGAAATTTTACTAAAATGGAAATAAATTTAAAATAAATGTTCCAAAATTTTATTAGTTTGAAATTTGTATTTTTTGGAGAAATTAAAATATTTAATGAGTATTGAATGTTATGAATTTTTATGAGAAAATATTTTTTTGATTCATTAATTAAAAAAGAAAGATTTTACTTAAAAATATTTTCAATGTTACATTAGATTAATTAAATTACGAATAAGGTAATTAAATAAATTGAATTAATATTTATGATTTAATTTGAAATTAAAATATTTTTATACATAAAAAGAAATATATACGAAAAAAAATTCATGGAGTTCATGGTTTTTATCAAAAAATATTTTCTACTACTAAAATTATAATATTGAAAAATTGAATTAGTATTTCGAATTAGTTGGTTCTATATTTTTAAATATGTCATATTTATTTTGGTCAATATGACGAGTAATCATAGAATTTTATTATTATATAAATAAAAGTAATATTTGTTAATAATGGTTTAAATAATGTGATAAGTTCACAAAATAAGTCGAACAACATAATTTATTTTATTGTATGGTATAATGTTGACCATTTTCATCCAAAATTCAAAAAAATTGAATTTCGATACCATTTCCCCATTACAATGCAATTTATATTTTTTGATGTACGAATAATTAAAAAATTTCACTCTATTGAATTTAATATTTATAAAATATTTAAATAAGGATAAAAATATGTTTTTTTGTTAAAAATATCCATTATATAAAAGAATTATGTTTTATTGACATTACATGTTTTTTAATTTGATGTGAAAAATTATTTTCCGTATATTTTAGGAAAATTTAAGACAAAATTTATTCAGTTAATTGTAAAATATATTAAATCATTTTATAAATATAAAAAGTAATAAAATTTGGATTAATTCTTGATATAAAATAATTTAGATGATAAATAATAAATTTTTTGGATATTTTTAATTATTATATAATTATTCCATATTTTTCATGTTGTATTTAATGTCAAATTAAATTAATAGTTTAAAAATGATTTTAATAGTATTTTATAATCACTAATATTTTATAAATAATTTAAATATTATAATAATATAATAATTTGAAAATAAAGAATAAAAATGATTTAAAAATTCAACCCCTTTCCATTTATGAACCAATTTAAATATTATATATATAATTATTATCCTTTAAGAGTGAAAAATTCGTTATCGTGGTTAAGGTTATATTATTTAACAAATGGGATAAACTATAACAAAATTTTTAAATCAGCACTCAAACATTTCAAAATTTCATTGGTTTACTGGAATTACACCTAATCATACTTTATATTCAAAATCCGATAAATTTTGAATATTTTTTAAGACAATTACATAACAATATTCTAATCTTATATGAAATTCCATGAGTGAACCTCCCCTTAATCATTATAGGGAACCCCAAATTTCAATCCACTACCATAATTCAAGACTTCTGTATCAACCAACCAATAGAAAATAATCTTCTAGACATCCCTATTAAAATATTTTATGTTTTCATTTTCTTAATAATCCATTTCAAGGGTTTTTAAGAAATTATATAAAAGAGGGCTACCAATGTTTTAGAAATCTTCTTACGCAACCTATATAATTTTTTTAATTCATATAAATATTTTGAATTAAAAATAAATTAATATAGTTATTATATATAATATAGTTAAATTTTATTATGATTATGGAAACACCTTTTTTCACCCTTTTTAAATTAAGTGGGTTTCCAAACTATCACTCATGTGTTTGTCTTATAGTCTCGATTTGGTTATACTATTAATTTTCCATCACCATCCATCATGGATGGATATTATGATGGGTATAATTTCTATACATTATATATTAGATAATAATGATTCTGTTAGTATATCATCATACATATATTCTTATGTTGTAGTATTTTGTAAAATGTTAATGTTGCCTCTCTGTGCGTTTGGACTACCACCACCAAAAATAAGGTTGAATAATTTTTCAATTGACATTACATAGATGGTAACCATGGTAGATTTAATTTATATTTGGGATATATAAGTTATAATAATATTTATTAATGGTGAATTATTATATAGTAGTCTATCAGTCTATTCATCATAAAGTGGAAATATCATTTATGTGTACGTACGACCTAACATATCCAGGAATAGTGTAATTTTTTGATATATCTATACATTATATATATGATGATAAATATTTATACATATAGTTAATAATTATGTTTTTTATATCATTACTATTAAATTTTATATGAAGAAACAATGATAAATATATTAGTATTGTTAATACCAAAATGACATGCATGAGAAATGAAACAATTATCACATGGAAGTGTTTTTTTGATAACAGGTTGATATGAAACTAGTGATAAGATGATATAAGTAAATAATATTTGTTTAGATATATATTATTATTTTTATTGATTTTGTTTATAATAATTATATATTTATTATACATGAGGATCAATGATTTATGAAACAAGATAAGAAATGAAGAAATGAATTAACATTAAAATGATATTTTTGTGATTTTTTGTAATGGATATTATAGTACTAAAATTATATTGTCCATTTATACTAAATATTTTTAATTTTTCTCATCTAGTTTTTTCTATTAAATACATGATTTAATTATATATTTATCACATTATACACTCAGAGACACAAAAAATAATTTTATTGAAACCTGGCTCTAATTAATTAATTATTTAGAATTATTTTTAATCCATGGAAATGTTTTTCCGGATGAAATAGAAATATTTTTTTGATTATTTTAGAATTATTATTAAAATTAATTTTTCCCCATATTTAATTATTATAAAAATGATTCCAAGTGATCTTCCCATTTTTTTAACAAGGGTTTTTTTTAATTTTTTAAAAATCATAGAATGGAAAACTTTTCTTACCGTATATGGAATGAGCTAAATTTTCCACAGTTATGAACCAGAAATTAGTTGATACTGCAATAACATGTCACAAAAAAATTATCATTTAAAATTTATTGCGCAATATTTTGGAATTTTATTATTTATAAGAAGTGATTTCAAATGAAAATGGTACTTCACCCAAAGAAATATTCAAGCGAAAACATAAAATAATTTTCATTGAATTTAATATCCTTTATATTAATTATTATTTAAGGGGTATATGATCTAATGTTATCATCCTTATTCCATCATTGGATGTTTTATTATTAATATAATGATATATTTATGAAACCCATCTTTTTCCACAGTTAATGATATGAGGAAAAGATGAAATGTTAATTAGACACATCTTCTTTCCATGGGTCATGTTATGATAATATGATGAATTCTTTATGATCTTTTGTAACATAGATATATGTTATAAATTTCGTGATGGATGGACCTAGAATTATATATAGCCTAAATAGTAATTATTTTATATCTCATGAGATTATTTTGGGATGCATGTTGGCATGATTGATAAACTATGGGATGTACGTTGAAAAGCATCACATAATATGAGAAATAGATAATGATGATCAATTGATTATTTTATTTGAACTGTGTACATATAACTGAGTCAAATTTATTTTACAGAATTAATGGTAAAAAAAACTTATGAAATTGTTTCTATACATATAATGGTTCCAAAATCATGATTTTTTTATTATTTGGATTTCATGATATAGTTCATTATTGGTTTATAATGACTCCTCAATCATAACATTCGTGTATTCTAAAATGATAATGTTTCATGAAATTACTCATGTTTATGATATATAATAAATAATTTGATGTTTTTATGTTATTTATAGGGTTTCCTACCCATATAACTACCTTATGAATTCATATGATCATTGATATATATCTCCCGTTTTAAGCCTTTCTGAGTATTTGATCTTACCCTTTTTATGTTTACTTTTTGAATGTTATAATGAGATATGGTTTTGTAGATTATGTCAAGAAGGGTTCAAATTGGGAAATATATTACAACAGATCACTATGAATGAACCTAAATATGATTTTTATGTATCCATTATTCAATGAAACTAAACCCCTAGTGTTTTGTCTTGTGTCAATATTTAATGTAGTGAATATTCAACATAAATATACAATATAAATGTATGGAAACAAGTAGATAATAAAATTATCATCAACATAGGGTTTAAATAATATTAATTGTTCTGGATTATAGAAGAATTGTAAAAACCTTATGAATAAGACTAATTATTGGATGACATTTTAATTTTTTGAAATGGAAGATATTTTGTGCTATTACATTGAATAGTTTACCATCTTGATACCATAAGTAGATATGGTTTTGGAAGAAATTAATCTTGGAGAAATATCCCTAAATAAAATTTGATTGAGTATATATCGACAAACATATTGTTTCATAGTGATTCTGTGATTACTATAAACCTATTTTTACTCTCTTGGATAAACGCGTAGGCCCATTAACATTATCATTACAAATTATTAAGAAGGATATGAATATATGATGATCATGGATGTAAAATGATAAAGGAAAAGAGTACGAAAGTGAAAATAAGGTCTCATGATATAGAAATATTCTAAATGATTTCTAATAATTGTATGGTTTCAAACTATGAATATTTTTTCCCACAATGTGGTTTTTCGTTTTTGTCGATGGATGGAACCAGGTGGAATTTTTATAACACAAAATGTGATGTGAAATGAAATTATTATCCTTATAACCAAAATAATTAAAGTATAATTATAATTAGAAACACGTTGATTATTTATAATCATGTATATAATTATATAAATAATAATCCAAACCTATGTAAGATTCCTAACACACCTTATAATATAATAATATAGGTTCATGAAAACCATATAGGGGGGAAGATACAATTTCTGACATTTCATGTATATTTGAAGAATAACCTATGGACTTGTCTCAATTAAAAGAAAATAGTGAATTCTTTAATATTTCATAAAAAGTTTAATGGTTTAAATATGGGAATATAGGAATAATTAAAGTCAATTTATTAAAGAGAAATCTCAAAACAAGTAACAATGCTAAAGTGCGATTCATGGTTTTACTATTGATGATGGAGATACTGTGAATAACCTAATAATATAATGAGGTATTATGGAATGAGATAATGAATCCTTGATAATGTTTTAATATGGTTGTTGAATAATTCGCGTTTTTATGTTTTTTAATTAATTAACTATTAATTAGAGGTATTTTTTTATCAATGGAAATATGGTTATAAAAATACAGAAATATTTAAGGATTTTAAATGTATTTTTTCTTGAATCATATATAATAATATGACGAACAATTTTCATGATTGAGAAAATTTATTTATGGATAATGTAATATTTTATAGATAACAGATTATTGAGAAAAATATAATCATAAATATTATCCCAATGTTGAAATAATATTTTTTTAGTTGAGATAATGATATTATTGATAAGATAAATGGGATAATATTAATAAGCTTTGAAATGATTATTATTTGATGAGAAAGTTGATTATGATATCATTGATGGAGTTTATAGTATTTTTGAATATATAGAATATATTAGATAATGATCAAAATTTTCTTAATAAATCAAGAGAGGAATATTTTAAGAATATTGTATGTTATCATTGAGTTTTATGGAAATTCAGGATAATACCATGTTTCTGGAGAACACATGATCAATGTAGTCACATTTTTTATAATACAATTTATATTATTTGTGTGACTAATGATATATTGATTTTTACAATATTGTATCATTATAACTATTTGTTTCGATATTGAATTTGGTCCGACATATTTTGGAAGGCTTATAATGATTCATACTTATGAAATGGATTATGTTGATCATTGGGTATTATTGTTGGAGATTAAAGTATGATTTCCCATATCGGATAACAGATTATATTCATTTTGGTTTTGGTAAATATATATATGAGGAATTAAATTTATTTTATGGAACTTATGATTTGATAAAATTTAATATAAGTTCAATTTTTAAGAATCATTATTCTTGAGTACTCAATTCATGGCGTAATAGGTGAATTAGAAAATGATTAAATTAAAAAAAGTGTGAAATTATGCTTATGATATGGAATGAAATAACAGAAGTATATTTTCCCACATTGTATATCTAGATATTAAAGGTATTACACAAATCTAGTAAATTTTTCTTTTAAAAACATTTCATATTATGAACATTTTCAGTGAATCAATTTAATTTTTCACAAATCATTGATTTATTATTTTATGGTCATTTACTTTCCAATTATCATTCAATTTCTTGTGATCAATGTCCCCTATCAGTTTCCATCATTATTTTGTCTTTAAATATTTCCTCTATACATATATTCATACTTTTAAATAATATTATCCTATTTGTGAACAGATTTAATTTTTATTCTAGATGACCCTCCTATTTCCCTTTTCCACATTCCTTGAGGATTTTTTATCAATCCTTTTTTGGACATGAGTTTTCATTAATGTAATTTTCAAAAATCATACCCCTGATATCTTGAAAATGTTAAAATTGATAGGATGAAATTAATTTGGGGGAGATAATGTAACACACTGATTTTTCAAATCTCACTACGATTGATATCATATGTAACTTTCATTATTGTTAAAAAAAAGAACAATGAAATATTTTTATTCGTTGAGTACTATAACATAACCAATTGAAATATAAGGATTAAAATTTATAAATTAATTATGAATAATTTATAAAAGAGCTAATAATTTCAAATGTATTAATTAGTCATTATTTAATAAGTACATAATTTATAGTAACATCATTTTATAATTCAAAAATACATTTTAATCTAAAATAGTTTTTTTATTTATTTTGTGAGAAAATTATATTATTTAACATTTCCACTAATTTATAAAATATTTGTAAAATATATCATGAACTTTGAAATAAAATTTGAACGAATTTGGTTAGAGACAAATTATGATATTGTTTAAAAGTGTGACTTTTTAATCTACAATGAAAAATATGACCTATTTATTGAAAACATTATATTTGATGTAATTTAAAAAAATTAAATTTAAAATTTTTTATTTTAATAAATTATATTTTTTTCTTATTTTAATAATTATCCAATATAATTCACTTGAATAAATTTTCAAGATTAATTTAGTATAAAACCTTTTTTATGCATAATGATCAAATTATCTAAAATTCTTTTTTTGTAATAAATTATGTTTCTTCTTATATGAATTTATGCCACATTTATAAATTGAATATTTAAAAATGGATACCATATTAATTAACTGGTGTTATAAATTTTTTAAATAGTCCCATTTTATTTTTAATCAGTATGAATAGTAACAATAATGAATTTGTTTTACCAAGGATAATGTAAAATAGATTAAATATTTCAAAAATTATGAGATAATGTATCGAAATAACCACTACACTTGAATTAATTTAATTTAATAGAATAAATTAAACCATAGTCTTCCCATGATTAATATATATGGAATTGTGGAACCATATTCACTAAATAATGACATTTATATAATTTTATGTTAATAAAATTCCAAAATGTCACTCCTCTAATATTAATATTTATATATTTGTAATAGAATAATAAATAAGGATATATTTATTTTCAAAAATTTAACTAAAAATAATTTATATAATTTTAATCGTAAATTGGTTTTAATTTATTATGTCAAAATAATTAACCTATATTCATATGAAATTATGATACAATATTCCATCAATTAATATAAAAATAAAATAAATGATCTTAAAAATATACAAGTAATATAATTTTTAAAAATTATTAATTTCCACAAATATTTTAGATAAATATAAAATATTAGGGATATTTGTGAAAGGATTATATCTGAATTCCGTATATTTATTTGATCCTATAATATCATATTAATTAAATAGTGTCCAAAAGACATTGAAGATATTTTATGTAAACTAATATTTTAATAAATTAAAATTAGTTCATAAAAATATATAAATAAGAAAATTAGGATGTTACATTGTAAAATATATAATTGAATTTCGATTTATGTATCAATTTTCACCATATAAGTAATATTAATACCATTTAAGAGTGAAAAAATCATTATCGTGTTAAATTATAAAATTGGTTAAAAATGATATTAAACCAAATGAATGTGTATAAAAACAACTTTATCCACTCCAAATATTATTTTTTATTGGATTTGAATTGGATCCTACTTTTGAAATATATCTATATCCATTTACATTTAAATGGAAATTGAATAAATTTTTTATATTATATTCTTTTAGGAAATTCAATGAGTTCCCCTCCCCTAACATATAAAAGCGGACTCCTCCGTTATCTTATTTACACAATATTGAGGATTTGTTTCTCAAAAACACAATGTAAATTTCTATTTAAATCTATTTATTAATGAATTAAGGCAGATGGAATTGTTGAACTTACATTAACGGGTTCCTTGATAGCGGATCTAGAGGATTTCTATTGAAGGAGAAGAAATTTTCATACCGTACATCTTCCACTCATGGGTATATACAACATACCATATATATGTAGAAGAACCCTTCATCTTCGATTAAAATATTTCATGGATGAATATTATAGTAGTAATAATTCATATAGTATTTTATTATGAAAAAATCATGATTATGAAATTATAATATCATATCTATCTTCTTATATTCCAATTCACTGTAAAATGATAATGTCATTCGTGCATACATGTTGACTAAAACCTCAATGAAGAGATATAATTTGTTTTTAATTTAGGATTTACATGGATTATAATAAAAATATATTTAGTTATTAAATATTATATAATAATTATTTTATTAATGTGAATTATTATTTATCATTCTTTTATTTCATCTATTGAAATATGAAAACAACATTGGTTTGTACGTATAACACACCATCCCCATAAATAATGTAACAACGTTTTTATACTCTACCATCTATGGATTAATAAATACATATAATGAAGATGATTTATATTTATTTCGTTATTAAAATTATTTAAAATATGGTTCCATTATCAATTTTCAATTATTGGGCCACCCAAACATACACATGCACGAGAAAAGAAATAATTATCAAATGGAATAGAGATTAAAATAGAAAATTTTTAATAAATGAGTGATAAGATTGTATATGTATATCATATTTGGAATTATTAATATGTGTAATTGTTGATAATTTTTGTACAATAAATATATATTTATCATACATGATGACTAACAATGTATGATATGACTCAAGACATATGGAAATTGGTTTAATTCTTAATCCCATTTGAATCTGCAATGTTCACGATTGAATTTGAATTGAGGAAGTTACATAATCCTTATATTATAAGTCTATTTCATTTATTCAAAATATATTTCCTTAGGGAAAAAGAATTTTTCCTTTAATTTTCATCACATTAATCACTCATGTGACTGATGTGATATTTTTAAATAAATATTTTTTTTACTATTCAATTAAAAATATTTATCTTACATGGCCATGTTATCATTAAATTGTTTCAAGAATAATTTTTTTATTCTATGATTATTATTAAGTGTTCTTTATACCTGCTTTTGATATTATATATTTTTATCATGGGAAATATAGTTTCATATTTTAAGGAGTTAACATTGAGTTTTTACTAAAAATATGACGGGAATAATTATTTTAACACATAAAACATTAAAAAATTACCATCATTACGATCAGTCAATGACGTGATGTATCCACTACAAGTTTCCATGGTAATTTTCAAGGAATAGTATTTTAATAGTATTTTTTATTTTTTTAGACAATAAATAATTAAAATAAAAATGAAAAGGTTATTTTCCATAGGAAATACTCGAGAGATATTTTAATGGAATTATAAGATGTGATAAGGAATTATATTCTAGGATAACATCCTCGATGTTAATTATGATTATCATGTCATTTTATCCAATGATATCAGCCTTATTAATTTAATATGTGGTTCATGAGTAGGATAATTAAATAATCATGATAACAATTTATTTTCAATGGATTATTATATAAGGAAATTATGAAACATTTATCAAACATGTATTATTTTCATTGGTTATGTTATTATTAAATGATGAATGTTTTTACTTATGTAATGAGTGGGTATAAAATTATATATTCCTCTAATGAAATGTGTAATTTTTTATATCTCATATTTTAATTTTGGGAATCCATTCTGTATTCCTGATCCAATATGGGATGCAATTCGTTATTCTTAATCATCTATATGAAATATCTGATGATTCATGTTTCATTATTTTATGGGAAACTACGTTTTATTCTTTATCCAATATGATTTGACGGTAACAATTACTTTTTTAATGGTGTTTATATCTATGAAGGTTCCACGATCTGTTGAAAATATTTTATGGCTATGATTTAAAGATGTTGTTCAGGGTTTATTATTGATGGTTAATCACTCTAATGATTGAGGTATTTTGTAATTATATATTTTTATTCCATGATTCATTTTTATGATATATTATAGACAATGCATAAAAAATATAATTTATAGTCATTATATAATACCATGACACTTATATTGTTCTTTCATATGATTATTTATTGATACCTCCCATGATAACTTTTGTAGAGTATCTAAGCTGGATATTTATTATGATTCTTTTACATTGGTTTTCAAACATAGAAGTGTTTATTAATAAGGGTTAAATGTTAGTATTATATTATTATATATGAGAAATAATAAACTTAGAAATTATTTTTATCTATATATGGTAAAAAAAATTAAAACATTATGGATTTGGACTATTTTTATGTTATCTATTGAATATGCATATAAAATACTGGGAAAATTATGTATAAAAATCCTGGACTTTTACAATGACGCATCTGGATTACATTTTTCATACATTAATCCAATTTGTATGAGACAACACTAAGAACTAATATAATAAACTAACAACAAAATATTACCAAAATTATTGCTATGGTATTGGTTTTATGCATTCAAATAAAATATTATACATTAAAAATTGGTAAAACCTAATCCTTAGAGAAATTATTGACTAGTAAAATTGGTTTTACCATCAATTGAAAGTTAATTTCAACCCAAAAGTTTCTCTACTCAACGTATGATTCATTATAACAATAGTAGATCAATGTTTTTATCTGGTAAACATATTTTGGGATTCACCATTTACTAATCGGAAGGACATCACCTTCTGGTTATCATATCTGCATGATGAATATGTCGCACTCCCCTCCATGATAAACCTTGAGAGAATATACTATATTTATTTTTATAGTATGACTAATCTACTAACATTAATCATAATTATAATCGCAAAAATTACTATAATATATTTAAGGCCCCACGTTTTCTAATAGGTAAAACTATGATCGATAGTGTATGTGTTACGCAAAACCAATCCCAAAAAAAAAATTATTTAAATAAGAAAGTATTTAGATTTCAATTCAATTTTTTAATATGATTAGCATTAAATACATTATGATATATATATATATATGTGTCATATATATATTAATAATTTCTCAGTAAATTATCAATCAATTTTGGTAATATTTCTTTGTTCTTTGAAATAATTATCCGTAAAAAATTTATTCTTATTTCATTTAATAAAATAAATATAAAAAATATTCTCTAGAGAAATTATAAATTATATTACATAATGTTGTCATAATTAATTATTTCATCATATCAATATTGATATATGGTGACGTTTTGGAAATTTTTAAAAATACAGAATTTTTAGTGAATAATGAAAAATATCCATTGGTTATTTATTTTGATAAATTATGTAATATAAAATCCCCAATATAAAAATAATTTCAGTTTATGGAAATAGATGAATATCATAGTAAAGGTTACATAAATTAAATATATTTAAATAATTATTGTAATAAATTTTATTATAAGTTTATTTCTTGGATTAAAAAATCATTTTTCTAATAACTATTTTAAAATGCATAATGATTCTCCAATTTAATTAAATAAAATAACCCCAAATGATACACAAACATAGATAAATGTTTGGATTATATATATATATTTATTAATTTAAATTCAAATAATAATGATTATATATTATGGAATTATTTATAAATCTTATTTTCCATGAAAATAATTTTTTAGAAAACTACATTTCATGATGATCACTGGTTTTATATGAAATTAAATTCTTCTACAGCTATGAGTTTTCTTATATACTGAATACCATATTTAGAATCATCATAAATAATATTTGTTAATATGGTCAAAATAATATTTAAACAATATGAATAGTAACTATAGTAAATATTTATGAACACGGTAAAAGAAAAATATATTAATTAAATGTGAAAACAATTTTAAAAATCCTAGAAACAATGTAACACAAATAGAAATTATATATATATTTTCATATAATTAAAATTATTATTATATTTTTTACTTATATTTTTTACATTATTGAAGACTTTGTAATCATTTTGATTGAAATTATTTATCGATATGATAAAACATTAATTGTATTTTTATGTAATATAAACTATAAAATAATACTATTATTTTGATGGAATAATTTTGACTTTTTTTATGTAATAAATTAATGTTAAATAGTTATTAATAAATATAAGTTCTCATATATTTTTATGATGTTAAATGAAATTTCATTAAGGGTTCAAAAAATCATTTGTTAGAAACTGATGATTTTTCAATAAATGTCGATTATTATTTAATTTTTTTAAATAAACAGATTTAGAAATATATATTTATAAAATAAATATTATTTTTGGAATCATAATATTTAAATTATCCATTGCTGAATTTTTCATTATTTTCTCAGTTGGTTTAATCTTCATGTAAAAATAAAATAGGGTTTAAATATATTGTTCATACTATTAAATAAAAATGACCAAACAATGATGTAATAAATATTATATTTGGTATAAAGAAACATATATATTTTTCCCATATACAACAATTTGAATAAATTTTTATTTGATTAATATTATAAATATATTATGATTCCTCCAAAACATGAAATATATTTTATGGTTTTAAAATCATTTCTTCATGTGTATCACTCACCTCCACGTAAGTAATGGAAGTAAATTATTATCATATTCCATTGTATGTATAAAATTATGAAAACCAATCATATTTTGGGGAAACCATAGTAAAAAACATCATTGGATGGTTTTTTGTTTTGGTTATTTTAGTATAGAGTCCAACACCAAGGTTTGAAAAATATAAAAGAACCCCCCTCCCCCTCAATAATTTCCTATATAAACCCACCAAAGATACTATTTAACTTCACTATGAATACTTTGATCATTTCCTTGATAATTACTCCCCTCTTTAGAGTCCTCCCAAGTCACCCCCAATATCTCATGAATCTCTTTCCATGCTTTTGGAGTCACACGCTCATGTAAGGGATCCCCAACATCTCTTATTTATTCACATTTCCTTATTATCTTATGCATTCTATTTTCAATTATCTATGTTGGGATACATCATTAAATTCTTCTATTATAGACTATTGTATGTATAAATTATGAGTTACCCCTTTATCTATCATCAACACTTTGAGAAATTATTATGCAACACTGTTATTTTTATGAAATTTCACTATGATTTTCCATACCAAAAACAATTATAGAGTGAACACCATACACATTTCCTATCAAGGGATATGATATTTATAAATATATAACTTTTTTCAAAAGAGACATACTTTTATTTTTTATATAATCCTTGATCATGGGATTAAATTGTATGATGAATGAATTGATAATTTAAGATATATGTGGCACACTTAAGGATGATAATGAATTGAATGAGTTTGGTGTGACCAAAATTATATAGCTCTCCAATGATTTGTGTAATTTATTGTATAATGGATTGTCATTTTAGGAAATGGTGTTAACATAATTTCATTATGGTACTTTTTCCATCATTACATCTTTTTAGATAGCCTTGCCCTATGTTTTTGATGTGGTGGATTAATTTTTTTATCATTTTCTATGTTATGATTATCATGTTATATCATGCATTATTTTTCATGTTCCTTTTATACCTAAAGGAAATGGATATTGTATAAAATCTATTACCTTATACCATTATTATTTATTTAATTTTAATTATAGATCACCATTACTTATGTATTCCCCCAGGTTACCCCATGCTGTTTTAAAATCTATGTAATTATAGAAGGATATTAAGGATGTTTTAAGAAATGTTGTTGTATCCCATGTTCAAGATGATATGATATGTAAATAATTCCCAATACATGAGACATATCAATATGATAGGTAGTAATAAGTTTAATATAATTTAATAAAACATTTATTAATCTTTAACAAGGATTTGGGATTTAATAATATAATAACTTGTTCTTAATCATTTAATCGTTATAACGTGTTCTTGTTTTTGTCAATTTTACTTCCTATATGAATGATGATATCATGATTATGTCATTTAAGAATATTAAATAATAAATAATGGTAATATTATATAATAATTATTAATTTAATATGTTTTCATAATCCTATAATAGTAAAATATATAAGTACATTCAATAATTAAATAATTTATTATTTATTGAATAAAAATTCAATGGAAAAATGATTTCTATCCATTCGACATGAAACATAACTATAAGATATTGAAAATAAATATAAGACTATAGAATAATATCAATAAAATATAATAAATATTTATTAAAATTATATATATGATGAACCCATCACCACAGATCAAGGACATAAACCCCCAAATTAATGTATTAATGTATAATTAAATAGTTAACTCATGGATATTTATTTGTATAATATAAAATTAATCAATATGGAATAAGTAATTATAAATTAATATTATTACATGAAATAAATTTATATAAGTCCCTTTTTAACATTAATAGTAAAAAAAAATTATACATTGAGTGGTAATGATTTTGACAAAGTGGATGCCTGAGGTAAATGTTTATTTTCCAAAACCCAGCTTTAAAATCGTGATTTTGGTGTTTAAACATCCATTTGATTAAATTGTACATTTATATTCATTAAAATACTGTCATTAATTCATATATTATTTTTATTTTTTTTTTACTTGTATTCCAAAAATTTCTTCTTCTTTTGGTTCATAATTTTATAAAAAAATGATTGTTAGGGGACCTTGCCTTATCTCTTCTTCTTGGAATGTAATCATTCCCCTCTTTTTCTATATTTATTATACTATTTTTAGATATAATTATAAATAAATACATTATTTCATTAGTAATATTTAAAATTAACATTTTTTAGAAAAGTAATGTTTTTTTAATTTTTCGGGTATGGTTATTCTCCGCCATCATTGGCATTCATTTTAAATGTGTGGAAAAAATATATTTTAATTATTCCAAAATTACCACTTTTTCCTTCTCCTTTATTTGTTTTTGGTTTATTTCAAAAAAAAATTCCCATAATTTTTCATGGTATTCTAAATTATTTTATATTTATGTATTTTTAAAAAAATATATTCTAAAGTAAAATATATCTAAATTATAGGATGCTTCGTTGTATTATTCAATTAAGGGTTACAATTATCTTATAATTTTTTCAGATTATAAATATAGGTTTTACTATTTCCATAAATAAAAATGTGAATTTTATTTCATCACCTCATGTTATATTAATCATTAAAATTATGTTCTATCTTTTAGTTAATAGACACCACAATCCATTAAGCTTATTTTTGCACATTGATTTGCAGAAAGTGTTTTTGTCCTCTTACCAATATCGGTACTAAAAAATTATTATTTCATCTTAACATGCATATATGGAATAATGGATTGAGATTTTATTGATGTTTTATTGAAAGAAGTATCTATGATTTATTTACGATTAAATGATAATATATAAAATAACCTTGAAGAATATTGAAGGATTTAATAAGAATATTTATTTCCACAATTTTTTTTATCCACAATGTAAGGAATCCTAGTATGTATTTTGATTAAATTTTAATATAATTTAAAAATGGATATTTTTTTATTATTTATTACATATTTTAAATTCATGACATTTTATATGCGAAAACTATTTCTTAATGTAAATAAATAAATGTTGAAGAAGACCACAAAAAAGAGATAGACTTCTATAAAAATTATTATAAATAAAGTTCAATGGAGACATACCACAAATGTTTTTATATGTGATATGAGATGAGGAAGATTATCATATTTATCTAGTCCATTAGAATATAGTTATATCAATTATGATTATACATTAGGGAAAATTTACATTGTGATATAATATAAAAAACGAGTTCTTATTTGTAATGTTGGGTGCTAGTATTGTATTGTGATAAAGAATATTCCCTAACTCACATAATTTTCATTAATAATAAAATATGATATGTGGGTGTGACTGAGTGTGTGTGTGTGTGTGTGTCATAAAAACCCCCATTAAAACTAGGATAAAATCCCTTATATTGGATGTAATAGTTGTTAAAAATTATATTATTCCATTTCATTTTTTCTCACAGACAGATCTTGAGAAATAGTTTATAAACAATATGAGAATATTATGATTTGAAATAATAAAACTTTTGAACATGAATTCAACCATATTCTGAGTTTCTCCCATTATAAATGTAATCCAAACAATTAGTATTATATCAATGGTTATATATGAAAAAATCACTTAAAAATTTATATTTATCATCAAAATTGTTTTAAAATGAATGAAATTAAAAAATTTATTATAAATAATGATTATAATTTTGAAGAACTAACAATAACTTATCTATTATCTTGTGAACATGATATTATTAAATATAAAATTCAATGCTTCAATGTAAAAATTGAGTAATATGGATGGTATTATCTTATGAGAATAATATTTAATGTGACGGGAAGGAAATGAATTTTTAGTAATATGCTTTGATAGAGAAACAAAATGAAAAGGTGAAATGATTTAAAACTGCAGAAAAGTTATTGAAGAAAAAAAGATAGGTATGATACAATGAGGTGATTTTGGATATTTTATAACATAGTGGATGTATATTTTATGAAACTAAAATAGGTTAAAATTAATTTTTTTGTTGAGTTTTAAACCATAGTGAATAGAATTTTAATTACCATAAAGTTATATGGATAAACTCTTAATGTATAAATATTTGTGAAGTATTTTTTTGAAACTCCACCTGAATAATAAAATGTAAATATTACCACCCATAAATAAAAAGATCATGATAGTATCACATTAATTATATATAAAACATGTTATGTTGTCTTGATGTTGAAATATAATACGATCTCAAGTATATGGACAAGAAGGATAAATAAATATACTATAAAACATTTAGGAATTTGAGGATTGAAGTTGCTCATTTTTTGACGAAGATAATAATATGTAAGGTTTTGAGGATATCCTCTACCAATTATCAAGAGATTTATAAAGTTTTAAAAATAAGTTCCAATGAAAATATCCCATTACAGTTTTTAAATAGTGTAAAATTTTTCACTTTCCAATGATTTATACGTAGATAAACAGAATGAAATACTAATACGAAGATAAATCTGAAAAAATCATTCAGGAAATGATATTCTTTAAGATAAATCAATATGAATCATAATATATAAAGAAAATTTCATATAACGTATTCCTATGAATATTTTATTTATCTATAATGACATTTCAAATTGTGATGAATTATTTGGTTATAAGGAAATACGTAATCAAACATCACAAAAGTCTTCAATGATTATGAATATGACCCGCGATCATACTCATGAGATGAAAAATTAACTTCTTAAGTATTTTTCTACTGAATAAGTGAAATCATATAATAATTACATCCTTATAATTTAGATTAGGTTGTGCATAATCAACATTGTAAGGTTGAGAGATGAAAATACAAATCTCAATGAATTAAAATGATGTAATATAAATCATAATTGAAAAATTGTTCGACTAGGGAAATATAACAATTGAAACAAGGGAATATATTGAAAATTACTATTATTAATGATATTACATTCACTATCATTATTATGGATAATGAGTTTTAGATGTTAGATGTGAAAATATTTTCCGAGAAAAAAAGATGAAAATTTAAACATTATTATTTTAATGTTATACAAAAACTAATGTGTGTTCTATGTAAAATAAGAATATTATTCATCAAAATTAGATATGTAATGAGTTTATAAGGAATGTAATTCCAGAATTAATGTTTTTAAAAATTTTACATATAAAAAAATATACATTTGTAAAAAACATCAAAATGAGAACATGATTACATGTGAATATTTGAAAAAATAGCTAACTATAATAAATGGTAAGTATATAGAAAAGGAGAAAATTGATAAAATATGAATGTATATAAATAATAAAAATATATATGTCCATTTTAGATGACTAAAGAAGTGTCCCACAAATTTTTTTTTGTAAAATGATCGAATTTTATATTTAAAAGTGAATTGGATAGTAACCCATGAAATGACAGAACTTCAACAAAAATGATATTTCAAGGTTACTACTGGTGTTAGTGTTTATTTGGTTGGAATGATAATATTTTTTAATCTAATGTGTTTGAACATGAAAAAAAATGTTATTAACCGATGTATGTAAAAAAATATCATTGAAAAAAAATTTAGTTTTTATAGTTGCAGAATAATATTTATTTGAAGAAATATTTCAATAATTTGAAGGTTCATTATAGAAACTATGATAAATAAGTACACACCTAATATTAATATATTAAATTAAAATATTATCAAATAAATGTAAATTCGTGATATAATAATTTTAAAAAAATCAATTCAAATAATATTTGAATGTTATATAAGAATCCTTCAATGAAAATAAATATTAGAATACATAGTTTATTAGGTGTGGTTGAATTATTGGATGTGAACAGAACCAATCATGTTATATTATAAAAAATTCATCGATTCATATATTATAATATCCATTTTTCATATAATTATATTTCCTTAACTATAGTGTAACATAGGGTTATATTATTAATATTGTGTTTACAAAATGTAATATGATTGAAATATTATTTATTTTATTGATTACATTTCATCAATCAAAATATATTATATGCTATATCAGGACCATGTATATTTCCACATATACCTCATGTTATAAAATTATTTTTTAATCAAAATATTGATTCATTTATGGATACATAAAGACATTTCAAATTTTCAAATGGTTACTATATCCCATCATGTATGTATTTTGGTTATGGTAGGATGAATACCATATTATGGTAGTTTATGCTTGACTCCCTTCATTGAATAATATGATCCTATATTAACTATGAATAAACACTTTTTTATGGGGTGTGTTTTTATACATTGAAATATAACAGTCTTTTTATAATAATTATCAAATAATCATTAATGTAAAGCTGATATCAAACTATTAGAGTTTGGGGTTCTCACTTAGAATACATAAATTATAGTGGATATTGTTCTACTCAATGTGGAGTGTTTTCATACAATGATTTTTGACTATATCCATCATGAAAAATTCAATTAGTACAATTTAAATTGAGATCCACTAGATACATGGAATTCTTATATATTTTATTTTCTTAATATAGTATGTTGGTTCAACAGTGATAGATTAGAAACTATAAGGGTTTTATTAAATGAAATTTCCATGAGATAATAACCCTAAACCAATCAATGTTATTGAATCTGATACCATCAATGAATAAATGTGTGCTTTTACTAGCATCATTAATAACATGTATTTCATAATTGTCTTGAGGTTTTATCTCAATGTATGATATGATGTTGTTTAGTGTATACAGATGGATTAATCTTCGTGGATTTACGATATAATATTGTATAAATAATGATTATATTTATTTAATATCCAGAGGGTATATAAATTAAATTTAGTAATTTATGACACATTTCAAACATGTGGTTTTCATATAAAAAAACAGGTTATATTTTAATCTATTTAGAAAGCTAGATTATATGGACACGTAACATATAATTGTAATTTATAGTAAGGTGATATTTATTTATATTATTTCCCTATATTAAAGGGTTTCTTTAAAGATATTTATGTGTTACATCATTAGAGTACTTTACATGTATGAGTGACTGAATTTTTATTGTACTCTCATACACAAGGTTTCCATAATACATAATTGTTGGTGGATATGGAACAATTTCTTCCTCATCATGATTGAATCCCACACATAAGCGTTTCATAGTATGAAAGGTTCAGAAAATTTTCCACAAACATGAATCGAGAAATGTAACGGTCATATTTTATCTTGTTATGGTTTATGGTAGATAATTCCCAATATGAAACAAAAAAACAACAAAAGAGTAAAATTAAAAAAAATAAGATTTTTTCTTATTTTCCATTATTTAATAAAATTTTAGAAATGATATTTGTCAAATAATGTAAATAAGATATTTTAATACATTTATTGAATATTAATTCTAAATATTTATAATACGAGTTTGGGAAATAAATATAATGATCATTTATTTATTTATTCATTTAAAATATTCAAACATATATAAATTATTTATTTAATATGAATTGTATTTATGGGTTAATGCAATATATATATATATACATATAAATTTTTAAACATGTATAGATGAGTAAAATAAGAGATAATAAATATTTATTGGGATGAAATTGTTTTGGACTTAATATGGATTTGGTGTATACTAAATTGGTGAAACATATAGAATATTTTCTAATTTATATAAATTGCTATTTTATTGAAATTATAACTCTTATTTGAAATATATTTATAAAAATAAAGAAACATAGTTATATTTAATATTAATTTATAATAAAGAAATGATTTTTTATAGTTATTAATTTAGTGTTTCTAATTAATTTCCTAATTTTTTGAATGTATTTAATCCACATTAAAATGATTTTTGATGAATTAATTGATTATGGTTTCATTAATAATTAATATGTGATACTTTAATTATGTTATTGGTTTAACTAAATTCATTTGAAATATAAAATTTTTATACACAATGAAAATCATATATGTTTAAAATTATATACATATATATAACTAGTAATATTATTTAGTTCATATTTGGAATTGAATATAAAATGTTTAAATTCAAAATTATATGTATTTCCATATTGTAATACTAATTTTAGTTTTATTTTAGGATTTATTTATAAAATTTTCAAAAAAAAACTTTTTTAATGTTTAAATATGTAATTTTATCATTTCCATAAAATTTATTTATATTTTTATTCACGAATATAATTATTTTATTACTAATTGATTTTTATATTAATGTAGTGATTCTCAAAGATGCATCTAATGACTTAAATTATAGGTCTGGAGAGGGACATTACGTTATTATACCAAGATATTATATTGTATTGAGTTAAAAGATGAATTAAGTTGTTAATTATGATGTATAAATATTAGGATTTAGTGTTATGATTTAATTTATATCAATATTCTGTAATGTAACATTGGGTAGTGGGAATTTAGGTCAAATTTCCAATAGGATATATCAGTTATACTTTATTCAAGAATGTTATGGGTTTACTATTTATGTCTCTAGGATTACTCATGTTGATATGGATGATTTAATATAATTTCCTTCATTTATATAATAGTGATTACTATAAATTATTTTTGGGATGTATTTCAATATGTATGACTATATTTGGCTTTAACATTTTCATCAGTAACACTTAAAATGAGTTATCTAAAGAGATAAACATCAATCTGTTTTAAAATAATTTTTATTGGAATTAAATTGATTCCAAAATAAATCCAAGGAAACAAGAATACAATTAATGTGAATAAAATTAGATAATATGGGGAGTGTAACACACCCTTATTATAGTTATTGTTAATTATATTAATTTGGTGTTATAATTGGGTTTGTGGGTATCCTAAAATATCATATGAGGATTCATGTGGTATCATAAATTTAGAGAATTGGCCTATAGGTGACCACACCATAGCCTAGTATATACTTCATTTAGCGTTTTCTACAGAGGGAGGATAAAACATTATAATTTATGATGCCTTAAAAGGGAATTTATATGGAAGAAACCGAGTCTTATTTTGTTTTATGTGACAAAATAAAATTTTGAGATGTTGTTATATAGATCTCTAATGAAGAGGCACACAGAATGGTGATGGGGTACATCCAAAATGTAGGGATTATGGTACTCATGTGGGTGCTTCTACCAGATCGAAGGTTACTACACCAAAACACTTTGGTTCATATCATGGTGGGTTTCATAATTGCGGATCCATTTCTGAGCTATTCTCTCCTCATTCCCAATTAATTTGTACGGTAATTCCAATATTCTTTGTTGTTTATCTACATCACTATTCTCCTCCCCAATTACCCAATTCTCTCATATCCCACAATACCCTATAATGTTAGTAGTTTCTTTTAGATTATGGTGTGGATTTCTTACTAGTTTTTTTGTTAGGTATTGGAAGGGTCATCTATTTTCATATTAGATAATTTTCTATCAAATGTGACGACTTTAGATTTTAATTCCATCATTCCATGTTAATTTATTTTTTGTGATTCCTTTATTTTTCATGTCATTTTTTCTTGATGTTTTCAAATTATATAATTATTAATTTTTTTTGTATATATCATAAATAAATGGATTTTATAAATTTTCTACTCTATTATTCTACTATGGAACAAAGGTGGTTTTAAATTGTTTTGTTGTTTCAAAAGGCGGAATTTGATTTTCATGTTATTCTTAAAATGAATAGTTTATTTATCTTGACTAAAATTGTTTTTTAAATTAATTTGGCCACATTTAATTAGGGATATAAATTTTCAATATATCATAATATTTTTTACAAATGACGGTTTAGTTTTTTATCCCATAGGGTTTCTATTAAAATGATTTTATGATATAAGTGATTTAATTTTTTTAATGGATGTTTTAAATAATTATTATGAAATGGTATTTTTATAAGTGGATTAAATTTAATGTTTTTATATAATTTACTTCAATTTAATCATAATTAATTTGTTTTAAAAAATTGTTTATAATAAAATTTTGAATGATGTGGTACTGATTTACATTCATAGTTTATTTTAGAAATGGAATATTTGGAACATTAAAATTGTCTTGAAATTATGTTGTTGGATGAGACCCTCATGTTCCTTTGTTGAGTTTAATTATATGTATTTTGAGATGATGGGTATAGTTTATGTTTTTTCATGAGAAAAATATTTGGTCATATATAATTTTTCTACTGAGGGTGTTGGAAGAGAGAAATATTTATTATTGATTCTATTACTCATTTTATTGTCTTATTGATATATCACTAATTATTTTTTCATTCATCTGTACTCTATAAAATTAATGATCGGTCTATAATTATGATAAAATAATTAGTGAAATTATATTTTTCTGTCCACATGAGTTGGATAAGGATAGATAGGGAGATACCCTCATGTTAGTTAGGTGCAGTCTAATCTACTGACTTGTGATTATTAAGTTATTTTTTTAATAGTTTTTCACTACTAAGTAATGTATATGATCAACCATACTATATAATTTACTGTATTAACCAAAATACTAAATGATACTATAGTGGAAATTCATTTTTGTTCCCTAGCACTATTAACATGTATGGAACAATGTCTTTTGTTATTATTTAATTAATTATTTAATTCATTATATTTGAATTTCTATTCTTTGATTTAACTTATTCAATTTATATGAATTTTAATTATATTTTTAATGTGTCTATTTATAAATTATATTGAATGTTTTTTAAAATTGGTTCATCAATATAAGAGGATCTATCAAGAAATAAATTTTCATGTGATTGTTTTTATTTTAATAAAATAAAAATTAATTTTTATGACAATGCTAATGAAAATGAAATTGGTTTTTGTGATATTATTAATGAAAACCGAATTTTTAATTTATTTTTAACTATAATATGAGGAATAACATTTTGAATTAAATTCGAAATATTCCTTGGTGGGATATAACTGATCCTTGTTTTTTTCTTAACCTATGTATGCCAATAACTATATTTAATTTACAAGGTTCTTCTTTATGTGCTCAGATTTTAGACCACTCTCAATCTAGGTGAATATTAATATTTGGTTTTACTTCTTGGGAGGATGATATTGACTGATTATCGATGATATATTGTTTTTTATGTTTTATATTATTTTTTGATTCTATTATATAGAAAGGACTTGAAAGATTATTTATGTATGTGATATTTTCTCTTATTTATTATTCACATAATTGGTCATTTAATTATTTAAAATTTATTTAAAATGATTTTATCTTTTAATACTTATCATGTGTGAAACAAATATCATAATTTTCTCTAGAAATACCCAACCCCTTGATTCCAACCCAGGGTGATTAGGAATGTTCCTTTTGTATCTAATTTTTCAAATTAGGTTCTTTTTTTAATGGTGTCTTGTGTTTGTTTACAATAAAATGGAATCAAAATAACTATTTTAAATTTTGGTTGCATCTAGATAGAATGGGGAATTATAAATATATTGGGAATCATGGAGAGGGGTTGTGGTAACCATATATCCAACTCCAATTCACAGTTAACCATGAGTTTCCTTAATTTTTTGGGGATTTTATTACTGATATTATGTTAATTTTTTATGTATATGATCTATTTTGATATCATATGAATATTATGATCCACTGTAACTATGTAATTCATTGAAGGGATCATTTTGAATTTCAATGGTGAAAGTGTTGAATGATTTAGAACAGGGTGATTAAATATAATTATATTGTAAACCCATGGTGTATATTCAGAATGGGTATAATCTCATCACAATTCATTTCTAATGATTCTAACTTGTTTTACCAACCTGTGTGTAAAATGATTCATTGCTAGATTTCCACGGTTAAGTTATTAGTATTAAAATTCATCTTTTTAAAATGATTCCAATAGTGGTTATAATTTATATCATATTAAATAATAGTGTCCTGGTGTTGAATTTATGGTATTGATATTTCTGATGAGGGATTTTTATTGATTTTTTTGTGTCTCTGGAAGATTAATTCAGTTTTTAGACTATAATTTTGGGTTTTGTGAAAAAAGGTATTGAATAAGTTTTTATGGGACCTTTTTAACCTGTATATGATGTTGTAAAATCGTTATTTTTAGTGTTTTTCATATTTTTAGATTTAAAAATGAAATTTCAAAAAAATTTATGGTCTAAAATTTTGAGTTTGATTTTAGAGGAAAAGTTTTGATGTTTTATTTACAAATAATTTTTTTTTTGTTTGGAGGTTGATTGTTTTGAAAACCTATTCTCTAATTTTCTCAAAGCATGGTATAATTATATCCAATTTGTTTTCAATGAAATTAGTTTAGACATTTTTTTTTTGGTTTTTTGGTGAACATTCATGTTATTTTAAATTATTACCTTCTTAAAAATTTTAAATTTAATGGAATTTCTATAAAAGGGATAATTATTCTGTTTTTTTAATAATTTTTTATTTTAGAAGGGTTGATTTATAAATAATTTACATTAGTGGTGTTATATATTTAAAATTATTAATCATTTTGTTTTATTTTTTATTATTTCTCCTTATCAAAATCATTAATATTTTATAAAATCATTTTATAAAAAGATATTTCGGATAATTTTGTAAATAAAATAGGAACATTTTAAATTTTATTTATTGGGAGAGTTATGTTTTATATTATTTTTATACGAGAGAGAAATTTCTATTTTTTTGGTAAGAAATACATTCAATTTTTATTGTTATCATAATTAGAACATGCATACCAAATAGTTTTATAAGAATATTGGAATGTATGTTTTCATGGAGGATTATTAGGATGGATATCCTCACCGTTTAAGAGTTTATTCTTTACTCAATGATATCACCATGACTCAGGACATGGTGGTAGAATTGGGATCCTCTTTTTTACATGGATCTAATAAATATTTTTATAAAGTATATTTTTCTGTTATTCCATGATTGAGGAGGTTATGTTAAGCTAATATTGTGGATTATAAGGAATGAGGTTGTCTTCAATTATATCTTAAATCAAATATTGTCATTATAGAATGTATTTGTTGATCTATTCAGTGGACATATAGGAGAACTTTGTAACACCCCAGGTAAATAAAGAATATTACATTTTCATATTTATCCATATTTGTGAATAAAATATTAATATGACTTTAAAGGGGATGCTATGCTCGATGGCGTACCCAACACACAACAACGAGTTTCTTGGGAATCTTATGTTGCACTCTAATAATAAAATAACGTTATTTTTAATGGTAGTTAACATGTAGCCGTTGTATTGGCGGGAATTGATAGAAATAACTAAAATATTATTATATATGTTTTTAAATGTTTTTACATTTAGCCAATAAATGATAAAGGATTAAAATACGGAAAGAATTCAATTTTAGGTGTATATGCCCTAGTTTTCACTAAAGGTTCACTTATCACCTTTTGATGGAAAACCTTCATTAAATATAGTTTTGTTCACTCTTATACATTCTATTGGACCAAATAAAACTCTTCTTAATAATTGGGACATCAAAATTTACTTTGTATAAATTTTTGGTATCTTTCCGATAAAGTTCATTTTTTAATGAATAGCTTAAAATGTTGTATTTTAATTCAAAACATTTTTTTAATCTAATTTATTTATATGATTAGATTATATTTTGAATTGGTTTTAAAGTGAAATTAGAATATATTTTTACCATTAAATCCAATAGTGGTCATTGAAATTACTTTCACTTTGAAATCGGACTTAACCTAGTGTCAATCTTTTGATACTTATTGTTTCATAAAAACACGCTATTTGCTCTGACAGTGGGAATTAATTATTAAATTAATTAATGTGAATTATATTTTTTTAATTTTGTAAAATAGACTTCATTTTTTATTTCGCAATATCAAATATATCTTAGGGTGAATTTTTTGGATTTTTCTAAAAAACTTCATTTTTGATGAATAGTGAAACCAATAAGTGGTACTTATAAAAACTGATTTTTCCATTTAAATGAAATTTTTCCATCTTTGTGTTTTGAATATCAAAAATCCGACATACATGGTTGTCATTAATAAGTAAAATTTTGTTCAATGGGATAAAAATAATTTTTTGGTGAATAGTAACTTATTAAGTTTTTAATCGCGATTAGAGGTAATTAGTGTAGTTTATGGTAAGAATAATGTTTTAATAAACTGAAATGACCTTGAAACATGTCCTACCATCATTGGATGTTTCATGGCCGACCAAGAAAATCCATGGGTAAACTTGGGGACCCCATGGAGCCACTTTGGTTGGAAAATGACATAAAAACATTTTTATTTAATGATAAAGTAAAAATAACACAAAAATGAGATGTTTTACTAAAACAATTTTTACATGGGGTTATACAAGTCAGATTTTTGGCTATAAATATTCATTGGAATGATGAAAATATTTCCTACATCATATTAGTTTTTTGTAATTTCTATACATTAAATAAATTATATTATTTATGACATCATGATGATGCAACGATGACCTCATTATTTAACGATTTGAAAAAAAGGAAAGATAATGTAATATCAAAGACCTACACATGTCCAAAACATATTGGATGGGTTTATTTAGAACCCTTATCACCTTATCCACGAATTATATTATTGTGGGACCTTTTAAATCCGAAACTCATTTTCAAATAAAGTAACATTTCCTTACTTTCAAAGAGTGCCCCTCCTCTCCTCTTATAAAAGGCCCCAACATCTACCTCCATACCCACACATCCAAAGACTTTGGCTCGGCCAAACCCTGCCCATTTCATCTCTTCACATCCCTATCTAACTCCTTGAAGCCTCAATTTGGGCAGAATCCTTTCCAAGTGAGCCTTTGAGCTCAAATCAAAGGAAGTTACCGATTTTAAGGTAATGTCTTCACTTGTGTCCTTTTGTTTTATTTTGCTTCTCCAACCCCATAAAATCTTCTTATTCATTTATTTTGTAAAAAATCCAGTATCTTAAATATACTAGGATGTTTTTATAAGAATTATTCGAGCTACACTTACACACACCTACATCTAATGGTTAAAGAACATACTGTTTCCTTGGATGGCGAATTTCTGCCTCCCAAAACGATGATTGTTCAACATTTTTCTAACACCATAAAAGGTGGCCATTAAGATGACAATATATTTATATATGATATCTAATATGTTTATGTTTTACTTAAGCTTGTGTATTTTTCATTTATGGCATACCTTTATGGTTTCCATTATGGGTAAATGTGATATCTTCATTTATGGAAGTGCAGACTACCGCCCCCTCAAAGTGATTTGATTTGTTAATACCATATGTGGTATGTATAAAGGATATATTTAATGATATTATATATGATACCATACTGTAATTAAAATACTATTAAGTATCATTTTGTTTTAATTCCAATAAATATGAAATAGAAATGGAAGTAGCGTTCATGCGTTCGTACGGCTTACCGTCTCCATGAACAGTGCATTTCATTTCATAACTCAAAATGTTATGTAATATTATAAATGCATGAATATACTGGATATATATGATATATATTATATATACATCATGAATAAAAATCTGGATGTAATGAACCTTTTACCACACAAACAACATGTAATTGTAAGTATTCCACTTTCGACTTAAGAACCAAATATCGACAAGAAAAACATTATTAACTTAAATGATTACATAATGTTTATGACATGGTAATAAGTTATATAAAAAGAATAATTAACTTGAAAAAGGTTATTAAGGAAGTCGAAATTAACTCAAGTTTTTTATTCAGGAGATTAAAGAACGATCAAGTCATGTCGGACCCGAGGTAAGGGATCATACACCTCTCTTTCTTTTTAAGTACACTCTTTTATGTCATTCCTTTTAATATCATCTTTATTATGATTGGGATGTTATTTATATTACTACTACTGTACTTATTATGCTCATATGATGAGAGACCCTATTTCCTCTCATCAATCCATTTTGAAAGATTTGAGTGGCGCTGTTATGCTGCCGAATTTTCATAAGAGATCTAACCTCTTTCTTTCTTTTTAAGTCCTCTCCTTTATGTCACTTATTTTAAGCTCCTATTTGTTATGTTGGGGGATGTTCTTTTATATTCCTAATTCTGTAAACATTATGTTAATATGATGAGATCCCCTATTTGATCTCATCAATCCATTTTTGGATGTTTTAAGTGGCGTCGTTTGGATGCCGAGTTTTCGTAAGGGATTTTTTTCATCTCACTTTTATTCCCGTGAGATTTATGCAACATTTTCGACAATTTCCTTTGAGTGGTGTTTGTACTACCCATTATTTTACTCATTGTGTAATATAATTTCTTTTATGAGTATTTACATCAATGTTTTATTGTCCTTCTTTCATGAGGTGTATGTTTCGAAAGATACCCATCTCGGTAAGGGAACCTTTCACCCTCCACTTTTTAAAAGACTTCTTTTGTTGGGTCTTTTAATATACATATTCTTATGTTGGGATATGTCCTCATATATCCTTATTGATTTAAACTTTATGTCCAAGTGATGAGATACCCTTTTTTATCACTTATCAACTCATTTTGATGTGACATCGTTAGGCTGTCAAGGGAACTTCTTAACCCAATTTTTATTTCTTTGGGTTCAACATGTAGTTATTGAATATGTCATCCTTTGAATATGTGTGAAGGACCTTTGATTATTTTACACTTAATATCCACGTATATTTGGTGTATTCGTTTGTCACACATAATTATGTAATTGATTTATCCTTAAACCAAGGATACCGTCTTTGTAAAGGACTTCGTCTCAATCTCCATTCATTAAGGCATATTTTGTTTTATACACAACCTTCTTTTATACGGTGTATAAACCCCTTTGAATTATACGTTTATTCAAAATGAATCTTTTTTATACGAAGCGTTTACTAAACGAAAAAAGGGAATGTTTTTGTCGTACGTATACGGTGACAACGACTTCTCCGCCGCTGTGACCATTATTTGAGTTTCGGCTTCCTCTACAAGCCAGAACATTTTTTTAAATAAAAATAAATACCATGTTTTACTTTTCTTTTATTTTGGTATTGAAAATGGTTTTCATAATATTTTTATATCAATGTGTGGTATTTATATCTTGTGATTGAAAGGTGTAAATGTTATGTTTCCTTTATGCATGTTTTATGTGATACGATTATGTTGAGGTTCTTGGGAATTATTATGAAGACAGGTGGTTCCGTGATAGAATAAGGGCGGGTGAGCCCGATATAGCTCTCCAATGCATTGGGTAATGCGAAGGAGTGAATCTTTAAGGTTTATCCAAAGAGATTTATGGAATATACCGTGATGGGTATTCCAAACGTAACCAAGAGGGTTACTCCCTTCGTAATAATTTTATGAATGCCTCAATTTACCTTTTATGTCTTATGATTTCTATGATTTATTCATGATTTTATGAGGTATGTTAATGTTCTTATGTTTTATGGGTAAAGTATGATTTCATTCTTATGTATACATGTACTCATGGTTTCTTTCCATATTGTTATATCCCTTACTGAGCTTTTTATGCTAATACCTTGTTTTTGAAATGTTTTTCACAGGTCAAGGGAAAGGTACATGATGTGATGATAGTGTCAAGGATGTGTCAAGAAAGAATCCATGTTTTATATTAAATATGTTTCCGTTGATGGGAACAATGAATACTGTCTTTTATGTAACCACATTGTTTAAATGTGGAATGTAATGCAAGTTTCAGGATCTAATTCTCTAAAACTCTAAACCTGAAAAGATCCTCAATGTGTAATTTTGTAATAACTCATGATTAAGTAAGGTTTAAGGCTGGGGCCTTATAGTTGGTATCAAAGGTCGGTTTAGATAACTTTAGAGGTTAGTGTATTCTTTAAGCATAAGTGGCATTACCGTAATGGTTAGGATTTTAGAAAGAGTCCTAGTTTTAGATAAAGTGAATGAGTAAGTATATCTTACTGTTTACCTTCCTCATTAGTACATGATGGTTTTGTTGATATACTCACACTGAAATTTCTGTTTTTAGTGAATGGATGGATCTATCAGGTGAAAAAGAGACAACAGGTTTGAAGGAAACTATGGTGGTTCTATGATTAAGATACTAGATAAAATGGGGGATTCAATGAGAAAACACGTGGTTGTTCTAAACTAACTATCAAGGAGTCATGATCAACCACTTGAACCTTGGTATGATCTTTAATGCATCATGTTCGAGATGACCAATTCATGTGGAAGTTCAGGTAATAATTATAAAGGTAACCATTAGAGTTTATATGATCCTTACTTTTGAGGTAATTATGGGTTATTATATGATATGCTGGAAAATGAAAGGCATGAGATAAACTTGAGGTTAAAATATGTTATGATCATTTTTGATGATTTTATCTCTTTTGGGGGAATGATTTATGAATTATATAGTTTTGTAATAAGGACAAAATGCAGACCGTGTGACAACCCGTTGCGTCAGACAAAGCTGTGGGAATCGAACCCACAACCAAAGTGCGACTGGTATTTATCGCCTACCACTGGACTACGTGAAGTCCCTGGTTAGTTTGACCGATTCATTTTTGTTAGATGATTTTATGAATTAAGAGTAAGTTGATATTGGGTTATTTATGAAAATGATTAACCTATCATGGAGGATATGTGATTAGGTTAATTACTTTTCAATATGAGACTTTAGGAGCAACTGATATTGTTTGGAGATAAATGTTACGATTTAACTTGGAAGACTATGTGACTAAATCCTTAAAATATTTGGGTTTAAATCTTATATTGGTTTACTTTGAAGAATTTTATGGACAAATTGTTTATCGGATTGTCCTCGTTGAACTTTGGGTTTAGTTGGAAAAATTTTGGAGATTAAGCATAGATTTTCTTTTTAAAGGGTTATCCTTTTCTGGATTATCTGATATTGTACTAACCTTATTGGTTTTTTTTTTGGTTAAAGACTAAAGACATGAGAAGTATATAGTTCTCTTTTGTGGATTAGGTGATTCTATAGAAGTTGATTATAGTACTCTTAATGTGAACAAGTCTTCCTAAATACTCGTCTTTTGGAGAAAATATTAATTTGTGTAAGGAATCTAATAAAAGTTGAAAGTCAACATGATAAGTAATTATGATTCCTTATTAATAAATTCCTCAATAAAAAGTATCTTAAAACAAAAATGTTGTCTATTAACTTTTCCTACTGGGGAATCGAATACTGTTTAACCCATCACAAGTTTGTGATTTTCTTATGGTTAACTTTCTCCTAGACTTGTTTACTATCACACTCACTCAAGAACATGACCATTTTCTTTTTCTTCTATGTACATGCTTTTCTACATAGAATCCTAGTATGGTTTAATTCAGGTGACCTCTGTACTTATCTTCCTTTATTTTAAAGTGATTGTTTTACCGACTCTTGTTCTGATGTGGGACTTTCAAGGATGTTTCCAAGCTCAATTTTAAAAATTGCGAGGAAGAAATTCCCCAAAGGGGGGAAGGATGTAACACCCCAGGTAAATAAAGAATATGAAATTTTCATGTTTATCCATATTTGTGAATAAAATATTAATATGAATTTAAATGGGACGCTATGCTCGATGGCGTACCCAACACGCAACAACGAGTTTCTTGGGAATCTTACGTTGCACTCTAATAATAAAATAATATTATTTTAAATGGTAGATAACATGTAGCCGTTGTATTGGCAGCAATGGATAGAAATAACTAAAATATTATTATATATGTTTTTAAATGTTTTTACATTTATCCAATAAAAGATAAAGGCTTAAAATACGGAAAAAATTCAATTTTAGTCGTATATGCCCTAGTTTTCACTAAAGGTTCACTTATCGCCTTTTGATGGCGAACTGTCATTAAATATAGTTTTGTTCACTCTTATACATTCTATTGGACCAAATAAAACTTTTCTTAAGAATTGGGACATCAAAATTTACATTGTGTAAATTTTTTGTATCTTTCTGATAAAGTTCATTTTTTAATGAATAGTGTAAAATGTTGTATTTTAATTCAAAACCACTTTTTAATCTAAATTATTTATATTATTAGATTATCTTTTTAATTGGTTTTAAAGTGAAATTAGAATATATTTTTACCATTAAATCCAACAGTGGTCGTTGAAATTAATTTCTCTTTGAAATCAGACTTAACCTAGTGTCAATCTTTTGATACTTATTGTTTCATAAAAACACGCTATTTGCTCTGACAGCGGGAATTAATTATTAAATTAATAAATGTGACTTATATGTTTTTAATTTTTTAAAATATACTTCATTTTTGATTTCGGAATATCAAATATAGGTTAGGGTGAATTTTTTGGATTTATCTGAAAAACTTCAATTTTTGATTAATAGTGAAACCACTAAGTGGTACTTATAAAAACTGATTTTTCCGTTTAAATGAAAATTTTCCATCTTTGTGTTTTGAATTTCAAAAATCCGACATACATGGTTGTCATTAAGAAGTAAAATTCGGTTCAATGGGATAAAAATAATTTTTTGGTGAATAGTAACTTATTAAGTTTTTAATCACGATTAGAGGTAATTAGTGTAGTTTATGGTAAGAATAATGTTTTAATAAAATGAAATGACCTAGAAAAATGTCCTACCCTCATTGGATGTGTCATGGCCGACCAAGAAAATCCATGGGTCAACTTGGGTACCCCATGGAGCCACTTTGGTTGGAAAATGACATAAAAACCTTTTTATTTAATGATAAATTAAAAATGACACAAACATGAAGTGTTTTACTAAAACAATTTTTACATGGGGTTATACAAGTCATATTTTTGACTATAAATATTCATTTGAAATATAACAAGAATTCCTACATCATATAATTTTTTTTTTAATTTTTAGACATTAAATAAATTAAATTATTTATGACATCATGATGATGCAACGATGACCTCATTATTTAACGATTTAAATAAAATGGAATGATAATGTAATATATAAGACCTAAACATGTCCAAAACCTATTGGATGGGTGGATTTCGAACCCTTATCACCTTATCCACGAATTATCTAAATGTGGGCCCTTTTAAATCCGAAACTCATTTTCAAATAAAGTAACATTGGCTTACTTTCCAAACGTGCCCCTCCTCTCCTCTTATAAAAGGCCCCCACCTCTACCTCCTTACCCACACATCCAAATACTTTGTCATGGCCAACCCCTGCCCATTTCATCTCTCCACATCCCTCTCTAACTCCTTGAAGCCTCACTTTGGGGATAATCCTTTTCAAGGAAGCATTTCAGCTCAAATCAAAGGAAGTTACCCGATTTTAATGTAATGTCTTCACTTGTGTCCTTTTGTTTTATTTTGCTTCTCCAACCCCATAAAATCTTTTTATTCATTTATTTTGTAACAAATCCAGTATCTTAAATATACTAGGATGTTGTTATAAGATGTATTCGAGCTACAATTATAGACACCTACATCTAATGGTTAAAGAACATACTGTTTCCGTAGAAGGCAAATTTATGCCTCCCGAAACGATGATTGTTCAATATTCTTCTAAAACCTTCAAAGGTGGCCATTAAGATGACACTATATTTATATATGATATCTAGTATTTTTATTTTTTATTTAATCTTCTGTATTTTTCATTTATGGCCTACCTTTATGGTTTCCATTATGGGTAAACACGATATCTTCATTTAAGGAAGTGCGGACTACCGCCCCCTCGAAATGATTTGATTCGTTAATACCATATGTGCTACGTATAAAGGATATATTTAATGATATTATATATGATACCGTACTGGAATTAAAATACTATTATGTATCATTATGTTTTAATTACATTAAATATGAAATAGAAATGGAAGTATCGTTCATGCGTACGTACGGCTTACTGTCTCCATGAACGGTGCATTTCATTTCTTAACTCTAAATGTTATGTAATATTATAAATGCATGAATATAATGGATATATATGATATATATGATATATACATCATGAATAAAAATCTGGATATAATGAACCTTTGACCACACGAACAACATGTAATTGTAAGAAGTCCACTTTCGACTTAAGAACCAAATATCGACAAAAAAACATTATTAACTTAATTGATTACATAATGTTTATGACATGGAAATAAGTGATATAAAAGGAATAATGAACTTGAAAAAGGTTCTTAAGAAATTAGAAATTAACTCATGTTTATTATTCAGGAGATTAAAGAACGATCTAGTCAAGTCGGACCCGAGGTAAGGGATCCTACACCTCTCTTTCATTTTAATTACACTCTTTTATGTCATTCCTTTTAAGCTCATATTTCTTATGATTGAGATGTTATTTTATATTACTCCTACTTTACTTATTATGCTCATATGATGAGAGACCCTATTTCCTATCATCAATCCATTTTGGATGTTTTGAGTGGCGTCGTTATGCTGCCGAATTTTCGTAAGAGATCAAACCTCTCTCTTTCTTTTTATGTCCTCTACTTTATGTCACTTCTTTTAAGATCGTCTTTGTTATGTTCGGGGATGTTCTTTCATATTAATATTTCTGTAAACTTTATGTTAATACTATGAGATACCCTTTTTGATCTCAACAATCCATTTTTGGATGTTTTAAGTGGCGTCGTTAGGCTGCCGAGTTTTCGTAAGAGATTTTTTTTCATCTCACTTTTATTCCCGTGAGATTTATGCTACATTTTCCACAATTTCATTTGAGTGGTGTATGTACTGCCCATTATTTTACTCATTGTGTAATATACTTTCTTTTATGAGTATTTACATCAATGTTGTATTGTCCTTCTTTCACAAGGTGTATGTTTCGAAAGATACCCATGTCGGTAAGGGAACCTTTCACCCTCCTCTTTTTAAAAGACTTCTTTTGTTGGGTCTTTTAATTTACATACTTTTATGTTGTGATATGTCCTCATATATCCTTATTGATGTAAATTTTATGTCCATGTGATGAGATACCCTTTTTTATCTCTCATCAACTCATTTTGATGTGACGCCGTTAGGCTGTGAAGGGAACTTCTAAACCCAATTTTGATTTCTTTGGGTTCAACATGTAGTTATTGAATATGTCATCCTTTGAATATGTGTGAATGACCTTTTATTATTTTACACTTAATATCCACTTATATTTGGTGTATTCATTTGTCAAAAATAATTATGTAATTGATTTATCCTTAAACCAAGGATACCGTCTTTGTATGGGACTTCGTCTCAATCTCCTTTCATTGAGGCATATTTTGTTTTATACACAACCTTCTTTTATACGGTGTATAAACCCCTTTGATATTTACGTTTATTCAAAAGGAATCTTTTTTATACGAAGCGTTTACAAAAGGACAAAAGGAAATGTTTTTGTCGTACTTATGCGGCGACAACGACTTCTCCGCCGTTGTGACCATTATTTGAGTTTCGGCTTCCTCTACAAGCCATACCTTTTTTTAATAGAAAAATAAATACCATGTTTTACTTTTCTTTTATTTTGGTATTGAAAATGGTTTTCATAATATTTTTATATCAATGTGTGGTATTGATATCTTGTGATTGAAAGGTGGAAATGGTATGTTTCCTTTATGAATGTTTTATGTGATACGATTATGATGAGGTACTTGGGAATTATTATGAAGACGGGTGGTTGCGTGATAGACTAAATGCGGGTGAGCCCGATATAGCTCTCCAATGCATTGGGTAACGCGAAGGAGTGAATGTTAAGGTTTCCCTGAAGATATTTAGGGAATATACTGTGATGGGTATTCCAAACGTAACCAAGAGGGTTACTCCCTTCGTAAGAATGTTATGAATGCCTCAAGTTACCTTTTATGTCTTATGATTTCTATGATTTATTCATGATTTTATGAGGTATGTTAAAGTGATTATGTTTTATGGATAAAGTATGATTTAATTCTTATGTATACATGTACTCATGTTTCCTTTCCATATTTTTATATCCCTTACTGAGCTTTTTATGCTCATCCCATGTTTTTGAAATGTTTTTCACAGGTCAAGGGAAAGGTACATGATGTGATGATAGTGTCAAGGATGTGTCAAGAAAGAATCCATGTTTTATATTCAATATGTTTCCATTGATGGGAAGAATGAATACTGTCTTTTATGTAACCACTTTGTTTAAATGTGGAATGTAATGCAAGTTTCATGATCTTATTCTCTAAAACTCTAAACCTGAAAAGATCCTCAATGTGTAATCTTGTAATAACTCAAGATTAAGTAAGGTTTAAGGCTGGGGCCTTATAGTTGGTATCAAAGTTCGGTTTAGATAACTTTAGAGGTTACGGTATTCATTAAGCATAAGTGGCCTTACCGTAATGGTTAGGATTTCAGAAAGAGTCCTAGTTTTAGATAAAGTGAACAAGTATGTATATCTTAGTGTTTACCTACCTCATTAGTACATGATGGTTTTGTTGATATACTCACACTGACATTTCTATTTTTAGTGAATGGATGGATCTATCAGGCACAAAAGAGAAAACAGGTTTGAAGGAAACTGTGGTGGTTCTATGATTAAGATACTAGATAAAATGGGGGATTGAATGAGGAAACTCGTGGTTGTTCTAAACCAACTATCAAGGAGTCATGATCAACCACTTGAACCTTGTTATGATCTTTAATGCATCATGTACGAGATGACCAATCCATGTGTAAGTTCAGGTAATAATTATAAAGGTAACCATTAGAGTTTATATGATCCTTACTTTTGAGGTAATTATGGGTTATTATATGATATGCTGGAAAATGAAAGGCATGAGATAAACTTGATGTTAAAATATGTTATGATCATTTTTGATGATTTTATCTCTTTTTGGGGAATGATTTATGAATTATATCATTTTGGAAAAAGGACAACACGCATACAGTGTGACAACCCGTCGCGTCGGACAAATCTGTGGGAATCGAACCCACAACCAAAGTGTGACTGGTATTTATCCCCTACCACTGGACTACGTGAAGTCCCTGGTTAGTTTGAATGATTCTTTTTAGTTACATGATTTTATGAATTAATAGTAAGTTGATTTTGGGTTATTTATGAAAATGATTAACCTATCAAGGAGGATATGTGATTAGGTTAATTACTTTTCAATACGAGACTTTAGGAGAAACTGATATTGTTTGGAGATAAATGTTATGATTTAACTTGGAAGACTACATTACTAAATCCTTCAAATATTTGGGTTTCAATCTTATATTGGTTTACTTTGAAGAATTTTATGGACAACTTCTTTATCGGATGGTCCTCGTTGAACACTGGGTTTTGTTGGACAAATTTTGGAGATTAAGCATAGATTTTCTTTTTGAAGGGTTATCCTTTTCTGGATTATCTGATCTTGTACTAACCTTTTTGGTTTTGGTTTTGGTTAAAGACTAAAGAAATGAGAAGTATATAGTTCTCTTTTGTGGATTAGGTTATTCTCTAGAAGTTGATTATAGTACTCTTAATGTGAACAAGTCTTCCTAAATACTCGTCTTTTTGAGAAAATATTAGTTTGTGTAAAGAATCTAATAAAAGTTGAAAGTCAACATGATAGGTAATTATGATTCCTTATGAATAAATTACTCAATAAAAAGTAACTTAAAACAAAAATGATGTCTATTAACTTTTCCTACAGGGGAATCGAATACCGTTTAACCCATCACAAGTTTGTGATTTTCTTACGGTTAACTTTCTCCTAGACATGTTTACTATCACTCTCCCTCAAGAAAATGACCCTTTGCTTTTTCTTCCATGTCCATGTTTTTCTACATAGAATCCTAGTGTGGGTTAACTTGGGTGACCTCTGTACTTATTTTCCTTTATTTTAAAGTGATTGTTTTACCGACTCTTGTTCTGATGTGGGACATTCAAGGATGTTTCCAAGCTCAATTTTAAAAATTGTGAGGACGCAATTTCCAAAAGGGGGGAAGGATGTAACACCCCAGGTAAATAAAGAATATGACATTTTCATATTTATCCATATTTTTGAATACAATATTAATATGACTTTAACGGGGATGCTATGCTTGATGGTGTACCCAACTCGCAACAACGAGTTTCTTGGAAATCTTACGTTTCACTCTAATAATAAAATAATATTATTTTAAATGGTAGTTAGCATGTAGCCGTTGTATTGGAGGAAATGGATAGAAATAAATAAAATATTATTATATATGTTTTTAAATGTTTTTACATTTATCCAATAAAAGATAATGGCTTAAAACATGGAATGAATTCAATTTTAGGCGTATATGCCATAGTTTTCACTAAAGGTTCACTTATCTCCTTTTGATGGAGAACCGTCATTAAATATACTTTTGTTCACTCTTATACATTCTATTGGACCAAATAAAACTCTTCTTAGTAATTGGGACATCAAAATTTACTTTGTGTAAATTTTTGGTATCTTTCCGATAAAGTTCATTTTTAATGAATAGTGTAAAATGTTGTATTTTAATTCAAAACCTCTTTTTAATCTAATTTATTTATATGATTAGATTATATTTTTAATTGGTTTTAAAGTAAAATTAGAATATATTTTTACCATTAAATCCAATAGTGGTCGTTGAAATTAATTTCACTTTTAAATCAGACTTAACCTAGTGTCAATCATTTGATACTTATTGTTTCATAAAAACACGCTATTTGCTCTGACAGTAGGAATTAATTAGTAAATTAATTAATGTGACTTATATGTTTTTAATTTTTTAAAATTGACTTCATTTTTTATTTCGGAATATCAAATATAGCTTAGGGTGAATTTTTGGGATTTTTCTGAAAAACTTCAATTTTTTGATGAATAGTGAAACCACTAAGTGGTACTTATAAAAACTGATTTTTCCGTTTAAATGAAATTTTTCCATCTTTGTGTTTTGAATTTCAAAAATCTTACATACATGGTTGTCATTAAGATGTAAAATGCGGTTCCCTGGGATAAAAATAATTTTTTGGTGAATAGTAACTTATTAAGTGTTTAATCACGATTAGAGGTAATTTGTGTAGTTTATGGTAAGAATAATGTTTTAATAGAATGAAATGACCTATACACATGTCCTACCCTCATTGGATGTGTCATGTACGACCAAGACAATCCATGGGTCATCTTGGGGACCCCATGGAGCCACTTTGGTTGGAAAATGACATAAAAACCTTTTTATTTAATGATAAAGTGAAAATGACACAAACATGAGATGTTTTACTAAAACAATTTTTATATGGATTTATACAAGCCATATTTTTGACTATAAATATGAATTGGAAAGATAAAAATATTTTCTACATCATAGAAGTTTTTTTTAATTTTTAGACATTAAATAAATTAAAATATTTATGACATCATGATGATGCAACAATGACTTCATTATTTAACGATTTAAATAAAATGGAAAGATAATGTAATATCTAAGACCTAAACATGTCAAAAACCTATTGGATGGGTGGATCTAGAACCCTTATCACCTTATCCACGAATTATATTAATGTGGGAACTTTTAAATCCGAAACGCATTTTCAAATAAAGTAACATTTTCTTACTTTCCAAGAGTGCCACTCCTCTCCTCTTATAAAAGGCCCCCACCTCTACCTCCTTACCCACACTTCCAAAGACTTTGTCTTGGACAACCCCTGCCCATTTCATCTCTAAACATCCCTATATAACTCCTTGAAGCCTAACTTTGGGCATAATCTTTTCCAAGGAAGTCTTTGAGCTGAAATCAAAGGAAGTTACCCGATTTTAAGGTAATGTCTTCACTTGTGTCCTTTTGTTTTATTTATCTTCTCCAACCCACTAAAATCTTTTTATTCATTTATTTTGTAACAAATACAGTATCTTAAATATAATAGGATGTTTTTATAAGAATTATTCGAGCTACACTTACACACACCTACATCTAATGGTTAAAGAACATACTGTTTCCGTGGATGGCGAATTTCTGCCTCCCGAAACGATGATTGTTCAACATTCTTCTAACACCTTCAAAGGTGGCCATTAAGATGACACTATATTTATATATGATATATAATATGTTTATTTTTTACTTAAGCTTCTGTATTTTTCATTTATGACATACCTTTATGGTTTCCATTATGGGTAAACGCGATATCTTCATTTAAGGAAGTGCGGACTACTGCCCCCTCAAAGTGATTTGATTCGTTAATACCATATGTGGTACGTATAAATGATATATTTAATGATATTATATACGATACCATACTGGAATTAAAATACTATTATGTATCATTATGTTTTAATTACATTAAATATGAAATAGAAACGGAAGTAGCGTTCATGCGTACGTACGGCTTACCGTCTCCATGAACGGTGCATTTCATTTCTTAACTCTAAATGTTATGTAATATTATAAATACATGAATATACTGGATGTATATGATATATATGATATATACATCATGAATAAAAATCTGGATATAATTAACCTTTGACCACACGAACAACATGTAATTATAAGAAGTCCACTTTCGACTTAAGAACCAAATATCGAAAAAAAACATTATTAACATAAATGATTACATAATGTTTATGACATGGTAATAAGTGATATAAATGGAATAATGAACTTAAAAAAGGTTCATAAGGAAGTATAAATTAACTCAAGTTTATTATTCAGGAGATTAAAGAACGATCGAGTCAAGTCGGACCCGAGCTAAGGGATCCTACACCTCTCTTTCATTTTAAGTACAATATTTTATGTCATTCCTTTTAAGATCATCTTTCTTATGATTGGGATGTTCTTTTATATTAATCATACTTTACTTATTATGTTCATATGATGATAGACGCTATTTTCTCTCATCAATCCATTTTGGAAGTTTTGTGTGGCGCCGTTAGGCTGCCGAATTTTCGTAAGAGATCTAACCTCTCTCTTTCTTTTTAAGTCCTCTCCTTTATGTCACTTCTATTAAGCTCCACTTTGTTATGTTGGGGGATGTTCTTTTATATTACTCTTTCTATAAACGTTATTTTAATACGATGAGATACCCTTTTAGATCTCATCAATCAATTTTTGGATGTTTTAAGTGGCATCGTTAGGCTGCCGAGTTTTCGTAAGGGATTTTTTTCATCTCACTTTTAATCCCGTGAGATTTATGCTACATTTGCCACAATTTCATTTGAGTGGTGTATGTACTACAAATTTTTTTACTCACTATTTAATATAATTTCTTTTATGAGTATTTACATCAATGTAGTATTGTCCTTCTTTCATGAGGTGTGTGTTTCGAAAGATACCCATGTCGGTAAGGGAACCTTTCACCCTCCACTTTTTAAAAGACTTATTTTGTTGGTTGTTTTAATTTACATATTTTTATGTTTGGATATGTCCTCATATATCCTTATTGATGTAAATTTTATGTCCATGTGATGAGATACCCTTTTTTATCTCTCATCAACTCATTTTGATGTGACACCGTTAGGCTGTCAAGGGAACTTCTTAACCCAATTTCGATTTCTTTGGGTTCAACATGTAGTTATTGAATATGTCATCCTTTGAATATGTGTGAATGACCTTTTATTATTTTACACTTAATATCCACTTATATTTGGTGTATTAATTTGTCACACATAATTATGTATTTGATTTATCCTTAAACCAAGGATACCGTCTTTGTATGGTACTTCGTCTCAATCTCCTTTCATTGAGGCATATTTTGTTTTATACACAACCTTATTTTATACGGTGTATAAAACCCTTTGACTATTATGTTTATTCAAAAGGAATTCTTTTTATACGAAGAGTTTACTAAACGACAAAAGGGATTGTTTTTGTCGTACATATGCGGCGACAACGACTTCTCTGCCGCCGTGACCATTATTTGAGTTTCGGCTTCCTCTACAAGCCATACCTTTTATTAAAAGAAAAATAAATACAATTTTTTAATTTTATTTTATTTTGGTTTTGAAAATGGTTTTGATAATATTTTTATATCAATGTGTGGTATTGATATCTTGTGATTGAAAGGTGGAAATGTTATGTTTCCTTTATGAATGTTTAATGTGATATGATTATGTTGAGGTTCTTGGGAATTATTATGAAGACGGGTGGTTCCGTGATAGACTAAGGCCGAGTGAGCCAGATATAGCTCTCCAATGCATTGGGTAACACGAAGGAGTGAAACGTTAAGGTTTCTCCGAAGAGATTTAGGGAATATACTGTGATAGGTATTCCAAACGTAACCAAGAGGGTTACTCCCTTCGTAAGAATGTTATGAATGCCTCAAGTTACCTTTTATGTATTATGATTTCTATGATTTATTCATGATTTTATGAGGTATGTTAAAGTGCTTATGTTTTATGGGTAAAGTATGCTTTCATTCTTCTGTATACATGTACTCATGTTTCCTTTCCATATTTTTATATTCCTTACTGAGCTTTTTATTCTCATCCCATGTTTTTGAAATGTTTTTCATAGGTCAAGGGAATGGTACATGATGTGATGATAGTGTCAAGGATGTGTCAAGAAAGAATCCATGTTTTATATTCAATATGTTTCCGTTGATGGGAAGAATGAATACTATCTTCTATGTAACCACTTTTTTTAAATGTGGAATGTAATGCAAGTTTCATGATCTAATTCTCTAAAACTCTAAACCTGAAAAGATCCTCAATGTGTAATCTTGTAATAACTCAAGATTAAGTAAGGTTTAAGGATGGGGCCTTATAACATTAGTCTGCATTTGGTTCCACATCATCTAGGTAATGGAATTTAGTATGACTTCTAAAATAAAATATTGGATCAATACTTTTGTCCCAAAGGAGGTTTCATGAAATCTATATTATAACAGGTTAGTAAAAAATTTCAAGTTGAAGTGGTGAATATATCTCATTTGCCTAGAATCAACAGGGCGAGGAGAACGTGTTATGAGGGATGATCGATACATTTTAGTATTTTAAGTTGAAGAAGAAGCATATTTTATGTTTCATATGGGGAGAACATAAATGTTACATTTACTATTACTCTAAATCCTTAAGGAATTATCCTCAGTGGATTTAATTGGACAACCATTAATTGTTTTAAAATTTGGAAAATATAAAATGTATTTTTTATGGTTTAGTTTCGTTTTCAGTGGTTTTTTATTTTGGGTTTTTTAAAAATATTGAATTTAGTTTATATGTGTTATTATATTGTATTTGGTAGTGTAATAGGTTTTTTGTGATACTCATAGGTTTTTTTGAAATTGATTTATTATTTGGATTAGCTTGGGTGACTGTTGAGTTAGGGATTTTGTTACAAGGATGAGTATTTCCATTGAGCCATTGAGAACATGATGGTGCTAGAATTTTGTGGATCATTGCGGAACAGTGTTCTAGGACGGTGTTCTAGAACTACATGATGATTTCATTGATATGAGTTATATAATCCTTGTTATTTCTTTTTGAGGTACGGGTATGAATATTTATTCATGGGTTTTATGGATTAGATGGATTCTATTCATTATCATAATTTTATGTTGAATTGAATGTGTTTTACATTGGATATATTGTATGTTTATTTGTGATTCCATTTTAGGATGAAATTTTAATTACTTTTGATATAATATAAAAAGTTTTTATCCAGGTCATGTTTTTAATAGTGATTCATTACTCATTCTATCACAATTTAATGAAATTATAAATTATATATAGGACCCTAATAATAATCCACCTATGATTCTTGTGTCTCTAGGAAATTGATTAGTTTTATTTATATGTTGTTTATTTAATTTTTAGGATATTTAGTTTTTTATAGTGGTGATTTTTGATATTCTATTTGAAACCGTAGGTGGGGGGGGGGGGTTGTTGAGTCGTGTTGTCAAATTTTACTTTTAATTCTCGGATTTTGTGAATATGATGGTAGTAACTCATTAAACTATACGATTTCAAAATTAATTCCCCAAAAAACAAAACACAAATGAAAAATAACAAAATATGTTTAGTTTCATCAGCATTAAGGGATAGTCTATGGAGAATATACCGATGATGTTCTATTCATTGAAGAACCATTTAAGATTTACTAGAAATTGTTAACAAAATTGTGTAATTATGTTCACATAATAAAAAGATCATTTCCTTTACAAATTATTCAAGGATATAATAATTCCTCAATTAAACAGCCTTTGTTATATCCTCCTCCCAAAAAACATCAATGTATCTTCAACTTGTTTAATGGAAATTAATGTTTCATCCATATTTTTATTAAGGTATTATTTCATTTTCATCAGGGTACGGTAGGTTTTATTATCTAATAATATATATAATCACTAGGAAATACCATTATATAATCATTATAATAAAATAACATCCAAAATCTACCATTAATGAAGTAGACATGTAGAATCTAATTAACTACATATTCAACCTTGAAAACCACGCACTTCCTTCGTTGAACACATCATAAAATTCATGAAACTACCTCATGATATTACCATATTCTACACATAATAACCTCAAAAACCATGTAATTCACTTTTCATTGATACCATGTGAGAATGATTACTCAATAAAATATATCCCATGCGGATTTAATAGTTCCCTCATGGACCATTTACACCACTTCATAGACTCCCTCAAAAACTAACCTCACGTATTCTATTCTTAACCTTCCACATGAAATTCGTACTTTAGTTCAAACAAAACATACTCACAATAACATTCATAGATCATTCATGAATACATTCCTAATTGATATTACATATCATCATCAAAGACAACTATTTTATTCAAAAAAATGTTTCAGGATGGAGATAATGATGGAGTCTTAGGGAACAACCATTTAAAAGAGACGAGGAATTAGATGGAAGAGAACTATGATAGAGATAGACAACATGACTAGTAGTATGACTAAATTTTATAGAAATACAATCAGGTTTGAAATTACATTCCCTCCACATGTATGTGATCTCTATGAGTTTTCCAAATATAAATCTATACCTTATAAAAAATAAATCAGATCCCCTAAAATACTTCTCTTATATTTCAGTGCCTCTACTAAGATCATGGAGTCTGATTCAACTAAATCCAGAAAAATATAGTATAATCTGAACAAATAATGTCCACTAAGAAGATCTTTGACCTCATCCCAAAAAGAAATAATCTATCCATATAATTATCTATAATAGAGCAGCATTGATCCCCATCCATCAAAGACCAAAACACCTCCTAATGTCAGTCCCTTCAAATAGGAATCATCAATATTAAACTTGAAACTAGTGATGGGGGATTACAAAAAATCCAGTGTTCATCTGAATCTGATCCACCTCTATAAGCTAGTATATTACTCTACATATGCACAAAATAAAAAAACATAGAGTCCCTTCCACCCATAATTAGAGTGTTTAGATATAAAAATAGTTCCTTGAGACACACCATGATGTTTAGGAGAGATCAGTGTCGAACCTCATTTAACATGTTCTACACTTTTAAGAAAACCCAACACGCCACAACCAAAATATATGCGGGCTTTTCTGGAATTAAACATTAAATATGTAACATGAAAAATAGAATCATGAAAAATGCACAAGGATTCTCGAAACATCATAATAACCATCAGATTGCTAATAAAATCCAAAATGGTAGTCCCTAACTCACTCTTAACAAATAGATTCCAAGATGGTTCACATTTGGAGTTCTGGTAGCACAAGAATATTGATGTCATTGAAACACCCCTTCTCTAAATATTTTCATCAGTGGGTAAGAAAAGATGAATCACATGAAAATTAGAAAAGATTACTGTTAGATGAGATTTATTTAAACCCAAACTTGATGGCCTAGAAATCAACAACAACCTCATCTCATTCTACTGAATATAAGGATTTAACGCTAAAGATTCCAGATATCATCAAATTGAGGACGTACCTATTAGGTTCCTCAACCATCCTGATGATATACAAGACAATATTATTGTTCATATATAACATTTTACCAATAATTCCAATGAATTTTCTTTCATAATAGAAGAAAATATATGAGGATGGACACCCATGCCCGGAGATAACACCACCTGACTAGTTTTTCTTCCATAACATAACATCACCACATCTAACCACTCATTCGAACCTATCTCATAGGTTATCCATAAGATCAATCATGCTTCTCACCAGATTAGATAATCGGTCGATGTTCTTTCCCGATTATTTCCAGTTATCCCTATACCGGTCTAACATGTTCCATGACCAATAGTTAGATCCTTGAATAATCTATTATTCCAACCATGCCTGCATTCCTTGCATGGTGTCAAGAAGTCTACATAGATTAATACCTCCCTCTTCAATTGGATTTTCCATCCTTCCCATGGATACACTGTGACACTGTATTTCCAGATTGGATTACCATATAATTGACCTGCACATCTTATCTAGAGTGATGATTGTTCCTTTAATATCACTAATGTAAGAAAAGATGTACATATCCATAGATATCAAATCACTATTTACAAGGTAAATTATCCATCCAAATGAGATGAAAATGTTATTATAGTTATAAATGTGGATTTAAATAATACTTATGACTGCTTCAATGTACACTTTCGTTATTCTTCCATTGGAGATGTGATCCCCAAAATAAAGCATGGGAAATTATTATCTCCAATTTGGATTGAAATAGGTTGCTCCACCTATGATCACAAAATCTGGATATATACACACTAATTTCGACATGGTTAATTCATTTTACAGTCCATTACCCATAAACATCAATCATATTATTGAAACCATATATTTATTTTTACCTACAATTCATAAAAATAGCATTTTATCATCGAAGATAAGATGTATTCTAAAACCTGATTTAAGAGTATTCTTGTAAGGAAGGATCTTTCAAGATTACATATTATGTTTGGTTTTTTTGGTTAGGGCCTGTTGAGCTAAAATGAAAACACATGGTGTTACCATATCTCCGTGAATTATCCCTATAATTGACTTAAGGTATCCCAAAATTCATCCAATAATTGAAAATGATATTCATGGAGAAGTATAGAACATAAAAAATAAGTCACATGGCCAATTGTTTAAAACTAAATGATTCATTACCTTATAAACGGATCATCATTCCATCCGATCATACGCTTTACCCATATCCACATTAATCATTATGTTCAAGCCAATGATCTTCTTGTTAATGTCATCAATCATCTCTTTTGAAATGTCGACCACCCCATGCATGCATCTTCCATTATTAAACCCTATATTTTCATAAAAAATAATACCTATCAAGATATTTCCAAGATATACATTCAATATGAATGTAATAATCTTATATGAAATGTTACATAGGCATAGAGGCCCATAATTCCAAATAGAATTGGGATCCATGAACTTTGTAATCATAACCACAGAAGATTAAAAAATATGTCTAGGAATATAACTGCATCTAATTAAATCATATATATCCCCAAAAAACCAATTCTTAACAATATTTAACACATCCCTAATGATGTAATCTATGATTCCATCTAGCCCATGTTAACATTCTGAATTCAGGTTTCACAATACCTCCACGTTATCACATTGATTTAGAGCCACCTATACCAAATCATTCTCACTATCTCTTATCAGTATTGGGATATTTAGAAAAAAATATGTTTCTACATCCACCTTTGATTGTCTTCTATCATCCATAAACACCATCCATATAAGATTATGATCAATGTACTCTTCTAAATTCCCCAAAAAACATCCACATCATAATTATTTGTTCTATCATCAATCCATCAATTAAATTTACTAAGCACATTATATAACATTATAAAATATTTAATGAATGATATATCCTGATCTCCCTCACAATGAAAAAGATATCCATATTTAGCCATTGAGAAAATTTAAAATTAAAAATAAAATATTTGTAAAAAATTTACACATCCTAACCATATGGGAAATTATATCATCATCCCATTCAAATTGACGCCTCACCTTTAAATTTTCAATTTCATTTTTAAGGTCTTACATAGTGAACTGTATAATCCTTCTTTCTGAATGCCACTTAGTTATATATGTCTTTAAACCATTATGTTGATTATATAGACCAATAAATAGAGACCATCCATTAGAATATACCAATATTTATTCACAAATTTGAAGAAACATACATCAGTCACCCAACATGATGAAAAATAAGAATATTTCACATTCAGTCATCCTACATTATTGATTTTATCATATAGTGGATAATGATTTGAAAAAGATAATGTTAGGTGATTGACATTGACTTAAGGAAATGAATCAATACCTTAAAGTGGAACATTAAGTGTCTCTCATGTTGTGGGTTCTTATTTGTGATGGTCACAGTTTTTCACATGGGAAACAAGTGGTCTATCATGAACCTACATGATTATGGGAATATTTCTATATCATGGGCCATGGTACACATTTTTGACATCTTATATTTACTGTGGGTAATCTTTCTGGTCAGGTTGCAAGCTTGGTCACTATAACCTGGTCTCCAATCTCTCAGAATGTGGAAGAGAATGCTACCTATCAGACTTCTATATATGATTTTCTGCTAGAAGCTCCACAGATGAGGTCACATTAATGTGGTATGGAAGAACTAGGTGGACTTGACACTGTTGATACCAATTCATAACATGATTCTCATGGAGATAGATTTAATGTTTTTTTGTCTAATACTAGGATGGGGATTATGAAGGATAGTTCCTAGGATGGAATTCCCCCATATCAGATGGATTCAGTGAATCGAGTGGATACACGAATCATGACTAGGATGTCCAAGCATATTTTAGGAAACCTATGGATGGGCTATTAAATATTGATTGTTAATACTGCTCATAAAATAACACTAAAAAATTTGGCAAACACTTGAATATAACTAAATTAGAACCAACTACATGAATAAATTTACTAAGATTCTATTTTCTATACCACTATCAAATATTTTCGTATTTTTTAGGTCAATCTACAAATGGATATTCATGAAACACAATATGAATACAAAACAAAACCACATAACACCATAGTTTAAAAGGATTCATTTCATAAGATTATACATTATGATATTCATTAAATGATTTATCCTATATCCTAACTAATATAATGATGATTCATTATATAAATTCCTATAATCATTTAATATTATATAGGAAATTTTGGGGGAAGAATGTAGCATTGTTGGGATTATTTTAATACACATAAATTGAAAAAAAGTTTAATTATTGGGGATTTCAGGGATATTCTAGGTTTTATAGAAATACCTGATATTTCTAGTGTTTTAGTTTTCCATTACACGTGTTGAAGCCTCTCATATATTTTATGACACCATGTCCCAGGATATTCCTATCGTACAGGTTTCTAGGGTGTGGGACCTTTCCACATAACATGTGATTCAATGTGGATGGATTTAAAATTCTAAGTCCCTAGTCCTTATAGGCTACATGTGACCACACTATTTAGTGGGGTTCTGAACTATAGAGCTCCATCTAGAAGGAAAACTACACCATTGATCGGTAGTATCACACCACAAGGTCCTTGGAAATAATGTTGGATAATATGAAAGATCAAAGGGAACCACACCAAATATACAATGGAAATTATTCGGTGGGTGTCTTGATTTGGAACAAAAATATGTTGTACGGTCTTTCTTGTGCATCCAATATATGTAGTTTTTTTCAAAACTGTAAATTTTTTCTTATTCCCTCCATTACTTGTGGGGTTGTCAACCCCACTTTATCCTCTTTTTTTAGTCATAAATCCTTGGTAATTAATGATGGATGATTTATAATTCCCTCTATCCATTTTTATCTTATATAACCTCATTATAACTTGATTAACTATGGAATTCCCCGTTCTTATTTATTTTTGTTCCTTTTTTTCTCGTCGTCCTATCATAGATTCTAAGATCCTTTAATATAACCTAATTATGATGCGGGGTAGATTTCAGGGTTCTTGTGTCTTTTTTATAAGGGTATTTTTTAGGGATATAATGGGAATAAATTTTCTTTTTGAATCATTCTCCATCGACAAGGATTACATTGTATGTCAATATATTTAATCGAATAGAGGTTCTTTTATATGTTCCCATTATCTGAAATGCAATTTAGGATTAATATTTGGGTATAATTTAGTTATATAATTATTCTTCTATATGTCCATCAAATTGATTATATAATTTTAATATATTCATACACCCTTTTCATTAAGGTGGTTTAGAATGGTTTTATACTCTTAATAATATAAATTTAACAATAATGTTCTTGTGAAAATAATTCAATGATTTATTTTGAATAAAGTTATTATTTATCTATATTTGACACTTTAATAGTTCATATCAAAATCTTTTGTTATTATGATATAAATTAATGTTTAAAAGGGTGATATATTTTTGGATCTCATGGGAGTTTTATTTAAAAGAGTGTATGTTTTTAATTGGATGTTTTTATTTGAGACATATTATTTTAAAGAATGTTGTAAAAATGAAACATTCCAAATTGAATGAATTATATTTAATATAATGAAGCTATTTAAAATTAATTTCAATGGATTTTTTTTCCTGAATTATTTAAATCCATGAGAAAATGATTAACATTAATAATTTATTTTTGTAACGGAATTTTTGACAGTTTTATTTGGTTTTCGAATGTGGTCGGTGTGTGAGAATCTCTTGAGCCCTTGTTTATATGATTGAAATGGATTGTATCCCAAGGGGGTGACATTATTTTAATGATATATGGATTATGAAATTATTTTTTTAGTGATGGTGTATGGGGTTAGGGGATTTATTATTGATTCATATATTGATCATACTGACAAATTGATTACTGAAATCCTATTTCTACAATCATGGTTACACATGCAGCTGAGTGAGGATCTAAAATTATTCTAAAATATTTTGTATCATGGTATTATTTTCCCCTATTTTGTGAGATAGTGCAATATTGGGAATTCCCATAAAGATATCTAGGAGTATGAATGTCTAGTGCCTTGTGTTTATGATGAAACATAGCTTAATAGTTAGTCCATGTTTAGTGATTATTAGGACATGACATACCATGAGACTTAATACATGTCTAATGATGTTGTATTTTTTTCTATAGAATAAAAATATCTATAATTTATGATAACTTGTGTTAATTTTATTGAATATTAATAAAATAATAATCAGTTTATGAAAAATATTCTATACATAATGTTATTGGATAATGTAATAAGAGTTGTTGTTGCACTTAAAGGTCATTGAAGTACCGTACTATGATGCAACCAGAAGATCTCCAACTGTATTCAGTAATATATATTCTATTGTTGGATGAAATTATTTGATGGACAAAAATGGTGTAATAATTCAGTGTTGAAAAATCATTGGCATTTTTCTCACCTTATAATATTGTATGACCTTATTAATATCCATTATATTATTTTATATGAACAAGATCATCCTATATGAAATCCATTATTTTATGTGTCCTTATATTATCCTATTATTTGATGGGTTTATTAATCCACAAATATTAATATTAATATTATTGAGTATTATATGTTTTTTAGTTTTATGTATTGATAAAAACATTGATGACATATGTTCTCAGCGAGGTAGGATATGTTGGGTGCATCATGGGTAATATTTAATTAATGAATAATATGAGAAATACTATTCCACTATTATTATCTAATAGAAGGTAATGTATCATGATTTTTAATGAAAATTTTATAATTTAAATAAATTTAGGTCCATGTTGTTCAAATGGGAAGACCAATTTTAAATATTTAAAGGAAACATACATTAATCCCCTAGGTTGATTCCTCTATAATGCAAGATATTTTATTAGATAAGTCATATTTAATGGATTTTATTATACAATAAGAGTTTTTATGGGATATTGTGTCACTGATGAATTAAATATTTTGAATATAGTTTCCTTGGGGTGTTTCATGATGCTAACCTTGGATTTTGGCCTCCATAACCTTTTTCCACTATGAAAGAGTTTAGAGGGCCACACATGTGGTGTATCTAGAATCACAGATAAATAATATAAAACTATTTAATATTTAACAAGTTGAATAAATATTATTTTCACTCATAATTTTATAATTATTCATGTTTTCATGATCATATATATTTTATCATTATTTATTGTAGAGAATATTATATGATAATATTATTTAATACTTTGTTTATTTATTAATGAATCAAATACAAATTTACCAATTAGAAAAAAACATAGTGATATTCCAAGAACCACCATGTGATATTTTAGCACTATCATAATTTTCTATAATTATTAAATGTCGATTGATTAATTTAAAAAAATTATTTGGTTTTTAATTATAGTTCAATCATTATTTAATCCATATTTCAAGATCTGTATTATATGATTTTTATTTGAAAATATATAATAAAATTGATTAATTTCCGAAATGAAGTATATGAAAAGGTCTCATTTAGAAGTGTAGATTAATTTCATTATATACCAAAAGTGTACATGAATTGTATCCTGGAGATACATGTAGTGTTCCCTAGTTTAAATAACCCTTATTTTATTAAGATATAATTCTAAAAATGTGTATTTTTTACATGGCGTGAATTTAATTAAAAACTTCATATTGACTAAGAAATCATGGTGCATGGTCATCCAAAGTACTGTTTATTTAAATTCCAAAAGAAACATGCAGTTCACTATTCATAGAAAAGTAATGTATCTACCTACACATCATACATTGCTAGTTACCATGTATCTCTAGGATCATTCTATGTGTAGAACATGTACAAGCCTTGTACTAAAATATTTTCCATGGAATGGTTACATTCCGAGTCCCTTGTTTTGTGTCCTAGGTAAATAGTAATAATAATATATAAAATTTATCTACTAGGTACATATATATTACTTTTACCAAATTACACAGAATTAACTATTAATATATTATACTATTCAAAACATATCATCTTGTGTTTCATGTGATCATGAAGATTTTAGTACGTTCCATATGATGCGTTATATATATAATTTATAATTAATTTATGTGTAATGTCATGATTTTAATGTCATATATAAGTCATATTACAGTTATTACTACATTAACATTGAATAATAACATTCTATATAAATAAAACGTGTTCTGTGCGGTCATTATGTTGATAGTTCACAACATGAAGTTACATTGTAAATAGTTTATTCAATATGTTTCATTAGTAAATATAATACAATTATAATAGGTATTGGTTTGTTCGGATAGGTACTCACAATGTTTTCTGTAAGTTATATTTTATTTAAACAAAGTTAATTATAAATAAATTTATTTAATTTTATATTAATTATTATGGATGACAGTCTCATGAAAATTATAATTAAAATTAAGAAAAAGAAATTTTTAATTAAAGAATATAAGTAATTTAATCATGTGAAATTTAAAATATATAATATTGATTTGAATTGAAAAATAATTTTATTAAATTTGAAATCATTTTTATTCCTGTAGATGATCATGAGCCTATAAAATTTCATTATATGTTATTTGAATTTTTAATTTATTTTCTAATTAATCTATTTTTATATATTTTATCCCTCCTATATGTATTTTAGGGAAAGTGTACCATCGTTTTCTATTATACAACCCATTAAATAACAATTTTGTTCTCCTAATAATCCTTTCCAAAAATGAATATTTATAGGATTTATATCCCATGATATTGTAGGTAGTTGTATTTCGGATCTGAGGAAAAAAAAATCCATGATAGATACATAATCAGATAGGTGTAATTATGGGACATGAATCATAAATAGTTCTTGCGTTTTCTCCATTAGTAAATGGTTAGTTTTAAATTATATATATATATATATTAACAGTTGATAAATGATTATGATCATACCACATTACTATTATATTTCTATTATGTTTCACTATAATTTCATTTTCAATGATTTTTGTGATCACTAGAATTTTTGAATTTATATTATTTAAGGAAAAACAACATACATACACAAAAATATGATTTAATAAATGGTTAATAACTTAATTAAATATAATTAATATTAACATATATTTAATGAAGTTAATAATTATCAATTTTTATGTAATGATAAAATTAATCAATTACATATAGTATGTTGGTTTCTCCTTGATGTACTTTAGTTAAAATCAAACTATATTTAAAAGTTATTGACAATCAAATGTTGGGGTGAATTCAAGTATCATGTAATTATAAGATGACATTTTGTGTGTAAATATCATAGTTCAAATTAGGGGTGGAATCCTAAAGCAGGACATTGTCCAACTGATAGGTAGTGGTTGAGGAAATAAAATTCTAGGATTTTAGGATTGGGGCCGGTAAATAGATTAAGTAAATATGAGTTAATGAAATTTGAATATGCAATTCCTACCTAAAACCCATAAATTTTCTTTATCGACCAATGTTGTGGTGATAAGAAGTGTAATATTGATCCTTGACAATAAAATGTCTAGGAAAATGGATATTATTATTAGAAAATTTGTAGACTGGATACATTATAATTTTATAGTGGAAGATAAATTTAATGTGTTCAAGACAAACCATCTAGAGTGACAAATTTATTGATGCTTTTAATGTTTTAAATATAGAGGATAAAGGAAATTATAAAATGATTCACACAATTTTTAAAAGATATAGGATATAGAATGACCTATGGAAATTTAGTTACTTCTCATATAATCAATATGACTGAGAAATACAATGACTAGGTGTGACTATATGTGTCTTCTATTAATAGTTATGGTTATGGAATTAATTCAATAAAATATTTTCAAATAATTTGATTGAGTTAAATAAATTGTTACACAATTTTTTTAAATGTGATGATATAACATGAAATAAGATATACAATGCATATGTTATGGTGTTTATTAACAATAAAAATTACTCAGAGATTCAAAAAAATATAAATGGATAGCCTAGTATTGTTTCCTATAGTATGCAATAAAGGTGGATGAATCCATGTTTTATCAGGAAGGGAATGAATAATTATTCCACATGGTGGAATATTTTGGGTAACTAAAGGGGTGGTTTTTTAAATTCCATGGAATAAAATTTTCTTTTATCTATGTTATAGAAATTATTTCATTGAATTTGAAGGATTTGTGAAAGGAAATGTATATGTTAAAATATTTAAGGGTATATAGAAGTAATAAATAAAAGTAAGATATAATAGATCATTTATTTCTCATTCATTGGACGATTTATTGAGCTATTACATCGAATATTTCAAAATAATAGCATATTTAAACCTTAGAATGATTTTTCATAAATGATACAAATATTTTTCTAATTTCTGTTATATGGAATTTTTTTTTTCTGATAAATATTTTCTTTTTGAGAAATATTTGATGATAAGTATTTTATAAAATCCACAGAATTCTAAAAAATATTCGGAACAAAGACATGGATGAATTTTTTAATTTATGATAGAAGTGTGTTTTCAGATGTTTTTTATATAGATGAATGTGTTCCTTACATTGATCATTGGAATATTTTAAATTATATAATGTTTTTTCAAAGGCCAATTCTAATACACTTTGAATACTATAAATGATAGTAAATATTGATTATTTTCTTATTCAATCTAAAAGGAAATATGGGTGATTATATAAACACAAACGAATTATTTTGTATCTTATCCTGATATTCTAAATGGAATACTGTGTTGAGGATTATAGTGGTAGTATGTTTTAAAAAATATTATTAAAATGATAATAAATAAAATACTATTAGTCAAAATTCCATATCACTGTCACATTATATTTTATGAGGATTATAGTGTGTTGGTAAAATAATAATACAATTAGTTACATTAGTTACCAAAATATATGACAGATAAATGTTTATTGAAATAGTCCTATATTTATGATGATGAAAATATATTGATTTCTCAATAAAAATATTTATTACCCTTATTCAATTTGGTGTTATAGTGTTAAGGAATTTGAATATATCGAATCAGTTAAATTGTAGGAAAAAGAGATAAAAATCAAATGCTTATTGAAAATTTTATAATTCATAGTTATTACTCCTTGAAGAGTTTTGTGAGTGGGGTTTATCAAAATTTTACCAAGATACATGGCATGAATTACATAGTGATATAATGAGTTCCAAAACACCCATAAATATGTACAAAAGATTATGTTAATTTCAGAATATATCTCATATTCTAGTTCAAATAGGCACTTATGTATTTTTTTGTTCTGAATTAATAAAATAAGATAGAAATATAAAATATATCATGTTATAAAAAATTATACATTCAATTATCCATTTTTTACTTTGGATATATATTTTTAATGAATTAAAATGATAATTCTTCCCAAAAAGTAAAAAAATTATGTAACACATAATTGATGATAATAATGGTATTTTATGTGTTTTGATGACTATTAATATAACAATAAGTACTATCTGTTAATCAATAAAAGAGTTATAAAGTATATACAATCAATAGACTCATGTGACAATAAGTCTATAATTTTTATATGGACCGAGACACTAAAGTATACCATGAGGAATATCATATAGTAATTGAATTATTTATATAAACATCAATATTACCAGTCCTATTAACCAATGTTTTATAATATATATTTTATGAGAAGCATTGAATTGATATATTTTATACATAAGCCTTGAGTCTTATAAAATCATAATATAATCGGGTATGTTACGGATCATGTCATCAGTTGAAGGACTACTAAATGTGATGTTTTTATGATGAATAAATACTCATGGGAATGTGATTGAATTATAGAAAGGAAATTAATTTCCATTTATGGTAGTGTGACATTTAATTTACTCAGTTGCATCGTTGAGTTTCATGTGAGGGACACCGTTAAATTTGTATATTTATTTTTTAAAATATTGAATAAATGGGATGAAATATACTATATTGAATTGTTTAATATATAGTGGTCGCTAAATTACATGGGTATTGGGATTATATTGGTATAGATATGGCACATTTGATATATCATATGATATTAATATATATATATATATATATATTTCAATTTCTAATAGAGATCACACATGATCCTTTTTTACAAAGAGTAGCATCGTAAGATTGATCAAGGCCACTATTTTATTAGGTATAAAATTTGAATTTAATAATTTTTATTAATACTATAAAGTATCATGGTGATAAACTGATGTTTCATAGAATAATGAATATATTTAGGGAAATGTGTTTCCACAAAAATGATGAGAGATTGATAAACCATAAGATAAGTGTTTGGATGATAAAAAAATAAATATTGAATTTTTTCATAAATTCATTTCTAGATTTTAGGTAATGTGGGATATTTATGGATATGCACTAAAATAGGGATTGTATATCCTATGATATCCCTTCATTAATAGGGTAGGATTAGAATGTGAAACAAATACAGAAATTATGTTTTCTCAAACACAACCTAGGATTATAGGAAAAAAAATTTAGATTCTGTAATTTAAAGTGATATGAATTTGATTCATAACCTGAGATTACATTACCCCTTATATAATATTCTGTATGAGATATTGTATAATGTCACTAACTAAATCAATGAAGAAAATTTCCATATGATGTATCAAGGGTTGTCATGTGTCTTTCATTGTTCATTACACTTAAGTCCTTCCTTGTCTCTATAAATAGGTGTCCAAAGAATATTACACAAGGACCAATATGCAATTATATGTCCAATAACACCACTTATGGTGATTGGAGGTCTATAATTACAATTAAAATATTATAACTATGGGATATCATTTTTTGGCACATCTAACAATGCCCAATGGTTTATAATGGCATTGGAAACCCTATGAAGCTCACATATAATATTATTATTTCAATGACTTATGTAGTTTATTAATTAATTAATTATACTATTCAATTAATCCATAGAACAATTTATTTAAGATAAAGTTTAATAACCTTACATAGTGATACCCCTAACCAAATTCATATATAAAATCTATAAATTCTCAAGGGAATGTAACATGACCATATACCTTTTAAGCAATTGATTTTTATTTAATTAATAGCCTAAAAATATTTACAATATTATATAATCCTGGTCAACGACCGATACAATCCTAATCCATAATGTGAACAAATATTCAAAGTCAGATCATCAAGGATTTTTAATTAAAACATAAAGGGATCTTCATGGGATTTTAGGAATTTTTTTCAATTAAATATAATATTTTTTAGCATTTTATTTACATGTAACCATTATTTTATATTGTGTTCCATGCAACACTGAGTTTAGATATTATTTAAAGGAGCACCGAGTTTAGAAAAAACATGACATAATATAAATATATTAATTGTAAAATATGATAGTTATAATATAGATATTGGAATGATGAGTATGAATAATATTATCCAAATTTTTAAAAAATATAATTTACACATGTATATAAAATGAATTCCTTGGTGACCAATTAATTATATATGAAAATCAAAACCATTTGAAAATAATGATAATCTGTTCCATAAAAAATATATTTTAGAAAAAAACACAATTAAATTTAATAAATAGGAAAATTCAACATTCATCTTTTGTGTTTTTTTGACAAGGCATAAAAATAATATAGGTATTCAATGAAAAACTATATTAATCTAAAAGGTCATTTTTTACTATTTATTGAACATACTTTTAAAAATAATTTTATCAAATATTATAAATATTAGTTTAATTTTTTTTATTAAGATAATATAATTAAAATTATATTTAGATTTATTTTTTAGAATGTTTGGAGTAAGTAATTTTTTCAGTGAACATTGAAATATAATAATGATTATTAAAAAATGACATCTAATTAGAAAAAATTGAAGAAATAAAAGTTTTTTAAAATAGTTTTAAAATAAAATTTAGGTATTATATATACTAATCAACTATAGGCAATTGTAATGATTTTAATGTTTATTTTTATATTAAAATATTTGAAACATTTTAAAATTAACTAATTGACGATTAACTTTCTCATCCCATCTATGGGATTAATTTTAATTCCAATTTTTCAAAAATAAGAAATAAATATGAAAAAATGTATTCCATATATTTAATAAGATTAATTTATATTATATAATAATATTATATTATTTTTCTATAATAATTAATTCTAAATGAATTAAAAATTATTTACCATGTTTGAGGTAAAATGTATTTACCTAAGGTTCAATTAATTAGATAAATGAAAAATAATTAACTAATGATTTTCCAAAACCAATTGGATCGATATATATAAAATAAAAATATTATATTATATATAATGGTATATTTGAGAGCTGAGTTTATTGTGAAAATAATGGGTACAAATTATTTAAAAAAAATTACTTGTGTGCCACTACCTTCACTCATAAATGGCCACCCACTCTCCTCTCTTCATTGCACATCCAGAAATACTTGAATCTTAAATTACTTACACAAATAACTTTATAAAATACCTCTTATCATCCTATAATACTTATTTCTTCTAGAAATAAATCCCAAGGATACTTTTTGTGGAAAAAAATATGTTGTCGAAAGAAGATGTAATTCAATAAACAATTATTTTATTTTATTTTTCCTCCACCTATATATTTATTATTAATAGATTTTGATATAATAACCATAGAATAATAAATATAATTTAATTTTATTATAATAATTTAATTACTCATATAACTCTCTTCTTCTGTCACATGGTATAAGAAATCATAATTCATGTGTACGACTGTCTACCGCCGAGAGAACCGAAAATATTAGTTTTTCATAACAACCTATCCTAGCTAGATATAATGATGTATTTTTGTTATATATATTATATAAATGGTAGTTTCATACTTATCAATTGTTATATCACTTATACCTTCGTACATTATAATCTTTACGAATATGGTAATGTGATTCAAGTCTATGCCAAACTATTACCTCGCAAAGCAATGTGATTCGTTCACGATTTACATAGAAGTTAATTAGAATGAGTTTAATTAAAATATTTGATATATATGAATTAAATATTATTATTTAATGGAAATATATTATATACATTTATTTATTTTTATCCATAGATAATATGGAAATAACATTCATGCTTATTTATGACCTACCCCTTCCATAAACAGTGTATTTTCATTCCTATCTCTATATTTTATTGCTGTGTATGAATACATATATACTGAATATATATTTATATATATCATTGTTATAATTTTTGAGATTAATGAACCATGATTAAAACATTTTTAATAAAAAAATAACAAATAAAAACAGACATGAAAAATGTATTTATTTCCTCAACAATGACATTAAAATAAAATAGTTAATAAATTTGGTATGAACTTGTGATAAGAAAAAAAATTTATTGATTTAAATATATAGTTATGTTTCTTCAATATAATTATAATTAAAATATATTTATTTTAATGTAGTTTTTAATGTTTAATATTGAAGTTAATACTTATGTTTATGTATTTCCCTCACTTATTTTACTTCTATGAGACACATTCCATATTCAGCATCTATGTTTTTTATGTGGTGTTAATTATAAAAATGAATGTAATTTTTTATTAATATCCCTAAAATTATTGGTATATAAATATCATTTTGAGTATATTTATTTCATGGGATCCATGTTTCAAATGTTTCCACTTTAGAACGGGATTATTGTCTAAATATTCCACCATTCAGACATGTGTTATGTTATGAACCTATAATATTTGATGATGTTTTTATAACACCCATTTAACATGTAATGTAATTAATTTATTTATTCTCAGGAAAATATTAGTTTCATTAAATATTATTTGTTCCAAGGACATATTATTCAAATTTACCATTGTGGTAAGGGTTTTATGTTATAATCTCATCGTTTATTGGGATTGTTGATGATTAATCTTTTAATGATGATATTTTATGTAATAACTATAAAGAAACTAATTTATATTCATATACATAGGTTTTTTCACTATAACACATGTTTTTCATTATTTTCATTCTCTTTATACCCTGGTGTTTTAAAAAGAATAATTTTTTATTAATTTTTTTTCACTTATGTCAAAATTCCTTTTTCTTCCTAAATATTAACCTTTAGTTTTTTTTTCAAAATATGTTTTTAAATTTATCCAAAATATTTAATAAATAATTTTTACAAAAATGTAACAATTGTTTTTTTAATGTAAATGAAACATCATGTCATTTTCTAAATTATACCCATTTTTCTAATTCCAAAAATAGGGAAAGTAATATTTTTATTAACATATAGGTAATGTATGAAATTTAAAACATTTTTGAAAAAACATTTTTTAAATATTCCTTAATATGATTTGGAGGAAATTTTCAAATAAAATCATATTTACATTTTTTATGTTTTAAAATTTTTTCTTTCAATTTAGAAAGCATATATTTTTCATGAAATGTTCTTAGTGGTATTTCAAAACAATTTTCCATCTATGATTGAATCCATTGAAGTTACATATTAATTAATGGGGTAAATATTGAATAATATCATAATTATTAATTATATTGATGGATTATGTTTATTTTGAATTTTTTTACGAAACTAATTTATTTTTCAAGAGTTATTCTAGGTTGAAATGATGAAATATTGAAGAAACCCATTTTATTTACATGGGTTATGATGTGATGATATGATAAATTCTTTATGATATTGTGTCAAAAATATGTATGGTTTTTATTTTGAAATTGGGGGGACCGATATCTCCCTCTAATTAAAATTTATATATATATATATATATCATGAAATAAAAATTGGAAATTATTCAACCGGATTAATTAACTATGATAATCAGTTGTTTTCTGATCTATTATGGGACACGAGATTGTCATGATCCACTAAGTGAAGTATGTGCATCTAGATCCACTATGGTAAATAGTTTTTTCCTCATCCACAATGTGAAATGAATGAAACTTCTTAATCTAGTTTTTGTATGTTATTAATAGTTAACATTGGAATATTATTTTTTAAACAAAATTTATGATCGTTCAAAATTTTAATGAGATGGTTTTATGGTTAATGATTGAATAATGAATATTTATAAGCCTTATTGACCATGTTTAATGAAATGGATGTATTAAATTCCAGGAATCATGTTAATTATCTAGAAAATTTTATGAAGGAAATGCGTAGGTTATTTTCATGATCACCTAACATTTTTCTTCTTCTAATTGAATATAATACAAGATTAATATCAACTGTTAATATCCTTACTCAGCATTTGAGATCACCAAATATTATGTTTCCTTCCCCTTGTTAAGAATAATGTTTTTCGTGGGCTATTCATATGTTGAGTATTATGTGATAAGTTATTTATAGTTGATATTGATGATATTATATGAAATCAGAGTATTTTATTTCTATTAACCAATGAATCTAAACTATTATAGTCCTTGATCATGTTTTTATGAAATATGAAGAATATTCATCTTAAAATTAATTCAATTTATGTATATAGGATTGGTACCTTAAGTTAGGTAAAAGTGGAAATGTTTAGTTTACCATCTGAATATATGATGAGAATAATTTAGTAACGTAACATCCTCGACCTGGATACCACTAAATCAGTTCCCCATGATAGGTAATCACTTGAACTTAATCCCAACTCCTTGTATACTAGTGGTTTCTGTCTAGCAGCGAGGGTCTGAGATCTACATAGGGATACTATACACTCTTGGTCATAGAAATCCACAATAGTGAACATAAAAAATTGTGAAACAACATAATCCTATCAATTAAAAAGAATAAATAACCACCCCCAAGTGGGTACAAACCACATCCAATAGTAAATATTCCATGATATGCTAAAATTTTATGTGAACAAATACCAAAATAAAGTCAAATAGAGGAATACATAAAATGGTTCTAACTTCATGTTTGAAACCTCGCCCACACATATCCCAAATCTACCACACATTCCAAACACAATTATTTTACCTTTTTTACTGACCTACAACCATGAAATCTTATCAGGTACCCAACAAAGGCCCGAGCAGGGTGTCTATACAACTCAGTAGGTTACCACAAACTATGAATATAAAATATTCTATCTAATAGATAGTTCATGGGATTATGAAACAAATTACATATAGGTAATATACATTTAGATCAACTCATTAAGAATATTTATTTATCTTTTACTATCCATGTTACCAAATTCTTTATGTGAATATTCCTATTTATTTATCTTACAACCATCATGATATCAATGGGGTAGGAAATTGCATCATCCACACAAGGATAATTGAATTTATCATTATATATAAGGGAATATTTCAAATACAAATCTCATATGGGATAAAACATCACAACATTACAACATCTGAAACTGGAAGACATAGTCCCATTTTAATGGAAGCATTAGGGTCATAAAGCATTGTCCCATTCAGTAAACCATGAATTATGGTTAGAGATTTAGAATCTTCCCAACTAAACCCGTGGAAGGAGCCTCAGTCCTTTATCCCACACCTCAATCCAACTGCACTTGCATATCTATCCATTCATAAGAAAAAACATATCACAACCAAACACAACCAATACATATAACAATCATACCCTAAAAAACAAACATATCCAATATAAATGGAAATAACAATAAATAATAATCAACATGAGAAATATTACAATTCCATAACCAATAAAGTATGTTAATCAATTTACACACATTAACAATCATTCATCGATTGCAATTTATTAAACCAATTAGCTCTTTTATCATCTCACAAGCATTTTCCACATATGCATTTCATGTTAAATTCTTATATCACATAGTAAAACCACTTTATCACATTCATACCATTAGATTTACCTCATAATTCCCATGTATTTACCCATTCCACCTATACATTAATTACCTTGTGTAAAAAACTCACATTTTCTTTAATTAACAATCCATTTACAATTCAACTTCTAAATCATTTAATATACATTAATTCCTTTTGAAAACTCAACATAATTCATAAACCCTATGAAATAATCTATATTAACCTAATTAACCCATTACAAATCCATTCAAAAAAATACATTAATCCAAAACCATCCTTGGAAAAAAATATAACCATTAAATTGAAAATAAATACTAACATAATAAAATGTTCAACAATTGATCTACGTTATCACATGTCCATTTCACACTTATATATACCAATTCCTTGATTTGATAAGGTCAGTGCACCCCATAGAAGACCCTAAACAGTTAGATTCATCCTCGAGACATCTTGTTGAGATTTTGAGGGGTTCAAGTAATTATTTAGACTATGAATTTACAAAATCATACTGAAGCTGATGAATTCACAATAAGATGAAGGAATGATCTCACCACACATGCCAAAATCTATAAAAAATATCTAGGATATAACTTGTAGACCACCATCCTTGAATCCAATGACGAAGAGACTCTGAACCATATTCTTAGATCCTGATCCAAACCCTCATTGATGTTCCAACCTAGGATCCACTGGGAAAAGAGGGTTTTAGTGCTTCATAAAGAGATGAGAAATACTAAAAATATAAATCCTAAAAATAGAATCAAGAGGATGATTAGACTTACCAAGATCTTCAATTTATAACCAACGACGTCCAAAAAGGCGTAGCAATTAGAGGGATCAATCCACAAAAGATCTTTGGGGAAATGGTTTATCACTAGGGTTGTGAGGAGAATAATGTGGGTAAAAATAGGGGGGAACATAAAAATCCTATAATGGACATTTAGTAAATAAAATCAAATTTACTAGTCCATATGGTTTACCGACATGGTTTTCCAAACTGTGTGAAAATCGTGTGCACGAAACTTTTTGTGAAGTGTTTTGTTACACAGTTACCCGGAAATTCAACATGGTTAGCTTAACTATGATCCAACCATGTTTACACCTCTTACCAAGGTCGCAAATCTTCTTGGTATACTCTATAGAGTTTGCACAAACCATTAAACATGCCAAAAATATCCTTTTTTCCTTTTCTGGCCCTATCCCGATAGAAAAACCCTTAGCCTTATCATGAACAAGGTGAAACACATATTTAATCCAAAAAATGGACTTAAACTATAACCTAAACAAAAACATACCTTACGAAAATCTAGGATCTTACAACCTCCCCATATTATGATGGTTCTTCTTCAAGACCCTCTTTTCGAGAAATACTAAGGTTCCATAACAATAGTTCATGCCACTAGGCCCTCCTATCCATTCCCATTTCCCACATTAATCATTTAAAATCACAATACTACAACAAAAAGTGAACCATGTAATGCCCATGACCTATAAGAATTCTTCACCATAACCACCAACACAAACTGGATACTCCTCAAGGATTCATCCACTTTATCCAGAATAGAACACTAGAACATTATAGGGAAAACATAGGCAACAGTTCCAAACTAAAAACACATAAATTTTTTTCAAACTTCATTATAGCATCATGGTTGAACCAATCAAAACCCCATAAGTATGATCCTATATAAACTCTTGACCCAAATCAGTTTGTATCATTTTCCACCATTTTCAATACTCCAATAGTGTCCAAACCCGGTATCATCTAGATGCAAACACATGATCAATCCAACCACATTTCATGATGTACGACAACCCACAACTTGTGTACCTATGATCCCTTTCCACAAATATATATCCATGCGGAATGTAAAATATTGTGTACTCAACCGATTAATCTAATTCCAAAGGCTTGTTACCAGAGCTAACTCACCCGAATAATGACCACTCAAGTCCCTCCATCCTGAATCTTTGAACATGTTGTCAGCCGAATATTATCTTCTACGGTTCTCTCCGCCCTCTTTGGTTACATTGAAATTCCACTCTCGATTTGAGACCACCAAAATCTCAAATCTTCATTCATATCATACCTGAAACATCCATTGAGGTCATTCCCTATCTTCAAGTAGAACCCCTTCAACATGCCATCACTACACTTCAAACCATCATTAGGCTCCACCGTCTAAAAAATTATTCCCAATAACTAGAACCATTACCCTTCATACACTATATAACGAATAGTAATTTCTCACTCAAGAACATTCTAAAATTTGAATCATACTTCACCTCTGAAATCTTCCCCCAAAGGTGATTTTCCACACTCAACATACATCCCATTCTTAGCGGTGAGTCATGTCTCCCCTGTTTGACTTCTCCCGGAATGCTTAGCTTCTACATTGTCATGACACTACATTATACATACAATGTTCCTTCAAACATTTTGGAATTCCAAAACCACATAAGGACACATAGTTGAGGATAATTTTGATTTCTATTAGATTTATCGAACACAACCTCTCTTGCAACCAAATAATGTTACATCTCCCCACAATCTTTGATGACTACAGTCATGAATTTAATATTTCAGTTTGAACCACTGTGAGAAGAAAGCAATTGATCAGATCAAGTAAACACCATAGTAATGCCCAACATAGAATTTCTGATAGAACCAACATATACCACACAAGTTCCTTATTACCATCCTGGTGTCTCTACACAACCATAACGTTATCCTCCTTACATTGAGGTCTGAATCAATACTCCACACCTTAAGAGTGTCGTTACCATTTCTCTCCATATGTGATTGAAATCACCATGGTTCACACCCAATAATAAGAATGATTACAAAATGTAAACATGGTTATCTAGACTTCTCATGAACAAGAGATTGAATGTCAACCAGTACCCACTCCTCGCTTTCATGGGTGGTAATCACGATGTTCTTCGATACCCGGTCCATCCCAAGTATCTCATTCAAAACCATAAATGTTGTATATCCCACCATCCTGAATCATGTATACCTTCCCCAAGAAAATATAATTCATAATGTCCCTTATCCTAAAAAAACAACATCAAGTTTCAAGGAATAAATCCAGAGCTTCTCAATGTACCTAGGACAATGTCAAGATGTCGGGAATGATCACCACTAGCTGAGATAAGCTAATAAGTTGTCAAATAACACCACCAAAAGCTTATTTATTTCTGATATAAACTCCCACGATGGAATACCGTGATCTACTAAGGATTATTGGCTTCCCTATTGTACACCTCTCATTCGTCCTTTAACAACTACAAATCAAGTGAAATTTCTAATTAAGAATCACCACCACAGTACATCTATCATTCAAGTTCTCATGAACCAATGTTTTCCTTGGTACTTTATCCATTACACCACTTTTGTTCATCTAGTAGGTCCATGAAAATTAATGTTCAAACACTATGGTTCTCTACACCAACAAACTCAATAACATCTTGGAAGTCTATGCTTCATGATTAGGATTCATAAATAACATCCTATGCTTCTCCCATTTAAAATCATTCCCTACTAGTGTTCCCACATCCAAACCCTATATATCTCTTGAGGTTTTAATATATTAGTAAACTACTCTCCTACCGACTTTAGTATTCACAAGACAACCACCACATGTGCATAGCCCCACTCCTGCTTACTCATCAATCCACGACTCCTGCCTAGTTAGCCTTATAGACCCCCAGGCATTCTCTAAATCTCACCCAAAAAACCATTCGTACAAACAACCCCATCGATGTGACCACCCTCATCATGGGTGTCATTTCCAACAAGATCATATAACAGTTCGTCAATCACTCTGTTCATTTTTTTCTATAACAAAACTGAAGACTCCATTAATTTTCATTCAAACAGACATGTCAGGAATCTATGTAATATTGTTTTAAAATGCTTAATGTTACTCATATGAATCAATCTATCATTTTAAGAATTCCACATGCCTCCTATTAGAAAGAACCAAAATCAATGGTGTAGCCTCACTTGATGCCAGCCTTTTTTTTCTAATAATAACAACGGATCACTATAACTCAAGTAACATCACCTACTGAATGTATTTACTAATAATCCCTATAGGTTATCCCAAACTATATGGCATCTTCAATTTCTCCCTTGTGAGGGCTAACATCCACATATATGAAAGAAAATCTAGAGAACTATTATAAGATACTGGCCATTTTTTGATTCATCTTAGGCACATATTTAGTTAATATTTTATGTTTTTAAGAACTATTTTTTTCGAGTGGTGTCTTGGGTGTGTTTGGGTGATTTTTTATGAAAAATTAATGACATTGGAATGTACACGGTTTTCACATGGCAAGACAAACCATGTGACTAAACCATGCCATGCGTACATAACTGGACATAGGAGTCCAAACAGTTTGTTTCACGTTTCAAAAATAGGGCATCCAAACCATGCCAACTATGAAGACCTGGACATAGAGGTCCCCATGGTTGGCACATGGTTTTCTCTAACCATGCACTACTGCCGAAGAAACCATGTGTGTCAATTACATTATCTGAAAATAATTTCAAAAACAATATGAACCCCTCGGGACTCACATAATTTGAAATTGGATCGGGCTTGATAAATTATAGGTGTTCTCAAATCCTTATGAAGGGATTCCATGGTTATTAGAACACCATTCCTTGAGACCGAAATTTCAGACTGAAGATCCGCTCTCTTCCCAGTATATAGATTTCATCCAGTTTCTTCTTCTGTACGCTCCTCTATTATTAAGTTAACATTTCATGGATGATTTCCATAATTAACATGAATATAAATCTTTGAGATGAGATCTATATCTAGGATTTTGTTTCAATATCAATATTTTCATGATCTTGATTCCATTGATCATAATTTTGGTTTAGGGATTCAGATCTGAAGCATGATAGACTACGTTTTGCTTCTCGAATTTGGGGGATTTCTATTGGGCTAAAATTTATCAATAAACCGGGGTAGGTGTTCTAAATCAAAATCTCATTGTCTTGATTTTAATATATTAATGTGTGTTTTTGATTTTCAAACTTCCCTAGCTAATTATTCTCTTAAATATGAGTAATTAGGAATGTCGAATGTATTTATAAATTTCTTGGTGATTAATTGATAATTGAATCACAAAAAAAATGAAGGTGGTTTCACAAATTTATATTTTTTTGGAGATTGGTTATGGGGTGAGCTACGGTAATTGAGATATTGAATTGACTATGTTAAGATAATTAATTGGGGAAATAAAATTGTGAAATGATATTGGCTACGAAAGATAAATAATAGTGATAATTAATTATATACCATGATTTGGATAAAAGCTAATTAGTTGTGAGAATTAAATATGATTAGTTGAGATTTGATATGGATAATTAATTGTCAAGAATTAATCATGGAATTAAAATTATATCGATTGACTAATTAATTGATTAATTAATTAATGGACCATGTGCCTTGTAAATTGTTTAGCTAACTAATTTCATTTGAAATGTTTAATTAAACATTGGATTATTAATAGAATAATGTGAGTAATTCTTGTGAATTATGGAATGATTAAATGGTTGGGGGAATTATAGACCAATAAGAATATTGTATACTAACATGGAGTTCCACCCCAATACTTATCCAGGCATGATATTTTAGAGCTCTAGGCCTGAAAACCTACACCAAATGAGATTTTGTGGTGCTAGGAATGATGACCTACAGTGAATACGATTTTGGGGAGGTAGGAATGAAGACCTACACTGAATGAATGGTAATAATGAATGACGATTCTAATGGGAAACATGATTTGGAAATGACCTGTATGAAGTGATTAAAGATTAAATGAAAATGTGATATTTTTTTAAATTATGCATTTTATTTATTTCTTAATAAAACTACATGCACTATCTTTTGATTGGATTTGTTTTAGACATCGTTGGTGGTGGCATAAAGAGTTGTACTCACGCCCTATTTGGGCAGCCTGATTGGCATCGAGTGGACATTGTTTTTATAAATCATGATAAGGGAAATTTCCTTGGATAGATTTCTTCATGAGGTTAGAGCATGGGAGAGGGAAGAAGACATGGTTCAAGACCTTCTTTGCAGTTGTTGTGTCTTTACTTCTAGCTTCATTATAGAAACACTAACATTTTCATTACCATAGTGTGGTTTACCTTTCAGTTGAGTATTGTATTTTCGTGTTTTGGATACCTGATGACATAATATTTTTCTCATCATATATATGATTATTCACTATTTTATTTTTGTTTTCTTCTATTGTTGTTTTATTCTAATTAAATAGGGCATAGTCTCTCCAAGATTGAAATACCAGACCCTTCCTTCTTGTTGTCACCCTCTGTTGTACGGGGATCACACTTAAGGTCATGTGGCCAACTATCATGGGAAATTGTTTTGTGGAACATGGGTTAGGAAATCACAAATTTTTATCAAAGATGTATTATTTTCTTTCTTCTTATTTTGTATCAATATTTTGAGAAAATTTGACAAGAGACTAGGAAGGGTCAAGGCATGGTTATGGGCTCGTGCATAGGAGTTCCAAACCCATGTATGGGGTACAATCTGAGTACTTAGGGTGTTATTGTTGTGATTTTTGCTATTTGATATAGTTTTATATTATTTCATCATGGGTGACACACTTGTTGTGTTATGAGATATTTGTTTTATAATTTTCAAGTTTTGATTTTTGGCCTAAAGAGGCACGATACATGTGTCTACATGCATCATTCTATGAAATTAGGGTTGTAGTGACACACATTATTCTAGGCACTCATGCGGGAATGGGTAGTGGGTAAGTTGTTGAAAGAGGTCTATTTTCCCTTGTTATGAGAATGAAATATTGAAGAAAAATGAGAATAAATGGGATTCTAATGAGAACATATATTGATTAAATGAATATGATTAATTAATTATTTTTTGAAATAAATAATTTTTGATAATGTGATAAATTATTGGTTAGATTAATTAGTTCTAATATGTATACCCTTGTCAACCATGCCCTAGGATAAAGATGGTTAAGGTTAGTGAGAAGGCCTTAGTGTTGACCCTGTGGAGATAGAAAGGAAAAATGATATGTTGAAACTTGTTTTATTATATTCTCCTCTTATGTGAACATTATAAGTCCGCGTTATGCGACCTAATACGAGTGTTTTCCCTTGTAGAGTTATGCCTCCATGACCCTTGTTGAGGGAGAGATCGAGGGGTATGGTAATGAATGAACATCCAATTATAGAGAATGAGGCCCCATTGGTGAATTCTGAATAGGAAGGGGATTAGTTATGATATTAGTTTTCTAATTTCCTATAATTTATTAAGAGAGGCCCATGGTGGGTATTGAAAAGCATGTTTGAGCTGAAAAGGGAGTTTCACTTCCATTACCACTACTGCTTTTACTAGAGATGGTGGGCCGAAAAGAGATGAATTATAGATTGAATCCATAGATATGATGATTAACAATTTAGAGACTCAGACTGAGAGGAGGTTCATGTTGGCTGCTTTTATGCTAAGGGGATCAGAGAAGCGCTGGTGGAACATTCAGAAACGATCTATAAAAACTAATGATATGTTATTTAAGGACATTCAAGGGATGTTCTTGGAGCACTTCTATCTTGAAATGATGAGTCCATACAAGGTTTAGAGTTTGACAATCTAACCCATTAGAAATGTTCATAGCAAATTAGGCTAAGAGTTCAATAGATTTATAGTGTTTTTCACTACCTTTGGAAGAATATGATACTTCTTTGGAAAAACAATTTTATCATGGAATTAGATGTTAAATAAAGTCCCATCTAAATATCATTAGGCTAAAACAAATTCTCTAATGTGTTTAATAAAACTCTCATTTTAGAGGATAATCATAAGGATGTTTGAATTAATAGATCAGTATTTTTCATGGGATGATCACAGAGTGTGCCTTCCAAGGGGAGGAAGTTCCATTATGAGAAACTTTGTCAGAACAGTGGAATAAAAGGTGGACATTCAGGAGGAATAGTTTCACTAGATCTTACTCATATTCTTTTCCAACATTGTTAAATGTAGTGACAATATCAAACACATTGTCCTTGAGTAATAGTTTTACTGTTATGCATGTAATGTTCACTTAAGATTAGATAGTATCAGTTTATCCTGGATATCTATGTCCTTTATATAACAGGCTTTGACCTGAGTATGGGTATGGCCTAGTTAGTCACATACAGATCCTGCATTTATTGTTACCACAAGAGCGTGACCTTTTTATCTCCTAAGGGTGACTAGTATGTTCCTCATTGAGAGTGAGATATCCATGTAGGCTGAGTTGGTCCAATTACTCAGTGATGGGGAGATCTCACCACCCATGTTGCTAGTCTTTTTTGGGTTATGGGAGTGGTAGGTAAGATGACCTTCAACTAGTAGTAGAACTATTTTAGGATGTCTTTACCAAATACTTTTTTGGTTTTAAACGTGAGAGTGATGTTGAATTCACTATTGAGCTCATTCTGGGAGTGGAGCCAGTAGATGTTCCACCTTATGGAATGACACGACTAAGATTCAATATCTCAAAACAATGTTCATAGACTTCAAGGATAATGAGTTTTTATGTAAAATTATGTTTCCATGGGGATCACATGTATTGTTTTCAATGAAGGCCGATGAGAGATTACGCTAATGTGTAGATAATCGAATGTGGAGTAAAGTGAATGTAAAGAACTGATAACCTCTTCTGCATATCATTGATATATTTTTCTAGTTGAAGGGTCATTTCAGGTTCTCAATGGTCAATCTATGATCAGGGTATCATCCGGTGAGTCTTTAGACCTATTGAATACACATAATGGATTTTAGAAGCAAGTATGGCCTTTATGTGTTTGTGGTAATTCCATTTGGGTTGAGAAAATATTCGGTTGTATTTATGGACTTCATGAATAGGATCTTTCATCCATACATAGATCTATTTTTTGATGACCTCTTGGTGTACAGTAAGACTCGTGGCGATCATTCCCAACATCTTGAAATCATCCTAGGTACACTTCGAGAGCATAATCTATACGCCAACCTATCTAAATGTCAGTTTTGGATTAATAGGGTACACATTTTGGGGCATATCATCTTGGAAGAAGGTGTGGCGTTGGAAGCAGAAAATGAGTCGGAGTGACTTCTAGAGACAAGACCCATATTTTTTTTTAAATCCAGTGATTTCAAGGATTTTCTGGTTATTACAGGAGGTTTATCCATAACTATTCCTGATTGACAGCATTGCTTTTAGATTTGAAAAAGAAAGGGATAATGATTTATTTGATAGAAGCATGCGAGAAAGCTTTCCAACAGTTGAAGAGTCACATGACATCGACACAAATTTTGATCTTACATTTGTTGGGTGAGGATTAAAAGGTGTATTATAACAAGTCTAGAATCAGACATGGAGATATGGTGATGCAAGGGGACTAAGTCATTTCTTATGGGTATCAGCAGTTGAGGCCACATGAATGTAATTACCCTACACACATCCTCAAATAGATAGTAGTGGATTATGTTCTTAAAGTATTGAGACACTATCAATTGTGTCAAAAGATTAAAATTATTATGGATCACAAAAGCGTGACATATTTCTTTTCACAGTGTGACATGAATGTTCAGTAGTGAAGACGTTTAAGTATATGTAGTCCTTTGATTTTTAAATGAAATATAAAACTAGAATGTGGTATAGTGTGGCTGATTCATTCATCCAGAAAACTCATACTCTTTTTTCAATGTCACTTGAGTATAGAATAGATGATTATGACATTGATAACGGGAATAAATGTGGTAGTTTAGGTGATTCAGGAGCGGATTTCTCTGGTTTCTATATCAATGGAGTCTATATTCTTGAGATAGATCCGGGACATGCAATATGAGGATCCAAATTTTTTATCCTTATTGGAATCCCTTGAATGTGGGGAGACACCTTCAGATTGGATAATAAATGGGGATGAGATCATATATTTGAAAAATCGGTTAGTTGTTCCTATGAATATGCAAGAGGAACTCATACGAGAATATCATGCCTCAATGTTGGAAGTACATCCTGGCGGGACAAAATTTTACCATGACATACGATGGTGGTTTTGGTGTCCAGGCATGAAAAAGGAGATAACATGGTTCATAATAAGAGGCTTCACCAATCAGTAGGTGAAGACACAGCATCAACTACCAAGAGGCCTATTGCAGTCATTGCCTATTTTGAAATGGAATTGACACTATGCGAATATGGATTTCATGGACGGACTTCCAATGAATATTAAGAAAAATTATTCTACTTTCATCATTGTAGATTGAATAATTATGGATGCACATTTCTTACATAGTTGGGAAACTATTGCAGAAGAATATTTGGGAGAATTGTACATATAATTGAAAGTTTGTTTTCATGGAGTGATATAGATTATAATTTCAGATCGCAATTCAAAATATACATTACAATTATAAAAGATTTTACATTAGGGACATAGTATACGAGTTTTTTTAAGTACGACCTTCCACCAATAGACAGATGGGTAGTTGGAATGTACAGTACATGTGTTATAGGATATGCTATGAGCATGTGTGATTTACAAGGGTGATTAATTAGAGAAACACTTGTCTTTAGTTGAGTTTTACTATAAATATAGTTATTTGAAAAATATATAAATGAAACCATATTAAGAACTTTATAAAAGGCCTTGTAGATCACGGCTATGTTGGTTAGAGGCTGGTGAGTCAGAGCTATTGAGGCTGAGTCTCGTGCAAGAGACATCGGAGAAGGAACAGTTGATTCAAAAACAAATTTCGACGCATCAGTGTAGTCTGAAATCGTATGCTGATAGAAATTGAATACCCTTAGAGTTTAAAAATGGCGATCAATTATTGCTTTGGGTGTCTTTTAGATTGGATCACCATAGGATACAGATTCTTGGAATGTTAGTGCCTATGTTTGTAGGTGCATTTTATCTGTTAGAGAGAATCCGAAAAATGGCATACCGAATAGCCCTTCCACAAAAATTCAGTCCTACTCATTATGTTATCATTAAGTCATAACTATGGTGGTATTACCCCAACTCTTCTCATGTGATTGATGTGAAACAGGTTGACCTCGAGATAGATGCGTCCATTGAGGAGAATAGGATATGTGAGCTATGTCACAGTGATAAGGTGTTATGGGGAAAGGCCATGTCATTATTTCTTATGTTATAGAAACATGTAAGTGTTCAAGAGGAAACATGGGAAGTAGAAACTGACAAGAGGTATCGATTCCCCAATACTTTTGGCTCTAAATCATAGTGATGTTCTGGAGTAAATCTCAAGGATGAGCTGTTATATGATGGGGATATGGTAATATACCCACCTTTTCTGGTGTCATATCGGGTATGTTTTCAAGTACATATTGAGCTTTTTAGGTACCATTCTTTTGGAGTAGTAGATTGGGGTTCGTTTTTGTGATGTTTTAATAAAACACGGAGAGTGGGATGTGCATAATTAACGTGCGGTTTAATAAATTGTGCGACCAAACCATGCCATGCGTAAAAAATTGGATAGAGTGGTCTCCACAGTTTTCCCACAGTTTGAAAAACCACAATACCACAACATGTCGACCATGAAATCGAGGAAAGATAGGTATGCACAGTTGATGCATGGTTTTCCCAAACTGTGCGCCCTTTCCCAAGAAACTGTGCACACACATTAATTTATATGAAAATACTTTTCAAAACCACCAGAATCCCCCAGGACACCCATATTTCAACCATGTCTTGATATTGACAAATTATAAGTGTTTCCAGATCCTTCTAGATGGATTGTATGGTGATACGAACACCGTTCTTCGATATTGGAAGCCCAAATTGAAGATCCTCTCTCTTCCCAGTAATTAGATTTCATCTTGTTGCTTATCCCTTTTATTTCCCCAATCATTCCTAGATATTTTCATGGAATATTTCCATATTTTCTATGGATGAATAGCTATGAGTTGTTATCTAGTTCTCAAATTTTGGATCTCGATATAGATTTTCAATATATTGATTCTGTTAATCTTCCTTTTAGTTTACGTATTTAGATATGAACCTTTATCGATGATGGTGTGCCACCAGAATTTTTGGGAATTACATTGAGCTATATTCATCAACAAACTATGGTAGTTTGTCTAAATCAAACTCCCATAGTCGTGATTTTGGTATGTGAATGTGAGATTATGATTTTCACGATTCCCTAGATAATTGATTTTCTATATTAGACAAATTAGGAATGTGAAATTGTCTTGTAAATTATTTAGTGATTAGTTGAAAATTTAATAATATTACAAATGAAGGGAATTTCCCAAATGAATATTTTTTTAGATATTGGTTATGGGATGAGATATTATAATATATATTGATTTGATTGTGTTAAGATCGTTAATAGGGAAAAATTAATTATGAAATGATGTTGTCTATGAGGGATTATTAATTGCGAGAATTAATTATGTGACATGATGTTGATCAATGAAAATTAATTATGAGAATTAATTATGAAAAGTTCATATTGGATATGGATAATTAATGGAAAAGAATTATTTATGTAATGACAATTATGTGGATTGATTAGTTAATTGTTGAATTAATAAATAGATTTTGTTCATAATTAATTTTTGACATAATTAATGGAATTTGAAATGTTTATTTTATCATCTGATTAGTAATTGAATAATGTCACCAATTCTTTTGAAATAAAGAATGATTAAAAGGCAGCGATTTTTGTTTTTCTATAAATGCATTCTAGAAAAATTAGATGTTGGGACTTGAACATGGTGATCCTCCCAAATAGTTATCCAAACATGATATTTTGGGGTGCTATACAAGATGACATACACCAAAAGAGATTTTAGTGTTCTAGGCATGATGGCCAACACTAAATGATATTTTTTGGTGCTTGGAATGTTGAACTACACCGAATGAATGATATTAACGAATGATGATTCAAAAGGAAAACATGAACTGAAACTATGCATAATGTGATGATAAATGATTAATTGAAAATTTGATAACTGATTAAATTATGAATTTTCTTATATCTTCATATGACTACATAAACTATCTTTTTAATGGATTTGTTTTTGACCCCATTAGTGGGAGCCTACAGAGTTGAAATCACACCATACTCGGGCATCCTGATCATCACCCAGGTAGATTTTTTTTGTAGGATAGGATAAGGAAAAGGCCATGGGATAGGTTGATGTTTGAGGATAGAGCATGGGAGAGGGAACAAGATGTGGTTCATGATCCTCTTTGGAGTGGTTGTGTCTTTACTTCTAGTTTCTTTGTGAACACATGAAATTTTCATTGACATAGCATGTTCTACCGTTCTGTTGAGTACTGTAATTTGTAGTTTTGGCTATTATATGTCATGTTATTGTTATTTTAATTAATACGATTCCACACTTGGTTATTTTTGTTCTCTTCTATATTTTTTTTATTCTGATAAAAAGTGGTATTTGTATCCCCAAGACTCACTTACCAGACACTCTCTTTTAGTCGGAACCCTCTTGCATAATGGGTTGCGTGTTTTGAGTCATGTGGCCAATCGGCTTGGGGCACCGTTTACTGGCATCCTATCTGAACGTCAAAAATTAGAAACTTGTAAATAATCTCCCACATGAAACCATTATGTTCATGTGATACCGATTACCTAATATGGGGTCATTATTGAAAAATTCCATTAATTCACACACATAACAAGATGAAAAAGAATCAATGTTTTTCAGACGCCACTCTCACCCAAAATTTGATATGCACTGCACCTAGATCAACCAGAGACCATTTTCATTTGGTTCTGCTCCAAATGTAATCATTCACAAACATTGGCATCATGAGCCCAAAACCCCACTCTGTGGTCTGATATTGAACTTGCAAGACCAAGGTCCACATGTGTCACTACACCCACTACAACACCAATATCTAATGAAATTATGACCAATAAAATAATTCTTATTTTTATCATACATCCCACACAATTACAACCCACAATGTTTCCTACCTTCACATTTCCAAATGTCACCATAATACCTCAAGGCCACATCATAACTAAAGATTAAACGAGTAACATCCAATGGTTCATGCTTTAAAACATTCTACATAACCAAATTCTCAAAATACTTTCTCAGATTCATATCCCCAAAACATTTTCATCAACAAATATCTAAATGGATGTCCAATCTGTATAGACTGCAACAGGGGAATGGAAAATCTCCCATACTTAACCTACTCCACATAGACTATATCAAATGATGTGTGCTCATATCTACTACTACCCTCAACCATTTATACCATAGTCATGGATAACATGAAGTATCTCCCTCAAATTTCCACAATCCATACCATCTAAAAAGTCTCAAAACTATTCTCACCGCACAACATACTCCAGTAACCATTAATTTCACATACCACCCTTTATCAACCCTACATACTTAATTATTCATTAACATTTTATCCCTATTTAATCCATATGTATTGTTTTATTAAACACGATTTTGATGAATTTTAAGAATTTAAAATTAATTCTACCCTCTATGTCCCACAATGTATCCCCTTGTCTTTGTTCCTACTATGATGCATGTCACTTATATACATAGGTGCATAGAGTGATGCCTGAATGAAAAACCTATTTCCATTGTATCTAAAAGTAAATTATCATAAAAGTATCACATCATACAACATGTGAACCACCCAATGGTAAAATATCATCAAATATAACAACAAACAACATGAATAACAATTCTCATCCTAGGTGAATTCGTTTTCCACCAAAATTATGTAAGCTACTCCTAGGAAAAATTTCATTAACAAGTCCTGACGCCTTCATAACCTCATATTTACCATTCCCTAATAGTATTTCATAGTAAAAGACCACATATGATACCACTTTGTAACATCCCTGATTCAGGTGCTGCTAAATTAGTTCGCTACGTTGGGTCGTCACATGACCTCATGTGCACCACCTTGTATACTAGAGTTAGCCAACATGAATCAATGGACTAGTAGCCATTTGGGGATACCATACCCTCTTGGTCAGAGTATGACTGAATAGAGAACATATAAAATAGGAAAAAAAACTACTACAATTAATATACAAGAATAAATTATCATCTCCAAAACTGGTTACAAACCCCATCCAAGGGTAAATATGCCATGCCATGCTACAAATTCCAAAAAAACAAAACCTAGAATAGAGTCAAAAAATGGAATCCCCAAAACAGTATTGTATCTATGTCCAAAACCTTATCCATTCATATCCAAAATCTGACTCACTTCCCAATAAAAAATTCTTTACCCTTTTTCATAACCTAAAACCATGAAATCTTTTTCGGTACCCGACGGTGGCCCAAGCAGGGTTTGATTACAACTGAGTACGCCACCCCCAACAGTTTCTATTAAATATCCAATCTAATAATATGTGAATTCCCTTATGAATTAAATGAAAAGTAGATAATAATCATTTTCGTAAACTCATTAACAGAATTTATTTAGATATTTCTATCCATAGTTCAAAATTCATTATGTGCATATTCTTGATTATTTAGTTCACTATCATCATGTAATAAATGGGATAGGAAATCACATCATTCAATTAAGGTTATTTGAATTTATAATTCTACATAGGGTAATAAATAAAATCTCTTTATCCCTATATATTAAACATCACGACATTCCCATATCATTACCGAGAAGCTAGTGTTTGGGTGGAATGCAACCGATATGGGAATAGAGCTATGTACTCTTCCCTAACCTCTGCATTGTGGGTTTAGTGAAAGCATTAATCCAAATCGACTCATGGGAGGAGCCTCGACACTTTATCCCAACCCCTAATCAATGTACACATTATTATTCATCTGTTAACCGCACAAACTATATCAAAACTAAACACAACCAATATATGACAATAATACCATAATAGAACAAACATAACAAATATAATTAGTAATGACAATACACAACAATAAAAGTGGAAATTAATACTATGCCACAATCCATTAAGTCTATTCATCAATTTCCATACCATAACCACCATTAAAATATTTCAATTTATTGAACCTATTATAGTAATTATCATTTGACTAGCATTTACAGCTTATTCATTTAATGTACAATTTTTATATCACACAGTGAATCCAATTTACCACATTCAACCCGTTATGTGTACTATATAATTCTATTGTATTTACCCATTATGCATATTCATTATTTATTTTCCTCAAACCAATCACATGTTCATCAATTCATGATCCATTTCATATTTAACACATTCATCATTCCATATATACTAATTTTTTTTGGAAACTAATAATTATTCAAACCTCTTTAGATCCAATCTTTTTTAACCCAATTAATATATTAATAAGACATTGTAAATAAACCATTAATCCATTACAAACATAGGATTAACTATCATAATTCCATTTCCAAATCAACAAAACATATTAGAATGTTTATCAAGGTCTCTACATTATCAAATATCAATTTCACAATTATCATTACCAATTCCCTGGTCCTATATTGTCGTCACAACCTATGTGTGACACTAAAATGGTCAATTCATACCTGAAACATCTTACAAGGACTATGAGGGGTTCTAATATTCTTTTAAAAATCCAATTAACCAAATAATAATCAAGGAGAAAATTATACAATAATTGGAAGGCAATATCTCAACACACATGCACAAATATATAACAAAAATATGTGATATAATTTTTAGACCACCTACCTTGAATCTGACAATGAACACACTCTTAAACATAGTCTCAGATATTCATCCAATCCTTATTACAGATAAATGATAGGTTACACCAGAAAAGGTGGGTTTTAGAGCTTCAGGAAGATACGAGACAAACTATAGACCCTAATCCTGAAAAGATAAATAAGAGGAAGATTAGAATTACCTGGATCTTTGATTCACAACCAACGACAACCAAAATGGAATAAAATATAGAGAGTTCGATCCTTGGAATTTGTTGGATGACTTGGATCGTCACAAGGATTTAGAGGAAATGAATGGACGGTGAAAATGGGAGGAACATAAAAATACTATAATGGAAATTATGTAATTTTTCCCATCATTACGGGGATGCACAGTTTTCCAAACCATTCACAATTCTTTCGCATGCTACTGATCGAGAAGAGCATGGTCACCTGATTACCTGGTAATTATGTATGATTATCTTAATATTGTGCCACCAATGCATAAGCCTTTACCCAAGGTAGTGTTGTTACCTTGGATGATCCACACAGTTTTCACTAACTATACACAAACTATTCAATAATCCCAAAAAACAACTTTTTCGTCTTTTTTTTGCCCTGAACCACAAAAACACTCCATAGCCTTCTAAAGATAAAGGGGAAACAGTTATTTAATAAAAAGAAGGGACATAAACAGAAAAATAAACAAAAACAAACCTAAAAAAATCTGGGATCTTACAATAGAGATCCAAAATATAATGTATGTGGATATCATTACGGATGAGTCATTGTGTAGGAAAATGAATTTAAATTTTGGTAAAGGATATAGTTAGTTGTTTACATGAAATTACATCTTTCCATGGATACTCAATTTTTATTTTTCATTAGTATAGTTGTACATAGATGTAATAACACTAATAACAAGACATTGGTATGGATTCTATCATCACATGGTGAATGAAAATGGCACGTGATGTACACCTCGCCAGAGTATATCATGGGGTATGATTTTGAAATTAAAAAACTCTTTATGAACCATCATAATGACTGGAATAATGGCCATGAATATACATGTTTAAACAATGGTTACATAAAGTGAGGAGTCATGATTTAGTCATCAGATTAATTATTTTTCTAGATTATGAGGATTCCCACAATGAATATTTTTACTCAAACTATGTTTTTTGGGATTTTTAATGGTAGGAACCATAATGATATGGATTAAAAATGAATATGATAAAAAATGGAATTACGGGAAATCAAATGGGATAATAAATGGAGTGAATGATAATGTGATTATGATTAATAATATTTCATGATATATTATTAAAAATGTATAACCTAAACAACTATCTAACTCATCAAAGAAGAGAGTGATATAGTTTGATGAGTGTTCGGGTGATGGAGACCATAGAGGAATGAAGATTACACTTTTAAAAATTTAATAATGTGGTAAGGCATATTCTAGGGAATGACTTAAATGGATGAGAAGATTTTTCCTGAATAGATAAAAATGACATTGTGTAAACGATTTCCAAAGAAAAGTGAAAAGTTTAATTAATGAAATGGATGGGAATTTTAGAATCTATATGGTATTAGTAATGGATGGATTTTTTTCTATGTAAATTATAGTAATTATTAAATTTAATTTCACAGAGGTAAAAATCATTGAGTGGATTAGAAATGTGGTATATGAAATGTTTATACTATTGATGATGCTGAGAACAAAAATGATCTATGAAATTAATGAGGTGTTAAGGAATAAGATGGTGAATCATATTTAACAGTTTAAGAATTATGAAAAATGATTTGAGAGTATATGTATCATAAATAATGAATTATCTTATATAAATCATGGAACATAAGAGTATTGTATAGTAAAAGTTTTTCATTGTGGATTCTAAATAATTAATTTAATATTAGTAATTACATTGAAATGTGATTTAATGGGAATGTGATTTCCATGAAAAAACATGATTAGGGGATATATTATCATTAATATTGTTAATTAATTTTTTATACTAATTTAGGGAAAATAGATGACTGATATGGATAATATAAATTGTATAGTATTAATGACGTTATAAATGATTAAGTATTTTTTGAAAAATCATTACATGACATCATTTATTTATGTTTACATAATATTTGTATTTAAGAAGTCCATTCAATAATATTTTGGTTTATTTAATTAATGAGGGAGAATGCATGTTTTAATTGAGTTTTTATATTAATTATTTTTATCACCATAAATTTGGATAAGATATAACTCTGGTATTCTCATAGTATACATGTAACCATTATGAGATACTTATGTTATTTGAGGGATTAATGTTAAGTAAATATTCATAAATTCTATGACCTTCAATATAATTTTTTTGGATTTCAAATTTGGCCAGACATGAACCCGCCTATTGGATAACTGTTTACAAAATTAGCTAACTTGAACTTTTCATATTATTTGATATAATTTACTAAAAAGTATATTTGTTGGTAATAAGTATAGAAATAATAAATTAATTATAATTATTTTATGGATTTGGTGATCTGTAATTTTTTCAAGAACAAATGATATAATCTTCATTACATGGAGTGAGATATGATGGTCAAATTAATTAAAGAACAACAAAGGGAGAATTTTTTTTGGTATGATACAATATAATGATAATACCTTGGTATATCATTCCCATTGATATTATTGATCAAATAAGAAATTATATTATCGGTTAGTACTTCCAATGAACCTATCTTGGGTTCACGATTAGTTCTGTGTATCTCACCTAAAGGAGTACCTAATTAAATAATGAAATATACAGGACTCAAAGGACAAAATGCTTGTGTAAGATCATTATTATGATGAATAACCAATAGATATTCTAGATTATATAGAGGGAGTTATATGAAAAAATAAAAATAATGATATTAAATTTTTGTGGTGAAACCAGTAGCTTTTGAAAGCAATGTAGGGATCTGAGAATGTAATTTGGTACAATTATCCTCAGTTGATGGAAGCAATGTATTAAATTAAAAATAGAGAAATTCATTTTATGTGGGTTTGAATATATCACAATGAGATATTGGGAAATATTATTTTAAAATTAATTTAATTTTTTTAATATTTTTTATTAAACACAAAAACGTGTTTTTCTTTCATTTAAACATAACTGAATATTAATTTCATTACAAGAATCAAATTGTTTTAACAAATCAGAAAATTTTATTGAAATAATATTATTTTACATGATTGTAGTCATCTAGGAATTTCAATGGGTATCATGAAAAATATTAACTAAATTATGATAATATATTTTACATATATATACATTTAAATATATTAATGACAATTGAATATAAATTAAAATAAGAACCATACGAAAATAAAGGAAAACATTTTTGAGAAATTATTTGTTTTGAATAAAAATATTTTACATATATAAAACAATCCAAAAAATTTATTTAAATTATTTCAAGTAAATTTATATATATTATTTATTAAATAATATATTTATCACTCACATTATGTTTTTTGAATACAAAAGGAATGAAATAATATTACAATTCGCCTAAAAATATATTATTTTAAATAACAGTTTCTTCACATTTTGTGAAATGATTCTATAATTAAATTTAGAAAATACACTTTTTTCTGATTAATAGACTCACTATAAATAATAATTTCAAAATTTTATTAGAAATATTATTTTGCAATTTTATAAGAGGATAATTTTATCCATGAATAATGAAAAATAATGGTTTTAATTAAGACTTCTCATTTATTTAAATACATTTAAACAAATAAAAATTATTTTAAGAATGATTGAATATAAAATTCAGTTCAAATATATTTATAAAATTCCAATTGAGTAATTGGAATCATTTTAATAATTACTTTCTATAAAAAATATTTATAAACCCTTGAACATTTTATCTTTGAAAAAAAATTCATAAAATCTAAGGGATTCTTATTAAATAAAAATATTTCACATCAATTAATGGAATATAAAAAATTTAATAAATATTGATAATCAGAATAATATATATTATATAATATGGTTAACTATATTTTGGCCTTAAATAATTGTAAAACCATTATAAAACTATTTAACATTTTAGGATACAAATATGTTTTATAGTTTGTTAAAATAAAAATGTAAGTATTAAAACTGACATAAGCACATATAAAGAATCCAATTTATAGAACTATTTTTAAAATATCACATATTAGTTATATAATGGACAATTCTTGGGCCCAATTTAATTTTAAAAATGTGGGTACACTTTTTTCATTCAAAAATTACTAGTTTTCCTCTTGCCTTATTTATTAATAGACACCCCTACACACTCATCTTCTAAGGTCTGAAAACCATTTTTTTGTTAATTACCAAACCAAATAAAATTAGTAATTACCTAATTACATATTAAAGCCATATTTTGGATAGAAATCCAACCTTTGATGAATTTAAGTGAATACCAAAATATGTTTCCTAATGAAAGGTTAAAATTCTAATTAATAGTTTTATATTATTTATTCCTCTCCTTAAATAAATTATTATTAAACAATGATTATATAACTATATCATAATATTTAATATATATATATATATATTTTTTATTATTGTAATAGAAAAACCTAAATACATCCACTCTTCTAGTATATGGTTTACAAAATCATAATTCATGTGTACACCAGACAACCGTCTCATGAACTTATGTTGTTATTATTCCATCACCACCTCTCACAACTAGATATAATGAATTATTTTCTATTGATATTTGGTTAATATTATATTATTATAGATTATATATTATTGTATAACATATACCCTTTTTAAAATTTCTTTTTGAATTAATATAATAATATCAATTGTGTGTACGGTGGACTACAACCTCACGAAGCAATGTGATTCATTCACACATTACATGGATGGTAAAAAAATATGGAAAAACGAAAATATTTGATATATTTTACATAACAATTATTTTTTAAATTTAATATATTATTTATCAATCTTTATTTCAATCCTTCTAGAAAAAGGAATAATCATTCATATGTACGTATGAACTACAATCTCCATGAATGAGGTATTTCATTTTAAATCTATAAATTATATATAATACTATTAATAAATATATAATTAATGTATATAATACTTATATCTTGTTTAAAATTCATGAGATTAAGGAACAGTGATAAATTTAATAGGATCAAGACGATATGAAAACAAAACATGCACCAAAAATTAGTTATTGTCCAAAACATTTATTTGACATTTAATTATTACTAAATGGTATTAAAAGGAAATAAATAATTAATATATGGAATTATATATAAAATTATTATTTTATTATCGAGTTATAACAAAATTATATTTACTATTTACTATCTTTAAACAAATATTAAAGAATTTTAGACTTAATATAAGTAAATCCACTCTTACCTCTTAATTATATAAGACATATGGAATATTAACCACCAATTTATTTTATATGTTATATTTAAATTCGGTGAATTTATTTTATATATGCTATAAATAATATATTTTTTATTTACATATACTTTTTGTGGTCTCTTTTTTCAGGTGATTTATGGTTCAAATGTTTCTAATTCAACAAGGTATTTTTTTTCTCAATTTTCATAATTTGAGGCATGTTATGTTATGTAGTTATCTTTTTTTATGAGGTGTATTTACCTCCTAATTGACATGTAATATTATGAATATTTTTATTCCCATGATATTCTATGTTTAATTTAATGTAGTCATTTCTTGTGGATTACAATTCAAATTTACCAATGATGTAAGGGTTTTATGTTAAAACTCATCCTTTGTCAAGAATGTTTATGATTTACCTTATAATATTTAAATATTATTATTTAATCTGTTGAAACGAATTTATTTTTTATCCTATGGTTTTTTCATGTGAATACACTTTTTCCATATTTTTCCTCTTCTTATTATCATAGGGCTTAAAAATAATATTTTTATTGTAAACAAAGTTTTTTTTCTATTCGGTTGAAGATATATTTTTATCAAAAAATTTATCTTATAAAAATGTTTTGACACTTGAGGGTAATTTTATATATTGATGTAATATTTATAAAACCCATATATTTTTCATGGGTTACTCAAGGTTATTTTATGAAAAACATTTGGAACCAATTTTCACTGTAAATGTTATTATGTGATTATATGATCAGTGTTTTATTATAAATTGGAACACATAATAATGATTTTAATTATGAGATTAATGCGACCAATATCTCACTCTTATTTAACGGGTGAAGATTTATATGTCATTAGACAACAGTGGGAAACATGTTGATGGGATTTATCCATAATGGGATCCCAGTGTATCCAAATATACTATGAGAAATTGGTGTATCCTAATACATTATTAGAAATAGTAAATCATAGTAAACTATGGGAAATAGGTGATTTCTGATCTATAATGGGAGACCTGTGATATGTCCTAATCCACATTATTGAAGAACTTGGTATTTAAAAATTTTAAGTGAAATAATTTTGTTGATTTATGGTGGTTACACACTTAAATGCAATGGTCTTATGGTTTATGATATATTTATAAGGAGTTCTCATTCTTACAGGACCTGCTTTCATATATTATAAATTTTAATTGGATAAATCCTGTTTATGATCAATTATAGGATGGGTATATACTTGTTATTTTATGTTCAAGATGATATACACTTATGATTATATTTTTTATCATATGATGATAGATTGATATCTCATACGATCACCCTAGTTGAGCATCGATGATAACACATTCTAACAATTCTTTCCCCATTTTATGATGAATGGTTCCGAAATGGTTTTCTTATGAGGGGGACTATGTGAGAATATTTTTTGAGATATACTAATGATATTTCTTGTGATATGATGATTTTATTTCTAGTCACCAAAGAAAAAATATCATGTTCCTCATATATATATTTATAATTTTTTTAATATTCATCTGGAAAGATGAGATATTTTGGAATAAAAGTGTGGGTCCATTCATAAAAAATAATTATTTTAAAAAAATTTAATTTAATTATAAATTTATTTACTCAATATAATTGATAAATGGCCTTATGATTAGCCTTATTAGAAAAACCCACACCAAACTCACATGAGAGTTTCCTTCCAAGCCCCTAACGTCATCCTTGAAACAATATCTATCAAAAAAATTTATCGAATAATAAAATAAATTTACATTTAATGAAAACAACAATTTTTTTTGAATCATGTATCTAAAAATAATCTATAACAAACTAAATGAAAATGTTATCATGGGATGTGCTGTTTTGATGTACAAAAAAATTCCCATTGGCTTGGGATGATTCCAATATGCACTAATATAATCATCCATAAACCATATCAACTATGAAACTAAAATTCTAATGATATGAGGACGATTGGAGTGAATAATATAGGAGGGATATTCTTACTTAATAATAATGGAATGAACACCACAATTACAACAAAAATAAAGTTGAAGGAATGGGAATGCAGATGTGAGTTAGTTGTGTTCAAACACCGAAATAATTGAGAAAAGGGTGATTCCCTTAAAAATGTAGGAAAAGTTGGTAAAATAACCTTAATAAAATATTTTACAACTACTGTAAATGGAGTATGAAATTAAAAACTGTGATAAGAGTTTATTTTCTATCTCTAGTAGTTTCTCAGACATGTGTATTCAAATTTTGGAAGATATTATTTCCATTCATAAATAGAAAATTCTTATGGTTAATATAGGGGATCCAATATTCTCATGAATTTTATGTTTACATCATATCAACATGTTTCTTTCAGGATCACAAGATGAATCATGAATTGGAAAAAAAATTACCCCTTCCTTCTATAGTAGGATTACCTTGGTGAATAGTGTTATATCATCTATACATCTTCATGATCTCTTAGGAATTAAGGGTGAAAACTATATAATATCTATAATTTTAAACAACTTGGCCTCATTTATCCAAAATGCAATCAATGAGGAAAATAATCATTAGTAATCTTGGACATAGATGGAAATGACATAGATGGAATGTGGAATTAATGAGAGAAATAATTCAGATACACTATGGTTCTTTCATCAAATGATGAAATCAGATATTATAGTTGAATAGCCTCTTTATGGTCGGATTATAATGAAATAGTTTAGTTTGGTTTCATGTATGATTAGTGGGTGTTCCACATCACTATGTCCCATGATATATTCTCATAGTTTTACACTTTAAAACCATACATCATCAATAGGTGGAATGGGATATATTTAATTTGGGAACCCAAACTGAGTCAGATGAAAGCTGTGTTTTCTAGGTTTCCTCACACAAGATATAACCTTTTGGAAATCCATCATGTATTATAGTTTCATTAATGCATTCATGGAAAATAACCAGTGAGCGAATACTATCCTAATTGTGAAGAACATAGAGAAATGTAACAGTGACTTCAAATGATCTTATTCAGTTACTTATAATTGATGAAATTTAGTAAGGTGATGATATATCATAACACAATCAATAATTTGGATGAGGGACTATAACTTTTGGGAATACATAAAAAATAATATGTCTTACTATGTAGAATCAAGATCTTTGAATTACCAATAGACTGTATCATTAATCATATAGACATCAATTTTTCGTCTAGGTATTATTGTTATAGGGACTATAGGGAAGAAACCTCATATCGCATGTTATTTGAATATGATTTTATTCATATAGTATAAAAGCCCATTATGCATTTATATTTTTAATTCTACCATATGGCTCGTTATCTATGCTTTATTGACTGGTAGTTTCATAGAGACGGGGATTTTAGAGAAATATTGATGAAAAGGCCCATTGAATTGTATGTAGGGTGTTGAATCATCTAAAAGTCAAGGAACTTTGTTTTTTATTAATATATCTCATGAATTGGAAAGTACATAGTTTTTATAATAAGGTAGATGCCATTCGACACGATCTGCCTCTTTTAGAAATATGAAGAATCACTCACTCTATGACCTCTCATGTCTTATAGATCATCCCACCCTCTTACTCTTATAGCCAATCTGGGGCATTGGGTATGTTAGAACCTACTTATATTCATCCGGATTCGCAATAATGATGGTTTATAAATAATGGCTTTCATGTAGGGTGGTGGTGTGGTTTGTAATCAGATGTTTTATTTTATCGTGGTGTTCTCTTCTAATCTAGTAGTGTTAACTACCATCTACCTGAATGAAGGGATATTTTGACATGCATTCACTTATGAATTTAAAATCATATTGACCTAGATGTGTTTTAAAATGAATCCACCAAAATCTATAATTCACTAAAGGGATCAGATATTGCCATTTTCTTATCATATATACAATCAAAATATATAGGAGTCTGATCAAAAATCACATAGTGATCACGTATATATGGTGAGTTGTTAATGAAAAAGTACGATTACTTACCTATATAGATGTATATGGGATGACTATAAAATTATTTTTTATCATCAATTCCTTGGCGCGTGATGGTGTAATCCTCAATAAAGGGGATTTACATAGGCTTAATTTCTTTAGGCCTACTTTTTGTTTTTAGATTTATTATTTTTTGAGTTTTATGCTTGCGTATCAATACATATCATAATAAATATTGATGGTTATTGTGATGATGTTCTTTCTAGAATCCCTGAAGACAATATAACATCATTTCATATCCATAAACCCACGTTTGAGGGATTTCTACACTTTGAATATTGTTTATGACACAAGTTTAATATTTTCCCTACCGACAAATTCAAAAATTCAAATTATTCTATAAATTCAATGCATTTATGTACATATTCTATTATAATCTACACATCGCAATACTTATCATCCAAAATAAGACATGGGGGGTGGCTGGAAACCATATCAACAAACTTATGAATGTAATTAATTAGGAATAAGAAAATGTCCCAACCTATAATTCTCAACACATATCCCCTATCAACATATTAAATTATAGTTCTCCAACCAAGAAGTCAAGATCCATAACTATACATTATCATTGAATCATTGATATGAAACTACATGACATTCATCCTTATGATGATACCCACATGTTACCAACCAGTTAATCATATATTCTATGTTTTTCCCCACCATAATACATATCACATGAGTCCAATTTAAAACCTCAATACTCATTCTATTATAATAACCTATAGATAATGTTCTATGAGGTATGATGAAATGTTTCGAATTGCTTTATATACTCTGCACTTCAAAACACATGATAGAATCAGTAAAATAGTAGTACCCAATATGTCATCTCATTTCTAGAAAAAATGTATAGCCTCTGCTGTCAACATAAAATACAAGAACACAATTTTTTCTTCATGAAAGGAATCACATTATAAAAATTAACCCATCATATCCCACACGATGCAATCAATGTTGTTTCTAGATCACCATATTCAATTACATGGAAAACCACATGTCAACCATCCTTTTGTTGACCAATCTCAATAACTCATATATTTATGCATTGATTCATTTTAAAATTACCTAATTATGGTGCCTCTATTCTAAGAGGAATATAATTATTTCTATAAATAACACATATGTACATATCCTTGAGTGAAAATCCATAGTTTATTCAATAACCATAAAAAACGAGTTGTTCTGTTTTTCCATGCCATATGAACAAACATACATCTAAGACAATTAAGATCATATCACACTGGTTTATCTAGATTATAATTCTGAATCAAAAAATTAGTTTAATACCAATAAAGAATTTAAAAATATTTTTGACCCTAGAATCTAAATATTTTGATTAAATTTAATCACCTATCTCAAAAATTCCAAATTAATAAATAAGAAATTGTCTTCCATATCCACGATATCTATATAATCGGGAATGTTACAACATTACTAAAACCCCTCTCACCACCATTACATTATCTAAGTCCTCACACAACAAAACTCAAAACCTATTTTCTTAGAACATTTCTTATCTTTCCTCCAGTATAGTGGTTGGACCTAACAAAATCATTCATACTATAATTCCACTCAAATCATTAAATGTTTCATGCCCCAAGCTAACAAGATCATCATCCAATGAAATGAATTATTATTAATATAAAATTATTCGTATGCACTAAAATAATTTACTGTGTAATCCCCAATATATGGTTTCCCATTCACAACTCCTTAAGTAAAACCCTTTTGTATTTATCCACAATTAGACATATACCTATTCTCTAAAGACATGTTTATCACTACCATCCCCTAAAATCATCATCATCATCACCAAATATTAACTCCTAATATACATAAAACATACCATTCACTATCAACATGTGGCACATGCATGGAAACTCAATTCTTTATAACTAAATAAGAATGATGTGTAACCACACATAATTCATCGATCTCAACTAAAACATAGAATAAATATGCTATCCTACCATCCATTCATTTTAATCTTACTCATAGTCTCGTGGGTCACACTTCATATAACTAATCTGACCATTCTGGGCAACATGACCAATTAATCAATCTATAGATTCATATGCACTCGTCTAATTTTTTTTACACGTTACTACTTCGAACCAAGACAATCAACCATTACATTGAAAAAATTATAAAACCAAAGAATATATATATTATCCCACAATACTACTAATGGACACCACAATTTAACAAGGAAAAGAAACAAAATGGCCATTACCTTTAAAATTTAGTCTCAAAATAATTTCACTTTATGTTCTGTATATCCAATGTCATGAGAACCAATAGGTACATTCTTAGAAAACCCTCAGTTTTGACCATAAATATTCTATAATCTTTATTATATCTAACATTAATTGATTATTACTATAGTGAAGTACCACTACTTATCTACCTCTAAGGTAAATGTATTCTTATGATAACACTCCTCAACTAGTATCCTAAATAATACATAACCCTAATACACTAATACTCGAGTCAAACATAGGGGTCAATTTTCCCCCCACATATCCTAAAAGACTTCTCTCTCAAAAATATTAAACTATAGGGAATCCATAATGCTCCATTTTTAAACCAACAATGAAATCTATCGAAAAAACTGAAAAATATAGGGTTATGTGTGTATAACAGAATCATTTGACACTAATCTTCTAACTACTGAATTGATTATCAATTGTAATACATATAAAACAATTCAATGAAAATTTTTATATTCCTACCAATCAATATTTCCATAACTAATGGTGTAATACTAGAAAATCATAATTAAAAAACACAATCACTAGCTCATTAATGTATTAGTCTTATTCAATATATATAGGGATAAATTTTTTAGTAGTTTCTTATAAATCATTTAATAACCAAATCCCATATAATGACCGCAATCTATGGGTTTCCCACTAAGGAGCCATGATCCTAAAATAATTACTAGCTTTACTCATTGTCATGTACACTAGAAGTTTCATGACCCCCTCCTCAAAATGTATACCCCTCCTAGGCCGACAATGTGAGAAGGGAGATAATGACCCTCGAGTCCCGCCTCCAGAAGGGCCTAGGATGGCGACTAGCGCAGAGGGTATCGTAAACACACAAATGGGAGGCATTAGGATCTACGATAACCGATGTGGAATAGAGAGATAAGATAGACACCAAAAAACACCAACTCAAATACTAATATAAAATAATTCCCAAGTACCCATATATAATGAGATACAAAACTACTACAAATGATAGGGGAAAACTACAAGTACAAAGAAGATTGTAAAAACAACAGCTACCACGAATCCCAAATAGACCATCCTACCCTAATCTAGTAGTAACATACTTGAACTCCAACATACTCCATGTGGCCCAAAAAACAGTTTATATTGGATCTTACTTGAAGCCTATCGTACATATGTAATGAAAGAATGCTAAATCACACTGAACAACGAGTTAAACTAACTCATCACCTAAATAGGTATTCAATGTTCCCATCCTCCCCATGGATACTCTCACCATGTAACACAAAAAAATTAATATAATATAATAAATAATATCAACGGTTCCCTGCTACAACTTCCACATTGGTGTGCCATTTTCCCCAACATCGCACGTCCTAAGCATCTCTATCTAAAAGGCCTACCCACGAATACCTGGGTGACACACCAAAACATGAACCTCATGAAAGAAGACCACCACGTTCATGTAGGTAATTTAACCATTTTGTTTCTAGGAGCTACCATAGCTCGCATAAAGTGTCACATATGTTGGGTATTAAACGTCAAGCCATTATAGCCTATACACCGAGTAAGTATCCTCAAAAAATCATATTCAATACATGTTACACCTATAGTAGTTCATAGGAAAATATATATAGAATATATGTGTGTTAATAACCACAATCCATTATAGCCCTCTACAAACATATATGGGGAAAACAAACCATTGTGCCTACCAGGACAAGTAACTTCCAAGAGAAGAGAGAACGACCAAAGGGGATAGTCAGCCATCCATCCACCCACTGGAATGTTGGAGAAAACATCACCTAGGGCTCAGAATCCCTTGGGTGTCAGTTTCCCTTATTTTTATGCTTGAGTAGAATATGGAAACAAAAAAAGTATAAAATATACTATAGTTCACAACCACACTATGGGAATATCTTATTCTTAGACTCAACTTCAAGTAACACCTCTTGGACTCCTGGATGCCACATCAATGAATTGGTAATCTATAAGCACACAACAATTTAAAGAGCTTTATTAAATTCCATTGTTCCTTTTTCATTTGTTTCACTTTATGTTAATTAATTCCTTAAACATTATTTGACAACTTAAATTTACACAGTATATTTCATTTGCATCCCAGCAAAAGTCCATTGTTCTTTCAAATTAAAACCTCATCATTGCGCCCCAACTACCTCCAACCTCATGGGTTAACATAATTTATTCAATTATTTATTTACAACTTTACAATCCCGTAATACAATGCATTTGGGAACATCATTTCATGCTACTAAGCACAAGGGGGCTCATCACGGTGAGTAGATGAACTGCATGTTGAGTCTTTCCCCCCTATAAGAAAAGAATACACCCATCCTCCCTTGATAAGCTAAACAAAAAAATCACGTGGCATGCCCCACAATTATTTACGTCTCTCAGATGAAGAGGAGAATGACCAGCTACCTTGAGTATTAAGGAATGTAATGAAAATAAGAAACCAATAAGAATTAACAAGAATCCAAACATTCACATTAAACCCATTTACTCTTCCATGGTGTACTCTCCAACACTGATATTGGTAAACTATTTCACCTCGCCTCTCTAGGCATAAACTAATACCACAACTAGTAGGCCTCCCTGAGCCCTTATATCACAACACCCATCCAAGATCATATAAGGAAACAAGATGAAGGAAAAAAACCATAAAATCAATTGGTATCATGTCCCCTAAAGAAGCAAGAGGGTAATTCAGAACCCTATAAGGAGTTATCTATTATCAAACAACTAGTTCTAATCATTCATGGATTAACTGATTTATATTTCGTAGCTTCCAAATTTGGGAATCCTAAACAATATTCTATCACAAATAATTAAACATGCTTACTAGACAAATTAGATTGACATCAAATTACATAAAGAAGAACTAGATTTATTTATATGCCTCTTTATCTTTATCCAAACAATTATCGATTAATTATAGATTTACGTTCATTACCAATTTTTAACAAAAATAGAAATCTAAACAAACCAAGCATAGATATCACACTATCTAGAAAAATAAGAGGCAATATCATAAAATGGATATCAATTTATTTATCTAGTTTAAATATTTTTTATGTTAATTCCATTGTGATTCAATGGGAAATTTTTTTTATCTATACAGTTGCACATGAATAGAATAGTGAATAAAAGAATCACCTACCTCAAACAGTTCTGAACCTTCTTTATATGAGAATGAGCAACAAAACAGGTTTCGATCTCCTCCCCCCGTGACATATGTATCCAACCAAGGATGCAGAGACACCACCACACTAGTCAACACATATGAGAATCTCATTAGTAACATGGATATATCATTCCATAAAAATGGAAATGAGATGTAGAAGGAGATATACCCGAAATAATGAAAATATATCATACGTTATATCGAATATTGATCAATACTGCTTGGTTGCATCAAAACATAGTCGAACCAGTCCAAGGAGGTAAGATTGATTGAGCAACTCTAATAGGATGGAATGAAAAGTATGATCTCCTTACAGTAGAGAACAAGGACTAAGAACTAGGGAGGAACATGTATTGTCCCGTTATAAATTTTAACAGATAAGTGGTTTAAGAATCATTGTAATTTCCATTAAAACTAGATTACATGGACCCACACTGTTTGACCATGTACAAGCATCCTGAGCCTTAGGGAAATAAATATAGGATTAATGACCTTTTAATCTGCATTAGAGTTCTTAGAACAAGGCTTTAAATGCATTTTACATAAAAAGAAACATTAAAGGAGAGAAACTGTAGGAAGCTAGATATACTGTTCATGAACAAAAAATTTTACAAAGGAAAAACATTGTTCTTGAGCCTCACCATTGAATCCTCACTGTTGGAACCTCACTATTTTTTAAGCAGTATTCATGAAATCATTATTTGGAATAGGATTGAGGTCACTGTTGAAACCTCACTATTCTGGAATCATTGTTCATGAACTCAACGTTTGGAAAAGGAATGATGTCACTGATGGAACCTCACAGTTCTGGAAACACTATTCTTGATCTCAAAATTTGGAAAAGGAAAGTGGTCGATGTTGGAATATCATCTTCTGAAAACATTATTCAGGAACTCAAAATTTTGCAAAAGAAAGAGGTCATCCTTGGGAACTCACCATTCATGAAAGACTATTTAGGAACTCAAAATTTGGCAAAGGAATGTGTTAACTATTGGAACCACACAGTTTTGGAAACACTGTCCATGAACTCAAAATTTGTCAAAGGAAAGACGTCACTATGGGAACATCAAAATTCTAGAAACATTGTTCAAGAACTCAAAATTTGGAAAATGAATGATGTCATCGTTTGAACCTAACCATTCTGGAAACACTGTTTATGAACTCATAATTTGGAAAATTGAAAGTGGTCACCTTTGGAACATCACCATTCTAAAAACATTGTTCATGAACTCAAAATTTGGAAAATGAAAGAAGTCATTTTTATAAACTCATCGTTCTAGAAACACAGTTCATGAACATAAAATTTGGAAAAGGAATGAGGTCCTTGTTGGGACCTCACAATTATGGAAACAATTATCATGAACTCAATTTTTGGAAAAGGAAAGGGGACACCATTGGAACCTCCCCGTTCTGGAAACACTGTTCAAGAACTCAAAATCTGGCAATGAAGAGATGTCACTATTAAAACCTCACCTTTCTAGAAACACTGTTTATGTAATGAAAATTTGGAAAAGGAAAGAGTTCCCCATTGGATCCTCACTGTTGGAACCACACCGTTGTACTGTCCACATAAGGCTACCAATGAAACTGTTCATATATGGTATCCACTACATTGTTCACCTAAGGCTACCGATGAATCTGGTAACATAAGGTCATCATGGCACTGTTCACCTAAGGTTACCGATGACACTGTTCACATAAGGTCATATCTGCACTGTTCACCTAAGCCTACTATTTGAACTGTTCACCAAATTTGAAATTTGGAAAAGTGATTAGAATAAGTCACATTGAACACTGAGAAAAACTCAAAAACTAGATTTTCACAAAGGAAAGGACCATAGTGGTCCGGTCCATTATATCAGATACCTCTCAAAAACTTCTCGTCATCCAGAAATAAAAACCTACCTAAATGGAAACAAAAAGGAAGTCTGAACAACCACCCATCAAGATACCTCTCAAAAGAGAGAAAACCACAAGAATAAAAAAAAGAGGGCCATCTCATAAACATTGATGTTATATAAACACAATGGGGATGTCATTTCATGAAAAGAGTTAAACATCATATAACTTGGCGTACTGAGCACATATATGTGACTCAATTTATCAGGTAAGCTCCTTCATGCCACCATGTCACCACAAGACAAGAACCAAATGATATAATGCTTGTGAAACACCTTCCCTTTGTAGTCTTGGATCTTTATTGGTCACTCCTCAAAGGTCGCATCAACTTCAACATCAATCTATCCCCAATTGATGACGTGATAGTAATCCTAAAGATAACGATGGATCTGTGATTCATGTAAAACATCATGTATCTGGCTCATCTGCGAGGGAAGTGCTACTCGATACGCCACACCTCCAACATGAGAAAACACCTCAAATGGCCCAACAAAATGAGGTGAAAGCATAATCTCACGACCAAACATTCTCTGCCCACAATGGGGTGTCACCATCAGAAACATGTGATCCCTAACATCAAACTCGAAGGGTCTCCTCCTTTGATAAACTTATGATTTCTGATGATCCTGTGTTGTCTTCATCCTCTGAAGAATCACCTGAAAAATCTCTGTTGTATTTTGCACAAGTTCTATCCTGAGAATTGCTGACTCTTTGACCCCAGTCCAGCATAATGGAGAACAGAAATTCCGGCCAAACTTAGTGTCAAATGACACTATACTGATGATGGAGTGAAAACTATTCTTCTAAGAGAACCCCAATTTGGGTAAGTGCCTCTTACACAATCCTCCAAAATATATGACACAATATCATAACATGACTTTATGAGTCTAGATATTCTTCTCTATCTGACCATCTGTTTGAGGATGAAAAGCATTACTAAGGAATAGTTGAGGAAAAAAATCATGATGGATATCTCTGCATACACTGGAGATGAAACAAGGATCTCAATAAAAAATTATCATCCTTTGGACTCTATGAAGTCCCATTACCTCCTCCAGATACTTCCTTGACAAAACATCCACTGATCATGATTCCTTGAATTCTATGAAGTGGACTGATTTTGTTAAAGGGTCCACTACCACCCATATAGTGTCATTTCCGCTCTGATCTCGAGGTAAATCAGTAACAATTTCCTTTGAGATATCCTCCCACATCCATTGAGGATCATCTAATGGCTGGGGAAGACCACCAGGAAAACAGTGTTTGGACTTCACCTTTTAGCAGACCAAACATCTAGACACAAACTTAGTAACTGCATGCTTTAGCTGAGGCCACCAAAAAATACACCTAAAGGCTCGAAACATCTTTTTCACGATAGGATGCACCACTGAAGGTTAACTATGGAACTATCTAAAAACCTTCTCATCCGTCGCCAAAGGAACACAAATCCTTGCATGATACAACACTCATTTGTTTCATCCTCAGTTTATCCATCGAGCTCTATGCCACAAACCACTCAGTATCTCCAGACCTCTACCTCAAGATCCCCACAATTGGACACATCCACCAGATGCACCTGATATTACTGAACTGTTATCTAAAGAAGACAAACTCTTCCCCCAACTTCTCCCATATCACGATTTAATGCAGGAATTTCTTCCATTACACTCTGAGAGTTACCAGATTCACGCACTGCATCACTATGGTACTTTCGACTCATCTCATCAGCCACATCATTTCCCTTTCCATGTGTATATGATATTTCGATGTAATAGTCCTGTAATAACTCCATCCACTAACACTGTTGTTTGTTCAAGTCACAAATGGAAAAAAAATCGCATGCCCGTATGATCAGTGAAAACCACAAAGCTCTCACAAAAGAGGTAATTTTTCCACAACTTCATATAAAACACCACAACATTAAAATCAAGATCTTGGGTGGCATACTAATGTTCATAGGGACGTACCAACCGAGACCTATAAGAAACAACTAATCATTACTGCAACAGAAAACAACATAAATGCAGATGGGCTGCATCGCCAAAAACATCAAACTGAACACCCTCAACTGGAATACAATGAAAATAAGTACATACTAACTTCTCCATTAGATACTTGAATGATTTCTAAAACTAGTTTGTCCTTAAGAATTCCTAATACTTCATTGTCAATGCTATCAGAGGAGTCCCAACTTGAGATAAATCGTCTACGATCCTCATGTAGTAGCCTGCGAGTCCAAGGAAACATTGCACCTTGGAAAATGTCACGGAGGATTCCCTTGACACAAATGCTTCTATCATCGATTGATCCATAGTTACTCCCTGCTGGGACACAACATGCCCTCTGAAACGGATTTCTTAAACCCAAAACTCACAGTTTGACAACTTCCTAAATGGATGATGTAGACGAAGATCACCCAAAACAACATGTAGATGCTCGACATTCTCTTCCCCGAATAGAGAGTACACAAGGGTTTCATGGATGAAACCACCATGAAATTGTGTAGGAACTCACAGAACACAACATTCATCAATCCCAAGAACACAACTGTAGCATTTTTTGGCAAAACGAAATTACAACGAACTCATAATGTCCATGACGACAACAGAATGTAGTTTTCGGGATATCCTCATCCTTCACATGCATCTGAGGATATCCTGACCGCAAGTAGATCTTTGAGATCCAACTTAAAACCTTCAGTTGATCGAATAAATAATTAATCCTCATAATAGGATAGTGATTATTTATAGTCACCTTTTTGAAGAAAAGATAATTTACACACAATTGCAAACTACCGCCAGCCTTCTTCACGAACAAAACTGGTGCACCCCACAGTGATACACTCGGATGAACAAAACCACAATGTGACATACCATAATTCTATATATATATATATAGCTCTATTAACTCATAATGGGACTTATTATATGTAGAAATAGAGATAAGATATGCTCCTCATTGTTGCATGATCCCAAAATCGATCTCTCATCGAGGGGGTAATGTTACAACCTCTTCTAGAAAGGCATCAGGGTACTCTTTTACGACCCAAGGAAACACAAACTGCTGAAACTCTAATGAACATAAAATCAGCTCATCCATCATTGATGATATGTATGGAACAAGCCTCTATCCCATCTGAGCGTCTCACTCAACAATTAAAAACACTGTCTCTCCATCCGCATCGAAGTACATAACCTACCTCATGAAGAAATCCACTACATTCTACACCGAATACAACCAATCCATAACCAGGATTAAAAAATATGGTTGTATTAGTAAACATAGGAAATCAACCCAAATGTGGTGATGCCCCTACACTAGCTCTAAATCTCTACACACTTCAAAAAAGCCAGCTCAACCTCCAACTAGCATGGTGAACGCAAAGGGCACTGGAAGCCCCTCTACCTCAATTCCCAATGCATGGAAAAGGGTAAGTGATATGAAGGAGTGTTTCAATATTGAATAAAAAAATGCATACACTAAGGTAGAAAATAAGAAAATGGTACGTCGCACGATGTTTGGCTCACCTGGTGCTGGCACGCTAAAGCATGAAGTTGTCAACGACCTTCTCCATGGCCTATCTGACCCAGATGACCACCACCACCACAGTTGTGCTCTTCTCTTTGAAGAGGGAGAGCATCATGTGGCTATCCTATGCCTGCCCAATTGACCCTCTACTGATCAAAAGATGGTGCAACCTGCTACTGTTGCCACAGCTAAAACTGCCTCAATGGAGGAACCTGGAGTAGAAAACCTAGTGCACGATGACTACTTTGAATGTTCGGGAACTATCTCTGTTGATGAACTCGACAACCATTAGAAAAATAATATCCTAATCCCTTGGAATATTCCTAGGGGATGGCGCCCCCAGAGAAATGAGATGCGGAGGGCTGGGACCTAACCTCGACCGAATAGATACACTTCTTCCCTAAAAACTGGGAACCCTGGACCACAGCTCTACTTCATGAGAAATCATGGAAACTCCCCTCTCCTGATGATCCAGTTCTAGACAATTTCTTCTCGATGACCTATGCCATATCCAGCACCTCATAATATGACTTTAGAATAAATGGGGTAACCTGGTGCTGGTTCTCTGGATGCAAAGCTTCCTCGAAATGCCTCACTCTATCCTCTTCATCTAGAAACAAGTCCAAAGCATATCATCAAAGGTTCTTGAAATAGATTCCAAACACTCACCCAAATTTTCTCCCCCTATAAAATGGTAAAAAGCTCTTGGAGACTAGATGCCTTCACGATTGAAGAAAGAAACTCAACTCCAAACATGTCTCAAAACTCCTACTAAGAGATCGTGGACTCCTCGTGATCCCTGAGGAACAAGACCACCACTGACTCGCTGCTCTATGCAACATCATCACTGCCATGGACACCCAGTACTCCTTCTGAGAACATAATGAAATGAAGCCTATCCAAACCTCTTACAACCTATCTTTCTTGAATACATCTAAAACATAGCCCTCATACTTCTGCACACTTTACATCTGAAACTCATAGAGTGTCCTCCTCTATGTGTCGTCGTCGTCAACCTCTACCCTATAGCGACATACTAGAATATTCTAGTATAGATCTTATATGAGATCCTATAAAGTACATCAACGAAGAGCCACACATGTAAAATAACAAACATTTAGAGATCTTAAAACGGTAATAATGAATACTTAGCATTAATTAATTAATTTTTTCTCTTATTTATTTTAGGTTACCATATCCCAAGGTCTACCCTTTAAAACAAAGGCACGTGGAAGAATGATGCACGATCCTTTCCTATATATCTACCTTCCAATGGTTTTCACCTCTTTTAGTATCCATTGAAAACATTAAGGTTTGTATGTCAGATCAATGGGGGGCCTAAATGCCTATGTCCCTGCCAGTCTCTAGTGTTTTCATCACTTTATAAACTTGAATGACACTGATTACCTACCATCCCTTGAAACCTCACTTGTTCCTAACTCCAAACACCATCCTATCCCTCAACTAGATCCTTTGATACCACTCAGCCACGACCCCCTCCCCACAAATTGTAACCCTCCTCATCCAGCAATGCGAGATGGAAAATATCAACTCCCGTGTCTCACCTCAAGAAGGCCCTGGGTTGGAGACTGACATTGAGGTTATAGTAAACACAAAAATGGAAGGCGTTAACCATTAATATTACATATGCGGAAGAGAGAGATAATATAGACTCTAAAAAATCAAACTGATATAGAAATATAAAAGAAATACCAAGTACACATATGTAATATCATGAAAAACTACAACAAATGATAGGGTAAAAGTGAAATTACCCCAAATAATGTAAAAATAGAAGCGACCACGAAGCCCAAATATCTCCTACAACCCAAGCTAGTATAAACTAGCTTGATTTCCAACCTACTCAATGTGACCTGAAAAAAAATAGTTTATATTTACGCAAGGTGAGTGTAACAGTATACTCAGTTTTTCCTCCCTAAAGCCTCTTGTGAAAATGTTTAGAAAGAAATCTAAAGAACATAGAACAACAAGTGAAATTAAGTCATCACCTAAACATATATACTGTGTATCCAGCCTCACCATGGATACTCTAACAAAGTGTCACATACAAGAGTATATAATATAATAATGAATATCAATGGTACACCACTACTACTTCCCCATGTATCATACGTCATGTATTAATCCTCAAGACATAATAGCCCATATACCGAGTAAGGGTCCTCAAGCCATTATAGCCTATACACGTTACCTATATAGTAGTTCATATGAAACTATATCTAGAATATATGTGTGTGAATAACCACAAGACATTAAATCACTCTACACAAATATATTGGGAAAACTAACCACTATGCCTACAATAACAAGTAACTACCAAGAGAAGATAGAGGTGCCAATGGGGGTAGTCAGCCATCCATTCTCCCACTAGAATGTTGGGGAAAACACCCAAGGGCTCAGAATCCCTATGGTGCCAATTTCCCTTACTGAAGGGGTGGAGTAGCATATAGAAACAAATAATGTACATAATATACTATAACCCACAACTACACTATCGACATAACCTAGTATTAGATTCAACTACAGCTAATGCCTCCCGGACTCTTTCCTGCCACTTCTAAGACTATGCATCTTATAAGTACGCAGCGATTTAAAGAGATTTATTTCATTACTTCATTCCATTTTAATAGGTTTCACTTTATGTTAATTAATTCATTAATCATTAATTAACCATTAAAATTTTTATAGTATATTTGACTAGCATCACATCGCAAGTCCATTCTACCTTCAAATTAAAACCTCAACATTATTCCCCAGTAAGCACCAACCCCATGGGTTAACATAATTTATTCAATTATTTATTTACATCATTACCATCCCATATTCCAAAGAATTCTAGAAAAACATTCTAACATTCTATGTATGAGGGGGCTCATCACAGTGAGTATATGAACTGCCCGTCGAGTCATTTCTAACTATAGGAAGACCATAGACCAATCCTACCTTGGGAAGCTAAACATAGAAAGCACATGGCATACCCCCACGCATCGTTTCCCTTTTTGGAAGTATGGTAAGAAACACTAGCTTCCATGAGTAGCGGGGAATGTAACAAAGATAATAACCCAATAAGAATCATCACGAATCTAAACATTCACATCCAACACATTTAATCTTCCACAGTGTCCTCCCTAACACCTATACGCATAAAATTATGCATCTCTCCACTCTAGGCATCAACTACTACCACAACCATTAGGTATCCCTACCCCCACATATCAAAACAGCCACCCTGGATAACATCAGAACACAAGCATTAGGAAAACAACAATCATATCAACGAGGATCTTAGACATTAAACAAAAAAGAGTGTAACTCCGAATCCTAAAAGATATTATCTTTTATCAAACTACATGTTCATTAATCCATCTTGGATTAACCGATTTAAATTTCGTAGGTTCCAAATTAGGGAAACCTAACAAGTATGTTGTCAAATATAATTAAACAAGCTTTCAACACCAATTTTATTAACATATAATTAAAACAAGAAGAACCAGATTGATTTACATCCTTCATTATCTTTAGCCAAACAATTATCAATTAATTCCAACATTAAGTTCATTACCAATTTAAACCAAGAAAAAAAGCTATACAAACCAAGGATATATATCTCACTATCTATCAAAACAAGAGGCAATATAATACGATTGATATAAAAATATTTGTCAGGTTTTAATTTTTATTATGTCAATTACATTATGATCCAGTGGGTTAAAACATGATAACTATATAGTTTCCCATAATGGAAAAGAGAAGTGATAAATCCCATACCTCAACCATTTATTGACGTTCTTTATACGAGAATGAGCCACACAACGGATTACGATCTCCTACCCCCATGACAACTGTATCCACTCCAGGAAGCAGAAACACCACCACACCTTTCAACAACCAAGAAAGGCCAATTAGGAACATGGAGTTAGCATTCCATGAAAAAGGAAAGGAGAAACTGAAAGAGATAAACACCAAATAATGACAATAGATCATACCTTATATCGAAGATTGATCAATACAGTTTGGTTGCAACAAAAAAGAGTGGAACCAATCCAAGGAAGAATTTTTGATTGAGCAACTCTTATGGAATAGAATTAAAGGTTCGAGCAACTCAAAGATGAGAACAAGGAGGAAGAACATGGCAGAAAGTTATATTGTCCAGTTAGATGATTTAATGGAGGAGTGGTTAAAGATATGCAGAATTTCCCATTAAATGCGGGTTTCATTGACCCACACAGTTTGACCATGTAAAATCAGCCCAACCATTAGTGAAATTAATATTATATTTAAGACCATTTAATCAGACATATAGACCTTAAAAAGGCATTAAATGCATTTTATGTCAAAGGAATCATTAAAGGGTAATAATTTTAGGAAGTTGGATACACTGTTCACGTACTCAAAATTTTACTATGGAAAAGCAATGTACATAAACCTCCCCATTGAAACCTCACCGTTGTAACCTCATAGTTGCGGAAATACTATTCATTAAATTAAAATTTGGAAATGGAGAGAGGTCACTATTAGAACCTCCCCATTCTAGAAAAAATTTTCTTGAACTCAAAATTTGACAAAGGAAATAGGTCACTGATGGAACCTCACCGTTCTGCAAATACTATTCATAAACTCCATATTTTTAAGTGGAAAGAGGTTGTCATTGGAAGCTCACCATTTTGGAAACATTATTAATGAACACAAATTTTTGAAAATGAATGAGATCACCATTGGAAACACACCATTATAAAAAAAAATTTCATGAACTCAATTTTTTTTAAAAGAAATAGGATAGAGTTAGAACTTCACAGTCCTGGAAACAATGTTCATGAACTCAACATTTGTAAAAGGAAAGTGGCCACAGTTGGAACCTAACCATTCTAGAAATACTATTCATGTACGTGAAATTTGGAAAATGAAAGAGGTCACTGTTGGAACCTCACCGTTATAAAAACACTGTTTATGAACTAAAAAATTAGAAATTGAAAGAGGTCACTGTTGGAAGCTCACCATTTGGGAAACACTATCCTTGAACTAAAAATTGGGCAATGTAAAGAGGTCACTATTAAAACCACACAATTCTGAAAACACTGTTCATGAACACACAAATTATGAAATGGAAAGAGGTTACCATTGGAACCAAACAGTTATAGAAACACTTTTCATGAACCCAAAATTTGCAATGGATAGAGGTCACCATTTGAACCTCACTTTTCTGGAAACACTGTTCATGAACTCCAAATTTGGAAAAGGAAAGAGATCGCCATTGGAACCTCACCATTCTGGAAACACTGTTCATTAAATCAAACTTTGGAAGAGGAATGTGGTAACCATTGGAACCTCACTATTGCACTATTCACATAATGCTACCATTGAAACTATTCACCTAAGGCTACCGATGACACTTTTCATATAAGGTCACTGTAACAATGTTCTCCTAAGTCTACCAATTCCACTATTCACATAATGTCACCATTGCATAGTTCACCTAAGGTTACTGATGACACTGTTCACATAAGGTCACTGAAGCATTTTTCACCTAAGGATACCACTAGAACAGTTCATTGAATTTGAAATTTGTAAAAGTGTTGGGGATAAGTCACTTTGACCTCTAGAAACACCTCAGACACCATATTTTCACAAAAGAATGAATTATAGAGGTAATGGCCATTACAAGAAGAATTAACCATAATTATCAACAATTGTATCACCATTTATTCACAAGGCCTTTCATCATAAAAATAAATATATAAATATATAATATTCTAGTTATGTATATTTCCAATAAGAAATTACATGGGAAATAATCTATCAGTTTTTCATGGAACATCAAACATTGTAACCTCATCATGATTATGTGAAATAATTACAATAAAACATGTCATGTGAATCTTACATATTATATGATGATGCATGAGATTCCTCATTATTATTTTTATCCTAGAGAGAGTTCTAAAATCATTCACAAATACATGAAAATTGTAAATTTAATGAAATGGAAATAATAATACAATAACAATGTAATTAATAATGTAAATCTAAATCCCAATTTAATATGAAATTTTTATTATAAAATCTATTCATGATATACTAGTATATTATCCATTAGAGCCTCCAACATTATCATATATAACCAGGATAAAATATACCAAATTGTATGAAAAAATCTCTTTTATACCACATTGTATCATCCCAAATTAGATTAATGATAATGAAAAATCAATGGTGTTTCTTGGGTTCTTACATGGACTTCAGGGGATGATCAGTTAATGTCATACCACAAATCCATAAGGAGGTGGATAATAGATCCTACATAATAATTGATAAGTCATAATATCACTAATAAATACTCAAAAGAAACCCAAATGTTAATATGAATTATGAGATTATTCTAACCCACATCCAATAGTGAATGTGTTATCCAGTCGGTGACCAAGGGTTTATTGTGACTAAAGAATCCTTGAAAATATCATATTTAGGAATCTTAGATTATAATTATATATAGTGTTTTAATATTAAAATAATTACACAACTCAATTATTCATTAAAATTTTATTTTATTAGAATGCTTGATCTTATAAAGTGGTGAGACCACACCCCATATGTATATATAAAAATTTATAAATTATACAGGTAGCATTCCATGAAATCCTACCATTTAACAAATCCATTTCTATGTTATATATAGCGTCTAAACATTATCTAGGATATCCAAGACTCATATAAGCACCATCCATTCCCAAGACACCAACTAGCCATCAATTTTTTTAGAAATAACATAAAATATTAACTAATTTGAATCAAAACATAATTAATTTATTATTATTGAAATTAATTATTAATTATAAATCTCTACATAATAAACAAAATGAATTCTGGGAGGCTTTACCGTACCTGTCCAAAACTAATTGCAAATGGATTGTCTATTCCATTATCATGAAACCAACACGTGAAAAATCCCTATCTATCATAAATGATTCAATTATAAATTTAATTTTAATTTATAAAAAGCAATAATTAAATTAGTGTAATGAAAAATTTTAAATTATTATTTAATATGTGAGATGCATATGTCATCCTCATAGTCCCTCTTCATAAATATGCAACAAGAACCCATCACATCTAAATAATTGTACCATGATCCAAAGCAATCATCCATGGAACCTAATTTATGATAAATGATTATTAGAATGAGAGGAACAAGACTAGAATAATTATCGTTAGTGTCATTGAATAACCACAAAAGTTAGAAAAATACAACAAAATTACACCGAAATTGATGGTGCACCAAAAGGGAAAGATTAAGGTAGTGGGGTGAGTTTTTTCATATTAAAAAATTGTGAATGGAGGGGGATACTTTCCTAAAATTATTATGGTAAATTTTGGTAAATTTATTATAATAAAAAAATTATTTTATCAATTATACTAGTAATGAAATAAGGTCTCTTCATTGGTGACCTACAAATGTGGGTTATACTACAGCTCAATAGTGGCTATATGATTCTACAGCCTTGTATCCCAGCCATATATCCTATATTCTTTTTATTCTAAGAAACAAAATTTATATCTAAAAATAATTAAATATCTAAAAAAATTTTTAGGGGTTCACAGAATCAAAATTTTGATTCAATCCCCAGTACAAAATGATCCATGACAACTAATAAAAATATTCTAACATCATTATAATGAGGTTGACCATGTCAACACTGGGTAATAAATATTTTGTGTATGGATACCTTCATATCCCCCACAGGGGTTTATTTTTATTATGATTCAATATGTCGATTCATTTATAAGAATATATAATGATGTTACAGAATAAATTTCCTACCACACTATGCGGGAAGGTCAATCACGTGTTTTTTTGTAAAAACATTTCATCAATTTCATTTATACCATTTTCATGAAAAAAACTATTAATATATTGGGATTCTATATATTAACATACTATATTCAATGAAAAAATAAAATGTATCTTAACACAAAATTATTTACCTGTTTTGATCAAAAGAAAATCTTCTTACATTAAAAATTTATTTATCATAGTTATAAATGCCTCAATATGATTCAGTTGTTACAAATAGGGAATCTATCTTTCCCATTAACACTAATTCCCACTATATTATACCACATTTTTACAACCACTTATTGAAAGGCTCCACCTACACTCTGAAATAAATAACTTTATTTTAAACGATCGTTGTTGTGGTTGAGAGATACCTCTGACAAAATACAACAAAATAGAACTATCTATGTTAGATTCTGAATTATTTAAAATACATTAGCATATATTTTTCCTCCACAAGATAATAGGATCACCTGATCTATTCGAACAGAATATCCTGATCATTTATAAGTAATGGAAAATTCTTCTTAGACATGATAACTATCCGTTTAACATCAAAGGATTTAGTCCTTACCAATTCATTGAATACTCCAATGTGAATTTCCTCCTATAATTTGTAAACATAATCAACTTATGTTATAAAATGTAAAATTCATAGTCATATAAAATATCATCTATGAATAAATAATCTAAAACACAATATATCAGTACCACACACCTTTTATGAATGGTATATTCCATTTACTATTACCAATCATCATGCATGTATGAAAGAATTGATGTTGATATAAATTTCAATATGGAAGTTATATGAAAATGTTATTGTATTTGAATTCAATCACAAAAACCTCATTCAAATTATTACATAAACCCCTTAAATTTTCTTGTGAACATTATATTTCAAACATAATATTTATTTTTTATGTCTTATTAAAACCGTAGAAGGCACACTTGATATCCTTCATGAATGAAAGTAATCATATTCATGAACTCGTTAACCATATAAAACTTATCAATCATAAAAATTATAATTTTTTAACTGATTTATTAATATATCAGCTCTATGGTCTACACACATAACTACCTCATTGTATACCCAATATTTCATTAATGGGATTAATTAATATCACTGATATATAAAGTTAAACATGTTTCATAATTCTTAATATTATTGGTTTTTTAGTATACCTAGAACGTATACTTCATTAATCCTTGATGATTATGAAAAAAGATGAAAATAATATTCTATTATATAGGTTATGTGTTTTATTTTTGTACGAGAATTTAGATATCACAATCTCTATTTACAGCTTCAAGGATGATCAAATATTGAAGACATCATGTAATAGAATATCTATAACTAATTTTTTTTTGTGAAAGATGAATCTAAAATCTCTTTATACCTCTCTCTAACAATGACATACTAAATATTATACCCATGCTTAAAATGGTGAGAGTTGGTTGTATTTATAATCAAACAACAACATCTATCTGAATCACCTTAACCCCCCTCACAGACCACCATTCTTCTTTTGTGTGTTCCCCTTAAATTTTGTTCACATGATCTCAAGTTATGAGACCTCAAAAAATCACTTTTATCCATATAAAAAGAATATATTTCTTCAAATTTCACATATTCACTTATACTTCCATCCACATAAAAATTCTAAACCATTGATCAAAATATCATGAGATCAAGAACATGGTCTCTCATTACCAAAAGTTTCATGTGATATGATGCACCTTATATAACGAAGGTTCAATATAATATAAACTAATATGTTTCTTTCCAAAACATTTTTGTCTCATACCATGATTTAAATGTTCTGAAATATTGTTTCTCAAAACATATTTCATCCTATAATGATTATAGTAGCATTTATATAAAGATCATAACACATGAAAAACACTCTGTAAACTCATGGTGAAAGTATAACATTATATATTACCATGGTATAAGACAATTATGCAGATAATCAAATGGGATACCAAAAACTGATCAAATATATATCAATATAAGTGTATCTTTTTATATAGAGCTTCAATTATCATTCATACACTAATCCCACATCAATGATTCTCTCTTCTAATCAAAACATAAAAAAATAAAACTATTTGATCACTATATGGGAGTACTGTGGTGCATTCATGATTCCATTCTATACATTATTTATCTTTCGAACCTCAATGTGAGCTCTACCTCCTCTATATTAAAACATGTCTTGACCTGTTCCATTTTATAGTTTAAACACACCATATATCTTCAATGTGTGGAATTAAGTTTGTGGTCATTTTTATTGAAGAAGTATTTTTTTAATAAACTAGAAAAAAATATATAGTTTAAACAATGTGTAATTTAATGAAAAAACAAATAATACATCATTTATAATATAAATAAAATAATTTATTTCCAGATTTATATTTATAATACTTCCAAAAAGAATATTAACCTCTTATGATATCACCAAAATTACGCTATGATTAAAAATAATGTAGTGTTTTATCTACACTTAATATTTTTCGGAAAATAATTTTCAATATTTAAACATCATTAGCACATAAGATAGACATTAAATCTAGTTAAAAAATAATTAAAATTGTGGATATATACTATTCTTTTGATAAAAATATTGAATCAAATTACAAATTTAATACAATATAAACTTCAATAAACAACTTATGATCTAAAATCGCTCTATTTTTATTTTTTAATATCCATTTCAATTTAAAAGTCATTATAATATTCACTAACATATTAATAATAAATGAAATGATATATGAATGGAAACAAAAAAGCGAGATAAAATGAACTAAATATTTTTCTATATGAACAATTCATATTTTAGAAAAAAAAATGTTAATCAATTACAACATCAAAAATGTCAATAAATTTTCATCATTTCATAACAACACTAAATCCTTCTTTTTGGGGCTATTAAAAATATTTTCAACTAATCTTCAAAATTACACACAACAAACTGATTAAAAACAATCATGTGAAAGAATATACTTACCCCTTTAAAATTAAAATATATTTTTTCATTATGTAACCAGTATCTCCTTTTAGTGTTTATTTTTCATCATTGATATAATAATATTATATAAATATCCTACAATGAGGAAATAATTTAATTTAAAAAAAATTAATCTTAAATTATCACATACAACCCCCACTAGATTGTCATATATTCATGAGATATAAAAAAATATTTAATTATATCTTATTACTTTTCTTATGTTCACCCTCACAATAGATCCACATTATACATATTCATCATTATTGGATTTATTCAAGAATAAACTAGTACTAAATGTTGATATTAATTTGTGAATTTCAAAGATGAAACATGATTCCATGTATACTCTCTAAGAGATAAAATAATATTTATAAAATGCACAAACCTTGTTTCTAATTATAGTACCCCTAGAAAAATGATTCAAAATAAATTATCTAAAAATTAAACATAAGATAAATATGCTAATAAGGTGGCATGTCAGTACTCTTTTTTTTGAAAAATATGGTTATGAGTGGCTTATCTACCCAGTTATATTTTTAGTTAGAATATAATTCATCACACTTTTCATAAATAAGAAATCAATTTTATATTATTCTTCAATATTTATATTATATTTCATCTATTATATCCATATGATCAACCATTTTATAAGAACATAAACAGTCTCTATTTTTTATATAAAATATTTTTTCAAAATACTATTTTCATAATAAGAAGTATCATGTTAGATCCATTTCTTATTCATGAATTTTTGTATACCAGAAATAGATTAAAATAATATTTTAAGATCAATTCTGGAACATATTACATATTTCACACTTATCATTAGAATTCCAAAATTTATAATATATAGTAATTTTTTTAATTTATCATTAGGTATTTATTTGTGAAAATAAATCCAATTGTTTCTTTTCTAGACATACTGAGTCTTCAATTATAGAATTAATTCATAAATGATGATGTTCATGGAATATTTATCTATTTTAATTTATGTGTATTCACATTAAACAGTATAAGATTCATTTTTTTCTGTGACAATATTACATCATTCTTCAAAATGTTCTTGGCAATTATATGGTTTATAGTATTATTTTTCCCCAAATCACAAGTCTTGATTTCCATATTCTTTTCTTACCTACCTACCATTTTTTAATCATCTTCTAAACTTGTATAATCATGGATTTAGAATTATTTTTAGTTTTTGTAATTCACCAGAAAAGGGAAAAATTATTAAAAAAAATCATAAAAATCTTCAAATATTTATTTTTAGGATATTTTTTTATTACTTTTTATTCTCGGTGGAAGAAAATCTAATTTATTAATAAATAATCACATAAAATATTTTACTTATATAATTAGCATAAAATTAAAAAATATATAGTTTATGTGTTGATTCCCAAATAACCAACAAAACTAATAATATCCAACATAACATGACTTCTTTTCATGTGACAAATTTTGATTTCTTTTTTACAACAATATTCTTAATTTTTTCATTTATGGAACATGAATTCATATACTTCATGAGATAAATATTTTAATATGTGATGCATTTCGTTGTATTATTAATTGTTAAATTTTTCGTAGAGTTTAATGATGATGCTAAAGTAGTTATAAAAAAATTATTAGATAATGATTTTATCAGGATAAAGGGTTAACTTTTTCAAAGAGCCTATATTTGTTTAATAAATAGATAACATCAAACAATTATTGAAACTATAATTATTATTTTCATAGATAAAAATCTTATGAAATGTGTCCTACTACGTACTGGTGACAACATAGACACCCCACCTTAAAATGGCCATCGGGTCCTGGCCTGCCAGTTTCCACCAATTGCCCCCGCAGACAGGTGGTCCCAAATCTATGGCCCACCCACGTGCCTGAATGGGTCATCAGACTAATGAAAGTCCCCAAAGGCCGACACATGTCCTTTCTATGTGTTTTTTCTTCACTCACACACACCTCAGAAAAATTTCCAGAAGGTCAACCATCTTGATCACTACTCCAGGACAAGCATGCCTAACTATGGAGTTCTAATCAGGTAGGCTCACTAAAAGGAAGGTTCAACATGTTTTCAAGAGTCATATCATTTAGTAATTTAACCCTTTATCATTTGGGGGTGTTACATTCACCCCCTATAGAGAACAATTTCTTCATTTCGGGTCATACATCTCATCCCAGGTAGTGCACCACACTTAAGGCTGGGTTCCTCCTTTGATACCAAATGTGACAATTGGGTCTTGGTGAGAGAACATACACCTCATATTAACATGATCGTCGGGTCCAAGCCCACCAGGTGCCACTAGTTTCCCCATAGACATGTGGTCCCCAATGTGGGGCCCATCCACATTCTCGAATGGGTCATCTACCTAATGTCATCCCCCACAGGCCAAAACATGTCCTTTCCAGTGTGCTTTGTCCTCACTCACACACACCTTGGAAAGAATCTCTGAAAGTCACCCATCCTGATCACCACACTAGTCCAAGAATGCTTAATTGTGGAGATCAAATCATGTAGGATCCCAAAAATGAAGGTGAACCTTGTTGAAATTAGTGATATCATATTGTCAATTAAACCTTTATCCTTAGGGGGTGTTACAAAATGTATTCTTGGTAGTACATTAGTTCCCAACTGCTCAAGTAGTATCATATTGTATCTCTTCTAGATTTAATTTTTTTTGTTCAATAAATGTTATAACTATAAAAGATACCCATTCATTCATAACATTAATTATATTCTCTCTGATTTTATAATTGAATTCATATTCATCTGATATTATACACAAATATCAAGAAATAAAATTAACATTTTTCACTTAAAATTACCACTTCGAGTTCTTTTAGCTTTAAGTATATGTTCATCCATATTTTAATTATTCATTAGATATTTTTCACTATCAATATCTTATTTTTCTATTTCATGAATAATAATAAAAAAAATTACATCCATAATAAACTTATAATTTTTTATCTTGAGTTATATTGAATCTTTTTCAACATTAGTTCATTAAATTATATATTTATATTATAAATATATGGGAAATTATTGAAGATCTATATTTTGGTGAACTTTATCGGGGATACCAGATTATGTGCCAAATAGATTGTGCCTTAACACTACGAAGAGGGAGGTTGAATCAGGGTTTGAATTATTTATGGATTTTTGTATCTACTACCCCATTTTATTTCAATCAAAATTTTTTGTCAGTATGAGGGACTCTTCTTCATTATCAAAAAATATGTAATCAAAAACAAAAATGATTCGTATAGTATAATTTTTTCAAGGATCAATCCAAATAATTTCCCATTCTTACAATGATATTTCCCCCATGGCAATAGATTCATTACATTATCTAGGTGGTTAATCCTAGGGAAATTCTCATTATAATAATCATTTTGTCCCATAGTTTAACAATACTATTGTCTCTCAAAATATTATATTTTCCCACTAAAAAAATCTATCCCCACATTATGCCACAATGAAATCTTGAACTTTTGATTCCCATAAGTGATTATTTATACTAAATCCCATACTATTATCAAAATACCACTTTCCTTAACATACAATAAAGTACCACTGATGATTTTTAATCCTCATATATGATTCATAATTATAATGACCTCTATCCACATATGACATGTTTTCTTACTAAATCATCATACAATATTCCTCAATAAGAAAACAGGATCACCTAATCATTCATATACAAAATGGTGATATTTTGTAACTATTTTTCAATTATGCTAGATCACTCTCACTGTATACAAAACATAAAAGTTTATAGAACATATAAATCCATTTTGTAATAGGTTATGGATGTTTTCATTAGATTGGAACTCTACACTATATTTAGAATAAAATATTGAAATACACAAGTATAAAAAATCATCTTTTGTTAATGAATAATCATAACATCAATAATTCATCATGAAAATATATTAACGAACAATATATTAAATATTATATTCTAAAACTTTTATCATTTATTATATAATTCATGGAATTCTCCCTTTTAATTTTTTTACCTAAACATTTTATTGTATATGCTTGTAAAAACACAAACTATATTCACTCTTGGTTTAGAAAAATAGTACAGATTAACATGAACTATAAATTTAGATATTTAATCTACTTTTATATTTAATATTAAACACAAGGTGGATCACATAATATCATTCATGCTTGAAATTTTTCACATGCTTGAACTGTTTATTCCACTATTTCTTAATAAACCTAGAAATCATGATATGTCATTTAAAGACATGGTGAAGTTACAACCATTCCAAACTAATAACATAACAACCTACATGTATTAATATTATTTAATGAATGGGTTTTCCAAAAATATAAAATATGTATATTTACACAAGCTCCAATTTCTTCTTCTTCTTTGCATATTAGTATAAACATGATCCGTACATTAAAAATATTCAAATATCATTAATGAAGATTATATTACTCTCATAAATCGTAGAAAAAATGATTCTTATTTGTAAAATATCACATTTCTCATACTAAGTATTTATCAATTCGTAAAATATGGATGAGATAACAAATCCTGCAATTTAATATCTCTCTCTTTTTTTTCAAAAACAATGTCTCACTATCTATCCTTTTTTTGATGTCATAATCCTTAATCTACCAGTGTGGAAAAAATAAAGGGAAATGATTATTAATGGATTTAATCCACTAACCTAATACATCACGTCAACAATTTAAATGTACATCATTTTTTCCCATGGGTGCAATGCCTAACATCTCTAAACATTATTAAAACTTATGTGATAATGATAAATCATTTTCAACAGACTAGAAAGAATATATTTCATTAGGGTTCATGAATTTAATTTTACTTTCGTAGTCATCACGATTAAAAATCAACCGTCACTATATTATATAATCAATAACATGATCTTCTCACTTACACTAGATAATTAGAAAATGATAATCCTTCTATAACTATTAATAAAATACATGTCCACTACTTTCTTACTTCAATAACATTGTGTAAGTCATATATTGCTTCAGCTCATTCCACATTCTGACTCTCAATAGTAATATGAGCATGGTATGACATCAATTAAAATTTATTGAATACCCTAACACGTATAAGACCCTCAATGTACTTAATGTGGATATAGAACCCGTGATGTACTCTAGGTAAAAGATGGCCACGTTGAAATTGTATGTCATAGATAAAAATATTCAAAAAAATCCAAGTATATATTTTCTTTTAATATTAATACATTGATAAATTATACCACGATAATATATTTATTATTTATTAATTATAGATCCATATAATAATAAAAATTATATCCAATTATCCCCATGTGAAAATACTATGTTAATTTACCGATTCCCTTCAACATCATATTACACTATCAACCTAGGGTGTGAGATCTTCCCCATCCATGTGTATCTATACACTTATCTATTCTTATAAGTTGTTTTTCACCACTATTCATCCCCAATCGCTTCTATTTGACTTGTTCATTGACGGAATAAAGGCATTAATTTATAATGAACTCTCCATTATACTTTTAGAAAAATCTAAGTATAATTTCATGTAATAAATCATTTTAAAGACCTTTAAATCTGAATACATTTCTCTATTTCAAATTTTTATGATTTAAAATGTACTAAAACCCCTAACGTATTAATATTTCATAAAATTGATTACGTTATTAAAAATCATTTAATGATTCTTTTTAACATCGTAATTAATATAAATAATTGTGAAATTACCAAATACATAAAAAATTCCCATAAATATTAATAAAAATTCATCAATCATCACAATTTACCTCATTGACATTTAACCAACACAACATATTAATAAAAAATACATCTTCCTCTTCACTAAACCAATGTTTTTGTTCACATAATAATTTAAAACATTCAAATAATGACATGTTCCTAATATAAATGTGATTGGGTAAAATATAAAAGTAGTAATGTGATGTAAATAAAAACTCAAATGCCATCATTGAAGGAATTGATAATATGTAAATATTGAAACCAACCTATTGGTGGTATTTTGATTATTAAAATAAAAATATGATATTTTCTTCAAGTTCATTCTCATCTTATCATCAAGGTGACAGTGCTAGTAATATTAGGATACAAGTGTCCCCTCAATGAATACGATTAATCTACAGTCCAACGTACTATAAATGGAGGAGAGTGTCCCGATGATGTGAATTGGTGAAATATATTTATGAATATTCATGAATTTTTACAATGATATAGAATTTCATGATAAATAATTTTCATATATAGATTATGATTCACATATAACATGTTATTCAAAATATATAGATAAAAAAATTTAAATTTTATCAACTATTTCACAAGAATCATATGATCCGATGAAACTACTACATCTCCATAAAAAATACATGTAATTTAATATATAGAAATATTTTATATGTTATTAAATTATTTTATTACATTTTTGAAATGAAAACTCATTGATTAAAATGGCTTATCGAATGGAAAACTTTAATGAGAAATAGAAAATGTAAAAAAACAATTTATTGAGTGGTAGTAACATATTCTTTTCTATGATATACAATATTTATATAATTAAGCTATGTAAATTTTTAGGAATAACTATTTCACATTTATTTTCTTAAATATTCATGTGGTAAAATCATGTAGTTCATGAGCTTGTGGAAATGTTTATCATGTAAAATTAGCTACAATTGGTTGTTACATGACTGTGAAGGTTGATAAATTGGTAGGGGAAAAGATGAAATTGATAAAATTTCTAATATAAAATGAAGATGTAAATTTGAGTATATGTAATGGTAAATATTTTGGTTTGACAAAAAGATTCTATATCCATTTAAATAACATTTTTAAAGGGAATGATATTGAAAAAGATAGAGAATAATATTGATATATAAACACGAAGACTATTTGAGTTGGTTTAAATATTGATGTATGACCCCAATATAAAGAAATAAACAATTATTGATAATTATTTAATGAGATTAAATGATTAATTTTCTACATTGAAATTTATTATGTTTATATCTCAATAATCTCAATCACTAGTCATGTTTAAATGTTTCGGAAGACTAACTAAGATGAAAACTGAATTTTATTTGAAGACGGTATGGTATGAATATAGATATGAGTGTTTCAATAGAAAATTAATTTAATATCATTTAAAGATATTAATAAGAAATGAATTTCACTAACCTTACACTTAGTAAAAAATAGATGGATTATAAAGAAAAAAACAATCCTTGTTCATATGGATAAAACCATAATAACTAACTATGAAAATTCATTGAATCTATGGTATTATCATATCATTAATGTAATATTTTTTATATAGGTTACCATTATGGAATGGTTTATATAAGAATAAATATTAAATAGTGTTCAATAATAATATAAATCTGACATATTAGCATTTTTTTAGTTCCATGATTCTTAATTGAGAATGATGGAAGTGGTGGAAAGTTTTATTTTAATGTTTAGTATGAGAGATTTATTCCCTACACCAAAAAAATTAATTTCATATAGATGATATAAAAACTAATTTGTGACAATAATTACCTATTTTGATGTTAATATCCATTAATTTTATGTTATTGTTGAATGATAAAAAAATTCATCATAATACTGATTATATCTTTACAAAACAAGAAACAATATTTAAAAATAATATAGAAATATATAATGGAGATATTTAATTGTCTTATTAATGTTATAATTCTATTAATATTGAATTATTGGAAAAAAAATACAATGAATAAATTTTAATGTTGATTATAACATTAGAGATATGATCAAAGTGATGAAAATAGGAATTTAAATCGTAACTAATATTAAGAATTAATTTATAAAATGATGATACAAAAACTTTAGTTGATGGATTAATGAAAAAATATTATATTAGTGAACTGAATATAGATTTATATTATATTGTGAAAAAATGATATATTTCTCCATGGCCTAATTATTAAAAAACAATTGTTAGAAAATGAGTTTTAAAAACACGATGTGTTAAAATGGATTGGTTTCAAGAAACTATTCTTGATTGGTTTTAAAAGGGTATTTATAAATTAAAGGAAATTGTAGGATCGAAATATAATATGAGATGCTCAATATACAAGAGGGGGGGTGAATTGTATACTTTAAAAATTCCTTTGGAACCTTTAAAGTTAGTTATGAATAACTAAAGTTTCCTTAAGAAAAGGAAAGGACTAAGTTTAAAAAAGTTAAACTAAGTTGATTCACAACACCTCTAACACCGAACTAAACTTGGAAAGAGATTCCAAAAGTAGGTTCCGGAAATATGGTTCCGGAAATTGAAACTTAACAAAAGTTACAATATAAGATTCTACCTTAAAGCGTATAGAATCTAAACTAATCAGAGTAAGTAAGGAAGTATAAGAAAGTTATACTTTCCTTAAGATACAAAATTACAGCGGAATAAAGACAAGTAGTAAAACTACTAGTAACAAGATAATAGTCTTTTAACCCAAAGAGAAGGGTATCCAACAACCTTGGATAAAGGTCCCTTGATTTATACTTTCAAGCAAGTCTGTCTTACACACACCAGGGTAAGCCCTCGATACGAAGATCGGTGTCTCTGTCTTGCTATCCCCGCAAGCCCTCAACTTCAAGGTAGTTGGCAACCTCTGTCTTTCTCAGCAAGAAAGCCCTCGATCTTTAAGGTAGTCGGCACCTCTGTCTTTCTCAGCAAGAAAGCCCTCGATCTTTAAGGTAGTCGGCACCTCTGTCTTCCTATCCCCAGAAGCCCTCGAATGTAATCACCAACATTCGGAGTCGCACGAAGCTTTGAGAGTTAATAAGAGACTCTCTCTCTAGAAATCACTTCAACAGCATGTAGGCACAAACTCAGTTGTTTTTCCAACAGCACCGAGCTCTTTCAAATGAGCTCCTATTTATAGGTGAGGTCGGCTCCTCCTCCAACGGTCATATTTTCCTTAAAGTTCGGAGGGACCTGTACACGTGTCACTTAGACAACGGTTAGTTTATAACAAAATGGACGACATCATTTTATAACAAAGTAAGTGTAACAGAATGTACGACATCGTTTTAAACTCTAACATAAAAGTTCGGAATAGAAATTTCGGAGTGAAAGTTCGGAGTGAATAAATTCAGAGTGTATAACACAATGATAACCAGATTCTGTTTAATAGGTGAATTCGGAATGGGAATTCGGAGTAGGAATTCGGAATGAGAATTCGTCATCAGAATTCGTAATGAGAATTCATCATCAGAATTCATAATGAGAATTCGGAATGAGATTTCTTCATTAGAATTCGTAATGGGAATTCTTCATTGGAATTCGTAATGAGAATTCGTAATGAGAATTCTTCATTAGAATTCGTAATGAGAATTCGTAATGAGAATTCTTCATTAGAATTCGTAATGGGAATTCTTCATTAGAATTCGTATCCTGAATCTGGAATAGAACTTAGTCAGAATTCATAGCCGGAATTCGGAATGAAACTTCCTTATAGTTCTTGTCCAGAATCCGAACCCTAAAACAGAAGGCTTTTTATCAGTTTTAATGATTCCGAGAAAGTGAATCCGAATTTCATACTTAAGAAAAAAAATTAATGGAAATATGATAAGGATAATTTTTCTTATAAAAGCGATTTTCCTTAAGAAAGCATTTTCCTTACAAAAGCGATTTTCCTTACAAAAGCGATTTTCCTTACAAAAGTGATTTTCCTTACAAAAGCGATTTTCCTTAAGAATAAGGTGTTTGTGATTTTCAAAACAAGAAGGAATGGAAAAGTCATAAGGAAAACCTTATTGACTAAACAATCTCCCCCTTTTTGGAAAGCACAAACATCCTTACGAAAAAGGTATTCTAAGAAAGAAAGAAACATATTGAAGCTTATCTCCCTTGGTTTAAGGATATAGATGAATACGACTAACTCCCCCTTAGGCTTTGAATCTCTAAGGATCGTATTCATATTTCCGGAGTGATGTTTCTTTAAGAAAAACTCCCCCTTAAACAAACTCTTATAAGAGTTCTTTTTCCTTGGGTATTTTCCTTTCTCCACCTTTGAAAAACTCTTATTAGATTTCCTCTTTTTCTTAAGGATATTTTCCTTCTCCCCCTTTGTGATTTTCAAAAAGAATTTGGAGGGAATGGAAAAAAAATAACAAAGTACCTGAAAAGATTAGTAACGACAGCAATAGAAACAACAAGCACAATTTTCATTATATTTGAAATGTCAGCAACAAAAACAGATTACAACAAAAAGATCGGATTGGTCATTTGGAATCTTTCTCCTTCGACATCAGCCCCTTGAGAATTGTCTTGATCTTCTTGAGGTCCTTATGATCTTCCTCTGCTTGCTTTTCTAAGGAAACTATTCTTGCTGACTGAGCTTGAATGATTTCTTCCTGAGCCTTCAACTTTTCTTCCTGAGCTTCCATTTTCTCTTCCTGAGACTTTATCCTTTCTAGAAAATTGATCCGATGGTCCCTTTCAAATTTCCAACTTTGATTAACAGAGTTGAGCTTTCCATTCAGATCTCTTACTTCCTGACTCCGAATGTTCTTTTCCTCTGCCAATTTCTCATCGAATGATGCAGTCATCTCATGAAACTTCTTGTCCTCAGTTTGAAAAGCATCCTTAACATTCTCCTGAAACTCATCCAGCAGCCTCATCTCTTCCACATTCTTCTTCGACCAGCTAGTCATCCTTTTGCAAGATCTTTTATGGGCTTCGTAACCAATGAAGAAATTTTTGAACTGAGCTTCTATCTCAACACATTTATCCATAACCATGGATACGGAATCGGTTTTCTGATTCAGCGTATGTTGGAGCATCTGGCACCGAGAGTCAATACTGGAGAAGGTCGGAATGGTTCCCACCAACTTCTTCAAGGATTGAACAACAAAATCGTGCCCCAACGAAGATGATTCCGAATCTGACATCTTGCTAGGAGAATTTTCTTCTTCAATAAGCTCCAACTTCCTCTTTGAAGAACTACCAGCTTCCTTCCTCATACTCTTTTCTGAACTTGGGGTATCAGCAATAACTTGTTTCCCCTTATCTTTTTCCGGAATAGAAACTTGTTCCGGAGATTTCTTCTCACTGTCAGAAACTTGAACAACCAAATCTTCCTCATCAACAACTTCTATATTTTCTTTCTGAGCAGCATCAAGTGAAAGATGTTTTTCTCTCAGACAAGAAATTTCCTCTTCGCCTTTCTCTTCTTCCATATTCGGAGTGACAAGCTTCGAAGATTGAGCTTCAGATGTTCGGAGCGACAGGTGTTCCGAAGGAGTTCCCTTGTATTCATCTACTTGTTTGAGCACATCTCCTGTCTCACCACTTCCTTCAACAACATCTTCAGCTTGTTCCACTTGTTCAACTTCGTCAGCATTCTTAGCAGCAGCCTCTTTCGGATCATCGAGATTTCTTCCTGGAGTCTCAGGTAGAGAGTCCAAAGAAAAAGTTCTCGGAACGGGAATGGTTACTGAAACCATTTCATTAAACTTCAACAAGGCTTGCACAGCCTCAGCTTCTGACAACTTCTTCTTCAGCTTCTTTTCCTTAGCTTGCTTCTCGAGCTCATCAGCAGCCTTTTCTTTCAGAGCCTTAGCCTCTGCGGGATCCAATCCGAACTGCGGATCTCCTTCCTTCCTCTTTTCCTTGTCAGCTCTCCACTTCGCTGCAACCTCATCAGTATATGTCTTCTTCTTCTTAGGCTTAGGAGGTGCGGAATGGACTTCCTTAGTCTTGGGTTCCTGAGCTTCACCTACCACTTCTTTTAGCTTCCTCTTCCTTACCGGTTTAGACGATTCCGGATCAGCCACTTTCGGAGTCACTTCTGCTTGAGGCGGTAGATCAATAAATTTTCCATACTTCTTGTCAAATGCTATATTCATCCTTTTAAGAGTTGCATCACTGAGCAACATGATCTTGCAAACTTTCGGCTTAGAACTGCAAGCAACCTTGAAGGACTCAAGGCACCGAACTATCAGCTTCGACAATATTGCCGGGTACATTACTATCTGAGCTCTCAGATTCCCTTTCTTCAAATTCTCAAGATTAAGAAGGATATGCTTCATCAGGTTGAACTTCCTTAGATTTATCAAGAAATCTAAGATGTATATCTCACTTTTCTTCAGGCTATCCTTGTCTCCTTTTCTCGGTACAATAAGCCCTTGCACCCATAACTCCAGAATCCGGAAGTTTGTAGATAGGGTTGCAATTTTCGGAGCCTTATCATCATCCAGTCCGAGAATTTCTAAGGCTTTCTCCTTGTTGAAACTACCCAAGGAGTCTGGCAGAACATGCGAGATAAACTCAGCTTCACCTTCATAATTCAACCCTACCAAGCTTGCAGCCTTGGTGTAAGATAGCTTATAAGTCTTTCCATACGATTTGAAGGAAAATTTTTCTCTATTGTCTTCCACAAAGAAAGCAACCGACTCATAAAACTCAACAAGAAAATCTGAGTAAACTTCTTCTTGGTTGCCGGTTTTTGATATCGCAACATCTTCCCAGCCATTGAGCTTGATATTCTTTGATATAACAGAATCATAGTTGCTGAAGAAATTTGGATGAACTAACCTCTCTCTGTAGACTAACCACTGTGAAATGGGCTTGGTTGAAGACATCTCTTGAGAGGTTAACTCTGCAGACATTCGGATTAGAAGTCTCTGAGAAGTTCGGAACAGAGAAGGCTGAAGTTCGGAACTGGAAAACTGTAGTTCGGAACGGCCTTAAATCGAAGAGGTAGAGCTTCAGCACGCAAAATCTTGAGATCGATGTGGGACGAGAAAATAGGGTCCCCTTTATATAGGCATTGGGATGACGGTTCAACTTCCACGGTTGATCTAACGGTTTAGAATGATCTGAGATCAGATCTGACGGTTGAGAGGTTGAATCCGATCTTTTTGAGGTTTTATTAAAACAAAGAATTAAGAAATCCAAAAACCGAAAACAAACTATAAGAAAATGTCAGCAAGTAAAATATGATTACGAAAACTTCAGTAAGGAAGTCATACCTTTCGGATTAGCTTAGGAAAGTTATTCGTAATGGGTAATGTAAAGACGACTATGAAAAACTCAATACGAAAAACGCAATACGAAAAACTCAATACGAAAAACTCAATACGAAAAACTCAATACGAAAAACAAAAAAAAACTTGTTATGGAAGATTCAATACGAAAGTTTTTTTTCATTATGAAAATACCAGTACGAAAATTTTCCATTCCGGAAATTTTTAATACGAATACTTTCATTCCAGAAGTATTCTGTATGGAAATATCCATTCTGGAAAATTGTAGTTCCGGAAGTTCCATTCCGGAAAATTTCGTTCCGAAAAATTTGAAAACAAATTTTGAAAAACTTTGTTAAATAAACAAACAAATGTACTCCCCCTATGAAAAGGAGTTTATTACTGTGAGGAGATTTTTCCAACAGAAAGTTAATTAAGGAAGATTACCTTACGGTTATCATTCCTAACTTCTGTTTAATATATTCAAATCTATCAGAAGGTAAAGATTTTGTGAAAATATCAGCAAGTTGATCTTGCGTTCCGATAAACTGAAGAATAATATCTCCTTTGAGTGTGTGATCCCTAAGAAAGTGATGCCTAATATCTATGTGTTTTGCACGGGAGTGATGTGCAGGGTTTTTACTTAGAGCAATGGCACTTGTGTTATCACACAAAATTTGAGTTTTAGTAAAACTCAAGCCATAGTCTGTGAGTGTGTGTTGCATCCACAACACTTGTGCACAACAACTTCCAGCTGCTACATATTCAGCTTCAGCAGTGGAGAGTGCAACAGAATGTTGCTTCTTGCATGACCAAGAAACCAATGAATCTCCTAAGAAATGACAAGTTCCGGATGTACTTTTCCTATCCATTCTACAACCACCAAAGTCAGCATCAGAAAAGCTTTTTAGAACAAAATCATTTCCAGAAGTATAAAATAATCCTAGATCCATGGTTCCCTTAAGGTAGCAAAAAATTCTTTTAACTTCCTTTAAGTGAGATTCCTTAGGATTGGATTGATATCTTGCACATAAGCATACAGAAAACATTAAGTCTGGTCGACTAGCTGTTAAGTAAAGTAGACTTCCAATCATACCTCTAAAAGATGTTTGATCTACTGGTTTCCCAGCTTCATCAAGATCTAAAGAGTTTGAGGTACCAATAGGAGTACTTATACTCTTAGTGTTGTCATAACCATACTTTTTAAGAAGATCTTTAATATACTTATGTTGGGATATGTAGGTTCCTTCTGGTTTTTGAGAAATTTGAAAACCAAGGAAAAATGTTAACTCACCCATCATACTCATTTCAAACTCAGATTTCATTAGACTTGCAAAAGAATCAGTCAAAGATTGCTGAGTTGAACCAAATATAATGTCATCAACATAAATTTGAACAATCAAAACATTTTTCTTATCTTTCTTTATAAAAAGGGTTGGATATGCATTTCCCTTAACATAGTTATTTTGAAGCAAAAATCCAGTAAGTCTATCATACCATGCTCGTGGGGCTTGTTTAAGGCCATACAAAGCTTTGGTAAGTCTAAAAACATGATCTGGATGTTTTGTATCTTCAAAGCCAGGAGGTTGTTCAACAAAAACTTCCTCTTGAACATAACCGTTAAGAAAAGCACATTTTACATCCATTTGAAATAGTTTGAAATTAAAGAATGCTGCAAAGGCAAGTAGAATACGGATAGATTCAAGTCTAGCTACTGGAGCATAGGTTTCGTCATAGTCTATTCCTTCTTGCTGATTATAGCCTTTAGCAACAAGTCTAGCTTTATTTCTAACAATGACTCCATTTTCATCACATTTATTCCTGAAAACCCATTTTACTCCAATAACAGAAGTTTCCTTAGGTCTTTCAACCAAGGTCCAGACTTTATTCCTTTCGAATTCATTTAGTTCATCTTGCATGGCTTTAATCCAATCATCATCACCTAAAGCTTCATCAGTGCTTTTAGGTTCTAATTGGGAAAGAAATGCTAGATGTTCTACTTTATTTCTTAAGGAACTTCTAGTCCTTACAGGTTGATTTACATCACCAATGATACTATCACTGGGATGATTCTTAAGAAACATCTGATTTGGGTTTTGTAAAACCTGTTCATTAACATAAGGTAGAAAGTCTTCTGGGGTAAATGTTTCAGAAGTATCTTCTAGAACAATTTCCTTATCAGAAGGTTCTTCTATCAATGGTTGACAATCAGTTTTTGAAAACACATCCGAGGATGTAGGTTGGGAGGTTTTAAAAATAAAAGGATCTGACTCATCAAATTTCACATGTACTGTTTCCTCAACGGTACAAGTATTTTTATTAAAAACTCTATAAGCCTTAGAGGTTGTGGAATATCCTAAGAAAATTCCTTCATCTGATTTTGGTGCGAATTTATGTAAGTTATCTTTAGTATTCAAAATGAATACTTTGCAGCCAAAAACCTTGAAGTAGGAAAGTCTTGGTTTTCTACCATTCCATAACTCATAAGGAGTTTTATTAAGAAAAGGTCTAATCAAAACTCGATTTATAGTATAACAAGCAGTACTTACAGCTTCAGCCCAGAAATGTTTAGCAATAGAATATTCACTCAACATGGTTCTAGTTATCTCTTGAAGAATTCGATTTCTTCTTTCAACTACACCATTCTGTTGAGGAGTTCTAGGTGCTGAAAAGTTGTGAGTAATACCTTTCTTACTACAAAAAGTTTCAAAATCAGAATTTTGAAATTCTCCTCCATGATCACTATGAATAGTTTTCAATGGAAGGTTTTTCTCATTTTTAACTTGAGCTCTAAAACTTTTGAAATAAGAAAAAGCTTCAGATTTCCTTGCTAGAAAATAGACCCATGTAAATCTGGTGTAATCATCAACTAGAAAAAACACATAGTATTTGCCTCCAATGCTTCCAGTTTGTGTTGGACCCAAAAGATCCATATGCACCAACTGTAATGCATCGGTTGTTGAGACTTCACCGATTGACTTAAAACTAGATTTATGTTGCTTGCCATATTGACAAGGATCACAAACTTTAGAAGAATCAAATCTAAGCTCCGGTAGATCCTTAACTAGTTTTTTCTTAGAGAGTTTACATAGGTTTCTAAGATTACAGTGTCCTAGTCTTCTATGCCATAACCAAGAATGATCTTCCATTGCACTTAGGCAAGGTAAATCTTGGCTTCTTAGGTCTTCTAAGTTTAAGGTGTAAACATTCTCTTGCCTATTGGCTGAGAGAATAAATTCTTCCTTGGAATTGTGAACTAAGCATTTATCATTCCTAAAATTCACAAGGTAACCTTCATCACATAACTGACTTATGCTAATGAGGTTGTGCTTAAGACCTTTAACAAAAAGAACATTTGAAATCAAAGTTTTACCTAAAAGAACAATATTACCAATACCAACAATCTCTCCCTTAGCATTGTCTCCGAAAGTTACCTTTCCTCCTTTCGTTTTGATAATCTTTTCAAAGAAGCTTTTGTTACCAGTCATGTGCCGGGAACATCAACTATCCATGTACCAAACATTGTTGCTGGAACTTTCTTTATTTTCCTGAAATTAAGAACAAAGTTAGACTTTCGGAATCCAAACTTGTTTGGATCCGAGATTTCCAGACAATAAAATTTTAGGTACCCACATTTTCTTAGAAAAATAAGCTTTATGAAAACCTAAGGATTGGGTTTTGTTTAAGGAACAATTTCTTGCCCAGTGACCACCACATTGACATTTAGTACAAAATGGGGCACTTTGAGGAACAAAATAATTGTTGCTGAAAACAGGTTTTGCATGGGTATAACCAAATCCGGATTTATTTCTTAAAGGTCGTATTTGAGAATACATCTTATCAAAATTTTCCTTACCATGGGTAAAGTTTGATAAACACTTCTTTAAGGAAAATATTTCGGACTTGAGTTTTACAACCAAGTTTTTATCTTCAAAATCATTAGTTTTGGAACTAGAGTTAGGCTCGAAAACATTTTTATTAGAAATTACTTTTTCTAACTCTTTAGAAAGTTTGTTCTTCTCAGAACTTACTTCCTCAAGATTTTTAGAAATTCTTTCAAAATCAGCTTTTTTCTTATCAAGATCTTTAGAAAGATCTGATATCTCTTTAGTAAGAATAGAATTCCTAGAATTTGCCTTATCAAGTTTCTTGTTGAGTTTGGAATTCTCAATCTCAAGAAGTTCAGCAAACCTAGAGACTTCTTCAAAGGTAGGTAAAGTATTTTCCTCATCAGAAGATGATTCTTCATCAGAAGAGTTATAATACTTACTATCATTAGAATTTAAGGAAACATTGGTCAAAGATTCAGCATTTCGTACCTTAGCCATAAGACAATGATTATCAATAGGTAATCTGGCTATAAGACCAAGATTCTTCTGTCCTGAAAATTCATATTCAGAAGATTCATCTGAAGAGTCACCACCACTGGCACTCCAGGTGTCATTAGCTTTCAAAACTTTCTTAGCTTTAGCTTTGTAATACTTCTTCATGTTCCTGTCTGAATGTCTTTCCTTTCTTTCTTTCTTTCTGAGCATAGGGCAATCTGGTCTAATATGTCCAGCTCTCTTGCATTCATTACAAGTAACTTCTCCATCTTTCTTATCTTTCCTATCCTTCTTCTTATACTTGGATTGAAAGTTTCTCTGTCCAGCTATCTTGTTCATCCTTCGAGCAAGATTGGCTAATTCATTTTCTGAAACTTCACTTTCACTAGATTCGGATTGGAAAATGACTTTCTTCGACTTGGATCTGGTTACCCTCTCAGGAGTCTTAGCTTTCATCTGATTTTAAGTTGTAGTAAAAGCAACAGTACCATTTCCATTCTTCTTCTTGATGTTGTCAGCATCTCTCTTCATTCTGGTCTCATGTTGTAGAAGAGTTCCAAATAATTCATCAAGAGTAATTTGAGTAACCTTCCTGTTCTCATCTATGGCTGTTCTCTTGGATTCCCACTCATTGGGCATAATGTCAATTATCTTGTCCACAAGAGATTCATCATCTAAACCTTTCTCTCCCATAGATTGCAGACTGTTGACAATTGTCATAAATCTTTGTTGTACTTTGCAGATAGGTTCTCCATAAGGAAAATTAAAGCCATGATATTCATCTCTAAGCATAGCCCTCCTAGTCTCAATCACTTTAGAAGTACCAAAATGAGTAACCTCTAACTTCTTCCATATACAATTAGCTGCTTCACAAGAAGAAATTTGGCTATATATATTTCTAGTCATTGAACATAATAAAGTGTTGCGTACCTTGTAGTTGAGTTGATATTCTTGCTTCTCCTGGTTAGTAAAGGTTCTGACTTCCTTGTCAGGAATTTTGTAATCACCAGTAAGCATGACAAAGTTATCTACTCCAGTATTGATAACAAACGTCTTCATACGATCTCTCCAGTATTCATAATCATTACCATCAAATATTGGTGGCCTTGTAGGATTCAAATTGTCTATCGAACCAACATTCATTCCTGCCATACTTGAAAATAACTTGGAAACAAACTTGTTAATAACAAAAATTCGGAATCAAAAAGTTCGAAATAGGAAAAGTTTGGAATGGATAATCCGGAATGAAAAAGTTCGGAATTGAAAAGTGAGCAAGAAAAACTTGAACGTGAGTACAAGTATTTCAGTAACCTTGGCTCTGATACCAAATGTAAGAATGGTATAGAGTAAGAGGTTTCCAACCTCTGATACCAATTGTAGGATCGAAATATAATATGAGATGCTCAATATACAAGAGGGGGGGTGAATTGTATACTTTAAAAATTCCTTTGGAACCTTTAAAGTTAGTTATGAATAACTAAAGTTTCCTTAAGAAAAGGAAAGGACTAAGTTTAACAAAGTTAAACTAAGTTGATTCACAACACCTCTAACACCGAACTAAACTTGGAAAGAGATTCCAAAAGTAGGTTCCGGAAATATGGTTCCGGAAATTGAAACTTAATAAAAGTTACAATATAAGATTCTACCTTAAAGCGTATAGAATCTAAACTAATCAGAGTAAGTAAGGAAGTATAAGAAAGTTATACTTTCCTTAAGATACAAAATTACAGCGGAATAAAGACAAGTAGTAAAACTACTAGTAACAAGATAATAGTCTTTTAACCCAAAGAGAAGGGTATCCAACAACCTTGGATAAAGGTCCCTTGATTTATACTTTCAAGCAAGTCTGTCTTACCCACACCAGGGTAAGCCCTCGATACGAAGATCGGTGTCTCTGTCTTGCTATCCCCGCAAGCCCTCAACTTCAAGGTAGTTGGCAACCTCTGTCTTTCTCAGCAAGAAAGCCCTCGATCTTTAAGGTAGTCGGCACCTCTGTCTTTCTCAGCAAGAAAGCCCTCGATCTTTAAGGTAGTCGGCACCTCTGTCTTCCTATCCCCGGAAGCCCTCGAATGTAATCACCAACATTCGGAGTCGCACGAAGCTTTGAGAGTTAATAAGAGACTCTCTCTCTAGAAATCACTTCAACAGCATGTAGGCACAAACTCAGTTGTTTTTCCAACAGCACCGAGCTCTTTCAAATGAGCTCCTATTTATAGGTGAGGTCGGCTCCTCCTCCAACGGTCATATTTTCCTTAAAGTTCGGAGGGACCTGTACACGTGTCACTTAGACAACGGTTAGTTTATAACAAAATGGACGACATCGTTTTATAACAAAGTAAGTGTAACAGAATGTACGACATCGTTTTAAACTCTAACATAAAAGTTCGGAATAGAAATTTCGGAGTGAAAGTTCGGAGTGAATAAATTCAGAGTGTATAAAACAATGATAACCAGATTCTGTTTAATAGGTGAATTCGGAATGGGAATTCGGAGTAGGAATTCGGAATGAGAATTCGGCATCAGAATTCGTAATGAGAATTCATCATCAGAATTCATAATGAGAATTCGGAATGAGATTTCTTCATTAGAATTCGTAATGGGAATTCTTCATTGGAATTCGTAATGAGAATTCGTAATGAGAATTCTTCATTAGAATTCGTAATGAGAATTCGTAATGAGAATTCTTCATTAGAATTCGTAATGGGAATTCTTCATTAGAATTCGTATCTTGAATCTGGAATAGAACTTAGTCAGAATTCATAGCCGGAATTCGGAATGAAACTTCCTTATAGTTCTTGTCCAGAATCCGAACCCTAAAACAGAATGCTTTTTATCAGTTTTAATGATTCCGAGAAAGTGAATCCGAATTTCATACTTAAGAAAAAAAATTAATGGAAATATGATAAGGATAATTTTTCTTATAAAAGCGATTTTCCTTAAGAAAGCATTTTCCTTACAAAAGCGATTTTCCTTACAAAAGCGATTTTCCTTACAAAAGCGATTTTCCTTACAAAAGCGATTTTCCTTAAGAATAAGGTGTTTGTGATTTTCAAAACAAGAAGGAATGGAAAAGTCATAAGGAAAACCTTATTGACTCAACAGAAATAAATTTTTTAAAAATATTTATCCAATTAAAATAATTAATAATATCTTTATATTTCTATATATTATTATACAAATTAATTTCAATGTTTATCTAGTTGTTATAAAATTGACGTTTATAATTGGTGAGTGGAAGGAAGAATTTTATATGAAAAAAGATGGATTTATTCTTTTAGAATTGGAAAACAATGTATGATAATTATATAAGGCTATATGAGGGTCAAAAATTCTCTAATAAAATGGTATTTTTTGTATGATAAATATTAAAGAGGCATGGATTTACAAAATCCTCATGTTATAAAAAAGATTTAAGTGATAAATTATAAATCTGCATCACTCATAATAATTTTATATGATAATGTTCTAATTTTTTGTGAATTATTTGTTTATTATTAATGCATACATATTATAAATAAATTGTATTTATCCATACTTATTATTTCTAAGTTCATTTTATTCCTGGTAATTCTTTTAATACTAGTTATATTTTTAACTCTTGTGAAAAGTACAATATAATGATATTGAAATATATTGGAATCTATGATTTATAATAAGTGTGTACACGAATTCAAGTGGGAAAACTAATGAGTAATGAGGATAAAGATAATGTTTTTAATGAGAAATAATTTATAAATATTATTTATACCGTATTTTGTTTTATTTATTCAAGTAAATATATTATTTTTTCTATCATAATCTAGGGAAGGTATAATTATTATCCAATGAAGTCACATATCATGGTATGAAATTAAAATTTAATTTACATCAAAAAAATATCCCATAATATCATACTGCATGTGAATAAATTTTAGTTGGACATATAGGATTTTACTAAAGATGAATGAGATGGTTATATATATATGAAAAATCCTACATTTTGATGATATATCTTCATTGGTGGATGATATATGTCAATGAATTATATTAGTTAGGAATATGTTCCATTGATATCGACTAATGATGAGATTTTTATTTTATCACTAATAGATAAAAATCTTTTGGATTGACTCAATTGAAGATATGTGTGTTACTACAACATATCGATTAACCATTTTATATTAAAAATGATGTCATAAAAATTTAATCCTGAATAGAGTGAAAAATTAATGATAAAATAAAATATTTATCAAATATAATTTTGGATTGGAGATGATTTAGAAAAAAATATAAAAAAAGAATTTTTTTCATCAAAATATTATATTACACATTTTCTAAAAAAACCTCACCTAATTGAATGTTATGTGAATATGAGAGTACAAACAAGTGAGAATATTAATACTCAACATAATTGAGATATATTTTTGAGTTCATTGTCAATTTATGTATATATATTATTTTTTACAAAGGGGATGATATAATCTGTTGGGTGATAAACTTTCTTCGGCATGAATGTTTCAACATATGTTTTGAGTTATTATAAGAATGATATTTAAATATATCTTTAATGTTTTATCAAATTATACTTTTGACATGGTATCACATACCAAAATATTTTTTTAAACCAATTATCTATAAATAAATCATTCCTACTTCTACAATAAGTTTCCATAGGTATACATTGATTTGATTTATTCAAGGATGATTGAATTAATTTGATATAGCTAATAAGTGGTAAGATAATTTTATTCATTTCATATAAATGGGATACAAGTGGAGTTCAACATTTATCTTAATTTATTGAATGTGATTAATGAACTGTTTTGTCTAGGGATATTAAATTTGACATGGATAAAATTTAGGGTATTGTCAATAAATCTAATAGGAGAAATTGTCGAACCATTTTATTATTTCATTTTATTTTCCATAATATTATTAAGGAGTATTCATAATATTTGAGATAGATGTAGTTATGAATTAGATGTTTTCCAAATGATTTCCGAATTTGTTTTAGTTAATATGAAAAAGTGGGATTCTGATTACTTGATTGTTTTCGAGATTTAGATTGTAGATTATATTTTATTTTTAATTATAAATTAGGTAATTTAATTTAATTTTTATCCATTTTGATTTGGTCAAGGTTGTTTGTAGTGAAATTAAAAAGGGGTTGAGTTTTAAAATTTCTGAGTTTTTGGTTTTCGTGAATTTCCTATGTTAAATGATTCTTAGAAGAAATATGATCTAATATAAGAGTGAATTAGATATATATTAAAATATTCATGTTTTTTCCAAAGGTATATAAAAATAACCCATATAAACATATGTGTAATCCTATGTATATATGATAGTATTAAAAATATAACTTATATCTTTTAAGAATATTTCATTTTTATTATTTAAGGGTTTATAAGAGTAACTCTGACTTATAAAAGTTTATTTTGTTCCATGAAATATTAACATCATCATTTCAAAGCTATATTATACTTACGTAAAGCATTCATTATTTATATAATATTAGTGTTGAGTCTATGTAAGATTAATTTTAAGATACTATATGATACATATGTTTAAATCATTGTCACATAATTATAATAATAATTCTACCTAAGAATAACCTATAGAATTTAATAGAAATATATATGATTATTTTAATTTTTTTAATAGTACATGGTGTTCCATGTTGTCATGTAGAAATGAATTAGAAAATTTTGTTACATTATTCAATGAATAAAAATCACGACGCTTGATTTATTATACTTTTGTTCAATCTGTCTATTTGATGAGTTTGAGTATTGATTTTTTACAATGTAAAGAAAAATTACACCAAAAAAAAACAATTTAGTGATAGAATATTTGTATCTAAAGAGGTATCATTGTTTTTTTGTTATATTAATGTAAATTAGAATATGAGTTTTAATGAATAATATATGAGAACATTGGAAAGATTCATAAATGATATTGGTTGTTTGAATAGTAAGGTATGTTTCTTATATGATAATAAACAATGTAGTATTTCTCAAGAAGTATTTTGAACTATTTTTAATATGAATACCACTGGTATAATTATAATGATATTTTTTATATTTTAATAAGGTAAATTTATCCACATGAAAATATTAAATATTTTGAAATGGATCAGAATGGGACTATATTTACAAAAATGATATTACATTATAATAATTATAAGAAATAATGTAAGGAAATATGAACCAATTATATTTAGATACCATAGATGTATAATAATATAAAATTCATTCTATAAAATGTCGACATGTAATTTTACTAGGGACAATTCTTTAAGAAAATCTTATTTTTTTGATATTTTATGACAATTGCGTGAATGTTTGAACATGTTGGTCCCACAATTGATGTTGTTTTAAGGTTATTATCACATAGTTCCATCTTAATATAAATATAGGATATGTGTAGGTGTGGGATAACAAACCCTCCAGACACACATTGATTTCATTATCACCAATATTATAAATGAAACCCGTTGAAAAAATCATCAATGTATTACGTTTCTATTCTATAATCATTTAGACTAGTATTTAATTATATAATTATCATAAAATTTATTGATATTTGATTGATTAAATGTTTCCAATATTTATTCACACCTCTCTCATTGTCGATCAATAATCACATAGTCTTAACATACACCATTGGGGACAAATTCTCTATACAATCCCTATTGAATGCACTTTTATCATAATATAGTAATGTGAAACATAAACATGCATAAAAAATTAAAACATATTTCAATGCACTCTTTCATTACAATCCTAACATAGAGGATTTGGTATACCCCATAGTCCCACTAACATGGTGGATTAGGTTTACTCCCAAGCTTTGTGGACAAAATTATCACATGAGATTTAATGATTTATCTCAGAAAATATAGGTCGATATAAATTTGGGAAAAAATAACATAATGGTATATCCATATGTTTGAATTGCACAATAATATGAAAACATTCATAAATACCCAAAAATTACTGATTATCCCATAAAAAATAGTATCAAAATGAAATAATGCATCCACAAAGTTAATTACCATTTAGTAATAATATTTTATAATTTTTTATTCAGAATAAATAGATTAATGGTTATCTAGTCAATTTAATAATATATATAGATTAATAATTGTATGAGTGTGTAGTTGACTAGTATTTAATAAAAAAACAAATTATAAGGTATTCATAAAGGAAATGTATAGGAAAATATGTTTAATATTATATATTTTTAATGATATGGAAATAAAAAGGTAGTGTTGGAAAAATATGAACATGATTATTTTTATTTAAAAATTAACAAGAATACATACAAATTATTCTAATTAAAAAAATGTATTTCAAAAAATTAAATATTACAAATTTATATGTTGAAAAAAGACAAATTAATTAAAATTTAAAATGGTGTAATTTTAATGGGTATTGGTGTATAAATATAAAATATTTAAAAATAATATAGTAAATTTTACATGATTATTGAAATTAATTGAATAGTTTCTACATATTGTTAAAATAAGTAAAAAATCGTTTTTAATAAAAGAATTAAATATAATATTTTTTTAACAAAAATAAATTTTTAAAAATATTTAATTATTAAAACATGTATTGAAAATAATATCATTGAGAAAAATATTTATTAAAATTAGAGGATAATGGAATAGAAATTAGGAAAGAGTTTTATAATTACTAGTCACATTATTATGAAACGATCAGAAAAAACATTCCAAAATAATTATACATAGGTGATATGAAAACATATAATTTTTTATAAAATTTGTAAATATTGGACCATGGAAATTAAATTGAGATAAATTCGAAGATACATATAGGTGTGTATATATATATTGGTAAATAATATCTTATATAATTTGTAGGTTTTGAGTTAATGAATATAATGTGAGGGAATCATTGTAACACCTTATCCAGGATTACCTGAATGTCACCTATGTGGGGAACTCCACATGACCTATAACGCCCCAAGATTTTAGGAGTTTTTTAAATAAATTAATTTTAATTTTTATCCCTATTTTTCTTGCTACACCATGTTAATATTTTATATAATATATAACGAGTAAATCATTCACTACACATAACACCAACATGGCTTGTGTTAAATGAAATACTATGTTTTTACGAACCAACTTCTTGTTGTTATAGTTATTTATGTTAGATATTTATAAACTCTCTATTAAAAAATGTAATGTCAATAGTAATAAATAATTTTCGAATATTATTTATAATATTTTTATATAAATTAAAAAAAATAGAATAAGACAAATAACTTTTTAGTAATCTCTTTATATGCTTGAGATATTATTCTCTTAAAAGAACATATTTTTATGTCATTCAATGAAAAATAATAAAAATAATTATATAAAATATTTTGAATTATATTATTAAAAATAAACATCATTTTAGAATTTGTAATGTAAAAATTTATTAGGTTGATTTTTCTTATTTTTATAAAAAACATCATTTTTGTAGGAATAGTGACGAATACTATATTTGAACTAATTTTTTTCATATAATTAATTTATATAGTGAAATTATATTTTAATTTTTTTAATGATAAATTATATCATCTTTACATCCTTAGTTAAATTTTTTTCATTGTAAAATATTTGACATTTTCATTGGATACAAAAACATATCAAACATTTAAATATTTTCTCTTTAAAATCCATTGTCATGTCACATGTGCAAGTTTAATTTTAAATTAATGTATTCTAGTTATGTTATAGGAATTTAGAAAACTGGAATATATATTTAGAATTAGTATAATGAATTATTTATTGTATGTTCAATTTATTTTCCGAAAAAAATTTTGTAAATGTGATTAAAATGAATGAGAGAGGTTAAGAGAAAAAATAGCTTAATAAAGAACTAATCCATAATCATAAGTCCCAAAATGATCTATAAGCATGAGAAAAATTCGTTGGATAAATATTTTTCAAAAATATCATCAATTTCATCAATTTTGGACCATTATTCTAGCCAAATGTCATTGTAATTTTTTTTATCGAATTCCCATGTCTTAAAATTTAAAATAATATTACCACTCCTTCATAATAAAGATGAAGTCATCCCACGCACAAATTCACACATCTTAAAAAAATTTCATGGAATAATTTTTCCCAAATATCCATTTAAAATCTATACATAAATCCATTAATCTTCCCTTTTTGAATAAATTAGTAAAAGGAATCCACTTGGTGAAAAAACGAGTTTCCAAAATAATGGGTAATATCCTTCCTTAGGCTAATTTGTTTTATTTTAATTCTCAACCACAAATTAATTTGAATCAAATTATTATATAAATAGATAATTATTCTAAATATATAAAGATTTTTTTTATTACATTGGTTCTTTCTAACCTTACACACAATTCCATCTAAACGGTGACAGACTTACCATTATTGTGTATGAGGAACTACCGCGTCACAAAACAACGTTATTCATTTTTTCCTTTACCACCATTGATGGATTTGAATTATGATGGTAAATATATTTTTATATGATATATGATATATTTATGATTTTTTTATTCTTTTTATTTATTATATAAAACATTCCGTCATGATTTCTATTTTATGTAATAAGATAACTTTGTTTGTGGACTTGTGGACTACCACCTCATCAATAAGATGTTTCATTCGCACTATTTATAGAATTTATTAAAAATAGTATTATTGACATTATATGATATATATGAAAAAAATTCAACTTTAATTATAATATATATATATATATTTCTATGTGTTTGTTTCATTTACATTTTTTCTTTCCATATGAAGTGATAAAAGGAAACAACGTTCATGCATACATACAGACTTCCGTCTCATTGAATGATGTATTTAATTATATATATATATATATATTAAATATTATTATAAATAAATATATTATAAATATATATGATATTAATATAATGAATGAAATTCTATAAATAAAATATCATTATATAAGTATGAGGGACATGAATAACAAGACCAAACATGTATGAAAAAAGGCGGTTATCACCCAAAATATAATTTAGCATGGAGTTGTTAATGAGGAGATATTATAAAGTCACAATTAAATAATACATAGTATTATATATATGAATATGGTTTTTTTATATTTTCATAATAAACATATACTTAATATATATGAGGATTGAAAGAGTACAATAAGAGGCCAGACATAATGTATGGGTTTTCTTATCTCACTTTTTATATTTGTAAGATACATGTCATGTGCTCATGAGATTCATCTCGATTAGTGGGGAATCATCATGTGAATTCATGAATCCCTAGATAAAATATAGGTAGATGTATATTTTGGGAGTACATTAGAGTACTATAGTAAGAACTGTTTCATATTATAGGAGTCCGAACTATTCATCTTTAGGCGACTAGTTTGGTCCTAAAGTCTTTCAAGGATTCAAGCCACAAATTCCTTCAGGTCAGTAAGGATTTATGGTTACCATACGATCTTTGGGCCACATCATGGGCATTGGGTAACCACAAAGCCTTCAGGCCACATGATGCACTTATGGAAACCAGACGTATTCTATAAAGAACAAGCACTATGTGAGGATTCAGAGCATGAACATCCACTAGTGCAGAGCTATGAGATTTGGATGAATGATAGTGTATAGAAATTTCCATTGGTACCAATCCCATTCTTATCAACATGGGATATCTATCTTAACAAGCATGAAAATTTGGAGAGAATATCACAATGAAAATTCTAGGGATGGTATGTTCTATGTATTCATAGATTAGAAAAACAATTCTATGGCATTAGATTAATGAAATTTCATAAATCCTATAAGTCATATAGGGGTTACCCTTCATCCATTAAAATAGATATTATCAAAAAAATGAATAATAATTGAAGTCCTCATGCCATTAAGGGTGATACACACCATGTTCACCACTTGTTTCTTTTGTGTCATGTATATACAGACCATGAATGTATTCAAAGATTATTATTCTAAAATTTATTCATATTTAAATTTATATATGATGATATATCATTCATGGTGTGATGTTTAAAAAGTTACTAAATCAAAAAATTCATTTTGTATCAATTTTCCTTCTTTGATACAAACTCCCTGATATGTTCTAATGTTCAATGAAAATGTGTATACACTTCTCTGTGACATTTTATACCATAAATATACCTATTTTCATGATTTATCAAGCATGATATAATTTCATTTTATTACATGGGTATTATGATTCTCATTTTTCAAGTAGAATTTCTTTATCGAAAAAATCATCTTTATTACGAAATGTTTATGATCGTGCTCCCGTTGATGGAATATTAGGATCAATCTCTCAATAAACTCTATATTTTTATTATTCTATTTGTATTCATGATATCTTCATGTATTTTTGGCTTTTTTTTACTTTTTTTTAATATTAGTATTAAAATGTATCTAATAAAATCTGATCTCATTTCCCTTTTTAGTTAGAAATCCATTTATTTCAAAAACCATGTTTTCAAAAAGAAAAGAAAAAATGTATCTAAAATAATAATTAAATATAATTCTCCTAGAAAATTTTTTTAAAAATTTTATTATATGTTTTCAAATCTATTTTCAAATAACAATATATATTCATAAATTTTTCAAGTTTCAGTATTAAGATTTCACAGAAAAATGTTTTTCAAAAGTTATTATGTTTTAAAAATAATTATTTAACGAAGAAAGCATATTTACCTTAAGAAATGGTTTTAAAGGATCATTCAAAATTATTTTCCATTTAAGATTACATATTATGGTGTCACTCCCAAATTTCTATTAAATTATCCAAATGTTACATTCATATTTTCTCCATAAATGCATTATGTTTTTATGGAATGATGTTTATGGAATACATTTTTCTTTCATATAGTATATCTTTATGAATCATGTTAACCTATTCATGGGTAACATGCTTAAAAAACCTTCCTATTTTCATTGGTTATGATTTTTTTTAAATGATTATGAATCCTATATCCATTCCCAGAGTATATGATATGATTACATTTCTACGATTACTATTTAATTTCCTTGGCCACGATATGATTGTTTCCAATCATTGTGGGACTTGTATATATTATTTAATTATGATATGAGTTTCAACTATATCACCTTCCAATGATTTTCAAAAATATTTATATTTCATGAGATAGAAATTTATATAATGGGAAATAAACTCAGTTCAATGAAGGAATTTGTCGAGTAAGATTGTATTGGGATAAAACCTTGAATACTAAGATTTTCATTAGAGTGAACTGTAACACCCCGAGATTTTATGAAAAATATTATTTTAATTCCATTAATGTATTGTGTTGTATTCTACACCAAGATTACCTTGCGTTATACGCAACACCGTATTAGCTTGCAGTATATGCAACACTATTCTTGGATCGTGTTACATACAATTTTGATAATAGTTATTCTACGCAACATTGAGTATATATATATATATATATATATATTAAATGTATAAATGAAATATGGTTGGATTCTGTTATACGAAACAACGAAGGATTCTTTCACAACACGCAACCCTGACTTGGCTTGCATTACACGCAATCGCGACCTTCCTCGATAGCGTGTGTTGTATGCAATACCGGGTTTTAATAAACAATGATATATTATTATTATATTGTCATGAACTAGCCGTTATGAATAGTATTAACTAAATTTTGAATTTTATAACATTATTATTCATCTTACACATTTTCTAGAACATGGTATAAGAACAAAAAAAATTCGGGTAAAATAAGTATTTTTCAAAAAATGCAGTTTTGCCGCCTTTTGATGGCGCACCCACTTTAAATCTAGTTTTTGACATGTTTATATGTTCAATTTGACAAAATAAAATTCTTCTTTTGAATCAGGATGTAAAAATTTACATTAGATAAAGTTTTGATATTTTTCCGATAACTTTCATATTTTAATGAATAGTAAAAACACGCTATATTTTAATTAAAAACAACTTTTTTCATCATAATATCTTATGTGGTTAAATTATAATATTGAATGGTTTTAAAGTATAAATAGAATATATTTTTACCATTTAATATAATGTATGTCATTAGCATTGATTTTACCTTGAATTCGTAGGTTAAATCAATTCAATCTTTTGCAATGTTTTAAAGAAAAACCCGTTTTTATTCGACAACGAGATTAATTTAAATTTAATTTCTGCAACTTCTGTGTATTGAATTTTAAAAAATGGATTCCATATTTGGAATCAGTGGGTCCAAATTATGTTAAAAGGCTACTTTTTATTTTTGGGAATTATGAATAGTAACTACGGTAAATTTTATTTACCATAGTTAAAGGTAAATCAGGTAATTAAGGGTAAATATAATATTATACAATTACCATAACACATGCCAAAATTATATTTGATGGCTAAAAGTAAACCCATATCAACTAAGGGGCGGATTAGATTCATTTTATGGACTTTTGATCATGAAAATAATTTAATTATTATTAAAACCATAGAAAGTGACAACATGTCACTCTCTTAAATATTATAAGTATAATAATATTAACTTAGTGATAAACATCATAAAACTTAGAACATGAATAGTCTCCAGAAATCTAACAAAATTATCTACATCATGAAAATTTATTTATAATTTTTTGGGATTAAATAATTTAATTAATTTATGACACAATGATTATGCATTAATTATCTTATTAATGAAATATTGACATAATTGATGTTATAAAAACCAAAATAAATGTAATTTGAGACATTTTATGAATCCCACTAATTTTATAGGTTACTATGATATATTAGTGATTATTTAATCAACTTGGATTGAACATATAATTTAGTTATGACTTTCACAAAAATCATATATCAAATAGTGTCAAAATTGACACAAAATAGTTTTTAAATCAAATATTATATTATTAATTGTTATTTTATTCCTAAAAATATAAGGTTCGGCCAAATGACTTAGATAAGGATATATATATTAATAATAAACAATTTGGGGTTCTTTTGGCATGTTATAGTAAGTGTATTAACCATATTGTGTAAGAAAACAAAAAGACACGGTAAAAGTTAAATTAATTAACTTAGGGTTAAATCCAATTGATAAGGTTAAAATAATAACCTAAACTTGTCTAAATCTTATTGGTTGATAGGATTTCGACCCATCCCCACTTTAGCTTCGAAATAAGACCCTTTGGAACCATTATAAACCGATTTTGACTTTAATATAAAATAATATTTTGAGATATTCCTAAGGTGCCCCTCTCCTCCCTTATAAGAGGGCACCTCCTCCCCCTCCTCCTCACACCAATTTGAGCACTCAAGCTCGGCCAACCCCTGCCATTTTCTGCTCTCAACTTCCCTAGAATAATGCTATAGTTCCTGGTCTTCTTCAAAGACCAATCGTAGTTCCCTAAGTGGAGGATTCAAAGAGGCGTTCCAAAGAAGAGGTAATATCCATTACCGATCTTTTAAATTTATTTCTTCTTCAACTTCTTCTTCTTTAGTTGTTTCATGATAAAGTAATAACATCAGTATGACTTACATACTGATATGTTATTATAAATATGAAACAACCCTAATTCACCTTCTATCCATCCTACGGAAAAATGAAATCACCGCACGTGCGTACGTACGGAATACCGTCTCCACGCCGTGGTGTAATCTATTTTTCCACCATCACTTTAAAAGGATGGGTATAATGGTGTAATGAGTAACTATTTATGATTATTATAAAGTAATATTGATAATTAAATAATATATATATACTCCAATACAGTTCCACGATCATGGGAACGATATCATCACTCGTGTGTACGTACGGAATAACGTCTCCACGATGTGATGCGACTCGTTCTACATGATCATCATTACATAGTAATTATATAAATTAATTGAATGAATAAATATGATATATATTACACTAATACCATTCTGGATATAAGGTATCTATAACCTTAAAAGAAGAATAAGAATGTATTCGGAAAAACACACATAAGAACAAAAGGCAATAAAGACCCGAGTAACAAGTAACAATGAAATATTACTAACAAGAAGCTAAGAATATGACCATATATGATATCATATCAATATGTATGATTCTGGAATAAGTCAATAACATTATTTAAACCATTATACAGGAGTTTCGGACACGTACAAAGCAAATCGGACCTAAGGTAAGGGAAATATCACAATCTCATTTTTATCCGAGATTGTTTATACTTTGAAATTTACTGGGGGTATTTTATCATCTACATCTATGTTTCATCAATATGTAATATTATTTCCATCCACCTACAATTGTTTAAATCCATTTTACCCTTCGGTGAGTTTTTAGTAATATGTATGAAAGGAATCTTTTGTCGTTTTTCGTACGATGTACTTTTTGAATTTTCCGACAAAAGTACGAAGAATGTTTTTTTAACTTATACGGCATGAATGGATTTTTAAAACAATATTTCCAAGAAACAATCTTTACAAGTTTTCAAGTTTATTTTTAATCAACTTATTTTATTTTAATGTCGCATGACATGTTATGAAAGGAAAAAAATTTTGAAGTAGAAAGGATATTTTCCTCAACAATGGAGTTCAAGTATTTTATCAAAATTATTTTCCATCTAAGATAATAAAAGGGTTCTGTTTTTATCCCTATTATTACATGGATTTGATTATTTTGTGATGGAAATATTTTTATGAATTCCTTTATCTTATATGAATTGTTTTATGATGTCATGTTGTTTAAGAATCCCATTTTTATTACATGAGTTACGCTATGACGTATGGTTTATGATTATCTGGTACACATAAGAAAGGATTCATTATAAGATGGGTGGGACCTATATCTCCCTCCAATGCATTGGGTAAAGATTTTATATCTCATGAGATAGACATGGATGGAACAGAAGGTTATTTCAGTTCAGTGATACAGGACTGAAACGAGGAGTGAACTCTGTTCAGAAAGGGACTTTGTCCTCTAAGATAGTCTTGGCAATGAGTCATGAATAACAAGAAATGATTTTCCATGATTATGTGTGCAAGCCACAAAGTTTAAAGTTTTATGTTATGATTATGGGGATATCATTTTCACTTCTATGATTTCTTCCATGTTAAGATATTATGATCTCTTTTACAGGTTATGATTTTCAAAAAGATATGATATGATTTTTATTTCCTTTATTTGCCCTTGATGAGCATTTGAGCTCACCCTTTTATGTTTTCTTTTACCTAGGATATAAAGAAAGGTTTTAGGTAAAAAAAGAAGATCTTTATGGGAGATGTTGAAGATCTTTCACCACGATTAGAAGATTTTATTCCGAGTTTCCAAAGACACTAAACTATTACGATCTTTGTGTGTGTGTTTTTGTTATGTACTAAGTATTCCGCAAATGTAATGTAAAGTCTATGTACATCAGGCTTTGGGACTCAACAGTTGGTATCAGAGGAAAGGTTTAGTCAACCTTTGGAATCTAGGATGCGAAAACGTTAGTGAGATCCCTAGAGATATTTCTACGGTATTTCTAGGGATGTCCCTAAAGTTTAGTATACGTATAGGTTATAGTACTAGAACTACGCTAACGATCATAGAATTAAACCTAAGATGTTAGATATTGAAGGTACTCCCCCTTTATTATGTTGTTTTCCCTAGCATGATTTTTGCATCTCACACTATTCTTTTTGGGTTTTAGACGATGGCTGGAACCCGAAGGAACCATGTTGATCAATGCAATGGACAATGCAATGATTGTCCTCCTGAACAAACAAATGTTATGGGAGATTGAGTGCAAAATCTTATTGTTATACTTACACAAGCTATGAATCATTCTGGACTTCCAAATGAGCAGAGAAGGGAACAATATTATATTGAGTCCTTCATGAGGCAACATCCACCTTCTTTCAGTGGGTCTTCTGATCCACTTGTTGCAGAACAATGGATCAGTACCACTGAAAAGATATTTTCAGTTCTTCAATGTTCTGAACATGATAAAGTCATCTTAGCAGTGTATCGTTTGGAAGGTGAAGCTGGTCAATGGTGGAATTTTATTAAGAATACGAGGCAAAGGGATGAAATTGAGTCTATGGAATGGGACGAGTTCAAGAACTTATTTTTCAATAAGTACTTCCCTCGTATTCTCCGAACAAAGATGGAGAAAGAGTTCCTTGATCTGAAGCAAAGGGATGATGAATCTGTTGGTACCTATGAAGCAAATTTTACAAGACTTTCAAGGTACGCTTCTGGTATTATTATCCAACCTGAGAGTAAGATCGATCGATTCTTTAGTGGATTAAAACCAAGTCTTCGAAAGGCGTTAGCCATAAGGGACTTCAATAGCTACGAGGAAATCGGTCGATGTGCTCTCAAAGTCGGATGAAGATTGGAGTAACCCATCAGTCACATGTGTTTGATAAGAAGAGGAAGATGGAATTCAAAGGAAAATATAAAGAGAACACTGAAAAGAAGATGATATTTCCCTTATGCTCAATGTGTGGAAAGAAACATGGAGGGAGTTGTCTTAAAGGGACAAGTAAATGTTTTAAATGTGGAAAGGAAGGTCATCGGGCATTTGAATTCCGTGATAATGGGAAGAAGATGTCTAATGATGCAAACAAAGGAAGGGATACACAGAATGAACCTACTACACATCAATGTTTCAAGTGCAAGGAGATGGGGCATTTGCCAATCAATGCCCAAATCCAAGGGTTGATGATGATGGTTGACGTCAACAAAATCTTAAGGCTAAAGACAAAGGAAAGTCACATGCAATTTCTATCAGCGATGTGGAGTACGATAATGAAGTGGTGAAAGGTACACTTACCATCCACTCTAAAGTAGCAAATGTTTTATTTGATTCTGGATACACCCACTCTTTTATTTCTGAAAACTTTTCTAAGGGTATCACCGTACTACCTCAACAATTAGATGTTGAGTTAGCTGTGACAACACCTAATGGCACAACAGTCGCATCAAAAGTTTATAATTCTTCTCTGATCAAAGTTTGTGGGAAAGTGCTTCCCGCAAATCTTGTGATACTTCCTTTAGTGGAATTTGATGTGATTCATGGCATGGATTGGATTTCTCTACATGGAGCTCATATCAATTGCCAAAGAAGGGAAGTCACATTTCATATTCCAGATCAATCTACGATTGTCTATCTATGCAACGATGAACATAACCTTCCAGTGGAAATTTCTTCCATCTTATGGGTATTGATTCCACTAAATGAAGGTTATTTATCTCAAATGGTTGGTGAGAAACTCACGATTAAGAATATGCCCATTGTACGAGAGTTTTATGATGTATTTCCGGAGGAATTACCGGGTCTTCCACCAAATCGTGAAGTTGAGTTTTCAATAGAACTCGTACCGGGTGCTTTGCCAATTTCAAAGACACCTTATAGAATGGCCCCAATTGCGTTGCAGGAATTGAAGAAGCAACTCCAAGAGAATCTTGATAAGGGATTCATATGCCCTAGTGCGTCACCATGGGGAGCACCTGTTCTATTTGTTAAGAAAAAAGATGTATCAATGAGACTCTGCATTGATTATCGAGAACTTAACAAGATCAATATCAAGAACAAATATCCTCTCCCGCGCATTGATGACTTATTTGACCAACTACGTGGAGCTCAATAATTTTCCAAGATTGATCTTCGTTCAGGGTATCATCAATTAAGGGTCAAAAGGGAGGATATACCAAAGACGGCTTTCCATACAAGGTATGGACAATATGAATTTATAGTGATTCCATTTGGTCTTACTAATGCCCCTGCTATCTTCATGGATCTAATGAATAGAGTCTTTAGAGACTATCTTGATCAATTTGTGGTAGTCTTTATAGAAGATATTCTTGTCTATTCAAAGATCAAGGAAGAGCATGAAGATCACTTGAGAATTATATTGAAGACCCTGAGAAAGGAGAAGCTTTATGCCAAATTTACCAAGTGTGAATTTTGGCAAAAAAAGTTGCATTTTTGGGTAACATAATCTCAAAAAGGGGATATCTATGGATCCAGCAAAAACAGAGGTTATCGAAAGATTGTCGAGACCAACAACAGTAACTGAGATCCGAAGTTTTCTTGGTTTGGATGGATATTATCGACGTTTTGTAAAGGATTTTTCACGATTATCTAATCCACACACCAAGTTGACTCGGAAAAGATTTAAGTTTGTTTGGACAGAGGAATGTGAAGAGAATTTCAAGGAGTTGAAAAGAAGGTTATCCAGTGCACCTGTGCTCACACTGCCTTGTAGTGGAGAATGGTTTGTGATCTACAGTGATGCATCCAAGAAGGGATTGGGGTGTGTTCTTCTGCAAAATGATATGGTGATAGCTTATGCCTCATGACAGTTGAAAATCCATGAGCAAAATTACCCAACTCATGATTTGGAGTTGGCTGCGGTAATCTTTGCATTAAAGATTTGGAGGCATTACCTTTATGGTGAAAGGTGTGATATTTATACTGATCATAAAAGTTTAAAGTATATTTTCACATAAAAGGAGCTGAATATGCGCCAAAGAAGATGGTTGGAGCTGATTAAGGATTATGACTGCTCAATCCATTACCACCCTGGGAAAGCAAACAAGGTGGTAGATGCATTAAGTCGACAAGACCATGCTAGTTTATCCATGATGAGGATCACAAAAGATCCAATATTTATGGATTTACAAAGGATGGATCTTGGAATTATAATGCAAGGGGAAAAATCTTATCTTTCTCAAATGAATGTTCAACCATCTATACATGTGAAGATTAAGGAGGCATGGAAAGAAGATGTCGAGTTACAAAAGATGGTGACAAATGTTCCTGAATTCAACCTTGATTGTGATGGGATAATAAAGTTCATGAATCGGGTTTGTGTTCCTCCCATCCCCGAATTAAAGGAGCTGCTGGATGAGGCTCATAGTTCTTCATTCTCTATTCATCCTGGAAGCACGAAGATGTATAGGGACCTGAAAGAGTACTTCTGGTGGGATGGCATGAAAAGAGATGTTGCTGAATTTGTCTCTCGATGCTTGGTTTGTCAACAAGTTAAAGCTGAGAGACAAAAGTCTAAGGGGATGTTACAACCATTACCCATACCCGAATGGAAATGGGAAAACATCACTATGTACTTTGTCACAGGACTTCCTAAAACATCCAAAGGCAATAATGCTATCTGGGTCATAGTTGATCGTCTTACAAAGTCTGCACACTTCATTGCTATTAGAGAGGATTTCTCTCTAGATCAGCTTGCCAGGATATATGTAATGGAAGTGGTAAGATTGCATGGAGTACCACTTTCTATTATATCTGATCGAGATCCGAGATTTACCTCGATGTTCTGGCGAAGTCTTCAGCATACAATGGATACAGAGTTGAGTTTCAGCACTGCTTATCATCCCCAGACAGACGGTCAGTCTGAGAGAACAATTCAAACCCTAGAAGATATGTTGAGATATTGCTCTATGGATTTCAAAGGAGGTTGGGATCAACACCTACCTTTGGTGGAATTTTCTTATAATAATAGCTTTCACTCCAGTATTCAGATGGCTCCTTATGAAGCTCTCTATGGAAATAAATGAAGGACTCCAACTTTCTGGGATGAAGTTGGGGAAAGAAAGCAATTAGGACCTGATCTCGTTGATGAAATGGCAGAAAAGGTCAGATCTATTCAACAACACATAAGAGCAGCTCAGAGTCGACAAAAAAGTTATGCCGACAGCCGAAGAAAAGACCTAGAGTTTGAAGTGGGTGATAAAGTGTTCTTACGAATATCTCCCTGGAAGAGGGTTATGATATTTGGAAAGAAGGGGAAGTTGAGCCCTAGATATATTCGTCCTTTTGAAATACTGGATCATGTTGGGAAGGTAGCTTACCGATTGACGCTTCCACCGAATCTCTCTCAAGTTCACGATGTGTTCCATGTATCTCTCCTGAGAATGTACATACCAGATCATTCACATGTACTCAGCTCAAAAGTTTTACCACTGGAGCAAGATCTTTCTTATGAAGAACAGCCGATAGAGATTCTGGATCGTAGCGAAAAATTCCTACGAAACAAGACCACTCGATTGGTGAAAGTTTTATGGAGGAACCACCAACTTGAAGAAGCTACATGGGAGCTTGAGGATATGATGAGGGAGAAGTATCCTCATCTGTTTGTTACAAAGTGACGAATTTCGAGGGCGAAATTATTTTTAAGGGTGGTAGAATGTAACACCCCGAGATTTTATGAAAAATATTATTTTAATTTCATTAATGTTTTGTTTTGTTTTCTACACCAAGATTACCTTGCGCTATACGCAACACCGTATTAGCTTGCAGTATACGCAACACTATTCTTGGATCGTGTTACATACAATTTTGATAATAGTTATTCTACGCAACATTGAGTATATATATATATATATATATATTAAATGTATAAATGAAATATGGTTGGATTCTGTTATACGAAACAACGAAGGATTCTTTCACAACACGCAACCCTGACTTGGCTTGCATTACACGCAATCGCGACCTTCCTCGATAGCGTGTGTTGTACGCAATACCGGGTTTTAATAAACAATGATATATTATTATTATATTGTCATGAACTAGCCGTTATGAATATTATTAACTAAATTTTGAATTTTATAACATTATTATTCATCCTACACATTTTCTAGAACATGGTATAAGAACAAAAAAAAATTCGGGTAAAATAAGTATTTTTCAAAAAATGCAGTTTTGCCGCCTTTTGATGGCGCACCCACTTTAAATCTAGTTTTTGACATGTTTATATGTTCAATTTGACAAAATAAAATTCTTCTTTTGAATCAGGATATAAAAATTTACATTAGATAAAGTTTTGATATTTTTCCGATAACTTTCATATTTTAATGAATAGTAAAAACACGCTATATTTTAATTAAAAACAACTTTTTTCATCATAATATATTATGTGGTTAAATTATAATATTGAATGGTTTTAAAGTATAAATAGAATATATTTTTACCATTTAATATAATGTATGTCATTAGCATTGATTTTACCTTGAATTCGTAGGTTAAATCAATTCAATCTTTTGCAATGTTTTAAAGAAAAACCCGTTTTTATTCCACAACGGGATTAATTTTAATTTAATTTCTGCAACTTCTGTGTATTTAATTTTAAAAAATGAATTCCATTTTTGGAATCAGTGGGTCCAAATTATGTTAATAGGCTACTTTTTATTTTTGGAAATTATGAATAGTAACTACGGTAAATTTTATTTACCATAGTTAAAGGTAAATCAGGTAATTAAGGGTAAATATAATATTATAAAATTACCCTAACACATGCCAAAATTCTATTTGATGGATAAAAGTAAACCCATATCAACTAAGGGTCGGATTAGATTCATTTTATAGACTTTTGACCTTGAAAATAATTTTATTATTATTAAAACCAAAGAAAGTGACAACATGTCACTCTCTTAAATCTTATAAGTATAATAATTTTAACTTAGTGATAAACATCCTAAAACATCTAACATGAATAGTATCCAGAATGCTAACAAAATTATCTAAATCATGAGAATTTATTTATAATTTTTTGGGATTATATAATTTAATTTATTTATGACACAATGATGATGCAGTAATTATCTTATTAATAAAATATTGACAGAATTGATGTTATAAAAACCAAAATAAATGTAATTTGAGACTTTTTATGAATAAAACTAATATTATAGGTTACTATGATATATTAGTGTTGATTTAATCAACTTGGTTCGAACATATAATTCTGTTATGACTTTCACAAAAATCATATATCAAATAGTGTCAAAATTGACACAAAATAGTTTTTAAATAAAATATTATATTATTAATTGTTATTTTATTCCTAAAAATCTAAGGTTAGGCCAAATGACTTATATAAAGATATATATATTAATAATAAACAATTTGGGGTTCTTTTGGCATGTTATAGTAAGTGTATTAACCATATATTGTAAGAAAACAAAAAGACACGGTAAAAGTTAAATTATTTAACTTAGGGTTAAATCTAACTGATAAGGTTAAAATAATAACCTAAACTTGTCTAAATATTATTGGTTGATATGATTTCGACCCATCCCCACTTTATCTTCGAAATAAGACCCTTTGGAACCATTATAAACCGATTTTGGCTTTAATATAAAATAATATTTTGAGATATTCCTAAGGTGCCCCTCTCCTCCCTTATAAACGGGCACCTCCTCCCCCTCCTCATCACACCAATTTGAGCACTCAAGCTCGGCAAAACCCTGCCATTTTCTCCTCTCCACATACCTAGAATAATCCTAGAGGTCCTGGTCTTCTTCAAAGACCAATCTTAGTTTCCTAAGTGGAGGATTCAAAGAGGCGTTCCAAAGAAGAGGTAATATCCATTACCGATCTTCTCAATTTCTTTCTTCTTCAACTTCTTCTTCTTTAGTTGTTTAATGATAAAGTAATAACATAAGTATTATTTACATACTGATATTTTATTATAAATATGAAACAACCCTAATTCACATTCTATCCATCCTACGGAAAAATGAAATCATCGCGCGTGCGTACGTACGGAATACCGTCTCCACGCCGTGGTGTAATCTATTTTTCAACCATAACTTTACAAGGATGGGTATAATGGTGTAATGAGTAACTATTTATGATTATTATAAAGTAATATTGATACAGAAATAATATATATATATACTCCAATATAGTTCCACGATCATAGGAATGATATCATCACTCGTCCGTACGTACGGAATACCCTCTCCATGATGTGATGCGACTCGTTCTACATGATCATCATTACATAGTAATTATATAAATGAATTGAATGAATAAATATGATATATGTTACACTAATACCATTATGGATAAAAGGTATCTATAACCTTAAAGAATAATAAGAATGTATTCGGAAAAACACGCATAAGAACAAAAGGCAATAAAGACCCGAGTAACAAGTAACAATGAAATATTACAAACAAGAAGCTAAGAATATGACCATATATGATATCATATCAATATGTATGATTCTGGAATAAGTCAATAAAATTATTTAAACCATTATACAGGAGCTACGGACACGTACAAAGCAAATCGGACCTAAGGTAAGGGAAATATCACAATCTCATTTTTATCCGAGATTGTTTATACTTTGAAATTTACTGGGGGTATTTTATCATCTACATCCATGTTTCATCAATATGTAATATTATTTCCATCCACCTACAATTGTTTAAATCCATTTTACGCTTCGGTGAGTTTTTAGTAATATGTATGAAAGGAATCTTTTGTCGTTTTTCGTACGAGGTACTTTTTGACTTTTCCGAAAAAAGTACGAAGAATGTTTTTTTAACTTATACGGCATGAATGGATTTTTAAAACATTATTTCCAAAAAACCTACTTTACAAGTTTTCAAGTTTATGTTTAATCAACTTCTTTTATTTTAAAGTCGCATGACACGTTATGAAAGGAAAAAAAATTGAAGTAGAAAGGATATTTTCCTCAAGAATGGAGTTCAAGTATTTTATCAAAATTATTTTCCATATAAGATAATAAAAGGGTTCTATTTTTATCCCTATTATTACATGGATTTGATTATGTTGTGATGGAAATATTATTATGAATTCCTTTATCTTATATGAATTGTTTTATGATGTCATGTTGTTTAAGAATCCCATTTTTATTACATGAGTTACGCTATGACGTATGGTTTATGATTATGTGGTACACATAAGAAAGGATTCATTATAAGATGGGTGGGACCTATATCTCCCTCCAATGAATTGGGTAAAGATTTTATATCTCATGAGATAGACATGGCTGGAACGGAAGGTTATTTCGGTTCAGTGATACAGGACTTAAACGAGGAGTGAACTCGGTTCAGAAAGGGACTTTTTCCACTAAGATAGTCTTGGCAATGAGTCATGACTAACAAGAAATGATTTTCCATGATTATGTGTGCATGCCACAAAGTTTCAAGTTTTATGTTATGATTATGGGGATCTCATTTTCACTTCTATGATTTGTTCCATGTTAAGATATTATGATCTCTTTTGCAGGTTATGATTTTCAAAAAGATATGATATGATTTTTATTTCCTTTTTTTCCTTTGATGAGCATTTGCGCTCACCCTTTTATGTTTTCTTTTCCCCAGGTCAGGAAGTTTGATATTAAGTAGAATATGCTAAAAGGGACCCTAGATATGATGAAATAAATGGGAGACACTGTAGAATATTTATGAACCAGTTGTTTATGTTTCCCAGTTTCTAAAGACACTATACCTATACGATCCTTTGTGGTTTTGTCATATGTTGTAATAAGTGTGCTTCAATTTTGAAGTATTAACAATGTATGTAAAGTATGGGTCGTTATAGGACCATGAATACAATGATAGTGCGGGGGATAAACCCAAAAAACTAATATGGTCATCTACGATTTTCCATAACTAATATAAAAATAATTTTATATGCTTATGTGTTTACCACAAATTCAATGTCTTATTCCCTGATTATCATACATGGATTATGTTCATTATTTTATAATGATTAATGTATTTTGAACTACCAATATATAATCCATGATTAATGATAACTCTATTATATATGTAGGGTATGATAATATATTTCGAGGACCTTATTCTCATACCCTTTTTCTCATGATTATTATTACATATCACCCTTGTTTACCCTTAAAAAACATCGGATAAGACTCCTTATTAGGTTTCCCTCCCCCAATTTTTGAATATATCATTTATGTTTGATGTTTTTAAGAATGGTTATAGTCATGATGGGCATTGTGGGAGATAAAATAGACCACTTATGTACCAGATTTTATGCTCTGAATTTTCCAAAGGCATAAAATTTATACATTATTTGGGTGTCTATTTGGGTAATAAATTAAGTATTCTGTAGAAATAATTTTATGTTAATATATGTTAAGATAGGGATGAAATATTTGGTATTAGATAAAATTATTCTTAATCCTTTGGAAATGAGGATGTCAATACATTAATGATGACACTATTTACATGTATACATATACATCTATAGATAAGGAAAAATTAGGAAAATGTCGTGGAATTTTACTAATGGATAGAGATGGTGGTTTCCAAAAAATAAATCCATATTTTTATACCAAATTTTAATTTTTCTATACATCAGATGTACCTAGGGGTAGAAAATATAACACGGTGTGTTATACATGACTCAAACATAACTTGGTACATAATAATGGGCATTGTTGAACACCTTGTTTGACACTCCCTGGGGGATATTCTGTGAAAATTCATATACTGTTCAAAACCCTTCATAAAGGATTTATATAGGAGTTGGATATGAATAATCTAGGATAAACCTATAGTCTCATAGTTTAATTAAGGTTTCAAAAATTGGATATATTATATGTTTATTTACATTATCAAGTGTTTTCCATCTCTGATTATTGTTTCTTACTCTAGTGTATTTTATTTTAGTCAATGAATGAAAACCAAAATAGCCAGATCTATAATGAGTATGAATGATATTGAAATGATTGCTCCCCAAATTATCTGAATGATGTGGGTTTTGGAATGTAAAATATCATTTAAATTTTCACTCGAAAATCTCAATCTAGGAATCATGATGGACATCCAAATCCACAAAGGAGTAACAACATTTTACAGAGACCATCGTATGGCAATGTCAACATTCAATCAGTGGGTGTTATAAACCACTTGTTTTTGAAAAATGGATCAACACCACGAAATTGAAAATATCAATTCTCTAGAACATGGAACATGATAAATTCATTCTAGTTATTTTTATGTTAGAAGGAGAATAAAAACAATGTTAGACTCTCATCATGAATTTGTGTTAGCTATATGAATTTGAATCCATGTATTAGGTTGAGTTAAAAAAATGTTTTTCAATACTAACATTCCATGGATTCTTCATATAAATATATAGAAATAGATCCTTGATTTATATCAAAGGGGTGATGAATGATTTAGTACCAATGAGGTACATTTAACAAGACTTATGAGGCATGATTCTGGTGTTTCTATCCAACTAAAATGAAAGTTTGAACAATTATTTATTGGATTAACATAATGTCTCACAAGCGTGTTAGAAATTAGAGACATTATTAGCTATGAAGTGTTTGAGAATAGTGAAATAATGGTTGAAATGTATGATGATTTTATGTATCTGTCTAATTTATTTTTAAAAAATGAATATGGATTTCAAAAAAAATATCAAAATGAAGAAATGATGAAGAACATGTTTCTTTAATTCTCTATGTTTTGAAATAAGAATGGATGAAATTTTCTTAAGGGGTCCCATAAAATATAAAATTGTTCAACGAATTTACATCGTGAATTTTTTCAACAAAATGATTGTAATAGGTCTGATGACAACAAATAATGGAGAGAAATAGTATAGAATGTACCTATCCTATATTTGTGATACATGTGTATGGAGAATGGGAATTATGATAACTAGTTCCAAAACCTCTGGGCTGGTTATGATGACCAGAATGAGGACCCTATTAAACTGATGGAAAATAGAAAATCACAATAAGTTACTATCTATTACATGTGGTGTGATAATGATGTGGTGAAAGGTATATTTATCATCCACTCTATAACTACTAATATTCAATTTGATTTTGGATCTACCCACTAATTCATATATAATGAATTTCTATCATTGTTAATATTCATACAAAATGATTATATGTAGAATTATCAATACAAACCCCTATCGGTATTATGATAACATATCAAGTCCTTGATACCACTCTAGTTGACATTTGTGGGAGTATGCTTCCTACAAATATTTTCATTCTTCATTTGGTTGAACTTGATGTCCTATTTTGAATGGATTATCATTCTCTTAATAAATCCCAAATAATTTTCCGAGGAATGGATGTTATGTTTGATATTTCATAGAAACCTATTATCTTCTTTCAATGTGATTAAAATTATGATCATAATAAGGATATTACATAGAATTTATTGGTAATAATTCACATTCATATTGTTTGTTTTTCACAAATGGTTAGGGTGAAATTCAAAACTAATGATATTAATACTATTCGTATGTTTGTGGATGTAATTTCGGAATAATTTCTTATCTGTACACCAAAATGTGATGTTGATATATAATTACAGCATATACTGGGTTCAAGAGAAAAAAAATTATGTCTCACTATTGAATATTCAAATTGAGTTATACGAATTGAAGAATTAAATCAAAGAAAACCTCCATATAGAAATTGCCTAGACATGTGTGTGACCTTTTACTATGACTAATCATTGCATGAAAATGAATGGTGGATCAATGATAATATTCATTGATTATTGAGTGTTGAACAATATCACAATCAATAACAATTATCCAATTCCCCATATTGATCAATTTTTTGATCAACTTTGTATAGTGTAATACTTTCCCAACAATGTCAATAATTTTTAAAATCAGCAATTAAGGGAAAATAAATATGATATACCCATGATGGAATCCCATAGAAGGTATGGAAACTACTATTATAATAGTTCTTCCTATTAGTTGTATTAATTTCACTAATATCTTCATCGATTTGAAGAATATAGTCTTTAGATATTACAATGATTAGATGGTGGTTGCCTATATATATATATATAAATATGATATTATTATTTATTGAAATGAAATCAAATACCATGAATACAATTGAATAATATTACTATAGAATCTATAGAAGGGAATGTTGTGTGAGGAATTTACAATGTGTTAATTTTGTCATTAATATTTATCATTTTTGGGTCACATTATCTCATGAGATTGAATACTAGTAGATCCATCAATAATGGAGGTTGTGGAATATTTTCCTCAAACAACCATGGTGACTGAGATCCATATTTTTCAATATATAGCAAGATATTGTGTATTGTTTGTAGGTAATTTCTCATGATAATATAATCTTCAGACCACGTTAACCTAAAATGGTCTGATGTTCTTTTGGATAGATTAATATGAGGAAGACATCATGGAACTTAAGGAATGGTTAGTTAGAGAACTAATTCATACATTAACATGTAGTAGAGATGGGTTTGTAATCTATAGTGATGAATCCCTAAAAGGATTTGGATGTGTTATTATGACTAATAACTTGGTTATATCATATGCCTTGTGAGAGTTGTAGAGTGATGATAAAATTTACCCAACTCATGATTTGGAGTTACCTATAGTAATTTTTTCAGTAATGATATTGATGAAATATATTTAGGTAAAAAATTGTTATATATATATAGATCATAAAAGTATGAAATATATATTTAGACATATTGATTTGAATAGGCTCTATAGAATATGGTTAGAGATTATAAAGGGTTTTGAATTCTTAATAAATAACCACCCTATATATACGAACATGGTGGTTGATTCCTTGAATATAATGGATCATTCAAGATTATGCATGCTAAAAATCTCAAATGATCCAAAATATTATGATTTTCAAAGGTTGGATCAAGGAATATTGATGGAACAAAAAATTAATATCTTACTCAATTGAATGTTAAACCGTCTATCCATGTGAATATTAAAAAAGCACAAAATGAGTATAATGAGAAGAAAACTAATGATAGAAAATATATCGTCATTAAATTTGATCAGGATGGAATGACATGATTTCCAAACTGTGTTTGTGTTTCATATGTATTGGTTTTGAAGAAGGAGCTATTAGTGGAAGCATATAGTTCCTGATTTTCTATTCATCCAAGAAATAAAAAAAAGTATAGATACCTAATGTAATACTTTTGTTGGGGTAACATGCAGAGGGATTTCATAGAGTTTGTATCATGGTTTTTGGTATTATAAAAATATATGGTAGAAATAAAAATTTATAAGGGATGTTTCATCCATGACCATACGAGAATGTGATTAGGAGAACATAACTATTAACATTGATGATGGACACCACAAAACCACTAAAGAGTTTAATGCAATATTGGTGGTAGATTATCACCAAACTATGATCTACCACTTCATTTTATCATATAATTAAAATATCTATATCAAATTTCTATGATATACATTAAGGAAGTGGTAAGGATTCATAGAGTACCACCCTCTATTGAGTCAAATAAGTTTATGAGTTTATGCTCAATGTGAAACAAAAAACTTCAACAAGAATTATATATAGTGATGAGATTCAGAACATGTTATAATTATTAGATGGATATTGAGGCTGAATGAATAATAAAAACCATTGAGGATGTTTTACGATTTTGATCATTGGATTTTATTCTTGGTTAAAATAAAAAACTTAAACTTGATGAGTTTTATTTCAATAATATCTTTCACTCAATCATTTGGATGGATTCATATAAATTAATCTACAAGAAGAAGTGTAGAGATCATATGTACTAGGGTGAAATTGAAGAAATAATGCTATTGGGATCTGATATTTCTAATGAAATTGTAGCGAATTGTAGAGTTATTCAGCACAATGTCATGGAATCTCATAGTAAGAAAAAATGATAAGTTGATAACTATTGATGTGATCTAGAATTTTATGTTAGATATATGTTTTTTCTATGAATTTCTATTGGGAAGAAGGTTATGATAATTAGAAATAATGGGAAACAATTACCATGGTATATCTCTCCCATTGTGAATATTGATCATATCGGGAAGGTATCCTATTGCTGGGATCTTCCTCAAAATCTATCTTTCAATTCTATAATAAGTTCCATGCATCTCTCCTAAAGATTTATTTACCTCACTCATCGCATGTAACAAAATAAAAGTTCAAACTACAGTAGTAGGATCCCTCTTAGGAGGAACAACTAGTTGAAGTTCAGGATCATATACAGAAATATATATGAAAAAATGACACTCATCCAGACAATGATTTGTTAGAGAAATCACTAGTTATATGAACTTACATGGGAACATTAAGATATATTAATGTACAATTAACCTCAGTTTTCGGTGTCAGAATGATAAATTTTGAAGAAAGAAATCCATTTTATGACGGTAAAATATAACACAATGGGTTATTATGAATTTTCTTTCAAATAAATATATTTTAATTGGTGTATTTCATTTCATGGTACACCAAATTATTTTTTCATTGTAAAATATATAGAGTTAATAATTTACTACACAAAACACCGTCATGGATTTTAATACACACAACATTGACTTTCTATGAAACAAAATATTATTAAAATAATTATTTATGTGATATAATTCTAACCTATCCATTAAACATATTTGTAAGAATTGTTATAAAAATTTAGTTATTATTTATAATTTTTATATATAAATGTAACATATTAATAAAAAGACATAAAATTTATATTTTAATGTATTTATATGTTTGAAAATAATAGTTTATTAAAATAAATATTTTTATATCCTTATGTAAACAATAATATAATTAATTTTAGACACTATTATAAATTTAATCCATAAAAAATAAACATGATTTTGTGTCAATAATTTCCAAAATAGCACTCGAGTATTTTTTAATTTTTTTATAACAACATCTTTTTTAGGAAAAGTGACAAATATTAAATTTTAAATAAAAATTTATTTTTTGTATAACTTATTTTGAATGTTAAATATATTTTAATCTATTTTAAAATTTATTTATGATTTTTTTAATAAATTAATCAAAATATGGCCATTGGAACCAATATCACATTTAATTTGGATATAAAATCATTTCCAGCATTTAAACATTTTCACATAAAAATTAGATGTCCATACACATCATTAATATTGAATTTAAAATAATTTATACCACTTCTATGATTTGAATTTGACAAAATGGTTTCTATTTTTAGAATAATCATAATTTATAATTTCTAATAATGGAAAAATAATTCTTGATCCAAAATATTAGTGAATGTGATTAAAATTAATGACAACGATTAAATGGATAATTTGCAGAACAAAGAACTAATCCCTAAAATTATGACCCAAAATGACCTATACAACAGAATAAAATCCATTTTAAAGCCTTATATCGACCATATCCTCTATATTATCATTTTTGGACCATTTTTTGAGACACATGTCATTTTGAAAACGTGGCTGAAATTCACTTTTATAAAATTTAAAGGAGTTCCACTCTTCATAAATTATAAACATTTTTTCACCCCATATTCATATTCACACTTATCAATACCATTACCTAATAAATAATCTACTAAAATTTCCTACCAACATCCCTAACATAATCTTATAATCTTAACATTGGGAATAAAACCACTTATGGAATCCCTTTGGTGTAAACCACAAGTAGTTACCCAAAGAAGAGGTAACATACATTCTCCATCTTCATTGTTTTATTTTCATTATGAACCCACTAAAATATTCTTATTTCATCCATATATATTATACATATAATAATCCTTATACTAAGATTAATTAATTCTATGATTTTTGTCTACAATTACACATGCTTCCATATAATGGGGAATTAACAAACCAATCTTGTCTATGGAGAGATACCCCCTCATGATACGATATTGCTTATTTGTCCTTTAACACATTTCGTTGTTGGAAATTATAATGAAAACTATATTTTTATTTTAAATTTTTGATATTTATGACATATTTATGTTTCTTTATTTATTATATAAATCATACCGTCATCATTTATATTTTGTGTAAAGGTGATAACTTTTTTTGAGTATGTGAAAACAACAACATCCTGAAATAGATGTAATTCAGTCAAATTTTTTCAGAAATATATAATGAATGGGTTTAGGGAATTTATATGATATATGTAAAATAATAATTCTACTATAATGATAATATATATATATATTTCATTTACTTTCTTTCCATCAATATGACAGAATCATGGAATATTCATTAATTTGTATGTATAACCTACCATCTACAAGAATGGTGTATTTAATTTAATATTTATATTATAGATATTGTTATAAATAAATATCTAATTACTATTTAGGGTATTTATATAAATTTTTACATTCCATAAATAAGAATACCATGAACTATGTAATAATACCATGAATAACATGCCCAAACATGTAAGAAAACAAGGTTATTATCACCTGAAACGTAACATTATCCAAAACTTATTAATGAAAGGTATTTATAAATCCATATGTAAATATTATATGATATTATACATATTAATATTGCTTTGTGAAATATTAATGATAAAATTATTCTAATTATATTTTATATTTGAATTTTTCGATATGAAGTATGTATTTTCTTATCTAACATTTTATATCTGTGAGATGCATGCTATTTTCACTTCTAATTTATTTTGTGTGGTGTATAAAATACACATTAATGAACTATATTTTTATTTTAATTGAATTTATGGGTATTTACATATCAAAATTATGATCTATATTTGATGTGTTTAATGTTTCAAGAGTTAAAAAATCTTCAAATTAGCTTTTTCTCAATTTTCCTTCATAGAGACACATGACATGATATACAACTATATTCTTATATGAGGTTTATAAAATACACTTTGAAATATTTTATCATGAATATAATTTCATTCATGGTTTTTTGAACATCAATTAATTTCATTTTCATACATGGGGAGTATGATCCATGTTACTATGTGGTAAGAGTCTATTTAAACAATCTCATAGTTTAATTGGATTTATTATTATTACGCTTCCATTAAGGAAATATTGTATTCATTTCTCAAAAAATAAACTTAATTTTAATCAAATATGGTAATTAATTCTATCTTTATTTATTCATACAATTATTCCGATATTTGTTTCTTAATATAATTTAAATAATATTTTGAATAAAATGTTCTCTCATTTTTCTTTTTGAAAGGAAATCATGTAATTTAATCACCCAGGATTAAAAATAAAATAAAAAATGATTTAAAAATTACCAATCAAAATTATTTTCAAGGAAAAATTACTTCAATAATGTTTTATAAGCTTATAAGAATATTTTCAATGTTAAATGTCTTCAATATATTATCATGTTTCCTTAATATATTTTCTATAAAAGATTTTTCCAAATGTATTTAAGTTTTAAAAATAATTTTTCAATTATAAAGGATATTTACCTCAAGAATTGATTGCAATGGATATATACATATTATTTTCCATAAATAATGAAATTCATTTATGTTAATCATTCCCTTCGTGGAAATGATCCAATGTTTCGATTCATATTCTTTCCCAAAATGATTTAGGTTTTGATTGTATGATGCTTTTGAAACCTATTTCTCATTAACTTTGTATGTGTTTATGAAACCCTTTTTTATTTTTAAGGATTATATGAAAATGAAATAATCTTATTTTTATGTTAAATTCATTAATTTAATGATTATGTAACATGTATTTTTTAGAGGTTATGATATGATTGCATGACTAGGATACCCATTTCATTTAAAGTGTTATTAAATGATTATTTTTGATATTGTGAAACATGTGTGTATGATTTGATTTTGAGATGGTTCGGACCTATATCTAACTCCATGTAATTGGGTAGAGATAAATATCTCATGAGATAGGAATGGATAGAATGGGGAGTTAACTCAATTCTATAAAGCACATTTTCAACTAAGATGGTCTGGTAGTGATCCATGAATACTAATATGGTCATGGGAGTTAACCAAAACTACCAAGATGGTATGGGGATTGAAACCATACTTCTAAGATGTACATTATAGTGATTCCTTTACTACTTTGTGAATAATATTATATGCTTTTCATTCTACAAAAAATTTTATATCCTATTTCTATTTTATTATTTCCTTGATTGCGTTCTTTATTTCCCCATGATTAATGTCTTTTGAACTGTAAATATTTATACAATGATACATATATATGATATTTTCTATGAAGGTTCTGATCAAATATATTCATAATCATGTTTTCATACCCTTATTCTTATCAATATGTTTATATATCCACCTTGATTACCCTTTCTGGTCATCTGAGATCACCGATTTTTATGTTTTCTTCCTCCTAGTTATAAAGATATTTATTATACGTGATGTGTATTTGAAGGTTTCAAGTCAAGAAGAAACTAGTGAGAGATAAGTTTTCACACATATGCCCTAGTTTTTTTTTGATTCCAAAGGAACTAGAATAATATAGTGTTTTCACATCTATTTGGGTAATGTATTATGTTTTCCAAAAAATGATGTAATGTTAATGTATGTTTATCGAGTTTCACTATATGAACATAGGTATGTTTATTAGTATGGTTGATGATTCCATGTTACAGAGACACCATAACATTGTTGTGATAGTATATTCCCTCAAAAAGATCCCAAAGTATAATCCCCAAATATACTAAATATTTAGCATGACCCATCTATGGACATCTTAATGAAACATGTACAGATAAAATTAGAGACAAATGAGACCTCATAATCTCATATTGAATATTGAAAACTAATATATTTGATTAATTCATAATAATATAATTCCATCAAAAAATACAAAATAAGAAGTAATTATATTTTTTTAATGTAACATCGATCAGTAATACGAACATATAGTCATGTTTTGTCCCAAATGTTCATGATATACTGAATAACCCATATTTCTATCTCTAATAGATACATTTTTATGAGTGAAAACATAAAATTATTCCCATGTAAATAATAACCCATTTTGTTTAATTAACTGGGATTGATTCCAATTACCTGTAGAAATCTCTAATCCCTAATGATAACTCTGTATTATTGTGATCAATAGGTTGTGCATTAAATAAATATAACCACCCAAGTAAATAATGTAAAATTATCACATAAAAAATAGTTTTTTTTCATGTGTTCAATTTACCACCACGACACCATACAATACCTTCTATCAATACATTAAAAAATAAAGTTAGTATTCACCAAAACACAACAAGTACCAAAATATGTTTGGATGGTTCAATAAAAAATTTCTTTAATCTGTTGATCATGTTATATGGTCATGTTTCAAGCTAAAAACGGAACCCATTACTTATTGTTTGTGCTATTTCATACATAAAGTGACCATCAAGATTATTTCCAATGACATAGAGTTTAGTTAAGGAATAATCTAAATATTGACCCACTACCAGAAGGATTTGAGAAAAACAATATGTCTGTAAGTCTTGATGCATCCCTTAAAAATTGAGGTTTCTCAGTTTTCTACATCTCACATCAAATCACCACCCATATCTCCCATGGGAGGTCCTTAAAAAAGATTTATAAACCCTAGAATAATCCATTATCTCATCTTGAACCTACTCTAGGAATGTTCTGATTACAATGAACTGTGAATTCTTACTCAAGGAAAGGTGAGGCCTCAGCATCCCTATCCTCGTCCAAGTCCATCACCTCTCAAAACACATGCCCCACATACAAACCATGCGACTTTGAACATATCTCCCCAACTCCTCACCAATGAACTATTATCTTGGGTCCTAGTCACATGTCTCACACACATCAACAAACCCATCTCGGCCCTCGAAAGAGTCTATCAAATTAATTTAGATCGACCCTCCACATTGAAAACAAAATAGATATCTCCCCATGATATTCACCAAAATAAGCACCGTGTAACATATTAGCCATGAAAACCACAACATAGAAACATAAAAATCAAAAATTCTGGAGAAAGTATGGAATTATCCATATAGAAACAAATAAACTCAATCCAAATCACACCAAACTCTTCTGGAATCATTAAAATAGAAGTAAAAATATACTATTAAAATCATTAAAAAAGAAGAAAATTCCATTATATGTCCATGTAATTCCTAATATAAAGCATGTGGTAAGAGTAGTTCATCTCACACAAGAATGTTGGATCTAAACCCCATGAACAAACCTCCCTAAGATACCAAAATCCACATTTTCCAATGAAAACCATCTCCTCTATTATAAAATAATTTTTTCAAAGGTATGTGTGCACCCATAATGATCCACTCTTTGCTCCAAAATAATGGTTTAATTCTTTAAGGGTGGGGTCAATATAGGTTTTCCATAAATATACATATAAAAATCATCAATGGTGGAACAACCATAACCAAAGGAAAATGGTGGTCATTCTCACCTCCTTTAGGGTAAAACATTTAGTTATCACAATTAAGAATCATCACATACCACTATTTCAATATGGTGAAATAATCAATGTAGGCCCCTCACAATGAACAGAAGATTGTGTTCTCACTGTCATTGATCATCTACGAGAAAAATCACCCCTCCGTATTCTAAACATAATATCCTCAAAACATTTTCCTCAAATTCCTCATTTGAAACCCAGACAAAGTGGCCTATAATAAAACAATTGTCCACCATTGCAATATTATAATACATTGATCTCATCAACATACATGGGTTGAACTACATGAACCCCATTTTTTATTATTTAATATCTTTCCCAAACAATGATAGTTTACTTCCTTGCTGGTACTCTCTTAATATGCATATAAAAAAATCAAATGACTAATTGGATCCTCTCTGAATCAATATAATGGATGATTCAATATATATTTTAAACAATTTGGGAAAATGTCTTCCAAGGGGTGGATCCCTAGTACGCACTAGTTATCCATCTATGTTTTACAATGAATATATCCCATAATCACACACCATGTGATATTTAACTCATCCATAAAAATTGTCCCAAAAAAACATGTGATGCATGTTGTGTGTTATTCTAAACTATATACCATTTATTATGATTTTTTCAAAAATTTCATCCTTCTCACACATCTTCACCAAATATACGCAATATTCTATAATCCCTTGTATAATAATAGTTATCCACATCAATTTAGAATGAATACCTGATATAATTATTTTCATGGTAAACATAAATTGAAATATAACCTTGCATCGATGTTCCGTCGCTCATACCATACTTCTGTTAAAAATTCTAACATGAAAACTCTGTTGATATCTAAACCATCATCGTTTATGAATCTATAATGATCAATGATTATAATTTTTATACATAGGCACAAGAGATAAATATTTGAGATTTACCGGGACTCAAATTAGACAAAAAACAATCAAAAAATAAGTTACAATGAAATTGAAAATATAGAATGTAATGATTGAAGGGGGAAATCAAGGGATCCAAAAAATTGAGTAGAAATCCTAATTAAAAATATATATCATTTAAAATTGTGAAGGTCCCATAAAAAATAAAATAATTTCATGTTTCCAGATCATGTGTTACAAATTTTTTTAATAAATATAATAAGTTTATAGGTCCATGGGATATCCAATAATGGAGGCAAAAAAGAGAGATTGATCCAAGTTCATTATAATTTCAAAATTATTATAATTATAAAAATTACAAGTCCCTAAATAGATTATGACAAACTCGGGGTTGAAAGGGGTCCTATGTCAACATCATTCACAATCTTTGATACATACACCAATGATTCCACCCACTCTCCATGATCTATCATCAATATTTACACTATGGGAGTATCCTACTATATAACTGAGCATTGTGGATGACAATATTTATTTTCTCAAGAGGATATTATTTTTTATTTTTTCTTGGTTTGGTGATTAATAAGATATTAAAATATTTTTTTCAATTAATATCCTCAATATATGTTAGTGAATGATAACCCTTATGGAGTCTTTTGAGATTGAATATTTTGTTACCATTAGGGTAAAGCCCATATTTTGCATTCAACTGGTGTGTTGGTATCCCTATACATGATCAATTTTTGATATAAATTATTTTTAAAAAAAATTACATTGAAAATAATATTAATAATATAATATTTTTGTTATTATTTATATGAGGCTCTATGACAATCCATTTTTATGAGAACTATTACCTGATGTAATAAACTTAATTTAGTTCCTAAAAATGCTTCAATCTATTTTTTGATGTCATTATATTGGATTACTATTCATTTTTCTCTATTAGAATGTGATATCGCATAAAAATAGAAAATTGGGAAAAGTTTTGTTTATAATAAAACACATGTCATTAAATAAATGATCAGAATATATGTTAATAAGTTATGGAATTACCCACAAAATGTGGAATATGGAAGATATAGATGGTTGGATACCCCCTTCCCTAAACACTAATATAGAAAAAGAGGGAATATTTTATGATTAAAGTGGGTGTTTATATATTTTATTGACATGAGATTGTTGATATTTTCTAATGGAAATTGTTGGTATTATTTATTATTTACAAATGACCTTGAATATATATAACACATTTACATGAGGGTTTAGACAGACCAACCTTTTGATTATATGTTTATTCGGACCCATACAACAATATTGCATTTTTGAAAAATGTCAAATAATATTTCACGTCTAGTTTAGACATTATTAGACAATGATGATGGGATCATGGGAGTTAGAGTTTATACAACAGGAGTTGATTTATCATAGATAAATTAGATTTTTATGATATTAATATAAATTTAAAAGAACCTGGTTTCCATTTATCGAGTAATAGATGATTGTTTATTTATAATTATCAATCATATTATTATAATGGAAATTCATCTCAATATGTGTGTTGTGTAACCTAAATTCATATTTCCAACCCATGACCTATTAGATGATATCTCTAGGGTAACAATCTCACTAATAAATTGTTTTATGATTATTAGATGCCTCCATAAGAGTGTGAGTGGAGAAACAAGTAAATTTATTGATTTATAAAACCAAACAAACTAAAACATATTTTCCAAATAAATCACAAAAATGAAGAACATTTTCTAAAGATCATAGGATCAAACTAGTTCTTATATGTTAAATCTATGATATCATGGTTAGAATTTTGATATAGGGTAAATTTATTGATATAGTAAATAAATTACAATATATTAAGGTATTTCTCATATGTGAAAAAATTATATTTTAACATCCAAATTATAATATAAAGATATATGTGAATAAATTTAATAAGTTCATCAATCACTACATATGTATGTATCTCTAGTTCCACATTATATTGATCCTCCAGTGACTCGTTATTGTTAATGTGAAAAAAATTTATTTCAATATTTTACTGACTCCTTATCAAAAATTCAATTATTTCATTCATAATATAATATATGTATTGGAGAGATATTATTTTCCATATTTTGAGACATTATAGGGCCTTACCCATAGTCTATAAAACAAAAACATTTGGATTTTTGTGTAATGGTTGTTCCCAAAATAGTTGTTTATTGGAATAGTCACGACATGTAATTCCTATAAATACGTTTAGCTTTCTCAAAATTCATTAATTTTATTTTGAAACCATTATTAATTTTTTGTTATTATTTTGAAATAGTTCCATTATATTTGAAACATCATAAGTTTAATTATAATATAGAATCAATAATAGAGAGCACTTTATATAATTAATATTATTATCCAAGATTTGAATTTATTAAGATTTTATTTAGTAAGAAATATTTTGACCACATAAATGATATGATGATGTATACTCAGTGGAACATAAATATAATAAATTTTTAATCTATTATACGAGATATTGAAATAATAATTTTGAGTCATCAAAACATTAATCTGGAAACTGAAAAACTAATATTTTCTAAAATTAACTCGTTTTTATACATAATGTCATAACTTGGAATAACCATTTCGATGAAAAAAATTTGAAAATAAAATAAATAAAACATCTAAAAAGGGATATATATATATTGTATATTTTTATTAAATTTCTGAATTATTCTATGTTGGGCATATAGATGCCTTCTAATAAACCAATAGAAGGCACACAACCTACGCATAATTTTTGGAAAATAAATCTCTAGAATTAACCCCCAAATATAATTATGGGTACATATAACGAAAAACTATGCCCATGTAAATAATTTCAACATAAAACCGTTAAATTAAATAGATTATAACTATAGACTAAAATAATGAATTGGAAAAACAAGACACAAGAACAACATAATAGATTACATTGTTTATATTTTTATTCATCTTTATAGTGGAATAGTAATTTTCTTTTATTAAAGTTGAGAGTATGATTCAAATAGACCAGTTCATCAATATGTGATCGTACAATAAATTTATAGTTGTGCTTAGTAATTGATTACAGTCCCCACCACTATTTGATTTTCACATTAAAAAATCATCTTACGACTACATTCATAAATGATCTATTGTTTGATCAAATGCTCCCACTACCATAATTATCTCACCCAGACCATTGTGTCTATATTCTGAAGATCACTCTATATACATTGTTACTTGTCATCAGAGTAATTATCTTTTAGTGAAATAAATCATTACAAACCTAAAATTAACATCTACCTTCAACATTCGATGACTCGAAAAACAGTCATTGGTGCCACAATCACATCCCTTCAATCATCTAGTTAGATATCTATATTTTAACTTCATTGATCCCATGGTTCACTTAATATGAAAAAACTAATACTCGCATGTCTTGATCCAAATAATATATCAATTTATATTATTTTATTGGGGCTTGGGATTAGGTTCCTTATTTTTGTAGACAAACTTATAACCTCTTTAAATTCTTTTTAACAACTACATGTTTCCACAAACACAACTTCTGGTCATCCAAGTCTCGATGAGAAATCATAAAACCCCACTACATCCATGAAAGCCTATATAATCCACATCTACACAATATTTTATTATTCCACAATCTTTTACAAGTATAATATTTCATCATCTATTATTTTTTAGACGAAATGTTATCATAGTTGATTGTGATTTCTCATTGATTAAAACACAATGTTTTTTACTAAGTGAATCTCACTTGTGGAATCACAAAGGAGAACCCCATAACTAATCCTTCCCAAGAGATTTTTCATTAGGCCTTTTAAAAAATACCATGATTCTTATATTCTGTTATGGAAATATACATTGCTTATATTTTTAAACAACATTAATCTAGATGAATCTTAAACAAAATTTTCAAGAATGTACCACCAAACATATCAAAATAATTGGATATGATATTATCTGTATCTTAATTATCATAGAATAACGAATATAAAAAAATAAAATGTCATGTATCTTATGATGTAAAGTGACAATTTTCTGGAAACCTTTATATCGTATAAAATCCATTTCATAACTTCTATGTATCATTTATTGCAATTTTATATAAACTCTTGGAATAGATCCATTAAATGTATATTGTCATGATGAATTCATTCCATAATGATCATCAAACATTCAATATATAATCAAACAATACTTCCATTAATGGAAACTATACATGCAAATAATGAACTATCTTACTGGTGGTGTGGACATAGACATTGATTCTATCATTCCAAAGAACACTAATATCATAATGATAGAGTCTTAGTATACCATGTGAAATGTACTAGAAATTTGGTACCTATTAGCCTCATCAGAAAAGTATCTTTTCTAGAATGAGTTCCATCATCTTAAAAATTATAAAATACAAATCTTCCAACATGGTGATTTTCTAAATTACTGAATATGAAATAAACATGTCATTAAAATATATAATTATAAATATAAAACTCTCATCAACATATTCATACCAATTAATGAAATTATTATTATTTATATGGAAGAATATCTTCACCCTATGATATAATTCAAAATAATTATCCAATACCTCAATGATTTATTTAGACTATTACGTATACCTTTAGTCTAATAATACTGTCATTGGATTTTGTAAACCTAAAAATAATCATCATACTAAATATTGATCATCCCATTTCAGTCCCCATGATGATACATTATCTTCAATTTATTTTTATCTATAAGAAATGTTTTTGGTGAGATTATGCTCAACAACATTCTGGTACTCACATTCATAACTACTTATGAGAGTATCTCTATCAAATAAACCCCTTCATTTAATGGGAATCCTATTTTAAATTGAAGTGCCTTCTGCATCGTTCTACTATTCAAATCTTCCTTTAGTGTAAAAAAACATATTCTAACAATCCTTGAATCCCATTGGGTTTCTCTATGAGATCATATATTCTTGAAAAATGGTGGTCATCGATTTCATCCCACATAGATATCTCTAATTATTCTAATAAATTTATAATCCATGACAATTCTTGGAACTCAATATATCCATCATTTGTTAGATGTATGTATTGAAAATTAATACCATGCCATTTCACCAATATCTCTCCTTGATTTATAACCATATCTATCCCTCCTACCATGTTACTTCTTGAAATAAAACATTTAATGTTTTATCTTTTTCTTACAGAGCATTTGAACTCCTTGAACATTACGGTACATTATGTTTTTGAAAAAACCATTGTACATTTGAGTCCTTATTTAACTAACTCCATTGGGTTATCTGTTATTTCTGGAACTAACATGGTCATGTTATTTTCTAGAGTAATTATTAAATTTTGATTTCCATTATGTTTCACCATCGTATTTCATGATTCTTTTATTTGATTATAAAATTACACTATGTTTCAAACCTCCCAGTAGATTGATTCATTGTTGATCCCATTTCAACATCCATAATACTCATTTATCATGAGTCAAAAAACTAATCTCTTTATCTCCATATCTAATGATGTAGCAATATCAATATCTAACCTCTATCATGTTTCATTCTGGTGTATGAACATGGATATTGGAATGTTTTTTTGAGACATTGAGAAGGGTAAATTATACATTATTCAAAATAACATTTCATCTAATGTTTTTGTCTATTTAGTGAAGATGGAAACTAGTTTATTATGTCCTTTATTAAATTCATAGTATTCACACAAAACATCATGTGAATCCTTGGTTTAATTCACATTCTCCTCAACTTTTACAATAAATTAATATTTACGCTCTCCATAAAAATAATTTTTATCAGAGTTCGTAACACAATTTTTTTTAAAATAAATCATATTCATATAGTAATTACTCAGACCTTTTCCATCATTATACAGTCATATGTATATAAAATTACCATAATATTATTTATATACCATTTCCATCAACCTATTGAAGTCTATAAGAACCTTATTATAATTCTATATAACATAACCACAGATAAACATTCGGGGAATTTTTTATGAAAGTAACATAGAAGCCATATACCCCTTGATAAAGTAGCATAGATTACCCAAACATCTATGTGAACCAAATCCAAAAATTTGATATTTTAAATCATTGTTTTTTCACAAGGAAATCATCCACTTATTTCCAAAAATATAGTCCTTGTGTATTCTTTAATCGATGGTTTGATCCACAAATTGACATTTTCTTGAAAATATATTCATAACCTTATCTTTAGGCTGAACTAAAAATACATTTAATGACATTGTAATAGTTTACTATTTCGATTGATTTTCTCCTTTCAATGTACATGTATTATACAATGTCTTATCCTACACTCCACTTGTGAGGACTATTGATTTGTAGATATATTCCACAAAAAATCTATAAATGAGGTCTATAACACTACATGAATAATTATTCCAAAAAAATTATATCATCATCCATCTCTATGATGTGTTGATCATCCATAGGCTATGATAACCTTTTCTTCCCTATCTAGACTGAATCATTTCCTTCATTTACTATATGAATTTATTAATTATTTTCATGATGCACCATGTTATAATTTTAAAAATAATATATCATCACACACAATCTCCAGAATATTGAGTAGAATGAATATATATTTTATATCTCTCCAGGTTATTCATTCTATGGAGAAAGCCACTTGTATCATCTGATATTGTATTTTCCATTCATATTACTAAGAATATACCTATTTTTGTTCTCTTTTATTTCAACGATAGCATTAATTGGGTGTCAATTATATCATAATAAAAAACACAAGGTTATACCATCTATTGAGGTAATCCTACTAAAAATTCACTATCCTTTTCTCATCAAATGACCTATTTATCAATTCGTACATCTTCTTTATTTTGTGTTGTTTTAATCAAAATAATATTCCTAAAACCCATGTACATGAATATCATAATTAAAAATATGGTATTTGACATCCCTAAAAATAGTATATACATTTTTCATAGTGATAATCACAACAATCACAACCATTTCCTATGATTTTTTGGAGGGAAGAAAGTAATAAAAAAAAATTTGTGGCTCTGAATGAAACTATAATTGAATCCAGCCAACATGAAATAACATTTAACCCATTAATATGAACAAAATCCAAATTAAATTCTATGATGTTCTGGTTTAATAGCACCATTATAAATACAAAATTTTCACAATTATGGGTTTCCTTATATATAATTATGGATTTTGAGTATTCCCGATATTATCTTTACATATTGAATATCATATACTCCACACTAGAAAACAAAAATTTATATCATGTTAAGCACTTTCTTATCCATTCTATTATATTTTTCCATATTCATCACTTCTCCCTTTGAACTATCATTGGATTGACAGTGTTATTTTACAGAGGTGAATCCCTAATATGCATCTTTTATAGCAGAAATTCATTCCAAATTACAAATCCGCCAAAAAATAAACTATTTTAATAATATCCCACTAGAAATTGTGAACTCATCCAAATTCTTGATAATCTATAGTAACATAATGACCTTATTAATGATATTAACTTTTATAGAATGTGGTATAATATTTCCACTAAACATAACTTCGAATCATCCTATACGAGGACTAATTTTCTATAATAACTAAATATGTGGTCCCTGATACAATATTATAGTTTCTATGTGAACATTTCAGTAAACCAATCGATGAAAAAAATAGTACTTACCTATATTGAAAAAAACTATAGAATGTACTTCATGATTTGGAATCTTGAAAATAGATTTCAAAAAGGTAAATTAGTCAAATCACAAAATTTCCAATTTATAAAAAATATAGAATAAAAAATCTATTAAAACAACAAAAAATAAAATAATCACATGAAAAATACATGAAATTACTTGGTTTGGATCTATTCTTTACTTTATGGGGGAATGAAAAATTAAAATTTTCTGTAATAATTTAATTTTTAAAATAAACCTGTTATTAAAATTTGATCTAACAATAAAAATACAGTGGTTCCTAACCAATTATTTGGGTAAAAATTGTTATCTAGTTATCACAGGTTGAAATTCACCAAAGAATAGATTTATGGATGTTCCTCCATACAATTAGAGGATCCTGCCACTATAACTGGATCCCCCAATTAAATATTCCTTCAATTGGAAGATTAATCATGATATGCCTTAACATTTCATATGATGTATTTTCTTCTGATTGAAAATAAATTTCTAAATTATGGATTACATTTGGATTCTACTTCTATTGATTCAAAACTATTTACACCTCCATCAACCTTAATTATTTTTCTTGTAATGAGACTTAATTATTTTTTGCTTCTAATGATCTCAGTTCCACTAGATATAAAAATCACTCTAACAAGTCTTCAATCCAATTCAATACGTCAAGTAAAATATGTGATCTATAATTTATGGATGAGAATCTATTAATGGGGAAAATAAAATGTGAAATGTTTTGAATAAATCGATTTGATGGGTTATAGTGAAATAATGAAATATTTTTATTATTAAATAGGCTAAGACTAATATATCTAAAAAACTAATCTTACATTTTATATACTATAATTGAGTATATTATAGACCCAGATAATTGAAATCCGACCACACAATTTTTTTTATTATTATGTTAGTTAAAATATTCCACAACATTATTAAATTAAATGTAATGTGGGGTTATATGATACATGCTTATTGTGTCACCAGATATTCAATTAATAAAAAAGGTAAAAATAATTATTAAATATTTTCCATCAACAAATTATTATAAATTATATACCCTCATATATAAATATAATATAATTAAATTATAAGTTTTTTCTTAAATGTATTAATAGTATATGTATTCTGTGTTACATATTGTTGAGGTTACATAAATTATTAGAATAACAGTAATATATATATATAATATAGAATAAAACATATATTTTTTGACGTTATATGTTTTTGGGTAAATAAATAGTACATATTAAATGATATTCTTCCTAGATCATTAGAATGATGTTTTTATATCTAAATGGTTCCATTTAAATGATATGGATAAATTTTTATGGTGTAAATAAAAAATATAACAAAATGATATCATTAAAGAGTATATGATTCCTCAAGTGACATTTTATTTATAAGAAATGATATTAGAATAATTACTGTAATAAATATTTCTTTATTTTATTAACTAAATACATGATAAAATTTATATTTATCATTAAAATGGTGTTTATGATTCTTTTTGTATTTAATAATATACTTATGTAAATAAAAATATTTTAAAAAAAATTTCAAAGTTTTAGATTTAAGAAGAATGATATAGTTGATTAACATAACAGATATTATATGAATGAAAGATCTAAGTTAATTTAATTTTTATAATTAAATTCAAATACATTTGTTAAAGATTAGGGATATATATCATGAATTTTATATATAATGGTAATTAATAAATTTATTTTAGTAAGATGAAGTTGGGAATTATTATTATAAATCCCTAAATAACTATGAACACACATGATGAAAATATATAATTATTTCATAAAAAAATATGAATATCATTAATGATATTATGAATAATTATTAGCTAAATTATTACTTTTTGAAGAATAAATATTTTGTATATATTAAACCAATTTATTAATGTGTTATATTTTATAAGATAGTGTTCAATATTAAACATGATATTGGGGGAATATCATATCATTTATTTTGTTCCATTTTTTAAGAATTAATATGGTTATATGATAGGGTTATAAATATTTATATTATAGTATCTTGAGAAAAATTAATTAAATATATTTTTTAGAGTTATTACTAGGTTCTTGTGTGTTGAGATTTTTGAAAACTATGGATAATAAATGACAATATTTTATGTCCCTCTTAAAGAAGATAAATGTGATCAATCGTTTTATCATCGGTTAGGTTGTGTGTTTGATACAAATACAAAAATTAATTAATTCATGTATTTTTTTTCTATTGATAGATTACGATAACAAATTAATATAGTGACTACTATCATAAATACACTTCAAATTGGGTTAGTCTTCGATAATGAAATATGACCACAAGTTCACTCATTATTGACTACTCTCCCATGGAAAAAATGATGAATATTTGTATTATTTATTATTATAACCTCTATAACTCATATTAGATAATATTTAAATATAAATAGTATTATAGATCATTATATCACATGTTAACTAAAGATTAATACTAAATATATTCATCTATGTGTTTACAATGTTTCCTTACTATATGTCAAGGACCTTGGAAGATATTGTTGAAAATATTAGTTTCTCATTCTAACCCAAGTCTATTTGTTTATGGTTGATAATACATATAGTTTAATCTATCATGTTATGTTTTATATAATATAAATTCTCTATTATGAAATGAGGATCCACCTTAGTTGATTTCTGAAGACATATAACTACAGTGGGATGTGGGGATATATTATTATTTTCTAATATATTATTTTTATTAAGGGACTACCACATATATATGGGTTAGATGTGTTTAAATAATCTATATATGGATGTGTGTATGAATCATTTAAAAAACATATGTGTTACAAATATATATTCTCTTTAATGGTTATGGTATCTTTATTGATCCATGATTACTTTGTGGAATTTATTTGGAAACAGTTTACGTTGTGAAATTATTATTCTAATATTTTTGAATATGAATATTATATAAGTATATATTCGGAAGTGTGGATATCTAGTCTGGGTAAAGTTAATGTTGTGTTGGTATGTTGATAAAAATTTATCCTAAAATGATAATTTTTTATATTCACGTGTAGTGACTTATGTTTTTTTTATATAATTTATTGAGGACACACAAATAGAATAGTGGTTCTATGTGATCAACTCACTACATGAGAGGAAGACACTATGTATTATTGTTCAACCTTGCATGGACACATTTTTAATTTTCACTAATGTTTCTACATAGATAATAAAATATTGATTATATGGGATCTTGGATGATTGTGTTTTATAATAGAAATATTATAATATTTTATAGAGTATTCATGGTTATGGGTCAATTAATATCAATTAATTTTTGGATTGTATTTTCTAACATATATTATTTATATTTTAATTTTTTTGGAGTTATTTTCCAATAAATTATATTATATAATAGTTATATTGGTTATCGATATGAAAATGATAATATAAAATATGAATATTCCATTTCAAATATTTGATGAATTCATTATTGACGATTATTAATGTCACGACCCATCCGACGGGGCCCGTGTCGTGACTACACCAAACCCGCCTTCCATATGACAGGGGTTGTCAACTAGCACCAAAGTCATAATTCCCTAAAACTAGAATTATATTTCCTTTATTACCTATAAACACACACAATAAATATGATCACATGTAAACTTAATAATCATCATGTGAGTTAAGTATGTAAAAATGTTACAGTATACAAGCCCAACTAGAAGTATAGGTAACTGAAAGTACAAGTACAACTGAGGAAAATGTAAATACATCCATAGGGACATCCTACGAGGCTCATACCTGAAGGGTAGGAATAGATCACCAACTAATCACTCCACGTTCTTCCATATCCTCTGTGTACCGATGCACCGTAAATTCCACCACCGTGTAAAATCCTGTCCGGGTACTCTTAGCCTCAGTCAGCGGTGTCTGTCGTCTGCATCCAACACAATGAGGTGCGGGCATAGCCCATGCAGGGGTGAGTATAACGATGATAAGTAGGGACCCCGAGACCCTCACGGTCTCACAAAATCCAATAAGGATAAACCAAAAAGTATGAAATCACTTGATAATCCCATATAGTTATAAGACCATACATACACCAAACTTATCAAGTAATCCATATCAATCATGAAAAAAACACAAAAGTTTCGGACTCAGCTCAACCAGGATTTTATTCACATTATCGAAACCATGGATACTACAGAACTCATCCATTTTCGTGTACATTGGGCTTGTCGCAACAACAAGGTGCTTCCCACTTACCATGGACTGTTGAGGTACACCTCCTATCGAGTACCGTGGTTCTGCTGCATCACCAAGGCACTCCCCACCGTGGGTCTGTCACCACAACCAGGCACTCCCCCTAGTAGCCTGTAGAGGTACTCCTCCTGTCGCGTACCGCGGATCATCCTCCACAACCTGGGGCTCCTATGCCGCGGGTCTTCCACGACACCATGGCGCACCCCACAGGGCTGGTCGAGTCACTCCGAGTCAATCGGTCAGCAGTCGTCATATCTCAACAAACTACTTGGTCTCTGCACACTGTCTGCTCGTCTCGGGAAGGATCTACTCCATGATCTTCTGGTTTATAATCCAATTGACATGAAGTCCCTCGAAAAAGAATCTCAAAGGTCCTCCACATAATAGAGGTCTCAACGCAAAAGACGACACGTCAATCGGACGCCCGGTCTGTGAGTTATTAGCCTTTTAATCCTGGGGCCTGGTTGGATTCGTCCACAATCCAACCTGACCGTAACTCAAATATACCCCAAAATATAGTGGGGTATCCTCAGAGGGACTGTCATACTCTAAGATTACCATCACCGCTGACAGTTCATCAAATGGACGTCTGGTGCCGAAGATATAGCCAAAAGAATGTAAATGGTTGGTAGTAGGCCCGGGTCCAGTCCGACCCTGTCAGATCGACCCCGCCCGACATAGTCTGCGTCGACCTAGTTAGTGTCAGCCTGGCTGTACCCGTTGGGTTCGGCCTGGTCCGCTAAGGCAAGTCCAACAGGCCGTGAGGGCGGTTCGGCCCGGAGGAGGTGGGGGGGGGGGGCATAGGTTGCTCGCCGTGACACTACAAGGGGCGCACATATGCCGGGTATGATGGACCTAGTTCAGGTGGAGCACTACCTGGGTGGTTCGGGTCTCAGAGGCTTTGGTTAGCGATATCATCTACATTCTCCTTCGTCGCCTTTGATGCCGTTTCCGAAGTACCTCACAAAAAAGATCAGTGGAGGGGTCAGGCCTTATTTGTTTGGCCTGCACCCTCTATGTTTAGGGTGGTAGAAAGTGGTTTAAAACCTTCTTGATTTTCAATGGATTGTCAATAAAGAAGAGAGAAGAGAAAATCCCACGTCTTACCACAAATTATGGTTCCCAACCTGCAAGATAAACATCCTCAACAATATCTTGTTTTAGAAGGAAAGCAATATAGAAACAATAACATATTCAAATAAAACCCCTACCTTTGTTCATTGTTCGTCGACATTGGCATGGGAAAGTGAACTTCAATTCGTTGTAGTAGAGCACGTCATACGTCAAAGGAGGTTCCGAGGAAGAAACTCGAAGTACTTCTTCATTGGTGGAGCGTTCTTCGTCGAGAGGATGTTCTTCGTCGAAGATCTTTGTCCCTATGTCCCCTTCCCCCATGTTCCACCCTGATGAATATTCCATGCCAAAAAATAATATATTATGATATCCTATTAAAGCATTGGAAGAAATTTCAAATGGGATAAAAAAATAATTGAATGTTTTTGCTCAATTAATTAATGAGGAGTATTAGTCATAATTAATTTTGGAGAGTTGAAGAGGCTCACTACACTTAATGGAAGTTTTAGGGTTTCTCCCAATTAATTGGGAGTTTCAAGGAGTTTCAAAACACTAGTGGTCCCCACCACAATATACTTGAAGAGGGGGTTATTTTCATGTGGGCCCCACAACCATAACCTCTCATGGGAGGGTAATGTGTGGTGGTCCCCACCTACATCATCCACATGGCGGCTCAAAAATAATATAATGTGTAGTTCATTTTATTTTATTATTTTCCATGGAACACCCAAAACTATCTTTTATTCTTGACCTACTGTCGTTGAAGTGAAATACTTTTTAAATGAATATCAGTGTTGTGAGTTCAACGGTGTCCTTCAATATCATTTTCGAGCACCACTTCAAATGTTCTAAAAACTCACTCGTATGTTTCCTAAACGTACCCGAACAAAAATTTAAAAATTTATTCTGGGAATACCATGGCTCTGAATCACGCACCATAAATATTCACGGATTCGTAAAATGACCATTTAATTAAAACAAATTACATGTAAATCACTTGTATTTACATTCACCCCACCTCAGGGATTTACATCCCCATAAGTTACAACTCATAACTAAGGGAACAAGTGGGGGTACTAATCATGTATCTGAGCCTCCCACTCCCATGTGCTCTCTTGGATGTTCATGTGCTACCAGCGAACGTGTAATAGAGGTATCAGCCGTCCACAAAGGACCCGGTTCTGTCGATCCAAAATCTGAACTGGCACCTCTATAAAAGTCACCACATCATCGACATCCAGCTCGCCATGGTCAATGATTTGGGAAGGGTCTGCACCTATATCCTCACCTGGGAAACATGGAAGACATCGTGCACCTGATGCAACTAAAGTGGAAGAGAAAAGTAGAAATCCACATCACCAACTCTTCTGAGGACCTAAAAAGGTCTGTTGAATCTCAGATATAACTTTCCACCTTGGCCAAATCTATTTATACATCATCGAGTTAAGACACGTATAAAGATGTGGTCTCCATCCTCGAACATCAGAGGTCTCCGTCTCTTACCAGAATACGAATTTTTCCTACTCTTTGTAGTGTTCATCTGCTCTTGTATTATTTGCACCTTCTCCGTTGTAGCCCGTACAATCTCTGGTCCCACTAGTGATGACTCCACTGGGTCAGTCCAGTAAAAATGTGATCTGCAAGGTCACATGTACAATGCCTCAAAAGGTTCCATCCCAATGGTTGATTGATAGCTGTTGTTGTACGCAAACTCCACCAAAGGCAAGGGATCCTCCCAGCTATGACCAAAGTTGAGGACACCTGAAAACATCATGTCTACGAGGGCCAGAAGGGTCTGCTCAGTCTGTCCATCCTTCTGAGGATGGAAGGCGGTGCTCAAAAAAAGTTGTGTCCCGAAATCCTCCTATAACACCTTCCATAGCCATGAAGTAAATCTTATGTGACGATCAGAATCAATCTTAGAAGGTACTCCATGTATCAGCACAATAACTTGCACATAGAGTCATCCCAAGATCTCTACGGAACCCTGCTCTCTGATCGGTTGGAACAGGGCCGACATGGTGGGTCGCTCGATGATTACCTAGATCAAGTTATGACCTCTGGATGTACGTGGATGATTTGTCCTGAAATATAGGGATATTCCATCCCACTTTCACTCTGGGACCTCTAATGGATGAACCAATCATGATGGTACCTAATGCTCTGTCTTCACATGCTGACAAATGAGGCACTGTGAGACAAACTCTGCAACTTCCTTATTCATTCCTGGCCACCAGTGCTGTTGTCATAGATCCTGGTACATGTACTCCACTATTATATGCACCATTAGTGGGGATGTGTATAACTCCCTCAACAATTCCTCCTGATGTGACACTGGTACTATGGTACTTCTTTTGAAGAGGATGACATGCTCCCAACCTTCAAAAAATCTATCAGGTGCATGCCTTATAGATATCTGAGCACGTCATGTCTCGCAATCAGTGTCCCCATGATGTGCCTCTATGACTCACTGATGATGTGGGGGAGTGACTGTAAGATATTGAAGGAAGGTTTCTCTATCTCTATCCACAAAGGATATCTGTAAAGCAGATAGCTTCTCCGTCGCCTCGCCTAGCAGCTGTATACTAGATCTCTTACTGAGTGCATCTATAACAACATTCTCCTTCCCATGATTATAGACTATCATAAAGTAATAGTAATGGAGGAACTAAAACCTAAACCACTATCTCAGGTTTAGGACCTTCTGAGAGAAGATATACCTGAGACTCTTGTGATCAGAGTACACGATAAAACATTATCCCATCAAATAGTGTCTCCACATCTTCATGGAAAATACCACTAATTCTAAATCCAGGTCATGGGTAGTGTAGTTCTTCTCATGTTGTCTCAGCTATTGAGAATAATATGTGATCACTAATCGATACTACATCAGGACACACCCGAGTCCAGTCTCTGATGCGTCGCAGTACACTAAGTAACCTACGCCTTCCTCTGGAAGCCTCACGATGAGGGCACCGGTCAGCCTCTGCCTCGGCTCCTTAAAGATTTGATGGCATGTCTCCGACCACACAATGCTTTACCCCTATTTCATCAAGACTGATAGTGGTTATTCAATTCTGGAGAAGTCTAGCAGAAAACTACAGTAATATCAAGGCAATCCCAGAATACAATGTACCTCTGTAACTCTCCTGGGAGGCTCCCAAGAAAGTACCGCCTCAATCTTCCCTAGATCAACTACAACTCTAGCCTCCGAGATGACATCTCCTATAATTTGATCCTCTCGGATCTAGAACCGGCACTACATGATCTAACTATAAAGTTAGTGCTCTGAGTGTTTCTAGTACTACCCACAAGTGATAGGCATGCTCCTCCTTCGTAGTCAAGTAGAGCTGAATGTCGTCGATGAAGATTACGACAAAACGATCAAGGAATTGATGAATGATCTGGTTCATGAGTCCCATCATCACAGCTGGAGCGTTGGTTACACCAAATGGAATAACCAAGAACTCATTGTGGTCATAGCAACATCTCAAGGACGTCTAATTCACATCCTCATCTCGAACTATGAGCTAGTGATAGCCTGATATGAGGTCTATCTTTGAGAACCACCATGCTCCCTTCAGCTGTTCTAAGAGGTTTTCAATCCTAGGGAGTGGATACTTGTTCTTCACGATCACCCAGTTCAGGCGCCAGCAGTCAACACAAATCCTCAAACTCCCATTCGCCTACTTGGGGAATAGAATCGAGCCTTCCAAGGGAGAAAACTGGGCTGGATGAATCCTTTCCCCTACAATTCCTCTAGCTTTAATCGCATCTCAAGAAGATCCACGATAGTCATCCGATATTTTAGAGTGGATATAGGTTCCATCACGTCATACATGTCAATGTAAAAGTCCACATCTCTGGGAGGGGGTAGACCTGAATCATCATCAGGGAAGACATCCATGTACTTCTACACCACTACAGGATAGCTCAAACTCTCAACATCAACAACTCCGAGGGTAAGGCTAGCCAACCGATGGTTGATCAGCTGCACTCTCCTATGAGAAATTCCATCATGTGCTGCAAAGGATCCCTTCTCACCGGTGTAGGTAAACTTGGTCACATCCATGTAGACGCACTACACTTTGTGCCTAATATAGTCAATCTGAGAATGGACTGTAGATAACCAATCTATACCAAAGATGACGTCGTAAGGCCTCAATGCCACTAATAGGAGATCCTGGCCGAAGCTCTCACCTCATAGAGTAAGCTCACACTTCCAGAACCAGTGTGTAACCATCATGTCTGCTCTCATAGGAGTCTCTAGTCATAAGGATCGAGCCAACAGCTCTGTCGGAATCTCTGAGCTCCGAACGAGGGCAGTGGAAATAAAAGAGTGACCATATCATGTGTCTATAAGAACTACAACTATGGTGGAGTAGATACAGATCATACCTCGTATCATCTCTGAATCACCATGATATTAGGTCTCAGTTGTGTGGATATGATCTCTCCCATGTCCACATTTCCCTGAAGTCGGGGTGGACCACCTGGTGGTGGTGGCGGTAACACCTCAAAACATCATCCATTTCTAGCTGCATGACTAGATCCTCTTCCATGTACGCCGGATCCCTACAAACCACCTCGATCGAATCTATGCCTCTAAATTGGTGGTCATTCAACCTTATGCTATTCATCTGAATGGCGGGTCAGAATGTCACGAGCCATGTGACCCTACCCGCCACATGTGAAGCACTGCCCAGTCCTGGGATGTATGTCTCTGCTCTGGGTGCCCCACACAAACGATCTTGACTCCTGTAGTCGTCAACATGTAAGTCTAGTTCTCTTTGAACTCTTTGACATTTATCTTCTTCCAACTGTAGAAGACTCCGCAACATGTTGATTGGTGGTGGATCTCACTACTGGAGACTGCTCATCATGGAAACTCTCCACTATGAGGTCTCTCTCAAACACCCATGCATGTGTCAAGATGATGAGTATGATCACCGAATCTATGATCTCTCACCTGAGTCCCTGATTGAAGGCCCGATCCCCGAAGAATGGGTTTCACACTATATCAGTGGATTAGAGTGAGAGGTCTATGAAATTCGCTGATTACTGAGCTGCAATCATGCAACCTTACTGCAGATTAAGTAGCTCTTAAATGTGCACTGCACGGAGAGTCTCTAAGACAAACTCTACCCGAAACAGGCTCTCAAAGTCTTCCCAGAGAAGCATCATCTCATCGTGAACTTGGAGAATCAATATCCACAATCTTCCTACGACTGCCTGTAGAAGGATGGAAGCATGTATCACCATAAGGAGTGTTGGTGTCCCTACTAGTCGGAAGACTCCCACCACACCTCCATCCATTCCTCAACCACCTGTAGGGCCATCTATCCTCTAAACCTGGGATTCCTCTGGCACTGGAACTCTTGAATCATGCTCAAACAGCGTGAATTGTCTTTTTCTGGGGATGGCGGCATCAGTGGCCCAATAGGGATTGGTACCACTGGTGCCTCCACTGGAAAAGGGCCCTACATCGAGGCCTCATCGCTCGGTGAGCTATATGTGCCTACAACTCTCGAGACTCTCACTGGTCATCCGCGGGGAGGCACCCTGAAAGTAAAAGATGAAACACGGTCAAAAGTTTATACCTAGTGAGAAGACCTGGTTGAAGCGACTTAAGGAAAACTTTTGAAAACACACATGTGATAATTGTTTTCGTGCACTGAGTCGGAAATTAGAATTCAGGGTCCTGGTGTATGGTTACATCAGCCACCACACCAACACTAGACTCCCTAAACTAAGAACCACAATCACTACTCTTAAAACTATTGCTTCATATAAATGAAATATCATAGTCCTATTTTCTGCGGTAGAACCTCCCTTTCATTCGAATTTATCATGACCCATCCCACGGGGCCCATGTCGTGACTAGCCCATGCCCGCCTTCCATATGAAAATGGTTGGCGACTAGAACCAAAGGCGTAATTCCATAAAACTAGGAATTCATTTCTTTTATTAAAAATAAACACACACAATAGATAAGATCACGAGTAAACTAAATAACCAGAATGTGAGGTTAGTAAGTAAATAGGGGCCAGTATAGATGCCCAAATGGAAAGTAAAAGAAACTGAAAGTACATGTACAACTGAGGAACAAGGAAAAACAGCCATTGGGTTATCCTATGAGGATCCTACCTGATGGGTAGGTACAAATCGCCTCCACAGCATTCCACGTCCATCTGTCTCCTCCATGTACAGACACTTCATAAAGTCCACCTCTAGGTACCTTCCAGTCCTAGTACTCTCAGCCTCGGTCAGTACTGTCTGTCATCTACATCCAACACAATGAAGTGCGGGCATAGCTCGTACTGGGGTGAGTATAACGATGCTCAGTAGGGACCCCGAGACCCTCAAGGCCTCACAAATTCCAACAAGGATAAACCAACAAGTATGAAATCAACAAATAACCCCACTTAGGTATATTATCATACATATACCTATGTTAACAAATAATATATCTCAATCATGAGGAATACAAAAAAGTTACTGAATCAACTCAAATCGTATTTTATTCACATTATCGAAACCACAGCTACCAGAGAACTCCTCCTCTTTCGAGTACAATAGGCATGTCGTGACACCAATGAGCTTCCCACTAATCTTGGACTACTGAGGTACTCCTCCCATCGAGTACCATGGGTCAATTTCATCACCAAGGCGCTCCCCACCGTGGGTCTACCGCCACACCTAGGAACTCCCCCTGATAGCCAACAAAGTTACTAATCCTATCTAGTACTGTGGGTCTGAATCCATAACCAGGAGCTCCTCCATCGTGGGTCTTCCGCGAAACCAAGGCACTCCCCACTGGCTAGTCGAGTCACTCTGAGTCAATCGGTTAGTAGTCATCATGTCTTAGCCAGCTACTAGGTCTCCGCACTCTGTCCGCTGGTCGAGGGAAGGATCCACTCCACAACATACTTTTCGATACTCCAACTGACAAAAATTCTCACAAAGAAGTATCTCAATGGTCTGACACATCATAGAGGTGTCAATGCAGTAGACGGTGCGTCAATTGGACGCTAGGTCTTTGAGTTATTAGCCTTTTACTCCCGGGGGGCCTGATTGGATTCGTACACAATCCAACATGACTGTAGCTCAACTCTACCCCAAACTCTAGTTGGGTATACTCAAAGGTTCCCTCATGCTCTATGAATACCATCTCCACTGACAGTTCCTCAAATGGACGTCTGGTGAGAATGATATTGCAAAAAGAATGTAAAGGGTCGTTAGTAGTCCCGTGTCCGGTCCGACCCGGTCGGACCGACCATGCCCAAAAAAGTTGGGGATAACCCGGTTCATGTCGGACCAACCCACTGGGCCTATCCCAGTAGGCTGCATGGGAGGTTCGACCCGGACGTGGTGGGGGGGGGGGGGGGGGGGGCGTGTAGGCGGCTCGGCCCGGGGCCGTAAGGGGTGCAGCTCGGCGGCTCAACCTGGGAGGTTGGGGCCGGTTCTGCCAGCAGCACAAGGGGTGAGGCGTGACCGGCTCAACCTAGGAGTCGGGTCTGGTTCAGACATCTCCACAAGGGGCGTGGATTGAGAGGCCTGTCCCGGGAGCCGGGAGGACATCAGGCGGTCGGGAGGCCATTAGGTGGCCCGGAGGCCGGATGGTCGGGACCTGAAAGGCCGGTGAGTGGTACGCTTAGGGTGGGGATGACAGAGGCAGTTCGGCCGGAGCACCGTGAGGGCGGCATGTGTCACGGAGGCCTCGTGTAGCATGGCTATTGCCTATCGGCTTTGTCTCCTTCAATGTTGTTGCAGAAGAACATCACAAACCAGATCGGTGGAGGGCTAGGGCCTTATTGCTTTTCACACACCCTCTGTGTTTTGGGTGGTAGAAAGCGGTTCAAAATATTCTTTATTTTTCAATGAATTTTCAGGAAAGTAGAGAGAATAAAACACCCCACATCTTTTTTCAAATGAAGGTTCACAAGGCACAAGGTAAACATGCACAACGAAATTTTGTTTAGAAGGGAAGAAATATAGGAATAAGATCATATTAAAATAAAACCCGTACCTTTGTTCGTTTATCATCGACGTTGGAACAAGAAAGGGAACGTCGATTCGATGTAGACGAGCACGTCCTGCGTTAAAGGAGGTTCCGTGGAAGCAAGTCGAAGTTGTTCTTCATCGTTGGAGCGTTCATCATTAGGAAAAATTTCTATGTTGGAGACCTTTCTCCATATGTCCTCCTCTCCAAAGTTCCACTAAGATGAATATTCCAAGACAAAAATAATAGATTAATATATCCTATTAAATCATTGGAATAATATTCAAATGGGATACAAAATTAATTGAAACTATTGGCTCAATTAATTAATGAGGAGAATTTGGAATAATTAATTTAGGGGAGTTGAAGAGGATCCCTACACTTAATGGAAGTTTGAGGGTTTCTCCTAATTAATGGAGAGTCTCAATGGGGATAAAATCTAGGGGTCCCCACCATAATAAACATGAAGAGGAGGTTAGGTTCGGGTGGGCCCCACCACCATAACCACTGATGGGAGGTTAAGGTGTGGTGGTACCCACCTCCAACTTCCTCTTGTGGTTAAAAAATAAAATAAATTGTAGTTCATTTTATTTTATTATATTCCACAGAAAAACCAAAAACAATCTTTTATTCTTGACCCACTACCATCAACGTTAATGTCTTCTTAAGCGAATACCGACACTACGAGTTCTATAGTGACCTCAGATTTCAATTCTAAGCACCGCTTCTAAAGCTAAAAAACCCCACTCGTAAGTGTACTGAATGTACATGAACAAAAATTCAAAAATTGATTCCGGGAACACCATGCCTCAAAGTAACGCACCATCAATTTTTACTGACTCGTAAAATTCCCATTTAATTAAAATTAAAATTTACATGGAAATTACGTGCCTTTAAAATTTATGTTTTTAATGTTTTTGTATAGTTATTTTCCATATATATTGATGTATGTAATGGTATTTGTTGTTATCAAATTGTATTAAGTGATTCAGATGTCTGAATATGTCACATAAGATGATTTGAATATAGGACTATTATTAATAAGGGATTTCATTAGAGTTGAGATATATTGAGACACTGTATGAGGTTTATATGATGATGGTCAAATCATGAATTAGGATTTTAATAAGTATTTCATATAAATATAGTCTCAAATGGTGATATCATATGGTATGTTGAAAAAACATATTTTTATGAAAATATGAAAAATAAAGTATATTTTATTTTAGAAACCAAGGCATATCAATAAAATAATGTAAAATCATATTATAGGGATAAAAAAATCAATATATGGGTGTTTGGTATGATCATTAGGTTCTAGTAATAAATAAGTTTGATTATTGAGGTATTAAGAATATGAAAAGATACTGATAAATCAGGATTCATGTGCTTTGGTTAACTAGTGACGTTCCAACGACACAAACCATAGATTTAGTGGAAATATTATGGGGCCTTTTGCAACATGGATATAACTAAACCATTAATTTATTTGAAAAATAAAATTTGGTGGAATGGATAGGATGTTATTTTATAATATTATCCGCTCATAGACATCTCTTAAAAGCTAAAAATATACTGCTCAGTTTTGGTAGAAAATATCAATTTCTTGGAAGTTTATTTTTAATGTTGATTGGTTTTAAATATGAAAACTCAAAATTTGTACCCTATGTCAATGAATAATATGTAAAGATATATAAAAACATTGTGGTTAAAAATGATATAAATTTTATTATTAATTAATTGTTATTAGTTATTGAAGTTATTTTATTAATTTTAAATTAAAAAAAATTGGATGGAGATGTAGCTATTTGTTAGATTGAATATTTATTATATATTCAAATGACAAGAAACGAATTAATGAGATTGTTAGAAAATGAAATGTGGAAAATATATATGAAAAGTAGAATTGAAACAAAATAATAAGATATGAATAATTTTACACATTAGATTGTGGGTTTTATGATGGGACCATCCTACAATTGATGTGAATTGACGAAATATATGGATTCGGAAAAAATTATGTTACATTAATATGTAAAAGAGTATATGGTATTATAATAATACAAATGAAGAATATATAATGATGTAGACAACACTACCACATTATTCAATAAATAAATCATTTTTGAATGATATATTGAATAATCAATTCATATTATCTTGTATAACAAAACAACATTATTGATTCTTTTATTTGATTTTGTAGATATATCATACTCATAAGAAATATTATAATGATTCTAGTGGGCCATATAGTTTAATGGTTTTTGGAAAATTCCAGGAGTATAAATGATCATTTTTAATGATAATAATTATACATAAGGTATTATTATAGTGATTGATATATTTAGGATTTCAATAACTACACTAAGATGAAAAATCATTCTAATAAGTGACATCAGTTAATTTTTAATAAATTTTGAAATGGAATGTGATAATGAAATATTAACTAATTTAACCCACTATCAATAAAATATCACTATGATTCAAATATTCAAATTATTAATATATTATATCTAGGGTTTCCCTTTTGTATTTCCAGGATATTAGTGAATTTTTCTTGATGTGTCTTTATCTAGGATGTAATTTGAGTTTTAACTCTATATTTTTATTAAATGAGTGTCAATATTTTATTTTAGAGATATGGAGACTTTTTTAAAGTTGTTGAAATTTTCTTTTCAATAGTATTTATATTAAATCATGGTTTGATTTTCAATTTATTGAATAAAAAATTGGTTCATTTTTTTTATTAGAATAATATTATCATTTTTATGGAGCTGATCTATCTATATCATCTTGTGGCCACTTTTAATACGCGACATATTGTTGATTTTTTTCTTCTAACTTTGTATATATTAGTGAAGAAACCTAATATTGGCCGAATACAATGAGTGATAATAGTTTAAGAGTTTCTATTTTTAAATTTATCACAAAGAAGTATATTAGAAATGAAAATACATCAAAATGGAAAACTGATATTGGGGATATATTGCTACAAATCTACATTAAGGCCCTATAGAATTTGGGAAGAAAATTGAGTGGGGGTGGTGTTGGATCATGTGTGGTAAAATCATTTATGAAATTGAAAATATTATATTTATATATATCTATTTCCCCATTTTTATTTGACCTTATACAAACTACTATGATTTAAATAGATATGATTAACTTTACATAATCACACATGCAACATGGAATGCTAGAAATAATGTGAGTATAAAGGCATACTATTTCTTTCAAGGTTCAACCCTGATGTGGGAATACTACTCCTTAAGACGATCATGATTCGTTGTGTGATAAATTCTGAAATATAATATTTTTACAAATTAAAAATTTTCTATGGTTTTTTAATGTCCCGGACATCTCCATCCCATTCCGTTGTCAAAAATATGGTCACAAAGTGCTCTGGAGTGTAAAATGGACTTTTCCCACACTTTCCAGAATTTTGAAACTACACGCCGTGTAGTCTGAGTACACGCAGTGTACCCCCTTTCCGGGTATACCCCATGTTGCAGGACGTGTCCTCTCCATGTGAAAAAAATGGGTATATGGCGTGTGTCTAAACTACATGCCGTGTAGTCCCTCCCCACGTATGCATTACCCTCAAATTGTGTGTTGACCAGTCAACGACCATAGAGTCTTGTTGGAAGCCGCATGGAGATCGTGTGAAATAACCAAGTACACGCCATGTACTATATCGTACACTCCGTGTACTTTTTCTTTTCTCTCCTATAAAAGGAGGGGTCCCCTCATCTTTTTCACCTCACCCTACTCCTCCCATTTCCTCTAAGAAGAGTTCTCCCAAGAGACTCGAAGGATCTTTCTTCCATAACTTCTTCGTCCAAGCTCCGATTTACGATCCGTCAGCGGCCACGAGACCGTAACGACGATGTGGAACTTCTGAGATTGGATCTGTTGTCCTTATACTGGCCCTTCTTTTCCAACATCCACCTGAGGAGGTTTTCCCGGGACTCAACGAAAGTGATGGATGCCGACAGACTTCTTCTAATGTTGATCCGAGGGAGCGTTGTGATCAGAACCATTTGAGGTAGGGTCTTACCTTCATCTCACTAATTTGTGAATCAAGTGGGGTGGATGTCCTCTTGTTTTAATGAGAAACAGTTGAACCATTAAATAATGATAATAACTGGTTAAAGAATGGGGATGGCGAATTTGTTATATTTATCTTTGTTTATCCTATTGATATGTTGTGAATTGAATAGGATTATGCTTACTGAAAATAACGGTCGTTGGGGGCCTTTGCTTGCGCAATTAAATGTTTCCCTATATTTCTATACCATTTTGTGGATGGAAACTTTTTGGAATGTCGAAATTGGTTAATCATGTAAAGTTGGCTGTTTAGAATCTCGAACGCTCGTGTGATCACCCCAGTTAACCAAATAGGAATAATGAACATGTGGGTTTTGGATTGGTTACTAGTGTGTGAAAGGGAGGGGTGAATCATGCGTTCTTACGAATAGAACATGCATCATTGCTGCGGTAAATGATGTTAAAGGGGCGATGATGTGGCACGAACCCTGTTTTGTGGGTTGTTGTGGATCTGGTGGGCAGCGGGGCTGCGATAAATGGTATTAAAGGGGATAATGATGTACAAGATTCGGTGTGATTGTGGTTATGGTGGTTGGAAGTGGGGCTGCAGGGATGGGTTTGAATGTGAACAGGCTATGGGTTGTGAATAATAAATAAAGGTGGAAAAGTTACTAAATAGTGGGCATGGTAATGAAATGGGAACAATAATCATGGGGTTGTTTTGATAATAAGAAGGACTTGGTTGTGTTGCTTGTGTTTTCCTAACTTTATTTTTGGATGACAGGGATATGTTTTACGAACGATCAATGTGGTTGGTTGTGGATAGTTTCCCAGTAGTTAAAGAACTAAATAAACTAATTCTGCTGAAATGTGAAAACCTAAATGGGTCGGGGTTGGTTGTTGTATGCATGCTTCGTAGTAGTAGTGTCGAGGCACATGATCGGTTTCTCCGATTAGAATCCATAGGTTGGGCTGAGTGTTTGGTATATATATATATATATATATATATATATATATCTGTATCTTTTGTGTTTTATCGCACCCCACCCATGTTGAGAACTTAGTGATGAACACTCCCATTTCATGGGAGAGGGTGTTTTTACCTTAGTTACTAGCTCCTTCATGCTGCTTCTCCCCAAGGCTGTGATGGATTGAGGTGACATTACACCTAAGAGTCTTTGGGTAGGTTTCGATTAGGGTGGTTTTAGACCAAGACTCTTTGAGAAGGTTCTACTATTTCCCAAGAATCTTAGGGATGAGGCCCAGGTGTGTGCGGGCGGGATACGTGGTTGTGAGGCCCATGTGTGTGCGGTCGGGATACGTGGTTGTCAGGCCCAGGTGTGTGTGGGTGGGATATGTGTTTGTGAGGCCCAGGTGTGTGCGGGCGGGATATGTGGTTGTGAGGCCTAGGTGTGTGCAAGAGTGGAGAGTGTGGCAGCGTTTGGACGTTCACCGTTAGGAAGAGCAGCTAACTAAAAGGAAATGGTGCGGGGTACCCAATACTCTTGTTCTTATATACTACTAGTACATGTTTTGATTGTGTTTTGGTGAGTGTGGCTGGTGAGGTTGGCTTGATAGAATTCCTTTCTAGATTTCTTCCATTGTTCTCACGGGACATTAGGTTGTCTCCCCACTTGTGCACGAGAGCTTTAGGTTTCCCTACTGAGTATACTTGTATGCTCACACTACGTTTACTTTCAAGTTTCCAGGAGGACTACCAGGGCCGTGCGGGACACTAATGGTCAGACAGTTGGAGTTGTTGCTGTTTTTGTTCTCTTTTTTTCTTTTGGTATTGTACGTTTGAGATTTATTTTACTTGTACCTTGTTATAAAATTGTTTAAACATGCATGTGGGATTGGTTTGGTTTTATTTCTATAAACTTGTTCTTTTCCTTTTTGGTGGTTGACTTTTCGTATTTCCCGATCTTAAAATAATAAAAGGGTAATGCCTCCCATATTGTGAAAACTCATACCCTTGGTGCTAGTCACCAACCTGGGGCCTACTGGAGGCGGGACTCGGGGGTCATTATCTCCCTTTCACCACTACCAGCTCAGGAGGGGCATCTTTGGTCAGTGGGGGTCGAGACAGAATGGTATCAGAGGTGATGGTTGATAGATAGGATGGAATTTGGAGTTAGGAACAATGATGATTGCATGGGATGGTAGGGAAACAATTTTAGTTAATCTTGGTGTGTGACATAGGCTAGGGAAGATCGGCTAGGAAACGAGATTATAGGGACCCCCATGATCTGATGCAAGGACTCTGAGCCTACCGAACGACCATGTGAGACTACATTGGTTGCATGGTAGAGACCCTAGGGAAGGTACATGCATCATCGTGATTGTGTTTTACTTTATTTGGGTGTTTTGGGAAAGAAATTGAAATAAAATGATAAAATGAAACCCTGAGAAATTTCTTTACTATTTGGGCTTAGGCAATCTCTGTTTACCGTACAGATATGGCACCTGGACGTCGTCCCCGAGTGGCTCAGACAGCTGAGGCCCAGTACATTCAGGCGGTTGATCAGTTGAGGATTGACCGAGAGGAGTAAGATTGCTAGTGGTAGAAGACTCTCAATTCTTTTCAGTGGCAGACCCTCAAGAAGTACGAGGGTAGTACTTCGGATACAGAGACGGAGGGGTGGCTTGAGGAGCTAGGGATCACTTTTACCTTGATCTGTGCTCCAAGGGAGTACTGGGTTCCCCTAGCAGCCAGTTAGCTGAGAGGTGCAGCGCGACAGTGGTGGATGCTCTACCTTGGAGAGAGGATAGAGGAAGAGGTTCCATGGGCTGACTTTGGGAAGGAATTCCGAGAGGAATTCCTTTCTTCCATGATCAAGGCTGAGAAGTGGCAGGAGTTACTCATCCTCCAGTAGGGGAGTATGTCAGTATGAGAGTTGGGGATCAAGTTTAAAGATCTCATGTGTTTTTCTCCGGATCTCTTTCCAGATGAGGTGCCTCGAGCGAGATGTTTGGAGGAGGTGCTTCGTCCTTCGCTCCAGTATGATGTCACCCCCTTCACCCTTCCGACATACATGGCGGTACAGAAGAAGTCAGAGGTTCTAGTGAGGATGCATTCACTGGGAGGTGCACCACGAGAGGGGATCCATCCGGACTCATTGAAGGGGAAGGAAGTCAGTAGCAGGTCTCCTGCGACAGGACCTTCCAAGTTCAGGCTAGTGGGGACTAGGCCTCAGCAGCTCTAGTCAGATCATCGGGTCCTCATCCCTTTTTCACGATCCCATGAATGAAGTTTTTTCTTGTGGAGGTTTTGGTCATGTTCAGAGTCAGTTCCCAACCCGAGCTTAGTACGGTAGAGGTGGGCAGGTTCAGCGCCCACCTCAGTAGCACCAGTTGATGGCGAGGCGCTTCCAGAAGCAGCAGGACCATGCTCCTCCAAGGGCAGACTTTGCGGGAGGAGGCCGACCTCAGGGTTCTCCTCAGGGACCTCGACCAGTGCGTAGTTGGGGAGGTGGATGACATCAGAGAGGCAGAGGATCTGGGCATGGATAGTTTCACACTGTAGAGTTGACAGCTACAGCAATACCAGAGGTGGTGCGAGGTACGATTTGTTTTGTTCAACACTCTTGTTTCTGATTTTTTAAATTCGGGAGCTTCGTACTCCTTTGTTACACCTGGTCTATCCCATGCTTTGGGACTAGACGTAGATAGACTTTCCATACCACTTGTGATTACTTCACTATTTGGAGGCCAGACCAGTGTATCTTGTGTTTTCCGAGGATGTGGGCTGACGCTAGGACAACATCAATCTAGTGGGGACCTTCTTCTGTTCCAGATGCACCCATACGATGTCATCCTAGGCATCGACTGGTTGTTTTCTGTTAGTGCTGTTATCGACTGCTTCCGGAGAAGAGTCGTGTACTCTGACGTGGACGGGAAATGTGTAGATTTTTTTGGCGAGAGGAGCTATCAGATGTGAATCCGACGTGTGGAGCCTCTCCTTTCCTTGTTAGGCGGGTTATCGGTGGTTCCAGATGATACAAAGGTGATGGATGTCTCGGAGGTTATTTGGGAGTTCCACGATGTTTTTCATGAGTAGTTTGTGACTCTACCCCCCCCCCCCCCCCGATGTGACGTTGAGTTTGGGATAGACTTACAGCATGGTTCCCGTCCGATTTAGATGGCCCCTTATCGGATGGCACCTTTGGAGTTGTGAGAGTTGCAGATTCAGATTGACGATCTGATGGAGAAGGGTTTTGTTCCACCCAGTGTATCTCCATGGTGTGCCCTATTTTTGTTCGTGAATAAGGAATATGGTGGTCTCAGGATATGCATAGACCACTGAAGGTTGAACCAGGTAACGTTAAAGAACCATTACCCCCTTCCTAGGATAGATGGTCTCTTCAACCAACTGAGGGGAGCAGGTTGGTATTCTAAGATTGATCTATGATCTGGATATCATCAGCTGAGTCTAAAGGACAGTGACATCTCAAAGACGGCTTTCAGGTGAAGGTATGGGAACTTAGAGTTTGTAGTGATGCAGTTTGGAGTTACGAATGCACCAGATGTGTTCATGAGACTTATGAACTTTGTCTTCTGAGAGTTTCTGGACCGGTTCGTCATTGTGTTTATCGATGACATCCTGATCTACTCAAGATCAAAGGAGGAGCACGTTGAGCATCCTAGGGCAGTCTTAGAAGACCTTAGACACCACCATCTTTATGAGAATTTTTCGAAGTGTAAGTTCTTGATTCAAGAAGTACACTTCCTTGGGCACGTGGTGTCTCGTCATGGAGTGTTGGTGGACCCGTCGAAGGTGGAGGCATTTGTCTCTTGGGAAGCACCCAAGAGCATGGCAGAAGTTCCTAGTTTCTTGGGGTTAGCAGGTTACTATCGGAGGTTCGTTTCAGACTTCTATCGAGTTGATGATCCATTTATAGATTTGAATAGGAAGAACCATGTCTTCCTATGGAGTGAGCAATGCCAGAAGTCTTTCGACTACCTGAATGAGAAGTTGGTCAGTGCTCTCGTACTCAGGTTGCCAGAGGAAGGGTTGTTTTATGAGGTGTTTTGTGATGCTTCTGGCCTTGGTCTGGGGTGCGTGATGATTCAGAAGAAGGGAGTGATTTGTTATGGGTCTAGACAGTTACACCCTCACGAGCGTAACTATACCACCCATGACCTAGATCTTGCAGTATTAGTGTTCGCACTGAATTTGTGGCGACATTACATCTTTGTGGAGCGCTTTTTAGTCTTCTCAGATCATAAGAGCATGCATTATATCTTCTCCCAGCATGACCTGAACATGCAGCATCAGTAATGGCTCGAGATTCTACAAGACTATGACTTTTAGATATCTTAAACTGAATGTAATGGAAACGTTGTGGCTGATTCCCTGAGAATGAAGTTTCATAAGGAAGTGGTTCGGGAATCCACTAATGCTTGGAAGGCGATGGGAGAGTTGGCTGCCTTGCACATGGATGCAAGGGTAGAAGGTGTTAGAGGGTTTTTGTTTCAGATGACGGTGCAGTCCTACTTGTTGCAGTAGGTGTAAGAGTCTTAGTGGGGGGACTCTAAGGCGGAAGTTATGTGGGATCGTGTCAATCAGGGAAACGCTCCAAAAGGATGGTCAGAGGAGAGCCGACATAGGATGCTTTTCCATGGAAGGTTGTTTGTTCCAGAAGCGATGCATGAGGGAGTTCTCCGTGAGTTCCATAGCTCAGCCTTGGCGGTACATCCAATAGTTTCAAAAATGTACCAAGGCCTAAGGGAACAGTTTTGGTGGCCTGGGGTGAAACAGGAAGTGGTGGAGTTTGTGGCTAAATGCCTAGTGTGTCAGCAAGTGAATGTTGAACACCATGTTCGTAGTGGTTTTTTTGCATCCTTTAAATGTCCCCGAGTGGAAGTGGGATGGAATCTCAATGGACTACATCACAGAACTACCCAGAACTCATGGTGGTTATGATGCTATCTGCGTAGTGGTGGATCGACTGACTAAATCAGCTCACTTCTTTGCAATTAATGAGTCGGGCCCAGTGCATACCGTAGAACAGAGGTACGTAGATGAGGTGGTGCGTTTTCATGGATTTCCAAAGACCATCGTCTCAGATCGGGATACTCGGTTTACCTCACAAGTCTGGAGGGGGTTACAACATGCTTTTGGCACCCAGCTACGACTTAGCACTACTTTCCACCCCCAGACTGATGGGAAGATAGAGCGGACTGTCCAGACGTTGGAGGAAATGCTGCGAGCATGCGTTCTGGATTTTGGAGGATCATGGGTACGACACTTGACTTTAGTAGAGTTTTCCTATAACAATAGCTTCCACTCTACTATTGCAATTGGAACCGTTTGAGGATTTGTATGGAAGACAATGTCGTTCACCCATTTTCTAGGAAGAGGTTTGTAAGACAGGTGCTCTTGGGCCAGAGGTAGTGTAGAGCACCACAGAGAAAGTCCAGCTTGTATGTGAGAGGATGAAAGCGTCTCCGGACCGCCAGAAATCTTATGCTGAACGTCGGAGGAGGCCCTTGGAGTTCGAAGTGGGAGATTATGTGTTCTTGAAGGTTTCCCCTCGACGGGGGCAGTGGGGGTTTGGGAAAGGGATCAAGCTCTCACCTAGGTTCATCAGACCTTTTGAGGTGCTGAGGCGAGTCGGCGAGGTGGCATATCAGCTAGCACTGTCGCCTCAGTTGTAGAATGTTCCTAACGTCTTCCATGTCTCCCAACATCGTCGGTACTTACACGACGACTCTAACATTATTGACTGGGGATAGTTAGATATGGGAGATGACGTGACCTTCGAGGAACAACCAGTCAGAATCGAAGATCGTAAAGAGAAGGTGCTCTGTGGATGAACCATTCCATTGGTTTGTGTGTTGTGGAGGCATGGCGGCCTCGAGGAGAGCACTTGGGAGTGGGAGACCCAGATGCACGCTCAGTACATGGAGTTGTTTTGACTTGTGTTTTTCTTTTTTCTTCTGAGATTTGTGTTGATGTTATACTCTGTACCTTTGATATATGGAATTCTTGTCTTGTCAGTTGTGAGACCTTTGTTTCCTTATTCCCTAGTAATGTGTATCTTGTCCGGATTTGTGGGGAAAGGGAATAACATAATCCTTAATCAAGATGCATTAATGCGGATGCGATTGAACCCACGCGGGCGAGTCAGTGCTGCCAAAAGCGGATAATATCTTGACATATGAGAAGGAATTTTTCCCCAAACCACATCTTCAGGCAGTCTGTTGGTTGTGCGGTGTTGGGGGCAGTGTATGTTGGAAAATACTAATATATGGAAGTGGGAAGGACCAATCCTTAATCAAGACGCATTAATGTGGATGCGATTAAACCCGTGCATGCAAGTTAGTTCTGCCTAAATCCGATAATATCTTAACATAGGATAGGAAATTCCTAACACCTATGATTAGGGTTGTTGGTTGGGTTTCTGTTATAATGAGAACCCTAAGAGGTATCTTGTTGGGTACCTCTGGGTTGGTTTTTTCATTCTCGGGGACGAGAATGTTATAAGAGGTATCTTATGTAATGGCCCGGACCACTCCGGCCCATTCCTTTGTCAAAAAAAAGGTCACGAAATGTTTTGGAGGGTAAAATGGACTTTTCCCACACTTTCCAGAATTTTTGAAACAAAACGCTGTGTAGTTTGAGTACACATCGTGTACCCCCTTTCTGGGTATACCCCATGTTGTAGGACGTGTCCTCACCATGTGAAATAAATGGGTACACGTCGTGTAGTCCCTCCCTACGTATGCGTTACCCTCAAACCGTGTCTTGACCAGTCAACAGCCGCGGAACCGTGTTGGAAGCCGCGTGGAGACCGTGTGAAATAACCGATTACACACCGTGCACCATAAAGTACATTTCAGGTACTTTTTATTTTCTCACCTATAAAAGGTGGGGTCCCCTCCTCCTTTCCACCTCACCCCTCTCCTCCCCTTTCCTCTCAGAAGAGTTCTCCAAAGAGACTCGAAGGCTCTTTCTTCCATAAATTTTTCATCCAAGCTCTGATTTACAATCCATCAGCAGCCACGAGATCGTAATGATGAGGCTGATCTTCTGAGCATGGATCTGTTGTCCTTCATTCGACCCTTCCTTTCCATCTTCCACCATAGGAGTTTTTTCTGGGACTCGACGGAAGTGACAGTCGCAGACGGACATCTTCTAAAGTTGATCTGGGGGAGCGTTGTGATCAGAACCTGTTGAGGTAGGAATCTTACCTTCGTCTCTCTAATTTGTGCATCATGCGGGGTGGGTATCCTCTTGTTTTAATGAGAAAAATTTGACACATTAAATAAAGATAATAACTGGTTAAATAATGGGGATGGGGAATTTGTTATGTTTATCTTTGTTTATCCTATTGATATGTTGTGAATTGTATAGGCTTATGCGTACAGAAAATCACGGTCGTTGGGGGCCTTTGCTTGTGCAATTAAATGTTACTCTATCTTTCTAGACCTTTTTGTGGATGGAAACATTGTGGAATGTGGAAATTGGTTAATCACGTAATGTTGGATATTTAAAATCTAGAACCCTAGTGTGATCACCCTGGTTAAACAAAATGGAATAATGAACATGTGTGTTTTGGCTTGGTTACTGGTGTGTAAATGGGAGGGGTGAATCCTGGGTTGTTATGAATAGAACAGGCAGCAGTGCTGCGGGAAAAGATGTTAAAGGGGAGATGATGTCGCAAGAACCTTGTTTAGTGGGTTATTGTGGATCGGGTGGGCAGTGGGGCTGCGACAAATGGTATTAATGGGGACAATGATGTATGGGTTTCAGTGTGGTTGTGGTTATGGTGGTTGGAAGCGGGCCTGCAGGGATGGGTTTGAATGTGAACGGGATATGGGTTGTGAATAATAAATAAAAGTGGAAGGGTTAATGAATGGCGGGGCGTGGTTATGAAATGGTAACAATAATCATGGGGCTGTTTGGCTAACAAGAAGGACTTGGTTGTGTTACTTGTGTTTTCCTAACATGATATGTGGATGAGAGGGATATGTTTTACGAATGATCGATGTGGTTGGTTGTGGATAGTTTCCCAGTAGTTAAGGAAATAAATACACTAATTCTTCTGAAACGTGAAAACCTAAATGGGGTTGCGGTAGGTTGTTGTATGCATGCTTCGTAGTAGCAGTGCCAAGGCACATGCTCAGTTTCTCTGATTATAAGCCATATGTTGGGCTGAGTGTTAGGTATATATATATATATATATATATATATATATATATATATATCTGTATCTTTTTTGTTTTATCACACCCCGCCCATGTTGAGCACTTAGTGCCGAACACACCCATTTCATGGGAGAGGGTGTTTTTCGCTTAGTTACTAGTTCCTTCCTGGTCCTTCTCCCCTAGGTTGTGATGGTTTGAGGCGAACATACACATAAGAATCTTCGGGTAGGTTTTGATTTGGGTGGTTTTATCCCAAGACTCTTCGGTCAGGTTCTACTGTTTCCCAAGATTCTTCGGGATGAGGCCAAGGTGTGTGCGGGCAGGATACGTGGTTGTGAGGCCCAGGTGTGTGTGGGCGGGATACGTGGTTGTGAGGTCCAGGTGTGTGCGGGCGGGATACGTGGTTGTGAATCCCAGGTGTGTGCAGGCGAGGAGTGGGTGGCAGCGTTTGGACGTTCGCCGTTAGGAAGAACAGCTAACTAAAGGGAAATGGTGCGGGGTACCCAATACTCTTGTTCTTATATACTACTACTACCTATTGTGATTGTGTTTTGGTGAGTGTGGCTGGTGAGGTTAAGTGGATAGAATTCTTTGCTAGATTTCTTCTATTGTTCTCATGGGACATTAGGATGTCTCCCCACATGTGCACGAGAGATTTAGGTTTCCCTACTGAGTATACTTGTATGATCACACTATGTTTACTTTCAGGTTTCCATGAGGACTACCAGGGTCATGTGGGACACTACTAGTTGGACAGTTGGAGTTGTTGCAGTTGTTGTACTCTTGTTTTCTTTTGGTATTGTACTTTTGAGCTTTCTTGTACTTGTTCCTTGTTATAAAACTGTTTAAACAAGCATGTGGGATAGGTTTGTGTTTATTTCTATAAACTTTTTCATTTCCTTTTTGGTGGTTGACTTGTCCTATTTCCCGATCTTAAAATAATAAAAGGGTAATGCCTCCCATATTGTGAAAACTCATACCCTTGGTGCTAGTCGCCAACCCGGGGCCTACTGGAGGTGGGACTTGGGGGTCATTATCTCCCTTTCACCACTTCCAGCTTAGGAGGGGCATCTTTCATGGGAGGGGGTCATGACAGGTTTCATCATACAAAGCACACAATTCAACATATTAGAAATGTGATTTTTCATTTAAATAGACAAGTGCAAAGGTTTTTTTTACAATGATATTTAGTCTTTTGTCTCCCATATAGTTTTTAAAACATCATTTATAATTGTTATGTTGAAAATAAATCAACAAATGATGTAACTAAATGATAAAAACAATTATATTTATCTAAACATATATTCCACAAAATTATTTTTATTTTCAATAAAACTCGCAAGAAACATGGTTAAATTTTTCAAACAATATCCAAATTAATTGAATTTTCACATTGGAAGATAACATTACTCAAACTCCACAATGATAAATAACATAAAAATTAAAGTGTTACTATATTTCATCCATACTATCAAATTTATTTATTTTTCATTATTATTACATTTTTTATATATGTTATTATAGGAAAAAAATCTTAGAGTGGTTTATACATAATCCACTTCAACTATCATGTTGAATAGAGTTAATAATATGGATTTATTTTTAGGGAAATTTTTATTTTCATATCTATAGTGTATAGTTTTTTATGACAGTTTTTTCTTCATGGGGATCTCTATCCAGCACTCCCTAGAGACAAATGATCCATATATAATTATTTAATTTATTTTTAAGTATCTTTTTCAATATTCTAGAAATATTAACACTTTAATTCTTTTCATTAAATAACCAAATATTATTTTTAGGTCAAAATTTTTCACAAAATTTTTCTCTTAACTTTTTAAATCACTAAAACAGAAATCATTTTTTACAACATCATTTTTTATGTCGTTTATAAATAACTGACTTGAAAAGACGTCATCATGTCAGTTATATTATATCCGACGTAAAAATGCATTATGTTGATTTGTCAAGTCAGATATTTTATAAATGATGTGAAAAATCGAATATATTACTTTATCACAGCGGTTATAAAATAATCGACGTGATAAGTCAACTAAATCTCTTTATTTCATCATTTATAAAATAATTGATGTTATAAATCCAATTTTTTACGTCGGAAATATAATAACCGATGTAACAAATGAGTTTTTCATGCCTGGTTAAAAAAATGACCGTGAAATTTAATATTTTGAATCGCACCAATAACGCAATATATATTTCTACAATGCAGCATTGAAATTTTCAATTGCTACCTAATATTTCATATATTTACATTTTTTTCATTTGATATATATTATATGACATGAATAATATATTTTTCATAATTTTAAAATTGGTATTTTAATAACAGACTAGAAAACACATTAAAAACAAATAGATAATTTGACAATCATTTATTTGACTGGTCATAGAGGTCAACCATGTTATGGATCAAAAGTGATGGCCATCGTAAGCTGAAATTATTTAAGACATTGTTTATATATGATCATCTTCAAATGGCTATAATGATTTATCCGTAAATCGATTTGAGGTCCTTGACTAGTCAAATCGAAGCTTGGAAAATTTTCTACATGTTCGAAAACAAATTTTGTGTAGGTTATTAAATAAATAAAGTGGAAAATTCTTTAAAACATGTATATAATTTTTTGAGCTTCAATTTGACTGGTCGAGGAACTGAAACCGAGTTACTGATCAAATATTATGCCAATATGAATTTGTCATTTTTTATGACTTCGTTAAGAGGTGATCATCTTTCAATTGCCATAAATTTTGATCCATAATATTGTTTGATCATATAGATTATTGAAATAGAAGATTATGAAATGATCTATATGTTTTTATTGATTTTACACATTGGTTATTTAATAACCGATGTCAAAATTCACTTTTCCCTCAATTTTTCACGTTGGTTATTAAATAACTGAAATTAAAAGGAATTTATCACATCAGATATTAAATAAATGACGTGGAAAATCGATGAAGAACTTATTATTATGTCCCTCCAATGAAATTTTTTTAATATATTGATATGATAGTTATCATAAAACAGTCGAGAAAGGTAATTTTTATTTCCCACCAATGCAAAATTTAAATTTTATTATTGTGCAGTATCGAAATTTTTGATTGCTGCCAAAAAAATTTAATATAACTTTTTTTTACCATCTAATTTATATGTTTTCAATATACACATATGGTAAAAAAAATTAACAACCATTTCTTTCAACCATCATCATTCCACCATCGACTCGTTTGATCATCAACATGAATCCATTATTTCTACATTCCACGATCTCATCAAGGTATTTGTTATTATTATCCCATTATTTATGTTTTTTATGATTAGTTGTCTTAATTTATTATAAAATCTAATGATTATTAAATTATTATAGTGAAGAAAAATGTTTCGTATCACGGTAAAACTTCAATTTGACCTTCATATTCAAAAAATGATTTTATGATGACGTTCTTCATTCGACGATCTAGTGAAGGTATTTGTTATTATTTTTCTGTGATTTAGGTTATTTATAATTAGATTTCTTAATTCATATACCATATAATTTGTCTTATTTTATTATAATGAATAATAATGTTTCTTATCCTGTTAAAACTAAAAATACGCTTTTGGATTAAAAAAATACTTCTAAGATGAATCTTTTGTTGGCTCAATCGATGTTTCCTCAGAAAACAAATATATAAAAATTCTGATAGTCATAGATTCTAATCCGTAAGTCCTTTTGACCTATATGACCTATCAAATAGAAGCTCATGAAATTATCTACAATATGGATAACATAATAAAAGAAAGCTTTTTAAAAACCGACATCAAAGCATACTTTTAATACGGTTTTTAAAAAACCAATGTTAAAAATGCCTTTTCACGTTGGTTTTTTAAAAACCGATGTGATGATTCAAAAAACAATATTTTAAACGTTGGTTTTTTAATAAGTGATATTTAATTATTTTTTGGATTTTTGACGTCGATTATACAAAAAACCTTTGTTAAAACTAGAGTTTTTATGTCATTAATTTAAAAAATTAATGGTCCTTCACATCGGTTTTTAAAACACTGACATGGAAAATCATGAAAAAAAATATTTTTGACGTTAGATAAAAAATAACTGAGGTTAAAAATAAAATATTAGCGTCTCTCTCAAACACATTGGCTCAAAACGGACATGAAATAGATAAAATAACTGACGTAAAAACTATTTTTGTACTATTGCAAGTGAGTGTCCTACGATATCCTCAATTTAATGTTATTAGAGTTCCATATGTTCCATTATAAATATTATATTTTATTTTATATCTTTTCTAAATTTGTCCCCTATATATTTTCTAATAATATAATGGAGTTATCTAAAAACATTCCACAAAAAATATTCATTTATTCATTTTTCATTGATATATTTAAATCACAAAACAAAATAAAATTTAGCTATGGGACACACCTTTATATTTTGAGATCTTTTGAGAGCGTATAAGGCTATGAAATGCATTTAATTTGTTGAATGTTTTAATTATCAATTATCATATATTGAGATCATTCATCTTGAATTAATGATTGGTTGGTGATATTTTAATTCGGAAAGAACATCACAATAATATTTAGGTCCAATTTTTATTCATAAAATTAAATTATTAATATTTACTCATTTCACTTAATTTTATATTATAATAACATTCTCTAAATTTGATCGTAAAATTATAAAAGATTTATAGTTTATTCTTACTATTTAATATAGAAGAAAAAAATATTTTTTAAATCAAAATAGAATTGAGAAAACATCATCAAAATTACATTAATTTTTCACTATTTGTAATATTCATATATTTTCAATAAAAATCATAGATTAATGATCTAATGATTATATAATATTGTTGTTATTTATTATCTCATTTATCATTTATTTAATTAAGAATTGATATGGCTTAATTATTTTTTTCATGGAAAATTATCTTTCGAATCATTTCATATAATTAATCAATATAATATTAAATTTTTTAAAATTTCATTTTATTCTTTTTCAACATCAATATTTGATAAAACAATTTTCTTAAACATTGATCATATTTGACTCATATCTATATCATAAATGATCTATATATTACCTCTATGAGTAATACATTTAATTAAATTAGTTACACATAGCTCCAAATGAATCATACACAATTTCAAATGACACAGAGAGAGAATTAATTGACTGACATAGTACATCAAATGTCTTATATGTAGTCCAACATGATTAATACACTAAATTAAAATAACTCATTTTATTTCCTCAATGTAAATTATAATTACTCTGTTGAATAATATATGGTTTAATAATAACAAATCTTATTTGTTACGTATATAGTTAATTTTATGTCTTAACCTCGCATTTTATTTATTTCATTTTATAACAACATAGTCAGTCTAGATCATCATAATCAATATGAGTAACTTTAAATCACCTAATAATAGACAAAAATTATTCAAGGAATTTTAAAAATTTATTTATAAACCATGTAAATGGTTAACTTGTATCTTTGAAAGATGTTTATAATTATATAGATATTTTCAAGTGCCTACTCATCCTCCTAAATTAAACGTTCATCTTGTATTCTTCTGTTAATTCATATAAATGATATTCATTACAAATATTCTTATAAAAATTACTCAAAATATGGTTACTATATGATTTAGATGATTTCTTTTAAAAACTGAATAATTTTTTAACATTTCAATCCTAGGAAACAATGTTTCCAAGTACAATATAACATATTTACCCATATGCCACAAAAATAGATGCATAGATCTAGTTTTTTTTTGAGGTATTAAGAAATCCTCTCTATACACTAGTGGGTTTTTCACTAACCATGAAGGCATAGTGTGTGCTCGTGGGTAGAATATTCTCTCATATTAGAGAAGAAACATATAGAAATAACTAGATTTCATACAGGATGTAAACATATAGTGTTTGGTAGAACTCAGTAATCTAATGTCGAACCTAATGTTATAATAAATGAAATATATAAAATCTCATATATACATGTCATACAAACAACTTGGGTCACCCACTAGGATGACCATACATACATGATTAAGTATATAATGGAAACTAAAATGAATCTATAATTCACTAAAACTATCATTGTGCCATAACAGATTCTTGGACATCATGTAATTCTTAGACTACATCAACTTGATCATAATAATACAAACTGTCATCATTACTAGATCATGATATTATATGCATTAGTCCTATACATCATGTATTTTTGATCACCCTTAAATGAAGACATGAGGACATCATTCATACTAAGTTGTACATAAAGAAGTGAGACAAAATCTTAATTGGACACCCCATTGATGAAACATTTATATCCTACCAAATCTTCATGCTCATGAAATATCGTCATCCTTGACAAGAAAAATGGGAACATAAATAAATGTGAAATAAAAAATAGAATAAATTCTAAAACCACATCCAGTGTCAATGACCACAATCATCCAGGTCAAAACTCCATATTATAAGAGTACATTTATGCATCGATATATATTCATTCTAATAAAAATATAAATATTCATTTCATTATATGTTACTAGTACAAAAATGGTAGAAAACATAGAAACCACGTTGTATCAAATATTTCAATGTCACCACATAGAGATAAATGTCATAACTATAGGTTCACCCATACTCATCCCAATCACTTTAACCGATGATATTATATGCAAGTGGAAATTATTATTAAGTTTATTTTCTCCATGATTCTAAATCTCAATGAAAACAGAAACACATAAATATAGGATAGCTATAAAGCATAATAAATAACGAATTATACTACTCGGTCCAACAACAATAATGAAATTCCAATACTAGAGATATCTAAAACACATGATATTACATCGACATTGGCCAATTCTGAGTAGCCTAGTTTTTGACCCCAAGGGACGCATCCTGGTTATAAATAAAATGCAATCCACTTCATATTATGAAAAGTAATTAAGTTGATGACCCCATGGGACACATCCTGTATATAATAACCACGGAATCCACATTGTGTTAGACCTACATGGTTCGGATCAAAGGACTAATTGAAGAATGAATCCCATTGAGTCCATAGAGTGTCTCCAATGAAAATTGTAAAAGATATGGGCGGACCCCGAGGAGTATGATTGTAGAGCATCTCTATGAAATTTCAAGATAATATAATCTAATGGGAATCTATTCTCTTGGAATGTAACGTTATATTTATCTATTGAGTAGTATTTCACATAGAATCTGATATAATTTTGATCCAAGGAGTTTAAATGAAAAATGAATCAAGTACCATAATTAGGAACCATGGAGAAGAAATTTCAATGGAATCCAATGGAACTAATATCCATGGATTATAAATGTCTGAGGAATACTCTACTATAATCGGGATCCATAGAGTATAAATGTATAATTATCATATCATGGAATAGTCAATAGTTATATCCCAAAATCTTATATAGTCATATCCAATCAATAATTATCAGCATTAGAATCACATGAAACACATTGCTGAACCTATATAGATAATTATTTCATCACATTAGGCTCATGAACAACAAACTAGGATTTACCCATGACTATCATTAATGCATTTGTTGTAAAGAAGTTAATGCACAAACAATGAGTGAGCATGGTCGAATTACTAAAAGACTATTACATTTATAACCCCATCGTGTTCCTCGTTCAATATAGGTAATTATGTTGAAAAAACTACCATCTCAAGAATAAACAGATGTAAATGTCCACGATCGGTCAAAAAATAGGGATCATGATGGCACCGTCAATTAATGACACAATCGAACCCTTCTACAAGGGATCTTCAATGTCACAAATACAAATAAAAATCCAACTAAAGACCCTTTGTGGAAAAGGTAAATGTTGGAGTCTTACAAGGGATCTGGTAATATTATAAAACTTAATGTATCTTATATGGGATCCTGGAATGATACATTGGTAACTTTTTCCTATAAGGGACCAAAAATAATTTAGATTAGATAGTGGCATCCTTCAGGTGATCCTCTAGGTTGAAACCTTACTAGATTCATAGTACATGGTATCCTATGGAACAACTAACCTAGTAGAATCCTTGGAAAAAAGTTAAGATACCACACTAGAGATTCCCTCAAGGGGAAATCTACAGAAGAATTAGTCATAGGAGATGGATCGTGTCCCTTCCTATATCATATTATCGATCTTGAGAGACAATAAAATTCAATATCTAGTTTAATATCCTCATTATATTATAAAAATCATGAAATGACACATATGATTCCTTAAAAAAACCCAAGGGTTTCACCATCACAATATACCTGGAAAGATACTCAATATGGAATACACTTGGGTCCAAATCTGACTACATCACACAATGATACAAAAATAGGAAGACCCATATAATGTTTATCAATAGATCAGTACACATCATGTAATCCCTAACACATGGTTTGTATGCACCTATCCCAATATAGGAATGTATTTTACCAGGACATGGTGTGTCAATTCCCTTGCATATGAGATACTAATCATGTACACGATATGTACCCCATATGTGTTACCTAACCATGAACCTCACTAGCTATGGCCCCCTAATTCTCCTGGTCAAGTACTAAAATAAGGAATGCAACCCAAATGGGGTATGCCTAGGTTATCTAGATGGGAATATTTCCTTATAGGGTATTTATGGTTGTGTACTTGGCTACATGGTCAACTCCCAATACATAGAGTGTATACCACATACATGGTGTGTAATTATAAAATATAATTTTCCAAAAACATGATTAATATATATAATGTGTTATTAAACTACAGATTGTGTGATCATGTTTCCAGAATTGGAAACCCCTAAAATCCGATTGAAACCATTTTTTCATCCCCAAAAGTTAAGAACAACCCTTATGGGGTCCTAAGAAAGCCTATAAGTGGTTAAAAAGTTGATAATAATAAATATAATGTGATTTATATAATTATATAAAAATTATCTACCCTTTGTTAGAACCGCCAATGCTTCGTCGGTTTCCACACTCTAGGACCTCTACATAGTGATCTAACTCATCTCAAGCTTGACAATGATACCACTATCCCATATATATATCCATGTAAATTTATATATTAGTATATATGATGTATATACCATAGAATAATTCATTAAATCTAGGGATGATGAGAAGATAAGAGGAAAATAAAATAAAAAGGTGACAAAAAATAAAAAGGGGGTCTGGTTGGACCTCATTTCCTGACCTGATTTTAATCACCACCATGAAAACAATCTTCATTCCTAACTCAATGATTGAGACAAAAACATAATCCAAATATCAATTTGAATGATATATCAAAATTAAACTACAAAAGAATATTAATATTTAAATTATTAAATATTTAATATCGATTATTACAATAAAATATAAATATCATGGAATAATTCTAAACTCACATCCTAGCTTAGAAAAACTATTCCATGGAAAAAATTGTGGTAATGAAATTTTTCCAAATATATTTATTAGTGAAATTTATTTTATTTAACCCCTAATAAACATCTAGAAGAAAACATTCACATTTCTAACTAAAATTCCACTCTAAAAAATCGTTAGTCCTTACAAAATTCCTAACATAAACCTTCTCATCATCGAGATTACTTTTTGGAAAACCTAATATTAATTATCTCAACCCATGAATATATGAAACAACCCCATTGTGAATTTCCAATGACCAGTATCATCGTGTTCAACAACTATATATAACATAGGTGACAATTAACTTTGGCCGATATAGTAATACCCAACATAGGAATACCCTTATCATCGCCTCACAACCAATCTCTAAACTCAATGGAATGAGTAAACCGATTAATTTTAACTAATATTAGGTTGTCCACCAACATGTTTTATTGGTTCACTTACCACCATTTGACATCATTATACCACTACATTATTTCAACCTCAATAGGTTCCATTATGAGGATATGAACGATATTTAAGTAGAAATGAATCATAGCATTAAGCCAAATCTCTCTTAGAAAACTTAATAATATTTTAAGATTGATCATAATATTATATAACTACATATACACTAAGATTAAATCAAAAACTAATGTACATATATTTCTATTATACACTCATGTCCAATGGGGATATAATTTCGTTTTATCAAACACCTGACAACATGTCTCCTCACAATGAGAGTATATAACAAAAAATGAATCAACCATTTTACTGTAATACAAATTTTTAGATGCCCCCTCTACCATGAAGAAGCATTCTCCACATTATCATAGTTCTTATAATCTATTAACCAGAAATGTGTTTGAAAATATCAATATTTTGTTCAAACATGCACACATACTAATTTATGATTTAAAACAATACCACACATAACAGACGTGGTCGACAAATACATTACACTCTCTCTCATTAGTCATCCAAAATTAAATCCAAGATAATCATTCAACATGTAATGTCCATCTGGAAAATCAATAATCTCCCTCCGAAATCCCCTTTAAAATTTATATCCTTTTGTATGTCATGATTTCTTCCACTACCACTGATCAAATAGAGTCATTCTATTCATGATATTATAAAAATTCTCTATCTATATTAGCATAGTTGGGATCATTTTTTGGATGGTCTTGGAATGTAAACAAACTAGCTAACCAAAGACAGTCTTAAAACAACATAACCCCAACTAAACATCCAAAAGATAAAGACATTAACATGCCAATATCAAAAAAAACATAGCACCTAATATTCATTGATCCCAAAAAGATAATATATCCATGCCCAATTTCCAAAAAGGATTCAAAAAATCCAATCCAAAATCTTACATAGTCTATAATTAATCAAAACCAATGTAAACCAAGAAGGGACTGGATAAAAATTAAGTACCTCAATGTATCCTCCCTTACCCTAATGATAAATTCCCACAGCTGGGACACAGGGCCAAAATATTTATCTTAAATTATTAAAACATATCAAAGGGAATCCTTATAAAAAACTACTCCCTAATGGTCAGATACCCAAGTAAAAGAGATATACAATTGATATTCACATGGAATCTGTATATGGTAACAACCCCTCATAGTTCATTTCTCTAAACAATTCATGGGAGAAATCGGTATCGTACAACATTATCTAGTTAGATAACCATATGAAGGATTGTGTCATAAAACAAACCATTAACATCCTTATCAAAGAACCATAACAGCATCCATCAGAAGTATATATACATGCATGTTGTCTTAATAGAATATAGTTCTACCAAAAACCTATTGGTGAAAAAAATTATTTTTACCATGAAAAATTAAAAACATTTCCTCAATATCTAGTAATATAACACACTAGTAGTCCTACAAAACATGTGTTTTACTTTCCAAATATGATGCTTGAGATTCCATTTTCCTTTTCCAACCAATATTCAAAATCAATAAATGGACCATTGCCAATGGAAAAGTGAATTTAATCTATAAAAAATCATAAAATACATAGAACAAATGTTTCACTTAATGTAAAAAATCATATAAAATAAACATTAATGATTATTACAGCAATCACATAATCGTTTATAATAGGAATTCTTACTAGAATAGGTGATCTCAATAAACTTGTACCATATCAATAACAAGTTCCAATAGATTCTTAACACTCTAGTTTACCAAATACCAAATAGTAAATAAAATAGAATGTAACAACACTAATGCCACTTTTAATATCTCAAACTAGTTTCCACTAAATCAGTTCCTTGAGATAGTTTATTTCAAGGACCCATGCGAACCTCTCTATACTATAGAGGCATTATACTAGAAGAGAGATCCTACAGTGTGTCTCTGGAGATACTATAACCTCATATATAATTAATAAAAAATATAAATATATAGATATAATCTAGGAAGTAAATAATAAGTGTGAATAAGAATAAAACAATATGAAATAGAAGAATCTATAATAATAAATCAAATTATTGTGATTCCAAAATAGACATGTCATACATGCAATACCTTTCACCAACCTGTCTGACCATATATACATATGAGAGTTCATAAAATAAACCAAAATAAAATTAAAATGTTCCAAAACTATCATCATGATAGGGAACATTACCAGTATCCATAAAAAAGAACTACAAAAATCGATCATAAAAATCACCAAGAGTGGAGCTAATCGATCATGTAACGCTAGGAAATATAACTATCCACCACATATCTATGAACAAACTGAAAAGAATACATAAGGTCTATAAGCACACCATGGTGAAAATATAGGGGTGGTAAATTTTATCAATATGAAAACAAAATTATGAACCAATAATATTCCACCATAAGGGCATGATCATGGAATATGATTGGCCTCTTCCTGAAAAATTGAAAGATAAATAATTTGGATATAACAAACTGAAGCAAGTCTCTACATGAATTTTATGTTTATGACCTCAATCATATAGAAAAAATTCCATATTATAAGTGTACATGAATGGATGGACATATAAAAATTACCATATATATATATATTCATGTATTGATATAGATGCTCATATAATCATGTAAGAAGAAACTCAATGTCTCTGAGTAAGATACATCACCAAAAGGTGATATAGGTCATACTTCTGGTTTCACTTATACCCACCTCTAATAATTATATTCAATGACACAATATACTAATGGAATCTATTGTAATTGAAATTTTATCATGCCTACCTAGGATCTATTTAAATGAGAAATAGTAAAAATATACTAACTGTAAATTCTAATAATTCATCTGTGATAATTTCCAGTCCAATAACATTAATCCAATATCCTTACAAGGGATATATATAAATCATTATATAGAATCCAATATGTAATATTCAGAGTAATACAGTATCAGACCCCAAGTTATTGATCCATTGTTTAAATTCCATGAAATTGTATTTGGCCTATGTAGAGAAATCATGTGTCAGACCCCAATAGTTGGATCCTAGGTTTGAAGTCCAAGGAATAAGTACACATAAATAATCATTAGGATTGGTCTATATGGGCTGGATCAAAGGTATAAAAGCCCAATGAATCCCCTCATTTACTACAAGCATATCCATAGATACTCAGTAATAGATTTTTTGGATCCCATGGAGAATTTCCATGTTGAATATCCAAGGCCGTAAATGCAAGCCAAAACTAAGAGGTAGTAATGTTAATGGAAACCATAGTTATAAAAATCCATAAAGTAGAAATTTTCAGGGAATCCTATAGAATAATGTTTCATGTAGAATATTTGTACAAGGAATAAACTACAATAATAATGATCCATGGATAAAAAATGTCCATGGAATCCTTTTGTAATCAACATCAACGAATTATAAATTTCTAAGTCATCCACTTTCATAATTTGGATCCATGGAATCCAATAATATAAGGTTCCATAGAATATTCCCATAATTATATCTTGGTATTAAAATATCAATAAGGATATGAATCCAGATCAAAGGAAACACATCTTGGAATTCTCAATGATAAATGTCACATCATGTAAGGACCATCTTCCACAAACAATGAATAACATTTCAAAATCTTCCCTACATCAGGAATAAATTATTTAGTAAAAATAAACGGTGTGAGGATGGATAAATGACTAACCCACCACTACTATCGCAACCCCAAGGGATTACAGGTTTGGTATATATTCTATGGCCACACAAACTTCCCTCTATACACAAACATATCTTACTAGCATAATGGAGGTCAAACAACGGGAAACCCTTTGGGTCCCTCGAGTCCTAACAAAATAGATGCATACTACATGGGGTCCTAAATGTCTAAACATAAGAGAAGAAAATCCACTCAGTATCCTTAGTTGAAAATGTGAAAGGAGGAATCCTACAAGGGATCAACTATCTATAAGAAATTAGATGCATCATACCTGATATATGTAAATGATACAATGGAAAATACATCCGTCAATGGAACAAAATTATCTAATATCAAATAGTGTCTTATTACGTGGAATCCTCTAGGTCTATATGTAAGAATATGAATCATATAGTGTATCCTTTGGAATAATTGATCTCACGACCTCCTAGGGTATAATTGAACAACTCATAGGGGATTTATCGTCAATAATATTTTTAAACGAGAATTGTTCATTGGATAATGATCAAGGACCTTCTCATATCAATGTACCCCTCTTAGTAGATAAAATATGTTATTTACTACATGATGAAACAATCGGGTTTTTAAATCTTCTAAATCACCACATAGTAGTACTCAAATCAACAAAAGGGTATTACCATCACGATATATATTGAATGATACTCAAAATGGCTTACTAATGGGTTGAAATTAGACCCATGGGAATAAAGATATAAAAAAATTAGATCCCCTAGAAAGGGTAACAATGGATGAGTGCACATCATGTCCTCACTAGCACTCTTCATGTACCTCAATGCCTTTCATGGGTCTATATTTCAGCCAGTCATGGAATGTCAAAGCCCATGGACAAAATTCATTATTCATGTACACAATGTTTAACCTAAATAGTTGTTCTTAGAGTTTACCCTCACATGAAATGGCCATGTTCATTTCATAGTTGTGTACATTCACACATCATACATCCCACACTTCGTATACACATGTACTCTTGACGACCACTTTCCAAAACATTGTATATCTGGCAGGGTACATAACTAAATGGATGAGTCCCAATAAAGGACATCTATAACCCATACAAAGTGTGTACATCTAAATGATCATCATCTTAGTATAGGAAGAACACACGACATCTGTTCCAAAACTACACTCCATGTGAATAGGATTGGTGAGATGAGATCCCACCAAATTGACATGTAACAACATATCCATCACTAAAAGATGCATTTAAACTCTCAAGGGGTCCGAAGAAAGTATATAAGCGGTTAAAAACATCAAAAATAAAAATACACAAGTATTTATTAAAAACCCAAAGAATGTCCTTCTTTTTTAGGAATCTCCAAAACAATAAATCATTTTGACACTCTACAACCACCATTTGATAATCTGGCTCATTCAGAGCATTTTGGTGTTTCCACACATCCTCTCCATATATATATATATATATATATATATATCTCACAAACCCCCCCCCCCTCACTTTGTATCATGTTCATGGTGAAGGAGATTCTATATGAGTGTGAAAGAGATGTTAAGGGAAAAAATAAAATGAGAAAAATGGAATAAAAATATATAAGAAAAAGTAAAGGGGTCCAGACCCAACCCTATAACTAAACCATATATAATGCCCTGGTTAGGTAAAAATTTATTTCATAGACTCAATAAAGGAGTTAGAATCATAATTACATATTCAGTGAAAAATATATGGCTGAATGAACTCATAAAATAAGTTAAAATGTAACATATAAAAAATTAAATAATAGTTATTCCTCGATAATCCAAATGTCTAGGAATAATAACAAACTCTAGTACTAGGGTAAACACTCTATTTAGTGACCAATAGGGTGATCATAAAAATTATACAAATGTAAATTCTAATCTAAAATATCCATTCTTCTCCTTACATGTATCCAAAAGGAAGGATTCAAATTCAAGCTCAAAATTCTAGTCCCAAAATAACATAGGTCATTACATACCATTTGAGAAGAATCTCTTTAACAAATTCATTGTAAAATATTTTATTAATCAAATGGTAATTAATATGTGTCCATAAATTACTGACAATGTCAATTAACTACCTCATTTATGGCATGCATATATTATTTCATCTATATAATACTACATTACGTATATAGGACAGTTATTTCACATAACATGAAATGGTAGATTCTCACTAATTTAACCATAAAGATATGTGAAACCATCAATACCATGCAACGGTTGATTTTTTCTTCTATCACCAATCATACTTAAGGCCCACATATTAACACATATATAATAAAAATTTGAGCAATCAAAACTTTTGAGAACGTCTATTCCCCTAGTGTTTTTTATCATTACAGATAAAACATTCATGAAATTAATATTTATCATCACGTCTTTTGAACCGTATGTATAATAATTTAAAACAAGAAATTTCTTCTCCCCATTATTCATACAATGTGGTTTTGGGAATGTTATGAAATGGAAAACTCATCACCCTTTCTCTTTTGAATACTGTGAGAAATATATTTATATCATATTTTCCATAAGCTCTAAATTTTTGAAAAAAATTAAATTTTTATAGAAGAATGAAAAATAAAATTTAACATAGAATTATTTTATCATCTAATTAGCTAAAAATATACATTATATAACCCAACATAGAAAACAATATTTATTCATTTTTATTGAAAATATATTAATAAAAAATGAATACTTTACCAAATTTTAAAAATATGTCGTATACAAAAAATTATTTTCCAAATAATTATTTATACATTCCCTGACATAAAAAAAAATAATCAAAACCTTCAATTAAATGTTTATATACACTTATTATGTTATATAATGACTCACAATTAATAACAATATATAATTTTAATTAAACAAGTAATGAGGGAGAAAAATAATAATACATCATCATTCAATTTTGTAGGGGGTATCCAAAATAAAAAATTTAACATTAATTAATTATTCTATTTAAACAATACTTTATATAATCTTATAATCAATGTATTTCTCCCAATAACCTTCATCATAGATTCTCCTTCTTTAAGAAATAGTCTACATATATTTTGATTATAGTTTGGTACAGATACCAAATTGTTATTTTAAAATTATTCATTGTAAGGAAAGAAAAATATCAATAAAGATTGATGGATGAATTTATTCAAATTTATATACAAAAGAGAACTGAAATATTCTTTTTTTTTCTACAATAACATTCAATTCCCTTTTCCATATTGCAAAACATCAAAAAAATGAGAATATAGTGTGTCTATATCAGTAGCTAAATGTGATAAATAGTTCTAATACATATTTATCAACATATAAAATCATTTCGTTATATCTCTACTGTCCCTATAATAATTTATAATTTCATTCCCTATAACTTCAAAAACCCATTAATTTTGGGTAATCATGGTTTTCAATTTATTTTCAACTCATATTTAATTGGGATGAGTTTTTAATGAATTTATAAAATTAAAATGTTTCATTCAATTTAACTTGATCCATATTCCAAGACACATACAACTGTGTTGAACATACTGTGTTTTACTATAAAGGAATATGGTAATCCCTAGTTTTTTTTACTTCATCCTAAAATGAAATTTAGTACTACAATACAATGGTGTTTTCCTTATATTAATTAATAATTCCTCTTATTTTTTCTTCCATGAAATGAAATTTATTTCATTTTTTCCTTCCATGTTTCACCTTCCACACATATCATTAATGTCTACTATTTACAAATATTGTAAATACCTTGAATGTATTTTTGGTCACTGTCAACATGTAATGTAATCTATACATCCCATTATATTATTATTTTAGATTTCTAATTATAATTACATCATTTTCATAAAATTCATTTATATCATGAGGTGGATTTAATTATACCCTTTCCTGAAATAATATTAGTACCTCCTCTCTTTATGTTGAGTATAATTTTCAATATTGTTTAATGACATATTTTGAGAACTTGAATCATCCATCACCATTGGTGAGCTCATCAAAGAAAATTCATTATATTTTATAACATTAATTTTATTTATATTGTGGGTTTATTTTTTTCATCCACATAGGTTATTTACTATTTATTCATCTTTATAAATAATCAATACTACAACAAGTTACACTAAAATACCAGTATAAATTATCATGATATTCATATCTATTTTAAAATTATAGATTCTAAATTATTTATGATTTTTGATTCCTTACATGATCTTTATAATTATGTTTGAATTTTCTCATATGAATTAAATACTTATGTAATGACCATTTTAAGACATATTTTAATATAAATATTTTCACTTATGTCTGACTCTATATCAACACCTAAATTTTCCAAAAATCAATGTTTCATTCTAGTTGGTGTAGTTTCTCAAGAATATGTTCCTTGATTTTTTAGTTAAAGAGACACTAATTATGTCTCCAAAAGGGGAGATTATTTTCTAATAATATCATAATTCCTCTCATAATAATATATTGTGATTCATATCATTTGTATGCATCGATGATTTCTATATTATAATTTTAATTCATAATGTTTTTTTGATATATATACAGTAAAAAATCATTTCTCTTCAAAATGGGATATCATTTTATATGACATAATGTTGAGTTAATCATTAGATAATTCCCTAATGTAAGAGAATATATTTATATTATATTTTGAATAAATATTTAATATACGTGATTACATGTTGGAACTTATTTTTTTCACAAGTTATAGATTTTATAGATTCCATATTTATCAATTTTATTTCAATTTCAAAATATATCAGGTTAAGTGTGTTATTTTCCTACCGAAATGATATCAAAATCAATTAATATATTATTGTAATATTTTTAATTTCTTCCTCATTAATGTTATTTCCCTCTAGTAATAGGTATTCAAGATCATTTAGTACATTTAAATTTACGTCTAGCTAAGAAAAAATGAAATTCATTGAATCCTTTTTATTTATAAAATTATATTAATTACATAATTGAAAATTTTTAAAAAATATTATTCATATAAAATATCTATTTAGAATTATATAACAATTAAAGAATATTTTTCGTTAAAAACTTTTTTCAGGAGGATGCATCAACATACCTTTTGAGCCCAATCATCTTCTATTGCATCAAAATCACATTGTAGCTGTGATTTTTCATTATGTAGTCCCTTGATGTATTTAAATATGTGCGTGATAAATTAAATGGGAATATTGTTATTGGGGTATATAATTTCACAACATATATATCTATGTAATTCATTTAACTCATCTTCTTTATATCATTAATTTTATTCATTATAATTAACATGGTCCAATTATTTAATTAGATATTCACCACTTTGATTGACTGTATATAGTTATAGGCATTAATTCCCTATTTCATTTTTTTTATGATTAATGGGAACATTATATTTATTGTTTTTCTTATTCATAGGTGAAGCCTCATGTTCAGTGACCAAAATAATTTGAAACGAATACTCCATTTTATGATCTTTTGGAAACACATCCAATATGCACATTATATAATTTATATTATAAATCCAATGAAAGAAAAAATTAATCTAATTACAGGTACTATTACTCTCTTATACCAATTAGGATTACCTAGTTAGTTGGTGTTGAATCCTAAGAGGGTATTGGGTAGGATTGTGGGGATAATCTTGTATATCCAAAACTTTTACAATATATAAAATACTCTTTTAAAATCTCTTTAATCACATTTTTAATTGAATATATACAATCTTATAGGATATGAATCAATATATTTTTTATTACCTAATAAAATACATCACATGGAATGATAAAAATAAGTTAATGTAAATCAGAAGTAGATTTTTCATGGTTTAAACCAAGTGGTTGAATCATACTTCTCATTGTGATATAATTTCAATGATTCCTTGATTCTACACTATAGTGTATTTATGGATTATAAAATTTTTTCTAGGATGTTATTTTAGTGAACCCATCATCCCCCATATTAAAATATGAGTCTTCACTATATTAGATTGGTGAAGTGGTCACTAAACTACATAGAATAATATAGTCTCTTGAAAGGTTTTTCAAAATTGTCCATCCTTTTATGTAAATTTTCAATCATGAAATAATTATTCTACACTAACAGAATTGGTCCTCCTTAATCACAATATAGAGTCTTATAATGTATTTTTATTTTCAATAAAATATTTGTACAATTCATTATATATTATTCTTTCAATGAATCACATTATACTCATAAAAATATAACAAATATATCTTATATCTCAAAATACATGTTCATTGGTTGATAAGGTATATACTATAACATTAAATGTACATTTCCCACTGTCTAAATATTCTTCTTATTTCATTATCAAAACATATGTGATAGATTTCATCATAAGAGTTTCTATCAAAACTATTTTTCTATTATTATTCTCAAACTAGATTTGGTACCAAAAAATTACGCTGTTAGCCCATTAAAATACATGATACAAATATTCATCTTCAGTTATATCTTATTGTCTCTACTCTATCGAATGGAGTGAATATTTTTTCATGGGGGAAATATTTTCCTCAATAAGATCACCATCCATCCCTACCTCGCGACACACATTTCTTATATAAAAATTATCCTATTTTTAGTGAAATATTGATTATTTATAATGTAAAAAAAATTAATAACACTCATTTAACATTCGATGTTTCATTCAAATATTATTACTTATTTAAAAACATAAACGTTCACAAAACATAAATGTAATATTTAGAGTGTTGGATTCCTTTGGAGATTAGATACACAATATATCAATATTGAAATATAATGATTCAAATTTGTTTTTTTCTTAATATGTTTCTCATAAGAAAAATTTTCATTGATAATAAGGATTCACAAGGGACGTACCTAATGAAATGGCTAAGATATATATCTTTTAATGGGAATAAACTAGATATGGAAATATAATATAACTGGAATGAGGCATACCCCTATTTAGTTAAAGGGAATAACCACATAGAGCCAAAGAAGAGTGGGGTAGATATGAAAGTATAATGGAATTATAAGAATACAGAAAATAAAAAAATATATGACATAATGAGAATAAGTTAATGCCACATACCAATATAACATAACATAATTTAAAAAGAATATAGATTATGTTATATACATATTATCTCATGAGATGAAAATATTTCACAATGAGGGGGTATTATATAATCATGATCCCACCCATTATGTCATGACATGTACATGTATATGTTTTCCACATAATGAATACATATATAGGGTATATGCCCCAAAACCCATGAAAACAATTTGGGATAAATTAATATTTTTCTAGCATAACTAAATGATATATATAATGATTAACAGGAGAAGAATGAATTAACTGTTTCTAGATGTGCACAATTTTAATAAAGTGGAATGGGTCATAAAAATGACTTTTATGTAATGAAAAGTTTTAATGGTTGAATGGATATATAGGTAAAAAATTGGACCACTCAAATGATTCCTTTAGGGAAAAAAAATTCCGTCAAAATAATGGGGTAACATGTTGTTTTATTTTCATCACCTAATAAAACAAAATGGTTTTAGAATAAATATTTATAAATTTTATAAATAATTAAGGAGAAAAGATTTTAAATTGTTGACAAATTAAATTGAATATTCAATAAGTTAGTACCCATTAAACGGGTTTGTTTTGGGGTAGTATTGATAAGGTACCTTAAAAAACATGTATAACCATATAAGTAAATGGAAAACAAAGTATGTATATATCATAGAAATGTATATAATGAAGTCTATGAGACATATAGATAATTATGGTCTTTTATTGATAAAATTATCAAAATAAATTTAATATCAGTCAATTAGATGTTTACATATCTAAGGGGTAATTTTTTCATATTTACAAAAACCCACTATGTTTAACAAAATATACATCATGTAACACAAAGCCTAAAAAAATCGTTAAATATTAATATTTATTTTCATTTGTTGTAACCCAAAAATAGAATGTGAAGGTAAGATGATTATTATAAATAATTTTAAATATATATAAATTTCACAATAAAAAAACTTCTTACTAATTATTTAAAAATAAGGATTTATTTTTTAGTAACGCCAATTTATTCAACCAAAAATGTTATTAAAAAATAATTATTATTTATTTTTGTGATAAACTAATTATATTAACTTATTGAACTTATATAAATGACATTTGATAGAATTTATTTAGTTTTTTAATTCATTGAGCTAAAATTCTATAATTATTGTTGTTTGGTATTTTTTGAAAATATTTATTTTTCATTTATTAGTAAAAATAAATAATTTGTAAAAAAATTATTTATTCATTAAATAAATAAATTTCATATTAAAATTATTGATTTAAATTGATTTATATCGAAAATACGTATTATGTAGTTATATAAAATATAATTAATTACATATTAATCATCATTATTCTGAATTTTTTTATAAATTCATCTATTTTCCTTGAATTTTTTTTTGTAAATTTTGTTTTCAATTCATTTTATAAATTCACATAAAAAATAGTATTATCATCCTAAAAGAATTAAATAATTTAATAAGAACTCAATATTTTGAATTTGGAGGTCAAAATTTGGAAAATAATCACTTTTTTATTTTTATACATTATGAATATTCCCCAAGGAAAATATGTTTTCCAATGATAATGTTAAATTGGGTAATTAAGGTTAAAAATAATTGGATAATGCTTTAATTAAATAAAACCCATACCATAATTTAATTGGATGAATCTATATCATCCATAATCATCTATAAATCAAAAATATCACATTTTTTACATTAATATTTTTTTACCATTATTATATTTATGTTTATGATAAATTAAAAAAATATCAATTTGATACTTTAAAAATCATTAATATTTTATTATATGGAGAAAAAAAAAATTGGTGGTAAATATATATTTTAAAGATGAATTAATTTTTTAAATTTTTGTAATCTTTTAAAAGTTTATTTAAAAATAATAAATTTCATTAAATTTCAAATGAAAAAACAATGCTTGTGAATGTTTTAGAATCAAATCATGTAAATGATTTTAGAGACAAAAAATTAATATTTTTTTGGGGTACAAGAATATTTATACTAATATAATAGACCAATATTTTATATTTATAATATGTTATAGATATATATTATAATTAAATTTCTAAAATATTTTTATTAATTTCATACTAAATGAATAATGTGAAAAATGACATTAATTATATTCAATGTTGGTTAATAAATAATTATAATAATATAAATCCATTAAAATAATAAAATTTAAAAATTAGGTTATGAAGTATTATAATATTTAATCTATTAACCATTTATGATACAAATTTTACTATGAAAGTAAATCAATAACCATTTACTATTCAAAATTTTATTTCCATTCATTGGTTAACCACGGGGTTCAACCATAAGATAATGTATAATAATATAACTAAACAAGTATAAATAATATTGGGAGTTTATATTAAAACCATATAATCATTATATTATTTGAAATGTTAAATTAAACCATTTTAATAAGTTAAATACATATAATAATATAATCATTCATGTATTTTCAAAAATAACATTTAGGATATTTAATAATAAACAATATTTTACTATGTGATTTTAAATTCATTAAAATAATATATTTGGACTACTGTATTGGATATAGTTTAATATAAAAACTATATTCCATTTATGGGTCACATGGGCGTTTATAGAAACTTCTTTAACCACTAGTGTTTAAATGTTATTTAATGTCACTATAATTGTCAAAAGGGTTAACAGGTGTAAAAATACAACATAAGGATAACATCATTAACTAATAATTTAAAAAATTAATATTATGATATTTATTAGACTCGTACTATTATTATATATTTATTAAAACATTTTTTATTAATTTTATTACGAATATTAATTTATATGAATTCAATAAATTCTGTAATTCCATGAGTGTCATTCCGCTCATTATAAAATCGATCCACCTCAACACTCCTCTCCACACTTCAATAACAATTTTTTTAGCCATTACCAACCAGGAAATCATATTAACATCCCTATAAACCATATAAATGTATTAATGTTAGAATTATATATTCCTTAGAGGGATTAAGGTTCAGTGTAATGAATTTTATACAATAAAGAGGAATATGTTTTAACAAAATGATTTTTTTATTTCTTCTTATACATCCTTAAAATCGTATTAAAACATGATGAAATAATAATTACAATTTATTACCTGACATTATATGTTTTTTGTTAATTTAAAAGCCCATATTTATCTCGTATTCTATCAAATGTAAAATCTATAGTTTATGTGTACGATGGACTACCGCCTCACAAAGTGATATAATTATTTTTCTTCATTATTGCTTCCAACAACAAGTTTTAAATATGGATTTAATGTATATATCTGACATTCATGTAATATTTACCATTATAATAATTTATATAATATATAATTTTATAACATTCAATCCATTTTAAATTTACAACATCGTTTATAAATAATTGTATATTAACACCTCTATGAATTTATGTTATTATTTTTTAGTAAGCATAACACACATATAATATATAATGTATATTTAAATAAATGGTATAATATTTATTATATAATGAAAATTATATAACATTAAAATGATATAACCTTAAATATTTCATGTTCATTGAGTAATGGAAATGCTAATAATTCATATTTATGACCATTCATCTTTAGGATTGAAAAACAGTTATATTTTAATAACAATTTTCCTAGAACGTTTTAGAAGTATAATGGACTATGAAAATGGTGTATTATTTTAGTGTTATTATTTTTGGGATGATGGGAAAATTAACCATTTGGCCACATTCATCTTACCGGTTTTTTTTGGATAATCAACTAAACATCCTCAAAAGACATGATGTAGTCATAATTGATTAAGTAATAAGATATGAAACTAAAATAAATGGATTCAATAATATTAGAAAAATAAATTAATCCCTGAAATAGGTCATTAATAAATCAAATAATTGATATAAGTTTATTATTATTGTGTTAAAGGATATATATGGAATGTATGGACATTTCATCTCAATTTCCCTTCCATTGATGTGTATATTAGTCTTATCAACTAATTTATATTATAAAATGTATATTTTACCACATTAAAATTTTATTTTATTAATAAATAATTATTAAATTTATTCTGTGTTTCAATTATTTTTATTTTATCAGATGGGATTGGGATTGAAATTTACCAAGTGTAATGGTTTTTCCAAAACAATTTTAATTCATTTGGTAATACATATAACACATTTTCACTTTTATACAATGATTATTTAGGAATTAGGATCTATATTTATTTATTTTTAATTTATACTTCTTCTATGTGAATTTAAATAGGTTCTTTTGACAACATAATGGGTTAATTTTCACTTGAAAAACATTGTCCTCTGTAAGGGTTCCCTTTGTCATAATCCCATCTTCTTGATATGTGTTTCATATAATACATGATTACTCCCATTTATAGTGTAAATAATAAATTTTGACCATTTTTTGAGGTATTATATAATGTAATTGATGATTCGTAAAAATCTATATCACTTTATTTCCTTCAATCAATTATAAATTTTAATGTACTAAAATGGTAACAGATTTATATTAAAATTTCATTACATTTCATGATGTTTTTATGTTCATTGTTACATTGTGAAAAATAATATTCTCATATATTCTTTAAAAAATCAATTTTTTGTGTCAACTAGTTTTTAATATTTATAATATGTCTAATTTAAATTTCCACCTTATTAATTAATGAAACATCCTAAAATAGTTTTGCAATTATTACAAATATTGTATATTCCTTTAGATTTTGAACAACTCTTTTCTAAATACATGTTTTCTAAAATGTTTTTAATAATTAAATTCTAAAGATAAATTATTTTATAATGATATTATACATTCTCCTTGAGCTTATTTGAATGTTTTTTTAAAATGAATTTACATTTGATTCTCTACATGTGTCAACTTTTACTCTCATTATAACATATTGAAATGAATGATTATTTTAATCATTTACACCATTGATTGGTTTACAATTACCATGTAAATTATTTTACATTATTTAACCTATATATGATTCCGGCGATATTTTCAAATACTTTTTTTCTATAACATATTGTGATTTGTTTTTTAAATTTTTAAATAAATTATAAGGGGTTATTCCATGAATATTTTTTTAATTATATTGTAATAGTATATTATTAACCAATAAAGAACTGAAATAATTTTACTTATTTTATAATAATAATATTTTGTAATGACTCAACCCAAAATAATTAGAATTATTGATTATGATTTCCTCAAATATATTTTTATAGATCTTGTTTATTTTCTAACTATTATTCGTGAATTGAAATGGATAATTTTTATTTCTATGAATATTGTTGGAGAATTATTTATCTATGTATATTTTTTATCTTATGAGTCAATAATTTTTTTGTGATGATGGTTTGTTACATTATAATATATACACTAATGGATCTATTTTAAACAATATATGGGATGTTATATTATAAATAAGGATAGAGTATCCATCATTACCATCCAATTCATTGGGTAATACTTATGTTCTCAAGAAAATAATTTAAAATTTTGATCGTATTAGTTATTCAACATTTAAGGTTTATTTTAAGGACATTATGAATATAACATTATAGGATACCATCATGTTTATTTATGATTAGTTGGTTTTTTTAATTATTCCTCTAATATATATTGATATGATATGGATCCAGATTATTTATTCGTATTACACCTTCCACTAATTATTATTTATTCCCTGTGACAAGTTTTATGACTTAGCTATTGATAGGTATGATTTATCTTATGTTTCTACCATATACATTTATTTTTAAATCATACCTTTATTATCATCATTTTCTCACATTATATGTCAATTATTAATTCTTATACTAACCATTAATGATATTGAAAGCTTACCCTACCTATATATTAACTTCTTAGGAGGTAATTTCAATTTTCCTATATTTTATAACTAAAATTGTTACAATATTTAAATAACATAATGGGAGATGAGATAGATTTTTATATAGAATCTGTTAATGTAAAAGAGTAGTTATGTATATGTTCTTTTTAATTCTTGGAAATAATTAATTTAAAAGGAACATGACTTTTTAAATGAACAAATATTTCCCATTGATATTTTGTTTTTTTGAAGGATAAATTTGTGTGACATTTACCAGTATCAAACATGAAATGTAATGATAATGATTTTAACACTAGAATTGGTATTTATTATTTTAGGATGTTACTATTGGAATTAGAGTAGGGTTTTGATTAATTTATATATTAAAATTTTTCATATGTGGATAAATGAATAATTATTAATTCCATATTTAGTTTCAAATTTTATGATTTATCATATATTCATTGAAACTGAAACATCAATTTTGAAGGTTTGTGTAAGAGATTTTGAAGTGATTAAAAAAAATTTCTAATTGTTTTGAAGTCAAATCAATTAAGGCTAAAATAACCATTTGGATATATACATAATTTTATGTTATAGTTATTACGGTATATTGGGTAGTGAGATAATAATATTTTTGACGTTTTAATAGTGATTCATTAAAATGAGGAAATTTTCATAGATATATGTGGTCAGTAAAAGGATACCTTTTAGGTTTGTATATAAATATGATTCATGATTTTTTGGTGAATTTCAGAACATTAAAATATTTTCATAATAATTTATTGATATTTTCAGATGTGTTTCATTGGTTTCAAGTATATTTAACCCGTATTATTTACATTTGATTTAACATCGACAATTATTTTTAAGAGAATGCTATAATTTTTTATGGTCATGTATGTTGAATGGTTGGAGAAGACCTTTAATGATAAAACATTATTTATATATGAGGTTATTGATGTTATATTAGAAATATTTTTAATTTTTTTAATGAATTATTTTTATCCTTTGGTGATATTGTTTAATTTGGGAGATTAATGTATTATTTTTTCATATGAATGATTATACATTTATGATATTATATTGTAATGGGATGATAATATCATTTTTGGTTAATATATAAATTTATGATGAATATATTATTATCATCTTGTTGATTATTTTATCTGATATAAAATATGTTCATTCTATAAGAATGAAAGTTTTCATCTTGAATACTCATCGTTTGAAGAAAAAGATAAGATTGCGGAGGAAATGGATTAATTTATGAAAATATAGTTTGTACATTATATATATTTCCTTTTGTTCATAGTTTAGATGGTAAATTAATTTCTTCACTAATAAAAATGGATCAAAATTTAAATTTTGTCCTAAAAACATCATTTAAAATGAATCAATTGTATTTTTTAAACCTCAATATTTTATGGTTTCATGGTTATTTACTTTCCCATGATTATTAACTTTTTCTGGATTAATGGTCTGTGTCTCTCTCAATCATTAATCGGAAATTAATTTTTTCCTCCATGTCCATATTCTCAAATCCAACTAAATTTTTTATATTGGGAATCTATGTTATGTCTAATTCTAGATGAAATTCAAACAATACTTTAATACTTTTCAAAATGTTTCCTTTTTATCCCTTTTAACGATTAGGTATTTCAAAAATGTTATTTTCCAACGAAAAACACTATTTTACTGATACCAATTTTATATTGTGAGGAGAAAAGTTATTAAATTATTATAGAATATAATATACATATTTTTTAAAAGAACAGTATGCCCAATTTTATATAGAACATGAAAAATTGTATTTAAAAAACCATAAAATATTAGTATTTCATTTTTTCAGTTATCACATTTCAACTAAATTAGAGATTATAGATATGATCAAATGAATTATAAAGTAGATATAGTGTTCCAAATCATGTAATATTCAATTATTAATTCTTAGAAAATGCGAATTCATTATTTGTAATGTCATTTTCTTCGTCAGAAATCCGTTTTCATTAAACTTGTTTTTAATTTATTTTGTGATAGAATATTATAATTAAATTCTATATACATTAGAAATTTATCTGATAAATAGGATATAATTTTTCAATTTATCATGTCAGTATTACCTTAGGGAGAATTTTGGGGATTTTTATGAAAGGAATATTATTCATTTAATTGTGAAAAATAAGTATTTGTTTAAAACTACCATTTAATTTAATTAAATAAATGAATTTAAAAGTTACATCCTTTTTTAAACATTTTATCAATGAAATATAAGTATTATTTAGATATAAATAATATATTTAACAAAATTTAAATCATTATAATACATAATTTTGTCATAAGGTCAATTTGTTTCTCAAAATGCATTATCCAGAAAACTGTTTTGTTGTATTTTTGAAAATATAATTAAATTTGATATTTATAGTGTTTAGAAATTTGATAATGAAATACTGATTCAATATATAGAATCATGATGTACATATTTGATAAATATATCTCTTTTAATATTTTTCATTATAAATAATTACCATTGTAAATTCACATTACATTAATTAAGGTAAAATTAGTTAGTTATGGTCAAATGGAATGTGATAATGCTAAAAATTCCTACAAAAACTTTCCTTTATATAATTTTATTAGTATATTTCTTCAAAATTCATCAAATATTCAAAAATATTAAATATTTTATTAAATTTAGACATTATATTTCTATCTTAAAATTTATCTAAAATATAAAATGAAAATATTAATTTTTTTTTAATTTCTGTAACATTTTCTCACATGGATAAAAACAACTTATGTTGGGTAATAAAAATTTATTTTAAATAGGAAATAATATTTTTGTGTAAATTTCAATTATAATTGTTTTTGATGAAATAATTACATTAAATACTTAATCAACATCGACATAGTTTATGTGAAAGTAATGTAAAAAAATAATGTAAATGATTTTATAAAAAATAAAAGTCTTATCTTTCTAGAATGTTACAGTGTAACATGTTTCTAATATATCTATATAATGTATTAGTGAATTTTTAATTTTTTGTGTTATCAATTTATTTATATCTTTTTTTATTTAAGTAATAACTAAATGAGTATTGTCAACAATTTCATTAATGATCTATTATGCATACTAATATTTTATTCTGTTGGAAAAAAATCATCAAAAGAGAAAAAAATAGGATTTCAAGTATTCTAAAATTCCGTTAATTAACCATTTATTTATAATTTGAAACCATATATGTTAAAATACATCCCATTGTCATTAAAAAATTATTACCATAGTTATAGTTAAAATTTGTTAAACTAGCGATCAAACTAGAAGATGTAGTTTATAATATTATGTAAACCTATATAAAAATTAAACCGTTAATATATGAAGACCATATAATACATATAATTTATTCTGGGCTATATTATTTCCATTTTACTTAATTTAGAGACATATAGCATTATAATATTTCTTTTATTTTAGAAATTTGCTCCAATTTTTTATTATATTAAATATATTATTAAATGAATTAAAATTTTGAAAAATACTACCATCCATCGATTGAATTTGATTAATTTAATAATACCAATCATATCCCATTATTTTAATACTTTCTTATTTATTGTTCCTTTCATGACACCTACTGAGTAAAAAACATTGATATTTCTGTAATTTTCAAAAGGCATAATGGTGGTTAAAACTAACGGTATGAAAAAACATAACCAAATTCCTTTTTAATTTTATTTATAGATTGTATTTATAACTGTAACCATATTATATTATTAGTATTTCATTTTGTATCCATTATTCAATGAAAATCAATTTATATTAACTTAATACTATTTGTAATTTCAAGAGTGCTTCTGACCTCACTTATATAAGGGAAACCATGTCCTTTACCACCACATATAAATAGCTGTTTTGTTCATCCATTATCTAAAATAATACATTAATTAAATACATATGAATTATTAAGGTATTTTTTAACCATATAGGGATTATGGTGTAATGTAATGGAGGTTCTCTAAATGTGAGGTTTATCTAAAAACATGATATTTTATTTTTATTTATTCTTATTCCCACAATAAATATTCATCAAAGATGTTGAAAAAATGTACCTACTATATTATACATACTAAGATATTTTTATGTTTATGTAAAAATCTAAATGCATGTCATCTACCTTCAAATGTGAAATGAAATCATCATTCAATGAGAATGTGGACTACCGCCTCACTAACTGATATAACTCACTTTCCATCACCGCCAATCAAGAACTGTTATAATGATGAATTATATATATATATACATATAATATTAGTGAATGATTTATCATTATTTAGTGATATGTTATCATATATATTCTTACCATTCTATCCATCGAGAAAATAGAATTTCTGTTATATGTATGTGTGGATTGCCACCTATATAATGTGATATGATTCATTTTTCATAAGCAGATCACACAGATAATATATATAGTTATATTAATTGAAATAAAATTTTATTGATGATATAATAATCATTTGAAATGATGGAATTATATTTACCCTTTTTTATCTTTTTCATTGAAAAATGTAAATGTTACACAAGTGTATTTACGGTATTCCATCATAATGATTATAACATATTTCATTTTTTAGAACAATTTGAAAGTCGTCGTATTAAAAGAATAATTTTTCTATTAATGTAAAAATCATTTAATGATTATTATTTTGGGGATTATTAAATAATTATATCTCTAACCACATTTATCCAAAAATTGTTATTTCAGAGATAATGAACCAAAAATCCTAAAAATACTTGAGGTTGAAATAATCGATTAAGTAATTAAAGATGAATTTAAAATAAATAAAATAAATTTGTAAATTTAAATTTATTAATCAAATGTGAATTTTATTCATAACTAATTATTAATATACTTTCATTTTATATGTGTTAAGCTAAATACTTTGCAAACCTAGGCCTTACGATTTGGATTTCGTCTCAATCTCCCTTCATTGAGGGATAATTTAATTTTGTGAATATAATTTTAATTAAACAGTATATATGTTTCCCATTATACATTTTATACCATTTATCATAAATGATATATTTTATTTTAGGTTTTAATTCAAATTATGTCATCCAATGAGGTTTTTCTTGATAGTTACCAAGTGGAATGAGGTTTCTTATGTAAAATTCCATAAAAAGACAATAAATATATTTTATTTAAATTTATATTATATGATTATGTAAAAAATTACCTTTGAATTATTTTATTATATAGTTAAAACAATATTTTTATTTATATATTTTTAAAAATTAACTTTTGGATCATGTTATCACTTCAAAAGTTGTAATATTTGAAATGGATTTCTATGTATCAATCTCATTTTCCTAAGATGAGTTACATGTCATACACCATAATTTATTTATATGGTTTACTTAATACATTATAAATTTATTATATATTAATTGTTATAATTCTTGGTCTTATAGATCTATATAAAATTATTTATTTTTATGAGTTTTAAAATCAAAATTTACCAAAGTAGTAATGTATTTGATTTAAATTATCAATTATTTTGAGGATTATATATGGTAAATGTTTCAGTGATGTAGTTGTATGATATTATTTTTCATGATCCAAATATCATTTAATATCCACTAGTTTTGATTTAGTTCTTTAATTTTAATTTCCATTTCATCAATTATTTTTTAATGAAAAATAAAACATTAATATTAATGGGATTCAACACTTGAATTATCAATTTGATAGAGATTTATTCTCATCCAAATGATGATTTCTAAAATTCATTCAATAATATCATTTTATAAAAATAAAATATTTCCTAATGTTGTATTAAATGATCATAAATAATTTTTTACTAATTATGAAAGGATTTTTTTTTTGTCATTTTATTCATGGGACACTTTTGACTCTAATTACAAAAGATCGAAATGAATGTAAACTTTATTAATGTTTAAATAATGGGATGATTTTCCAAAATTCATGAACATTATTTTATTTTATTATCCTTACATATGATTCTAATGTTATTTTTAATGATTATTTTTTATATTTTATCTTTGGATTTTTAATTTTTAGAAGTAATATTTAAAGTGAAAAGGATATTTTCCTAATGAATATTTTTTATGTTCTCTTAATCGTATTTTTAATCACCAAGTGAAAAATCATGTATTTTATATATGTTAAACAAGATATATTTTTAATTATATGATTTTAATTGATCTATGGGAAGTATTGTGATTGTTTAAATGATCTTTTAATTGAACTCACATCTTTTCCAAAATGTAATCATGTAATGAAGGGGTTAATAATTATTTCTATTATTTTAATAATGTAATAAAATATCTATGTTTATTATTCATGTTATAATTATTGTAAATAATTTATTATGAATGGTGGTTCCAATAGAACTCAAGGATATTTGGTGTCATTGTAAACCAATGATGGGTGGGTATGTTATAAATCAAGGATTAGTGGGTCCCTTATAACCATCATAGTCATTTTGAAAACATTTTGTTTATCTTTATAATTATATGACAAGTTGACCCTATTGTTATTTAATATTTGGTGTTTTATTAAGAAAATGTTCTAGGACATTGACACATTTTGTTTATTCTTTCCTTGTGTTTTAATGGTTCATTTTTATTAATGTAGATATCAAAAGGGTTATGATTATTGATTATCTTGAACCTTTAAATTTGTCTAGATTTTTCTTGGTAAGGGTTAAAAAAATAATATTTTATTATTATTAATTCTCTTATCATATTATATTTCACATTTATTAAATCATTGTACAATTTTTAGAATCTTATAATAAATGATGAAATTTCATAATTATGTATTTATTACCATTATTTAATTTGTGAGCTCAAAATTCCTTTGATTTACACATCCCATGTTGTTAAGGACGATTCTATGTATGTTATTCCTTAAATGGTTTCTATATGTGAATAAATTTTTGGGGTATAAAATTTCCCCTTATGAAATTATTGTTTATGTATCATTGTTTTGATGTTTATGTTTGACCCAATTATCTAAAACTATATTATTAAAATTTCCAAGGGATTGTAAGTTATCCCATATTTTATTTTGATGTTGTATGATTTTATGACTAAATTATGGTAACATTTATTGAAATAAATCCTTAAATTAAATGATTGTGTTTTTAGTGTCTGATCTAGGAGTGCAGTTTTAGGGCTGTCACTATTGGTATCACATTGGGGTTTAGATAGGGTTGTATATTAGGATAGTTTCAAGAGAGGTTTTCATAATATTTATTGATATTATATTCAGTTTAAAAGTTTAATTATTATCATCATATTAATGAAATTAGAATCACAATTTAGGATTTTTGTTGATGGGATTTTGAGGGTATTTGAATCTATTAATAGGGTTTATAAGGAAAACACATTGAAACTTAAAACCCCCATTGTATAAGTATATGATTTAATTTTTTGATAATTAATGACTATTGGGTAGTAGGATATATATATCCTTTACAGTTGAATAGTGATTAATTTTGAATGTGATATTTGTGGAGATATTTATGTTCATTCTAGGGAATAACTTTGAGATTAGTATCAAATTTTAATTCAAGATATTTTTGTGATTTCTCTATATAATAAAATTTTCATTATGATTAAAAAATATTTTTGGAGTTCTTTAATTGGGTGGATGTGTATGTATCCCATAGGATCAATCTTTTATTTATCATGAATGATTATTTCACTAGAATTCACTTACATTATTTTTTTTAAAATCAGAAAGGAAGGATAAAATATTAATCTAAAAAAATACATTAATGGTGATGTTACTTGTGATATATGGTTATTTATCAATGGAATGATCCATGTTTAACCATTTGTGTTGTTGTTTTTTGGAGATTAATAGATTATTTGTACATATAAATGTTAATATATTTTGTATATTATATTTTCATATGCATACCATTACATTTTTTATAATATCTAAATATAAAAGGTAAACATAGTTATCCAATTATCAATTATATTATCAGATATAATTTTATTTTGGATTTTCAATATTCAAAACGTCATCATTAATAATAATTATTTTGAGTAATAGATTAATTTGTAATGTAAATTGTTTAAATAAAGAAATAATACATGTAAATTATGTACATTTCATTATGGTGTTATTCTAAATGGGAAATTAATTTTTAAACTATAGGAATAGGATTTTTAAACTACAATGTTTTCCATTACTTTCATTTTCAATGAAGAGACTGTGTTTATACTCCACATTGGTATATGGTTTTGTATTTATTGACATTATAATCATTATTCAGTTTCTTGATGAGGATAAGCGTGTTGTTTTTAATAGCATTGTTTCCAGTGATGTTCCAGATAAACTTATATTCACTTGTTCGATGTCAGTTATTTTTTCCATCAAAGTGTTTGCTCATATTATGAGGGACAGTTCAATTGAAGATCAGTGGGGGTAACATTGTGGTGTAAGGAGGTATATTCTAAATATAATTTCATGTTGTGGCGTGTATGGAACCAGGCTCTTCCTAATGATGAGAATTTGAAGCAGATGGGTGTTAATATGGCTTCCAGGTGTTGGTGTTGCAAGTCCCCGAACCAAGAAACAGTGATGCATTTATTTTATAATAGTGAATGGGATATAGGAATTTATATAACTTTTGGGGCCTTCTTTGGATGGGTTGCGTCTAAAGGGGAACATGAAATCTTCTGATAGGGATGAGAGGAAGGCCAGGATAGTAATCCTTATCTCTGGATGCTAGACCATATGGCAGGACAGGAATGATTCTTGACACAAAAACGGCTCGGGCTCCCAAGTTAAAATCATTTTTAAAATGAAGAACAACTTCCTTGATCTTCTGCGGTTGTGCCCGGATTTTCATTATACTCCAACTATGCATTCTTTAGTCCCGACTCATGCAGTCGATAGTCGGCTGGGGATCTCTGGGCAGGGGCGATGGGTATGTTGGAACCCTCCAAGTCAGGGTCTAAAACTCATTATAGATGGTTCTTTAATTAGGGGGGAGAAGCGCAAGGGTGGAGTCGTAAGAGATCAAAGAGGTCCGGTTGTTGCTGTTTTTGCTGCCTTTTTCGGGAGAGGAGATGTTCTATAGGCGGAGGCTTTGGCTATGGTTACTGGACTAAAGTTATGCAATCAAAGGCAGATAAATATTCAAATGGTTTAGATAGATTCCATGCTATTATTTAATTCTCTGATAGGTAAGGGCAACATTCCTTGGCACATCTCTTATACTGTCAGCAAATGTGATCTACTCAGAGTTAATAATATTGAGGATTCTCATTCATGGTGGGAGGGGAATGTGGTAGTGGATTTTTTGGCATCTATGACATCAGCTAATCAAAGTATGTGTTCTTTCTTTTTCTTGGGTTCTTTTCCTTATGAGGGGATAAAATTTGTTGTCATCAATGCTTTGGGTTTGAATTACTTTAGGCCACCATGTGATTCTTGTGTTTTCCTCTCTACGATGGTTTTTCATAAATCAATAAAAATGATAGTTTTCAGTCAGTCAGTCGACACTCAAATTAGAATTTTGAGGGTTCGATTTTTTAAATATTTGTATAATGTAAGAAAAACAAATTTTAGAAGAACACTATGTTTTGTTGTGTACACCACACACAACACCATGATTAAATGAACCATCAGATATAAACAATTAAATGATATATTTATTAAGAGGCTATTATATTTGTGAGTATGAATTAAGTTAAATGATTTATTTTATATCTTTAATTTTCCAAATATTAAAATAGTTTTTATTAATTATGATAAAATAAGGAATAATATTTTTAGTAATGTCATTTTGTAATTCAAAAATATGTTCACTTGAAATAAAATTATTTATTTTTTTATCGAGTTCTATATTTATTGTATATAATTTTTAAAAATATTATTTAATTAAATTTATATAATATTTTTTATTCTTAATGAAAATAAATAACATAATGTAATTATTTGGGACTTTTAAAAAATTATTATTTTTGATGAATAGTAAAGAAGCCTATTATTTAAAAAAATCATTTCTTTTAATTAAATAATGTGATCTAAAAGTACAATTAGTACTTAAAATTTATATAAATGTAAGATAATTATTATTTAGTTAGATATTATTTAATTAATTACATTTTAATGATCAATATTCTTTCTTTATTGTATAATTTAATAATTTTCCATTAAAACACATTTTCTTATAAAGTAATTTTTGTTTGTTTTACGAATTTTATGAAATTTGTTTTTTATAAATCTTGGTATTTAATTGTCAGAAATTTATTTTGTATTTTTAATACTTTGTTTCAAACTTTTTAAATAGGTCCCTTTCATATTTTATCACAATGAATTGTAATCGCAGTAAATTTTCGATACTATAGTAACGATAAAATGGGCTAATAATGTTTAAAACTATGGGATGGTCTTAAAAATTATTTCAAAAACATTCCCTAATTTTATTGTAAGTTTATATTTCAAAACATCATATTATATGATTATTTGTGAAATTTATTTGACAATTTTCCTTGATTTTTTACTTTATAATATTTTATTAAAATTTCGAGACAGAAATGTCACTTTCCTAATTTTAATATAGATTATATTTGGTTAATTGAATAAAGAGAACCCATGTTCACTTATATATATTAATATTATAAATATTAATTTATGTTTTTATTATGAAAAATAATTTTAAAATATTAGGGATGAAATAATTACCTTGAATGCTAATGCAACACTGACATAATGCCTTTTAAATAGTGAAAATAATCCAATAAACGTCATTAAAAACCTAAAAGTTACATTTTTGGTTTATTTATACAATAGAAAAAATTTAATAGAATAATATTAAATATTAAGGATATGTGATTGGTTTATATTTTTAATTAAATAGGATATTTTTTCTAATATTTCAAAATAAATGAATAGTTTGAAAAATGTGAGTAATGATATTACATGTGAAATAATATTTTATAAAATTAATTAAATATCATATAAGTAATATAAAAAATAAATTTGGATTTAAAATGGTGAAATATATTACCACATGGATATTTGTAATCAAATTGTCAGTATTTATATTAAAAATTTTAAACAATAATTTCAAAAATATTCATTAACATTATTATGTTTAAATTTTTTTAAAAAAGGGGTAAACCAAAAAAATTGTGTTTTAAATGATATATTGACCTCTATGAAATTTTATTGTGTGAATTTATTAAGACCATACACTCCTTATATTATAATCCAATATATTTTTACCCATTTTACAAAATTTTGACACATATAATATTATAATACATCATGTATTTTCACAAATGTCATTAATGGTATTATATATTAAAAAATTATACTAACAGAATTAAAAATAATAAAAATACTATACATATTATGTTAATGGGTCATAGATAAATATATTGATCATTTTATATTTTTGGATGAACATTCCTTTTATAGTAACTTTTTCAACCCCTAAATTGTTAAAAACATTGATACCATGTTAATTTTCAAAAGGGCTAACAAGGTCAAAAAACTAAGAGTGAAGGGTAATGAAAATAAATAAAATTACCAGAGTAGATAATTTAGAGTAATCATGATCTTGTATTATAATTATATCATTTTCTATAAATTTATCAATAATAATAAATTTATATTAATTTAATAATTTTTATATTTCCAATAGTTCCTCTCCCCTCGCATTGCAAAGGGAACCAATCTCTTTTTCTATCAACACATAATAAACAATTTCATTATCTCAATACCTATTAAAATACATTTCTAATGTACCTACATATAATATAATAGTATTTTGTAGGATATAATCTAAACATAGTGGGATTAATGTCTATGTAAAAATGGTTGTCTAAAGATGAGGTATAGTGTTTATTGAAATGTTTTACATTAATTTCTTATTCTATCTAAATAATCACCAAAATAAAGATGAAATAATATAATTATTATATTTAATTTACTATGATATTGTTATGTTTTCATAAAAACATATATAAATCTTTGATAAAATTTAATTTTATTTAAATTCATCGTTATTTTGTATGGTAGTTTACTACATCATGAGACGATCTAATTCGTTTTACACCATAACCTATCATAGATTGTTATAATTATTTATTGAATGTACGTAAATAATATTTATGAATTAATTAACATTATTTAATTATAGGATATCATATATATTCTTACATTTACTTACCTTTATTAGTGATCATGTCTTTTATGCGTACGTACAGATTACCACCTCCATGAATATATCTGAATCATTTTTAAAAATCACACAACAGTTAAAATATATATAAGTATATTTAATGAAATAATATTATATTTATGATATAATCATCAGTTTTGAATGATAAAATGATACATACCATCTTACAATCAAGTTGTTTAAATGGAAATTTTACTCATTAGTATGTAGGACCTACCAAATGTATGATTAAAATGTTTTAAATTCTTTATAACCTATTTTAATGGTTATATTAAAAGTAAAAAAATATGTAAAAAATATTAAACATATAACTATATGTTGTTTTGTTGTGATGGAATAATTATATATATTACCATGTTCATCCTAACAGTGTTACTTTTGCGATTATGAATAAAACAACATAAAAACACATAACATAGACATAACCAAAGAATTTTCTATATATAAAATTAGAAGAAATTACATAAATTGGTGTAAAGTAGTATATTATTAGAAGAAAAATTATCCAATGAAATTAAATAATTGATATAATTTTATTATACTATTTCTAAAATAAATACATGGATGTTCTTAGCCTAAGGTAAGATATTTTATCTCAATTTCCCTTTATTGAAGAATGTTTTAATATTATGCCCCTAATGTATTTTATATAGTGTATATATATATAAAATTATATGTGATATTATTAGTCCATCATAATAGATGGTGTTCTAATTTTAAATTAAAATTAATTCATCTAAGGGGATTCGATACGAAAGATACCAGGTGCAAAGGGGTTTCCTAAATCAATTTCAGTTCTTTAGGTTATACATTTACTTAATTGACATTATTATTCCATGATTGTGTCTGAATATAAATAAAATTTTTTTTATTCACCATTTAATTATTATTTATGGAGTTAATATATTCAATCAATCACATCATTCAATAATTATCACCGAAAATTTTATTGTATTTTCTTGTGTTTCTGTTGTTTGGATATAATTTTCATGAGGGATGCTTCTTATCGTACAACATGGTTTCCTTGTATGGTGTAGTTAATAACTCATGGAGAAATTATAAAATATAAATTCTTGTCATTCATAATTTTTTAGATCAATATGATATAATTTATTTTAATGAATTTGAATTTTTAATATAATCAAAGTGGTATTTTCATAATATAAAAGTATCATTTTTTCAAGATTATTTATATTCATGGTTACTTTAGGTTAAATTTCATGATATAGTTTTATTGAATAAAATGTCTTTTCATCCATAATGGTTATTAATTTGGTGTATATGTTTAGTTTTCATTTACCGTAATATATATATATATATATGAAACAAATTTTAATGTGAAACATATCATTTATCTTCTTTTAGATTGGGTTTCATTCTCTTCTAAAAATATATTTTGAAAACATATTTCAATAGTTTTTTTATAATAATATATGTCTTCATAATTTTAAATATAATAAATTTTTATTAATTTTAAAAGATATTAAATGGAGATTTTGTACTAATATCCACATTTTTCACATTTACCGATCATTAAAAAATAATGCAATAGAAATTTCTTTTTGATGTTTATGACATTGAAGAATTTTTCTACAACCATGACCATTATTTTTTCAGATGATACCTTCATATGTTTATTGTTTAATTTTAAAAGAAAAATCTTTCTACATTATTTTGTGTATTTTTTCTTTTCAATGTTATAATCAATGTGAAAGTTTATTTCCAAGATTAATTTTCTAATGATATTTTAGTGGTATATATAATCACAAATGATGAAAACCATTTATATTAAATATATTTAATTTGAGAAATTTTTAATTGATAACATTATAATACTTTACCTGGTGGGATTAGGACTTATTCAATGACAATTTTAGCGAAGTCACATAGTTTTCACAATTTATACTTGTTATTCATGTTATTACATTTGTTTCTATGATTTTTTTTTGATGAAATTTTATATCTATATTCTTTTTTCATGTTATGTTTCTAGTAAATTTTTTATAATAAGGTTTGGTTAAATTATAAGCAAGAGATGATTTGTTTTGATAAAAATAATAAACAAGTTCTTTAGTCATATACCAAGAATTTGTGGCTATATTATATCATTATAATGAATTTGATAATGATTATATTTTATATAAAATTTTAGTTTCAATTAATATAATGGTTATTCAACATTTAATGTGAATTTAAATGATCTATGATGATATATTTCAATGATACAAACATGTTTTAATTTTTTCATTCTAGGAATTTTGAATGATTCCTTTGATCATGACATAAATAACATTGATCAGGATTATTTATTTTCCAAACTCTTTGCATTGATAATTTTTTTCCATATAAAATGTATTATGATAAATGTTATTCTGATAAATATTCTCTTATGTTCTACTCATGAACATTTATTGTGTAATTATACAATGACAATAATCTTATTCCCAATGATGATATTCAATTATTAGTTCTTATGCAAACCCTTCTTGAGTGTCTGACCTCACTATTATTATATTATCTATTTACCCTAGATGTGAATAATTTTTTAATATATTCATTTTTAATAAAGTTTATGATATTTATAGAACATTATGGGAGATGATTTTTTTTATTGACATGTTTTATAAATATATAATTTTATTGTATGAGTTTTTCTAAAATTTTATAAAATTATAAAGAAAAACGTCCTCTAGAATATAAGTGATCTTCTATTTAATTTGGATTTCATATGTTTTTTGTGGATAATATTTCATCACATATGATAGTATCAAATAAGAAATGTAAATAATATATTTATCATAATATCCATGATTAGGGATTTTGGGATATCACACCGTGTCCCAAATAATTTTTTTTGAAGATAACCTCTAGAATGACGAAACAATGATAAATAAATTCATGGTTTTGGAAAAAATATCCCACTATTTTATTTATTATAAATATTTACAATCATTTTTTATTCAGTTCATATATTTTTATTTCTCTCACTGGACACTTTTTTTTATTTGTTAATTTACCAAAAATTATATTGCAATGACGAACATGGTAAAAGGTGTTTTGAAATAGTTTCATGATCTAAAACATATCAATGAGGCTATAATAGAAGATATATATATATATATTAATGATATCATAGTTTTATTAATAATGACTTCAAGTATACCTCATTTATATTAAATCAATAACTTATACACTTTCATAAATTTAATTGTGAAAAGTGTTATATAATAAATATTATATAGATCATAATAACACCTTTATAAAATAAAAGACCTTATTTATTATTATCGTATCATAAAAGAAAATTTTGATTTTATAATCATCTATGGGATAAATATATTGCATCATTCCTACAGTTTGTTAAATATACCCAAATAAAAAAATTCTATAATAAATACATAAGTATGACTATATAGTGATTTTGTTGAACATTATCAATTTAAAATAGAAATGATTTTTTGTTAGTTGTTATGTAGATAAATTTTAACTAATAATATGTGGATAAAGAATATAAACCGGAAAAAATAATAAATTAAAATTTACAAAGATATAATCACTTCTACCGTTGGAAACCTTATTGTTATTCAATTAATAAAGAAATTATATAGGGAATATATGGTAAAAAAATGTTTTATAGGATTATTAGTGATGGAAAAAGTGTATACTATATAGGGGAATTAAAATGTATTCTATATCAGTAAAGGGGTGGTTGTGGGGTCTATTTATAAGTGAGAGGAGTAACTATATTTAATATATTTATTACATAATATAAAAATAAAATAAAATAATATGTATATAGATATAAATTTGATTAAAAATGACCAATATATTTAAGGATGTTGATATAGAAAACACAAACCCATTCAATGTAAAATTTTTATGATATTATTTATTTTTACAAAGTGATTTAATATAGTTTACTTATTTTATCCTCTATTGGGGTTACTGTTATTTACCTAGGCATCATATTTTTAATCTTAAAATGAAATCGACCTTATAAAATAATTTCAACACAACAAATAAAAATAAAAATCATTTTTTTATATTCTATTTTTATAAATGATTTTATTTAATAAAATACACATAATGTGGAAAATAATTTTTGATGAAAATATAATTTTTAAGAGTAAATGAAATCATTTATTATTCCATCCAATGAAAAAATCATCAAATGAAACTTAATTTTTATGTATATTTAATTTCATTTCTATAAATTTAATCATTAATGAAGAAATTATTATATAAATGTAAAAATTCAAAATATAATTAAAAATAAAATATATCAAAAATAATTTTATTTTAACGTTAAATTTTTTTACATATAATTCATAAACTATATTTCTTATTTATGATAAATGAATAATAAAAATCATATTATATAATACATATTAAATTTATTATAAAAAAATATAAAAAATATAAAATTTAATAACAACATATTTAAAACTTATTGCATTATAAATTACATAACACATAAATTCCACTTAAAACACCTTAGAACATCCATTTAATATCTAATTTTATATTAATAAATAATTGTAGATATATTTTTTGAATTATCACGAATATGTATTGTAGTTATTTCTCTGGTCTTGAACATCTCTAATATATGATTTCGATTAATAAATTACAGTTAATTTTCATCTTGGGAGTGGTTCAGGGAAAATACAATTGACACTACCACCTTTATGATCTCAAAAAACAAACCTTATTGAGGAACAATCCAAATATTTTATTCCATTTCTTCTCATTTATAGAATAATTTAATTATTAACTGACTAATTTTTATACCTACAAATTTATTATTTGTGTTATAATTATTATAATTTGGCTTTATATTTTTAACTCATTAATATTCCATGGTCCATTTTATATCAATGGTTTATGTCAGTTAATATATTCATCACATAAAATTTATTTAATGATAAATATATTCTCAGATTAGGTACTATAAAATTATACACTAAAAAATTAATTTTTCATGTTTTCATAAAACTGATAAAACAAAATGATTGTTATTTTGACTCCTAACATCTTCAGGATTCTATAAAGGTTCCACTAATTTAAAATATTACCATAGAAACTTTTCTCGGTCATGGTGTCCCTATCATGTGAATCCTATATAATTATTTTTGAAACCAGGTATGATTTACTGATAGAGGAGTTTAGGTTTTCTCATAAGATGGGATTGTTAGGGTTTTTTTACATTATAATGTTTTTCCAATGTTTGATGAAATATTAATAGATTTCATAAATAAAAAAATATATATTGGTTTTAAAATTATATTTTGAAGACATTTTTTCAACAGTTGATATTCCTTTATTCCCCTTTTGATTCTTTATTAAAATTATTTCCAATTTTATTTTCCTACAATTTAATGAAACCTCACTAGTAAAGATCAATTTTTTTATCCCAACAAGAATTTGTTATTTTAATGATAATGATATCCCATAATTTTACCCATATATGTTATAATATTTCTCTAATCACCCATGGATCACCCCACTATACACTGTCAATTTATTGTGATTAATTACAAGGTGACTAGTGTGTGTAAAGTAGTGTTTATGGGCAGAAGACATTGAATTAAAATATTATAAATAACTCAAACTATCAATATCGATCAAAATAAATTAATGATAAATAATGAATAATGGTATTTAGAAATAACAAGAGTAATCAATTAATATATAATTGGGAGATTATCCTTATATCTATAAATAATGGTCCAGTTTCACATCATTAAATATAAAATGGTTGTAAAATAATATAACTATGTGAAAATAAAAATATATTCACTAGTAGATAAATCTATTGACCAATTAAAATGCCATTTTATCTGTGTATTATTCACATAAATGATAAATGGTTCTATTTTGGTAGTTAGATGGGTTATTCACATTTTGTATCTCAATTATCCCTTTGAGTCACATTATCCCCCATTTCGACACTAACAACACGAAACATCAATGAGATCATATTGATAATGCATGTCATTGTCTCATTATTTGAATACCAAATCTATCTAGCACGATTTTGTGATTACTATGAGGGGTGGGGGTATCTCTAAAATCATCCCACATATTTATATTTTATTCAAAATCACCATACTTATATTCAATTGGGTAAAATCCATGTGGTCTTAAAAGGAACATTAATACCTGATTGGGGTATATCATGCTAATGGAAATTGATTTTTCGTTAAAACCAATATAAATATGTAATTTTATTTGTTATATATCTCTATTGGTATTTTTAAAAATCATTATTATCTCATTGATAACATATATTCCTCAATTTTTGACAAGGATATATATTACATATCTCAGAAATATAGTTCTTACACTAAAAACTCTACATTATACCTTTAACTATCAAAACTATTTTACTTATACACAACACTACATGGGGAGTGATAAATTTGTGTCATGAAAATGAGGACTAATAGTATAAATAAAAAATTATAGTTCATTTTAAATTAATTTTATTAATATATAAATATAATATAGGTTATGTAAATATTATATGGGTATGAAATTTTCAACTCTATAGATGAAATTTAGTATAATTCGAAATGTATAACTAGCGATGGAAAAAATTTCATAAGAGTTGAGAAATACCATGAGTGCCTTGAATTATTTCACATGATTTTATTAAATATCATTCAACCATGAAAAATTCATAGAATAGTGTTTAAAATAATATACAATTTTTGGTATGTCTAGTTTATTTTATAAGTTGGAATTATAAAATATCATATGAGGCTCTAAAATATTGAACACTCCTAGACTGAAATTAATTCAGTATGTTATCCCCTATATCAATTTTGAAACATGTAATCATTGAGAAATGATGAACACTATTGTTTTATAATAGATTTAACTTATAATGAATTAAACAACAATATTTTCAATAAAAACTATTAATAATGATATTATATAATCTAAAATCAATGAACAATATTCAGTAATATCTAAAAAATGAACAAACAGTTAAAATTAATGTTGTATGCATTTTATAAATAAAATTACACATATATTAATTTAATAAAAATTCAATAACTCTCATGGGTTTATGATTAGTTAGGTGATCATTTTCTATAGAAAATACATTTAAATTTTTCATATATTTCTCTCATCACACCCCAAAACTCAAAAATATATAATAGGGGATGCATGATATTCAAACGAATGTATAAATCCATGTTTATGATTTAAAACTAAAAAATACTAAAACCAAAAGTGTAATAAAAATTATTTTTTAATCACGAATTCTAAAAAAATTGTTTAAATTTTTTTTCTTTATGTCTTGAATAAATCACACATAAACAAGAAAAATATGATCAAAATATTTACATTGTGTGATACATTTTAATCATCCCGAAAAAATATAAAACATAAAATTTAATGAATATAATAATAAAAACATACAATGAGAAAAGCGCATAAATAGTGATAATCAAGAATAATGTGATGGAAGAAGACAAATGGGTTGTCATTTATTCACAAGTGGTTGGGAGGTTTTTAGACTCTTCATTTGGTTTATTCCAAAAAAATCATCATGTTGTTTATATATTTGGATCATTATATTTAATTGTATTCTATGATTGATCCCCCTTTAATTTCACCTCCACTAAATGAAAATAAATTTCATACAATAAAGTATCTATTCCAATTGGAATGAATCATGTCAAACATGAGATTAATTATATATGGGAGTAACACAACATTATATCACAAATCAATGATCCTTTTCTAAATTAATATGTGAAATAAGATCTAGATTTGTATTTTATTTGTATGTATTTATCAATGTAATAGATCATTATCCTCAATATTTCCATAATATAGAGCTTAATTGTTTCTATATCCTTGATAAATTATATTTTCACCCTCTTCTGTAGAAAAAATGTTTTCAACTAAAACTCAATATGAATCTGAAAATCTTTTCAAAAAATTGTTCAATATGGGGAATTCATAGGGGGTGAAAATTTTCTGATACTACTATAGTTCATACTAATGTTTTAAACCATTCATTTTATTTTGACTATGTAGGTCAAAATAAATCCCTAAGATCACATTATTAAACACTATTGTTTACCCATTTATTTTGAGGACTTTACAGTGTTGAGGCCTTATGGTGCACAATGTATATTTTCTTGGGAAAATATTTTCTATATATTCAAAAATTTGTTCTTAAATCACTGATTATGGTTTATGTAAATCAAAACCTATAAATTACAACTAATCGTAAAAACTAAAATATTACATCATCACCATCAGTTCTAGTTTTTTATTTTTCAATCCTCCTGTAAATATTATAAACAACTTTATTTATATAGAAATTACCAAAATATAGATGAAATGTACCCATAAAATCAAATAACCATACATTTTTTCCATATTAAAATTCAAAGGATGATTGGGGGATATCCATATCTTTTAAAATTAGTCCAATAATATAGATGTTTGGAAACAATTTTAGAAAACACGTGAGTCGTTAATAATTTATGAAAAAAAGATAAATTCTAAAACTATTCTATCCATATATTGAGGTATGAAATGTGACCCAGATAATAATATATGGATAAATTAAGGAAAGAATTTTTATTAATCAATTATGTAATATCTTCTAATAAAATGCACACTCTATTTACATCATAAAAATCAATTGACCAAAAATTTTACTTCATAATTCATTAAAGTTAATCATGATATTTTATTCATTTTTTATAATTAAAAAACTAATATAATGGTGTAATTAGAATTACTTATTTATTCCACTATGATTATGACACAAAAATTAGTATGATAATAGTCATTTCACAGTCAACAATACATTATTCACGACTCGAATTGTGGTGTAGTGGCTTGGTCAACAAGTTTCTCGACTATTGTAGTTCATTTAATCTCATCTAAATATATGTATGAATTATATAAGTGATGAATAATATTTATTAAGGATATAGAATTATATAAATAGTTTATAAATTTGAGTTATTATATGTTACAAGGTATCGTCATTGTAACATGAGATTAACATTATATACATACTTATTGGATTTATAGAGAATATATATTCCTATCTAGAATTACTCGTTCAAAAATTTAAAATTTTATTCTTATAAATGGACATTTCCTGGAGAAATTTTATATATTATAGGTTTTTATGGATGTCCATTAACAAATTGATTTTGATCACCACCATCATAAATGTTTCTAGAAGTTCTTTTTTATAATGATTTTCTACATGTCTTCTTGATTGATTTTTCGCAGGTAGGTAAATCATGTAAAGGATTATTTTGGTCCTCTATCATGGTATTTATCTGGTCTATCATCATTAGTTGTGTCTCATTATGAAACCCTCTTCAGGTTCCTTCTTAGGTAATAATTCAAAATGATTTTTAGGATATCCACTTTAAACATATGCTCCCAGTAATGATTATCCAATACTCATCACCACTTATAAACTTCTTATGTAGATAGGGATACTATTTACCATAAGGATAATAGATGATTATACAAGGATTTTACCTGAACCATGGTTTAGAATGTTTTGGGGGGATATTATAATTTGGCTGAACAATCCTTCCACCCCCATTATGTGTGAACATTGATTAATGAGGTTAGACAACATGCATATTTGATAATATAAACTATAATCTGTAGGTCCACTATAGATTTTTCTTGAGATTATTCATATTCGTAACATGTATAAGTTTTAGATTAATCTAATTAAAGAGTGGGGAACACAAAGGTTTCTTTTAATCCTACTAGATATACTAACTTTGAGGTTAATAATATCCAACTACACACTGATTTGTTTGGAACTACTCATATCCTTTTATTGTAACTTGTTACTTATAGTACATACATTTTTATAACTCCTAGAGTGTTTAGGAAGAATACTCGTTCCTTATATAAATTGTTTATAATTTAATTTTTTTTATTATGTTAAAAGAAAACAAGATAGTTTTTTTAATAAGTCATTCAAATAAATAATTAAAGTAATAACATGTTATTTATTTAAAAAAAATGTTGTAATAAATACATATGAAATTAAGCATAACAACCTATGGATTTTTATATCCTTGTGAATAGAATAATTATTGAAGAGATAATATATAAATAAGAATAATTTCACCAACACTAGTATATCTTGGATTATATCCATCTTGTGGGATTTCTATTTTTCAATAAAAATCAATGACAATGAAGAACATCAAAAAGGAAAGACCATATTATGAGACCAAAAAAAGAAAAAAATTAATATCACAAGTGTGACTTAAGAGATAAGAGTTGAATACACTATTTTAGTACATCTATGTATAGGAAAAAAATATTTTTGTTTAAATATGGTCATTGGAAATATGGTCATTTAGAATAAGGTAACTGGATATACATGTATCTAGAAGGAATACTAATGTTATGTATTGTTTTTAGTAAATTTAAATAATATAACTCACAATGAAATTAAAATATAATATTAATAATATATATAGATAGGTTTTGGGTTTATATTAATATTATTATTAAAATATGATATTATTTATTTTAAAAATTAATATAAATATATAAATATTAATTTTAAATAAAATTAATAGGTAAATCATAATTATTTAATTTTAATGGGATTTTAAGTGTATTTATTGTAAAAGTATTTTATTTCTATGAAATGTTTTTTATGTGTTCTGTATTTTATCAAAATTAATTTAATTAATCACCCTTAATATTTTTTTATATATTTACTGAATTAATGTTTTTACTTAAATTGTAATTGAATCACATATAATATTATAAATACAAAATGTTAAAAGACAATATTTTCTAAGAACATGATTATTTCATTATATTTTTAATTCTTATTTAAAATATTTATATTTAAAAATAATGATTTTGAATTAAAAAAAATTACTATCATTTCTATAAAAAACAAAAAATATTATCATGGGAAAACATTTTAGATAATATAAATAATTGTTTATTTTTTCGGTGGACAATGGAAAATAAAATTTTTAACAAAAAAATTATTGTTTTTATCAATTTCATAATATAATAAATACTTGTAAATTGATAAACCATTGAGTATATATATATTAAAAAAATATGAGTTTTAATATATTTTGTTGAATATAGATAATATATTATTATAATTTTCATTCTTATGAAATATTTATTCTTAATGAATTTTTTTTTATTTTGGTCAAATATAATATTATTTTTGTTAAAATTTGATAAAAAAAATATCATAAGCAAGAATCCATAAAATAGTTTTATAATAAACCAATTTTATCATAAAAATATAAATTATTGATAATTTTATCCGACATAGAATCATTATTCATATAATTATGTTCTCATAGAAAAAATCTTAAGGACTTATATTTTCTAATAATAAAATTAATTTCATTTTCCTGTACACATTTTATTTCATATAATAATTTTAATATTTTAAATTAATATATAAAAATTAATTTAAAAAATCATTTCCTTTTTTTAATTAAATACAGTTACATATGTTAAAAATTTTCTTACCACAGTGAGGGCCAATTTGGGTAAAAAGAGTATATCCTTTTACAATGGGAAAAAACAAAAGTTTCTAGTGAACAACAATCATGTTGGGCCTCTATGAAAAATAGTTTTTTAGTCATCTTGTTTTTATAATTTCATATAATAATATAGAACATCAACCCCAAAATCCACGATATAGGATCATCATATATAATTTCAAATAAATCATTGCTACAATTTAAAATGACATCTATATGAAATTATTTCTTCATAGATGGTTTAAATGATGCCTCTTCACATACTGCAATTTTATTGGTGAATTAAGGTTTATATTTCCTCTATATGTTACCAATATGTGTTCCTCGAAAATTCAATAATCGTCTACGAATTTTCATGGTGCAAGGAATCTCCAGGTCCTAGAAAAGGTGGGTTTTCTATTACATATCCACATGGATGATAGATATTACTGGATGAATCCAAAACCAAGGCCCCATCACTCATTGAATCCTCGAAAAGATCTGGAACTGGTAACTATGATTTTTTTTATCACATAGGCATCCTTCGAATTAAATCATGATATAACATGGTCATATAAAAATAAATATACAAAATTAGTGATTAATTAAGATAGATAGTCAATGACTAAACCCTATATGATGTATTTTCTATTGATCCTTGAATAAATCCACTTGGTATGAAATGTTAAAAAATAGGTAGTCAATGTATGTGTTAATGGATAGATCAGATTACACAACAATGTCGGATCCCTATAGTAGAGGCCAAACATGATACATGTTGACAATGTTTCCCTAATTCCAATTCAAATCCTCTTATAGAGACCACTACAAACATCATCTCAATTATCAAACATAATCCAATTTCAATATATCTTGACCTGACCTAATGGGGATTGAGTCGTAACTACCTCATGTACACCTCAATAGGCCATGGGCTGGTGAGAAGTAATAAATTTCATATCATGCATGGGAGGACATCTCCTTGTGTACATATACACACACACATAACCATATCTATGAAAATATGTAGAGATACTAATAAAAAGATTAAAGTCTGGAATATAACGATTCCGAATAATATCCTTAGGGTTTAGAAAAATACAACATTAAAAATTAAATGTAACAGGGAAAAGTATGTGCCAAACCAGATATGAGTCCAAAATAAACAACTACAAAAGAAATGTTTTGAGTGTTCCCATCACCTTAACTCTATGCTATTACAACTATACATAGCCTAGTTCAATATGTATACCTATGATCATATGTAGTCACCAATTACCTATCTATCATGTTCATAAGTCATAACACATGCAAAAAAATCCCATTCCTTGATGTGTATATATATACCCAGTAGAATTCCCAAAAAATATTAAGGGAATTTTGTAAGGGACATGAAAATAATATACATTATATAGATCAATCCAAATAAAGATATTACAAACAACCAAAAACAAATATATATATTTTTATATTTATATAATTTAATAAAATACTGCCAAACAAGAGTGAAAGTGACCAACATCTCATAGTAAATTAAATAAATAGAGTTCCCATAGTTCTAGATGTCTATCTACGATGCCCAAAACATCACATTTCAGTTTAAAGAAGTATCCATTTGGATGAACCACACCTCCCAAATATGATTCATAGTAGAATGGGATCAATCTCCAATTAGAGAGCTCAATCTCTACTGCATCAGGGGTGATACTCACTATAAAAAGGACCCACACCCTATATAATTGTGGTGAAACAAAGTAGATAGAGGAAACACACCTGGTTCCATTTGGTGTGGTATCACTTTGTGTAATGGGGATTATAACCTTATCTAATAGTGTATATTACTTTGTATGTGGAGGACCATTACTCGGGTCCATCACAGGGTACATCGTAGTGTAAAGATGATCTACACCCCATAAGAATATTTTTTTTCAACTCGATAGAAATTTATCTTAGTCCCTAATTCCATACCTAGAACCATGTAATATATAAGGGAACTTAAACCAAATTCCCTAGGATGAAACCACTAAGTAGAAAGATATATAGATGACTATTTCCCTATTCCAATAGGGGTTCTCCAAACTATGATCTTTCCGGATCACATCCGTCATTGAGTGTTGTATAAAGAAGCATAAAAATCATAAAATATTTCACTGTATCTCAAAATACTATATATAGAAAACCATCACATTTTATGTGGAACGAAACTATGGAAAGGATAATCATGGGCCATTATCTGATTCTAGATAAAATACATAGGGGAGGTTGATGTTTTTTAAAATGGAGAGTTGGGGTACATGGAATGCAAGAGACATAAAAATTGTTTGTTCCTAACATGCTACCAGTCTATTTCCCTACTGGTACAGAGCTCACAAATAATGTATCACTACATTGCCTGTATGTGTACCAATCAACATGACTCAGTTACACATGGTCCTAAATGTTCTCTTGGCTTTGTCTATGTGTGTCATCTGGTTTATAGGTAATTTTGTAAATTATATTTTCTTCTACATAGTGACCCTCTCATTTTCTCTTCTACACGGTGTGTCATTCATAAATTCTTAAAACCATATCACCGTTGATAAAGGTTCACCAGATAGGGTGTGTTCTTCTAACTACATGGTGTCTAGATTGAGTTTTCATATAATCTCATATATTATTTCCAAATTACATATCTATCTTCAAATTCATTATATCCCAATTCCAAGACACCTAAAATTTATAGAGAAGCACCCAATATTGGTTTCATGATATCTGTTGGCCAGAAATGAATATCTATTTAGTTTTTCAATTTCCACACGCATCGCGCATGTTTCATATCACCTGCCTTCGTTGTATTAGTTACCATATACATGAAACAACCTCCAATTATTCCATTAATAATCTTTATTCATACTTTATTTTAAAATAATTTTTTCTCACATGCATCCACTATGATTTGGGGTGTCCAACATGACTCATTCCCTTCTGAAAATGTTGAATTGAGAACCCATAGTCCAATCAGTGAAGAAAATGAAATTTTTTTTCAACATATGACTAAAATAAAAGGTGTAACAAATAATAGGAAATTATTATTTTTCCAATTATCTCAATTTTGGATATCCCGGGTGTGAAAAAATTTAATAATCAATTAAAATTGGTTCACTGTTACATACATGGATTTTCATTTGATGAAGAGCAATAAATGGGATCGATCAGGCTAAAAAATTTTGATAAATTATTGAAGAATCCAATAATTGAAATGTACTACCTGGTTTGGATCACTCTTCATCAAATAATCTTATTTATGAAAATTAAAAATTTTTTATGTGTCCACTGCAAGATGATGTATAAATATTTGGATTTCAACTATAGTTTGACTCTAATTCACCAATGTGACGTTGAAAGGATAATCCTCATTTATCCCCTGGTTTTATGGATAAAACATGAGAATAATTATAACTATTATTATATAGATGAAATTCAGTTCATTCAAATAATATATTATTTAAATTAATTTTTTAATTAAAAAAATCAATATACCTACAATGACTGCAACATCCAAACACCATGCAACTGCCAATTTTAGGTCCCAACAAATGTAATCTTCATCTTCCTGACTCAAACATGGTATCATATTTTTTATTTGATATTTTTTTGGAATTAAACAATTTTATTTACAAAACCCTTCCTGGGTAATATATAATATAATTAATATTTTGAAAAAATTAATCCAGGGCACACCAAGCCTCTGAATCCCACTCTATCTCCACACATGGCTCAAAAAACATTCCTAGATATATTTTAATGTTTGGAAAGGACAATTTAGGGTCGCTAAAGAGAGTTACATTAATAGGATAATTGGGAATGGTTTGATCAAGGGAACCACACCATTGGGGGAAACAACATGTTGTTTTGAAATTTATCTTAGAAATTTAAATGGATTATTCTACCACATTTCTTCCATTAAAAGGTATGACTATTACGAATGATTAACTAAATAATTATGTTAGTAATTGTACGTAATTTTGACCATAAATACCCCTCTATTAATCTATAATTATATCCTTGTCTCGATACTGTTCAATATGAGTAAATTAAAAATGGGTAATAGTGTTCATCATTTGACAACAATGTTTTTGGGTGATTCTTAACATATTTGTATTTTACTTCTTTATCTAGACTAATGAGATTTTTTCCTTTTCTTCTCCAATCAATTTTTTCTATGAAAATTATGATTCCTCCATTAGTGATGAATGCGTCCTTATATATTGGATACTTCTAATTGAGAACTTCATAGTCTATGTATTCTCATATGGGTAAGAATTTAAAAATGATTGATTTGATATCTATGTGGTTATTTTATGTTAAATCATATTTTGTTATCACTGAAAGTGATTTTAATATGGGTTTTATTTAAAAGTTATTTAGTATAGGTGTATGATAAAATTCACCAAAAATGTTCTCTAATATAAAATAAGGATTCAATCATGGGACTGACATTGGTTTTCTTGTAGAAATTATATATAAAATTGTTATCATGGTATACATTATTTTTTATTGAAAAAAATATCACATGGGATTTTTTATTTCACTAATTTATGGGAATATTCGATAATTATTAAGTAAAAACAAATATATTAAGTTTATGTGATTATTATTGAATGTGTTAAGATTTATTATCATTAATATTCATATAATTATTATTTTTTCACGCATTTAATTGTTATGAATTTCCATTTATAGGATCTCATTTGTGATTTGTTTGTGGATTTACTCAAGATGATGAATTTTCATGAAATGAATGTAAAATTTTTATCCTTTGAGGTATTATTATTTATTATTTCTCCCCAATATTATTTCATTATTATTTTAATCTTTATTCTTATGGTATTGAAAATGTGTTTTTGTAATGTAAAATTAAGGATGTTTTTTAAATCTATTAGGAAATGATATTTTTTATGAATCATATTTTGTTATAATCCAATAACTAATGGTTCTGTTGTTAAAAATGATGTATAGAAAAAAGATGTTATCCTACGTGACATTTTTCATAAACACTGCATAATACATTGGTAATATGAGATCATAGTTATGTAGGATATTGTAAATTGGAATGGTGTCTTAATCTTGATGACTAATCTTGGGTTTTGTTATTTTTTAGATGTTGCGAGGGTAGAGGTCATTGATCGCATGAATAATTAGTAATGGTCTTAGTCATGAAGTCTTATCTTATTAACCACCAGTCTTTCTTTTTTGATGTCTCAAGGTTATGTACCAATTATTTCATTATGTAATATATTTGTTTGCTTATAATATTTTATACAAGATACATAGTTTTTTTTTAATTTGGGTGAAATAATTCCCATCAGTTTTTAAGATGGTATCAAGGTTCTTGTATGATTCATACGGTGATTGGTATTTTAAGTCCCGACTTATAGAGGGCCTTCATGCATGATGTGTCAAGACATACTTGGTTTCATCATTAAAACCTCTTTTATAAATGAATTATGTATTTTGGAAATGAAAAAAATGGTATAATTGCTCTTATATTATGTTGTGAGATAAAATTGGTGATTCTTGTATAAGAGTTAAATGATATACCCTACTCCTATTGTGAATCATAAAAAATAATCACAATGACATGGTCTCTATTTTTCTCTAAAATTTAAATGACAATGATATTCATTTCTATGAGTAATATTTGTATATCTCTTGTCTTTTTTTGTGATTTTTTTAAATGTTTTATGAGAATTATATAAAAGTTAAAAAATAATGTTTATAAGTATATAAATATGGATTCAATTATATAATAAAAATAATAGCTAAAAATTTGTTTTATTGATTCCACCACCACCAAATAAATCTACAGTGGAATAAGTTCTATCATTGTAGAGAATGATGATTGCAGTTGTAGGTGATACAATATGCCCGGATTTAATTGTTCCCACCATTTTATGTCGTAACAATAGATACAGTTTCCATCCATGTGGATTATTACAAGAATAGATGGGGATTTGACATACATGTAAATTAAGATGAAAAAAATAACATGAGTTATAAAAGAGGGTATAGAGTATGAACCAAATCAGATGGGATGTGATATTTAATGAAAATTAACTGTTGAAATCACATTCATATAGTCACAATAGCAAATATTGTAATGGGTATGAGTGGATTTCATGTCATTATGATAAATAATAATGATTATTAATTTTGTTGAAAAATTTATATATAAGAAATTTATGTATTAAATTGTAAACATATGTCATGGAGATATTAGTAATAATTATCTGAGTGTAGTTTTTCATTATTTGATTAAATTTTCCTATATTATTTATAAACCAAAATAATGGATGGACTGTATATATTGACATTATATTGTAGACATATGATGAAAAAAAATTGGGTAAAAATATTATTGAGGAGATATCTTTGAAATCGTATACATGTTTGATAATATTAATAGTGGTTGGTATAAAATCTAATACATCGATGATTATAACACAATGTGGTGCGAATGAGATAAAATATGAAATATTATGACCATAACCATGTATAATTCTTAAATTTAATGTTTCTAAAATATCTATACTAGGACTAAATTGGTGTTATTACATCACGATTGTCTCTTTAATCTATTAAATAAATATATAAAATAAATTTTTGATATTAAATTATTCCCATTATTAAATTAAAAACTGGGATTATTATCTTGTTTCATCATGTTTCTGTGAAATGGGAATTATTTGTGAACTCTCGAGATGATAATTATTATTATTGTACTTTTTTTAGTAACATCCTTTTTTGAAAAAGTTGTTAGTTAAGAATTTATGAAGGGACCCTTTTATGATGGGTCAGTAACTACTACAACTCCTATAAATGGGTCCTATTGTGTCTAGTAATTTATATAATAGAGAGATATTTTATGATTATTTTAGGGGATAATGTGTGTGACCTCATTGTTTAGTCCTATTCGGGTATCTATTGAGTGTTATTTCATTGTATCGCTATTTTTTAATTATTGTATCTTTATGACCCCTGTGATTACTCATTTATGAAATTCATTTAATGATCATCATTTTCATTAATACATTATCCTTAGATAGGGGAGGGTAGTGAGATAAGTCATAAGATATATGACAATGATGTTTCATGATAGATAATTCTTATTTTACTAATGAGTTTTTTCATATTTTGAATCTATGTAATAAAAAACCATTAGAAGTCCTCCTGGGTTGAGAATAAAGAAATAAGATTGTATCTATATTGTTTTCTATTATTTTTCCTTTATTTTGATTATGGTTAGGTGGGTTGAGATATTATTCATTAAAAAATGAGCATGATAGCTGAAATCATACCATTTCAAAAATCATTGCCAAATTTTTATGGTGTTGATTTATAGAATTTTATGGTTTAGACAGTATAAGGGACATTTTATGGAGGATATAGGGTGATGACCAGTCCACATGTATAACCTTACTATCTCATGGTATATTATCTTGATTTAGTTGATTTCAGTATGGTATTGACTAAAATTGTAATTCCACCCATGGTAACATTATATATATTAATAGTATTTGAATTATTATTTGTCTTTGAATATAAAATTGACTTTTTAATGCATACATTATATAATGAGAAATATATAATATGGTATTTATTATTTTAGGTAGTTGAATTACCTTATGGTTAGTATCTTTTTTAATGTTTTCTGGGATAATAAATTCATTTTTTTAGTATACATATGGGGGAATATCACATGAGATGTGTCGTAAGGTTAATGTCAAGATAATGATTTTATATTGATATATGATTTTATAATTATTAAGGGTGCATCGTAATGAAAAATGAATTTAAAATATATTGTATTATATTGATAGTGTTTTGGGAACAAGGGAAGGGGTTATTATAATGGTTGATTATTTGTGATTAGTACATGTGATAAAAGAGTCAATCTATGGTTTTCAGGTGTTATTCTAGGTTATAAACCTAATTTATCGTAGTTGGATATTTAATTATAAGACAGGAAACATTTTATATAGTGGTATGGTCTATAATTCTAATATTATACATTTTCTATAAAACATTAATGATTTCTTGTGTATATTTATCATGTCATAGTCATCTATGGAAATTTATTTCATAGGAGGGTGACAATAAGATAACTGATGATTTTTAACAATTATTGGAAGGATTAATGTCAATATAATATAGTTATAAAGAGTGTTATAATAACATGATATTAAAGAAATTCTCATTAAATATAAGTTTTAAAAAATTTGGTAGAATGATGTGTTAGTGTTATTATTAATAGAGGATTTTTAAATAGTAGATATAATCCACATTAATAATAAATGAGGATGGTTTTACTGAACATATAAAAAATATCATTCATTAAGATATGTTAATTTGTTAAGGAATATGATTTATTATCATAAAATAAAGATCTTTTATTACTAGAAAAAGATAACAGAAGTATAATTTTCAATTATTTATGTTATTTCATTCATTTTTTTGAATGAACATTGAATAAAAATTTAAAATGTGATTGTGTTAGATGTTAAAAAACAACAATTTCATTAAATGTAGTAATGCAGTTTTGATGAAACATTCAAAGTGAATAAATAAGATTATTTTATTAATAATAATATTATTAAATTGAGATATTATGTAACATTATTATAACATATATTTCTATATACTATACTATCTAATAATATTCATCAGCCTCAAAATAATAGAATATTATATATATTTATTAATTAATGAAATATTCGGTACTTTGGGAAAAAATAAGAAGGAATGTGTGTTTTATGTGATTATATTAAAAGTCCGTAGAAAACGTCTTCATTAATGGTTTTTGATCCTGTGAAATTTCATCTTGTGTTCAATTTATACAAATGGCAAGAGGAATCATAAAAATATGTTGTAATTTTTTTATAGGATAAATTTATTATATTTGAGATAGTGAATTTATGGATGGTTTTTTATTTTCATGTAGAAATTTTATATGCTGAGATATTTTTTGTATAGGGAATTAATAAAATAATATATTAATGGGGAAAATACCTTGATTTTTCTTCTTAAAATAAGAAATCATAATGAACATATAAATTAGTTTATATGACCTATGTAAAAAAAAATTCTTCAGTACCCCTTTCATAATCAATGAGTGATATTTTGAATGTTGTAAAGATATGTATTTTGAAATATGATGTTTTTATTTATTAAATTTACAAAATATATGTATTAGTTACCTTTCTTATATCCACAATAAGAAATGTTGAGTAATGATGATATCTCAGGTGAGTATTTTATTCATTTTAATACATAGTAACAAAAGAGAAATTTCATTATGGTCTATAAAATTAATGATATAATTAAGGATTTTATATTTTATGTTATCATCCTACCAATCATCATTTTTAATTTTCATTATTTCTATAAATGATGGATAAAGTTAAACATGTTTATAGAAGATTTATATCCGAAAATTATATATATAATTTATTTACAATTTATTTAGGTGAAATTTTTTAAAGACGTGTATAAAGTAATAATATTGGTTTTATTTGAGTACGACATAGAATATAGAAATATTTTACCTTAGTTATAATTTTATTAGATTCTATAATGGATTTATTTTTTAAAAATTAAATTTTATGTTTAGATTAGTTATTATAAATTTATTATAAGAAAGTATTTTGTTTTTATTAAAATTAGTAATGTTTTAACGTCCCTCGTAATTGAGTATTGGGATAGGAAATAGATTTATATATTGAATCTATAATATGTATTTTAATTTCTAGATAATATTTTATCTTATTTTGATATAGTTTTTTTGTGATGATTACATGATATTTTAACTGAATAATATATTCATTTTAAATGTAAATTTTGTGACCTATAATTCCATTAAAATTCATATTTAACAAATTATTGTCGAATATTTTTTTAATCATTTGTCTCAAATGGAGTTCACCATCAGAGAAAAATAATTCATTAGATAATGAGAATAAAATACTGAAAGGGTATAATTCTTCTATGTATATATTATAGTTCAAATACATTATAGTTTCATATTAAATTATTCTCAAACTTATTCTGGGGTTTTAAATTTTACATACATTTCATGTATAATGAGTTCTAAGGATAATGAATATAATTAAGTATGGATTACACATATCTTATTTTTTGGAAGGAGAAAAATAATAGAATGTGGTTAAATAGTGTCAAATATTACTATATAATTTTAAGGCAATGCCAGATATTAATGTTATGTAAATTATAAAATTAGAATCCATGAACCCACCAAAATTTTTAATTATTGGGATTTTCAAAATTGAAGTCAAGAATTTTGAATAATTATATAAAACATTATATAGATAAATTTTCCCTATTTCATATAAACACAATAAGGATTAAAATTTGATAAAATATTTTAGATATATAATTAAGGAATTTAGATCATTCTTGTGGAATAAAAATCCTAGACGTGGGACTTCATATGTATGAGATATGGCAGTTAAATATCTAGTGAGAAAATTCACACTCTATAATTATAATCGATTAATAATTTAATCATAATAACCCCAACAATATATATTGTTTAGAAAATGATTTGAATCCATTATTTGAGATATATTTAGGAGATGTTTTTGGGTTTTTGTTTTTTATAATTGAGATATAATAATTATCAAGTCTGGAAAATAGTTTTATCATACAAGAATATAACACTATAAATGAGATGAGAACATTTCCATGTGGTTTATATCAATTGACCAATATATATCCATAAAAGTGATATAAAATATTAAATATAAATATAATTTAATAATTAAAATCGATAACTCAATTAAAAAATTTCCATTTTTCATATAATATAGAAATATATATCATACTAATAGAAATCTAACAATAAAATTACATTTCACTAGTTTACAAAATTATTATCTATAAAAATATTAATATATAAATAAGAAAAATTTTGAATGGGTACCATGTTATACTTCAATACGATTATCTATTACATGATTAATAATAAAGGTACAAATTGGTAAAATAATTTTTTTATTTAAATAAAATATTATATATTGTAAAAATAAACATATAAGTATAAAATAAAGAAATTAATTATTTTTGTGCGAACATTATAAAAGAAGTATACATATTGTAAAATATGATAGGGTAGTTATGTTTATATTATAATTATTAAAATATATAAAAAATATGTAGAAAATTAATTTTTCATCTTGTTATCCATTTTTGGTAATTGAATAGTAAATTTTAAGCATTTCCACTGAGATCATGATGATGATGTTATTGAATCCATTTTGGATCATATAAAGATTTTTAATTTTTTGTAAGGTGTAAATAAATTATACTAAATATATTCAAATTATTTAACAAATAATAATTTTAACAGATATATTTAAGTGATGAAAATTTAATTATTACAATTATTATGGTAAAATTAGTACTATTTGAAGGTGATGGGTAATTTGGAAAATATTTATGTATCATAATAATTATTTTTAAATTATTAAACATATATTCTAAATAAGATATGTAAATACAAATATAGTATAAAATCAAGGTTAATTTTAGATTCTCAGAGAATGAAAATTGTTTTTTAGATAAAAAGGAGTAAAAAATTAAAATAAGTATTTTGGTTTCTATTTGATGAATTAAGTATGAATTCAATGGATTTGACTTCGAAAATCATATTTAAAATTACTGAGACCAATGAAAATAAATGAATAAATTTATTATGTAAATATAGTGTAGATCATTGTGGTTATGAATAATAAAATAATTAAAAAAAAATTAAATACATTAATGATATTTTGTTGAAATGATTTATCCATAATTATTTTATGAAATATTTGTAGTTAATTTATATATGTGATGCAGTCATGTTTTTTGTAAATATAAATGGTCCCAACATACCATAGTGACAACTATCATATATATTATTAATGATCCATTATAGTTAGGTGATGACATCCAAGTATATATTATATTCATAACCATTACTTTGGGTTAGAAATTATAAATGGATTATATGTATTCAATACCTTCTTAACCTATATCAAAAGGATTAAATTATATTGATGATTCATATGAGTATTAATAAAATATCAACCACTAATATGGGATTGTGATATATGGCAGTTCCCCAAATTTTTTACACACTTTCTCTGCCATAGATATTGGACTGAGGTGGATGATGATTCACTAAAAAATATTCTTCACCAAGATCTATGTTTATTTGGAAGGAAAATAAAAAACCATTGACGCTATTACAATATTTTTTATTCGTGTCATTCTCTATCATGGAATGATTCTACATCTTAGTCCATTTATTAGACCAGAAACTAATATTGTTCATATAATGATATTATTTTTTATTGATATGTTATTTCTATTATGTGAACACAATCAAAATATTTAATAAATGAGTTCTAAATTCATTAAAGGATTTATACAATTAATAAATTAATGTATAGATTGTTACAAAAAACACTTATATGATGATTTCAAGTTTAAAATAGATCCTTGAGTAACATCTGATTAATTAAATGGTGAAATTTATGGGTTTCATTTTTACTGTGATATTTTAGTGAATTATTTATGTATATATTTATATTATAACATACATATATAAATACATTTTTTGTGTGTGTGTGATATAGTAAGATATGTGTAACATAATGAAATATGATCATAAATATAAAAAAAATATAATAATATGTTTTCATTATTACTTTTAATCCAAATTATTCATTTAAGATATATGTAAAGACTTTTCATTTTTTATGGATTCTATTAATAATTTGAACAATCATATAAATTATTACAGAACATTCCTTCATGAACACATAGGTATTATTTAATCATATATTCAATTCAATTAGTAGACATATTTGATGATAGATCTGGGATGGTGGATACAAGTTATAAATATAATAACTGATGGATTTTATTCTTCATTAGGATGACTATAATGATACAATTCATTTTTAGGATTATAATTTCATACATTTATGTGGTAGGTGTTAATTTTTTTTAATGATTTGATCTATTAATTTATATTATATAAGATATATATTAGTTATATATATTAATGATCTATTATTCATTTTGATTTATTCCTTTATTCAACAGAAGATGATGTTATATGTATCAAGTTATATGTTATTCTTAATGGTAAATCCTCCCAATAATTTGTTTTGAAACCTAAATGACATACACTACACCCTAGATGATTATGGATGTGTTTGGGTGTTCAATTATTTATAAATGTTGAGATGAAAATGTCAAAAAATAGTGAATTTTTTATTTTCTTTAATGGGGGAATGTTTTATTTTATTCAAGATCTCAAAACTCTCTTTACAATTGACTCAAATTTAAAGGTCATAATCTTCATTTGGTCTATAAAAAATAAAAATGACATCCTTAATAATTGGAAATCCTCAAGGGATTTATTGGTAAATTTTTTGGTTGTTTTAGTCTTTAAGGGTCCAAAAGAAAAATAAATTTTTTACGGATATAGTTTATAAAATATGTTTATTCTTATTATTCCATTATAATTGAAATTTGGTTATTTTAATCAATATTTAAATTTACCTTCCAAATTTTAAAATTAATAATATTAATTTCCCAATATTTATCAACCAATTTATATTAAAAACCGTCCACCTGAAATGTTTTATGATTTAATATATAAATTTTATCAATGACTTTAGTGTAATTCATATTTAGATAAATGGTAATTTTATCCTTAACCCTTATTTTATGAAATATCTTTCCATATAGGTAAATCCACAAATTTAATTTATAGATAACTTTTTATATTAATTCTTTAGAATATATAACTATTTATTCCATATTTATTTTATAATTATATAAGAATATATGGTCCTTATAAAACCTAAAAAATTGTATTGGAAAGGTTTTCTGTTTTTTAGAGTACACTTTAAAAATATGGTCTCAAAATTAATTGATTAAGTTTTAATCAGGGATTTTTAATGTTGAATTATCAACCAATGATGTACTAAAATTTATAATATTTATATCCGGATTTTCCTTTTATGGTTCTCATACGTCACTATTACATAAAAATATAGGGTAAGATGTTTGAAATTTCTCATCGATATCATAACAATATATGTTCTTTAAATTGTTTCAATTTAGAAGCACTTATTATGATGTAATCTGTTGATTATAATGTGTTATATATCAAATATGTTCTTAATATAAAATTTAGTGTCTTATTTATTATTATAATAGTTAATTATAAAACCTTCACATCGGATGTGTTTTTTAATATACCCTTACATTATATTTATATATATTTATGAAGAAGGGAATTCCTGAGAGTCGCCTTTTCAAACCCTCCACACTCAAGAACCCCCCCCCCCCCCACGAAGAGATCATCCGGAGATGCCCCAGCCGGGGAGGAGCCGTTGTCAGCCGAGATGACCTTGCATCCCACGGGGTAACACCTCGATCGGCTATAGTTCGTCACAACAATCCATCAGCCAGGTGAAGTGCGCCCATTCTGCCCACCCGGTGAGACACCGGGTGACCCGACAAGACGAGTGGTACATGGGAGGCAGAAATTCCCCCAAGAGCGGGCTCCCAGGAATTGAACCCCATACCACACCGAACACCGTTTCTATGGTCCTCTACACTGCACCACTACACCACCGTAGAAGCGGCTAAATTAATATATATATATATATATATATATATATTAACAAGCTTCTTCTATTTTCATATTATAAAATAAAAATTTTGATATATCTTTCAAAATGAAGAATCATTTGCTCCATAAAATCATATAATTATATTCATAAAAACATATATAGTTAATAAAATATAAATGGTTTCAATTTTCGAAACATCTAATTATAGAATAACAATTTAGTCCATAATGTAGGAGCGAAATTTGTTAGTGTTTTACGGTTATAGTTAATTATCAAGGAATAACAAGATTAAGGTGAAAGGTACCTAATATAATTTTTAAAAAAACATTTTTATAAAGAGGATTGAATACATGTGGGATAAATTTTATAGGGTGGGTGATTCTAATACATTTAAATATGTTTATATAAACTATTTATTTGAATAAGAGATGTGGGAATAATATCCTTTTTTCATTCGATATAAAAGTTAGTGTAATGAATATATAGTTAGTGTGTTGAGATCGTAGTTTGCTTTAGGATTTGATGAGTTCTAGAGGCACTAAAAATTATATTTGGTGATAAGGATTGTAATTTTTTCCCGAATTTTGTAAACAGTTCAATTTGTTTCACCCATCAATGATGTAGTATATATTGATTATAAATCTAAAATTTATTGTTTTAATAGATGTGAAGGAGTTTTTTTCTATATAGAAAACATTAAATTCAATACCATTATAATATAGATAAAAATATAGTATGATTTAATGATATTTTTATGTTGTATGAAGAAAATTCCATATTGGTTTGACAGAAAATCTATGATGTTAAAAGAAATTCATTTTTAAATTTTGTTTGTATGGTATTGTGGTTTTTGTAATGTGTGTTGATAATATCACTTTGGATGTGATGATGTTGACTTATCCAAATAAAAGGAAAATAACTATAAATTCTTGAAAAATGTTTAATTAGTGTATTTGGTTTGATTATTCAAAAGGTAAAAATTAATCCCGTTCAACAAAAAGTCTAAATATTATAACGACTGATATATTATTTTTAAATTAAAACTCCTATTTAATGATAAAAACATATAATTTATTTCAAAGATTCATTTAATAACAGTTAATAATATATTGGGGTTTACATATTTAGGTGATGTCTGTTGAAATAAAAAATATTCATTGATTGGATATTTGAATAAAGTTTTAATTTTAAAAATGATTTTAAAGTATTATTTATCCCTAAAAATCGTATATTTTATATTTAATGTAAATAAATTTAATTATTAAAAATTATTTCACGTATGTATCAATTGATTTTTTAATTTATTTAAGTATTCTACAAGTTCAAAATCAAAAAATATGGTTTAGAGTCATTACATGTATAATGGGGACAAGATATTCCATTATGATTTTGATTTAGAATATTATACTGGTGAATCAACTTTCAATGTATCATTTAATATAACATAAAATTAATTTATATAGATTTAATAACCTTATTAAACTTATATATTGATATCTCTCAATCAAATTGAATATGTTCTTATAATAATGTCAATAAATATTTTCTAAAAGGATAATTGAATGTTTAATGGACATGTTTTTAAACATTGATATCATAAAATATATAAAATGATTCAACCCACCCAAACCCCTTAAATTTGTATTTTTATATATATTATATCCCATAAAATTGGTATTTGTGTTTATTATATGTTTCTTATGCTATTTTTTTATTTTAGGGAATAATTATCTTATATAATTAATACTATTTTTTTATATTTTTGTTTTTATTCACTATAGAAAATATAAAATTTAGAAAATAAATAATTTATTACCAGATTTTACATATGAATCTAATTTTTAATTATTATATGAGGTCATATATCATTTTTATTAATTTTAATGTTATCAATATTATAACATTGTATTAGTCATATTATAGAAGGGCTTGTAGTGACTATTATTGAGGAACATTATATTGAATATTTTTTTAAAAAATATATTTTATTTTAGGGAAAACATTGAAAAAATTTCACAATGATAATTATAACAAATAATAGAAAATATTGGTAAGATAAACAAGGGAATATGTATATAGGAAACAAGTGGGTTACAGATTTTAAGTTACAAATTTAGAGTTCAATGTTTGAGGATATTCACATGATATAATATAATATAGTTGGTTATTTTTTTACTTATGTTAATTATATAAGAATATCCATCCCAAAAAATAATGGTATTTGTTATATTCCATAGTTTCCCATAAGAAACAAAATATTATTCCAAATAGATTTAATCTAATGTATCACCATATAATGATACTAAATTGGGTATATTTCATATTTTCATCATTGTGTAAGTGATAAAGATAAATATAATAGTAATATATAAATATAATAAATTAATAATAAATATATATTAAATTTATAAATCATATGAAGAGTTAAAAATATTAAATTAGAAGTGAATTAATCACAATAGTGGTAGATAGATATTTGACGTTTTAAAAATTTATGTTAATTATCTTATGAAATATTCATAATGTTAAATGTGAGTAATGAAGAAATTATTCATTGAAATGCGTTAAATAATTTTGAATTTCACATATTTATAAAAACCATCCCATGTTTAAATAAAATTATAAAAATTATAATGATAATAATAAATATTATGTTAAATTATCCTTTACATGTTCAAATATATAATAAACCAAATTCATGTTGATGTTTCCTTTAATAATATATTTATATAAATCAGATGAACATAATTAATTGAAAATATTATATAATTTAGAGGAAGAGTTATGTAATGAAAAAAAGGGATAATGTTTCTACATGTGAACACATTAAGAATATATTGAGTTTGTGGTTGAATATGTTCCATTTATATTTATTAGGATGATAATTGTAGAAAAGAATACAAATAGATATAGATTAAATTTATATCCATGTGGGAAATAAAATAGTCGGGTGTAATAATATTTTTTTTAAAATGATAAAAATATCATGAATAAAATGTCCTGATAATATTAAAAAGATAATAAATATCATATAAATAAGTTTGTGATTTTTATGAAACTTTTATTGAAGATCAAAAAGAAACAGCAAAGATGAAAGAAAATTTTGCTGAATATAAAAAAACCATTATTTAATAATTAAAATATAAAATTATTTATTATTTAAAAAATATTATTTTTTATATAGAATAAAATATTTGAACTTAATCAAATAATAAGGAAGTGGCATTATTTTCAATAAATGATAAATTCCTAGAATTTAATTAATCAAAACTAGTAAAACTTCAATTAATAATTACTATTATTTGGAAGCATTAACGTTTTCTTTTTAGATATCAAATATGAATAGGGATAATGCTAAAATATCAAATGATTTTTTATAATAGAAACTACATAAATAAAATTATAGAAATGATGAAATAATTACAGGAAATTAATTAGAAAATATAACTAATAAAACATGTTTTCATTTTGTGCTTATCATTGTTTTTTAGATTCTAAGTGTAACGACAGAGATACTCATATAATAATTTCGTTTCATTTTGAAATTTAAAAAATATATTTATAAAGGTGTTTTGGTAAATATGTTATTTAAAATTAATGAATATATACTAACAGAATAATAACATCACCTATTATATTATAAGTAAAATAAATATATCTTATATGTGTAATCGTGATATATTTATATCATGGAATAAGTACATAAATGTATAGGAAATGAAAAATTAAGTGTTGTTATTTATGTAATTCCTAAAAATTTAATTATAATTTTATAATTATATATATATATATTTAAAAGAGAATATATTTTAATACGATAAGATCATAAGTAATTATATTTTCTTTATGAATATAAAATAATTTTATGAGACCATAATTTTTTGTTAAATGTGTCATTAAATTAATTATAAATTTTAAACTAAAATTTTTTGAATAAATTATTATAATAGTAAAAAACCAAATTTATCAAGTTATGAAAATTATTTTAAAAAATTGTGTTTATTTTTTAATTTTAAAAGCATAGAAATGTATATGGTTAATTTTATGGATTTTTTAAGAAAACAAGAATTTTTGGTAAATAAAAAATTACAATAATTTATGGCATATATATAGTATATATTATGTACTCTATTCCTTGAGTGAATGCTAGTGTAAGAACAACAATCTTGAATCCAAGTTCCTTATTTTAATATATTTAGTCATAATTCCAATTCTTTTCATATTCTTTATACAAAATGATATATTAAAGGATATTATAAATAGAAAACACCCCTCTCCACCTATATAAATACTACCCCTCATCACCTCTTCTCTTCACACATAAAATCCTTCTATCTTGTGAATTTCATCCCAATTCTATTATGAAGAGTCTTTCCCATGTAAATGACCTTCTAGTATCATCAAAATGCCAAAATCAAGGTTCTAAAGGACGTTCCCGAGGAAGATAATTCAATAGGTAAATTCCTATTTAATTTTCTTTTATTTTCTTTTCAGTTCTATTTCTTTTATTATACAATATTCACCCCCACCCCCACCCACCCATCCATGTGGAATGAAATATAAATTATAATATATAATTTAAATTTATCATGTTTATGGAATAAATAATTATCAAACATCATCTGATATACATTTTATTTTAAAAATGAGAACATCATCCATGATGTGTCGATTTACCAACATCATGGATGATACACTTTCATTTTTCATTAGATCCTTCAAATCATGTCAAAAAAATATTTTTAGGGATAAATAAAAATTTATTAAATATAACATATGTTTTTTATTGTTTAGGAACCAAAATATATACATGTTATTGAATTTAATTATATAAATTCATGATGAATGCAGAAACAGAAAAAATAAATTCTTCCATTTTTATTAATGTTTTCTCAAATGATTAATACTCATATGTGAGTGAAGAATGATATATGATATTATTTCATATTTTGGAATCCTATTTACACTGTTTCCTTCCACTTCTTTTGGTTTTTATTAAATTTCTTAATATTTCCATAACGACCCAACCAGGGAAACCACGAAATAAATGCACCTAAAACCATGAAAATACGATAATATAATTAAACAATCGGTGGAAATATGTAATAATAATTTCATATAAGTAATTATAAATATGAATATGTTTTTTAAAATATTAATAACTCTTTTAAAACATTTATAAATGAATTTTGAATATGTTATAAGTAAGACAAATCCAAGGTAATGGAATTATTAACCCAATTCCCATTTATTGGGTAAACCTTCTATTTTTTTGTTATATGATACTAACGTTATTTTTAAAAATAGGTTTTATTATATAACATTTCATCATGTGGATTTATAGTTTATACACATATTCCATTCATTTTATTGACACTAAAATCAATTATATTATATTTTTAAGTGACATTTCATTAAAAATCAACTTTTATATTTCAATTTATATAAAATTCAAAAGGAATTTCTTTATGAAAGTATTTTTATATTATTATTATTTAAGGGTTAATAAGAATATTTTTTGATGAACATTTCGAGTTATATTTACCTTCCACACATTGGGTATTTTTATATTTGAGGTTGATAGGATGGTTACTTTATGTGTCGCTATGGTGGTTACAAAATAAGTTAGTTTTAAGGGTAACATTCTATGGTTTTTGGGATAGTAACATAATAAGGTAATTGTGTGGGTTAAAAATAAATCTGTATAAATGATTGTTTCAAAATTAAGTAATTAATTCTTAAATATACCTTTATGATATTTTTTATGCTTTCAATGTTATATTGATATCTCATTTTTCAGAATTTAACTGTATGACACTTATTATGTGAGATTTGTATTTCTGGGAAATGATATAATATGTTTTTATGTATTCAAGGAATAATGGTTTATGTCCTTCTTGTTTATGTCCCTTACTGAGCATTTTCTTCACATCCCATGTTTAAAATTCTTTTTCACAGGTTATAAGGAAGAGTTAGAGAAAATGAGAAGCTAAGATGAGTATTATGAATACTTTTCCTGGAAATGTTTAATGTTTTTATTATAAACAGTTGTATTATAAAAGAAATATATACAATTTACTAGTACCCGAATAGTATTATTGTGGGTTTATATTAATGAATTTTATCCTAATCTTATAAAACCCTAAATTGAAATCATTTTTGGGCATGTAAGTAAGATAATTTAAAATGAATTTGAAAGATTATGAAGTGTTTAAGTATGGTCCTTATAGTCGGTATCACATAATGATTTATATAATTTTAGGGGATAGGATGATTTTATTGTCATACCATAAATTATTTTTAACATATAAATAATTTTCAATGATATATAATTTAGAAAATTTCATGTCGCTTCATCTATGATATGTCCATTCATAATGGTATTCCGCATAACAATCATATATGTCAAAGTAGGAATGGAGTGGGAGAGTGATATCTTGTTTGAATCCATAACATGGAAAGGTTGGAATAAAAACAAAATAGTTTGTGACCATAATGGAAAAGTTTTCATATTTTATAAATGGTGGTGGAATCAATGAAATAGAACAACAAAAGCAACCACAATGAAATCTCACGGTATTAAAATATTTTTTGAGGAAACACCCTTTTAATTTTACAAGATCGTTTGACATAGTGGTGGATTAATAGTGAAGTAATTTTATTGAAATGATATTTTTTGTCATTTTGTGTTTTAATAATCAAGAGGTTAGTCCTACAATATATCACTCTCAATGTGAATCTATCATGTGTTGGTCAATGGTCACAAATATCAGGAATGTTTAGGAGATTGATGTCATGGGATGGGATGAATTTAAATGTTTATTACTTGAAAAATATTTTCCTAAGGTTATTCTATATAGACTGAAAAAGTGATTCCTTGAATTAAAATGAAAGGTTGAAGAATTATTTTCTGTTTATGAATAAAAAATTACCATATTTCCAACGTGAGATCCAAATAATATTCTACATATTGATAGTAAAATAAATACTTTTTTCAAAGTATTTATGAAATGATATCAAATGGATTTTTCCTCTCTTGCATTCAAAAGTTATGAAAATATTGTTCAATGTGTTGGGAGGGTCAAATTGAAGATTTATAATGATCACATGTTCTTTGAAAATATTTACAAGAATATGTATATATGAAAAGAAATGATTTATAGTCAGTCAAAAAAATATGAAGTTATAAAAATATTGTTTCTGGATTGTCGGATGTGTGGTAAATATCACCTGGGGTAATACCAAAAAAAATCTAGGAAGTGTTTCAAATGTGTTATGATTGGGCATATGGCCCGAGATTTAATTGAAAAATATCTTACTGATGGTATGGTTAATTCATATAAGAACACAACAATGTGATTTAAATGTTTTTAGATTGTGAATTATGAAAATGTGTTCCAATAAAATGATCCAAATTATGGTAAAAGGACTGATTATAAGTAGAAATTTGTAGTCAAATAATTTATGAATACATCAGGAGATCTATGATAATACTATGAATTGGTATTGTGTATATATGTTTTACTCAAATGTTTCTAATTTCTAGTTTTATATGGTGTCTTGATATTCCATTACATCTAATAAATTATTTGGTAAATTGAATATTCCTCTTCACAAAACTAGACTGGAACATACGGTTATAACACTTGGGGAAATATTTATAAAATGAGGAGTTATAATATTCTTTTAGTATATTTATATTGAATATAATTACTAACCAATATTTTTACATTATTATATTCCTATGTTCTTCTGTATAACAAGTGGATTTTTGTTTATTAGGAAAATATTTATTATAGAGAAAAAAATGTATTCATAAATAGTTTTAGTTTGTATTACTGAATGAACCCATACCATTGATAACGTATCAGGTAATTAGAAAATTTTATTATATTGAAATGAATGTTATATTTCTTATATTGGGGAAAATAAAAAAAACAATCCATAATAATGAGGTTCTAGTGCTAAATGAATACTTTAGTTTTTTAATGAATTTTATTGTGTTTAACCTAATAGGGAAGTTAAATTTTCTATTTTCATAGTTAAACATGCTAAGAAATATTCAAATCTCCCTCATCAAATGGATTAAGTGTAACTCCAATATTTTCAAACACAGTTTTTTGAGATTCTCGAAAAATATTACATTTATACTAGCACTACACCATGGGGTTCTCCTATTTTTTTCATTAAAACAGTGATGGTTCGATGATACAATGCATTTACTATAGTACATTGAATAAAATTAATGATAAAAATAATTATCAACTAACACATATTGATGAATTTTTTGATCAGCTCTTGGAAACATAGTATTTTTACATGATTGTCTTAAGAGCGAGGTACCATCCGATGAAGGAGAAGAAGGATGAAATACCGAAAACCACTTTCCACATATGATATCGGAACTATGAGTTTTTTATTACCATTGGATTGAAAAACATACCTAACTGTGTTGATGGATATATTAAATATAATATTCCATGAATATTTTGGATATTTTTGGTTATGGTTTTAATTTATGATATTTTAGTCTTTTCAAAAAAATTAGAACAATCATGAAAAACATTTAAGGATTGTCTTGAAAATTTTTAAAGAAAAAATGTTACTAAAAAAAATTAGAAAATGTGATATTTGGTTGTAACATAATTATTTTTTTGTTGTTATTTTAAATATAGATGGAATAATAGTTGAAATCATCAACAAATTTGTTTATGAATGGTCATGATCTACAAATATTATATAGATTCAAAGGTTGTATGAATTATTAGGACAATACCGATGGTTTATTAAAATGGTTTCACAATTATTTGGACCACTAACTATATTGAAATGTAAAGGGGTTAAATTGTTTTGGATAGAACAATGTGAGGATTTTAATCTAAATAAATGACTGGTCAAAGATCTATTTTTGGTCATGTCTTCAATAAGGGTAGACATTTTAATATATAATGTTGGTTATTTTAATGGACCCAATTTTGTTCGGATACAGATTGATCTATTAATGTTTATGCTACAAGGCACCATAAATCATTTTAATTAAATTATCCCACACATGATTTTGAATTAGAATATCAAATGTTCTCTTTATAAATTTAGAGGCATCAATTATAAAGATCCAAATGTTAATGTTTTACTAACTATAATAGTTTTTAAGTATATATTTACACAAAAGAAATTTATTATGAGGTATAGAAGATGGATTGAACTGATAATGAATTATAATTTCATGATCTATTACCATTATTAAATAGGAAAAAAGTGGAAGATTATTTTAGTAAATACATCATGTTTCATTAAAAATGTTATTTTTGTAATATGACCCCTTTATAAATTATTTGATGAATTTAGGATTTGATGTTATTAGTGTATGAAATTCAACTATTTTGTCTCAGGAGTAATTGAATTCATCTCTATCAGACAGAATTAAGAAATATTAAAAGAACGATGATAGGTAATATCATAAAGTGATAATTTGATAAAATTAGTATGTTTCAATAAATTTGCATCGAAAAATTATGCCTTTTATTATTTTGGAAGATATTATTTTTGCCTTGTGATTCCCAACTGAAGAAATATTTTTTTTGTGCAACTCATAATTCTTTCTTTTCATTTTATCATGGTAGGACAAAGATTTATAGGGTCCTCTGAGAGTATTACTATTGGGGTGGAGTTAAAAAAGATATTTCAGATTTTACCCTGAAATTCTTGACATGTCAAAAAGATAATGAAAATAATTCAATGATAATGAGGATGCTTCATCCTTTTCTAATACTAGATTGGATGAGGGAAAATAAATATATGGACTTTGTGATGGGACTACAAAAATCATCATGAGGTAATAATGTGATTTGGGTTATTGTTGACCAACTAAAAAAATATAAAAATTTCTATTATATTTAAGATAATATATTTTTTAACATCTTTCTTGATTGTACTTCAATGATATTCCCATGGTAAATGTTTGAACTCTTCCCATTCTATCTGACTGTGATCAGAAGTTCACTTTAGCTTATGGAAAGTCCTTAAGACGTTTCTTGTCATATAATTAAATTTTAACACTACTTTTCACCCTAAATATGATGAAAATATTGAGAAAAAAATGAAAACCTTGGAGGACACAATCCATGCATGTTCAATGGATTACCAAGGAAGTTAGAATCAACATCATTCTTTATTTGAGTTTTCTTATAATGGAATTCTTCATGAAAGAAAATAGATAAATACTTTTGAAGAATTATATGTATAATAGTGTCTGAATACATCATTTTGGAATGAATTCATGGAATGGATGTTTATGGGACTATAATTAGTAGAGTAAGTGGCTAATAAAGTGAATATGATCAAATAAAAGATGAGGTAATATCATATATTAAAGAAATGTTATGAATATAATGGGAGAAAGATTGTTCTTTTAAGGGAGTTGATTATGTCTTTCTCAAATTTTTCAATGGAAAATAGAAATGTATTGGGTATGAAATGAATGATAAGTCCAAGATGAATGAGACACTATGAATTCTAAGTCAAGGTTGGATCATGTTCCTACGAAGTCTCTTTCCTATCGAGACCATCCTAGGTACACATTGTTGGTCGTGTTTAAATGTTGAGAATGTATGTACTATATTCATCTCAATTTTGGAGAACAGAAGTAGTTCATTTGGAATAGTATAATTCTTATTAATAGAAACCTATTAATATTCTTGATCATAGAGAGAAAGTGTTACAAAAATAATGTAATTCGGCAGGTTGAGGTTCTTTTAGAGAAACAACATGGATGAAGAAGCAACATGGGGATTTAAAAATGATTTCAGGGAAGGGTATCCTCAATTGTTTAATAACATAATAAAAACTAAATTGATGAAATTTTTAGAAGGTGGGGAGAATTTAATAACCAATATACTTCTATCACTACAAAATAGTCCAATGAACGATTTTTATTTTTCATTACCTATTTTTATAAACCTAACTACTTCATTTTCTAACATTATTGAATAATAGCACTAATATAGTTGTCTCAAAATTAGTGATTCTTACAATTGTCACCAAATTATAAATTTTAAGAAACATATATAATTAATAAAATTAATAAATATATTTTATTATAGGATATTTATAAATGAAAATATTTATTGAGATCTCATTTTCCAATGTTTTTAAGAAATGTCGATAAATTAGCATCATTTATAAATATAACCATTTATCAACACCTCATTTACCATGATTCTTTAGAAACCTCAGTAATTAAATGTTATTAAATATGACTCCTCATTTACCAACCTTTTTTAGAATGGTCAGTTTTGTTTCCTTTTTTTATTTCTATTCTTGTTTTATATTTTAATTTTTTTACTGTTTTCATTTTTTGTATTTTCATTTTCTTTATTGAAATAGAAAATATACCACAGCCTCTATACATCAACCTCATATCCATTAACACACTCCAATACACCCTCATATGTTTCCAGTAGATCGAGATTCAAATAGTCCTCGCCTCTCCAATACATCCGGTATTAAACAACCCTTACCTCTGTAGTCCGCTTAATCCCCACCATCGACATTATCCTCTTAGATCGGTCCAACCATAACCTCTATTTACTTCTCTATGTCCCACCGCTCGACTCTCTCAAGTGAGCTCGATCCCACCCATTGATTATCTCTTATATATTACCCTCTGACCCTCCCTTAGATCCATACACTGGAAAATATTCAAAAATAATAATCGATCAAAAAACTAGTATGATCAATGCTAAATATCCCACCAATTATCCTATATCAATTTTTATTATTTTATTTCATTATGTTATATTGATATATATATATATAATATAATGATATATGTATTTAAAAATATAATTTTTGTGTATATATATACTTATATTAGTATATGTATCCGACAGACACCCATATATATATATATCTATTTATTTTCATTATTTTAAATTTTTGGTTTATACATCATATATAAATATATTTATGTTTTATATTATTTATATATATATATTATTATTTTATATATGTGTGTGTTTATATTATATATATGATTATATTTTTGTAAAAATATGTTTGTATATATATGTTGGTGTGTGTAAACAAATATATATGTGTACATATACATATATTTAATTATAATTATATATATATATATATATAAAATTATCCATGTATTAAAGCACTGGTAAAATTGTCCCTAGAATATCCTCATTTTCTTAAAAATGTGACTCAATTTATAATATATCTGTGTTTTATAGATAAATATGAGTATATATATATTTATTTATTTATATATGTCTGTGTGTGTGTGTGAATATGTCAATATATATATTTTTATATATATGTATACATATATTTTCCTATGTTTATATGTTTGTGTGTGTGTTTATATTTTATATTTTTTTTATATTTAAATATATGATTATATAATAATTTATAATATTTTACATATAATTATATATTATATATTATATATATATATATGTTTATCTGTATATATTTTTTATGTTATATAAATATTGGTTTATATGTTAGGTTTTAAATATATATGTTTACATATTATATTATATAAATAAATTTGTTTAGATTTTATATTATATAGATATGCATATGTTTATATTTCATGTCTAAATTCTATGTTTATAAATATGTTTATACACCATATATATGTGTTTATATATATATATATTTGTGTGTGTCTGTGTGTGATATATATATATATGTCTATATGTGTGTGTGTGTAAATATATATGTCTATGTATACATATAATTAATTAGTCATGATTTATAAAACTGGTAAAAATTCTAGAAAAATATCTATGTTTTCTTAAAAATTGCAACTAAATATATAATATATACATGTTTTAAATAAACATATATGTATATATATTGAAATATTTATATATGTGTGTGTTTTTATGTATATAAATATACATATTTTTATTTATATGGTTACATATGTGTATGTGTTTATATATACTAAATTATATTTATTAATATTTCAAATTATATATATATATATGATTATATGTTTATATTTAAGGAATATATTTGATCATAAATATATATAATTAGCCACAAATAAAAATAGCAGTAATAAAATCCTATAAATAGTAATTTTTTATAATAACGTGACTAAATTTAAAATAAATATGTTTATGTGTCAATATATATGTATCTAAACACATATTTTCATCATCATGAGTAAATGTGTTATATAAATATAAATAATTTTTTTCAGTGAATTTAGAAAAGAATTTCTATATTATTGACATTTTTTTGGAAACCTTGCTAAATAAGTATATTTTTTCCAGAAATGGTGATTGATTAGAAATGTTCTGTAGGGAAAGCCACTAAATTAGGGACTTTTGTCCAGAATCATCTATAAAATAATATTGTTTTTAGCAATTTCTGCTATATTTGAAATGTGATTCTGGAAAGGTTTATAAAATGGATATATTTATTATAATACCACAATAAATTAATAATAATTTTTTATAAATGTCACTAGAGTAGTGATGTTTTCTCGTAAAAGTCGCCAAATTACAATATTTTTTTATTGTATACTAGTTTTTTCACATTTTGAAATAAATAGTTAAATAAATTTTTAATTCATAATATAAAAAGTTGTATTTAAAATTATTAAATCTATACTATTAGAATATTAACTTCATCTAGTATTTTATAAATAAAATTTAAGTATATTAGAAGTTTAACCATGACATATTTATATTAGGGAATAAGTAAATTTTTTTGGGAAATGATATTTTAAATGTTGGTATTTTTTATGTAATAAAAAATTGATTTAATTTTATAATTAATTTAATGACTTAAAATGGAATATATTTTCATTAATTTTATTCCTAAATAAATATATCATTTTTAACGATTGAATGATTGTTTTACAAGACTTTAATAAATATTTCAAAGTAGCATTATTTATAATTTTTAACTGGTAATTTTTTAATAAATTATGATTTAAATTAAAAATTAAATTTATCATCTTTAGATAATTAATTTTAATAATTGAGTTCATTTTTAAAATCTACACATTGATAAATTTAAATTTATTATTTATGTGATTTATATATAATACTTAAACATTTGGGGTATATTAAAATATATTTGTTTTTGTTATATATACATTATAAGTTAAATACTATATTACATGAGTCATATCTGATGTATGAACCAAAATACCAAATCCTTTATAATTAATTAAATATAATTATTAATAATTCTCATACTATTCAGAGTCTTGATCTAAAATAAAAAACTAATTATTATAATAATAGATTAACTCCCCTCTCCCCCTCTATAAATACAACCCCTAACGACCTATTGTCATCACACCTCAATGAATTGTATATTTTTTAATATCTACCCAATTATATTCCCATGGATTTTCCGATGGTCTCTGACCCATTGGTCTCACCCAAAGCCCAATACAAGGGTTTGAAGGATGTTTTTTATGTGGATAATTCAAGTGTTAAAATCTTCTTTCAATTTCTTTAATTTCCTTTTAAAAACATTTTATTTTTTTATGCTATCATAACCTACCATTCTCTATGTGGTATGAAATTTATAGTATCCTATATATACTATAGTTTAATCCTTTTTATAGAAAAACTCGTAATCCAACTTATTATCCTATTACTTTTATTTTTAATATGAGAATATCTTCTCTGAGATGCCGATTTACCGCAATCGTTGATGATACACATTCCTTTTTCATCAGTTCCTTCATTGATGGTCATAAAACTATAATTATGGTTAAATAATATTTCATTATACGTATAATAATTTATTTAATTTTCTTGATCTGAAATATAAACAATATATTGGATAAAATGAATAAGTTCATAATAAATATAAAAACCACCAAAATAAATAAAATCATTTTAATTTATGTTTTATCTAAATATTACTACCCATATAATAAAAAAATTATTTATGGTACCAATTAATTTTTTTATCCTTTTAACATCATTTATTTCCACTTCTAGAGTTTTTCTTCAATTCAATAAGGAAATCCACAACAAACCAACCGTGGGTACGAGTAAATAAATGCACCCTAAATAATTGAAATAGAAAAATATTTTTAATAAATATGATGAAATAGGTTATAATGATATCATATAAGTAATTATAAATGATAATATGGTTATTTAATATATTATTAACACTCTCTGAACAATTATACATGAGGTTTGAATGCATTTACAAGAATACAAACCTGAGGTAATGGAATTCTTACCTAAATGTCCATTGTTTGGGGTAACATTTCATTTAATTGATTTTGATGTACTAAGATTATATATTAAATTAATTTGTATTCTATTATGTTTTATTATGTTTATTTATGGTGTATACACATATTTCATTCTATTTTTTATTTCTCACATCAATTATATAAAATTCAAAAGGGATATTTCTTTAAAAATCCTCTTTCAAATTTCTATTTTCACAAAATTAAAAACTAATGTTATTATGAACGTACTATTATTTTATGATCATTTTATGGTAATTTGGAATAGGTTATGATGAAGGGTGGAACCTATATCTTTCGAAAATAAATTGGGTATGTTTATGTTGGCGGTCAACTGTATAGTTACTGTAACTGAAATTGCGATGGTTACACCATAAAGTAAATGTGAGGGTTTCATTATAAGGTTGACATGATGGTTACATATTAAGGTAGATGTGAGGGTTATAAATAAAATTGTAGCCACAGAGTTTAAAATCACAAGTAATTAATTCCCCTTGTTACCTTTAGGTTATTATTTATGTTTTTATGTTTTATAAAAGACTCATGTTTTCACAAAGTAAATATACGATATTTATTGGGTTAGAAGTATGTAATTGGGAAAATGATTTCATTTGATTATATGTATTCATGGACTAATGGTTTATCTATTTATTTTTTATTTTCTTACTAGTATTTTTTTCTCATCCCATATTTTAAAAAAATCATGGGGTTTATTGATTGGTAAGTGAAAAGTAGAATCCTAGATAAATGTTGTGAAGATTTTTCAGGAATATTTTTCATGTTTTATTAAAAACATTTTTATTATGGAATAAATGTATACTATTTTAGTAGTACCCACATTGTATGCTTGTGGGATGGCATGTATGAAATATGTACTAATTTTTTAAAACTATAAATTGAAACAATCATTGGGAATATAAGGAAGTGAATTATTAAAAATTTACTACATTATAAAATGTTTAAGGTTGTACCCTTTTATTAAGAGAATATATAAATGAAATTTCTTTTAAATATTACAATATATAATAATTGAAAATTGAATTAATGAATTATTTCAATCAGATTCAACACACTCATATAAAATAAATCAACATCATGTTTCGTATAAAAAAATGATTTCAAGAAAAACAATTGGTGTTTAAATGAATTTAATGAAGGCATTATTACCAAACTACTACATAAATTTATTTTTATTCACTGATAAAATTATTAAAATCTATTTGTAAATAAATCATTGAAGTGATAAATCAATAATTAATAATATATAATTTGATTGAATGTAATACCAATTTAGTATTATTAATATATTCATTATTTTGATATATATACGTTTTAATAAAAATATATCATAAAATAAATAATTTTTAAAAAATTAAATCTGAATGGTTTAAAATAAACATATTTATTAATGGGTGAATTTATAAAATGATTATTTTTATAATATACACAATTTTTAATTTATTGAATATAATCAATTTTTATGAATAAATATATTGATAAAAATATTTTTCTGATTTGAATAAAAATAAGTGAGTGACATTAATGACTTAATTATCAACTATAGTGAACACAATTCTATCTATTCAAGTATAAACCATAAAAATGATTAAAATTATTATATTATAATTATATATTTTTTTAAAGTGAAATATAAAATATTTATTGTGTCAAGTATAACTAAATATATTTTAAATATATATTATCACATAAATAAAAACTTAACAAATGATTATTAAATATAAAGGAATTAGTATAAATATATTTTCACAAAAAAATATATTTTATTTTAATTTTCAATATAATTTATGTAGACATTTATTGAAATTAATTATTATGTCTTATGGTAATTTAATTTGACATAATTGTATACATATTTGAAATCATAATTATCGTATGGAGTAATATGGAAATAATTTTTTAGGAATGAAATTTAGTTGAAGAGTTAAAAATGGAGTAAATGTGAAACGTTTATATTATATTAAAATGCTATATAAGTATTTGAAGGACCATAATAATACAATATATATACCTTATTTATGTGTATAAGAGTTGGGTACACCTTTTTTAGTATAATTTTCATCATATAATATTTTATATACTTATATTGAAATTCCCAAATAATTTCCATAAATTTTATATTTTTATAACATTAAATCCTTCCTCGTTTTATTTATGTCATTGTAGAAAAACAATTCTCCAGGATAGAGAAATATAAATTTATCAAAATTAATTAACTAATATATTTAATAGGATGTACATGATCTAAAAAATTGGACAAATGTTTATATATATTTTTTAGATATATATTTAAATATGACATAAATTTTATGTATAAAAAATTCCAAGATGAAAAGTTGTATCACAACTATTGGATTAAGTTTATCAAAAAGACACTGACCTGATCTCCCAAAAAGATTTAATTTAATATAAAATATTTTTAAATATAAATTATCAAAGAACCAATTTTTCCTCTGTCAAAAAATAATTTAGATAGATATTGTTGATATAGAAACAAATGAGTATCTGGAATACATTATGATAATAATTCATCCTTGTGGAGAAGGAGTTTGTCTGAGGCTGTTACAACAACATCCAAGATTTGGGAATTTGGAAATAAGGATTTTTCATATAAATAAATTCAACTATATAGTATGAGTATTATTTTTAAACAAATAAAATACAATTTTGTTATGAAAATTTTGTTACATCTTTTTACATTCAATGTTTTTCAATATTATCAATTTGTGATAATTTTTATTTAGGAATGCATGAGACAATACTGTGTAATTGACATATGAATTTTTATGTTTGTAATTATTTGTATGATCCTATTAATCAGGGCCCAATGGTGATAGGGAGACAAAGGGGTTTCTGAGAATTCTAATCTTCAACTTATGGGGTTATGAAGAGAGATTTTTATGATCTTAGTATTGAGGGATTTATTTTTTGTATGAACGGAAGACACTATGGTTAGATAAAAATAATAAATACCCAATTTTATGGTTTTTGACTTCTTTTACACATAATTTCACTGTGGGGAAGTATTTTATACATATTTTTATAATTTATAGATACATTATTTATAGGTATTTTTAGACAGTTTTTGTATAATTTTCGTTACTCTACTCTAATATTATATAAAATAGTTTTACTTGTTAAAAAAAATTTAAAGTAACGTATTTAGATTAACATTATATTAGATATATAAACTATTATTTTACACAAATAATTCTTCTTTATTTACATAAATATGTTTTTTTATAAAAAATCAATAGTATTATTTTATAAAATACATTTAATCCCCCACTTTTATTGTAATTACATACTATATTTATCATATATTTGATATCAGAGAAGGTTCTAAAGACATTTCATGTTTATAGTTTGTTAAAATGTTTAAACTAACATTATATTAGAAAATAATATATCTATTTTAGGAAAAGGTATATGGTTTAACACTTTTACTATAGAAGTTATTCTTCTACTCAATCCATTAATCTTTGACGGTGTTGATTATGATTATTGGTGATATACTATGAAAAGTATTTTTACTATCTTTGGAGTTGACAACTTTTTTATGTTAATAGAAATTGTTAGCTTCTATATAAAGCGGTTTCTACCATAAAAGTCATTAAAAATGTAATATAAACATAATTATAATATTTAGAAAGCATTTCTATGCACAATGACTTGAATCATGTACATACGTATTTTCTCTAGTGATTCTATGATAAATATTTTCGCAATGTTAGAATATACTCACATAAGGATATGAAATTTTGTTGAAGCTACAAGATAAGTTTTTAGTGTTGATTATAAAGTGATTTATTTCCTAACAATGTAGTGTATTTTAATGATGAATTAGATATTATTAAAAATCAAAATTATCATAATATATATTTTGGAAAACAATATTACATATGAATATTTCATGGATAAAATTATGTAAATCATTCCAAGAGAATGGAGATCCTACATGACATATCTGTAGGATACTAAATAAATAAAAAGGGTTAAAAGATCTAATTATAAATCTTATTAAATAAGAATCATGTATTAAAAGAGTTTCGGATAATTATACATTGAAAAATAGAGTATCCTTTTATTATACATCTACAATATCAATGAAAAATAAATTTGGAGAGAATGGTTATAATATATTATAAAATGAATGACGAAAAGCTTGAAACTGAATGAATTTTACTTGAACATAGTGAGAATGAAAACATCATTCTTGTGAACTCAATTATTAAAATATTTTAAATAAATATTTCATTTATAGATATAAGAAAAATAATTTGGAACATATTAATATGAAATATTCTTCTGAGGTAATTTTTTATGAATGCTTGAAGATGAGTAATATCTGACCAAATATTTTTTAGATGAGATGGAAGGATATAGATGATAGATTCTCTAATAACATATAAATAAAAAATTTCATTGAAATTATTAATTCATCTGACACCTAGTGTTCTATTTGTGGAGATAATTCATTAGAAATATTTTTTATGAATGGACATTCAGGAGGTTGTGAGATTAAATGAGGAAATTCCAAACCCAAATGAATTCCTCACAGATAAGGTATCATCAAAATATGTAAAAAAATATTAAATTAAAACAAATTTTTACTTATTCTAAATTTAAATACGATTATAACTCTTGAATGGAAGAAAAGTTTATTTCATCTTACGATAATGATTATTTAACTAGTATTTCGATAGAACGGACAACAATCGCTGGGCATGTTCAGATTATCCCAAATGGTTAATTATGAGTGAGTGGTAAAATCTGTTGAAACATTATATACATAGAGTTTGCCATTTTTTTTCTTAATATAAAATACTAATTTTTCCAAAAACCATAACTAGTTACAAACCTGATTTCCAAATGTAGGTGGTCAGTTGGGGTTTCAAACCCAATGGAACATAGGAACTGACATTGGTCGAGAGGATTGGAGGTTTGGAAAATCACTCCCATTTTGTGGGGAATTAATTCCTACTTTGAAACATTATTAAAGATTAAAAAATTTCTCAGTAATATCTTCCTAAAAATTATATGAACTAGATACCCTTAAAAATTTACAATTAGTTGAACAACATTCCAATCATAATACGTAATTGGTTTCCCCTAAAAAATTGACCAAATGCTTAATAATTTTTATGATTGATTGATAATATTATAGTGACTCTATCTATATGAATCATAGGTTCATCATCCCTCCCCTTATATAGAATAATTCTTATAGGATGAAGCAATATAATTACGTTCATTTTAATTTTTTTCCATTCATGGAGGTTTTTAGTATGTTAGGGATGGGATAGGGATATTATGAGAACCCTTTGTATCATTTTATTATGGGAATAAGAATACCAAATAGTTCATTAAAACAATTTTTTTTAACATTTTGAAAAAAAAAATTATATGTTGTCATTGATGCACTGTGTATTTGATCCTGAGTCTTGAGGAGACGTAATACATATCATGGTTATGGAAGGAATTAGAGTTATCATAGTTTGATCACTCCCTTGGGAATGAACATAGGGAGGATATCATCATATATAGGTTCATTTATAATTCCACTCGTTAGGGATCCAACACTGAGGTAATGGTACTACCCATAGTTGTTTAATATGGATATTAGGCCATTTCTAAGGTTTCTAATGTATCCTACTTACAGAAGGAATCATATACATCATAGTTTAATTCACTTCATGGCCTATAGATGTATGATGTAGAATGATTACCCTGTGAGAATGATTGGATCATAATATTTAAAGTGTTGAAGACACGGGGGAATTATAAATAAGTAAATTAATATATATAATAGGAATTGGAAGGACATCATATGTATATTGAATATAACATGAATTAGAGTTCTGGTAGTTTGGTTGATTCATGCCTTACACATTGAGGATCTCCTAATATTGGGAACATATAAAATTATATAAGTGACTGGAGTTACTCATAGAGGATTCCCTTTTTGAAGAATATAATCATTGAAAACACATATTTTCACATGATCTATGATCAGTGTGGGAAACAGGGGATAAAAAACGACTATCCTCGTATCTTCTGGATTCAGGAATTATACACTAGTCCAAATATTTGGACATCCAATATCAATCATTATACTTATGATGGTTTCATATGTATTTTTTCTATAACAGAAATTCTATTCATCATAGATCATTTAAATGGGGGACATAAACTGTGGTCTCTTTAATATATTCAATGGATAAATCTATCATGTCTTCTGATGAACGCTTGTTCTGACCTACCTGTCTGCCATGGCATGATTGATTTTTTGTCAAACATTCTTGATCACCTAACTCGCATTTGGAGTGATTTGTTTTACATTCTTTATATTATATTAGACTTGTCTTAGGAAAATATCATTATCTCAGAATAATTTTTTAGAGGTCATCACATGACTTGTCTGAATGATCCTATATTTAATCACATGATCTCAGTCAAAAAGCATGGAGGATGTTTCATGATCCATATGACATGACATGTTATCATCATGATAGATATCTGAAATTCATGGATGGTTTTGTGGGTCTTAGTGTGACATGATTTGATAGTGCTACTTATCATGGCTGACTTTTGTAGGCTTCATCATGTTTGTTATCAAACATATCTAGAGGTCATAGCATGATCTTACAAGGTTATCTAGAAGATATCGCATGATATTTCTATCTTGTTTGGTTACCTCATGAGATCTAATTTTCTTGCATGGGGGAAATAAAATGATCATTTTTCATTATCTGAAGGATATCATGATATCCATTTTTCTTGTCCTGATTCCATTTCAAGACTTATCACTCATAAACGGGGGCCACCATAAGACTTGATTGAAATTACTAGAAAGAATCATGAGGTCTAAATGGAGATCCTAAAAAGGTTTTGTAAGACATGGGATGAATTTTATGTGGGTCTATTTGACATTATCATACATTTATAGGTGACTCTCATAGATCCAAATAGTATACTGTAAGAATTTGGTGTGATATTAGTGACATGACCTAGTGTTGTCACATGAAATAGGTTGTTCATTAAATTTACATGGGGACCAGTGTATATGTTATTCGCAAAATCCTCCGTTATTTTTTTAATTTTGCTAGTATTTTATTGCATATGATGTTGATTTTTTCCGTGTTTAACTTGTTTTGGTCTTCTGTGGATGATCACGTATGTGGGATGTCATTTGAATAACCCCTCTATAGTCCTAAACGTGATATATGATTGATCATGTGCGTGCCTATTCATTTCACATTCATTATAAGGTTGTTCTCAAGTCATTAAATGATGGAAAACATTTCAGATCATTATATCATCTACTCCTAGAAATGTTCTGTGATTCCTATGCATGTTGGTGTGTGGATGCGGAGGTTCATTTTTTTTTCTAGGGTGGGGACTTATATCCCTCACCACCCAGATTATTCACTACGTTACATGACACATTTCATGAAAATTAAATCTATAGTTAGTGGATGGATTTGATGTTAGAAATTTTCATAGATCATATTATAGGTTATTTTGGGGGAATTACATGACTTTTAGTGGTTTAGAAACCATACAAGAAATGCATCAATTTTTCATTAGAGCCAATTAATGGGGTCTTCCCTAATCTTTTGGTAATTCCAATGTTCATTCATATTGTCAGTCAGACAAATCCAGTAGCTTTTTCAATATCAACATGCCAACTAAAAGGTCATTTAGTGACCACATATTCCTTGTATAAGACATTCCATGAGACAATGGTGGATTGTTATTGGGCCATTGTGTGATATCTAAGACATGTCCAAGATATCTTGCACATTATGAAAGATATGTATCCTGATATTTTACAATGTTTTTTGAACTATATGGGTTTGTTTGAAGTTATTTATAACCACAAGAGGATCCTTATTTTTTTGTTTTGTTTTCTTATTTTATTCTTCATCGGCTTTAGGATCTTTTGATTATTCCTGAGTGCTGTGGAAGAAAAACACTCTGCCCATAGATGTTGCATCATGTGAACAGAAAAGGATAATATGGAGATGCAAAATAATTTCATGTAATACACTTCTATTTTACTTATGGAGCAATAGGTGGAGTGCATGACTTTTTGGACATGTCTGAATCCCTTTGGGTATTGAAGATGAAATGTTATTGGTCCCTCACGTGGTGAAGAAGGCAAGTCCCCATAGGCATGAAGTGTTTCTAAAACATCATAGGTAACATCCTATGGTGTTTATGAAAAAGTGTCCACCTTATTTTACACTTTTTATTTATTTTATTATTCTACATAGTTCTATGTTATAATGAGTTTTCATGATTGTTATCAAAGACAATAACTCCCCATGTCCGTGATGTATCACATGAAAAATAAAGGAGTTCTAGTGATGTATGATCATTTCATGAAAAAACACTTCTGTTTGACTGCAGAACCAATGATAGAGCTCAATAATTCTCGTAAATTTTCAAATCCATTCAAAAGGTGAGGGTGACAAGCCTATGGGCTCTTGCAAGAAAATGATGATATATCACCAGACACGTCTATAGTGTCTTGTGAACCACCTATGTGTGTATTATTATATTTATGATCGCAAGAGTCTCCCACTTCTTCCCATTTTATTCCCATGATTATTTTTCATGGTTCTATGTCATCAATTGATTTATTGAGTGTTATCGAATACAATGAATCTCTTTATCTGTGATGCATTGTGTGGCATATAAAGGGTCATATTGTGATATGTGAGCATTTCATAGACAAATCATTTGGTTTTTCTATTAATAATATGTGGGAGTGCCTGACCTTTTGGAGGTTTCTAATATATTTCTAATTTTTTCTGTGATATTCATATGAACCTTCATTAGATAATGTCAACATGTTTTCATGATATTGTGGTGTATTATGAGATTCCTAGGAATATAGCATGATGTTTATAACCATAAGTATCTCCTTCATTTCATATATTTCCTCCTTATTTTAAAAGGATTATCAGATGGTTTTTAGGAATCCACCAGTTCACATGTCGCTTTATCTTAGGGAGCTCATCTAGATGCTTCCTCGTGATAAGAAACACTCTTGAATGTTTATCAAATAGAAGGAGGTTACATTACAATTCGATCAATGAGATATCATGAATGTTATGCACTGTTCATGGAACATTCATTTGACATTACTAATATAATCATCATCACATGTTATATGGTGCTTCATGTGATCCACATAACATTGGAATCCATTTTATTCCTTTTCATTACATGGGAAATAATACCAAAATTAAGGTATTTTCTCCAGTGGGTATTTATCGATGCTAATTTGGAAGTCATAAAAAACGACCCCTCATTAGTGCTTTCCATTAGGGAAATGGATCAGTATATATAATTTTGAATTCCCAACTATGTCATTTATGTTGTCTCCGATCGGTATCTTAGGTGATAGCAAGTCCTCTGGGTGATGTATGGTTTTCCAAAAAATGCCATATTAATAGGTGAATAGTAGGAGGCTCATACAATGACTAATCATTTTTTATAGATCTTTCATGCTTTCTCTTTCGTGTGACCATATTACATGACATTCTCCCAATAACATACTGTGAGAACCATTCATGACACCCTTTTCCCTTAAACTTTGTTACATGACTAGTTTCTCATAGGGTTTTTCTATATAAATCACAAAAAATTAGTATTTCTATAGTCTTTGGTTGTAGTAACAATATGATATTATTGAATACTTAATATGTTCTTCAAGATTGATCAAATAATATTTTGACTATTATGGGTATTTAATGACTATGTGAAGGTTAAACGTCCATAGTTATTTTGATGGGCCATGTGAAAGGACAATGTTCTATGGATTTAGGTGGTCCATGATATCTTTATAGACCAAGTGATTCTTGAGTAGTTTTTTTAATTATTGAATGTTGTATTTATCCACAATATTCAAATTATTCTATTAAATTTAATTTGTTTTCATTAACAATATTTCAGTTTCATTTGTATGACATATTCCACATACTAGTGTATATATGTCTTCTGGATCCCATCAGACATCCTCAAATACAACAAACCAGATGGCCTTGATTTCTAGAAATCATTATGATGACCCTCAGTATCACCTTTTCTCCAAAAAAATAGTTTATTAAATGGATTCTCTTAATCGACCATGATAATTATCCCTTATCACATTGGATTCATTCATTTTAGGTTCTCTTCCTTGAAGACATCACCATATATTTGATAGAAAAAATCAATCCATATTTTGGGGTGTCAACATATCATGACCATATTGAAAATATATCCACTAAAAATTGATGACTGTTCATAATAGCATCCAAGGGGTTGTCTCATATACTAGTGAACCATCCCTTGGGTCCAGACGACTGTGATTTTTCTCACAAGACTATCAATCAAAGCAATTAGAGTATATTTTTCTCTTAATAAAATCATTCATGAAGTGGTTCTTGTCTTATGTTGTATTTTTTACATGGTTAGAACATTTCATATGAATAAAAATTACCATTCTTTCATACCATAATTCATAGAGGTTATTGAAAAACTATATGATATTTATCTCAATGAAGTAGTTTGGGATTTCAAATTCATTTCATATCACTAGTTCAACCTACCAAAAGAAATGGTTAGACAATAGTATCCTGGAATCTACTCATTTCATCTTTCTTATGGGGATGTAAGAATCATCCTTTGTGATATCTATTAACTCAGTTGGATAAACCCTCTTAGAGAGAAGTATGGTGAATCCCTTCATGCTGATGATTTCAAGGATGAAACTCTACAAAATATATTTATGGCGATGTAAATGCTCATCATCATGAATTAATAGTTTCAAATGGAGATGAATGTACCCTCTATAATTTATTTCAATGACTGGATTAACATTTCACGTTATCATAGCAGAGATGGGATGGCTACTATATCTCCCCAACAGTTCCCATACCACCATTTTTGTGTTAGGGTTGGTTCATATTTGGTAATTTTTTTAATATGAAATATACCTTAAGGTCATTCTGATTGAATCCTTTGATATAAAAAACTATTAGTTGGATGGTTTCCAGGACAAGTTCTTTAATGGGTGTCTCTTCCTGAATGGGGAGACAAACATCTGGATTTGGTTCAGTATGTTGGTGATGGTTGAATCACTAGTAGAGAAATGATGCCTCAATCTATGAAATATCAACAATTAAATTCCTTTTGTAGAACTTTTGACACATTTAGAAGGGAACCACTTCCTATATAATCTATTTCCCATTTCTGTATTTATGTGTATTTATATGGATTTATTTTCACTCTTATGAATACTTCAATACCAATAGGATCCATGGTTTCTTATCTTATCCTATGTTTCTGAACATATATGGGGGTGATCCTATATTGTTATTCCCAATAAAGGATACAAATTTGTTGATGTGATCCAATTACTTCTATTACACCCACTATATGGAACTGACTGTTGCGATTATTGATGATGTTGGTGAAACTCTTGATGAAGGGTCCTCTAAGATCTCCTATATGGTGGGGTTTTCATAACTATGATAGATGATCTGACTATGGGTGACCTATATACTCCCGATTGGTTCATTCTATATTTCATTTAAATCTATAGGGATTCACCTCTTCGTTTTGGTGGTGTTCGTAGAGCGTGATTTCCTTGGATCATTTCTAGTTCAAGAAGAGATTGGTAAAAAAGCCTCTACTAATGATATCATTCTTCCACCCACTAAATATCTTGTCTTTATATCATAGGACTATTCCAGTGCTTTGGTATAATCATAACCAGATGATTTGATAAACCTAATGGTCTGATAAATGGAAAAATAGGATTCTTCTTTAGCCTCTTGTTTGAGGCACTTGTGGATTTGTTCTAGGAAGTGGGTGAGACTTTGTCGATGAATCCTAATCCTAGGGATGATCATACCATCAGAGGGGAAGGACTTGTTGAGGAAGCTAGACAATCTGAAAAAATAGACGATGCACGTATTTAATGAAGAATATATGGGGCTTTATTTCCCACACCTTTATTCTATCGTTCAGTTATTCCTTCTATTCATATACCCACCCCATCATCCATAGAATCTCTGACATGGAATGTGATGATCTAAATAAATATGCATGCCCTGATTAATGAGAATCCTCTAGAAATGATTTAGAATAAATAAGAAGACCATCATCAATTATTCCATGAATTGAGGGGAAAATTAATTATTCACCCACAAGTGTACAAATATCATGAGGTAAATTATACTAACTCAGCATTATTATACTACTAGTGGTTAGGAATTTAATTATCTTGATTAAGATACCCCTTTATCAATAAAGATGAAGGAGGGTTCAATGCATTGGAGTATAGATTCCAGTTTATATGTGATTTCAATACACTATGGATACCATGACTATATGGATATCAAGATATGAGGATTTAATAGCATGCCTTACTTCTGAAATCATAGAATTTTCATCATTATTGTAAACTGCACAGAATGGATTTGAAGTGTTGTCTACTCAAACTGAGGCCCTCCTTTATGGGGTTAAAGTGGAAGAGGTTTGTTTAGTAGAACATTGATGTTCAATAAACTATTATATCTAGGTATTTTATGACATATATGGCTCAGCCGATCAGGTCAGATAATATTTTGACCATTAACATGATTTTTTTGATGAAATTTATAGAGAGACTCAAAAATGTGGAGATTCCACATATTGAACGTTATTTCTGAATAAATTTTATATGAATTTTATATTGTTTCCTAGATCTATTTAATTTTGGATATTACTAACATGTAACTAGTCTGATTCTGAATGAATCATAAATGATACCTTCCCTTTTCATATTATCAAGTAAACCCAAATTCATTGCTGTAATTATTTAAATAATAATAGATTCCTCTCAGGATAAGATTATGAATTTACACCAACATGATATTTCTCACTGATACATCTTCAAAATCTATCTTTGTGTTTTTTTATTCCATAACAAACAATTTGGCAAAATATATGTCATCGAGGAAGAATTATCAATCTTTTATCGTTTCCAATGGATTTGGATATCATAAATTCACTTTTTCGAAAACCATATGGTTAGACTCAAAATATTATTTCCCTTATTATAGGTTAATCTTCTTTCATTTTGTAGTTATTTACTTTTAGCTCAGGCATTCTATAAATATAAAATTTGGTCTTTTAGCTCATACATTCTACCATTCTAGTTTATGGTCTCTTTTCTTGTACCTTCTATATTAGTAGTTTATGGTCTTTTAGCTCAGGCTAGGAGAAACCATTTATTATATTTCTTCATTTTAATGAAATGATCAAAAATCATGGATATGGAAGAAACATGATAGGAATGACCCAAAAATCCAAGAATTATGAGTTCTTACATAGTGTTTTTGGGGCTGGTGAGGATTAAAACACATTTCCTTTATTGAGAAGATTCCTCTAGTGGGTTGTTTATATACCATATGTGTGTGTAGAAATATCACTGAGAATTGTATCCACTCATTCAAAACAAACATTCTGATGATGAGGTTCGGTATGGAATGAAATTATATCCAGTAAGGTTTTTAGAACCCTATGATATTCTAGCACTTATGTGATGCTAGCTCCCTCAACGATATGGTTTCAAATCATGAGGTGTGGGAATAAAAATATTTGGGTATAGAGTATCCCATTTCTAATTATATAAAGGGTAAAAAACACATTTATGTAACATTAAGGATGACTAATATTCATTAATTGAATGGTTATGAAAATTTAATATCATGCTCTAATATTTGTTGGTCATGAAAATGTTATGGGAAAATTGTTCCTTGAATAGCATAGAAAAAACTATGTCGATTTGTTCTTCCATGGTGCCTCCAATTCTCATAAATATTATAAATCACTTTGAATAGAGTGACTCAAATAATTGATTGTCGTTGGCTCAAATCCATGATCCTTAAGCATACATGCATAGTTAAACAAATGATTCCTTTAAGATAGGTATCCTTTTCCATGAAATATGGATGACTTTAGCAATATGAGGCACTCTAATAATGATGTTTTATTTATGGGGATTATAAAATTTAATAATGGTGTGTGTACCCCAAAATTTTGTTTCACCACCTAGGGAACATAGTCTCACAGTTAGGAGATGTGAAATATAATTATTATAAATCATTCTTGGACCATTGAATCTATTAATGAGAAACTAGGTTTTAATAAGGCTACAATAAGGTCCCTATGTGTATTATGAATTATTTTAATTTTGATATATTTTTCATTAAACTCTACTAATGGTGATTTTAGCAAGCTAAGACGTGACTTTTTCGCTTTCCACCTTTTGTGGGTTTTCAACCTAATATGCATTGTGTCTCTTTCTCTTCCAGAATAATCTCTTTAAATTTGTACCATAAAATTCTTGGGTTTTTTATCATACAACATTAACCGAAGAGGATTCAATTTATGTTCTGGATTCACGTAGACCTAATAATAGGGTAATGTTAATAAATAAATCAACTATGATACCTTGGTTCAAGAGAACTCCATCATCCTTCTATGAATGTGATGAGAATAGTAAAAATAATGAATCAAGGTTCTTGGATAATGAGTGATAAAATAGGACAACCATGTTTGAAATTTCCTAGAACACAATGAGGCAATTCGTTCTTCCATAGTGATGTTAGGGCCCACCTAGAAGAGAAATCTATATTGTAGAAGGACACATTTCATTGATGGTCATATGATTATATGTAGGATATATATGCATAAATGCATAGTCAAAAAAGGACCCTCAATGTCAGGAATCCTTTTCCAGGTTCTATCAATGGTTATGGAAACCCATGGAAATGATGATGTGAAGTGTGGTTTAAGGGTTTAGAGGATTAAAAGATGATAGAAGCACCTCATACACTAATTGACCAAAGTCAGGCTCTTATGGTACATTAATAAGGGATGAAAATATGCGATGTTATTCATTGTTTAATTTCACGCATTAGGGATATATTTGTTTCCCTAATGTTTATTGTCTTGTGGTAAGAAAATTTTACTTTATGTTCAACATCATGTAGTATGGACATCTACCTTTCAGTTTAACATAATGTGGTAATGGTGTGGGAATTGACATGAAAAATTGTTCATGGTATATTTTGTGGAAAATTAATCCATTTATATATTTTGATTTCATATAAGAAAAATGATATCATATGACTAATCCCCTATTTTTTTGGTGGTAAATCCATATATAGGTAGGACCTGTAGATATAGATGGGGGAATATTCTTTTTTCATTGTTGGACCCAAATCAGATATTCAAGTGTCTCTAAAAATCCTGTGAGGACAAGAATCAATCCATAGGTAGTTCATAAACAAGAAAAACTCTATGAAATTATAAATTGTATGCATAGTTGGGAATTTTTAACATTGATCATTGTAGCGGGTCCCATATTGGTGGTTCTGGCATCAATACATATCCAATGATGATAGAAATCAATACACACATTGTTTGTGATGAAAGATTCATGAGAAGTTCTGAACCATACATTGGGAGTGGAATTTACTTATTTTTTGTTGTATATGGATTAGTTTTGAAGATATATGCATCACTACATATCATGTTTTTGAAGAATTAATACACATATTGATATGAAAACCCATTCAGTATAATGTGATGTAGAAATGATATTAGACATGGTGTTTAACTTCATGCAGAAAGGATGTGGGCTAATCAGTATGAAAATATAGTAATATATGATATAAATTAATTTTCACATAATGAGGAAATGACATCTATCATGTCGTTTAATGTCACGTGGTAGGGAAACCTTTCATGTAGTTTAACAACATATGGTAACAATGAGGGTTGACGGACATGAAAAAATAATAAATATCATGAACGAGGACATGAATGTTGGACTTGGAGTCACTATGTATCCATTTATGGTAGGAATCAAGAATCATTTACATCGTAGAAGAAGAGATTTACGATGTATATATGACTCTTTCATATTAACATGTGTATTTCATCTTATTTTTTCCCAAATCCACCTGATCTAAATTTAATCACGTGTAAGATGAAGACCCCCACCTAGTTTACCATCATTCAATGAAGACATATTTCGTGTATTTTAATGTCTTCTAGTATGGATGAGGGTCACCAGATGCGAATGAAGATGAATATTATTTATATGTGTAGTATACCATCATGTGTTATGGACAATGTATGTCGTTCTATTTTTCATTTTTCCATTGAGTCATGTTCTGCAATGTTTATCATCATGTGGTTATGAGGATCTTTGTATAGTTTAACATCATGTGGTTTTAATGTATTTGTTCTGTTTAAATTCATGAAACAAATACAATCTCTAAAAATTACTAAATATTGTGGTTAGTACTAGGGATGTTTTTTAGTTTAATGTCTTGCTACTAGGACAAGGGACACTTTATGAAAACTTTGAAAATTATTTCATGATAAATCATGCTCTGTTGGGAGTTGTGAAAGCTCCAAATCCATTGCGACTCATGTGTATGATATATTTTTATAAAACATAGGTATGATATATGCTCCTTACTATTTGGGTTCTATATTCATATATTTCATTCATAGTATCATTGGGTTTCTTAGATAAAACACCAATTCATCTGGGGGGAATGATAAAAGAAAAAAATTGTTATTAATGTCTTTTATGATTTGATTTTGGTGGACCTATAGGTTATGAAATGTATACATTATATTTTTATTAAACTATTCAAATTAATCCAACCAATATTTTGATTTCTCCACTATAAGAAAATTGCAATTTCAGGGCATTTTTTTGGATATATCGGTAGTTTAAACTGCCAATACATGCTTCTGTGGTGGTTTCTGAAAACCGCTGCTAAATTGAGCGTTGTTAAACTATTTGCGGTGATTAATTTAATTTAGTAGCACATTATGTGAAATGTTATAGTTGGCGCATTTTCACAATGGTTATAATATTATTAGGGATGGTTTGTCCAAGCTGGTCATTACTTTTTCTTGCGGCGGTTGTAACTGCCACTAAAAACAATAATGGCATGCCTGGAGAAACTGCCATGAAAAAAGCATGGAAGATTGGACAAGGTAGCACCCTTTATAACTGCCACTAAATTTAAGGCCGTTGCGCCATCTAAAATTGCCGCTAATAGAAAAATATTGACATATAGCGGCGGTTCTGCAGCCCCTATTCCTGTGCCCTGAAAAAACCCATTCCAAGAATGAAAAAAGACTAACAGAATCCATGATACAGTCAATATGAAAAGAGATTCTTAACTAAGAACAACGAAATGCATTTTTATGTGGGTAAAGGAATAAAGATAAACATATCACATTACCATTAGACCTTTAAAAAAATTATAAACAAGCTTGTAAGTCATATTTAATGAAACAAATGCCAAGGAAATGCTTAACATATTCAATCTATACCAGTTCCAACCCTTACATAACCATTTATATCAACATAGTAGTAAAAAATACAGTTTTTATTATTTTAGAAACCAATTATAACCAAAATTACATTGCATAATCATTTCCATCATATTAAATTTTAGGGGAACTTGGGTTTATATCCAATCCTTGGTTGAGTTGACATACAAATAAATAAAATTCAATTCAAATGACACATTTTGATTCTATTTGTGGTTGGATGATTAATTCACTAATATAGTAGAATTAGGATGGAAGGATGTAATTGTGGGTCATTCATGATTATAGAGGCATTTGTGGGATTGTACTAGATCAATAAGAATTTAATAACTTCTCATTTATAATAGTGATTTTATTAAAATGGTAGGAGGAAACACATGGAATTCACTATGGGTGTTTGAGTTTTATTATGGGAGACACCACAATTAAGGGATTTAATGATTGTAGAAGCAAAGGATGTTGGCACTGATGTTTTATGGGGATGTTCAGGATTACCAAGAGTGTCACTATAGTGGTATTCTTTTTGGAATTTCCTCCATAATATCATGAAATGTGTGATGATTTACATGTCTCTTATATTTAGTTGTACATTCTCGATCAAAATTTTGTGATCAACTATAAATAATTTAAGTTGGACCCTTACCCAACATTTGTGTAGCGCTCAGTGTGAATCATGGACTATAGTGAGAAAATGATTTGTAAAAAGAAGATGTAACTTGTTAGAGTCATAGGGTATCATAGATGTAGGCATGACGAGTCTTACAATTGATAATATGATTTGCGACCTCAATGTCCCTAGTTTTTGGGTGTGAAATATAGAGTCACTACTCAATGATGATAAATATTCAGAGGGGGATATTATAATGACATTATATTTTTTAGGGGACTTAAGCCTTAAATTCTAACCTTCTATAACTGTTTCAAGATATTATTATATTGGGTGAATTCATAGATTGTTTTTTTGGGTTTAAAGCGTTACAGAGGCCTCTAAATGGTTGCATGATAGTAACATGGTCATGTGAAACAATGTGGGTCTCCCCATAAAACCATGTAGCTTGGATAAAGAAGGATACTAGGTGGGTAACTGTTAGAACATAGTTAGAGATGATCACAAATCATTTAACATGAAATATATGTGTCTTATAATAGTGGAAAAAATAATTTTTAACAAAAAATTTACCAAATTAGAATATTCATTCATTGAAGATGTGCTATAATTTCATATTCAAATAAATAAGAATGGAGAGAAATGAGTCTCATGGAAACTATAAAATACCAAGAGTATCATGAATACCTGGGAAAGTAGAAAATTTTGATGTTCTGTATTTTTAAATGTTATAATTAGAAATGTAGTGGTAAATGAAATGGGTTAGAAAATATAGGATAAGTTATTATAATGAATAAAATGAATCATATAAAATGAATCATCAAAATAAAGAGATGAAATGTATGGTGCATAACACACTCGAGAGATCAAGACATAAAATGAAACATTAGAAATCAATAAAATACATAAAAGGAAACATGAGAAATCATGAAAATATTAGGCCATGAAAATGTAATGTGGGAAATATATGCCTCACATGATACATATAAAACCCGACTATTACAATATTTGTCCAACTTTTCAAAAATATTAATAATAAATGTCCAATGATGAACACAAACCATCACCCTCTCCACCACCATCTTCACATCCTGCTACCACCTGTAAGAACAGTATATTGAAAATAAAATAGTGTTCTGTATTTATATTTTATCTTATAACCAATAATATTTTCAATACTAAATGATTTTAAATTATTGTAATTTACCTTCACCCCACCAGTCAATGAAATACCACAAGGGGCATATCTTCTCATCTTATAATGTATTTCAGTCATCGGTTTCTATAAAGACGATATATGATCCCCCTGGTCATGAACTGTGTTTCAAGAGAAAAAATATCTCATTGATCATCTCTGGGTATATAAAAACTACAAATAGGCGTATATGCAGCTATAATCCCTTATGGCCTTCCAAATACCTCAGATGGTATGGGTCCCAAAACTCATCACATGCACTCTACTAGGATACTCTTCCCAAGGACTATAGAAACTGGATCTTCCAAGGAGACTGAGTTGGACTGCCTTTGGATTGGAATCCCATAGTTCTTTAATTTGTACATATAAATCAACTATCAATATATTTTAACCTAGTAAAAACTGATAATAATTTATTATAATGAATAAATGATTTCATGCCCAAACAATTTGGGCAGGATCATTTACAAAACATCGATCTAATTTTTTTTTAATATCCGACCACACATCAGTTCGAGAAGCATTATGCCTTAAACTCTATGAATACATTTAACAAATATAAATAAAAAATTTAATATATTAAACAGATAATATTTTCTTATAAATATTTAAAATAATGAAATGATTACCAGAGTCGATCAACTTTTAGAAAAGTTTTTTGACCCCACAGTGTGAAGGATGACTTGCTTAACTCAGCTTCATGCATTATTTCTTGAGAGTTTTTAAAATAAATAATATTAAATTAAATAGTAATGTATTCAATGTCATACCCTCTTGATAAACATGTATAAATGTAAAATAAGGTTAATATTAAAATATATATTTAAATACCATATAATTCTCGTCACGATGTCTGTCAACAATAAAATTCCATTGTTTTATGGGTACCCCATTGGGCAGCTTCTCAAACATTATTTAGACGGTCAATAAAGATAAATTGACATCTCTCCACAATCTCCATTTCAATTAATTCCATTTATTACAACAATTTTTCAACGTCCACTTTCATTTTATCACATCAGCAATTGTAATGTGGAAAAAAATATGTATACAAAAATTCATTTTGAACATATTAAAAAAATTTCATTCAATTACACCATAATGTTTAAAAATTACCTTTTTTTGGAATCAAAACATAATTTTTCCAACATGGAGGCATATGTCTCCAATCATCACAAAAAAAAGAAATGGAAATGGGCTTTGCTACCAGCTAGCCTAGAATTTGGCCTTGTAATCCTACAACGTCATCTGTAGGGACCCCATATTAATCAAATGAGACAACTATCTTCACTCCATTCATATTCTACCCATCTACAAATTTTATATTTTTCTCCACATTTTCATTTTATCATCTTTAATGAACAAAAAATTAGTATAAAAATGTGCAATAAATAAATTTATATTAAAATTTGTACCTATTACAGTGACCCTATAGTATGCCTGTGATGAACTAGAAGTGGTGCACCTCCAACCCATTTTTGAGGGTGCTGAAGGGATATTCGATAATTCAGCTTCTAAAGGGATTTTCATAGAGAGTGTGAGAGACGGTGTAGGGGTAGATGGTGTAGGGGGGTGGCATCTGGTGGCTTTGATGTCGTAGGGAGGGAGACATATGGATCATCATCTGTCGTAGTAGTGGATGAAACAATGTATCACTTCTTCCTTGGAATTCCTATAATTTAATCAAAGAAAATTATATTCATAATAAATATTTCAAAAAAAATCAGAAAAGAAATTTAAAAATAATATTATATGCGCAATACTAACAAAAAAAATACCTAACAATGATAATGAATGACTGCACAAATGAAATAAGTGGTTGTTAAATGAATGAATAATTGTACATACAATCATTTTCCCCTTCCATCATGCCAGTTTCCTGATCCATTACATCATCCACTTCATTCTTCTTTTCTAGACTAATATTTTACAAATCATGATTGACTAATAATTATGCTTCTTGTTGTTGATGAGATTCAATTTCAGAGGTCAAATCTTCCATTTCTTCACCCATATCATACAAATCTAGTTGTATTATGTGAGAAACTAGACTCCACCCTTCATCCACAACATCATTCACATAATATACCATTTTTTATTTGTGATGATAATATATATGGATTATGCAGTTCATGATCACCAAAATCAATCAAGTGACAGAAGATCACAGAAGTAAATTGCAAGGAATCTATTTTAACACCTCTCATAATATCGACCCAATTTCATTTGAATAAAAAAACTAAAAAATGTCTGTGGTATTTTAATTCAATAGTATCTGTCAAATTTCCATTGTATCGCACTTCATCAGATGTAAAAAGTCCACTATTCTGTGTTTTTAAACCCTCTTCTCGATCGACTGTACGAAATCTAATTCCATTGACGTTGTAAGTGCTAAACTTTCTAACTTATTTTAGATGACCTTGAGAAAGAAACATCAAATATGATGACAACTCTGCTCGAGTAATAGTATTCATGATATAAAAAAAGAAATATAATTTATTATATTTGCAAAATATATGTGTCTAACAAATATTCGTATTTATTGATATATTTATGAACTTAAACCTTGAGAAAACCATTCTACAAGCACTTTATTAACAACTTTCGTTATAAATTTCTTATTTCATGTCTGGACTCTCATTCCTCTCTTTTTTATTGTATCCTCAACTCTTCAATAAATGTATCTTCAATTTCACTAATCAATAGAATATATCTATGCTCCTGTAATAATTCCAATTCTGTCAGTGTCACATTTGAGGTCCTTCCAATTGATCAACAATAACAAGAAATATTATTGATTTTTGATGTATTTCAGATTGATTTGATGTTTCTTCAACATGTCCAAATCAATTAACTAATGTCACAATATAATCCAAGTTTCTAGAACAAAATGTAAGACACTACTCGGCCAAATAGCCTTCAGCAATAGAGCCTTCAATTTATGCATTATTTCTCATGTATGACTTCAAATACCCAAGATATCAGTGAAATAAAATAAATATAATTATTCATTTAATTATGTGCCAAAAATTGATTACATAACTATAAAATGTATAAATAAATTACTTCTTAATTGGATACATTCATCGATAATTTACGAGGCCTACTAATTTAGCTTTCTCAACCAAATTCACAATGAAATGCATCATGATAGTAAAAAACGATGGTGGAGAGATCATCTTCACTGCACAAAGGGTCAATACAAACCTCTCTTAGAGGTTTTCAAGCTAAAATAGATGTATAAATTTCTCAGATATTTTTATGAAAAATGGGCAGAATTAGAGTACCATAGTAGTATCCTTTTTAGGTAATAATTTACGCAATGCCAATGGTAGTAACTGTTGTAAAAAACATGTGAATCGTGACTTTTCAATACATGTAACATACGATTCTTCAAGAAAATACACCTCGACATGTTACATGAATACCCAAAAGATACCTTTAAATTCTATATAAATTGAAGGAATGTTTCATTATCCCTATTTTTCAATGCATAAATTTTTGGAGCGTACTTTTTATTTTCATCTGGCCAGAGATCATGTTTTATGTTCATTACTTGTAAGTCTTTATGAGCATTGAGATGATCCTTTTACTTTACAATCTCATTAAGAAATGTGAAAATAAAATTTTCATAGAAATTCTTTTTAATATGCATAACATCAAGATCATTCCATAACAAAATAAATTCCCAGTATAGAAGTTTGATGAACATACTTTTTTACTTTCATTGTTCCGTTCTGATTTCACCTGACGATGCACATGAATACCATTTCCTACTATCATTCAAATGATGAACCTTACCAAATTTTGATTCAATATTTTCAGGTGGTGTAAATGTTTCGGATCCAGTTAATAACTTCGGAGGCGGACTACGATCAATGAAACCATTAAATTGTGATTTGTTATGCCGAAATCTATGAGATACATCGAGAAATCTTCGATGGCACAAGAAGCACCATTTTCTACTATAAGGTATCCATTTGCACTCAAAATAAAAGTTACAAATAGGACAATCCAAGCCATTGTGAATGTTCCTTCCAGATAAATTCACAAGCCTAGGGATGTCACTATTGGTACACATTAAAGCACCATGCATTTTGAACATTGTTTTAGATGAAGCATCAAATGTCTCAACAACGTTGCCCCATAACTCCTATAATTATTCAATAAAAGGATGTATGTACACATAAATATCATTTCCATCTATATTTTTTCCACGAATAATCATCGAAATGATTAAAGATTTTTGTTTTATTCACATCGATGGAGGAATATTGTAAATGATAAAAACAATTGGCAAAATACTGTAACTGGTACTCAATGTCCCAAACAGGCTGAATCTATCGGTAGCCAATCCCAATCGAACATTCCTAGGACAATCTGAGAAATATAGATGTAATGAATCTAATGTCTTCCATGATTTTGATTCACATGAATTTCTCATTAACCAATTATTGTTATTATTTAATGAATTCAACTTCAAGTGTTAGCTGATTTTCGATGACATGAATAATCTTTGCAATTGAGTCTTTAAAAGAAAGTAACTCAATAACATTGTAGGTGTTTTTCCTTTATTCTTCTTTATAAATGTATTTTTATTCATACTTTCAACATCACCCATTGACTTCCATCTAAAAGAAGAACAATTTTTGCAATTTTTTCTATGTGAATCCTCTCGCTAATAATGCATACAATTATTGGGACATGCATGTATTTTTTAATAATTCAGACCATGTCTTTTAACATTTTTTTCATATCATAAAAAGACTCAGGGATTTTTTTCTTTAGAAAATTCATCATGAAACAATTCCAATATCATGGATGTTTCCTTATTTGTAATTACACATAGAAATTTTATATGGTACAACTTCAGAAGAAAAGAAAGCTTTGAATATTTCCAACATCCACTATACAACTCATGATTTCCATCGTCAAATAAATCATGAAACTTATCTTACTTAGTAAAGTTTTCTCTTACATTTGTCTCCAATTAATCAAAAGGAGGATCCAATGATATGTTACAATCTTGATCTGGATGTATTACAGTATCAAAAAAATCACTTGTCACATTACAATTTTTCGCACCCTCATCCGGTTGTTCGGTTATGTATTGATGTTGATACTTGTGTCTTGTATTGTAAAATGAATAATTAATCAGGTTTTCCATTTCATTATCCATTGTCAGTGAGGTTGGGAGCACATTATATAGATTAATATCAGTGCTCATCCTTTCTGAATCATTCGATTCTCCATACCAAATCCATCACAAATATTGATCAGGGAATTGCTTCCGTATTAAATTTTCAAAAACATCATCTCTCTTCAACCATATTCTAAATTTACATTTAGGAATGTATATCTTATTCTCCATTAAATGGATCGATTGTAAATTTCAATATCTAAAAACTCCATCAAACCCTTAACATAATGTGGTGTGTTCCTCAGTAATTTGATCCAGCTTTTATCCGTGTATATCACAATGTGCGTAACCAATATTAAAAAAAATTAAAACCCATAATTACTAATAAATATGGAATTTTATTCATATATACTAGTTCAAAAAATATATAAATATGTTACATATGGTTTTCCTATATAAATGAATATGGTAAATCAAACAGTAGAAAACCAAAGCATGAAAAATAAAAAGATCCATCAAAGAAGACGAGAACAAGCAACCCGTCCCAATAGATTTTTGAATGTCGTGCTCTACCAAAAAAGATGGACAGACTAATTACGTCATTACATTGATCTCACTAAGGCAAGGGATAGATAAATCATATAATAATTTAATAGAGGTTAGGAATATGAAATACAAATAAACTCTATACTTAAATTTGTGGCCTCAAATTACGATTAAAAGAGTTGGTTTTGGTCTAGAGTTGTGAATTTTAGAACATGTGGGGTATCATGGTGAAGTGTTATGGGTAGAAACATGTTGTGACACAACGTGTGGTTAATGTTTTCAGATTTGGAGTGGATCATGGAACATCAATGGGGGTTAAAACATAATTTGGTACTCTATCCAAAAGAAATAATAGTTGTCCCTGTGATGTTTTCCTTTTAGTATATAAGTATATTGGTATGTATACAATGTATTATTTTACCCATTTATGGGTAGGTATATGTGGAATAATGAGAGTACAAAAAATAAATTTCTTCTTTGAAATATAGAGGATGGGTTGTCCTCTTTGTTTCTCTTTGTCTTAGTGTGGACTGTCTTGGCATGGTAGTGATGTTTTACTTTGGAAATGGAAATTGATTAGAATACATGTTTTGAATTGGATGTTATTGTGGAATGTAGAAATTTAATGTTGAAGCATCCATTTGTATACTCTTTTCAGGGTATTACATGTAAGAGAGATTGTGTCCCATGTGAATTATAAACTGAACTTGATGGATTCATGAGACCTGATCACATGTCAAGATAAAAGTACATGTAATCTAAAATTATCAAACATATACCATAGTGTAAGATTACAGAAACATAATATAATAAAGATGATTTTTTGGTCATAAAGCATGAATTTAAGAGTGTGGAGTGTAAATTAGAAATTATGAGTGAGAATTCTATATAATTATTATGAGATAATCTACATAGATGAAAGGGATAATTCACATTATATTAAATATGATAAAAATAATGGGATATTTTTTGTGTGTGGAAATTATTGTTAATAATATAATACAAGTTAAATATATAGCCTTCTCATTTCATCCATCGTAGTGATTCAAGTGGATTATATTAGATTAGGTGATTCTGGATCATGCCAAGGGTTAAATTATCAATTTGGGTTGTGACACATATATAAAGTGTCTTTTTCTATTTTATTTCCATAGTGTTTGTGAGATTAACATGGATCCTTATCACTATAATATGTAAATTAGGTTTATTTTAAAAGAAATCATAAAAAGAGAAATGAATTACTATTCACTGGTTCAAACCCATCTCACTTAAAGAACTCTATACCTGGGTCCATCACATGATGTTCATGAGCATATTTTATTCTCTCATCGAACAACTACACCTTCTTTATCATTGTCTTCACCAAATTTGGTCTAATATTAATTAACTCTCTAACCTCATTCCAAAACATTAGAGATATTTATGAACACTCATACAATTCCATAAATAGTGTTTTACCAATGGTTAATCAATAGTTATTATCATAGTAAAACTCAAACAACGGAAAATTATTCACCGAAGAACCTATAAAATCAAGAATAAATATCTTAAATACATCCATTAGCATTTGGATCATTCTCTCTATCAGACCATCCATCCATGGATGAATAGTACTACATAAAAAATAGTTAAAAAAAGTATGGTAAATAATCTTCTACAATTGGGAAGTAAACTAATATTCTGATCATATATAACCATTAATGAATCCACATGAATATGAACCACAATGGGAACCTATAAGTGGAAGAACATGACACAAAAATCATGATTGAGAATAAAGAAGTAAGATTCCACCAACATTAAAGAAACCAACCCAAGATCATACAATAACCTCACTATAACGATATTCAAACTTGCGTGGAGGGGCGACAAATGTAGTCAACAACAGCGATGGGCGGCGAGGCATGTTGAGGGGCGGCATTAAAAATATAATAAAGAAAATTTTTCTTCTTATACTCGGGTCGATCACATGATTATCATGTTATATCGTCATTTTTAATCATTTTTTATTCTTATTAGCTTCTTTTTTCCAATGTAACTAAATCAAACTCCTATTACCATTTTTTCATAAAATATAAAATAGAAAAATATAATAAAGTAAATTTTCATATTGAGTGGTTAGGATTATAAATCCTCAAGGGATATGTATTAGGTCAATCCAAATTTTGTGCTTTTTAAAAATCACAAATATTTTTTGAGCCATTTAAAAAACATCATAAATTTATCATAATTTCTGAGTATACAGATAACTCGATCAATATTTCATTTTTCTTTGTAAATATTTTAATAATTTCAATTAAAATTTAAAAATATATAATAAATAAAACCACTAATTGATTATCATGTGAAAACGGAATATTTTTTTTTATTTTCTAGGTATGCGAGGGGATTCTTGAGCTCAAAATATGAAGAGATAGAATTTAAGGGGAACATTTTTGACTTAATAGAGGATCTAAAAAGTAAACCTCTTATAAAATCATTAGCTTTTGAACTCATATAATATTCCAACTTAATTTTAATGTTCTATAATGAGGTGTTTGAAGAACAGAAATCCCATCCATACTAACTTTTAATACAACATCAAAAAGGTGGAAACAAAACTACTCAAATATTCTATCCTACAAAATTATACAATCCACTTATATTTCATTAATGAAGAACTAACACTAGAAACTGATTAATTAATTAGAGTGGGATCAACACAAAATTTTATTATTTTTCACATTAAAATTTTTTATATCCAATTCACTATCATAATTATTCATTTCATTAATCAAAACATTAGTCTTGTTTGATGATTTCTAGTGATGACTGTGATATGAAATGGTTAAAAGATTTATCCACTTCTTTTTATGTATAAATGGATCTTTTGATACGATGCCTGGGAGGTGAGCTGGGGCATCAGATGGTCGGTGACAATGAGTGGCGAGGTGCACATATTGGCGGTGAGGCACACTTATGGGAGGCGAGGTCACTAGCGGCACAGGTGGGGAGACGATCAAGGGATCAGGTTGGGGGGTGAGAAGATGGCATCGTGGGGATCGGGGTGAAGGGGTGTCGTGGTCGAGTGGTTCAGGAAGCATTTCTATTGTAAAAAAAGGGGGTATATCATAATTTTTTTAATAAATTTCCACTAAAAGAGATTTAGGTTGTAGTGCTCATCATTTTAAAATTTTCTTTTAATGACTATTTAGTGTGTAGTCAAATGAACGCCAATGGGTAACACCACATCATTCTAATACACAACTGAATATGTTGTTTCTTCTGTTGAAATATTCATTATGGTATTTCACTCATATAAATAATGGAAGAACAAGTACAACCATGAATTATTTTCCTTATTCACTACCTTGTGGAGAATATTAGAAACATTCTTATTGAAAGACTCAATATTTCCAATTGAAGCTTCATGATAGTATTATGTGAGATTGTACTTGATGTTGTACTCATGTTATAGTCTATTAAATCATGTATAATATAATTTAGTGTTTTCACCGTCAATATTGTGTAATGTACTTTGAATATAGTGACTACGCTAAGAATTATAATGGTGATTATGTTCTTCATCTAGAATTCCTTGAGGGGTGTTTTCTTAGCCCAATTGGAGAAGAAGTATTTAGCAATAAGGATTTACATGAACATATTGGATATGGATGTGGGAAATGAGCACACCAAATCCATCACCCATATAAAAAATATCCTTGAATACATAGTCTCATGTAGAAGTTTTGAGGAATTATAGAAGAAGTTTTCATGCATCTAGCATACATGATGTTTTCTGTTGAATTTCACATAGTCATGTAAAATGGTATTCCAATATTAACTCATCCTTTTAATCTAGTGGGAGATCATACTACCATAGTGCTTAAAACTAAATGATCCATTGTGAACATTACCCACTAGAGTAGGATTGTCCATTTTTTCTATGCACATGAGGAGGATTCCATCAAATCATCGCTTGTGGAGTGATTTCCACTAATTTGGTCCATCTTGATGAGTAATATTTTGTCATCTCCCAAAAACCTATTCCATTAAAGATCATTCTTCTAGGAGAATCCCATTTTGGATAGAACCTATTATGGTATTCATCTATGTAGGGGGGGGGATATATTATCTTTATACTATGAGTCCATATTGACCTGGATGATTTCTCACATATAATTGATGATGATTGAGGATACCATTATTCAGTGTGTGGTTTGGAATATTGAATCCTCCTAATTATAAATATCAAAAAACATGGATTCTTTATCCAAGGATTAATCAAAAATATTAAATGAATAGGGAATATGGTGCAATGTTGTCTCAAAAGAGAAATTTTTCATTAGTCCCCTACCATAGCTAGTGAGAGGATAAGATTCTTCATTTTTTTTGGAATATTATCTGTTGGTCTAGTTTATCACTAGGTCCAAATAACCTTTGATGTTCTGGTAATCTATTTTCATATATAGGGATTATTCTATACTAGTGAGTAAGTCGTGGTATTTGGCTCATTGTTGTTTCAGTCATTGGATATTGATAAAGAGTTGGGAAAAATTTTCAATGCTAGGAGAAAACAATAAGATCCCTATGACGACTCAATTGTGTATTGTGTTTTTATTATATTTTTGATAGGAATCCACCAGGATCCATAAATATATATTTCCCTTCTCTAGGGAGTTTCATGGGAATCAAAAAATACATCATCCAGAAATTAGGTGTTTAATGGATTTCTAACTTTAGTGGGGTGTACTATAAGGAAATCATAATAGGCATGTCCATTCACTGAATAATTTGATATTAAATGAATCTATAATTATATTAGAAATACATCCCATTAAGTAAAATTCCTAGGTAGAATGATTCAGTCATGTATTCACATTATATGGTCAATACGAGAGACAAAATGGTTTTTATGGTGCTATAAGTAATGCCTCAGATTTTTTCAATGCAATGATGAGTGTGAGGTACCTCTTCTAAATAATAGAGTACCAGACCTTAGTATCCAACTTCATTCAACTAATATTTAGAATAGTGTTATAAATACTAAAATCATTATTCTATGAGAGGAGGGTTCCCATTGAGTGTTCAACGGTTGCCACATATAAGTTGAGTGGACTCGCTTCCACTAGTGAGATCAAGATCAGTGGTTGCAACAAGTGCTGCATGAGACCATGGAATGATTCTGAGTTATCCATGTCCCAGAGATACTAGATTCACTTTTTATGAACATGGTGATGTAGATTAAATTTTCATCCATAATGGATTTGATGTTCCAAATATAAGTAAGCAACCCATGGATCCCCCTCATTTCTTTGAGATTCTTATGAGGTGTTATTTATTGAAAAAAAAAATTTATTTTAAGCGTCAACATTGATTCCATATTGGTAGACTAAAAATTCAAGGATCATTCATCATGATTCTATTAATTAACATTTCAATGGATTCATCATCATATTATGTTGTAACAACATGTGAAAATGATTATGAATATTCATGAAGTGATCACAAAGTCTTAATGAATTAATCACTATGTATTTGACTATTTATCCAAATAAGAGATATAAGATATGATACATGGAATGTTAATATATCTCTCTATATTTCTTTAACCCAAATGGAATGGCCTCATATCAAAATATCTTCGAATTAATGACCATTTCTTCTCCCGGTGTGTGGAATTTATCTCAATGGTTCTCCAATTCATTATTATATATTTCCATTATGTTTTCAGGGAATATATCATCTATTTTAAAATGAAAAACAACTTTTCAAAGATCTATATATAGGATTGGAGATATTTATGTATATTTATGGGATCTTGATGTATTTCATCTTGTTTTTAGTTTACAGAGTTTCAGTCCAAACTTTTATCAACAGTGTTGTATTGCTCGGATTTTGTATATTTTCATTTGGAAATCATGTGTCAAAAAAACAAGGATGGTGGTATAAATACAATTCCCATATTCAGGTATAAGATATGTATATGAAACATTATAAATTTTCTAGAATTTGTATGAAATTGATTTCCTTGAATTGGGTTTATTATATTTACAGATTTTGTTATTGAAGATTTGTTTATATAAGTGATCGATTGGGGAATTAATCATGAGTCTAAGGGGTTTCCTAATTAGAAAATTAATTTTTTGAAATAAGTTATAACCGATATGGGTTTTAATCTAGAAAATTAATTATGGGGTTAATTATGTAATATCAAATTGGATTTGTTGAGATACTGAATTATAAATTTAATATGGTCTTTGATATTATGATTTAGATAATTAATTGAGAGATTAATTGTGGAAATTTCATATTTATAATGATATAATTAATTATTAAAAAAATTATTATGGCATATGAATTGTGAGACTAGCTTAATAATTAATGAATTAATTGAGGAGATTGAGAAATTTATTTAATTATAGTGTTAACTAATGTATTTAATGTATTTAAATAATTGTTGAATTTATGATGGAACTGAATTGTATAATTAATGGATGAATTAATTATGTATTTAATAATGGGAACATGATCATTCAAAATTATGAAGTACAAATGGTAACATGGCCATCATACTTATGAGTAAGGGAATTTAAACATGGAAATTCAATTGTTATGTATACATGGTAACATGGTCATTATAATTATGATTAAAGAGAATGGGAATAAAATCATTCTATTGAGGGGATAGCATGGAAACATTTTTATATTATAAAAATTTGTGATATTGCTAATTTTTTCAATGGGGCTTCTAAATGTGAAATTAAATAATTTAAATAATGGAACTCCAATTAAGGGCCTCACACTAGAATATTAAAACTATCGCCAGAGTTGAATTAGGTACTGCGATATCATAAAACCATGAATACATCGATCTACGACTAGAAGAAGGTATTAATATATGATATTACCTTGAGTACACATCGATCCATGATATGAGGAGAAGATAGTATTGAAGTACGATTATCCATGGGAACCCTAGAGCTGATGTATTTAGATAAGAATAAATTAAAATGTGATTAACAATTTATTATTTTATTATACATATTTCATAATAGAACTACACACACTATATATTCACTGGACTTTTTTTAGACACCATCGGTGGTGGCCTACTGAGTAGAACTCGCACCCTATTTGGGTGTCCTGATCGATACCCGAATAGATTATAATGTTGCAAGAAGTGATATGGGAACAATTCATGGGAATGATAGATGAAAAGGGATAGAGAATACAGTAGGGAACCAGACATGGTTCAGAAAATTCCTGGGGAGTTATAGTGTCTTTATTTTTCCATTTCATATTAGTCACATGACACCAAAGTTTTCATATAATATTTTTCATTTCAGATGAGTATTCATTTTTTTATTTGGATTTATAGTGACATGAGTATTTTAATGGTTATATTTGGTTCATATATTGGCTATTTACTTTTGTTAGTCTTTTACCCTAAAAATGAGGGAATAGTCTCCCCATGAATGATTTACCTGATCATCACTACTATCCAAAATCCTCTAGCATACTGGGAGGTGCACATGAGGTCATGTGACGAACCACATCGGGGCACTATCACATAGATTCTGGGTTGGGACGTTACAATGTATTATCATAGGTCTAGTCTTATTTCATCATCATTTCCATACTATTTTCATAAAGGTAGACAGGATACTAAGAAGGGTCGGGTCTTGATAAGTAGATCATGCAATGGAGATGCAAACCCTTCTATGGTGGAAAACCAAGTACTCAGGGTGGGAATGTTGTTACTCATATTTTTTTTATAGTTGAATTCTATTTCAACATAGGTTCCATATATAAGGTGTGATGTGATTATTGTTTCTAGGAATATTTTTGTATTGCTTTGTAGCCCCAAGTTGTGTAAGAGTTGAGTATTCATGCTTCAATCTAGTTAGCCAGGGTTATTGTGACATGCATCATTTTAGGCATGCATGGGGAATCAGGTTATAGGTAAGTTGTTGACCACAAACTATTTACCTTTTTGAGAGATTATAATAATAAATGGTGCCTAAAAAGAATTGACAAATGATTGTAAAATAAAAAAAGAGTAATTTCATGTCTAAATGGAAAATTTGATAATCATAGTGTGTTTACCCTTAATATTCATAATCTAAGAGTATGATGGTTATGGGTAGTGATAGTGCCTCATTTTAGAACATGTTGTGAGGTTCGGAAAAGGGTCTTGTTATGATTATTTTTCTTAAAAATAAATATTATAATGTTGTGTTATGAGACCTAAGATGTGTTCTTGGCCTTATAAAGAGTATTCCTCCACAATCATTGTTATAGGGGGAGATCTAGGGTCGTTCCTAGGGATGTATTTTCAATTAGTGAACATGAGGCACAGATCGTGCCAACTGAATATAAAGTGGAAAAGTTTCAATAGAACTTATCTCACTTCTCACAATTCTATAATGGAGACCGATGATAGGTTATGAAAATTATTTTTGAGTTAACAAGTGATATTCATTTTTCAAGCCCTCTGAAATTCATTAGGGAGGATGGACCTCCGGGAAAAGAATTATTGGTTGAGTCTATAAGAAAATTGCATATCCATTTGGAGAATATATCTATGCGGAGAGTCATGTTGGATAATTATACGCAATATGGATCTGTGAAGAATTGTTGTGACATTCAGGAGTGAACTGAACAGGATGGTGATATGTTATGGAAGAACTTATTGCAGAGGTTCTTGAAGCATGTTTATGCAGAGATGTCGAGACAAGAGAAAGGAATTGAGTTCAAGAATCTCACACTGGAGAGAATGTTAGTGATGGACATTTTTGGATTCTACATAGATCTGAATAACATTTCCCCAACATTATAAAGACACAAGACATCTATCGGGAATCATTTTTAGGATGTAATTAAGTTTGATATTATGTCCCATGTGAATATCTTCATGTTGAATATTATTGTGGATGTGGTGGATCAGGCTCTTATAGTTAAAGGGGAGATGAGGGATGATTCTAGATATGGATAATTCATTGTTTCTGGATGATCAGGAGGTGCGACTTCTAGGAGTAGGAAGCACTGTAATGAAGAATGTATACAAGGTAATGAAAATAAGAATACACAGACATGATGTTTAGTAGGACATGACATTACTGGTGTGATCTGTCATCTGTCTGGATGGTCGGGACACTATCATCGATATTGTTCCTGACCACTAGTAGAGTTTTAGTATTATCAAAATATGGGAAATCAAATAAAATTTTGCAGGTCACATCGATAGACAAGTACTAATGGAGAAGCTGGGTAGAGTCAGTGTGTGTGGATAGGATCATCAACACCATATCAGGGTGGTAGTTAGAGTTATAGTTGGCATGTCAGTAGATATAGTGTACTTGGTTCTTCTTGAATGGAACACCCAAATTTGATGAGTGGTTATACATGGGGAGTCAGACACCATCAAATAAATATAGGTAAACACATTTACATATAGTAATACCTACACTAGTGGATAGCAAGGCGTGGCCATCGACAGTGACGGGTACTATTCTAGTTGCTTATACTTTAGCTAGTGGATTTATTTGATACTGGTGCCTCTTATTCCTTTATATTGTAAAAACATTTTAATGGTTTGATCCTAGTGGTGGATTTTTTGAGCGGCCTTATGACTATAGATACAAGACTAAGAGTACGGTCAAGAGATATCATTCGATGCAATTGATGTTCACTAATTGTCTAGGAATATCATTTCCTATGGGATCATTTTGTTCCTGATAAGATGAATTCTACCTCATTATGGGTATGGACTTGCTAGTGGCATACCGAGGCCACATGCACTGTTACTGTATGAGGGTTATTTTTACATCTCCTAAGAGTTCCAATATATTTATCATGGTGAGTGGGATATCCATACAGCCCAAGAATAGACAATTAATTAGTAACTAGGAGAGCTAAATGATGATGATGCTAGTATTTAGTAGGATGATAGGAGTGTTAGAGAAGATGTCCTTCCACCAGTTTTGGAACTATTTCAGGTTGTATTTCTGGAAGTCTTCTCAGGGCTACCACCTCATAGAGATGTGAAATTCACTATTGAGCCTATGTCTGGGGTAGAGCAAGTATTTATTCCACTGTACATAATGACACTGACTGAGATCAAGATAAAAACACTCAGTTGGAGGAATTGGAGGATAATGGATATATCCATCACAAAATCTCGCATTGGAGATCACCTATTTTGTTGGAAAAGAAATATAATGGGATTTTATTATTATGTTTCTATTACCAAAAGTTGAAAAAAATGACTGTCAAAGACTTATATCCTCTACTTCAAATTGGAAATCTATTTGATCTGTTAAAGGGATCATGTTTGTTCTCATAGATCTATTTATGATTATGTTATCATCTGTTGAGAGTATATACTTCATTTATACAAAGGATTAATTTTAGAAAAATGTATGGCCTTTATGAGTTTGTTTTAATGTTTTTTGGGATGAAAAATGAAGCAGTATTTTTTATGGATATTATGAACAAGATATTGCATCCATATCTAGATCTGTTTGTGGTGGATTTTGTGGATGAAATCACGGTGTAATCCAAGACTCTTGATGATCATGCCCAATATAATTACATCATCCAGAGTACACCCATAGTGATTCTATTTTATTCCAATCTATATAAGTGTCTGTTTTGGATTGACTAGTTACGCATCGTATGGAACATAATCTCATATGAAGGTGTGTAAGTGTACCCATAGAAGGTTTATGAAGTGGTTTCTTGGGATCATCCAAGGAATTATTACGATATCCTAAATATTTTGGGATTATATTGATATTACAGGTGGTTCATCCATGACATTTACCATTTGGCATCACCGTTTTCAGGCATGAACAAAAATGGGGTAATGTTTGAATGGAAAGAGGCATGTGAGAGATCATTTTAGGAGTTGATGAAACTCATGAAATCAGCACTAATATTGATCCTACCTATGTCAGGTGAGTAGTACATGGTTTATTTTGATTCTTCCAGGATTGGACATCGAGCTACATGACGTAGGGAAATCTAGTTGTGGCATATGTCTAATGCCCCGACCCCATTTACCCCGAGTTAGTGAATTATTATATTACATTGGCATGATTATAAGTTATCAAATCCCGAATGTCCGATCAGTTTTCTAGCCTTAGAATTACTATATACATTCATAAGTTTTACATTACATTATAAAATCAAAACAACAATAACCTTGTCTCTATTAACAAAATTCATATCCCTTATACTTTTCCGTAGACTATCCCTCTAGGTCAGTCATAATATATTTCTTCGCATCCTAGGAAAAATGATACATAGAAAGGGGTGTGCTCAGATTCTTAGTAAGGATAACAATATAAGAGAAACATCTGTAAAAAATAACAATCAATTTAGGTAATGTATAAGAATAAATCACAATCACTTTAAACAAAAACATATGCATAATATGAACAGTATAAATATAATAATTCCATTTATTTATTCACATTGATATTCTACTAGATGAATAATCCAATTAAATATCAATAGCAAATTCCATAATGATGGAATGCATAATATCAGACATCTTAACCACATAGTGAAGCCATTGTGCCAAGAATTCAAATAAGATTATGTAAAGGCCTTATTCCAAGACACTTGTTTTTCTCATGAGTCCTACCAAATCATCGAGGATCTATTGCGGGATCCACCTGTCACTTACTAAGTCCAATTCATTCCACATATGAAAAGGTTTAAACATAACATAAACATTCGTTTTAAAAATATCATGCAAAAGGTCAATAATTTATCCATAATCCATGAATGGTGTAAAAATAACACATCCACATTCAAACTTATCACAAAAACATGGATACATTTTGGACGTTTTTTATCATAATAAATCAACATCAAACAAGATTAAAATCCACGAATGGATGTTGACATATATGAAATCAAAACTTTTTTTGAGAAATATCTATTTCTATTTTGAAATAATTTAAAAGTCATATAATTATAACAGAAAACATTTATTTTGAAAATATTCTTATTAGCATGTATGTGAAGCTTTGATGATGTTATAATGGCAGAAAATGGCTTCAAACGCCATATATGTATAAAAATGACATTATTACCATAATTTAATTGAAAATGTCATAAAGTACATTGTTTGGAAAATGAAAAAAGATTTATTTAAAATAATATATGGTCAAATAAGAGTATAAATGAATTTTACCAATAGTATACAAAATAGTAATTTTTTCAAATTACATTTTTAAGAAATCATTGATGTGGATAATAAAGAGGTCTCAATAGATACTTACGTATTAACAACCTCAGATAAGTAAAGAGATAGTAGAATTAGTATTTACATTGTACTTTTTCTTTGTTGATGGTATGTTAATATCCTATATAATAGTAAAAACATTGTTATTAAATTATAACAGATCTATATACATAAATATGATATCATAAATGATCTTCTAATATTGCTTTGTTAATAATATTTCAGTACTATCATCGTTTCGGGTGTTAACTGATTTGTTCTCCTTTATATGGTTGGTTACATAAGCCTTTTTAGTTGTGGATAGGATGTATTTGATTCATATACATAATGATATTAAGTTCATAAACATTATTTTAATCATAAAATTAAAATTATTCTTGAATAATTACGATGGATAATGAATCTCATCGCGTGCGTGGAGACGGTAATCGGTACGTATATACGAGCAAAAAAATCATTATGTTGGGTTTGAAATAATAAGTAATTGGATGGTATATTATATAAAAAGAATCATTAACATGTTATATTTATTATTTACATTAGTTATAATCACTATAATACCCATCCAAAAAATGAAGTGTTTGAATAACAAACTACACCACGACGTGGAGACGGTAAGCCGTACCTACACACGTATGGTTACTTTGTCATTTATATGATCGATAGAATAAATAATTTGGTTGTAACATATATATAATAACATTATAGTATTTAGAAAATAGTGGAGTTATTATTTTGGTATGGAATCAAAGAAATGGGATGTGTAATAAGAAAATAATTTGAAAGAGGGTGGTGAAATTATTACCTCTTCTACGGGTGTTCCCTTTTGAGTTGATAAAAAGGGCTCCCTAGGTTGGCTTTATGATCCATGTAAGGACTCTATGTTGATTTGAGGGATGTTTTTAAGATATGTTCATCTGTTTTGGCATAGATAAATGGATTTGGAGGTGTGAAATTAATAGAAGGAACGGTATGCATTTATAAGAGAGGTGAGGGTCATGTAAGGAAAATCATGAAATAATATTTTATAATAAAATCATTGTTTGATTTCTAATAGATCCCAAATGATTTATTTATTGGATTATTTGGGTATGGGTCTAAAATATCTAAAAAATTAGGTTATAGATAGGTTTAGGTCACTATATTTACCTTATCTTTTATATTTAACTCTTAGTTAAATAGTTTTTCATTTACCATGTCTCTTTGTATTTTTATATTATATGGTTAATTAACGTACAATAAACATCCAAGAGAACCCAAAGTGGTTAATTATTAATATATATAACCTTAATTAAGTTATTTGTCCAATCTTTAGAATTTTTGGAATGTTATATCAATTAATAATATATTATTTGTTTTAAAAACACAATTTTGAAAATTTTGACACTATTTAGTATTTGATTTTTTTAAATCCATAAAAACATTATCAATTTGAATAAAATTTTTATAATCAATTCTATCATGACATGTTGACCTATTAAATTATTGGAACTCATCATAATTCTGTATTTATATTTATTTGAATATTTATAATATCATTTATTTTAATATTTCATTAATAAGGTAATTACAGCATCATCATTGTGTCACAAATAAATTAAATTATTTAATGTCAAAAAATTATAACTAAAATAAAATTATTTTTGAAATATTTTTATCATTCTAATGAATAATTATAGTTTAATTTATCTTATGAATAACCCTATATTAAAAATGGATTAGTTATTAATCATTGAATTTACCACTTGAACTCTTGTTTAAATAAAATATTAATAAATGCCTTGATATAATCCATATGGACCAAAAGGATCATATTTTATTAATAATATTGTTTTTTCTCGAATTATACTTATCTGATAGAATTAGGGCATGCGTTAGGTTAATTATAAAATCATTTTTGTCCTTAATTTCTCTATTTACTTTTAAACGTGGTAAATAAAAGTAAAAATTACTATCTACCAAAAATTATTTTAATCTTATCATACCACATTTTAAATATTGATGTCAAAAATGTATCTAGGAATTTTAAAATTCATCTCACAGAAGTGGTAAAATTATGTTTTATGAAAATTTTTAAATTATCCTAAAAAGTTTGTAAAAGATGGTAACAAGTTCAATAAACAATTTTATAAGTAAACTTATTTTAAAATGACTCCAAATAATTATATTAAACATATATAGGTATTATGTATCTATTTTGACCTAAATTAAATTAAAATAAAATAACAAATTATTTAAATAAAATGTCAGTTTTAAACAATAATGCATTGGTTGTTTAGTATTCATAAAAAATTGACAGTTCTCGGATAACTACCAAAAATTCACCCGAAGCTAATTTTGATATTATGAATCAAAAATTAAATTCCATTTTAGAAATTAAAATTTTTAAATTTATAAAATGGGGTATTACTATTCATGACGGCTAATTTCATTGGTCGTGGTGTGTTAAAAATATATCTTTCTTACAACGCAAGATACTACATTATTCATAGTGTAACATCTCATGGAAGTTTGGGGTGATACATTCTCCTCTCCATAAAATATTTTATTCCTAAAAATTTCTTGAATATTTCTATATAAAAATATTTGTTTGGTTCTTCATCATATGTTCCTCGGGTTCCAACGTTTTATCTTCCATCTAATTGTTTCTCCATAGAACTTTTACCAGACGAGTCGCCTGGTTTTTCAGCACTTGTTCTCTTTTGTCAAGTATTTTGAAATTATCTTCTCAATAAGAAAGATCTGGTTCCATTTCAATTTCCTCATAGGTGAGTATATGCATTTGTACATGCATTTATTTTCTCATCATTGATACATGGAAGACATCATGATATTTTGAGAGACTTGGCGGCATTTCCCAACGATATGTTACCACTCCAAATCATTCAAGAATTTCAAATGTTTCGATGTACTTGGGACTAAATTAACCCTTCCCGCTAAAATTTATAACACCCTTCCATGGAGATACATTCAAGAAAACATGGTTTCCTACATAAAATTCCAAATCTTTCCTTTGGGTATCAGCATAGAAATTTTTCCTACTTTGGGCTACTTTTATGTGGGTTTGTATAACCTTGTCCTCTTCTAATGTTTCCTTAACATGTTCTAGGACTACGTTTTATCTTTCACTAACATCATCCCAACAATTTGTTGTGTGACAACTATTTCCATATAACACTTTATATGGTGTCATCTGAATACTTGAATGGAAGTTATTGTTATAGGAAATTATACTAGAGGTAAATGTTGATCCCATATGCTTGAATGTGAAGTGATAAAGATTTCAACATGACTTCTATAGTTTGAACAGTCTGTTCCAATTTCCCATCAGTTTGAGGGTGGTAGGCAGTGCTCAAATGAAGTTCATTATCTAGGGCCTTCTGAACACTTTTCCTAATTCATGATGTAAAATGGATCTCACGATAAAAAACAATATATAGGTGTACTCCATGAAGTCTTACAACATCATTAATATATAGTCTAGCTATAAGTTCAAGTGGTAAATCTTCACTTATAGCATGAAAATGTGCTGACTTGGTTAGATGATCAACAGTGACCCATATTTCATCATTTCTTCATGGAGTCTTTCATATCCCCATGACAAATTCCATCATATTATTATCCCATTTCCACTCAAGTATGATAATAGGTTACATGACTCATACAGGTTGATTCCTTCTATCAATCACTTGTTGAGAAACCATACATCTCGACAAAAAATCAGCAATCTCCCTCTTCATGTTGTCCATCCAAAAATATTACTGCCAAACTATATATATATTAGGGTTCCTAGGGTGTATAGAGAAATTAGAGTTATGAGCTTCATCAAACAATTCTATTTTTAGATCAGGTAAGTTAGGAACACAAATTCTCTTCCCAATTATCAAAATTATATCTTCATATATGAAGTTATTCAATATCAAATCATTCATAGCATTAATCATCTTTTAAAACTCCTTAGTTTCCGTCTAAGAACTCTTTATATTTTCTTGCAAAGATTTCTTGGAAACCATTTGAAAAAGTATTGATGTTTCACCTTCCTTGGTTATTCCCATATCTATTTTTACTATATCACTAAAAATATGATCCCTTTCAACACTAATCTTATTCAAAACTCCATGATCCTTTCTACTCAAAGCATATGCCTCCATATTTTCATTCCCCAGGTGGTATTTTATAGTGTAATCATAATCCATGAGTAGTTAAAGCCATTATCTATTCTTCATGTTGAGTTCTTTCTATGAGAAAATATACATAAAACTCTTTTGATCAGTATAAATCTCACATTTTTTCACCATTGAGATAGTGTCTCCGTATATTCAGAGAAAATATTACCATTGATAACTCAAGATCATTAGTAGGATAGTTTTTCTCATGAATTTATAGCCATTGTGATGCATAGTAAATAACTATATCATTCTACATAAGGACCCTACCAATACCTTTCTTTGATGCATCAAATATAAATAACAAACCCATAGTTCCCTTATTGTAGAGTCATGATATGAGCACTGATTAATATTCTCTCCAGTTCTTCAAAACATTTTTCACAATTTTTTCCAAACACATTAAACCCCTTTATGTATGAACATGGTTAATGGGTTACCCATCCAGGAAAAATTATGGGCGAAACATCGATAATAACCAGCTAAACCAATAAAACTTTGTATCTCAGTTATACTCATCGGTACTGGCCATTCTTGGATTGACTTGGTCTTTGACTGATCAATATAGATTCCATCCACAGAGACAATATGTCCAAGAAAAACAATATCTTTAAGCTATAATTCACACTTTCTAAACTTCCTATATAATTCGTTTCTTGTGAGGGTTTTAAGAATAGTGTACAAGTTATTTTCATGATCTTCATATCATTTTGAATATACAAAGATATCATCAATAAATACCACTACAAAGTCATCAAGATATTCCATGATAACTATTTTCATTTGATACATGAAGATATAGGGTGCATTAGTCAATCCAAAGGGAATTAATGTAAACTCGTAATGGTTGTACCTAGTTCGAAATGCTATTTTTGGAATGTCTTCCATCTTTACACACAATTGATGATATCTAGATCGATGGTCAATATTTGAAAAATATTGATCTTCATGAGGTTGTTAGAATAAATCATCAAAGTGATGTAGGGGATACTTGTTCTGTATTGTTATAGAATATTTCTCCTTGTAGTCAATGCACAACCTCGTATATCTGTCTTTCTTCATAAAAATACGGACAATGGATCCCCATGGAGAAACACTACGGTGAATAAAACCATTGTTACTCAATTCCTCTAGTAGTTTCTTTAGTTTCACTAATTCCTCTGTGGCCATTCAATATGGGGTCTAAAATATGGGCCTCAAACCAGGAATTAAATCAATGGACAACTCAATTTCTCATTCATGAAAATGTCTTGGTAAATCCAATAGAAACACATCAACATATTATTTCACAATAGGTACCTCCGCTATTTGAAGATTATTTTCCTCACCCATTGTTGTTAAATTCTCTTCTTCTCTAATAATTAAATTTAGTAGAGCTACTGGAGGTGGATCTAGATATGAATGAGATGGTGATGTTTCTACTCTAAAGATAAGGTACTCTGTATCATCATACAAAATTGTAACCTCCTTATTATTACCATAATATTTCACATCTGGGTCTGAAATCCAGTCCATTCCAAGGATTATATCAAATTCAATCATGGGTATGATGATCAGATTAGTAGAAAAATAAAATTTATATGACATAATGTGAACTGATTCACCAAACATTGTTGCGATGATACTTAGCTTTGGTATTATGACTAACAACCCTCTTGATAAGTCAAATTGAAAATATATTGTTTTCTTAGAAAACTGGGAAGATATGAAACAATGAGATGATCCAGAATCAAATAAAAAATTTGCTAAACTTGAGGAAACCATTAAATTACATTCCACCATGTCTTTATGAGCTTCAACCTTACATGTAGTGATCGCATAATCATAGACTTTCTCTGTTAACTTTTTCTGGGGTATGTTCATTAGGCTCTTAGGACGTTCATTTTCTTAATGACCCTTTTCACTAAAATTGTAGCATTCAACATTGATAGCCTCTTTCATCCCACTGTAATCATGAGCTTGGTGGCCTTTTTCACCACAATTGTAAAATACTCCCATTCCAATAATGAAAGTACCACGGTGTTTCTTCCCACATTTACCACATGATGGATATTCAAATTTTCCCTTATTACCCTTTTTTCCATTTCTAGAGTGTTTAGTAGGTCTATTTTTCTCTTGCTTTGCTTTAAATTTGTAAGATATAAAGAATAATTTTTCTCTCTTGATAGCACATGAGACTATATCATCATTTGTAATTGGATGATATTTTATATATAAATAATATTTAACCTGTTATATTTATTATTTAAATTAGTTTTACTCAATATTATACCCATCCAAAATAAGGATGTGTTTGAATAACAAACTACACCATGACTTAGAGATGGTAAGCCGTACGTACACACGTATGGTGACATTGTCATTTATAGGATGGATAGAATAATGAATATTGTTTTACCATATTAATAATACCATCACATTATATAGATGTTTCAAGAGTTATTATTTTGGTATGGAATCAAATAAAGAGGATGTGGAAGAAGAAAATAACTTGAAAGATGGTGGTGAAATTATAACCTCTTCTTTAGGTGATTCTTTTTGAGTTGAAAACAAGGGCTCCATAGGTTGGATTTCCGATCCATGTAAGGAATATTAGTTGATGTGAGAAAGGTTGTTAGGATATTTGGGTAGGTGATTTCTGATCCAAATGACTTTGGAATTGTGAAATTAATAGAAGGGATGTACCCATTTATAAGAGTTATGAGGGTCACATTAAAAAAATCTTGAAATATTATTTTTCAATAAAATAATTTTTGGTTTCTAATAAATCCAAAATTATTATTTCAAGGATAATAGGGGATGGGCCGAAAACCAATCAAAAAATAGTTTTTAGATTTGTTTAGGTCACCATATTAACATTATCTTATAAATTTAACTCTATGTAAATTAGTTTGACATTTACCAGGCCTCTTTGTATTTTTATATTATATGGTTAATAAACATATTATAAAAAGTAAAGTGAACCCCATGTGGTTCATTATTAATATATATAACATTAATTATGTGCTTTGAAAAAACCTTAGATTTTTATGAATATTATATTAATTAATAAAATAGTATTTAGTTTTAAAAACAAAATTGTATCAATTTTGACACTATTTAGTATTTTATTTTTAGGAAAGCCATAAACAATTTATCATATTGAATAAAATATGTTTAATCAATTATAACATTTCATATTAACCTATAAAATTATTTTAATTAATCCTAAGTCTAAATTTACATTTATAGGAAAATTTATAATATAAATTACTTTAATATTTCATTAATAAGGTAATCAGTTCATCATACTTTAGTCATAAATAAATTAATTATATAACGTCCAAAAATTATAAATAAAATATCCTTATTTATGAAATATTTATATATGTTTAATGAATTTAAATAGTCGAATTTATCTTATGTATAACCCTATATTAAAAATGGTGTAGCTATTAAACATTGAATTTAACACTTTTAACTCTTCTTTAAATAAAATAATAATAAATGTCCTAATATAATATAAGTGGACCAAAATGATCATATTTTATTGCTATGTGGTTTTCGTCTAATTTAACTAATCCAATAGAATTAGCACACGTGTTAGGGTCATTAAAATATCATTTTCACTTTTAATTTCCTTGTTTACATTTAACGGTGGTAAATAAGATTCAAAAGTTAATATACCCCCAAAAATTATTTTTATCTTACTGAACCACATTGTACTTATTGGTGTCAACTGTGTCTCTAATAATTTTGAAATTCAACTCACAGAAGTGGTTAAATTATGGTTTAAGCAAATTTTTAAATGCTCTTCAGAGGTTGGTAAAAGATGGTAAAAAGTTCAATAAAATTTTATATATGTAAACTTATTATAAAATGACTCCAATTAATTATATTTAACGTATATAAGAATTATGTATCTATTTTGACCAAAAAAATTAAAATAAAATAACTAAAAATCAATTGCTAGTTTTGAACAATAATGTAGTGGCTTTTCACTATTCATCAAAAATTAAAAGTTCTAAGGAAAATACCAAAATTCCACCTAAGAAAATTTTGATATTCCAAATCCAAAAATAATTCCCATTTTGAAAATTAAAATTTATAAAATTTTAAAAAGTTGTTATTACTATTCATAACATCTAGTTTCATTGGTCATGGTGTTTTAAAACTCCATGTTGCGCACAACGCAAGCTACTTCATTATTCACAGGGAAGCGTATCGTGGATGCTTGGGGTGATACATTCTCCCCTCCTTAAAATAATTTCATCCTCGATATTTCTAGAATATTACTACATAAAAATAATTTGGTGGTTTTTTCATCTTATGATCCTTGAGTTCCCACATTTCCAATTCCATCTTACGGGGTTTTAGTATAACATTTACATGTCGATTCATATGTTTTCTCAGCACTTGTTCTCTTGTATCAAGAATTATGACAGGCGCATCAAAATAAGACAAATCAGTTTCGAGTTCTATTTCCTCATAGGTGAGTACATGCGATGGGTCAGACATGTATTTTCTCAACAGTGATACGTGGAACACATCATGATCTTTGTAGATACTTGGAGGTATTTCCAAACAATAAGAAACAACTCCAATTTGTTCATGAATTTTGAAAGTTCTGATGTACCTGGGACTCAATTTAACCTTCCCACCGAAATGTATAACACCCTTCCATGGAGATGCCTTAAAAAATGATTTTCTACATGAAATTCCAAATCCTTCCATCGGTTATCATCCTAGCTCTTTTGCCTACATTGGGCTCCTTTGATGTGGGTTTGTATAACCTTATCCGTTTCCATTGTTTCCTCAATATGTTCTAGTCCTATGTGTTTTATGTCACCAACATCATCCCAACAAGTTGGTGTGCGACATCAGTTTTTGTATAACGCTTAATATGTTTCCATCTGAATACTTGAATAGAAGTTATTATATTTGGAAAATTATACCTGAGGTAAATATTGATCACATATACCTCAAATGTCAAGTAAGAAAGATCTCAACATGACATATAATGTTTGAATAATCTTTTCTGATTTTCCATCAGTTTGAGGGAGGTATGATGTGCTCAAAAGAAGTTCAGAATCCAGGGCCATCAGAAGACATTTCCAGATTCTAGATGTAAAATGGGGACCACGATTAGAAACAACTGATAGGGGTACTCCATGAAATCATAAATCATCATTAATATATATACATTCCATATGTTCAATTGGTAAATTTTATCTTATAGCCAGAAAATTTGTTGACTTGCTTAAAAAATAAACAATGACCCATATTGCATCATTTCTTCAAGGATTATTTGGTAGCCCAATGAAAAATTCAATCATAATATTATCCCATTTCCACTCATGTATGGGATGAGGTTACATGACTCCTCCAAACTATTTCCTTCCAGCTTTCACTTGTTGACAAACCATACATGTTGACACCAAATCAGAAATCTCCCTCTTCATGTTGTCCAATAAAAAATGTTACTTCAAATCTCTATAGATATTGGTGCTCCTGTGGTTTATATAGAAATTGGAGCAATGAGGTTCATCCAACAATTCCTCTTTTAGATCAGTTATGTTAGGAACACAAAGTCTCTTCCCAAATTTCAAAATTCCATTTACAAATATGAAGTCATTCAATCACCCATTATTCAAAGCATTAAATGTCTTTTGAAAATCCTCATGATCTATCTGAGAACACTTTATCCTTTCTAGTAAATATGGTTTGGCATCAATTTAAAAAACTATTGATGTTTCACCATCCTTGGTTATTCCCATATCCATCTTTACTAGATCCATGAAAATTGGACCCATTTCAACTCTCATCTTGTTCAAAACTCCATGATCCTTTCTACTCTAATCATTTTCCACCATTTTCCTTCCCTAGGTTGTAGTGTATAGTTCAATCATAATCATTTACTAGTTCAATAAATCTTCTTTCCTTCATATTTAGTTTTTTATATTAGAAAATATACTTCAAACCCTTGTGATCAGTATAAATCTCACATTTTTCACCATAGAGATAGTGTCTCCATATATTAAGATAAAATATTATAGCTGTTAACACAAGATCATGAGTAGGATTGTTTTTTATGAATTTTTAGTCTTTATGATTCCTAGGATATAACATTATCAGTCTTCATAAGGAGACAACCAAGATCTTTCTTTGAAGAATCACTATAAATAACATACACATAGTGACCTGATGGAAGTGTCAAGATAGGATCACTTATTAATCATATATTCATTTAATTAATACATTTTTAACACACTTTTTTTCAAATACATTTATCTCCTTTACCTGTGATCTTGGTTACTGAGATAGCTAACCGGGAAAAATTCCGGATGAAACATTGATAATAACTGCTAGACCAATAAAATTGCATACTTCGGTTATACTCATCGGTGATGGCCATTCTTGGATCGCCTTGGTCATTGAAGGATCAATAGAGATCCCATCCTTAGAGACAATATTTCCAGGAAATTAAATATCTTGAAGCCATAATTCACACTAGCTAATCTTTATATATAAGTCATTTCTTCTAAGGGTTTTTAAATTAGTGTATAATTTATTTTCATGATCTTCATATCATTATTATTATACCAAGATATCATCAATAAATACCACTAAAAATTCCTTATATATTCATTGAAAACTCTATTCATGAGATCCATTAAGACAGAGGGTGCATTCGTCAATTTAAAAGGAATTATTGTAAACTCGTATTGCCCATACCTGGTTCAAAATGATGTCTTCGGAATGTCGTCCTTATTCACACACAACTGATGATATCCAGAGCGAAGTTCAATTATTGATAAATATTGAGCTCCATGATGTTGGTCAAATAAATCATCAATGCTAGGGAGAGGATTATTGTTCATTATTGTAATAGCATTGATCTTTCTGTAGTCATTACACAATCTCATAGATCTGTATTTATTCATAACAAAAATGGTAGGGGCTATCGAAGGAGAAACACTAGGGAGAATAAAACCTATTTTACTCAATTCCTCTAGTTTTTTATTAGTTACACTAATTCCATAGTAACTATTCTATAAGCTGTCTTCGATATGGGCCTTGAAACAAGAATTAAATCATTGGAAAACTCAATTTATCGTTCAGGAGGATGTCCAAGTAAATCCTCTAGAAACACATCAACATATTCTTTCACAATAGGTATGTCCTCTATTCGATCATTCTATTCCTCACACATAGTTATTTCATTCTCTTCTTCCCTAATAATTGAATTAAGTAGGGATAATGTGGGTGGATCTAGATAATAATCAAGTGGTGACTTTTCTACTCTAAAAATATGGTACTCCTAATCATCATAAAATATTTTAACCTCCTTCTTCTTACAATAACTTCTCAAGTAATGGTCTGAAAACCAATCCATTCCAAGGATTATATCAAATTAAATCATGGGTATGATGATGAGATTTGAAGATAAAGAACATTGATATGCCCTAATGGGAACTAATTCACTCAACATAGTGGCGATGATACATCCCGAAGGTGTTTTTACTAACAACTCCCTTGAAAAGTAAATTTGTAAATATCCAATTTTCTTAGAAATATATGAAGATATGAAACAATGAGATGATCCAGAATCAAATAAAGCATTGTTTAAACTTGAGAAACCATTTAATTACATTCCACCATGACTTTTAGAGCTTGAAGCACAGTAGTAGTGATCGCATAAGCTTGGCCTTTTTTCCATGGACTTTTCTGAGGTATGTTATTCTGGTTCTTAGGATATTCCTTTACATAATTCCCATTTTCTCAAAAAATTTAGCATTCAACATTGATAGCCTCTTTCTTCTCCATGTAATCATGAGCTCGGTGGCCTTTTTCACCACACTTGTAACAGTCACCCATTCCCTTCAGGCATTTATAGGGGTGTTTCTTATAATATTTACAGCAGGATGGATTTTCATATTTTCCCTTCTTCCCATTATTTCCATTTCCAGAGTGTTCAATAGGTAAATTTTTATCATTCTTTTCTTTAAAGTCGTAAGACATAGGGAAATAGTTTTTTGTCTTTATAACACATGAAACTCTATCTTCGTACGATGAGATGGACTGTGAGAATATTTCTTGAAGAAGAAATGGTTTTAACACATCAAATATAATATCAATATTACTCCTTGGGTTACGTATATAATCTGATGCATGCCTCTCTAAAAATGTAATGATTTCCTCATACATTGTGACTTTCACATCCTCTTTTTTCCTCAGACTCTGAAATTAATTTTCCATATCTGCTCGATGGTCAAGATGAAATTATATTTCTAATAATATCTATTTAAACTCCCTCAATTCCATGTTTGATACTTCTTTATCTTCCATTGTGTTTTGGATTAATGTCCACCATTGATCTGTAGCCCCGTGAGGTGATAAACTACCATGACACCTTGTTCTCTTTCTCTACTCCACAAAGCATGAAATATTTTCACTATGGAATTTATTCATTTCTCACATACTAATGGATTGGTTCTCCCATTTAATTTTAGTTGTTTTTCCCTCATGAAGAGGTCTAACCTTGATCCTCCCCATTTTGGATCTGGTTGCTCCATACAGGTAAGGTTATTATTCATAGCCTGAGTGAGTTATCCCAGTATAGTGATAAGATGATCAGCACCAATTACATCACCATCTCTACTATAATTAGCTTGAGTAGGAGGGAAATCCCTACATGGATTACGTGCGTTGAAACAGTTTCCATTCCTTCCACTAAGAGTCATGTCTAAACAATGGAATATAGTCTATTAGTTTATAAATCCGAATATTAAATTCCAAACATGTAAAAAACATAACAAAAATTGTACAGTATCTGGATATAATCCATAATCATAAAAAATTTATTTGAGGAGGTATATAATCATAAATCCTTCATAATGGTTTGTAAAAAAATGTGAATTATCATAAGAATATCCCCTGGGAGTGTTGTAACCAATAGTGCAGGAAGGCCCGTTATTGTGCACCAGTTCCCATTCAAGTCTATCTCAAAGAGGGATTTTCAGGTTTTACCCCTAGGTACATCTATGCGAGAGCCACCTCTACCTGCTCATATGTAAACAGGGATGTATTTATTTGAAAACTCCTAAAATCACTGCATTACCAAAATTATAGGATGTTCTTCAATACTAATCTTCAAAGTCCATCTTACGGTAATGTTTTCTAATCAGAGTTTTTCTAAATCTAACTTCAATGGATTCTACTAAAAATTATATAACACCTACTGTAACACCCCGACCCCTGTTACCCAGATTCGGTGCGTTATTATATAACATTGGCATGATCACAAGAAATCAAATCCCTAAAGACCGATCAAATTCATAGCATTGGAAGTACTAGATACATTCTTGTGTTTTACATTACATTATAAAATGATAAACAACAACAACATTGTCTCCATTGACCACATTCATAACCCTTATACTATCCCATAGACTATCCCTACTGTTCAGTCATTATATACTTCTTCGCATCCTGGTAAAAATAAAACATCGAAAGGGGTGAGCTCAGATGCTTAGTAAGGATAACAATATAGCAGAAACATTCATAAATAAGCACAAACATTTAAGTAAATGTATAAGACTAAATCATAATAATTTAAAATATTGACATCTTCCTAATATATCCAATGTAAATCAAATAATTCTATTTACTTATTCACATTGATATTCTACTAGTAGAATAATCACATGCAATATCAATAGCCAATTTTATAAGGATGGAATGCATAATGTAAGACTTTATAACCATGTAGTCAAGGCCTTTTTCAAAGAATACAAATAAAATCCCTACAAATCCTTGTACCAAGACACTAGTTTTTCTCATGAAAACTACCAATGCATCGAGTAGCTATACTGGGCTCCACCCTTCACATACTAAGTCCAATGCATTCCTCATATGAAATGGTTTAATAATAACATAAACTTTCTCATTAAAACTAGGATGAAAAATGTCAATAAATTATCCATAAACCATGAATGGTGTAAAAATAAAACATCCACATTCAAACATATCACAAAACCATCAATACAATATGGATGTTTTGTATCATAATAAATCAACATCAAAAAATTATGAACTCCATAAAAGGATGTTGACATTGAAGAAATCGATAATTTTTTTGAGAAATATATCTTTCTATTTTTAAATAATTTGAAACTAATATAAATATAAAAGAAAAAATTTATTTTGAAAATATTCTTATAAGCTTTTATGGGATGTATTTGAGGATGTTATAATGGAAGAAATTATATGCACCCACCATATAAGTTAAAAAAGTCATTCGTTCCTTAATTTTATTGAATATGTCATATATTACATTGTTTGGGAAATGATAGAAAGATTACTTTCTAAAAATATATTGTCAAATAATGGTATAAATGAATTTAACCCATAGTATCATAAATAGTAAAAATGTTTCGAATTATATATTTATGAAAACATTGATATAGATGATTAAGTGGTCCTAGTAGTTACTTACGTACTAGCAACCTCAGATAAGTAAAGAGGTTCTAGAATTAACCTTTACCTTGTAAATTTCCTTAGTAGATGGTATGTTAACCCCCTGTATAATAGTTATGACATTGTTATTTATTGATAGGATGTATTTGATTCATATATGGTATGATATTATGATCATAAAAATTATTTTTAATCATAAAATGAATATTATTTTTGAATGATTGTGATGGGGAATGAACCTTATCGCGTCTGTGGAGACGGTAATCCGTACATACGGACGAGCAAAAATATCATTATATTGATGGAGAAATAATATTTAAATGGATGGTATATTATATATACAGAATAACTAACATGTTATATTTATTATTTACATCAGTTATACTGATTATTATTCCCATCCAAAATAATAAGGGTTTGAACAAAAAACTACAGCACGACATGGAGACGGTAAGCCGAACGTACGCACGTATAGTGACTTTTTCATTTATAAGATGGATAGAATAAAGAATAAGGTTGTACAATATTTATAATAACATAAAAGTAGGTAGAATTTACTGGAGTTATTATTTTGGTATGGAATCAAAGAAGGAGGATGTGGAAGAAAAAAATAACTTGAAAGAGGGTGGTGAAATTATTACCTCTTTTTGGGTGTTTCCTTTTGAGTTGATAAAAAGGGCTCCATAGGTTGGTTTTATGATCCATGTAAGGACTCTAATATTATTAAAGGGAAGTTGGTAGGATATTTGTCTAGGTGGAGGTCTATCCAAATGGATTTTGAGGTGTGAAATTAATAGAAGGTGAAGTACCCTTCTATAAGAGAGGTGATGGTCACTTTAGGAAAATCATGAAATATTATTTTATAATAAAATCCATTTAGGTTTCTAATAGATCAAAAATTATTTATTTCGAGGATAAGGTTAGTATGAGTCGAAAACCTCTCAACTAATATTTTATATAGGATTATGTCAACATATTAACCTTATCTTTTATATTTAACTCTTAGTAAAATATTTTCACATTTACCATGTCTCTTTGTATTTTTATATTATATGTTTAATAATCATACTATAAACTACCAAGATAACCCCAAGAGTTTCATTATTAATATATATAATCTTACCTAAGTGCATTGGCAGAACCATTTATTTTTAGAAATATTATATCAATTAACAATATAGTATTTTTTTTAAAAACAAAATTATGTCAATTTTGGCACTATTTAGTATTTCACTTTCTTGAAAGCCGTAAACACTTTATCACTTTGAATAAAATTTATTTAATAAATTATTACATGTCATATTAACCTATAGAAATAGTTTAATTTATCATAAGTCTCAATGTTATTTTATTTTAATATTTATAATATCAATTATTTTAATATTTCATTAATAATGTAATTACAGCATCATCATTGTGTCATAAATAAATTAAATTATATCATATGTAAAATTTATAAGTAAAATTACAGTATGTAGAAAGTTTTTTATCTTTATAATGAATATTTATATTCTAATTTATCTTTTGTATAACCCTATATTAAAAATGGTTTATTTATTAAACTTTGAATTTAACACTTTTAACTCTTCTTTAAATAAAGCTATAATAAATGTCCAAATCTAATCTAAGTGGACCAAAATGATGATATTTTATTACAAATTTTTTTTTGGATGAATTTAACTTATGCAATAGAATTTGGATATGTGTTAGGGAAATCATAATATCATTTTTACCCATAATTTCCCGATTTACTTTTAACTATGGTAAATAAAAGTAAAATATTACAATTCAAAAAAAATTAATTTCATCTTATTGAACCAGATTTTACATACTGATATCATCCATGTCTCTATGAATTTAGAAATTCAACTCACCGGAATGGTAAAATAATTTTTTATACAAATTTGTAAATGGTCCTAGAAGGTGGGTAAAAGAAGTTAAAAAGTTCATTAAAATTATATATATGTAAACTTATTATAAAATGACTCCAATGAATTATATTGAAAATATATAGGTATTATGTATCTATTTTGACCTAAAATAAATTAAAATATAATAAATACATATTTATATAAAAATTTGGTTTTAATCAATAACATAGTGGTTTTTAAATATTCATCAAAAATAGAATGTTTTCAGAAATATACCAAAAATTCACCCTAAGCTAATTTTGATATTTCGATTCCAAAAATAAAGTACATTTTGAAAATAAAAATTTATAAAATTTAAAAAAGGTCATGTTAATATTCAAAATGGCTAGTTTAACTGGTCATAGTGTGTTAAAAATCCATGTTGCGTACAACACAAGCTACTGTATTCTTCCAAGGGAAACATAACGTGGATGTTTCCAGAGATACATTCTCCCCTCTTTAAAATAATTTCAACCTAAAACATTTCTAGAATATTACCGCATAAAAAGATTCGGGTGGTTCTTCATCATATATTCCTTAGGTTCCCATGTTTCCCCTATTATCTTACGGTTTCTCCATAGAACTACTACCAGAAGAGTCTCCTGTTTTCTTAGTACTTGTTAGCTTGTGTCAAGAATTTTGACAGGCTCTTCACAATAAGACAGATCAGGTTTTGGTTCAATTTCCTCATAGGTGAGTACATTCATTAGGTCAGACATGTATTTTCTCAACAGTGATACGTGGAACACTAAATGATCTTTGGAATGACATGGAGGAATTTACAAATGGAAAGCTATAACTCCAATTCATTCAATAATTTCGATATGTCCGATGTACCTGGGACACAATTTAACCTTCCCTCCAAAATGTGTGACACCCTTCCATGGAGATACCATCAAGAAAACATGGTTTATATATGAAAATTCTAATCATTCCTTCGGATATCAGCATAGCATTTGTTCGTAATTTCAGATGCTTTTATGTGGGTTTGGATAATGTTCTCCTTTTCCATTGTTTCCTCAACATGTTCAGGACCTATGTGTGTTCTTTCACCGACATCATCCCAACAAGTCAGTGTGCGGCATCTCTTCCCATATAACACTTCGTATGTTTCCATCTAAATACAGGAATGTAAGTTATTGTTATAATATAATTCTACCAGAGGTAAATATTGATCCCACATACCTTTAATGTCATGTGAGAAAGATCTCAACATGACTTATATGGTTTTAATAGTCCGTTATTATTGTAACGCCCCGACCCTAGTTACCCAGAGTCGGTGCATTATTACATAACATTGGCATGATCATGAGAAAGATCAATTCTCGAAAGACCGATTAGTTTAGTAGCCTTGGAATAACTAGATATATCCATAAATTTTTACATTACATCATAAAAAAACATCTTGTCTTCATATCCCCTCATACTATCCCTGCAGGTCATTCATAAATTACTTCTTCATAATCCTGGAAAAAAAATAAAACATTGAAAGGGGTGAGCTCGGATGCTCAGTAAGGATAACATTATAGCAGAAGCTTTCATAAATAATCATAAACACTTAAGGCAATTTATAACTAAAACAAAAGCCTTTGAAACTTGAACTTTCAACATGGTATGGCATAAATAAAATGAAATAATGCCATTTACTTACTCACATGGATATTCTACTAGTCGAATGATCACATGCAATATCAATAACCACTTTCATAATGATGGAATGCATAATGCCAGACTATCATAACCACATAGCCAAGGCCTCGTGCCAAGACTACAAATAAGATTTTGCCAATGCCTTGTGCCAAGACACTAGTTTGTCTCATGAGACCTACCGATGCATCGAGGAGCTATAGCGGGCTCCACCCGTCACTTATTAAGTCCAATGCATTCCTCATATGAATAGGTTTAAGCATAAAATAAACATTCGTATTAAAACTAGCATACGAAATGTCAATACTTTAACCACAAACCATGAATGGTATAAAAATAGAACATCCACAGTCAAATATAACTCATTTGATACAATATAGAAGATTGTATTGTATCACATTAACCTCAATCATGAATAATGAAGGATGTTTACATAGATGAAAATAATCATCAAAACTATTTGAGAGAAATATCCTCCTTTTCTTGAAAACATTTAAAAGTCACACTATTTGTCAAGAAGCCATTTAAAAATAGATTTTTGAATCAAAGTGTCCCATACCACTTTGAAACTTTTAAAATGAGTTTTAATTTTAAAACTTTAATGTCCATATAAATAAATCCTTAAAACCATTTTTAAAACATGGACATTAATGAGCAAGATATAGATGAATAAGTCTTTAAAACATTTTAAAATGGTATTTTGGTTAGAGGTTCTAACCAAAAGAGAGACACTTGAATACAAATAATTGAGGTAATAAAAACTTTGTAATATCATGAGAATAAAGGGATTCATGATATACTATGTCAAGTACATTATATACACCGCATAAAAGTGATTTGGTGTATATCAACAAAGAAGTCTCAGTTCAATGTAAATTGAGATAAAATCTCTCATAAAGGCCGTATCCTTAGGTTAAGGATAAATCAACGACATAATTATGTGTAAAAAAATATAAATACACTAAATATGATTGAATATTCAGTGTAAAACAATCAAAGGATATTCACACATATTCTTGTAGAAACAACACCAACGAATTGGATATTTAACTCAACAAATGGAGATTGAGTTAAAATTACTCTTATCAAGTTCATACCGATCACTTGAGAATTTATCAATGGAGTGATTATGTGTATCAAAAGTATATCCACAGAAAGGGGAGTGGAAATTAAGGCATAATCAAATGAATAGCGATTCCACACATAATCTTGGAGTAATATAATCAATGAAATATGTGTAAATCCAAATGAGTGGAAATTGAAATCTCAAATTCCCTTATCGATTAGGTAACTTACGAAACATACACCCATGAAAGAAGTATCATAACATGATGATGTAAATACCCATAAATTAAATTATATTACACAATGAATACAATCATGGGCAGTACACCACATGCAATAATTAAGTGGTGAACAATGGAAATCTCACGGAATTGAAAGTGAGATAAGAAAATCCCTTACTTTGTAATTTTTCCTTGGTCGATGGTAGGTTTACCTCCTTTATAATGGTGAAATAATTGTTATTGAATAATACAAGAATCATTTACTTTAATATGATATCATATATGATCTTTTAACATTGATTTGTTAATAATATCTTAGAATTATCGTCATTTCGGGTGTTAACGGGTTCATTTTACTTTATATTCTTTGTTATGTGAGCCATATTCGTTATTAATGGGATGTATATTATTCATATCCAGAATGATATAAAGTCCTTATATACTATTTTTAAATCATCAAATTATAATTATACTTGAATGGATATGATGGACAATGAATCTCATCGCGTTCGTGGAGACGGTAGTCCGAACGTACGCACGAACGCTACTTCCATTTAAGTTTTCATTTAAAAGAATTGAATCCAAATAATACATAGGTATATTATTATTCCAGTATAATATAATATTTTATATATGTTACTTAAGTTCATTAACACCATCCTTTATACATTCCATGTGTGGTATGAACGAGTCATATCATTTTAAGGGGGCGGTAGTCCGCACTTCCTCAAATGAAATTATCGTATGTATATACAACATGAAACGAATAAGGATATGAAATAAAATGGAATTACAGAAGCTTATATATAAAATATATATCATTAATATCATATTTAATTACAGTTCCATCATAATGGCCACCATGAGAGGCGGTAAGATGTATTTGAACAATCATCGTTTCGTGAGGCGTTAGTTTGCCATCCACAGAAACATTATGTTCATCATCCATTAGATGGAGTTGTGTGTATGTGTAGTTTGAATCTATCTTATAACAACATCCTAGTATATTTTTGATACTGGTGTTGTTACAAAAGAAAGGAAATAAAAAGAGTTTGGGGGTTGGAGAAGCAAAATAATTGAAAATAATTTAAGAGAAAATGTTACCTTTAATTTAGTTAACTCACTTTGGTCGGAACCAAAGGACTTCTTGAAATGCTTTCTGCCTAAGGGGAAGCTTCAAGGAGGAGAAGCGGTATGTGGGGAGCTTAGTTGGGTAGAGTTTGGACGAGCCAAGTGGCTTGAGAGGTGTGACGAATGAGTAGAAGTGGTATCCTTTTATAAGGGAGAGGAGGGGCTCTTTAGGAAAGAGTGAAAGTATTACTTTATAATATAATTATATTCGGTTTATAATGGTCCTAAAATCATTGAGGTCGAAGATAAGATGACTCATATTCTAAATAACATCATCCAATAAGAATTGGACAGGTTTTAGTTAATATTTTAATCATTATAATCTTATTTATTTAAATGATTTATTAATGAGGTAAACATTGCATTATTATTGCGTCATTAATAATTTAAATTATTTGATGTCTAAAAATTATAAATAAAATATCATTATGTAGGAAATCTTTTTAGCTTTCTAATGAATATTTATAATCGAAAATCCAACATGTATAACCCTATGTAAAAATTGTTCTTTTAAAAGATGTAAGCTTATGCCATTTTTGTATTCATTTTAACTTAATTAAAATAAAGTGTCATTATCACTTACAAGTGGATCAATGGGGTCCCAAAATTGACCCAAAGATGCCCATGGTCGACCATGTATCAACCAATATGGTTAAGACACGTTTTAGGGTAATTTAGTATTATTATAATATTATTTGTTAACCCTTATTTACCGGATTTACCCTTAACCATGGTAAATAAAATATTTACCACAGTAATTATTCAAAATGTCTAAAAATAAAAGTTACCTATTTACACAATTTGGACATCCTGATTCCAAATATGGAATCCATTTTTCTAAATTCAAAACACAGAAGTGGCAGAAATTAATTTAAAATTAATTCCCATTGTCAAAACAAAAAGCGTGTTTTTAAGAGGTAATAACTATCAAAAGATTGACACTTGTTTATGTTCGGTTTAATTGTAAAATTATGCCCAATGATCAACATTATATTAAATGGTAAAAATATATTCTAAATATACTTTAAAACCACTCAAATTCACAATTTATCACTATTAATTATTTTGATTAAAAAGGTTGTTTTTAATTAAAATTTAGTAATTTTCACTATTCATCAAAATATAAACGTTATCCGAAAAGTACCAAAATTTCAGCCTAGGCTAATTTCAATATTCCGAATACAAAAATGAAGTCCATTTTGAAATATAAAATATATATGATTTCAAAAAGTAGGTATTACTATCCACAACGGCTAGTTTAATTAGTTGTGGTGTGTGTTAGAACTCGAGGTTGCGTACAACACACGCTATCGCATTATTCGAAGGGAAACGTACCGTGGAAGCTTGGGGTGTTACACTTATTGTCCATTGGTTTGAGGGTGGTAGGCAGTGCTCAAACAATGTTCAGTATCCAATGCCTTCTAAAGAAATTTCCAAATTCTTGATGTAAAATGAGGATCATGATCAGAAAAAATAGTTAGGGGTACTCCATGAAGTCTTAAAACATCATTAATCTATAGTCTTTCCATATGTTCAAGTAGTAAATCTTCTCTTATTGAATGAAAATGTGCTGACTTGGTTAGATGATCAATAATGACCCATATTGCATCATTTCTTCAAGGAGTCCTTGTTATCCCCATGAAAAATTCAATCGTAATATTATCCCATTTCCACTCAGGTATGGGAATAGGATACATGACTCCTCAAGGCTATTTCCTTTAATCTTTCACCTATTGAAAAACCATATATCTTGACAAAAAATCAGAAATCTTCCTCTTCATTTTGTCCCACCAAAAATTTTTCTTGAAATCACTATACATCATGGTGCTCCAAGGGTGTATAGAGAAATTGGATCTAGGAGATTCAACCAACAACTCCCTTTTTAGACCATGTATTTTAGAAACACAATGTCTCTTCCCAAATTTCAAAATTCCATATTCATATATGAAGTCATTCAATCTCACATCATTCATAGATTTAATCATCTTTTGAAAGTCCTCATCATCTGTCTGTGAACTCTTTATCCTTTTTAGTAAAGATGGTTTGGAAACCATTTGAAACCTTATTGATGTGTTACCTTCCATGGTTATTCCCATATCCTTCTTTACTATGTCCTTGAAAATAGGATCCATTTCAACTCTCATCTTGTTCAAAACTCCATGATCCTTTCTACTGAATGCATCTTCAACCTTATTTTCCTTCCCCAGGTGGTAGTGTATAGTACAATCATAATCATTGAGTAGTTCAAGAAATCGTCTTTGCTTCATGTTGAGTACCTTCTATAAGACAATACACATCCAAATCTTGTGATCTGTATAAATCTCACATTTTTAACTATAGAGATAGTGTCTCCATATAATCATAGTAAATATTATAGCAGCTAACTAAATATCAATAGTAGGATAGTTTTGCTCATGAATTTTAGCTTTGTGATGCATAAGAAATAACTCTTCCATTTTTCTTAAGGATACAACCATGTCTTGTCATTAAAGCATCACTATACATAACAAACCCATAGTTCTCTAATGGTTGATTCAAGATAATATCATTGATTAATATTCTCTTAATTTCTTTAGAACATTCTTCACTCTCTTTCATCCAATCACATTTGACTCATTTACATGTGATATTGGTTAATGGGTTAGCCAACCGAGAAATATTCTCGATGAAAAATAGATAATAACCTGGTAAACCAATAAAACAACATAGCCCAGTTATACTCGTCGGTGCTGGCCATTCTTGGATTGCCTTGGTCTTTGAAGGATCAACAATGATTCAATCCATAGAGACAATATGTCCAACAAAATAAATATCATGATGCCATAACTCACATTTTCTAAATATCCCATATAATTCATTTCTCCTAAGTTATTTTAGATTAATGTACTCATGATTTTCATGATCCTCATATAATTTTGAGTATACCAAGATATTATTAATAAATACCACTACAATGTCATCAATATATTTATTTAAAACTTTATTCATTAGATCCATGGAGACAGAGGGTGCATTAGTCAATCCCAATGGCAATACTATAAACTCGTAATGCTCGTACATGGTTTGAAATGATATTTTTGGAATGTCTTCCTTCTTCACACACAACTGATGATATCCAGATCGAAGGTCAATCGTTGAAAAATATTTATCTCCATGTCTTTGGTCGAATAAATCATCAAAGTGAGGCAGGGGATACTTTTTATTTATTTGTATAGAATTGATCTCCTTGTAGACAATGCACAACCTCATATAACCATCTTTTTTCTTAACAAAAAGGATAGGGGATTCCCATAGAGAAACACTAGGGAAAATAAATTTTTTGTTACTAAATTAATCAAGATGTTTCTTTAGTTCCACTAATTCGACATTGGACATTCTATAAGGGGTCTCGACATGGGACTTGAATAAGGAATTAAATCAACGGAAAACACTATTTCAAATTTAGGAGGATGTCTAGATAAATATTTTGAAACACATCAACATATTTTTTCACAATAAGTATGTCCTCTATTCGAACATTCTTTTCCTCACCCATAGTTATTTCATTCTCTTCTTCCCCAATAATTTAATTTATTAGATCTACTAGTGGTGGATCTGGATAAAAATCATGTGGTGACGTTTCTAGATTAATGATAATGTACTTTTTATCATCATAGAGAATTGTAACCTCCTTCTTCTTACAATAAATTTTCACATCTTGGTATGAAAGGAAATCCATTACGAGGATTATATCAAATTAAATCACGAGTATGAAGATCAGATTAACAGCTAAAAACATTTATATGCTCTACTGGAAACTGATTCACAAAACATTGTTGCGATGATATTTCCCTTATTTATTTTGACTGACAACTTCCTTGATAAGTCAAATAAAAAATATCTAATTTTCGTAGAAAACTAGGAAGATATGAAATAATGAGATGATACAGAATCAAATAAAGCATTGGATAAAATTGAGAATACCATTAAATTAAATTCCATCATGTCTTTCGGAGCTTCAACCTCAGCAGTAGTGATCACATAATCTTGGAATTTATCCATTTTCCTTTATTGAGGTATGTTCTTTTGGCACTTAGGACATTCATTTGCATAATTCCACTTTTCTCTAAAATTGTATCATTAAACATTGATAGCCTCTTTCTTCACCTTGTAATCACGACCTTGGTGGCCATTTTCATAACACTTGTAACAGACTCCAATTACCATCATGCAAGTATCAGGGTGTTTCCTCCCACATTTACCACTCGATGGATATTAAAAATTTCCCTTCTTCTCCTTATTTCTATTTCTAGGGAGTTCAGTATATCTATTTTTCTCTTGATATTCTTTAAAGTTATAAGACATAGACAATTACTTTTCTGTCTAGATAGTGCATGATACTATATCTTCATACGATTAGAAGGATTGTGAGACTAATGATCTAATGAGAAATGGTTTAAACACATCAAATAATTGATCAATATTACTCATTGTGTTACCTATATAATCTAATGAATTCCATGATATCCATGTAATGTTAACCTTATACTTTGTGACATTATTATCCTCCTTTTTCCTCACACTCAGAAATTTCCATTCCATATCTGCTCGATGGTCTTGAGTAAATTATTTTTCTAATAAAATCTCTTTCAACTACCTCCATTACATGTTCAATACATCTATATCATCCATTGTGTTTCGGATTAATGACCACCATTGATCTTCATCCCCCGTGAGGTGATAAACTACCATGACAACTTTTTTCCTTTCGCTACTCCCTAAAGCATAAAATATTTTCTATAAGGAATTTATTCTTAACTCATATACTAATGTATTGGTTCTCCCATTGAATGTTGGTGGTTTTTTTCTCATAAAGGTTTCTAACAAAGATCCTTCGTGTTGTGGAACAGGGTGCTCCATATGGGTAATGTTATTGTTCATAAATAGAGTGAGTTGTCCCAGTATGGTCATAAGATTATTAGTACCAATTAAATCACTAACTCCCTTATAATTATCTTGAGTAGGAGGGAAATCCATATATAGATTACGTGCATTGATACAATTTCCATTCCTTCCTCTATGATCCATTTCTAAACAATGGAATACAACAGATTGGTATATAAATCGCAATACATAATTACAAACTTGTAAATCAAATAACATAAATTGTAGAGTTTATGTATATAATCTATAATCATAAAAATGTTTTCATTGAGGTGGTATATACTCATAAATTCATCAAAATGTTTTATAAATAAAATGTGCATTATATTAAGCATATCGCCTAGGAGTGTCGTAACCATGATTGCAGAAAGGCCAATTGTTGAGCACTAGTTCCCATTCGATTCAATCTCAAAGCATTGTTTTCGTGTTTTTCCACTACTATTCCAGTTCCACATATACCTGCTCATATCTATAAAGGTATGTATTGATTGTAAAACTCCTAAAATCACTACATTACCAAAATTCTAGGAATTTCTTCTACACAAATCACCAAATTCTATCTTAGGGTAATGTCCCCTAATCAGAGTTTTTCTAAATCAATCTTTGAAGGTTTGTACTAAACATCCTATGATAACAACTATAAAACCCCGACCCTAGTTACATAGATTCGGTGAATTATTAAATATCATTTTCATGATCACAAAGGATCAAATCCTGAAACACCGATTAGTTTAGTAGCCTTGGAAGTGATACATACAATCATAAGTTTTACATTACATCATAAAATGAAAATCAACAACAACATTGTCTCCATTGAAAACATTCATATCCATTAGACTATGAATTAGACTATCCCAACAGTTCAATAATAATATTCTTCTTCACATCCTGGAAAAAATAAAACATAGAAAGGGGTGAGCTCAGATGCTCGGTATGGATAATAATATAGCGGAAACAATAATAAATAATCACAAACATTTAAGGAATTGTATATAACTAAATGATATGCCTTTTAAACATAAACATCTACATAATATTTCCAATATAAATCAAATAATTCCATTTACTTATTCACATGGATATTCTAATAGTCGAATAATCACATGAAATATCTATAGCCAATTTCATAATCATTGAATACATAATGTCAGAATTCATAACCACGTAGTCAAGTCCTTGATCCAAGATTAAAAATAATATTTTTTCAAGGAATTGTACCAAGACACTAGTTTGTCTCATGAGACCTACCGATACATCTAGGATCTATACCGGGCTCCACCCGTCACTTACTAAGTCCAATGCATTCCTTATATTAAAATGATTAAACATAACATAAACATTCAAATTAAAACTAGCATACAAAATTTCAATACATTATCCATAAACCATAATTCGTGTTAAAATAACACATCCGCATTCAACCATATCACAAAGCCATCAATACAATATGGATGTTTGGTATCATAATAAATCAACTTCAAATAAGATTAAAATCGATCAAAGGATGTTGACATAGATGAAATAAAAAACATTGAGAAATATCTCTTTCTAAAATTAAATCTTTTAAAAGTCATACAATTATTAAAGAAAACATTTATTTTCAAAATATTCACATAATCTTGTATGGGAAGCTCCAACAATTTTATAATGGCATAAAATAGCTGCACACGTCATATAAGTTAAAAAAAGACATTCTTACCATAATTTTTTCGAAACTTTCATAAAGTACATTTTTTGTAAATTGACAAAAAGATTGTATTCCTAACATATAAGGTCAAATATTGGTATAAATTACATTAACCAACAGTCTAGTAAATTTTATAAAAATTTTGAATAACATTTTTAAGAAAACATTGATGTGGACGATAAAGAGGTCCCAGTAGATACTTACGTATTAGCAACCTCAGAAAAGTATAGAGATTGTAGAATTAACCCTTACTTCGAACATTTACATAGTCGATGGTATGATAACATACTTTATGATAGTTAAACATTGTTATTAAATTATACAATATCTTTATACATAAATATGATATCATGTATGATCCTCTAATATTTCTTTGTTAATAATATTTCAGTAATATCCTCGTTTTGGGTGTTAACTGATTCATTTTCCTTTATATGTTTGGTTCTGTAAGCCATATTTTTTATTGATATGATTTATTTTATTTATATACATAATGATTTTATGGTCATAAAAATTATTTTTAATCATAAAATTAAAATTATTCTTGAATGATAACAATGGAGAATTAATCACATCACGTTCATGGAGACGGTAATTTGTACTTACACACGAGCGATAATATAATTATATTGATGGTGAAATTGTATATAGTTGGATTGTATATTATATATAAATAATCATTATAATGTTATATTTATTATTTACATCAATTATACTCATTATTATAGCCATCCAAAATAATGAAGTGTTTGAATAACCAACTACACCCCGACGTGGAGACGGTAAGCCGTATGTAAGCACGTATTGTGACTATGTCATTAATATGAAGGATAGAATAAATAGTACTTTTTACAATAACTATAATACTATCACAGTATGTAGACAGTACTGCAGTTTTTATTTTGGTAGGGAATACAATAAAGAGGAATTTGAAGAAGAAATTAACACGAAAGCAGGTGGTGAAATTATTACTTCTTCATTAGATATTTCATTTTTAGTTGATCAAAAGGGCTCCATATGATGTCTTTATGATCGAATCAAGGACACTAGGTTTATGTTAGGGAATTTGGGAGGATATTTTGTCAGGGTTTGGATGAGCCAAATGTCTTTGGAGGTGTCGAATTAAGAGAAGGTTATGTACCCTTTTATATGAGAGGTGAGGGTAACTATAGGAAAGTCTTGAAATATTATTTTATATTAAAATCATTTTTGATTTAAAATGGCTCAAAAATAAATTATTTAGAAGATAAGGTGGGAATGGTTCCAAAAACAAACAAAAAATAGCTTTTTTTAATGTTTAGGTCACCATATTAATCGTATCTTTTAGATTTAACTCTTAGTTAAATAGTTTGACATTTACCAAGTCTCTTTGTATTATTATATAAAATGGTTAATAAACGTACTATAAACAACCAAGAGAATACCAAGTGGTTAATTATTAATATATATAACCTTATCTATATTATTTATCTGAAACATAGATTTTTAGGAATATTATATAATTTCATAATATAGTATTTGTTTTAAAAACTCATTTATGTCTATTTTGACACTATTTATTATTTTATTTTTCTGAATTCCATAAAAACATTATGAATTTGTATAAAATTTTCCTTATTCATTAATAACATGTAATATTAACATAGAAAATTAGTGTAATTCATCATATGTTTCAGTTTAAATTTATTTGGATATTTATAAAATCAATTATTTTAATATTTCATTAATAAGGTAATTATTGCTTCATCATTGTGTCATAAATAAATTAAATTAGTTAATGTCTACAAATTATAAATAAATAACAATTATGTAGAAAATATTTTTATATTTGTAATGAATATTTATAGTAGAATTTAACTTTTCAATAACCCTATATTAAAATTGGTTTAGTTATTAAACATTGAATTTAACACTTTTAAATCTCCTTAAAATAAAATAATATTTAATGTCATAATCTAATCCAAGTAGACCCAAATAATCATATTTCATTTTTTATGGTTTTTTAGTCGAATTTCACTTATCCAATAGAATTAGGGCATGTGTTTTGCTAATTATAATATCATTTTTACCGTTAATTACCCTATTTATTTTTAACCGAGGTAATAAAAGTTAACAATTACTATTCACAAAAAAGTACTTTCTTTACATTGAACTAAATTTTACATAATGATTTCAACCATGTCTCTTATATTTTTTAAATTCAACTCACATAAGCTGTAAAATTATGTTTTATTCACATTTATAAATGCTCTTAGAAGGTGGGTAAAAGACGGTAAAAAGTTCAATAAAATATTATATATCTAAACTTATTATCAAATGACATCATTGAATTATATTTATCATATATATGTATTATGTATCTATTATGACCTAAAATAAATTAAAATAAAATAACTAATTATTTAAATAAAAAGTCGGTTTTAAACAATAACGTTAAGTTCTTCACAATTCATCAAAAATTGAATGTTCTCATAAAAATACCAAAAATTAACACTAAGATAATTTTGATTTTTAAAATCTAAAAATAATGTCCATTTTGGAAATTAAAATTTATGATATTTCAAAAAGTGGGGATTACTAATCAGGACGGCTAGTTACATTGGTCTTGGTGTGTTAAAACTCCATGTCGCATTCAACGCAAGTTACTACATTATTCAAATGGAAACATACCATGGAAGCATGGGGTGTTGTAGTATGGGTCTCAGAATAATATGACTCATGAAAATAATTATCCTACACATGACCTCAATATGGAAGCAGAAATTTTTGCTCTTAAATGTTACTGACACTATCTTTTGGGAGATAAGTTTAATGTTTTTACGGATTACTAAATGTTGAAGTATATATTTTCACAAGATGGTTTGAATATTCATTAGTGTAAATGGGTACAGTTTATGATGTCATTTGAGTTTTAACTAAAATATACTCCTTATAAGTAAATAATTAGGATTATTCCTCATTTAGGAAAAATCAGACTCAGATTGTTTAAGAGTCGAGTGTTGAGTGGAAGATGTTTTCCATACTGGCTAAAATGATTGTAGTTGTTCGGGAGAGTGAGGAGTAGATGTCTCCGATTTCAGTTGAAGTGGAGTCTATTCTATTAAGATGTATATATGATAGAAAGTATGTGGATCTATAGTAAATGGACTGGATGGAAATAATTGAGGTCGGGAGACATCATCATAATTGTTGATATATATGGAAGAGATAATCTATGTGAAGAATCTAGTTGTGGTAAAAATGATAATGTGAGAGGATCTCATTCCGAAATTTCATTCCTCGATGTGGCTGGTGAATCTAGGTGTAACCGACATATACCTTGAATTATGACAACAAAATTTGTGGCTAGGCAAGAAAAATGATATAGAAGAGTTTGTGACAAGATGCTTCACCTGTTACTAGGTGAAGGAGGAGCATCAACATCCTATATGATTACAACAACTATTTTTTATTATGGAATGGATGTGGGACATTGTGACCATGGAAATTATGGTGGGTCTTCGGAAAATTATTTGGAATAAAGATACTATTTGGCTCATTGTGGATCAATAATCATTGTTAGTTAATTTATTAACTATAAGAGAAAACATTAAAGTAGAACAATTTGGAGAACTATATGTTTGGGAGATTGTACGTTGAAATGGAGGGCCACATAATACAGTTTTAGATAGTGATTCATGATTCACCTCATGTTCATGTAAGGAAATACAGAATGAAATTGGAACACAAATTTTATTGAGTACGGATTTCCACCCATAGAATGATCGTCAATTGGAACATCCTATACAGATTCTTGAGGATATGCCTTCGGCATGATTTCTTAACATCATTGGATCTTGGAAAAAGATGTGTCTTTAGTTGAATTCACCGATAAAAAATTTATCATTAAAATATACATATGGAACCACTTTTGTGTCTTTTCGGAAGTCCATGGAGATCACTGCTATGTTGGATAGATTCTTGAGGGTCAGAGATTTTGGGACTGAGTGTAGTGTAGGAGACATCTGGGAAAGTATCGTTGATTCAAAAATACAAGGCAACGAATCATCGTAGACAGAATTCATATGATAATAGATGGATATGACCCATAGAGTTTTCAGAGGGTGATCCTATGTTCCATTTCTTGTCTCCTAGGCTAGTTCACCACAAAATACAGAAGAAGGGGAAGATGGAGCCATGAATTGTAGTACCTATTGGAACAGTGGATAAAATTAGGTTGTTGGTGTATGGATTAGCTCTACCAAAGAGATTCAACACTATTCATGGTGAATTCCATGTATCACAACTAAATAGGTATAATATCAACCCTTATCATGTGATTTATATGGTTCATGTTGACCTTAAAATTGATAAGTTTTTTGAGGGGCACCTGATACATGAATTGGATCACATTGAAAATGTGTTAAGGTGAAATACATTTCTAACAGTTTGTGTTTTATGGATACATGAACTCATAAAAGAGGAAACATTGGAAATAAATTAATATATGAGGTCTCAATGGATGAATATTTTTTCTCTCGGAATTATATAAATGATTGGAAATGAAGCTCAAGGATGGGCTAATATAAGGTGGATAGATTGTGACATCCCAACCTATTCTATATTTTATATCGAGCATGATTTATTGTAATTTTTGTTTTTTTTATAATTAACATTTGTTAGAGTTATGTCTTGGGGTACATTTGGGTGATGTCTACGAATATGTTGGAGAAATGACCCTCTGCGTGGTTAGTGCACGGTTTGGAAAAACCACACGGCTCTTTAAGATAAATTTTGTGCCCTATTATTTTTGAGGCATTATCTTCATTAAGGAGGAAGAACAGTTTGAGAGGATATGTTAGGTAGTGATGAAAATTGACACCATGAAGTAGTGGCTAACATATGGATAACATGCCGTTTTTCTAACGGTGCAATTAAACATTTCATGGGCAACCACAAGATCCTAAAATTGTATATCTCACTCATTTTCAAGTTTTAATGAGATGTTTGACCACATCTGAAGCCCTAACTCGTTAGTTTACTTTCCTAGGGGTAAAAAATGGTTCTCCAATTGACTCGGATGGATTCCAAGGCCTTACAAACACTATTATTTGAGATGAAATCCCCAAATTTCGGATCCTATCTTCTACTAGTATGTGGGAATTATCTGGATGCTTCTCTCATTCATTCATATATGTTTCCTTGATGTTTTCCTAGAATATATCCATTTTTTGCATAAATGAAAAACATTGGGGGATATCTAGATCCATTACTAGAGATAAAGAACTATATTTATGTGATCTTGATGACATTGATATTGTTTTCTGTTTAGGGATTTAGATTTAGAACTTTTTTCAACGTCTTTGTGCATCATAGATTTTGGGGAATTCACTTCAAAAAAAATCAGTCAACAAATCGATATAGGTATCCTAAATCTAATTCCCATATTAATTGATTTGATATATATATGTAAGATTTTCTTTTTTATATCATTCCTTAGTAATTTTGATCCTTGAATTTCATCTATTAGATTGAAAAATTGAGTTATTTAATATTTTTTGGAATAAGTGATTGGTTGTAAAATTAATCAGGAGAAAAAAGGGATTCAAAATTATATAATTAATTTGGGGAAATTAGTTATATGTGAAATAGGTTTCAATCTAGATAATTAATCGGGGGATTAATTATGAAATATAAAATTGTATATATTGTGATAAATAATTGTACATTAATTATGGGCTTTTAGATTATGATCAAGATAAATAATTGTGGGATTAATTATAGAATGTTGAGATTAATAATGAGCCAATTAATTCTGAAAAAATCATTATGAGATATGATTTGTGAGATTAGATAATTAATTAATGAATTAATTAATGGGATTACGACATTTAGTTAATTGTGGTGTTATCTAATGGATTTAATGTATTTAAGTAATTGTTGAATTAGTTATGGAATTGATGTGGATAATTAATGGATAAATTAATTGCGTGTTTATGAATGATAACATGGTTATTCTAAACTAGGAAATAAAAATAGTACCATAGTGATCATACTTATGAGTTAGAAAATGGAACCATGGTCTTTAAAATGTTAATTATACATGGTAACATGGTAATCGTACATATAAGTAATGAGAATGAGAATATGCTCATTCTATTGGTGGTAATCATGGTAAATTTTTCACCTTTCATACATTCATGATATTGGTAATTTTGGAAATGTGGGTTGTATATGAGAAATTAAAGAAAGGAAAAATGGAAATCCGAGTAATGGCCTCATATGAGAATATTCGAACTCCAAAATGAGTTGAATCATGTATGGAGATATCATATCACCTTGAATACTCAGAGCTTCAGCAATAAGAAGGTACCATGATATGATATACCAATGAAACACTTTGGGCTTCAGTATATGATTAATTTCATATTGAGGTACGTGTATCCTTATGAACCCTGGAGTTAATAATGTTAGATATGAATAAATGAAAACACAATAATATATTTATTATTGAATTTTACATATTTCCATATAGAACTGCATGAACTATCTCTTATAGGACATGTTTTAGACACCATTAATGATGGTCTACTAGGTTTTACTCACACCAAATTCAGACTGCTTGATCAATACCTGAATAGATTATAATGTATCAAGAATGGATAATGGAAACAACCGTGGGATATGTGGATGATTGGTGATGGTGTGTTGAGGAGGGATACAGACATTGTTCGGAACCCTCAACGGGGGTTGTAGTGTCCTCATATTTCATTATAATATTAGAAACATGATACATATATTGTCATATAATTTTTTCACTTTTAATTGATTATTATATTTTCTATTTCTCAATCTGGTGACATGAGTATTGTCTTGGTAATGTATGATTCCTCTATTTATTATTTACATTTTCTTGTTTTTACTATGATAAATGAGGCCATAGTATCCCCACAGATGACTTACCAGACCCTCACTAGTAGTCAGTAGCCTCTAGTGTACAGGGAGGAATTCTTGATTTCTTGTGGCGAACCGAATTGGGGCATTGTCTCATGGCTTTCGGGTCGGGATGTTATATATACTACCTCATTGTTTAATGTTGATATATATTCATTTAAATTTTAATATATAGTTTTTGGTTGTTTTGGTATATATATTAGATTAGGATCTATGTCATCGATATATTCTCATCAGTAAATTCAATGATTTTGAATTTCCTATATAATCAAATTAACAGGAATCATGATACCTATCCATTTGATAAAATTCATCGCCTTAGAGTTACAATGATTGAAATATAATTACACATTTCAAAATTCAATTAAGAATCATAATGTATATCTCTTATATAATCTTCCACCTAAACCTATGGATACATATTAAAATGAAAAATATCAAAATAAAAAAATTGAATATGGTCAAAGCTCACTTGACCTTCTTTTGATTGAGTAAAAAATCATGTGGTATTGATGGTGATCTTTTAACAAGGTAATAAGAATCTTGAAAAACATATCCCTGAAATATCTTATGTATATTAGTCCATCATATTATTTTTATAAGTATCATCATGACAATATTACTCATTGTTTCTAAATCATATTTATGTTTTTGGGACTCCAAGACCACTATGTTATTTCAAATTTGGTTTCTCAACAAGTAGGTGATACACTACCTAAATAGGTGTTCTACTCTATTTTATGAATGGGTACACATCATATAACCCTATTTTCATGGTCATATATTTCATAGAACACCATGAATTAATCTAGGAACTGGTTATTTTCGAGTAATAATATTTCCAAAACCTTTTTTGATGAATAATCTATAATGGATATCAAATATTTTATATGTCCCGGTGAAATCACTTTTATAGAATGATATAAAATATGAAAATCTAGATACACTAACACAAATTTCAATTTTGAAGAACTGTTAAAAAAATCCTAAGTGTATATTTTTATATATTTTGTATTCATAAGGATAATGTGATGCATCCTTATTAGTACAATTGTAATGATTTTTTTGGTTGATAACACTATTTAGTTTTTTGATTGATCTACTATACCATATATTTGATGAAAGATTCATATCCATTATATTTGGGTAGTATTTGTATATATTTTTTAGATTTTATAAATCATTCCATATATATGGTATCAATAGATTCCTTTTTTGTAAAGACCCATAAATTTCAAGGGAATTTTATTTTCTTAATTTTCTTTGGAATTTTACAAAAGCGCAGTTTTTGACGGCACCTGATTCCGAGGCCCGGTGTGCCCGGAATCATTTTCCGAATTTTGGCTCAGGTACGTTCAGTGAACAGACGAGCGGGTTTTTCTAACTTTTGAACAGGTTCCCAGAATCGAATTCTGAGGGCACCGATGAAATCGCAGCGCCGATATTTTCTTAGAATCGCCTCTTCCGGAGTTTCGTTTGCTCGGGTGTGGTTTTTAATTTTCGGGCTTAAAGTCAATAAATAAAATAATTTGTTCAACAAACATTATTTTATTTCATTTAAGCCACTTGGAAGCCACTTGAAGCCACTTAAAGACGGCTTAAGCTGAGTTGATCCGGATAGGATGCTATCCTGAAATATCCTACCCCCTTGTTAGGATATTTGTAAGGTGGGGCCCGCATGAGCCCTACCGTTTCTTTCTGCTAAGTAACGCACCCGCGAAAACCCGTCATTAGGAAAGTCAACTGACGCGTTTTCTTAAATCCTTAACGCACCATTTAATTGGGCGGTTTATTTCGTGAATTAAATGGGTGGTTTCTTTCGTTGAATTAATTCAACGAATTGATGTGTCGTTACTTACATTTTTCGTTTGTTGGCATAATAATAAAATAATACCAACAAGTCTTTTTATGGATTACACTTTGAGAGGTTTTGACAGAGTTCTTGAGCCTTCATCCTCCTTCGCGAAGAACGCGAAGAATGTGAATAACGCGAAGAACGCCATCACCCTCGGAGTTGGACGACGCTTCACCCGAGACGTTCTTCCCCGCCCCGATCTCCGATCATCTGCTGTTTGAGGTAAGGGACTTCGAGTTTCTCTTAAATCTCCCTTGTGTTTTTTTTAACAAAACACGGATTAAATTTTATATAATTAAATTAAATCTGTTGTTTCTTGGTCTGTTGAGTTCGCCGACTCAACGCCGGATTCCGCGACGACACAACGCCCTTCCGCGACGACGCGACGATCCCCTCCTTCCGCGACGAACAGATCTGCGATGAACGTGCGTACGACGACGACTACGAGGTAGGGGTTGTTGTGAATAATTCCTTTTTCCCGTGATCATTCCTTTTAAAAGTGATGAACCGGACAATAAGAACAATTTTAATCCATTAAAATTGTAGATTCATTTGTTGAATAAATCCTCCATTGATTTTTTAACTAACGCGGAGGGTGCGGGCCAAACGAACACGGCCCGACAACCCTCCGTCGTTCTTCGTTGTTGTGCGGATTTGACGGGCGACGAAGGAACGTGCCGCAACAAAAGTGTGATGGTTCTGCAGTGATGAACGAGTCCCAGGACGAGCAGCGGCGCAGACGGGAACAGAATCGGACCACCGGAGCGACTCCGGTGGCCCGCGGGTCGCTAGCGCGGCGGCGCCGGCAGCCTGGAGCGGCGGCGCCCCGGCGCGCCGTCGGACAAGGCCGACGTAGATAAAGCCGCCGTGGCGGCACCCACGGACCCGCGGCCGCATGGGTCCGGCGCGCGCGGGACGCGGCTGAAGCCGCGTCCGGCTGTCTAGGGCGACACCCCGCGGGTGCCGCGGGGTTGTCACGCGGGGGCGGCGGCTCCCCCCCACGTCGCTCGGGTCATCCAGGGCGACACCCCGCGGGTGCCGCGGGGGTGTCCCGCGGGGGTGGCGGCTCCCCCCCGCGTCGCTCGGCCACTCGTTCAAGCCGGGCCGCGCCCTGGCCGGGCCGGACCGGGTCCGGTCGGGTCGGCCCGGGCCCGGACCCCCCGTCTTCGGACCATTTTCGGTCAAATGCCCATAACATGGGTTAAGTGCTTCCGAACGACGCGCCGGCAGCGGCAACACGATCCGTGGATCGAGACGGTCGTTTCGATATATCGCACTCAAGGTTTCGGAATACTTTGAGTTTGGTCGGGTTGATTCGTACACGAAACCAACCGGGCCCTCGGAGCGGAAACGCTCATATCTTGAGCCACGGACGACTGATTGACGTGTCGTCGACTTCGTTGGATTACTCTAAGTGAGACGGATCTTTTGGCTCACTCCGACCGAGGTTTGGATGCAGGTGGATTATGGTCAGGTTGGTTTTGCCTTAAAAACCAACCAGGCCCCTAGTACAAAAAAGCCAATAACTCTCAGACCGGGCGTCCGATTGACGCGCCGTCTGCGACGTTGAGTTCCTGTTGACGATACGGAACTTTTGGATACATCAAATTTGGGCTTTCTGATAGTTGATGTATCAGCCTCTCGGCTCGTGGAGCGGACCCTCCTGAACGTGCTTGTTGTGTGCGGGAACCCTAGAGCTGGCTGCGACTGCTACTTCGACAGCGATGACTGTGCAGAGATCCTCAGTGGACTGCGACGACGACTATGCAGAGATCCTCAGTGGACTGCGACGAATAAAGCACTCAGCGATCCTACGTGGTTCAGTGCTACAGGTCCTGTGTGGGCCCGATCCTGTGTGGGTCTGATCCTGTGTGGGTCAGCGCTCAGCGGTTCTGTTTGAGCCAACGCCTACAGGTCCTGTGTGGGCCCGATCCTGTGTGGGTCTTTGCGGGGGTTAGTTACCTATCGATCCTTTTTGGGTCCGACGACTTTGATGGATCAGTGATCATCTTTATCATCATTCGAAAAAGTATACCTGTGTGAGCTGAATCCTGTTTACTCTCCTTTGTGGATTGTCTTGTGCTATCCTGTGTGGGTTTACGTTTGCTTTCCTGTGTGGACTGGGTTGTGCTTGGGATCGGACGTTGGATCCGAACGGGAATTGATGACTTAGGTATATGTATGGGCATATACATAAGCAGTGTCGGTTGTTACTTCGTGATTGTATCTTTCCTTGTGGATTATACTTTGTGGATTTCGGGAGACCTTCTGGGGTCTCGGAGTCCCTACTGAGTAGCTTATACTCACCCCTGCACGGGCTATGCCCGCACTTCGTTGCGTTGGTTGCAGACGATGGACAGCGCTGATTGAGGTGGAGGCGTGCGGAGCAGGATGGTACCTAGAGGTGGACCACTGGGCGGGACGCACTCAGAGCCGACGGCTGGACCGAGGAGTTGTGGAGGATATCTTTACACACCCTTCAGGTGGGACTTCCAGAGGACATCTCGACGCTGCGGCTTTTCCTTTCAGTTGCTGTTTTTCTTTTCAGTTGTACTTTACAGTTGGGCTTGTATTTCCAGCCCCTTTTACCTTCAGCACAGCTTGTTACAGTTTTTACTTAGTGTTTACTTTTCCTCTTGCTTACTCTGTGGTTCTTGTTTACTTTTCAAAGGCAATGCCTTTTTTTTTGGATTTACGCCTTGGTGCTAGTCGCCAGCACCTGGCCTATGGAAGGCGGGCTTGGAGTAGTCACGACACGGGCCCCGAGGATGGGTCGTGACAAATTGGTATCAGAGGTGGTCGATTCTACCGTAGACTCTGATCTTTCTTATATGTGAAGCAATAATGTTTAACGTATTGGGTGTGGTTATCATTCCAGGGTGTCTAGTGTTGGTGTGGCGACCGACGTATCCATACACTAGGACCCTGACTTCTGATTTCCGACTTAATGCACGAAAACATTGATTGCATGTGTGTTTCAAGTTTTCTTTGTGATTACTTGTGTCAGCTCACCAGGTATACTGTTCTGACCGTGGTGCACTTGTTTCCTTTTTAGGATGGCCCCACGACGGCAGCCAGTTAGGGTTCCGAGAGTAGAGCGCGACGACAGCCCGCTGAGCGACGAGGCCTCGGTACAGGGCCCGTTGACAGTAGAGGCACCGGCGATACCTTTACCCGCCGAGCCCCCTGATGCTTCCAGCGCCGACCGCTGATGATGCACGTCGCCTCGGAGCTCTGCACGAGTTCCAGCACCAGCGACCACCCAGGTTTCGTGGGGAGACAGACCCCCAGGCAACCGAGGACTGGCTGGAGGTGGTCGTTCGAGTTTTCAGGCTATTGAGGACACAAGCATACCTCATGGTGATCCTCGCGGCGAGCATACTACACGCAGGAGCAGGACGATGGTGGAGCCTGATGCTCCAGGTGCACAATTAGGCCTCTCTCATCTTGATGGACTTCTAGAGCCTCTTCCGCTTAGAGTTCGTCCCGGCCACCCTCCGTGTGGTGCGCATTCAGAAGCTTCTTCTGCTGCGGCAGGGCAGCTTGACGGTCGCCCAGTACGCGGCGACGTTCACTGATCTTTCCCGCTACTCGACCGACATGGTACGAGACCCCTTCTTCCGGGCCCGGACCTTCGAGCAGGGATTGAGACACGAGATCAGGGCATCGCTGATCTCCCTCAGCATCCCAACCCAGACAGGGGTGCTAAAGCGAGCCCTTCTGATCGAGAGCTTTCTGGATGAGTCCATAGCGAGACCTACCGCAGGGCGGCAGGTAGTAGAGTCTTCGGAATCTGTTAGCTGACGGATGACTCAGGGTTCCAGGCAGACCAGACCATTCGGCAGACGACCTCCGGACACTAGCTCAGCAGTGCGGGGCACACAGCGCAGAGCCAGTCTTCCGAGTGGCAGGCAGTGCTACGCGTGCGGCGGGCAGGGCCACATGGCTCGTGACTGCCCGACCCGCCGTCCCGAGGAGCAGCAGACGGTGGAGGGGCCACCCAGGAAGAGGCAGAGGGTTGACCGTGGCGGTCCGCAGGGAGGAGGCGGACGAGGCAGAGGAGCTGGCCGAGCAGCAGGTGGTGGGCGATGCTTTGAGGATCTTCCACCACCACCACCAAGAGGTCCGCCCCGACCACAGAGAGCTGGTGGGCAGAGATAGGAACAGCTCCAGGCAGCGGAGGCCTACGACCATGGTGCACTAGAGATGATTCGAGGTACGATTTATATCTATTCCACCATTTCTGCAGTTCTTATAGACACATGAGTGAGTCACTCTTTCATAGCTACTGCCCTTGTTCGGAGCTCACATATTCTGACAGAGCCGTTGGCTCGATCCTTACGGCTAGAGACCCCTATGGGAGCATAATCGACGATTACACACTGGTGCCGGCAGTGTGAGATTACTCTAGGAGGCGAGTGCTTCGGCTGGGATCTTCTGGTAGCAGCGTGGAGGCCTTACGACGTGATCTTGGGCATGGATTGTTTATCTACAGGCCATGCTCAGATTGACTATTTTAGGTGCAAGGTGCGATGTGTGCGCACCGATGGGAGCAGGTTCACCTTCACCGGAGAGAAGGGAGCCTTCGTAGCACAGGATGGACTCACGCAGAGGAGAGGGAATCCCATCACTCATCAGTTGGCTAGCCTCATCCTTGGAGAAGTTGACGTGCGGAGTCCTAGTTTTCTTGCAGTGGTGGATCAGTATGCAGACGTCTTTCCCGATGACGTTCCAGGGCTACCTCCTCGCAGAGAGGTAGACTTTTATATTGATCTGTACCACGGGACATCCCCGATATCCACTCCAGCGTATCGGATGGACCCCGCTGAGCTTCGAGAGCTGCGGGTACAGTTGGAGGACTTGCAGGGCAAGGGGTTCATCCGACCCTGTGTTTCACCCTGGGCTTCGCCGATTTTGTTCGCCAAGAAGGCGGACATGAGCTTGAGACTATGTGTCTATTATCGTCACCTGAACCAGGTGACAGTGAGGAACAAGTATCCGCTACCGAGGATTGATGATCTCTTCGAACAGCTGAAGGGAGCACGGTGGTTCTCGGAGATAGACCTCAGATCAGGCTATCATCAGCTCAGAGTTCGAGACAAGGATGTGTAGAAGACAGCCTTTAGGTGTTGGTATGGCCACTATGAGTTCTTGGTTATGCCCTTTGGCGTAACCAACTCCCCAGCAGTGTTCATGAGCCATATGAACACGATCTTCCAGCCATACCTCGATCGATTTGGCGTGGTCTTCATCGACGACATTTTGGTGTACTCGACCACGGAGGAGGAGCACGCCTACCACTTGCGGGTTGTACTAGACACACTCTGAGAGAACCAGCTTTATGGAAAGCTCTCGAAGTGCCAGTTCTGGTTATGTGAGGTCCAATTCTTGGGGCATGTCATTTTTGAGGCGGGAGTTGCAGTGGATCCCACGAAGATCGAGGCAGCGCTAGCTTGGGAGCCACCCAGGAGCGTGACGAAGGTGCGGAGTTTCTTGGGTTTAGCCGGATACTATCGGAGATTTGTGCCGGACTTCTCCAGAGTTGCAGCACAACTCTCAGCTTTGAAGAAGAAGGGGAAACCCTTTGTGTGGTCAGACAGATGTCAGTAGAGCTTCTAGGAGTTGAGACAGGGATTGACTAGCGCACCTATCATGAGGTTGCCTGAGCAGGGAGTTGGTTACGTAGTCTACTGCGATGCATCAGGGACCGGACTCTGGTGTGTCCTAATGCCGGAGTGGGCCTTGATTGACTATGTATCACATCAGTTGAGGCCGCATGAGTAGAACTACGCTACCCATGACCTAGAGATAGCAGCAGTGGTCTTCGCTCTGAAGACTTGGCGGCACTATCTGATGGGCGAGCGCTATTCAGTCTTTTCTGACCACCAGAGTCTCATGTACATCTTCTCTCAGAAGGACCTGAACTTGAGACAACGGCAATGGCTCGAGTTCCTCCAGGACTATGACTTTGAGATAGTCTATACTCCTTGGAATGGGAAAGTGGTAGCCGATGCCCTCAGCTGGAGGACGGGCATCTAGCTACTTGAGGAGGCGACATAGCAGCTAGCCACCTTGCAGATATCATTCGTGGATAGGGACGGAGCAGCCTTCCTTCTGTCTCTCACTATCTCTCCTCCACTTCTGCACCGGGTCAGAGAGGCACAACGTGAGGATGCTGACTGTGAGTCGCAGCGTGCATTGATATCCTCGGGACAGGCACCTGATGGTTTCTCCCTTGGAGCAGAGCACGACGTCCTTTTCAGAGGACGTACCTTGGTACCAGTCACTTTATGAGAGGAGGTGCTGAGAGAGTTTCACACTTCTCCTCTGGAGGTACATCCTGGAGTGGCGAAGATGTACCAGGACCTCAGACGACAGCACTGGTGGCCGGGCATGAAAAAGGCTATGGCAGAGTTCGTTTCACGGTGCCTCACCTGCCAGCAGGTGAAGGCAGAGCATCAGGTACCAGCAGGCTTGGTACAACCCTTGGAGGTCCCGAAGTGGATGTGGGACAGGATATCTATGGACTTCGTGACTGGACTTCCACACACTTCCAGAGGTCACGACTCCATTTGGGTGATTGTTGACCGACTCACCAAGTCGGCACACTTCTTACCCATCAGAGATCAGGGCTCAGTGGAGAACTTGGGGCGTCTCTACGTTCAGGAGATTGTACGGATTCACGGTGTGCCATCGACTATCATCTCCAATCAGGACGCTCGCTTTACTTCCCGGCTTTGGAAGGGGTTTCCGGAGGCGTTCAGGACGCGGCTATGTCTGAGCACCGCCTTTCACCCGCAGACGGATGGTCAGACGGAGAGGACCATTCAGACTCTCGAGGATATGCTCCGCGCTTGTGTCCTCGACTTTGGTCGCAGCTGGTAGGACCACCTACCCTTGGTGAAGTTCGCGTACAACAACAGCTACCACTCCACCATCGGGATGGCACCATACGAGGCGTTGTACGGTAGGCCTTGAAGATCCCCTTTGTGCTAGATAGACCCTGGGGAGTCATCACTTGTGGGACCAGAGATGGTTCGGGCCACGACAGAGAAGGTCCAGGTCATCCAGGAGTGGATGAGGACAGCTCAGAGCTGGAAGAAGTCATATGCTGACAGGATGCGGAGGACATTAGAGATCGAGGATGGCGACCACGTCTTCTTGCGTGTCTCACCTCGACGTGGTTTGCCGATATTTGGCCAAGGCGGCAAGTTGTAACCACGCTTCATTGGACCATTCCAGGTCCTCTGCAGGGTCGGCGAGGTGGTTTATCGCCTGGCCCTACCACCTTAGTTGCACCGGGTGCACAACGTCTTCCACGTATCTCAACTGAGAAGGTACGTGCATGACCCGACACACATCATGGACTATGGGGAGCTATACGTGGATGATGGGGCGACTTTTGTAGACGTCCCGGTGGAGATAGAGGATCGACCGGAGCGGGTCCTATGTGGGTGATCAATTCCTCTTGTACGCATCATATGGCAGCATGGGAACCTCCAGGAGAGCACAAGGGAGTGGGAGACTCAGATTCTTGCTCAGTACCCACATTTGTTTCCCTAGTTCTTGATGTATCTTTACGGGGACGTAAATCCCTGAGGTGGGAGTAATGTAAAGACCCTTAAATTTCAAGGAAATTTTTTTTCTTAATTTTCTTTGGAATTTGACAAGAGTGTAGTCTCTGATGGCACCTGATTCCAAGGCCCGGTGTGCCCAGAATCATTTTCCGATGTTTGGCATGGGTATGTTCAGTGAACGGACGAGTGAGGTTTTCTAACTTTTGAACAGGTGCCCGGAATCGAATTCTGAGGGCACCGAAGAAATCTAAGTGCTGGTATTTCCTTAGAAACGCCTCTTCCGGAGTTGCGTTTACTCAGGTGTGGTTTTTAATTTTCAGGCTTAATGTTAAGAAATAAAATAAATTGTTTGAAAAACTTTATTTTATTTTACTTATGCCACTTGGAATCCACTTGAAGCCACTTAAAGACGGTTTAAGCTGAGTTGATCTGGATAGGATGCTATCCAGAAATATCCTACCCCTTTGGTAGGATATTTGTGAGGTGGGTCCCGCACAAGCCCCGCCGTTTCTTTCTGCTAAGTATCGCACCCGCGAAAACCCGTCATTATGAAAGTCAACTTACGCGTTTTCTTAAATCCTAAACGCACCATTTAATTGGGCGGTTTATTTCGTGAATTAAATGGGCAGTTTCTTTCGTTGAATTAATTCAACGAATTGATGGGTCGTTACTTACCTTTTTCATTTGTTGGCGTAATAATAAAATAAGCCCAACAAGTCTTTTGGGGGATTACACGTTGAGAGGTTTTGACAGAGTTCTTGAGCCTTCATCCTCCTTCACGAAGAACGCGAAGAACGCGATGAACTCGAAGAACGCGAAGAACGTCGTCACCCTCGAAGTTGGACGACGCTTCACCCGAGACGTTCTTCCCTGCCCCGATCTCCGATCATCAGCTGTTTGAGGTAAGGGATTTCAGGTTTCTCTTAAATATCCGTTGTGTTTTTTTTCACAAAACACGGATTTAATTTTATATAATTAAATTAAATATGTTGTTTCTTGGTCCGTTGTGTTCTCCGACTCAACGCTGGATTCCGCAACGACGTGACGCCCTTCCGCGACGACGCGACGATCCCCTCCTTCCACGATGAACGGATCCGCAAAGAACATGCATACGACGACGACGACTACGAGGTAGGGGTTGTTGTGAATAATTCCTTTTTCCCGTGATCGTTCCTTTTAAAAGTGAAGAACCGGACAATAAAAACAATTTTAATCTATTAAAATTGTTGATTCATGTGTTGAATAAATCCTCCGTTGTTGTTTTTAACTAACGAGGAGGGTGCGGGCAAACGAACATGGCCCGACAACCCTCCGTCGTTCTTCTTTGTTGTGCGGATTTGACGGGCGATGACGGAACGTGCCGCAACAGAAGTTTGATGGTTCCGCAGTGAAGAACGAGTCCCGGGAGGAGCAACGGCGCAGACGGGAACAGAATCGGACCACCGGACCAACTCCGGGTGCCCGCGGAAGCCGCCGGCGGCGCGGGTCGCCGGCAGCCGGGACCGGCGGCGCCCCCGCGCGCCGCCGGACCAGGTCGCCGAGGCTGAAGCCACGGCAGCGGCACCCGCGGACCCGTGGCCGCGGGGGTCCGACGCGCGCGGGACGTGGCTGAAGCCCCGTCCGGCTGTCCAGGGCGACACCTCGCGGGTGCCGTGGGGTTGTCACGCGAGGGCGGCGGCTCCCACCCCACCCCCCCCCCCCCCCCCCCGCGTCGCTCGGGTCGTACAGGGCGACACCTCGTGGGTGCCACGGGGGTGTCACGCGGGAGCGGCGGCTCCCCCCCGCGTCGCCCGGCCGCGCGGCCGAGCCGGGCCGGGCAGGCCGAGCCAGGCCGGACCGACCGGCCGGGCCGCGCCCTTGCCGGGCCGGACCGGGTCGGGCCGGGTCGGACCGGGTCTGGTCGACCCGGTTCGGCCGACCCAGGGGGGTCGGGCCGGCTCCGCCCGGGGCCAGACCCCCCGTCTTCGGACCGTTTTCGGTCAAATGCCTGTAACATGAGCTAATGGCCTCTGAACGACACGTCGTCAGTGGTAACGCGATACTTGGATCGAGACGGTCGTTTTGGTATATCGCACTCAAGGTTTCGGAATACATTGAGTTCGACCGGGTTTGTTCGTACACGAAACCAATCGGGCCCTCGGAGCGGAAACACTCATATCTTGAGCTACGGACATCCGATTGACGTGCCGTCGACTTTGTTGGATTCCTCTCAGTGAGACGGATCTTTGGCCTCACTCCGCCCGAGGTTTGGACGTAGGTGGAGTACGGTCGGGTTGGTTTTGCCTTAAAAACCAACCGGGCCCCTGGGAAGAAAAAGCCAATAACTCTCAGACCGGGTGTTCGATTGACGCGCCGTCTGCGACGTTGAGTTCCTGTTGACGATACGGAACTTTTGGATACATCAACTTCGGACTTTGTGACAGTTGATGTATCAGCCTCTCGGCTCGTGGAGCAGACCCTACCGAACGAGCTTGCTGTGTGCGGGAACTCTAGAGCTGGCTACGACTGCTACTTCGACAACGACAACTGTGCAGAGATCCTCAGTGGACTGCGGCGACGACTGTGTAGAGATCCTCAGTGGACTGCGATGACTACATCACTCAGCAATCATACGTGGTTCAGTGCTACAGGTCCTGTGTGGGCCCGATCCTGTGTGGGTCCGGTCCTGTGTGGGTCAGTGCTCATCGGTTCTGTGTGAGCCAGCGCCTACATGTCCTGTGTGGGCCCGATCCTGTGTGGGTCTTTGCGGGGGTTAGTTACCTATCGATCCTTTGTGGGTCCGACGACTTAGATGGATCAGTGATCATCTTATCGTTATTCGAAAAAGTATACCTGTGTGAGCTGAATCCTGTTTACTCTCCTTTGTGGATTGTGTATTGCTATCCTATGTGGGTTTACGTTTGCTTTCCTGTGTGGACTGGGTTGTGCTTGGGATCGGACGTTGGAGCCGAACGGGAATTGATGACTTAGGTATATGTATGGGCATATACCTAAGCAGTGTCGGTTGTTACTTCGTGATTGTATCTTTCCTTTTGTATTATCCTTTGTGGATTTCGGGAGACCTTAGGGGGTCTCGGGATACCTACTGAGTAGCTTATACTCACCCCAGCATGGGCTATGCCAGCACTTCTTTGTGTTGGTTGCAGACGACGGACAATGCTGATCGAGGTGGAGGCGTGCAGAGCAGGACAGTACCTGGAGGTGGACCACTGGGCGGGACGCACTCGGAGCGGACGGCTGGACAGAGGAGCTATGGAGGCTATCTGTACCCACCCTTCAGGTGGGACTTCCAGAGGACGGATCGACACTGCGGCTTTTCCTTTCAGTTGCTGTTTTTCCTTTAAGTTGTACTTTATAGTTGAGCTTGTATTTCCGGCCCCTTTTATCTTCAGCACAGCTTGTTACAGTTTTTACATAGTGTTTACTTTTCCGCTTGCTTACTCTGTGGTGCTTGTTTACTTTTCAAAGGCAATGAATTCCCTTTTTTTGGGATTTACGCCTTGGGGCAAGTTGCCAGCCCCTGGCCTATGGAAGGCGGGCTTGGGGTAGTCACGACACGGGCCCCGAGGACGGGTCGTGACATTTTTCTCCTTTCACCATCTTTCATAAAACATTATTAACTAGTTTTTCATAGCCGTATATGTCAAAGGGTAACTTTGATAATAGGTTTACAAAAATTATTGGAACCTATTGAAAATATTTAAAGGTGATTCTATATACCGTATTAACCATGAAATCTATAACACCCACACCCATAATATCCAGAAAAATGAAATTCCTCTTCTAATATTCATGAATGAAACCATCTTGATATGTCAAGTAAAAATTTTGATATAGAGTGATTTTGTAAGTACACATATTTTAGGATGAATTTTTCATTTAATGAATTACATGTCTACAATTATTAAATATTATTTTATTTCATCAAAATAATTGGACAAGAAAATAAGTAATAAAAGGTATGAATAAGACTAAGAGAACTTTATTTAGTCATTATATGACATTAAAATTAATGTACTTGGGATAACCTATTGAATATAATGGACGATGAAATCTCTTAAATGTTTCCAAATTAAAAGGAGACAATAAATAGAAAAGCTTAATATCATTAAATATAAGAAATATTTTGGGTCATTTTCACACTTGAGAGTCCCTATTAGTATATGAAAACATACGATGAAAAACCCATCATGAATGGATTTATGAAGATAAAAATTCAAAAAATATTACTATATGAATGAGAGGAGTATTTTGATAAGATATAATTGAATGAGTTTATACTATTAAAAGGGCGTAAAATTTTAAAATATATAGACTATATAAAGTGGAATATTTTTGTAGGGGTTTTTACCTATATGATTGTAACCTATGTTGATTTATTGGTACATATTTTATGTTTATTTAGATTGAAAAAATATAAATATTTATTATAAATAACATTAGAGAAATGAAATATACTATTCTATACTATAATTAAAGGATTATAAAATAATTAAAAAAATTCTTTTTATTTATAAAAAATAAATTTCGTCAAATGTAAATTATTAAAATAAATAATAAATATTATTAATGTTTTCTAAAGAAAAATAATGGTTATAAATGGATTATATGTAAATTATATAAATAAAATAAAAGGATATAATTTGTAAATATATTGAATACCAATTTATTAATTCTTAGTAAAACAATTATTTAAATAAATTATTTTTATAATATTATATATGTTATATTTAACAACTAAATTTCTCAAGGTATTGATAAAAAATACAATGTTTTTTATATTTTTAAAAAATAATAATGATTCCAGTGTTGATTATCAGTATGTTTTAATGTTAGAAGTTATAATTTAATAGTAAAAATAGAAATTTCGTTAAGAACTATATTATAAATATAGTTTGTGTTATAGTAATGTAATTAAATTAACAACTAATAAATAATTAATATAATTATATTTTTAATAATATAAAAATTCAAAATTTATATATATTAAAAATGGCACTGATTCAAAATAATTTCAAATTATTACTAAAAATGATTTCTTTTTCATCAAGAGTTTTTATATTAATATTAATTTTTATCACATTAAGTCATTGATTATAAATAAATTGATTTCATATTTTGAATAATTTTATGGAAATTTAATACAATGGCTCGATTAATTTTCCAAAACAAAAATAATTTACTGTCTGAAAATTTAGAAACCTTATTGGGGGTAAAATGATTCATTTCAATGAGTAATTTTTATATGGGTTGTGTAATTATTGAAAACTAAATAAAATTTATATTTTTTAAATGAATACTATAATGTAAATTTTAAAAGAATAATAAAATTTAAAAATAATAATTTAATTAATTGTACACTGGAAATATGAAGAGGTGTATTTAATCTATGTGAAGTAATGTTACTTCAAATATTTATATATATTAATATATATATATATATAACACATTATAACTAAAATTTACTTTTATAATATATTTATATTTTGTTCTATTATTTAGAGAATTTTTTTTATAATCCTCATTCAATTTGAAAATAAATTTCAATATATATTTTCAGAAAATATTTATGTATTGTGTTAAATAATTGAATAAGTAAAAAAGGGGAAGTGTTAATATATCATGGAACAAAATTTATTAAATTTAAATGAAATATAACTAGATGGTAAGAAAATTGTTATGTGTTGGAGTAAATGATAAAATTTTCACCTTCATTTCCTCACCTAACACATCGACATTCCATTTGATTTCATCATTACAATTCATCTAAAGTATATTTTGAAAGAATTATATCTAAATTAATCCTATAAATGGAGTTATACAAAACACACTAAAAACCACATTAATCATTAAAATATATCCTGAATGAATTGAAATTATTCCACTCCTGTAGTAGTGTATCACACTTGGAAACCTCTGGTTCAAATAAAGATCCCTACGTTATTAGTTCTGTTGGAAGCAATCAAGACAAGAAGTGATTTCTTTAAAGTAGGTAAAAAATTATCATTGTTTATATTCACAATCTTTATCACCTTCACTCTTCATAATTATCATTTAAAAATAATATGAATTTCTATTTAAATCATCATGATTCATTCATAAAATTATAATGAGGACAGCCAAAAAATGATTGAAACTAAAAATAACTAATGAAAAATATTAATTAAAAATAATTAATAATTATATAATAAATTATTATTAAATATTACTATAAATTAAAATATATATGAATAATTTTTTTTCAAAAGGTTATTAATGATAATTATTTTATTATATGGGATGAAAACACACATCATACCAATAAGAAATCAATGGTAATGGTTTTTATTGACTCAAACATATTGATTGAGTAATAAGAGTTTCTATTTGAATATGGTCTTCAAAAATTTATTTACTCAATACTATTATGTAATTTTATTTTTCTTATATTTAAATTTTATATATTAACAATTTATTACGAAAAAATATTTTCTTAATGAGTCATACATAAAAATTTATTTTTCATGTGATGTTTTTCTAACATATCATCATTAAACTGAGTTAAAATATTTATAATTGAACATCAATATTATATGTTTGATTTCATCCCTTATTTTAATATTTTTATATTGTATTTTCTCCTTGTATTCTTGTAAAATTACATTTTCACATCAATGTATTCTTCTTTTATGGATTTAAAAATTCATTAAAATATGATATTTTTTAGAATAATTCATATCATTTATAATGGATCTTTCTCGTCAATTTCCATATTCCTTTTATCCAATAAATCACCCTTCTATGTATTTTAATGAAAAATATTCACTATTTTCAAGACATTTTAAATTTCTCTTCATAACTTATCAAAGGAAATATTTTATATTTTTTCAATTATACATGATTTTCTATAAAAATATATATCAATCACAAAAATTGATTCCATTTACATTAAATCAAATTTTTATGAACCACTTCATAATTCCTAATATAGCGTTTTTTCATGGTTCTGATAATGTACTATATTTTGAAAAAGATTATCAAAAATATATCTTGTGAACTTCTCCAAAAAAATTCTTAGTAACTCATAAAATCATGTTTTTATGACAATGTGGAAAAGGGTCAATAAAATCATTGTTCATGACATTGTTTCCATTTTCATGACTATTTCAAAAAGATCTATTCTTTTATAATGAATTTTTATAATCATACTCTATAATGATATATGATATAATTCCATTGGTTGATTGATTTTTCGGTGTCAATGTATCAAGACATCAGGTAATTTTTTTATACCATTTGATTTTTTTAAACCCATTCAATTTCCATTGGAATTAACATGACATGATGTATTATTGATTAAATGTGACAGAGATATATATTATTTATAATTATTTCCTATGTGGGATACTATATATAGAAAAAATGCACTGGTTTATGTTTTATATACCATGTGATATGGTTATTAAATAATGGTAATGTTTGTGTTTGATCAAAACATAATGAATGATCATGATTGGGTTTTTTTACTATATAATGTGTGGGACTGATTCAGGATTCTCACAATTGGATTCACAGATAAGCTTTTGATTTTTCTGAATATGATTATATTAAATAATTGATTTTTATGATATCATGACGTTTGGATCTGATTGGATTTATTCACAACATAATGTGTGGGAATGATTTAATTTTATCACAACATCATAGATATAAAATATTGTGATTATTCACAACATAATGAGTGGGCATGATTAGTTTTTCTCACAATGATAGGACATAATATACAAATTCATATTCAACACTTATATATTATAACACATGACTACATCATACTTCATGGATTATTTTTATTAAATGATAAATTTTAATTACTATGCTCGAGTATATGTTTTATCTACTAAGGTTTTAGTTCCTTATTTAATTCTATATGTAAAAAATACTATTATCCCAAATTAATCATAGTCAAATATTTCCTCCCTTCTATTATTTTCCCAGATGATAATGATCTACCAACATTATGAACAATTGATATTAATTTCATAAATAAGAATATAAACTCAATCAACATTTTTTCATTTTATTAGATAATTGTTTGAATTATTTTGATTATATGAAAATCATTTGTGGATAATTTTATTAATGAATTTGAAGAAATAAATTGTAAACAATCATTGATTTTTTAATAAAAAAATATAGTAATCAATTTTTTTCATTATATCTTGATTTTATTTCTGATATTTTTTTTAAATTATTCAAATGATGTAAAATTAATGATTGTTATGCTCAAGTTATCACATTTAGTAGCAAATCTAGTGTATAAATTTTGTTTTTTATCCCCAAATCCACATGTCTGGTTATTAGGAAATTATTTTGGTATCATATTTCAGTTATTAAATTTATGAGGATTGATTTATGAAGAATAAGGGGATATACATAAAATATCTACTCGTTAAAAAATTCATGTAGGTTGAAACAACAATATATTAGGTTTAAATGATGGTATGTAAATATTGGACATCATAGGATTTATTTTGTTGTTTCTTAATTATGACACTAAAAATATTGTTTTATTCACTTAATAGAACCAAGTTTAATCATGCAATTAATGATTGTGAGTTGAAAAACATAGATTTTACAGATGGCTAAACAAATGGGATCAGAATGGAGTTAAACATTTCAATGAAATAATCAATCAGGTTGTGAACAATATCCTAAAACATTTTTAGATAGAAAACACACATATTACAGATCAATATGGGATCAAGTCCTTCATGTGGAAATATTCATCATCCATTAGTGAGGATTCCAACCAACCAATTTACATGAAATGGATCAACAAACCGAAAAATATATATTATCAATTATATAGTCCTCGTATTCAGAAAAGTTTATTTTTAACATTTATAGTTTGGAATTTGAATATAAAAAATAGTTGACATTTTAATGACAATTAAATAAAAGGATGAAATCAATTTCTGGAATTATAAATAATTTTAAGATCTATTTTACAAAAAATACTTTTCAATAATTCACTACAATAAAATTTAGGAAATGTTACATTAGAAGAAGAACTGGTATGATAAATAACTTGGTACCTATGAAAAAAACATCATAAATGAAAAATATGATTTTGGTTTTTTCATTGAGCCAGAACTGAAAATAAACTATTTCATTAGTGGATTTAAATTAACTCTTTTAAATGAATTATTTATAAGTGATTTTTGTAGAAATAAATTCAATTTTTATGCTCTTCCATAATGGATAATATTATTTGAGAGTCCCATATGCATGCATTATTGTGGAAAATAATATTATTTCTAAATTTCCCTGGAAATAAAATGATAAAATGCATTGAGTAAAGAATATTGACCTTCTTAAAAGAAATTCATTTGAGAAAAATCTTGTGGATAATTATTTTAATGGAATAGGGGAATGATATATGTGTAAAAGAGATATCTATTGAAATCATTGTTTCCAAAGGATAAAAACAATGAAAATAATGACAAACATAACGAACCACCAAAACTCCAATTTATAAATTATAATGAGAATAGTCATAATTCCAATATATTTGTCACATCTTGGGTTATTGAAATAAATAGAAAATGTTAGCCTTAAAAGATAATTCGAAATAAGAAATCCTATAAAATCACACAGGAAAAAATGCCCCCTGAAAATTAAGTGGTTTATGGTATATTCTATATCCACACAAGAACCCCAAGTTTAATATTCAATTATGGTTATAACCACTTATCTATATCTAAAATTCTTTTTATTCTCATCATTTCTTCACTATAATAATTATATTAGTTATGAGAACTCCTATTATTATTATTATTAAATCCCATGTTTCAAAATATTCAATGATTGAATTTTTTAGAAATGTGCTTCTTATAAATATTATTAATCAAACATTAGACAAATTATAAAATATTTTGGCAATATATTGACTTTATATATATAATTTTAACATTAATTTCTATGATTATGAATTAAAATTTCATATACAAGATCAACATTTGATCCTCTACCGTGTAAATTTTTATTATGATATTCTGACCAGAATTACTTCCATATGATACTTCTTTATACCCAATCATGGGGGATACATGGTATAATGATCTATGGAGAAACAAAATAATTAAAATATCATTATAATGAGAAAAAGGATTATTTTCATTGTTTTATTTAAGATATTATGGTAAATATCTCATCTAATATTATATCATTAGTCATGTATGTCTTATAGAAAGCCTGAAAAATTTTTATTAGGGATAAATAATTAATATTATGAGCATGGAATTTTTTATTAGGTTGTTGGGGAATGTTACACATTGGGGTTTTGGAAGTATTTTTCAATCTATATACTAAATAACTATAATTCATGATACTTTTTTTCTTCCTTAAAAAAGTGAATGTGTAAATAAGACATAAAAGGTATGAATTAATGTAAAATTTTCATAAATAAAAACTGGAAAATACCAAAATAGAAATTGAAACCATGTATTAGGTAGAATTTATGACTATATCCTCAAAAATATCAAAAACTAAAAAGGAGCAGGAAAAAAGAATAACATCATTAAAAATAGTAAATCTACTAGATTATATTCCACCGCTAAGAATCACCAATTGAGAACTAAACCAAAAATATTTGAAAACATCAATAATGTAAGATGAATATTGTAAATCTTAAAATTAATATTATATGAAGGGTAAGTGGTCTCTTAAAAGATAGAATGTAATGAATTAATAGTATGTGACAGGGGTCATATTGTTCTTGTATAGCCATTTTGTGGGGTATATACCTATTATATATAAAATAATTCATAATGTTACCATTATTAAATTTCTTATATATAGATGATTATTATTTTGGCAAAAAACATTATTTATAATTAATAAACATTAAATGAAATAAATTATTCTGTAATTATATAAGTGGATTATGATTCATTTATGATTATAACCAATATATTATCATTTTATATAAAATTTGAACTTATATTAAACTTATTACATTGAAAATATAATCTGAATAAACTGTATTTATAAAAATAATTCTTAAGAATATAAAATAATTGACACACATAAAATAATTATGTAACTATAATGAATATTAATTTAGTCATTCATTCCTAACCATTAGTTATTTATTTAAAAAGAATATTCTTATATTATAACACAATCTATTAATAAAATATAAAAATTACTATCATATTGAATAGTAAATGAAATGTGTTGTTTTAAAATTTTAAAAAATAAATAAATTTTAATAAATAGATTATATATTGGAAATTAATGACTACCAAATAATTTAACATTAACGCATATATTTTTAAAAGAATTATTTTTATATATAAATGAATGGTTTATAAAAAAATTACCATAATCATTAGTAATGAATTTTTAATAAATATTTTATGATTAGAAAATAAAATTAAATCCATATAATTATTCAATTTTTGAGAATAATATTAAATAAATTTTATGATGACATTTTTGTTTTTCTTAAAATTATTTTTTATGTGTCATATTTTTTTATTTTACTATTATTTCGTATTACTTTTACAAACTAAATAAAATGAAAAAAATATCAATTTTACATTATTATGTATTAATTTTTAAATTAATCCAAAAAATTCAACCACTTGCACTACATTAAATAATGATTTTAGATTATGTTACATGAAACACCATGTTTTTCTTCCGTTTCATGAAACAACATGTTTAAATAGACTAAGAAATATTATTAAATCATTGAATTTATGTTTCTGGACATAAATATTAGTATTTAATTATGAAAATAACTATTATCCATTTGTTAGAAATAAATTATGAATCAATTATATTAAAACAATATTTTCAGGAAATTAATAATTTTTCTAAGGATAGTTCAGTCCTGCTTTGCGCAGATAATTAAAAAATATTTTTTAAAAAGTATGGAAAATTTAAATTTCAAAAAAAACAATAATTTTTTAAATAATAATATATAAATTATATTTGGGTGATTTTTTTTGATTTTTATGAAAATTTTCAATTTCTAATTGATAGTTAAAAATATTGAATTTTAATTGGTAACCACCTTTTTAAAATAATTTATGCAATATAATTTTATTAATAATTGGTTATAAATTAAAATTAGTTAAATTATTTATAAATTAATAAAAATTATGTCATTTTAATCTTTTCTATATCAAATTTTGATATGTAGATATTGCGAACTTTTCAATAGTTTCACATACAAACGCCACTATTTCCTCATGTCTACAGGATTAATTTTAAATTTAAATTTCTCATATTTATGAATATAATTTTTGAAAATGGATTTCATATTTGGAATAATTATAATTTATAAATATTAATAGTTTCAACATAATTTTTTACCAATATTAATTTTGGAAACTGAAATATTTTTTACTATGGTTACATTTAAAAAGTATTTACCTAGGGATAACTTGAAATGAATAGGGTAAAAAATATCCAACCAACAGGGCCAACACAAATTATATAGATATATTTTTGAAATATCTCTTCTAGGAGATATAATTAACTTTAGTAGGATAATTTTTCATTATATGAACATGGGTATCCTTAAAAAATTTCAAAACATAAAAAATGTGCCACTTACATAACATATCAAAGGACACCACTCACTACTCTTCTTCAAAACATAAAAACTCTTTGGATTATAAAAGGATTATAAAACTAACTTTTCAACAACCTACTATCATCATATAATCATTATTTTTTTAATAAATCAAACAAATGGTTTATTAAGTAAAACTATAAAATAGATACCTGAAGAAGGTGTATTGTACTTCAATGAGAGTCTATATATTATTTCATTATATAACTCCTTATATAATTATTAGAACATGATTATATAAAATCCATATTGTCATCAATATACTATAATTATTATTTAATAATTAGAAAACCTAGAACTATCTCCTTGTTCATAAAATGGGTTGTGAAATCACTGTTCCTGTGTATGACAAATTACCACATATTGAACCGATTTTATTTGTTATTATATTACCAAATTACACAGTTGGGTATGATGATAGATATAGACTATATATCCTATTTTTATAGCATATTTATATATATATATATAGTAATTTTTCATATTAATTTTTTACCTTGTATTCCTTAAGAGATAAGATAGTGTCGCTCGTGTGTACAGTGGAATACTGCCTTATAAAGTGATGTGATTCATCATTCAATAATGTATATTATTCAAGGTGATAAAGAAAAATTTAATGATAATTTTATAGAGATATAAAATAATTATTATATAATTTAAATTGAAATATTTATTAATAGATAATATAAATCCTTCTCTTTTTTACATTTTCACTTAAGGAAATGTTATAACGTAATTTGCGTACGTGTAGACTACTATCTTAATGAAACTATAAAACTCCATTCTCAGTTCTACACTACACCGATAGTATATATAATACTATTTAAATAAAATTAAGATATTATAATCATTATGGAGTTGTAAAATATTACATACCTTCTTTCAGTAGTGATATTTGAGAAATGGAAATGTTACTCATTCCAACATACAACCTACCATCTTCATAGTTGTAGCATACATAATTTATCAAATAAATATATTATTATTGGTTTTAAATGAATAATTTCTATATAAAAATTATAATTAATTCTCTATTATTAATCTATATATAATTAAACGATATAATATTTTCAATAATAAGGTCATTAATAAAAAAACATGTATGAGTAGACAAGGTAGTTAACACATGAAACAAAGAACATGATGAACGATTATCAACAAACTTGTGATAAGATGTTATAAAAGGAACATAATTAATATTAAAAAAATTAATATGGTTCATTTAAAATTTTATTACATTTTTAAAACCAATATATTACCATTTAAATAATGATCATGTAAAAGGAAGAGTAAGGTAAGGGATTTCCGTCTCACTTTTTTACTTCTGTAAAATAAATTCTATATTAAACAACAATTTATTTTATATAGTGTACATAATTACAAGGAATATATTTTATTATTAGTTTATAATATATATGTTGATCTGCATATGCATTTCATGTTCTTTTATTCATGGGTCTTATGATTCAATGATACGAATGTGTTAAGGGTTTTCTGTTACAATCTCATTGTTTATCCAAATTTCCCTTGATTTTGGTTTCCATAATTTAATAATACAAAAAATTCCTAAAAACATTAATAAATTTTATAATCAAATATTTCATTATAATATTTTCATGAAATAGAAACATTTTTTACAATCATTGGTAACTAAAATAGATGCTAAATTCTTTTTATGAAAATCATGTTTTTATTTTCTCTAAGTCTGAAATATATTATTTCTAAAATAAAATTTTAAAAAATACTTTCAAAAATGTTATAGAAATATTCAAAAGTTATATAATGTTTAATAATACATGCTATTGACTTTTTAAAAAATATTTCAAAAGGAATATTCTTTTCAAACACAGAATGAGGAAATTTAAAACACTTTTGTAGTTCCAAATGTATTTTTTTATATTATATGATATGAATGGAATTACATAGTTTATTGTCCATAATTTCATTGAATATTCCATATAAACTTTTCAAATTTATTTATTAAAGAGTTATTTTCATAAATTTTCATGAATTTATTAGATTTTTTAAATTTTATTTTCAAATTTAAAAGGATATTTTAACCAATAATGTTTTAATGATTTTCTAAATGTATTCACATTCATAAATGAGATGAACACTTTAATGAACCTATTATACATTACGATTACATTTTTTTGATATCATCATTATTTTTAAAAAAAATATTTATGAAAAGATTAAATGAGGTTTTACAATTTTGTTATCCTTCAGCTTTTTATATATAATGGATTAAGATTATGTTTATCGATTAGAGTATGTATTGAAAGCTCATATGTATGGGTTTTTTCCATTCCAATATATATGTTCATTATGATTCACCCCATTCATATGTGTAATATATTGGATTTTGTATGTGATGGGAGGTTCCATTAATATACCATGGATTTATCATTACTTCTTATGAGACAAACTAGATATTATTTTTGATGAGCAATTACCCATTTATATAGATGTGTTGGAATGAGGCCTAATGGTATAAAATTTCATTGCATAACCCCTTGATAATATTATATGTATTGGACTCATGCATCGATGCTATATTATAGATTTCCATCACTATTCATTACATTGTTATGTATCTATATATTGTTATTCCATGGTAATATTTGATGAGTTATAATGATCATGGATAGGAATATTACTCATTTGATTAGTTATTTGGGATTATATGTTCATCATTTATATATTATATATTAATATAATGTAATTGATTAAATAGATCTTGTTTCAGTTACATAATTATCCATATTAATAATTAGTTATTTGTTAATATATTCCTTTATAATATTATATTTCCTCAGAAACGAAGATCCACACATCGTTTTGTTTTATTTTACCAATGATATCTAGAAATAATTTATAATGAATATTCAGGGGTCTACTGAGGAGAATAATGGAATTCTCAATATAATGAACTCTCGAATTCTATGTATACAAATCCAAATGTTATTCATGTATATATTTTGTTATTCATGACTGGTGAACTATTCATTTCATTGGGTAGTGATTACATGAATCTTATGAAAATATAATAATTTAGAAACAATATTTGGACATCTAGGGTTGGGGATACTATAGTTAGAATAAAATAATTTTTATTAGAAAACATGGGAATCTGATTTAAGAAAATGTATAATATGCATTATAACCCAATGATTGGAATTGTGGATAAGTATAGACAAACATCATAATGTTGTGTTAATGTAGATATTATATAGGATTTTGTAGAAATAAATCTATTTATATTTTAAAAATTTAAATGTGGTTCTAGAAAAGATGTGTATATGGTTTATAAAACAAAAAATAGTGAATTGGGCTTGAACAAATGATAATATTTTAACAAACGTTGGCCTTACAAAGAAACTAGTTTTATAAGAATGGGGGATATTCATTGCATAACAATGATTTTCATTAAAAAAATTATGACGGATTTTAAAATAATGAATCCCTAAATGAAACAGGGTTTTTTATTCTATGATTGATAATTCATAAATTTCAATTAATTTTTTGTGTTACAAAATATTTGGAAATACACATTATGATTTAAAATATATAATTTTTTGGACTCATCCGGAATATTCCATTTCATAGAAATATATCTTTGAATGAATAAGGGTATTTATATTCAAGGGCAATGTAGACATTTCTGTGATGAGGAATACAATAAAGAAACTATTTGAATTGAAGAATTTATTTATTCATCATTGAAGAATAACCCGGTTTTCTAAAATAACAGTTCCTTGTTGGATAAAAATATTGAACATTGATATTATTCAATGATGGATTTAATTATAGGATAGAATACACAATAATTTAGTTGGAATATTAATATATATGATGTTAAGAAATGGACTAAATCCATATAAAATATATTTATGTCTTTGGGATAGGGTCAAAATAATTTTTTTATAATTTCATTCTATTATCTAAAAAATTATGAAGATCAATGATTGTCATTGATCAATATTACTAGGGAGTAATAGGAGATAAAACTCATAAAAAAATTTCTTTTAAAGAGACATTCTTTGAAAAATATTTTCCCCATTAGAAACAATACGGGATGAAGAGAAATTTCAGTAACATAATGAAAGGGGATGAATAATATGTTGAAACATTTGATGAAATTTTTAAAACGTTTTCTAGGTATGATAAAAATTATATATTTAGAATGGTGTTAAATAATAATTATTTTCTTGGAGGACTAAATCCATGTCTCCAAATGGATCTAGTTACTAAATTTATTTCGTCATATTAAGAAAAAATTTATGTTTAAGAAAGAGAGAGAAAGAATACTCTAAGTATCATATATTCGAATAGATGCATGAGAAGAATAGGATGATAGAGATAAAATAGATAATGATAATAATTAAATGAATTATTTTTCCATATGTTATAACTATTGGATGAAACTCCTTGGTACATGGATGAATGAAAAGATAGTTTCAAAAGTATATAGATAAATGATACCATAGTTGTGATTGAATTTCCAGTAATGATTTTATCAATATTAAATTACTTATCTGTACTGAGACTAGGAATTATGAAAATTAATTTCCCAAGTGTCAATGGAATGTAATTTAGAAGATGATACGTGATAAAAGACAAACTTCTGAAATTGATACAGTCGAAATGAAATGGTTAGTGTTCGTGGGTATTTGGATCCATGGAATATGTTTTACATTTATTTTATTGATGATATTCTATTTATTAGAATTGCGAAATGTACAAGGATTATATTGAAGTACTATTTCATAAAGTATTTTAAAGAATGTATTGAATTGTACTAAAAAATTTAACTCAGTGAAAGTAAAACTTCTATGAAAACACATGATTGAGGAAAATATAATGAATTTTTTTATATATTCTATGATAATGATGTTATTATGATGTCATTATAGATATGGGTTTTGTTAATTGGACAATCCTGAATCCCCTTAAACTAATTAATGATTTGTTAAAAAAATATTTTATGATATCATTGTTGTAGTTAAAAGAATATTCTCATTTATGTAATAAATCCAATAATAAATTTTTTAATTAATAAATTGAAAAATGCATTTTTTTCTATTATTTTTTTAATAGTTTAGGATAATAATTTTTTTAATAGAATACATGATGAATTTATTCACATTATTGGTACATATTGATTTAGAGCTATAATATATAGTTTGGGATATTAATGATAAAATAAATTTCAAAATTTATTGAGCTTATATCAATAATGTTTTATACTAATCACTTGTAAGGTTCATAAATTTTGACAGTTTTACAATTTATTATGCTTAAAATTGTATGGGGTATTGGTTTTTAATATATTATTTTACCGTATGATGTTTTATGAATATTGAAGAAACTATAATCACTATTTTTTATAAAAATAACTAGTGGTCAATTGAATGAATTATTTTTCTACAATAGATATTAAAAAGAATTCTTAGTGATTTTTTTTCTTTGGGAATAGTAAAAATTTAGTCATGGATATTCATTTTTTATTATAATAAAAGAAAATTATAAAATAAAAAAATGAAAAACTTTACCTTTTTAAATTGATAGATATCAAGTAATTATATATTCTATTTTTTCATATTCTATATGAAAAATGGATTCCATGTCATTAGGAAAAGAATCGTCGAATATACTTTTATCCCATTATCATCATTTTTATGAAATAAAAGTCCCTTTTCATGTTGATGTTGTTTATGGATATGTGGTCATTAACATTCTCATAATAACAATATTTCATTTCATAAATGTTATATAATACTCCCTATCAGTATTTTGGTGATTTTCCCTTTAATGTCCATGTTGTTACTTCACACTAATATTCTCCTCCTTTGGAATCTATGTTTTTGTTATTAACAAATATATTCCCGCAATCCTTTATTTTATTCCCTGGTATGTTATATTAACCTCTCTCTTGTTGTGGGATTCCCAGAAGGGTAGTTACAAATTGAAATCCCCTGATTACTCTGATCTTGATTACATTGTGAGGTCGAGATTTACTTAAGGGGGTAGAATGTAACACACATATTTAAAAAAAATTTGAATTTCATGTTCAATAAAGTGTATGATAAAAAGAAAAATCATAGATGAACAAATAAAACCTGGTATTTTTTAATATTTTAATTTTAAAATAAATTCAATCACATGATTATTTTTTATTGCTTGTAACAATAATATTAGTCTGTTTTACATGAATTAATGTGTTCATCTTGCATATCACTCAATGCTAATATAAAATGAGTCATGAATTATGAAAAAATGATTTATTTTAAGTTCATGGGTGTTAATATTAACTATTAATTATGAAACATTTGGTTATATATTTATAATAATTTAGATAAGATTCATTTAAATGAAAAGTAAATATTTTCCGATGATTTATTTTTTTATAAGGATTTTTTAGTCAGGAATTGTTAATATAATTAGAAATTATATTTTAAAACATTTATAAAAATTACATGGAAAATTATTATTCATTTTGAAATTCAGTAAAAAAATTCATATGGTGAATGTTTTATATTTTTATGAAATGATTCATTTTTTATGAATAGTGAACAATATTAAATTGGAATTAAAACATCATTATTTTTTATTTTTGAAATGTAAAATTATATTTTTAATATGGTTTAATGTAAAATTACTTCCATTATTTATAATATAAGTCAATTTAGGTAATTTAAATCTTTTTCATTTTGACTTTTGTTATAAAAACATTATAATTTTTTTGAATATTTAATTTCAACAAACTCACTTTCTCATCATGTCTGTGAGTTTAATTTTAAATTAATATTTTCTACTTCTGATAATGGAATTTTTAAAATCGATTCATTATTTTGAATAATAGTTTTTGATTAAATATAAAAAAGTTCAAAATAATTTGTCTCCAAAATGAATAGTGAAAATAGTAAAAACAAATTACACAAGTTAATTAAAAAATATGTTTTGTAATGTGTTAATGTAGGAATAAAAGGGATAATATGACATTCCAAATTAGCCAAAAATAATTTTCTATAAATATTTCCACTTTATCTATTCGAGATTCTATAATAGAACATTTTGGAATTCTTTTTCTTGAATAAAACATGGGTATGATTGGATCTTTTAAAAATAATTACAAGTATTCCACTCTCCTCACTTATAAATAGACAGAAAGGATCATTTTTACTTCAATCCATCATGAATCATTGGTACTATGAATACCCACCTAAATCAATTAAAAAATTACATCATATAATTATGTATTATTGTTTTTGTTTATAAACCCAACCTATCATGGCTTTGGTATAAACCTAAGAATGATACCTAAAGAACAAGTAATGTTCAAAAATGAAAATATTTATTTTATTTCTTTTTTCCACCTACATTAAATTAATATAAAACCATTATGATATAAATTATTGATTATCTTATATATAATAGAAATTTTTAAATAAATTAATTACCTTTAATCGTCTTTATTTCCATCTCATTACTTATGAAATCACAATTCATTTGTATGGAAGGAAACCGCCTCGAAAACCGATGACATTTATTATTCCTTCACAACCTTTCAGAGTTTGGTGTCATGATATATCTAAATAATATATTTTAAATTTATAAAATTTATGTACCTATTGATTCATTATATACTTTATAGCATCATTAACTTGCATTCAATATGAGATATGATAATGTCACTCGTGGGTTTGGGGGATTACTACCTCAGGAAGCAATGTGATCTTATTTCACTAAAAAATCACATAGAAGGTGATATAGATGAAGTTAATGGTTACATGGGATATAAATGAAATGTTTTTATATTTTTGAAATATATATCATTCCTAAAAGATAATATACATCATATTTTTATCTTTTCACTCAATTAAAGATGATAATGTCGTTCGTGTACAACTAGACTGACACATTGACAAAATTAGGTGACTCTATTTTCATCACCACCCAACATGGATGGTATATATAATTATATTAAATGAAATAATATTATAATATGGTCATTATGAAATTGTAATATATTACATAACTCTTATCTATAATGGTCATAAAAAAGGAAACATTACTCATGCAAACTTATGGCCTAATTTATCTATGACCGTAACATATGAAATTTATCAAAAACATCATTATTTATTTTTTTAAAGTATAATAAATTAATAAATTTGAAATATATGTTATTATTAATTTAATAGAGTGTATGAAACTATATAATATTTACAATATTATGATCATTAATTCCAAAACTAGCCTGAGAAAACAATTGAATTAATACAAAAAAAAAGAATATAATTAATGATTACTAACGAATGAGGGGTAAGTTGTTACAAATGATCATATATGAAATTTAAGATACTAATATGGTTTGGATATAAGTTAAAAAAAATTACAAAAATCTAATTGAGGATAAAAAATTAACTAAAAGAAAGAGTGAGGTAATAGACTTCTGTCTCACTTTTTACTTGTTTGAGACACATCCCATATTCAACACATATTTAAACTGTCCAGTGTATATAATTTTGATTAATGCATTTTATGATACTTATAATTAAAATTAGGGAGATTTATATTTCAATTTTATAATCCTTCATTCATGTGTCTTATGAACAAATGTTATGAAATTCGTAACGGTTTTTATTACAATCCCATTATTTAGCAGGATTTATCTTTATTATGGTTCAGATAATTAAATATTATAACTAATACCACATTATACACATGAATTATATTCCAATATGATTTTTTAAATTTTACATTATGTGATTAAAATATAATACTATATTTTGTACTTAAAATAATTGAGATAATGAATATAAACAATCTATGAATTTTTTAATCTTTAGTCGAAAAGCCATTTTCCTCCAAAAGCATGTATTCAAGAATTATTTCCAACAATGTTTTAGCATTATAATTTTTTTATGAGTGACTTTTATAAAATAATTTACTTTAATTGTCATGACCCATCCCCCAGGGCCTATGTCATGACTACCAAAACCCACCTTCCAGAGGCCATGGGCTAGTGACTAGCACCCGAATGGCGTATCCCAATAACGGGATGAAATTTCCTTTAAACATGTACAAAAACACAAATCGAGGAAAAAAAGTTGTAACCACTAAGTAAACGGCTATAGTAACAAGTGTGCTGAAAGTAAAGGGGGCAGGAATACAATCGCAAATAAAAATTTCAAGTACATCTAAAAAGAGAAAGTAGCTCCTAGATCATCCACCGAAGATACTACATGATGGGTAGGTACAACTCACGATCAGTTGTCCTGCATCACATCAGATCAAATGATCAACCTCTGAGCACTATCTAGTCTTGGATCCCTCAGCCTCGATCAATGATGTATGTCGTCTTTATAGCACACAAGAAGGTGTAGGAATATCTTATCTATGGGTGAGTATAACAATACCCAGTAGGAACCCTGACATCCTTGACGGCCTCCCAAAGTTCCACAATGGAAAAACCACAAAGGAATACCCCATCCACAAAGCATGGAATAGTCAACAACTCTACATAGGAATATTACCAAAATATACCTAAGTTATCAAGATATACTCAAATCACACCTGAGAACACATAATTATCTAACATCTATGAAATTTTCCCAACTAATCCACGAGGGAAGAATATCCTAAGGGTAACACCATGAAGGTAACACCATGATGGTGAAATTACCACAAAGGTAACTACATAAAGGAAACACCACGAATGTAATATCACTACAAATGTAACACCATGTAGGTAATAGTACCACACAGGTAACATCACGAATGTAAATGTACCAAAATGTTTTCCCCACGATGGTAACATTACCATATAGGTAACACCAAGAAGGTAACACCACAAAGATGAATGTTCCACAAAGGCAACACCATAATGGTAACAGTACCACATAGGTAACCCCACAATGGTAAAACCATGATGGTGAAAGTACCAAAAATGTAACAAAAATAATGTAAAAGACTTATCTCACACCAGGATTATAAGTAATGCATAGATGTACAAATGATTGGTCAAAAAGCTTGATCATCTTATTCTGTCAAGAGCCACTGCTGTAGATTATAAAGAGTCTGACACAAACATGATAGATAGGTACTAACCGCCGCTTACCCACATAGGATCTAACACACACAATATTGATAACTGTTCACCCACATAGGATCATTGAGCGTTGACCCACACATCATCTGACCCACCCAGGATCTGTGTGGACCCACACAGGATCGCTCGGTACTATCCTCCGTTTGATCTGTCTTCAACCTTCACCTCACTTCCAACCACAAGATTCCCAGTCATAGGACATTGGGGAAAACCTCACCTCAAGCCTTCATTCACACCTCAAAATCCTCATTGTTCAATGAACATGTGTTCCAAAGGACCGCCGTGTCGTAAGGGTTCAATCGAAACAGACGACAAGCTAACCGGATGCCTAGTCCGTAAGTAATAGGAATTTTATTGTCGGGGGCCCGGTTGGATTCGGGTACGATTCAACCAAGAAAAACTCCAAAATTATCAGAATCTCTCATATAGTATCTCAAATCGACCACCATATCCTATGGTTTTTGGTTCCACAGACAGGTTTTCAAATGGACACCCACCCTATTAGTTACACCACTTTCCATGAAACGGGGGTGATCACACCTCGATCCGGCCCAGCTCGACCAGTCCCACTAAAATATGCCAGAGGGACCGCTTCCTAAATGGGGTCCCAATTCCACTGAAGGTGTGTCATAAAAACACATGGTTTGTCAATTACAGGTGTTTCTTTATTCGGGTATCGGTTAGGACTAGGCCTTGTCTGACTCTGTCAGACCGGCCCGATTCAACGAGTCCCCAGATCTACCTTACCCCGCTCAGGTTCGGACCACTAGGGTTCGGCCCGGTTTGGTTTGTGTGCCCATGCCATGGTTTTCCTGAATCATCGGGTGTGGTTGAGCCCACCCGAGATGGAATTCTTGGCTGCGGGTTTGGTCCGGCCTACTGGGGGTGTCCGGACCAGCCCGCTGGTAGGTCCAGTCTGCTGGGCATGTTTGGCATGCATAAACGCCACGCGTATGGGTCGGTCCGTCCGAAGGCATATTTTGGAGTCTCAATGGCCCCACGGTTTCGGGGTACTTTTTTCCAACTGCTAGGGCACTACCCTGCTGTAATTCATTTGTCAGGCATTCAGCCGACCAGCTTCTACCAATGTGGCACGGTGCGGGGCCGCTCCATCCCTTCCTATTGTGGCTCGTTGGCCATGTTTACTGTCGCCGGCGTCACCTATGGGCTTCACCCTTTTCCCCTACACAACCATCTCAGAAAGGCCTCATTTAGACACTGCGGAACACCGTTGCACGCCACCTTCCATCACCCCTGGCCGGTTGCTGAGGATCACCTCCGACCCCCGCCAGTCATCGCCGTCATTGTGAATCAGCGATTTCTCCTCTGGGCCACACGACATGCTCTTATTGTCCATTCATGGTGCCATTTGTGCCTACAGTTCTCCATCTATTCCACAATCATAGGAAACATCACTATTTCACATATCCATCAATCTGAGGAATCCTTTCCCAAAGAATAGAATATGGGCAAAGTTGCATAGGCTACAAGCCTTATTCATTTGGCCCACTCCCTATGCGTTAATGTGATATCAAGAAAGATTAAGTAAAATATCAAACATAACATTCAAACAAATACCCCTACATGAATATGACATCAACTAATGAAGATTTACCAAACCTCCTTCGTCGATGTCATCTCGGTTCGTCATTCAGTGGTGCTCATCACCACTTGTAGAATCTGGTCTCATCCTAGAGGTGGCTAGCATCATGGTACATTTCCAGAGCTTTGTCGCTTGGTGAAGACATGCCAGCACCCTTACCCGAGCTATATATATACGGAAGAGGAGAAAGAGTGTGTCTCGCATGAAGAATTAATTATGTTCATTTAATTAAAGAACATCCAAAATTCCCAATGATGTGGTTACAAACAAAGAATAGTCGGGTCATTAATGGATTGAAATGTCATCAGTCCCACCACCACTACTCATCCGTTGGAGAAATGAAAAATAAATAATTTAACTTGAAATGTTATTTTAAAAATATTTCAAAAAATTTCAAAAAATAACACTTTCCCCCTACCTACTGTGGTCAAATTGAAGAATCCATTATGTGAATTTTGGCAATACGAACTCAACGGTGCCCTCAGATTTTTAATCCAATCATCAGTTAAAAAGGTAGAAAATGCCGCATGCATGTTTACCGAACATACCTAAAAATGTTCTATAAATTATTAACATTCACCCTCGACCCACGTCGGTTGAGGTTAGGATCCTCCTAAGGGGAACACCCCCTCCCAATGAATTGAACGACACTCTCATATTTATAATATGAGTTGCCATTTAGAAGATAAGGATTTTAAAATTTAAATATTTTTTAATTAATTATTTTATTTACGGCCAAAAACTAACATCCACTGTTGGCCCACGCTGGGCAATGTTAGAGTGTGCCTAAGGAAAGAATACCATCATGAGTTCCATGGTGGTCTAATATTTTTAATCCTAGTCCCCGTTCATGTGTTATAAGCATTTAAAAAATAAAATTACATTTTTTAATTATTTTATTTATAGTTATGTAATTTTCGGTTTTTTACACAGGAGGCCTGCCCTGACTAAACATAAGTCGTGAATAGGGTAAACACGCAATCCAGAACACAACAGTACCCTCAGATTTTATATCAGGTCACTTATTTATGTGTTCTTCCTATTTTTCAGATAACCACTCACGCACACTATTTAAATATTAACAAAACATATACATATCATTTCCGGCACTCTAGGCTTCGGAATCACGTGCCGTAAATTTTAGTAATCTCAAAATAATTCCATATAATTGAAGAAAATATATGGAAATTCTGGGACATTAAATTCTCCCTACCATAGGGATTTACATCCATGAAAGCCAAAACAAAGGAAAATCAAACCAATTAGGGTAATGAACATGAATCTCAGCCTCACGCTCCTCTGTGATCTCCTGGAGGTCCCCATGCTACCACCGAACTCGCACTATAGGGATTGACCTCCCCCAAAGGACTCACTCTTTTCCACCCTCTATCTCCCCAGGGAAATCAATAAAATTAATCCCATCTTCAAATTATAACTCTCCCTAGTCGATAACGTCTGATTTATCATGCACACATCTCCTCACCTGTGATAAATGAAATCATTATGCACCCAGTGCATCTTTGGGGGAATAGATAGATAGTATTCCACCTTGCCCATTATGCAGAGGATCTAGAAAGTCCTAATCAAACTCGTAGATACCTTTCCGCCCCGACCAAACCTCCGCAATCCATGTCGGGTTGAAAGCCATAAGACATCATGGTCTCCCTCCTCTAATTCCAAGGATCTCCGTATCCTATCAGTGTAAGGATTATTCCACCTCTGTGCAGTCCTCACTTGAAGACGAGTGAGGCATTGTGATACAAAATCAACCACTGCATTGTTCATCCATGGCCACCAGTACTGACGTCAGATGCCCTGTTATACATTTTAAACTCAAGGATATACCGCTAAATGGAATGTATGGAGCTCTCTTAAATCCTCCTCCTGAAGCATCACTGGTACCATGGTGCATCCTTTGAAGAGAATGATGTACTACCATCCTTCATAAGATCCTTTAGAAGAAAATCCTGTGGGTATCTGAGCACGTCGGCCCTCGTAGTTAGCACCCCAGCTGTGACTCGCGAATTTGCTAATGAATTGGGGAGTGACAGTCATAGACTATAGGTGTGATCCTCAATCTTTATTCATGAAAGATATCCACAACACGACGAGATACACTTTTGCCTCACTCAATAGCTATAGACAAGACCTATGGATGAGTGTATCTACTACCACGTTTCCCTTCCTAGAAGTATATACTTCTCAATGTCATAGTCTTGGGTGAACTATAGTCATCATCTTGTCTCAGTTTTATATCCTTCTGTGAGAAGATATACCTGAGACTCTTGGATCAAAGTAAACAGTAATTCATTCAATCATCAAGTAGTGCTACCACATCGTCAGCGCAAAGGCCAATGTAATTAACTCTCGATCATGGGTATCATAGTTTTTCTAATGCTGTCTCAAATACCGCAAGCCATAGGTGATCACTACCCACTCTTGCATCAGGAAAAAACCTATTCTGGTTCTTGATGCATTGGAGTAGACTATAAACCCAACAACCTCTTCGGGAAGCGTCAAGATGGGGGGGGGCACTCGTCAATCTATGTCTCAGCTCCAGAAAGCTCTATTGAAACTTCCCCATCCACAAGAGTGGTCACCCATCATTTTAAAAGATGAAAAGGGTGCCACTACCCTATAGAAGTCAATTACAAATATCTGGTAGTACCCAGCCAAAGCAGAAGTTCCTCTCTCTTAGGGGAGGTAATCCTAGAAAAATATTTCTAAATCAAGTCCCCACACTCTTCCACTCCTATTGGGAACTGGAAACTAGAAACTTATGCTGCAACAAGGGTAAGGTTATTCGACTCAATATTGATTGACTACACCATAATATGTGGTTGTGTATCCTGTGTTTCTCAAGTTTTCTTCTTCACCGACCAAGGAAAACCCCATTCCAACGCTGTAGTTATACTACATCCTTTTTGCCTAAAATAGTAAATCTATGTTAGAACTGTGAATGACCAGTCCATAGCCAAACTAAAATCATATGGCCTCAACACTGCCAAAAATAGTTTCCAACTGAAACTCCATACCCAAGGGTCAAATCACACCATTGGCATACATGGGTTATTTGAGTCTCCACCCAATGTTATATCTAGACGTAAGGGTCAAGTCAACTTTTTAAGCAGAAACTCTAGGTCTTGAATAAGATTCCTGAAAAATTGGAATGATTTGATCCAATTTCTATTAATATAGTAGCTAGTAGTAGACATAGATTGTACCTCAAATTAATCCTGGAGCACTTTCGTCACAATCCTTGACTGCATACAGCTTCTCCCTTCTCTGGTCCTCTAGCTCCCTGATCCTGGTGAGGACCAAATTGGTGAGGTGGTTGTAACTTGTAGAAATGTATACCACCTCATGCTTCAATCATAGCTCCACTTCCACATCTACTACCCTGAAAATTCATTTATGCCTATCACATCCTCTTCCAAAACCATTTTACACTCCCACGTCTCTGAGACTGGTGTATGTTTCATACTTTCCCACTGGTAAAATTCACAAGATTTATTCACTCATCCAAATAAAATTCAACCAAAAAGATGATCTCTAGAACCCTAACCGTAGTAGGAATGCATTTTGAAATTTTGATAAATCGTGTGTCCCTAAAAACACATCGCTCTAGAGGTCCGAGCCCTGATTCACTGATCATACTGTATTTATCGATTACCTGGAATGCTTAATACACCTCGATGAATACTCATCTCCTGACATGTCATCATGCTAAATCTGGAGAAGATCTTTGGATCACGCACCCCTTGTATTTTTAAGGAAAGAGACCACCTTCTCTAAGAATGGTTCAGATGACTGCCCATGGAAACATTGATGTCATTGTAAGATCAGGGAAATCTAAACACTATAATCACTATGTTGAGAGAAATATAAGGTTTAATACTAGGACCACTATCATATTGAATGGTGCCATGTCTAGATAGAAACATAGTCACCTCTTCAAGACAGTTCATATATGCCTATGAGTCGGGCTCTCCTCGGAACCTTAGGGGTATCTCATGCTAAAACATGTGTAAGGCACTAAGACTACACGTATCCTCTACCGGTACATCGAGGTTTTACTGCTGACCTACGTGTTGTGGTATTGTTGTCACACCACTCGAAGGTACCTCTTTAGGAAACGTTCCATGTACCAAAGCCTCATTACCCGTAAAACTTCTTTATGGTCACACACTGATAAATACCAGAAGCTATGATCACCTTATGATCTACTGGTCTTCCAACAAGGTGGAAAACTCTAGCCACCGCCTCTATCCAGCCCTCAACTTCCTGGGGATATTTATAGCCCTAAATACTTAGTGGCATCTACCATTGGAACTCATGAAACACACTCAGTTGATGTGCAATGTCATCCAGTGGGGTTGGTGGCAACTGGTGCCCAACGGGTGGTTGTGCTGCTAGTTCACCACCTGAAGGTGTGAACACAGTAAGAGGGCCCTACAATGAAGCCTAATTACTCGGTGGTCCATCATCATATTCTCTCTCAGGAATCCTAGTTGGATATTTATGTGGCGTCATACGGATAAATAATTGGTACACCATGGTCATTAATTAATACCTGATGAGCTGAATCTAGAGAAGCCAAGGGAAAAAAATTACGTAACACACGCAATCCCTGCTTTTGTTCACCAAGTCAGAAATCATAATTCAATGTCCTAGTGTATGGATATGTTAGCCACCGCACTAACACATGAATCACAAGAACAAAAAACACACACAGAAAACATGAATCAATTTCTCCATTTAAAATATCAGAATACTAGTTCTTCAGTAGAACATAGTTCTATGATTCCACTTTGTCATGACCTGTCCCCTGGGGCCCATGTCATGATTACCCCAAGCACGCCTTCTATAGGCCAGGGGCTGCTGACTAGCATTGGTATGGAATATCCCTAAAATAGGAATACATTGCCTTTAAACCTATATAAACACACAAACCAAAAACACAACAAGAAGTAACCATGAAGTAAACTGCTATAGTATAAAGTGTGATAAAGGTTAAAGTAACCATGACGTAAACTACTATAGTAATTCCACGATTGTGAATGTTCCACAAAGGGAACACCACAATGTCAACGGTGCCATACTGGTAACACCACAATGGTAACACTATGAAAGTGAATGTACCAAAAAGTTAACACCACGAAGGTTAAAGACTCAACTCACACAAGGTATATATAAGGCATAGAAGTACTGATGATTTGTCGAGAATCTAGAACATCTTATTCCATTGATAGGAAATTCTACTAATTATACAGTGTCTGACCCACACCATATCAATAGGTACTAAGCCACACTAACCCGCACAGGATCTGACCCACACAACGTTTGTATGTGCATAACCTCATAGGATCACTGATCGCTGACAACCATAGGATCTGAACCACATAAGATCGGTACTGACCCACACATGATCTCTTGGTATTAACCTCCTTATGATCTATCTCTAACCTCTACCTCACTGCCAGCAACTGAATTCCACATAAAATCACATTTGTTAGATCCACTCGCAAGCCATCAGTCGTACCACAACCACCACGATGCTTCATGAAGAAGTGTTCCAAATGACCGCTGTGTCATAAGGGTTCCATCGAAATAGATGACGCGCTAACCAGACACCGAGTCTGAATGTAATAGGCATTTTATTGAAGAGGGCCTGGTTTGATTCTTGTAGGATACATCCTATCAAAAATAAATCTTTCTATGAATATCTCATGAAGTATATCAAAAGGAATACCTCGTCTTAAGGGTACTAGCACCGCAGAAGGTTCATAAAATGGATGACTGACCTATTAGTTACATCTCATTTCCGTGAAATGGGGGCGATCTCACCTCAGTTCAGCCTAGCTCAGTTAGGCCCAATGGAATATTCTGAAGGGACCGCTTCCTAAAAGGGTCCCAACGCCACGAACGATGTCTCAAATGGACTCCTGGTTTGTTGGTTAAGGGAGTTTCTTTATTTGGGTATCGATTGGGTGTAGGCCTAGTCCAACTCGGTCAGACCAACCCAACGCAATAGGTCCCAGGGTCTACCTGAACCTGCTCGGGTCCGACCCATTAGGGGTCAGCCCGAGTCAATGGTTTTATCCTGTCATGGTCAGCCCAGTTCGGTTCGTGGGCCCGAGTCGTGGTTGGCCTGGCCCGTCGAGTGGGGATCGACCCACCCGTGTTGGCCTACTGGGTCCTGGGTTCTGTCCGGCCCATTGGGCGTGTCTAGCCCAGCTCGGTCTGCCCGAAGGTGAACTGTTGAATCTTGCTGGCCCTGCGGTTGGTGGTCCACTCTGATGATCCAGTGGTGCACTACCCCACCGTGATTCAATAGTCGGCCATTTGACCTACCATCTTCTGCAAACATGGTGTGGTGCGGGGCTGTGTTGCCCCGTCTGGCCGTGGCCTGCTGACCACGGTTGCTGCCACCAGAAGTACCTGCGGGTACCAACATTTTGTCCCGTACAGCTAGCTCGAGATGGCATCCCTAATCCACCGCAGCGTGCCGTCCTGCTCTATAGCATCCCACCTTTTTATCACATAAACAATCATTACATTTTACAAAACTGAGGATCTTTAAGGTTTAGTGTCTCGGAAACAAGGAACATAATACACGAAAACAACATAAAGCATTCTTCATAGACACTTGAAAGGCTTCTCCCTAAGTTCATCCTAGGTACATTACTACATCTCATTACCTTGGGAAATACATCAAGAGAAAGGGTGAGCAGAAGGCCTAGTAAGGGAAACAAGAGAAACATTTTACATGTGAACTTGAGATACTTCAATAAGGACATGAAAAAGAACAATAAGGCATGAGAAAGAAATCCTGAGATACTTCATAATAAAAATAAAATTTTTCATAACATGAATATGGGGAAACAACATTTAATATTGACAATCATTTCGTTTCACCAAGGTCCATCCCCAAGGTGTCATTAAAAATTACCAAGGTTATTCACCAAGGTATCAGTCTAAAAAGTCATCTCTAGAGATTAAGTCTTTACCCAATGCATTGGAGCGCTATCTGGGCGCACACTTGACATGTATTTATTATCATGTGAGCCACATATATCATCATAAATCATTTCATAAACAACCCACATAGCATAAAATAAATGGGTTTCATTTCATAATCATAACGTTTTAAAAACTGTTTTAAATACATGATCTTTATGTCACTTTAAACCCAGAGAAAGGGAAAGCGGGTTTCATGTATGTAAATCCCAGAATTTAAAATAGAACATCTTGGTATATATGTGAATAACCATATATAAGGTAGATCTTTGAGTATACACTTAATAAAAAAATATATCTTTAGAAAAAAGAGAGAGACATTTTGAGACGAAAATTCTGCAGCATAACGGCTATGTTACAAAGTTTTTAGAAAACATTTAAAAGAGAGGGGACATGGGTCAAACATTCATAAATGACCCATAAAACAGTATAGGGACAGAATATAAGGGATTTAAGAACATGGTAATGAAATTTGAAAATATACCATATGAAATGAAGACCATGAAAGGTAGACAAAAATAAGATTTCTCTTATGAAAATTCGGCAACCTAATAGTGTTACATAAAATTCAACCAAAAATAAATTGATGAGATCAAATAGGGTCTCTCATCATATTAACATAAAAGTTCAGTATGATAGATATATAGATCATGCCCCAACATAATGAAAAGGAACTTGCAAGAATTGACATGTAATTAGAACTTTGAAAAGGGAGAAAGGTGCAAGGACCACTTAAAAATTCGGCAGCCTAGCGGCACCACTTAAAACATCAAAATACTGAATTGAAGAGATCAAATGGGGTCTCTCAAAAAATGGTCATGAAATATCAGTATGATAGATATAGAGATCATACCCTAACATAACAAAAAGGAACTTTAAATAATTGACATGAATGTAGAACTTCAAAACGTGAAGGGTGAAGAACCACAAAAAAATTCGGCAGCCTAACGGCGCCACTTAAAACTTCAAAATACTAAATTAAAGAGATCAAATGGGGTATCTCATAATATGGTCAAAAAAGATATTTATGATAAATTTAGAGACCATAACCCAACATAATATAAAGGAACTTGAAATACTTTACATGAAAATAGATCTCGAAAAATGAGAAGGGATAATGAATCTGTTACAAAAATTTCGGCAGCCTAACAGCGCCACTTAAAACTTCATAAAATGAAATAATGAGAGTAAGAGGAGATCTCTCATTATGTGAACATGAAAAGGGAAGTAAGAGGAGTATAGAAGAACACTCCTTAACATAAGAACATGGATCATAAAATAAATTACATAAAAGACATTTCTTGAAACGAAAGAGAGAGATCGGATCCCTTACCATAAAACGTAACTCTTAAAACTCAAAGGTTTGGACCTTGAGGGATTGGGGGCACCTTGGGAGGACTCCTTGGGAGGTAAGGATACCCGAACTTCGTTGATTATTGTTTTGGAGTCGAAAAGATGAGTGGAGGGCTTGGTATTTATTGGGAAAGTGAGGGGACAAGGCATTAATGGCCAAAGGACGCCTCAAAAGTGGTTTTCTCAAAAGCATGGGCCCTCCCATGGTACTACCCATAGAATTAGGCCACATGGGGACCCCCACACAATAATGCATCTTCTTTAGTCGACCGTACCTTAAAATATCTCATGACATCATCATGACACGGTTATGATGTCATTAAACATACCGAAACCCTAAAACTGTATTTTTACTATTCACTGAAAATTCAACTTTCTCAGAAAAATCCCTAAATTTTACATTAACCAAATATCAATGCTCTGATTTAAAAAATGAACTCTATTTTATAAAAATAATTTTCTATATATTTTTATTTCATTTTTTAAATAAACACACTATTCACTGAAAATTCATTTTTTTCAGAAAAATCCCCAAAAATTACCTTAACATAATATCGATGCTCTGAGTTCAAAAATGAAATCAATTTTAAAAAAATATTTTTCTAAATATTTTTAATTTAATTTTTAATTAAAAACACAATTCACCTAACAAAACTAATACTTGAATAATAATTTATAAAACTGTTATTTACCCATTTTATTGAATCTCGTTACTTAATATAGGTGTCTAAATTATATTAAAACTTTATTTGACTGAATTTACTAATCCATTTGGACACATTACTAATCCTAAACGTAAAATCACTATTCATAATTTACTATTCATCAAAAATCAAGTTGATCTTATTAGACTTGAAAATTCATACTGAACATAATTGTAGAAGACCATTTTTGAAAATCATTACAAATTTTTATTTATTTAAGGTTTACATAAACATTTTTAAAATATGTTTTCTCTAAAATTCATCAAAAATATGCATACTACATTTATCCGGACATTTGAAAATTCATAAACTTCATCATAAGAAGAAATCCCAATTTTTATTTAAAACCATGGATTACACAAGGCAGTTACTATCTCCTTACATAGCCCCTTATCACACCAGCATAGGACCTAAGTGTAAGGTGTGCTAAGGTGAGAGAATCTGAGGGAGGCTCGGCCAACATCGCACTAGTAGTAATATCTATCAGTTTGAACTTCTCGTGAAGGCGATCCCGTTCTAGCTTCACACGATGAAGTTCAGCTTGGGTTTGGTCCAGAGCAAAGCCCAGTGGTGCTACCTCCTTTCCAAGTTCTGTTAGATGGGCTTCTATCGGTCCAAGACTACTGGGTGAGGCCATCAAATCTTCTTTCTATATTAATTAACCAAGATTGCTTGTATTTAGAGACAATAGTCAAAACGTTTAGTTTCCAACAGTCATGTTGACCAATGGTCAAATAACAATCAAAAGCCAACAGTCTCATTTTAATTATACTCATGTTATCAAATGAAACATTTTTGTTCAGTATAAAAATAAAATAAAATAACACATAAAATTAGGAAACAAGATTTATTTAAAATTTCGGGTCGTTACAATCTTCCCCCCTTAAGAAATTGCGTCCTCGCAATTTTTAAAATTGGGTTTTGAAATTTCATTGAAAGTCCCACATCGAAAAAGGAGTCAGTAATACTATTACTTTAAAAGAATGAAAGGGAAGTACAAAGGTCACCCGAGTTTACCCACACTAGGATTCCATGTAGGAAAACATGGACATGGAGGAGAAAAAAATGGGTCATGTTCTGCAGGAGAGTGATAGAAAACATGATTAGGAGAAAGTTAACCATAATAAAATCCCAAACTTTTGATGTGTGTAAACGGTCTTTGATTACCGTGTAGGAAACGTAAACCAACAACATTTTTTTTCGTTCCTTTTCATAATCTTGAGGAATTCACTTACTACATAGAACAGAAACATAAGAAAATATACCTGTCTTCCTGTAGAATTTCATCCTTTAATAAGTTTCTACCCATAACTAATCATTTCTCCAAACTATGAGCATTCAAAACTACCTGGTCTCATGAAAACACAAGAATCATCTTCTAGAGAATCACATAATCCACAAAAGATTAACTATCTATTTATTCTATCTTTAAAAATTATCCCATAAATATAAAGGTTAAGGTAAAACAACTCATAAAAAAGAAATAATCCCATAGGAATGGAAACTACTTTTAAATCTTCAAAGTTCCATGGTACTACCCAAAGTTCATCATAGACCATTCCATAAATAACGGTCCTTAAAATTCCTCATAATAAACCTAACTAAGATTGAAACCCAAATACATGAAGGATTTTATAACATAGTCTTCCAAAATAAACTTCATTGTTCATCTCCAATCAACATCAACCACTCCTAACATCTTATAACAAAAGTAGATAACCTAAACATATTTTACTCAAGATAGGTTAATCATTCCCATAAGAAACCTCAATTAAAATAAGTCCACCTTAAATTCATCAATTCTTCAAAATATAAGTCAACCTTACTCCTCAATAAAAATACCGTAGTAATCTATTTACCTCGATCATATAGGGTCCCTAAAATAGTGAATGTCTTCCAAAATAATAATCATCTTTTAATCCCATAATCATCCCTGTCATATTAATACGACAATCATCGCATTTCCTATCACATTGTTTGTTGGGACATTTTCTTCCATTTACCACCATTAACTAAGAATAGAATGCATATTTAGGGGCTTAAGTACATAGCCAATAATCATGAAAAGGAACTGAAAGCATATAAGGACAACTTGTAGAAGAAAAGTATACCCTAACTTGTGATCCCCTAGGTTCCCATCGAGGTTATCCATGATCATATAATCTTATGTGAATCTTTATTTTATTTTATCTTGGTTCCTTTAACAATGGTTCATACTAAGCTTATGAATTGACCAAAGCATATCCCCCGGGAGTGTTGTAACCAAGAGTGCAGCAAGGCCCATTGTCGTGTACCAGTTCCCGTTTGAGTCTACCTCAAAGCGGTGTTTTCAGGTTTTACCCCTATGTACATATGTGCCAGAGCCACCTCTACATGCTCGTATCCAGAAAGGGATGTATTTGCTTGGAAACCCCTTACTCAATAATCACCAAAATACCAGGAAGATTTCCTATATTTAATCTTTTCTATAGGGTTCTTCCTAGAGTTTTCATATCCTAATTTCCACAAATAACTAAACCATCCTTTGATACCAACTATAGCATCTCGCCTTTTTATCATATAATCTTTCATTACATATTACAAAACTGTGGATCTTTAAGGTTTAGTGTCTTGGAAACAAGGAATATAATACACAAAAACAACATAAAGAATTCTTCTTAAACACTTGAAAGACTTATCCTTAAGTTCATCCGAGGTACATTACTGCATCTCATAACCTGGGGACATACATCAAAAGAAAGGGTGAGCAGAAGGCCCGGTAAAGGAAACAAGAGAAACATTTTACATGTGAACTTGAGATACTACAATAAGGAAATGAAAAGAACTTTAAGGCATGAGAAAGAAATCATGAGATACATCACAATAAAAATAACATTTTTCATAACTTGAAGATATGGCAACAACATTTAATGTTGACAATCATTTCGTTTCACCAAGGTCCATCCCCAAGGTGTCATTAAAAATTACCAAGGTTATTCACCAAGGTATCAGTCTAAAAAGTCATCTCTAGATATTAAGTCTTTACCCAATGCATTGGAGCGCTATCTAGGTGCACCCTTGACATGCCTTTATTATCATTTGAGCCACATATATCATCATAAATCATTTCATATACAACCCACATAGCATAAAAGAAATGGGTTTCATTTCATAATCATAACATTTTAAATACTTCTTTAAAGACATGATCTTTATGTCACTTTAAACCCACAGAAAGGGAAAGCGGGTTTCATGTATGTAAATCCCAGAATTTAAAATAGAACATCTTGGTATATATGTGAATACCCATATAGAAGGTATAGCTTTGAGTATTCACTTAATAAAATAAAATATCATTAGAAAAAAGAGAGAGACATTTTGAGACGAAAATTATGCAGCATAATGGCTATGTTACATGGTTTTTAGAAAACATTGAAAAAGAGGAGACATGGGTCAAACATTCATAAATGACCCATAAAACAGTAGAGGGATAGAATATAAGGGATTTAAGAACATGGTAATGAAATTTGAAAATATACCATATGAAATGAAGAACATGAAGGGAAGACAAAAATAAGATTTCTCTTATGAAAATTCGGCAGCCTAACAGTGTTACATAAACTTCAACCAAAAATGAATTGATGATATCAAATAGGGTCTCTCAACATATGAACATAAAATATCAGTATGATCGATATAGAGATCATACCCCAAATGGGATTCCATTCCAATGGGATTATTTCTTTTTGAAGAGTTTTTTTACCTTACCCTTTCTGTTTTTGGGATAATGTTTAAAGACAGAAGAAATAGATAGTTAATCTTTTGTGGATTCTGTGATTCTCTAGAAGATGATTCTTGTGTTTTGATGAGACCAAGTAGTTTTGAATGCTTGTAATTTGGAGAAAAGATTAGTTTTGGGTAGAAACTTATTAAAGGATGAAACTCTACATGAAGACAGGTATATTTTCTTATGTTTTTGTTCTATGTAGTAAATGAATTCCTCAAAATTATGAAAAGGAACGTAAAACAAATACGTTGTTGGTTTAAGTTTCCTACTAGGTAATCAATGACCGTTAACACACATCATAAGTTTGGGATTTTCTTATCGTTAACTTTATTCTAATCATGTTTTCTATCACTCTCCGGTAGAACTTGACCCATTATTTTCTCCTCCAGGTCCATGTTTTCCTACATGGAATCCTAGTGTGGGTTAACTCGGGTGACCTTTGTACTTCCCTTTCATTCTTTTAAATTAATAGTTTTACTGACTCCTTTTTCGATGTGGGAATTTCAATGAAATTTCAAAACCCAATTTTAAAAATTGTGAGGACGCAATTTCTTAAGGGTGGAAGATTGTAACGACCCGAAATTTTAAATAAATATTGTTTCCTAATTTTATGTGTTATTTTATTTTATTTTTATACGCAACAAAAATGTTTCATTTGATAAATTGAGTATAATTAAAATGAGACTGTTGGGTTTTGACTGTTATTTGACCATTGGTCAACATGACCGCTGGAAACTAAATGTTTTGACTATTGTCTCTAAATACAAGAAATATTGGTTAATTAATATAGAAAGAATATTCGATGGCCTCACCCAGTAGTCTTGGACCGATCGAAGCTCATCTAACAGAACTTGGGAAGGAGGTAGCACCACTGTGCTTTGCCCTGGACCAAACCCAATCTGAACTTCATCTTGTGAAGTTAGAACGGGATCACCTTCGCGAGAAGGTCCAACTAATAGAAATTACTACTCGTGCGATGCTAGCCGAGCCTCCCTCGGATTCTCTCATATTAGCACACCTTACACTTAGGTCCTATGATGGTGTGATAAGGGGCTATGTAAGGAGACCATAACTACCTTGTGTAATCCTTTGTTTTAAATAAAAATTCGGATTTCTTCTTAGGATGAAGTTTATGCATTTTCAAATGTCTGGATAAATATAGTATGCATATTTCTGATGAATTATTGAGAAAGGATATATTAAAAAAATTTATGTAAACCTTAAATAAATATAAATGTGTAATGATTTTCAAAAAATGGTCTTCTACAATTATGTTCAATATGAAATTTCAAGTCTAATAAGATCAACTTGATTTTTGATAAATAGTTAATTATGAATAGTGATTTTACTTTTAGGATTAGTAATGTGACCAAATGGATTATTAAATTCACTCAAAGAAAGTTTTAATATAATTTAGACACCTAGATTAAGTAATGAGATTCAATAAAATGGGTAAATAACAGTTTCATAAATTATTTTTCAAGTATTAGTTTTTTCGGGTGAATAGTGTTTTTTAATTAAAAATTAAATTAAATATATTTAGAAAATTATTTTTATAAAATGGATTTCATTTTTGAACTTAGAGCATCGATATTATGTTAAGGTAATTTTTGGGGATTTTTCTGAAAAAAAATGAATTTTCGGTGAATAGTGTGTTTATTTAAAAAATGAATTAAAAAAATTTAGAAAATTATTTTTTTAAAATAGGGTTCATTTTTTCAATCAGAGCATTGATATTTGGTTAATGTAAAATAATGGGATTTTTCTGAGAATGTTTAATTTTCAGTGAATAGTAAAAATACAGTTTTAGGGTTTCGGTATGTTTAATGACATCATAACCATGTCATGATGATGTAATGAGATATTTTAAGGGATGTTAGACTAAAAAGGATGAATTATTATGTGGGGGTCCCCATGTGGCCTAAATCTATGGGAAGTACCATGGGAGGGCCCATGCTTTTGAGAAAACCACTTTTGAGGTGTCCCTTGGCCATTAATTCCCCTCACTTTCCCTATAAACACCAAGCCATCCCCTAATATTTTCGACTCCAAAACCATCCTCAACGATGTTCTGGTCTCCTTACCTCCCAATTAGTCCTCCCATAGTTCCCCCAAGCCCTCAAGGTCCAAACCGTAGAGTTTAAAGAGTTACGTTTTAAGGTAAGGGGTCGGACCTCTCTCTTTCTTTTCAAGAAATCTCTTTTATGTAATTTCTTTTTTTGCTCCATGCTCTTATGTTAAAGAATGTTCTTTTATACTCATCTTAATGCCCTTTTCATGTACATATAATGAGAGATCCCCTCTTACTCTCATTATTTCAGTTTATGAAGTTTTAAGTGGCGTCGTTAGGCTGCCGAAATTTTTGTAAGAAATTCTTTCTCCTTTCTCATTTTTCAAGATCTATTTTCATGTAAAGTATTTAAAGTTCCTTTTTATTATGTTGGGGTATGATATCTAAATTTATCATACTGATATTATATGATCATGTGATGAGAGACCCCATTTGATCTCTTAAATTCAGTATTTTGATGTTTTAAGTGGCGCAGTTAGGCTGCCGAATTTTTAAGTGGTTCTTTCACCTTTCTCTTTTTTCAAAGTTCTAATTCCATGTCAAGTCTTTAATGTTCCTTTTTATTATGTTGGGGTATGATATCTATATCTATCAAACTGATATTTTATGTTCATATGATTAGAGACCCTATTTGATCTCATCAATTCATTTTTGTTGAAGTTTAAGTGGCGCTGTTAGGCTGCCAAATTTCTAAAGGGTTCTTTCACCCTTCTCGTTTTCAAGATCTAATTTCATGTCAAGTATTTCAAGTTAATATTTATTATGTTGGGTTATGATCTCTAAATCTATCATAATGATCTTTTATGTTCATTTTATGAGAGACCCTATTTGATCTCATCAATTCATTTTTGTTAAAGTTTAAGTGGCGTCGTTAGGCTGCCGAATTTCTAAGGGGTTCTTTCACCCTTCTCATTTTCAAGATCTACTTTCATGTCAAGTCTTTCAAGTTACTTTTTATTATGTTGGGGTATTATCTCTATATCTATCATACTGATCATTAATGTTCATATTATGAGAGACCCTATTTGATCTCATCAAACCATTTTTGGAAGTTTTAAGTGACGTCGTTAGGCTGCCGAATTCTCATAAGAGAAATCATATTTTTGTCTTCCTTTCAAGTTCTTCGTTTCATATGGTATATAATTAAAATTTCATTACCATGTTATTAAATACTATATATTATGTTCCTCTACAGTTTTATGTATCATTTTGGAGTGGGTGACCCATGTCCCCTCTTTTTTTAATGGTTTCTAAAACCATGTATCGTAGACGTTATGCTGCATAGTTTTCATCTCAAAATGCCTCCCACTTAATCTCAAAATTATTTTATGTTATTAAGTGAATACTCAAAGCTCTTATTTCATCAGGTGTATTCACATATATATCAAAATGTTCTATTTTAAATTCTGGGATTTACATACATGAAACCCTCTTTCGCTTTTCCGTTGGTTTAAAGTGACATAAAGATCATGTCTTTAAAGCAGTTTTTAAAACGTTATGATTATGAAATGAATCCCATTTATTTTATTCTATATGGGTTGTTTATGAAATTATTGATGATGATATATGTGGCTCACATGATAATAAATACATTTCAAGGGTGCACCTAGATAGCACTCCAATGCATTGGGTAAAGACTTAATCTCTAGAGATGAATTTTTAGAGTGATACCTTAGTGAATAACCGTGGTAATTTTTAATGACACCTTGGGGATGGACCTTGATGAAACGAAATGATCGTCAATATTAAATGTTGTTGCCACATATTCAAGTTATGAAAATGTTATTTTTATTATGATGTATCTCATGATTTCTTTCTCATTCCTTAAAGTTCTTTTCATGTCCTTATTGAAGTATGCCAAGATCACATGTAAAATGTTTCTCTTGTTTACCTTACTGGGCCTTCTGCTCACCCTTTCTTTTGATGTATGTCCCTAGGTTATGAGATGCAGTAATGTACTTAGGATGAACATAAAAATTCGGTATCCTAATGGCACCACTTAATACTTCAAAATACTGAATTGAAGAGATCAAATGGGGTCTCTCATAATATGGTCATAAAAGATCAGTATGATAAATTTAGAGATCATACCCCAACATAATAAAAATAAACTTGAAATACTTTACATGAAAATTGATCCTGAAAAATGAAAAGGGAGAAAGAATCTGTTACAAAAATTTTGGCAGCCTAACGACGCCACTTAAAACTTCATAAAACGAAATAATGAGAGTAAGAGGGGATCTATCATTATGTGAAAATGAAAAGGGAAGTAAGAGGAGTATAAAAGAACACTCTTTTACATAAGAACGTGGAGCATAAATAAATTACATAAAAGAGATTTCTTGAAAAGAAATAGAGAGATCGGATCCCTTACCTTAAAACGTAACTCTTAAAACTCAATGGTTTGGACCTTGAGGGCTTGGGGGCACCATGGGAGGACTCCTTGGGAGGTAATGAGACCAGAAATTCATTGAGGATGGTTTTGGAGTCAAAACGATGAGAGGAGGGCTTGGTATTTATAGGGAAAGTGAGGGGACAAGGCATTAATGGCCTAGGGACACCTCAAAAGTGGTTTTCTCAACAGCATGGGCCCTCCCATGGTACTTCTCATAGAGTTAGGCCACATGGGGACCCCCACACAATAATTCATCCTTTTAGTCGACCATCCCTTAAAATATCTCACGACATCATCATGACACGGTTATGATGTCATTAAACATATCGAAACCCTAAAACTGTATTTTTACTATTCAATGAAAATTCAACTTTCTCAGAAAAATCACAAAATTTAACATTAACCAAATATCACTGATCTGATTTCAAAAAGGAACTCTATTTTATAAAAATAATTTTCTAAATATTTTTAATTCATTTTTTAAATAAACACCCTATTCACCGAAAATTCATTTTTTTCAGAAAAATCCCCAAAAATTACCTTAACATAATATCGATGGTCTGAGTTCAAAAATTAAATCCATTTTATAAAAATAATTTTCTAAATATTTTTAATTTAATTTTTAATTAAAAAACACTATTCACCCAAAAAAACTAATTCATGAATAATAATTTATGAAACTATTATTTACCCAGTTTATTGAATCTCATTACTTAATCTAGGTGTCTAAATTATATTAAAACTTTCTTTGAATGAATTTACTAATCCATTTGGTCACATTACTAATCCTAAACGTAAAATCACTATTCATAATTTACTATTCATCAAAAATCAAGTTGATCTTATTAGACTTGAAATTTCATACTGAACATAATTGTAGAAGACAATTTTTTGAAAATCATTACACATTTTTATTTATTTAAGGTTTACATAAACATTTTTAAAATATCCTTTCTCTAAAATTCATCAGAAATATGCATACCATATTTATCCAGACATTTGAAAATTCATAAACTTCCTCATAAGAAGAAATCCCAATTTTTATTTAAAACAAAGGATTACACAAGGTAGTTACGCTCTCCTTACATAGCCCCTTATCACACCAGCATAGGACATAAGTGTACGGTGTGCTAAGGTGAGAGAATCTGAGGGAGGCTTGGCCAACATCGCACGAGTAGTAATTTCTATCAGTTTGAACTTCTTGGGAGGGCGATCCCGTTTTAGCATCACACGATGAAGTTCAGCTTGGGTTTGGTCCAGAGCAAAGCCCAGTGGTGATACCTCCTTCCCAAGTTTTGTTAGATGGGCTTTGATCGGTCCAAGACTACTGGGTGAGGCCATCGAATCTTCTTTCTATATTAATTAACCAAGATTGCTTGTATTTAGAGACAATAGTCAAAACATTTAGTTTCCAGTGGTCATGTTGACCAATGGTCAAATAACAGTCAAAACCCAACAGTCTCAGTTTAATTATACTCATGTTATCAAATGAAACATTTTTGTTGAGTATAAAAATAAAATAAAATAACACATAAAATTAGGAAACAAGATTTATTTAAAATTTTGGGTCTTTACATGCGTCGCCTTCCATCACCCATGGCCGGTCACCGTAGATCTCCTCTTGCCCCCGTCGGCCGTCATAGACATCACACTTTGGAAGTTTATCTCGCGGGCCACTGGATGTGCTCCATTGGTCTGTTATTGTAGTCGTCTATGCCTATGGCTTTCCTGCGCCGCCACCATCATAGTGTGACCCTATATTCTGTGTTGCATTCAATTTCAGGAAACTTCCCCTCCGGAATGGAACATGAGTGATGTAGCAGAGGGTATGTTCCTTGTTCGTTTGGCCAGCACCCTTCATGTTAATGTGATATCATGTGGGGGTAAGGAAAAAAATCAATGATAACTTTTAATAAACCCCCCTACATGGATAGGACATCGGCTGGCGATGATTGACAGAAACTACTTCATCTACGTCGTTGGTTTTTGTTTCAGTGGCTCTCATCACTGTTGGCTGAATCTAGTCTCATCCAATAGATGGTTTGCATCGTGGTACATTTATAGAGAATCATCTCTTGGTGAATTTGTGCCAACACCCCTCCTTGAGCTCTATATAATTTGGAGTGGAAGAATAGGGTTTTCTACATGATGAATTAATTAAGTTCATTTAATTAATGAACCTCGCAAATTTCCAGTGCTGCAGTTAAAAAATAGGAGAGTCAAGTCATTATTGTCTTGAAATGTCTTCAATCCCGCCACCTCCCCTCGTCTACTAGAGAAAAAAAATAACATAACATGTTATTTTATTAATCATTCAAAAGCCGCAAAAAATTACTTTTTCTCCTGAACTTCTACGGTCGAATGGAAGCCTACCTTAAAAAAATCACGGCTCTATGATTTCAACGGTGCCCTCATATTTTTAATCTAAGAACCAGTTAAAAAGATAGAAAATACCGCCCTCATGTTTCCAGAACGTACCTAAAAAAAGGTTAATAAATTAACAACATTCACCCTCAATCCGCGTTAGTCGAGGTTAAGCTCTGCCTAAGGGGAACATACCCCAAAAAACTCAACGACACTCTTGGATTTGTAATCCAAGTGACCGTTTAGAAGTTATATATTTTAACAATAAAATAATTGTTACTTAATTATTCTATTTAAGACCAAAAACTAACTTCCATTGTTGGCCAATGCCGACAATGTTAGAGTCTTCATAAGGAAGGAATACCGTTACGAGTTCAGTAGTGGTCTCATATTTTTAATATGAGTAACCATTCATGAGTTATAATCATTTAAAAAATAAAATAACATTATTTAATTATTTTACTTATGGTTATACCATTTTTAGGTTCTCACACTGGAGGCCTATGCCCACTAAACTTATGTTGTGCCCAGGGTAATCCCACAATGATGAATGCAATGGTGCCCTCAAATTTTGGATATGGGAACCCGTTTAAGAGTTATTACTGATTTTCATGAAAACCACTCACGCACGCTATTTATTAATTAAAAAATTTTGACGGATAATTATAGACACTCCGGGCCTCAGAATCAAGTGCCTTCAAATTTTTCTATCTCATAATAATTCTATATAACTAAAAATATTATAAACAAATTCTAGGACATTACATTTATGAAACATGGCGTGAATGAAATATTATTTTTTTAGAATGAGGCACTTTTCTAGACATTTAATAATGAAACTTTTTATCATATAAAGAATTTAAAAGTTACCCACCTCTATGGACACAATTTAATAGATGATTAATATTTAAATAGAATGTATATTTTTAAAATTAATGTTGTTTTCCAAAAACTCTATAATTTAATATTTTTAAATGGTTATTTTAAAAAATAAATTTATATTTTCATCAATAATGGTTTTAAGTATGTTATTATATTATTTTTAAAAATTTATGACTTCATCCATTTAATGTAATTATTTTCCACTAGGGATCCATATTATTGATATAATCCTTAATGTTTTTAGAAATTGTCATTATTTTTTTAATTTGGGATATTTTTTTTACCATTCACCATTTTACTCAATGTGTATGATTAAAATTTTTATTGATTGGGTTATTTATTAAAATTTCCTATGATTATTGTTTTTATATAAAAATTATGTTCATTAACATTAACTCATTTCATATGAGTAATTAACTAGACTTTGAAAGTGTCATATCAGGCCTGTTATAGCCCCTCGATGCATCCATAAGGCTTATGATAGAAAATTTATATGGTTTTGGATAAGTAATTACTGATATAAAAAGGTATCTTGGGAATATACATTGATGGTATTATCTATATTAGAATTTAGCCAAAATAGTACAAGATTTATTAGAATGAAGAATCGATGTTATGTTTTATATATCAATCACTATGAATTCTTTCATTATAAATCTAGTTTTTGATATGCCATGTGATTATTCTTGTACATTGAATAACCATGATTAGGTTTCATGTTCATGTGGATATTTATATGGAATTTTTGGGTAACCATTTATTCTTTCTATACTATAATCTGGATAATGATTAAATGTAATTTATTCAATTATTTACTATTATATATTGATTTTTCATTATTTATTCATATATTATGTTTTACTCTTAGGGTTACTAAACATCTATGATAACACCTTTCATATGTTTTATTATCAATAGAATTCTATGATTCATATTATGATGGATATGAGGGGATATTATTAGAACCAAAATAGAATATTCATGAAAATATGATTTTTATTCTCTGATTTCATATGTAAATCTAATTGAACAATGCATCTAGTATACCAAAAATACTAATACATTCATTTCCTCATGACACGATTCCTTCTTTTTAATATCATTTTAATAAATAAAGCATACTCACTTTGATTCTATGGCCGGGGTCTCTACAAATTTAATATTCAAAATCATAATATACATATTACATAATACATTATTTTTCATATTGGATCATACTTGTTTGATACCAAGGTATCATTTAGTTACAACAACTATAGTAAATAGTTAAATTTTAAATAAATGATTCAATATGTGTTTTATAATTCATATCTAAATAAATTAAATTAGTCATTTTTAAATGAATATTATAATTTAACATTAATAATTATAAATTTGATATTAATACATATTGTAACACCCTATGCTTCTACAGTACGATTCTCTTTGAATAATGCAATAGCGTGTGTCATACGCAACAACGAGTTCTAAGACACTGTAACCAATCATACTAGCTGTTATGAATAGTAATACCCACATTTTGAAATTTATAAATTTTACTTTTCAAAATGGAATTCATTTTTGGATTTGGAATATCAAAATTAGCCTAGGGTGAATTTTTGGTACTTTTCTGAAAAACTTCTTTTTTTGATGAATAGTGAAACCACTAAGTGGAAGTTAAAAAATGAATTTTTCATAATACTTAATTTTACTACTTCTGTGAGTTTAATTTTGAAAATCCTAGAGACACGGTTAATATCAAGGACTAAAATGTGGTTCATTGAGATAAAAATAATTTTTGGTGAATAGTAACATTTTACTTTTATTTACCACGGTTAAAAGTAAATAGGGTAATTAAGGGTAAAAATGATATTAATATTACCCTGAAAAATGTCCTAATTATATTGTATAAGCTTAATTCGACCAAAAACAAACATAGGAATAAAATATTATCATTTAGGTTCACTTGGATTAGATTAGGACATTTATTAGTATTTAATTCAAAGAAGAGTTAAAAGAGTTAAAATCAATGTTTATTTACTAAACCTTTTTAATATAGGGTTAGACAAAAGATAAATTAGATTTTAAATATTCATTAGAAAGATAAAAATATTTCCTACATAATGGTATTTTATTTATAATTTTTATACATTAAATAATTTAATTTATTTATTACCCAATGATGATGCAGAAATTGCAATAATAGTGAAAAATTAAAATAATTGATATTATAAATACCCCAATAAATATATTTTGATACTTTTATGAAATAAAATAATTTTATATGTTAATATGACATGTTATGAATGATTTAATTATCTTTTTTCGCAGTAATAATTCTGTTATGATTTTCACAAAAATCAATTTTCCAAATAGTGTCAAAATTGACATAAAATAGTTTTTAAAACAAATATTATATTATTAATTGATATTTAATTCCAAAAAAATTATGGTTCGGCCCAAAGACTTATATCAGGATAGGTGTATCATTAATGGACCACTTTGAGGTCTCTTGGAGATATATTGTAAGTTTATTAACTATATAATATAAAAATACAAAGTGACATGGTAAGTGTCAAACTAACTAACTAAGAGATAAAAATAAAAGATATTGTTAATATAATGACCCAAACCTGTATAAATTATATTGGATGAGTGGTTTTCGACCCATCCCCACCTTATCCTTTAAATAATCCACTTTGGAGCCATTAGAAACCGAATATGAATTTATTATAAAATAATATTTCTAGCTTTTCCAAAGGTTCCCCTCACCCCTCTTATAAAAGGGTACTCCCCCTTCTCATTAATTCAAACATTAAAAGCCATTTGGAATGGACAAAATCTTCCCAAATATAATCTCAACATCCTTCAATTCATCCTAGAGGGATTACTTTATTCAGAAAGCCAACCTAAGGATCCCATTTGATCAAATCAAAAGGAAGAACCTGAAGAAGAGGTAATGATTTCACCACCCTTTTTCAAGTTCCTTTCTTCTTCCACATCTTCATTCTATTTTTCTACCATTCTAAAATAATAACTCATGTATCTTATATATACTATTATGTTATTATATATATGGTACAACCATATTCATAATTCTATCCATCCTTTGAATAACATGTCATGATACGTGCGTACGTATGACTTATCATCTCCACATCGTGGTGTAATTGTTATTCAATAAATTATTATTTGGATGGGTATAATAATGCTGTTTAATTAATGTAAATAATAAATATAACATGTTAATTATTCTGTATATATTATATACCATCCAATTATATATTATTTTAATATCAAAAGAATGATATTGTCGCTCGTGCATACGTACGGACTACCGTCTCCACGAACCTGATTAGATTCATTCCCCATCGTTTCCATTCAAGTATAATTCTCATTTGATGATTAATAATAGTATCTAAGGACTTGATCTCATTATGTATATGAATAAGATACAACCTATCCATAACAAACACGGCTTATGTAACAAAACATATCATATAAAGTGAGTAAGTTAACACCCAAAATGACGATTATTCTAAAATATTATTAACAAAGTAATGTTAAAAGATCATATATGATATCATATTAATATATATGATTCTTGTTTAATTTAATAACAATTATTTCACCATTATAAATGAGGTTATCCTACCCTCAACCAAAGAAAAGTACAAGGTAAGGGTTTATTTCACAATCTCTTCATTATCCAAGGTTGTTTATACGTAATAATCTACTAGGATCTCTTTATCATCCACATCCATGTTTCTTAAAAATGTATTTCAAAACATTTTTACTATTTACAATAATATGGGTTAAAGTATTTTATACCCTTGTTTGAATTTTTATACGATGTTTATAAAGGAATGTTTTCGTCGTTTTCCAAACAAGGTGTTTTTAACCTTTTCAGCATAATTAATGTAAGAATGTTTTTTTAACTTATACGGTGGGTGCAGCTATTTTTCGCCGTTATAAAATCGTCGAAGCTTCTCTTAAAATATTATAAGAATATTTTCAATGAAAATGTTTTATTTTATAAATATATGACTATTAAATGATTTCAAAATAGAAAGAGATATTTCACTAAAAAGAGTTTTGATTTCATCTATGTCAACATCCATTGAAGTATTTTACACTTATTTGAAGTTGATTTATTATGATACAAAAATTATATATTGTATTGAATGTTTTGTGATATGTTTGACTGTGGATATTTTATTTTTATACCATTCATTGTTTATGGATGAAGTATTTACATTTCGCATGCTAGTTTTAATACGAATGTTTATGTTATGTTTAAACATTTTCATAAGGGAATGCATTGGACTTAATATGTGACGGGTGGAGCCCGCTATAGCTCCTCGATACATCAGTATGTATCATGAGACAAACTAGTTTCATGGCACAAGGCATTGGCAAAATCTTATTTGTAGTCTTGGCACGAGCCCTTGGCTATGTGGTTATGATAGTCTGGCATTTTGCATTCCATCATTATGAAAATGGTTATTGATATTGAATGTGATTATTCGATTAGTAGAATATCCATGTGAATAATTAAATGGAATTATTTCATTTTATTTTTTCCATACTATGTTGAAGTTCAAGTTTAAAAGGCTTTTGTTCCAGTTATACATTGCCTTAATTGTTTATTCTTCTTTATGAAAGTTTCCGCTATATTGTTATCTTTACTAGGCATTTGAGCTCACCCCTTTTCTATGTTTTATTTTTCACAGGATATGAAGAAGTAAATTATGAATGACCTGTAGGGATAGTATGAGGGGATAATAGTGTAGTCTATAGAGACTATGTTTTTGTAGTTTTCATTTATATGATGTAATTTAAAACTTTATGAATATATAAAGTGTTTCCAAGGCTACTAAACTAATCGGTCTTTCGAGATTTGATCATTCTTGTGATCATGCCAATGTTATGTAATATTTCACTGACTCTGGGTAACTGGGGTTGGGGCGTTACAGTTGGTATCAGAGGAAGTTTAGTATAAACCCCGGAAGCTAGATTTAGATAAAATATGATTAGATCACATAGATTTAAGATGGACTTTGAAGATTAGTATAGAAGAACTTCCTAGAAATTTGGTATTGTAGAGATTTTGTGAGTTTTCTGAGAAATACATCCCTATCTGGATACGAGCAGGTAGAGGCGGCTCTGGAACAAATGTACCTAGGGGTAAAACCTGAAAACACCTCATTGATCTAGACTCGAACGGGAACTGGTGCACAACAACAGGCATTCCTGCACTCTTGGATACGACACTCCCGGGTGATATGCTTAGGATAACTCTCATTTTATTTACAAATAATTATGAAGGTTTTATGAGTATATACTTCCTCAAAGAAAACATTTTTATTATTATAGATTAAATCTATAAATAGTTCAATTTATGTTAAGTGTTTTATAAGTGTGGAATTAAGTATTTTGATTCATAAACTGATCTAGTTTATTCCATTGTTTAGAAATGGAGCCTAGTGGAAGAAATGGAAACTGTATCAATGCATTCACTCCATGTAGGGATTTCCCTCCTACTCAAGATAATTATAGTGGATCTAGTTATGAAACTGGTGTCGATCAGCTAATCACCATACTAGGAAAACTCACTCAGGTTAGGAATAATAATTACCCGTATGGAGAACCCTGATCCACAGTGTGGAGGATCAATGTTAGATCGTTTCATGAGGAAACAACCACCAACGTTCAATGGGAGTACAAATCCCTTAGTAGCTGAGCAATGGATAAATTCCCTAGAGAAAATATTTCAAGCTTTGGGGAGTAGTAAAAGGTAAATAGTTATCATGGCAGTTTACCACCTCACTAGAGATGCTGATCAATGGTGGTCATTAATTAAAACACAAAGGAATATAATGAAGTATCATATATGGAATGGAGGGAGTTCAAAGATCTATTTTTAGAAAAATACATTTCTCGTGACCATCAAGCGGATATGGAAAGACAATTTCTAGTCTGAGACAAATGGAGGATTAGAATGTCGCAACGTATGAGGCTAACTTTACAAGGTTAGAAAGGTATGATGGAGATTATATACGTAACCCAAGAAGTATGATTGATCATTTCTTTTATGAGTGAAAACCATTTCTCCATCGTGCATTAGTCTCACAATCTTTCTCATCATACAAAGACATTGTCTCATGTGATATCAAGATAGAGAAAGAATTCTCAAAGTCTTATGACTTTCAAGAAATGAAAGATAAGAAAAGATCTACTGATCAATCTAGGAATGTAAATAAAGGGATGAAGTGAAAATTTTAATATCCATCCTGCAGTAAATGTGGGAAGAAACACCCCGGTACTTGCTTAAAAGGAATGAGAGTCTGTTATGAGTGTGGTGAAAAAGGCCACCAAGGTCATGATTGCAAGGGGAAGAAGGAAGCTACCGATGTCTAATGCTACAATTGTAGGGATATGGGACATTATGCAAATGAATGTCCTAAGCGTCAAGGGAACTTACCTCAAAAAAGGTAAACGGATCAAGGAGAAGATTATTTTATCACTACTGCTGAGGTAGAATCTCTGAAAGACGTGGTGGCAGGTAATTTAATGGTTTACTCATGTTTAGAAAATGCATTATTGGATTCTGGATCATCGCATTATTTAATATATTACTAGTTTTCTAAGATAATTAGATATTTAAAATTTTATTTAACAAGGTAGTAGTCAGTTAAAACACCGAAGGGAAGTATCATTGCAACAAAGATTTGTGAATAAGTCCCCATTACAGTACATAAATGTTCTTTATCTGCTGATCTCATCGTCATACCTATGATTGAGTTGGATATAATCCTCAGTATGGATTTTCTTTTAGATCATGATGTGAATATTTATTGTAAGAAGAAAGAGGTTACGATTTTTTATGATGATGATAATGAACACCTTACCTTTATAGCAGAATCTTCACCACCTAATTCTTATCTAGATCCACCCCCAGTAGCTCAACTAAATTTAATTATTTTGGAGGGAGAGGATGAAATTACTGTGGGTGTGGAAAAGAATGTTCAAATAGAGGATGTACCTATTGTGAAATAATATGTTGATTTGTTTCCAGAAAATTTACCTGGACATCCTCCAGAACGAGAAGTTGAGTTTTCCATTGATTTAATTCCTGGATCAAGGCCTATATCGAAGACCCCTTATAGAATGACCACTATAGAATTAGTTGAACTAAATAAACAACTAGGGGAATTTTTTAATAAGGGATTTATTCACCCTAGTGTTTCTCCATGGGGATCCCCTGTTCTTTTTGTTAAAAATAAAGATGGATCTATGAGGTTATGTGTCGACTACAGGGAGATCAATGCAATAAAAATAAAGAACAAGTATCCCCTACCTCGCATTGATGATTTATTTGACCAACTGTATGGATCTCAATACGTTTCAAAGATTGACCTTCGATCTGGATACCATCAGTTGTGTGTGAAGAAGGAAGACATTCTAAATACAACATTTCGTACAAGGTACGGGAATTACGAGTTTACAGTAATGCCTTTTGGATTGACTAATGAACCCTCTGTATTCATGGATCTGATTAATAGAGTTTTCAAGGAATATCTTGATAATTTGTGGTGGTATTTATTGATGATATCTTGGTATAATCCAAAAGCTTTGAAGATCATGAAAATTCACTTGAGCATTATCCTGAAGACTCTGAGAAGACATGAATTATATGGGAAGTTTAGCAAGTGTGAATTCTGGCTTCAGGAGATTTCTTTTCTTGGCCACATTGTTTTATTGATCCTTCTAAGTCCAAGGCAATCCAAGAATGTCCAGCACCTATGAGTATAACTGAGGTACACGGTTTTATTGGTTTGGCAGGTTATTATCGATGTTTCGTCCAGAATTTTTCCCGATTGGCAAACCCATTAATGAAGCTCTTACGTAAAGGGGATAAATTTGTTTGGAAAAAAGGGTTTGAAGAATGTTTTGAATAACTGAAGAGAAGATTAGTCAATGTTCCTATATTGACTCTACTATCGGGGAATGATGGGTTCGTTATTTATAGTGATGCATCGAAGAAAGGACGTGGTTGTGTTCTTATGAAGAATGATAGGGTTATTGCCTATGCATCACGACAGCTGAAAATTCATGAACAAAACTATACTACTCATGATCTCGAGTTGGAAGTGGTGATCTTTACATTGATGATATGGAGGCACTAACTCTATGTTGAAAAATGTGAGATTTATACTGATCACAAGAGTTTGAAGTATATTTTATCACAAAAAGAACTCAACATGAGGCAAAGGAGATGGCTTGAATTGCTCAAGGATTATGATTGTACGATACACACCCACCCGGGGAAAGCAAAAAAGGTGGAAAATGCTTTGAGCAGAATAGACCATGGAGTTTTGAACAATATGAGAATTGAAAGGGATCCAATTTTCATGGATCTATTGAAGGTGGACTTGGGAATAACCAGGGAAGGTGAAACATCAATTCTTTTTCAAATGGTTTCCAAACCATCTTTACTAGAAAGGATTAAGAGTTCTCAGACCGATGATGAAGCATTTCAAAAGAAGATTAATGATTTGAATGATGGGAGATTGAGAGACTTTGTGTATGAAGATGGAATTTTGAAATTTGGGAAGAGACTTTGTGTTCCCGATATACCTGATCTAAAAATGGAATTGCTGGATGATGCTCGTAGTTCCAATTTCTCTATAAACCCTGGGATCACCAAAATGTATAGAGATTTGAAGGAATATTTTTGGTGGGACAACATAAAGAGGGAGATTGCTAATTTTGTGTCATGATGTATGGTTTTTCATCAAGTGAAAGATAGAAGGCAACAGCCTGGAAGATTCATGCAACCTCTTCTCATACCGGAGTGGAAATGGGACAATATTACGATGGACTATGTCAGGGGTCTACCAAAGACTCCTAGAAGGAACGATGTAATATGGGTCATTGTTGATCGGCATACCAAGTCAACACATTTTCTTGCTATAAGGGAAGATTTACCACCTGAACGACTAGGAAGACTATATATTAATGAAGTTGTGAGAATTCATGGAGTACCCCTATCGATTGTTTTTTATCGTGATCCCCGTTTTACATCAAGATTCTGGAAATGTCTTCAGAAAGCCTAGGATACTGAACTTCATTCGAGCACTGCCTACCACCCGCAAATAGATGGACAATCAGAATGAACTATTAAAACCTTTGAAGACATGTTGAGATCCTTCTCACTTGACTTTCAGGGTATGTGGGATCAATATTTACCTGTGGTGGAATTTTCCTATAACAATAGCTTCCATTCGAGTATTCATATGGCACCATATAAAGCGTTATACGGAAAGAGATGTCGCACACCAACCTGTTGGGATGACGTTGGTGAAAGAAAAATTGTTTCTCCAGAACTGGTGGAGGAAACGATGGAAATGGTGAAGGTAATACAAAACCATATCAAAAGTTCACAATGTGTTCCTCGTATCTCTGTTGAGGAAATACATGCCTGACCCAACGTATGTACTCACCTATGAGGAATTAAAACTGGAACCCGATCTGTCTTATTGCGAAGAGCCCGTCAAGATTCTTGATATGAGAGAACAAGTACTGAGAAACCAGATGACTCATCTGGTAAAAGTCTTGTGGAGAAACCATAAGATGGAATAGGCAATGTGGGAACCTGAGGAACTTATGATGAATAACCACCCAAGTCTTTTCATGCGGTAGTATTCTAGAAATTTTGAGGACGAAATTATTTGAAGGAAGGGAGAATGTAACACCCCATGCTTTTACGGTACACTTCTCTTTGAATAATGCAATAGTGTGTGTCGTATGCAACATCGATTTCTAACACACCGTAACCAATGAAACTAGCCCTTATGAATAGAATACCCACTTTTTGAAATTTATAAATTTTATTTTTCAAAATGGACTTCATTTTTGGATTTGGAATATCAAAATTAGCCTAGGGTGAATTTTTGATATTTTTCTGAAAACATCATTTTTTTATGAATAGTGAAACCACTAAGTGGTGGTCAAAAAACTGAATTTTTCATAAAACTTATTTTACCGCTTCTGTGAGTGGAATTTCGAAAATCCGAGAGACACGATTAATATCAAGGACTAAAATGTGGTTCATTGAGATGAAAATATTTTTTGGTGAATAGTAACTTTTTACTTTTATTTACCACGGTTAAAAGTAAATAGGGTAATTAAGGGTAAAAATGATATTAATATTACACTAAAACATGTCCTAATTCTATTTAATAAGCTTAATTCGACCAAAAACATCCTTAGGAATAAAATATTATCATTTAGGTCCACTTGGATTAGATTAGGACATTTATTATTATTTAATTAAAGAAGAGTTAAAAGAGATAAAATCAATGTTTATTTACTAAATAATTTTTAATATAGGGTTATGCATAAGATAATTTAGATTGTAAATATTAAATATAAAGAAAAAAATATTTACTATATAATGGTATTTTATTTATAATTTTTAGACATTAAATAATATAATTTATTTTTGACCCAATGATGATGCAGAAATTACCATAACAGTGAAAAGTTAAAATAATTGATAGTATAAATACCCAAATAAATATAAATTGAGACTTTATGAATTACACTAATTTTCTCGGTTAATATGAAAAGTTAGGAATGATTTAATTAACTTTGTTCGAAGTAAGCATTCTGTTATGATTTTCACAAAAATCAATTTTCCAAATAGTTTCAAAATTGACATAAAAGAGATTTTAAAACAAATATTTTATTATTAATTGATATTCAATTCCAAAAAATCTAATGTTCGGCCAAGGGACATATATCATGATAGTTGTATCATTAATGGACCACTTGGGGGTCTCTTGGAGGTATATAGTAAGTTTATTGACTATATTATATAAAAATATAAAGTGACATGGTAAGTGTCAAACTAATTAACTAAGAGTTAAAACTAAAAGATAAGGTTAATATAATGACTCAAACCTGTCTAAATTCTATTCGTTTCATGGTTTGAGACCCATCCCCATCTTAACCTTTAAATAATCCACTTTGGAGCCATTAGAAACCGAATATAAATTTATTATAAAATAATATTTCTAGCTTTTCCAAAGGTGCCCCTCAGCCCTCTTATAAAAGGGCACTATCCATTCTCAATAATTCACACATTCAAATCCATTTGGCTCGGCCAAACTCTTCCAAAATACTCTCCCAACTTCCCTCAATTCATCCTAGAGGCCTTCCTTTAGTCATAAATCCAACCTATAGAGCCCTTTTGATCAAATCAAAAGTAAGAACCCGAAGAAGAGGTAATGATTTCACCACCCTTTTTCAAGTTCCTTTCTTCTTCCAATTCTTCTTTATTTATTATTACCATTTTAAAAAAATAACTCCATTATAATATATATAATTTGATGTTTTTATAAATATGGTACAACCATATTCAGTATTCTATCCATCTTTTAAATAACATGTCACCATACGTGCGTACATACGACTTACCGTCTCCACGTCATGGTGTAATTGTTATTAAAAAAATTATTATTTGGATTGGTATAATAATGATGTGTGATTCATGTAAATAATAAATATAGTATGTTAATGATTCTATATATTCGATATACCATCCAATTATATAATATTTTAATATCAAAATAATGATATTGTCGCTCGTGCGTACGTACAGACTAACGTCTCCATGAACGTGATGAGATTCATTCCCCATCGTATCTATTCAAGTATAATTCTAATTTGATGATTAATAATAGTATCTAAGGACAGGATATCATTATGGATATTAATAAGATACAACCTATTCATAACAAACACGACTTATGCAACAAAACATATAAAATAAAATGAGTAAGTTAACACCTGAAACGACGATAATTCTAAAATATTATTAACAAAGTAATGTTAAAAGATCGTATATGATATCATATTAATATATATAATTCTTTTATAATTTAATAACAATTATTTTACCCTTATACATGAGGTTAACCTACCCTCGACCAAGGAAAAGTACAAGGTAATGGTTTATTTCGCAATCTCTTCATTATCCAAGGTTGTTTATACGTAATAATCTACTGGGATCTCTTTATCATCCACATCCATGTTTCTTAAAAATGTATTTCAAAACATTTTTACTTTTTACAAGAATATGGGTTAAAGTATTTTATACCTTTTTTGACATTTATAAGAAGTTTATAAAGGAATCTTTCCGTCGTTTTCCAAACATGCTGATTTTTAACCTTTTCGACTGAATTAAGGTAAGAATTGTTTTTTTAACTTATACGGCGGGTGAGACTATTTTCCACCATTATAAAATCTTCGAAGCTTCCCTTACAATATTATAAGAATATTTTCAAAGAAAATGTTTTATTTTAAAAATATATGAATCTTAAATGATTTCAAAATAGAAATAGATATTTCTCTAAAAAGAATTTTGATTTCATCTATGTCAGCATCTTTTGATGGATTTTACGCTTATTTGAAGTTCATTTATTATGATACAAAACTTCTACATTGTATTAAAGGTTTTGTGATATGTTTGACTGTGTATATGTAATTTTTATACCATTCATGGTTTATGGATTAAGTATTTACATTTCCTATGCTAGTTTTAATACGAATTTTTATGTTATGTTTAAACCTTTTCATATGGGAATGCATTGGACATAATATGTGATGGGTGGAGCCCGCTATAGCTCCTCGATGCATCAGTAGGTCTCATGAGACAAACTAGTTCCTTTGCAAAAGGCCTTGGAAAAATCTTATTTGTAGTCTTGGCACGAGGCCTTGGCTATGTGGTTCTGATAGTCTGGCATTATGCATTCCATCATTATAAAAGTGGTTATTGATATTGCATGTGATTATTACCAGGAAAGTCTGAACCAGGCAAAGCCTAGTCCCCCAAATTTATTAAAAGACAAGTGCAAGTAAAGTCAGAAGAAAATAACAACGCTACATAACATCAAAACTATATGCAACCTTCTCCCCATCATTAGATAACTCATCACCAGGTTCAGCTGACTCTCATTCAGAAGATTCGTATTTGCGCATCAGCTCAAGGTACATATGTTTCTTCCGCAACATTTCCTCAGACAACTTCTCTTTGACCGGCTGTTTTCCACTGAATCCTTTGTCCCTCTTCGAGGACCCTCCTCTTCGTTTTCCACTGTACCCATTTGCAATGACATTATCTTGTGACGCTCCAATCTTGTGTACAGACCTTGTTGCCATTGGTTTGGGTAGATCTGTGTAGTCTCTCCTTGGCCTCCTCTTTGGTGGCGCATTCATGACACCTTCACTTTCAGCCATCTTCATTCGGCCACCATGAACAATATCACTATAGGAGGGCTGGACCATACCACCATAGGAGGGCTAGACCATGCCACCATCATCTTCTTTCTCACTATCAGAGCAGTCCCCCCATTTACCAGAAATGTGCACCACCCTATACCCGTCACCGCCACCATGCGTGTCTTTTTTCACATTACAATCTCCAGATAAGCTGTCCAAAAGTGGACCACTGCCTGTATTTGCTTCAGAGCCCTTCTCAGCACTATAATGTTTCTCATTTCCCAGATCTTGATCACAAGTGCCAACACTAGCAACCCTTGGCTCAACATTAGCACCTAAGGAAGCAAAATTTTGATCCTCATGAGTCCTTTTTGTTGTACCTCTCGAACCCCTCGTGGTTTAATTTTCATGATCACAATCACTCTCTTATTTTACTAATCTTGTTTTCAAGTGTTTTTGATAAATAGGAATGATTTCAGGAGCAAGCAGTGGAAAAGGAAGAAAAGTGGACTGAAATTCAGTCCACCGGCCAACCGGTGGAAGACCACCGACCAGCCGATGGAGGCCTGGACAGAAGACATCTTTCTGTCCAGACCACCGGCCAACCGGTGCCTCACCAGCGGCCAGCCGGTGGCACCCAGCCAGAACAGTGTCAGCCACTGCCTCAGCACCGGCCAACCGGTGGCCTCCTCACCGGCCAGCCGGTGGCGCCTGGACAGAAACCCTCCTCCATTTTGCAAGCACCGACCAACCGGTGGCTCTGCACCGGTCAGCCGGTGGAGCCAGTCAAACTAGTCGTTGGGCCTTTGACCAGACCTGTCCACTTGCCTCCCAACAGCTCCGAAGCCTTTTCCAACGGCTCCGAAGACCTCCAAAGGCCATATGAAGGTTCCCCCTCTATAAATAAAGGACTAGGAAGCCCCAGAACATGGTCGGAACCATTATCAAGCCACGGAAGCCCACGGGATATATTTTGATCATTTGGCGAACCTCCGGCGCATTCCTCCAAGGAATCCTCCAATTTCTCCAACTCAATTCCACATCCAAGGAGCACCACCAAAGAATCTTGGGAGCGCCCTTAATCAGCTCCATCAATCCATTGGCGCCCAAGGCTTCTCCTCATTACGGTTTTTCATTATTTACCATTTTGAGCTTTAAATTGAGTTTGTGCCTACAAACTCCCATTTCTATCATCCTCCATTCTTTTGGGTTTTCACATCACCTTTAAGGTGTGAAGAGGTTGGTCAAGCCTTTCCCTTAAAAGGCTTGAGACATAGGTGAGCTAGCCTTCACCTGTAAGAAGGCTAGTGGGTTCTTGCTCAACCATTGAAAGCAAGTGTGTTCTTGCATAACCAATAAAAGCAAGCTGTAATAGGTTCTAGACTAACCTTAAAGTCTAGTGGGTTTCTTGCTAAAACCATTAAAAAGAAAGCGGTAGTAAATCTCTCAACGGTTGAGTTGGGAGCGGAGACATAGGCTTGGGTTTAAGCCGAACTCCGTTATCAATTTTGTGTCTTGCCTATTTTATTTCTGATGCACTTTAACTTTGATTTTTAATTGTTAATTAATTTTTAAAAGGAAATTCACCCCCCCCCCTCTTGCCATCACATCTTTCTTTCTCCGAACAACACTTTTGGCATCCTGCTCATGATCCAGGACCAGATCAATATCCACCAGGCATGAAAACAGATTGCCGAGCTCAATGTTGTTCGCCTGCCTCCCAGGTGATTCCTGCATCCCATCCAGTGTCATCACAGCACCAATGGCATCAGCACTTTCCTTGATAGGAGTTTCTTGATTCCCAGCCAGCTTCACAGCCCCAAGATCCATGTGTTGATATTGCCTCTCAACCTCCACCTGAGTTGGGGAATTAGGACCTCCAGCAACAACTTGCACATCATGGACAGCGACACCAGCTGCAGGTGCCCTCACAGTTTCCAGACCGAGAGATTCCACACCATCATTCTGCCCACCCAATTCCACATCTTTCTCCACAGCAGCACTCACTTCCCTTCGGGGGCTTGCCATCTTTGATGGAACCTCAAACATAGGAGTTTCAACAGAGCCTCCTGCATCCTTAAAAGCAGAAGAAGACACAACATTGCATTTCAGGGTATCAACATTACCCAAGTCCCGCTTCAGCCTGTTAAAAATATCACTGACCTTCACTCAGGAGGCTCCACACCTGGCTTATGCAATTCATCCCCCATTCCCAGAACCCCACTGTCCACTAAGTTCACCCCACCATCAACCAAAAGCCCATGTGTCCTCAAACTCCCCACAGAAGCAGCTTCATGAGAACCCAAACCATCCCTTACCCTCCTGCACACCCTCCTGTTCAGAGATCTATTTCTGCAGGCAGAGGCACAATGTCCCACCCGATGGCACACACTGCAAAAATCAACCCACGATTTAAACTTAACAACCTGCTACCATCATAATTCGTGCTCATCAGTAATCCACACCCAGTCCATCAGCGTCTTGGAGACATCAATCTCCACACATATTCGAGGGAAGATAGGATGACACACAGTCTCAGTTTTGATGTCTGAGCACAGGTAGCGGCCGACCATTTTCCCAAGCATAGATAGAATGGAAGGGTTCTGGAATTGAAGAGGAAGGCTCGGGATACGTACCCAAATCACTAATCTCGGATTATCCAGCAGCATATGGAAGTCAAAATTCCACCGAAGAAGAAAGAAAGGCATACCTCCACACCGTCGAGGAGCCTTAGAATTTATCTCGTAACTTAATAATTTTATAATAATGATAAGAAGATTTTATGATATATCCATTTAAAATTTCATGTTAATTTTCCTCTCTCAATATATAAAATATCAGTTTTTAAGAGTAATTCTCATTTTCATACTAAATATTTATTAATGATATAATTCATTTGGGAGAGTTATTTTTGGCTGTCATCAAGTCAAAAAGTTATTGAAATTTTATGTGATATTATTTGATACTATATGAATCTCCTTCGCATTCCATATGAATTTATATGATTTTATAGACGACAAATTTCAAGTGTAACACACAACTATGGTTTATATTTATGTTATAATTAGGTTCTCCATATCCCTATATTGAAATTGATACTGTTTCATTTCTCTATAGATAACATTGTTATTATGTGGGAATGAATCAATTTTAGTACAATTTTACTATTGGATATGATTGTGGTTATACAAAACATAATGTGTTAGCATAATTTTACTTTTTACAACATGATTTGTTTTCATGATTAGGTTTTTTCACAATATAATTCATGGTTGGGATAAATGTTTCTCATACCATGTTGTATGATCCTGATTGTGTTTTTTTATAAAAAATGTGTATGGACATAAATGGGTTTTCAAAAAACATGATACATGTGTATGATTTGGTTTGATCAAGACATGATGAAATTGAATGATCAGTTTTACTTATAGGGTTATTATTTATAATAAATAAACTTGTGACAAATATGTAGAGACCCGAAGCTTGACGTACATGGAAATTACATTACTTTTGCGGAATACTTAGTACATAACAAAAACACACACACAAGGATCATAATATTTTAGTGTCTTTGGAAACTCGGAATATAATTTTCTAATCGTGGTGAAAGATCTTCAACATCTCCCATAAAGATCTTCCCTTTTTTTACCTAAAAAACTATCTTTATATCATGGGGAAAACAAAATATAAAAGGGTGAGCTCAAATGCTCAGTAAGGGTAAACAAAATAAATATCAATCACATCATATTCATAAGAACATAACATTTTGGAAATCTTAACCTGCAAAAGAGAGCATAATTTCATAACATGGGATAAATCATGGCAGTGAAATGTAATCACAATAATCATAACATAAAACATGAAACCTTTTGGAATACCCACATAATCATAGATAATCATTTCTTATTAGTCAAGACTCTTCTCCAAGACTATCTTACTGGACAAAGTCCATTTCTGATCCAAGTCACCCTCGTTTCAGTCATGTTTCACTGAACCGGTATAACCTACCGTTCCAGCCATGTCTATCTCATGAGATAAAAAATCTTTACCCAATGCATTGTAGGGAGATATAGGTCCCACCCATCTCATAATGATACCACTCTTATGTGTGCCACAAAATCATAAACCATACATCATTGCATAACCCATGTAATAAAAATGGGAATCTTAAAAATCATGACATCATAAAACAATTTATATACGATAAAGGAATTCATAAAAATAATTCCATCACAACATAATCAAATCAATGTAATAATAGGGATAAAAACATAACCCTTTATTATCTTAGATGGAAAATAATTTTGATAAAACACTTGAACTTCATTCTTGAGGAAAATATCCTTTCTACTTCAAAAACACTTTTCCTTTCATAACATGTCATAAAATTTTAAACTAAAAGAAGTTGATTAAAAATAAACTTGAAAACTTGTAAAGAAAGCTTCTAGGAAATAATGTTTTAAAAATCCATTCATACCGTATAAGTTAAAAAAACATTCTTCTCGTACTTTTGTCGGAAAAGTCAAAAAGTACCTCGTATGAAAACGACAAAAGATTCCTTTCATATCTTTTACCAAAAACTCACCAAAGGATAAAATTGAATATAAATTATTGTAGAAGGATATAAATATTACATATTTAGGAGACATTTATTTGGATGATAAAATACACCCCAGTAAATACCAAAGTATAAACAATCTCGGATAAAAATGAGATTGTGATATTCCCCTTACCTTAGGTCCGATTCACTTCGTAAGTGTCTGAAACTCCTGTATAATGATTTAAATAATGTCATTGACTTATTACAGAATAATATTCATTGTTATTTTATCATATATGGTTCACTTATGACTTTATATTACCCGTTTTTTTGTAAATTCATGTTAAAGTAGTGTTTTGGGTAAAATTGTCTCATTTGTCGTTCGTGTTTTAACTTGTAATTATTTATATGATTAATTAGATCATGATTAAATAAATCCAGAATTTAAAACATCAATTATAAATAATATATATTCATAATATACATATATATAATGGATCGATAAATGGAATGAAATACACCGTTCATGGAGAAGGTAGGCCATACGTACGCATCAACGCTGTTTTCGTTTCATTATTGAATTGAGTGGAATTAAGTAAATGACATAAATATATATATATACATAAATACAGTATCATTATGATGTCATATATTTCATTATTATTCATTATATATACTTTATGATCATTCATGTATGGTTAACATGGAGAATGAATCTTATCGCGTCGTGGAGACGGTAGTCCGTACGTACACACGAGCGATGGTATCATTCCCATAATTATTGAATAGAATTGGAGTGGATGGTATAATATATCAGAATCATTATGATGTTATAATAACCATATATAGTTATTCTTTACACCTTTATACCTATCCATGTAAGGTGTTGGTGGAAAAACAGATTTCACCACGGTGTGGAGATGGTATTCCGTACGTACGCACGCGCGGTGATTTCATTTTCCGTAGGATGGATAGATGGTGAAACAGGGTTGTTTCATACTTATAATAACATATAAGTATATTATTGATACTGTTGTTATTACTTCATAATGAATCATCCTATGAAGAAGAAGTGGAAGAAGAAATAAAGTTGAAGGAATCGGTAACGGAAATTACCTATTCTTTGAAGCGCCTCTTTGAGATCTCATTTTAGGGCACTAAAATTGGTCGTTGAGGAAGAACAGAACCTCTAGGATGTTTCTAGGGAAGTGGAGAAGAGAATTTGGCAGGGTTTGGCCGAGGTTTAGGGCTCAATGTGGGGTGAGGAAGAGGGGGAGGATGTGCCCTTCTATAAGGGAGGAGAGGGGCACCTTTGGAATAACTAAACTATTATTTTATTATAAAGTCAAATTCGGTTTTAAATAGATATAAATTGATTTATTTAGAAGCTAAGGTGGGGATGGATCTAAATCCTCTCATCCAATAGAATTTAGACAAGTTTCAGTTCCTATTTTAACCTTATCATTTAGATTTAACATTAAGTTAAATAATTTTACTTTTACCGTGTCTTCTTGTGTTCTTATACTATAATGTTAATAAACATACTATAATAAGCCAAAAGAACCCCAAGTTGTTTGTTATTAATATATATAACCTTATCTAAGTCATTTGACCGAACTTTAGATTTTTAGGAATAAAATAACAATTAATAATATAATATTTGTTTTAAAAACTATTTTATGTCAATTTTGACACTATTTAGTAATTGATTTTTTGTGAAACTCATAACAAAATGATAAGTTCGAAAAAAGTCAATTAAATCAATACTAACATGTCAAATTAACCTAGAAAATTAGTGGAATTCCTAAAAAGTCTCAAATTATATTTATTTCGGTATTTATAATATCAATTATGTCAATATTTCATTAATAAGACAATTACTGCATCATCGTTGGGTCATAAATAAATTAAATTATTTAATGTCTAAAAATTACAAATAAAATACCATTATGTAGGAAAGCTGTTTATATTTCTAATTAATATTTATAGTCGAATTTATCTTATGTATAACCCCATATTAAAAATGATTTACTTATTAATATTTGATTTTAACTATTTTAAGCCTTATTTAAATAAATTAATAATAAATGTCCTAATATATTCCATGTGGGCCTAAATGGTCATATTTTATTCCTAAGGTTGTTTTTGGTCGAATTACACTTTTACAATAGAATTAGGACATGTGTTAGGGTAATAATAATATCATTTTTACCCTTAATTACCCTATTTACTTTTAACCGTGGTAAAAAAAGTAAAAAGTTACTATTTACCAAAAATTATTTTCATCTCATTGAACAACATTTTACTTACTGACATCAACCATGTCTCTCGGATTTTTGAAATTCCACTCACAGAAGCGGTAAAATTATGTTTTATGAAAACATTATTTTTTTAACTACCACTTAGTGGTTTCACTATTCATCAAAAAATGAAAGTTTCTAGAAAAATACCAAAAATTAGGCCTAAGCTATATTTGATATTATGAACTCAAAAATGATAACTATTTTACCAAATTCAAAACATTTCAGTTGCATTAATTATTTTTAAAATTAATTTCCGTCGCCAAAACAAATAGCGTGTTTTTAAGAGATAATAACTATCAAAAGATTGACAATTGTTTATGTCTGGTTTAAATGTTGAATTATATCCAATGACCAACATTGTATTAAATTGTAAAAATATATTCTAAATATACTTTAAAACCACTCAAATTAATAATTTATCACTATTAATTGTTTTGATTGAAAAAGTTGTTTTTATTTAAAATTTAGTAATTTTCACTATTCATCAAAATATGAAAGTTATCCGAAAATTACCAAAATTTCACCCAAAGCTAATTTCAATATTACGAATCCAAAAATGAATTCCATTTTGAAAAATAAAATTTACAAAATTTCAAAAAGTGGTTATTTCTATTCATAACGGCTAGTTTTAATAATATTTTAATACCATATTGTTGTTTAGTGAAACTCGTTATTGCGTACTACACATGCTATCGAGGAAGGTCGCAATTACGTGTAATACAAGGCAAGTCAAGGATGCGTGTTGTGAAATCTCTTTTTGGTGTAGCATACAACACAAGACATTAATGAAATTAAAATAATATATTACATATAATCTCGAGGTGTTATATTCTACCCCCCTTAAAATGAATTTCGTCCTCGAAATTCGTCGGGGTTATAAATGGTTTACTATTCAAAAGATTCTTTAATAGAAACCCCCATCGTAAAAAGGAATACCAAAACCAATCTTTAAAAACAAAAGTATGAAACGTAACGGTTACCCAAATAAACTAATCACTAGGTTTCCACATAGGTGAAAATATGGATATGGAAGAGAAATCTAACCATCATGTTCTGATGGAGAGTGGTAGAGAACATGTCTATGGAAAAGCCAGCAATCACAAAGCCATAAATTTGTGATGATCTAAGGTACCATCCGATTCATCAGATATAAGAGCACTAGGACAACATTTTTGGTTTTCAAGATCGTTTCCCTAAAGTTGATGAATTAAAAGAAATACTTACATGATTTTGGTACAATTTCACTATTGTTCGTGATTTGAAAAATTTCCATCTATGGTGAGGCTAATCATATACGATTCCAAAAATTAACTTATACTTCATATATTATACCGCTTAATAAAATAAAACTAGTTTCTACTTACCAGGGACTTCCTGTAGGCCAGTGGTAGGCGATAAAGGCCAGTCGCACTTCAGTTGTGGGTTCGATTCCCACAGCCTTGTCCGATGCGATGGAATGTCGCCCGTCCTGCGGGTTGTCCTTTTTCCTAAAACTACATTACTATCGAAAAAACTTTTATCCTTAAACAATACTGACTTATGTCCAACATAATCCATTCTAATCTTTAGGCTTATCTAAAATACTTTGGTCCAAGATTATAGTATAAAGAAAACGATTACTTGAAATGTCATCAACCAAGCATGTGAATACAATCATTTATCCCCCATATATATTGTTGGTCAAATTCCAATCATGTGAATACCTTAATCATGTATTCTCTTGAAAAATGAATACCCGTTAAACCTTAGTGAAAACATGAATGCTGTCAAAAGTTAACTCTTTCCACATACCAAAATCCAAGAATTCTATATACTCAAACCATGATATAACCTTATCCTTATATCAGTCATGAGCTCATGAATACTATCAAACATTTAATTTTCTCCTTATCCCTTCATTATGCGCATATCATCTACATTACAAAAATATCTGAATAACCTTTCATGAATACTAGTACCATTAATCATACACTTTCAAAACTCAAGGAAAGACAACAGTGTAATAATCCTTAGATGTCTCTTTATTCCATAGTACCATGAGATTACTTATACAATATTACACATGATAAACATGTAATCATTCCACTACATTCGTAATCCATTGACCGAGCTTCAATAATTATTTCATCTCACATATCATTTGTAGTCTCTTCACCATAATCAACATAAATACTACCCATACGACCATACTGATTCTCTTCATGAGACTTTCCCTTAGGGCATTGGTTTGCATAATGCCCGTACATTCCACATTTAAAACATTTAACCATTGTTGATGTCATAGAAATACCATTATCCACATCTCTGGTGTTAACTAAACCTTTTCTTTTACACTTACTGGCTTCGTGTCCTTCTATTCCACACCCAAAGCATCTTCCATTTCCTTTTAAACATTCTCCTTGATGCCCTTTCCCACATGAATTACATAGGGTAAATTGAACTTTCTTTCCACTATGATCATCATGGAACTCCATCTTTCTCTTATTTGCCGAGTCAGGAAACTTACAAAATTTTACTTTATTGATCATATTATGAGATTGCTGATTTGAAATAATAATGATGTTTGGACTTCCAAATCCCATTTAATTTGGTTTCTCATGAATAATATCATTCCATTGTCCATCATATCCTCTATTATCGTGAATCATCTTGTTTCCAGCCATTTTCTAAAACCAAAAAAGAATAGTGTGAGAGGAAAAAATCATAATAAAGGGGGAGTAACTTCAATATCTAAAATCTTTGGTTTAATATAATATCGTTACCATAGTTCTAGGACTATATCCTATATGTATACTTATCCTTAGGGACATCCCTAGTCATACCATAGAAATATCTCTAGGGATCTCACTAACTTTTTCGCATCCTAGTTTCCAAAGGTTGACTAAACCTTTCCTCTGATACCAACTATAGAGACCCGAAGCTTGACGTACATGGACATTACATTACTTTTTAGGAATACTTAGTACATTACAAAAACACACACACAAGGATCGTAATTGTTTAGTGTCTTTGGAAACTCGAAATATAATCTTCTAATCGTGGTGAAAGATCATTAACATCTCCCAGAAAGATCTTCCCTTTTTTTACCTAAAAACCTTTCTTTATATCCTGGGGAAAAGAAAACATAAAAGGGTAATCTCAAATGCTCAGTACGGGTAAACAAAATAAATATCAATCACATCATATTTATAAGAACATAACATTTTGGAAATCTTAACCTGCAAAAGAGAGAAAAATTTCATAACATGGGATAAATCATGGTAGTGAAATGTAATCACAATAATCATAACATAAAACAAGAAACTTTGTGTCATACACACATAATCATAGAGAATAATTTCTTATTAGTCAAGACTCATTACCAAGACTATCTTAGTGGACAAAGTCCATTTCTGAACCGAGTCACCCTCGTTTCAGTCCTGTTTCACTGAACCGGTATAACCTACCGTTCCAGCCATGTCTATCTCATGAGATATAAAATCATTACCCAATGCATTGGAGGGATATATAGGTCCAACCCATCTCATAATGATACAATTCTTATGTGTGCCACAAAATCATAAACCATACATCATTGCATTACCCTTGTAATAAAAATGGGAATCTTAATCATCATGACATCATAAAACAATTCATATACGATAAAGGAATTCATAAAAATAATTCCACCACAACATAATCAACTCAATGTAACAATAGGGACAAAAACAGAAACCTTTATTATCTTATATGGAAAATAATTTTGATAAAACACTTGAACTTCATTCTTGAGGAAAATATCCATTCTACTTCAAAAACAGTTTTCCTTTCTTAACATGTCATAAAATATCAAACTAAAAGATGTTGATTAAAAATAAACTTGAAAACTTGTAAAGGAAGATTCTTGGAATTTTTTTTAAAAAATCCATTCATGTCGTATAAGTTAAAAAACATTCTTCTCGTACTTTTGTCGGAAAAGTCAAATAGTACCTCGTCTGAAAAACGATAAAAGATTCCTTTCATATCATTTACTAAAAACTCACCGAAGGGTAAAATTGAATATAAATTATTGTAGAAGGATATAAATATTACATATTTAGGAATAATTTATGTGTATGATAAAATACACCCCAGTAAATACCAAAGTATAAACAATCTCGGATAAAAATGAAATTGAGATATTTCCCTTACCTTAGGTCCGATTCACTTCGTAAGTGTCCGAACCTCCTGTATAATGATTTAAATAATGTCATTGACTTATTAAGGAATCATATTCATTGTTATTATATCATATATGGTTCACTTATGACTTTATATTACCCGTTCTTTTGTAAATTCATGTTAAAGTAGCGTTTTGGGTAAAATCGTCTCATTTGTCGTTCGTGTTTTAAATTGTAATTATTCATATGATTACTTATATCATGATTACATAAATCCAGAATGTAAAACATGATTTATAAATAATATATATTCCGAATATACATATATATAATGGATCGATAAATGGAAAGAAATACACCGTTCATGGAGACGGTAGGCTGTACTACGCATGAACGCTATTTTCGTTTCTTTATTGAATTGAGTGGAATTAAGTATATGACATAAATATATATATACATAAATCCAGTATCAATATTATGCCATATATTTCATTATTATTCATTATATATACTTTTTGATCATTCATGTATGGTTAACATGGAGAATGAATCTTATCGCGTCGTGGAGACGGTAGTCCGTACGTACGCACGAGCGATGATATCATTCCCGTAATTATTGAATAGAATTGGAGTGGATGGTATAATATATCAGAATCAGTATGATTTTATAATAACCATATATATTTATTTTTTACACCGTTATACCCATCCATGTAAAGTGTTGGTGGAAAAACAGATTTCACCACGGCGTGGAGATGATATTCCGTACGTACGTACGCGCGGTGATTTCATTTTCCGTAGAATGGATAGATGGTGAAATTGGGTCGTTTCATACTTATAATAACATATAATTATATGAGTGATACTGATTTTATTACTTCATAATGAAACAACATAATAAGAAGAAGTGGAAGAAGAAATAAAGTTGAAAGAATCGGTAACGGAAATTACCTCTTCTTTGAAGCGCCTCTTTGAGATCTCCTTTTAGGGCACTAAAATTGGACTTTGAGGAAGACCAGAACCTATAGGATATTTCTAGGTAAGTGGATAAGATAATATGGCAGGGGTTGGCCGAGCATGAAGGCTCAATGTGGTGTGAGTAAGAGGGGGAGGAGGTGCCCTTTTATAAGGGAGGAGAGGGGCACCTTTGGAATAACTAAAACTATTATTTTATTATAAAGTCAAATTCGGTTTTAAATAGATGAAAATTGATTTATTTAGAACCCAAGGTGGGTATGGATCGAAATAATCTCATCCAATATAATTTAGACAAGTTTACGTTCCTATTTTAACCTTATCATTTTGATTTAACATTAAGTTAAATAATTTTACTTTTACCATGTCTTCTTGTGTTCTTACACTATAAGGTTAATAAACTTACTATAAGAAGACAAACGAACCCCAAGTTGTTTATTATTAATATATATAACCTTATCTAAGTCATTTGGCCGAACCTTAGATATTTAAGAATAAAATAACAATTAATAATTTAATATTTGTTTTAAAAACTATTTTATGTCAATTTTGACACTATTTAGTAATTGATTTTTGTGAAACTCATAAAAGAATGATAAGTCCGGAAAAAGTTAATTAAATCAATACTAAAATGTCATTTTTTCCTAGAAAAATAGTGTACTTCATAAAAATTTTCAAATTATATTTATTTGGTTATTTATAACATCAATTATGTCAATATTTCCTTAATAATATAATTACTTCATCCTCGTTGTGTCATAAATAAATTACATTATTTAATGTCTAAAAATTACAAATAAAATACCATTATGTAGGAAATCTTTTGTATCTTTCTAATGAATATTTATAGTCGAATTTATCTTATGTATAACCCCATATTTAAAATGATTTACTTATTAAACTTTCATTTTAACTATTTTAACCCTTCTTTAAATAAATTAATAATAAATGTCCTAATCTAATCCAAGTGGGCCTAAATGGTTATATTTTATTCCTAAGGTTTTTTTTGGTCGAATTACACTTGTCCAATAGAATTAGGACATGTGTTAGGGTAATAATAATATCATTTTTACCCTTAATTACCCTATTTACTTTTAACCGTGGTAAAAAAAGTAAAATGTTAATATTCACCAAAGATTATTTTCAACTCATTGAACCACATTTTACTTACTGACATCAACCGCGTCTCTCGGATTTTTGAAATTCCACTCACAGAAGCGGTAAAATTAAGTTTTATTAAAAAATTATTTTTTTAACTACCACTTAGTGGTTTCACTATTCATCAAAAAATGAAAGTTTCCAAAAAAATACCAAAAATTAGGCCTAAGCTATATTTGATATTATGAACTAAAAAATGATGACTATTTTACCAAATTCAAAACATATCAGTTGCATTAATTAATTTAAAAATTAATTCCCGTCGTCAAAACAAATAGCGTGTTTTTAAGAGATAATAACTATCAAAAGATTGACACTTGTTTATGTCTGGTTTAAATGTAGAATTACATCCGATGACCAAAATTGTATTAAATTGTAAAAATATATTCTAAATATATTTTAAAAACACTCAAATTAATAATTTATCACTATTAATTATTTCGATTGAAAAAGTTGTTTTTAATTAAAATTTAGTAATTTTCACTATTTATCAAAATATGAAAGTTATCCGAAAATTACCAAAATATCACCCAAAGCGAATTTCAATATTCCGAATCCAAAAATGAAGTCCATTTTGAAAAATAAAATTTCCAAAATTTCAAAAAGTGTTTATTACTATTCATAACGGCTAATTCTAATAATATTTTAATAGCATATTGTTGTTTAGTGAAACTCGTTATTGCGTACTACACATGCTATCGAGGAAGGTCGTGATTGTGTGTAATACAAGGAAAGTCAAGGATGCGTGTTGTGCAAGCTCCTTTTGGTGTAGCGTAGAACACAAGACATTAATGAAATTAAAATAAAATTTTACATATAATCTCGGGGTGTTACAAAATATTTATGATATTCCACATACATATTTAGGTTTAAATGATTCATTATAATTTCCTCCTATATTTTAATTATTAGGACATTATAAATTCTAAATCTATTAAGGTTTAATGCCCTTCATTGACTCTCTATAGTAAAAAAATAATTATTATTTGAGAGTTTAATGATATTTATCCTCCATTTTAATTTTGTCAAATTATTATATTTTAATACCATTAGGAATAATTGATATGTTTTTTCTTAACAAGATTTTGATATAACTCTTTTTGAATTCCATTTACCCAGTTAATAATTATAGTATTATGTTTTGATGGAAATCATTTATGGAGAATTTTAATGGATATATTAAAGTAATAATGGGTGATAAGAAATTTTTGTACCGAATATATGATGATAATAAAACATCAGGATCTTGTATTGTGTTTTTATATATGATATATATTTATTATATTAATGTATTAATTAAAAAATTATATATTTTAGGCTTTTGTCATCACAATTGATATCAATGCCAATATGTAATATTGGTGTTTTTAGAATTCTATTTTGGAGTGTTTCTATTGTGTTCTTTGGACATGGAATAAATAAAATATATTTAACTACCATTCAGTTTATTCTTCAAATGTGATAAGGAATGTCCATTCTTATTCATTAGAGTAAAAAAACTTATCTATTAAAATATATATGTATAATTAGTTTTTTCATTAGTTGTTTTGGTAATACCGTAGTTTTTTTATATAAAATTACGTTAACATTACTAATTTGGATAACATGTTGATGTTTTATATTTTTTTTGAAAATTTATTGTACTCCCATATTGTTCAAAAACATGAAAACCAATGTATAGTTACTGTTTGATGTTATATTTTTCCGATGGAGGTTAATAAAATGTTGGTTCACGGGTTACGAAACTCTACACAGTAATTGGTTATCCATATAATCAAACCATTGGATTTTTCACATGTACCAACATCTTGATATATATTATAAATAATTTTTGGATGGTTCCCCTATAATTTTTACATAATTAATGTTATTTTGATATAAAATTATATTAATTTTAATTTTTAAGTTATATTTTATAAAATTTATATGATTTAATTCGAATATTATCTATTATGTTTTATTTTGATATATTTTATATTATTCATATAAATGATTTTTAAAAATATTAATTAATTTACAATTAATTTTTATCATCATGAATGATTATGATTACATGAAATAGTTTATATCAGTCTCTTCTAATGAATAGTTTTAGTAAAATATATTATTAATTTAAATCTATATTTTTATTAATAAGTGTATGGGTCAATTTATGATGAGTCACTACCTTCCCCATGGAATCTCTTATAATACCTAAAAAAGGAAGGCCATATTTAATCTCCTCATCTTCATCATTGATTTACATAATCTCTTTTGAATCCTTGTATCATCTTATCCTTCTTCTCAACCACTTATTGACTTTCTCATCTTCTAACAAATTGTTTTATTTTTCCTAATAAATTTTAATTTTTTGAAGTGGATTATCTATGTCCATAATAACCAACTAAAACAACTGGGATTTATCTACCATTTGTTATAGAGTCCCACTTTTCATAATTAATAGTTGGTTTGTGGAACTAAATTCAACTAATCGCTTCTCAGTAAAAATTGAGAAATTTAGGTACTTGGTGAACTATTAAATTTTGTAGGTCAATTGAAAATACTGATGAAGGTAATATTTATTATAGTTATATATCTGTAGTATTATAGATCAATATGGTATGAATACTCAAATATTGTTTCAACAGTATGAATATAAATGCGGCCTTCTGTAATTTGCATTATTTTTTAAACCATGGCTTCATTTTCGTTTAGAATTTCATTCCCAAATGATATAAAATATATGATAATTTAACTGTGGTTACATTAATAATCCATTATTTTTTAATATTTTAAGATAATTACTTAAAAAGTGTATAAAATTATATATGATTATATTTTTTTATTTACTAGTTTTTTGAAAAAAACATCAAACATTTATATTTGTATACAATAAAATGATCTTTGGTAGAATGAATTTGAACGATTCATAGGAATTTAAAATCATTTTATGTTTTTATTTTTCTTATGAAGGGATTTTTATATGTTTAATGTTTTTTTAAATTGGCTACTTTTATTTTTAAAATTTATATTACATTGTGTAATGATAATTGTAATGAATATATTTATTATTGGTTAAATAAAAATTGATTAAATGGTATAGATTTAAATACATTTTTATTTTTTTTCACCGCTTGAAAATATAAAACATAAATTGTAACCATGTTTATCTAATAGGGTTCCAAAAAATTTGTGTATACTAACTACTTTTACTACTTTGGGACATTATAATCTTGTTGAAACTGAACTATGTTTTCATATTTCTTCTTTAAAATTTAATAATTTTGATTTGGAATTACTTTAATTACATTACCATTTATACATAGTTCTCATATGAATCTAAATCCATAAAAACATGATTTTCAAAAGGGGGTCATTTCTCCAAACTTTGGTTCTATATTCTCCTACCTCTAATGCCAGATTTGGGACTCTATTAAAAATGTTTCTCTATTTTCCAAGTTTAATTTCATAAAATAAATATTATTTCTCTAGTTTATTCTGTATAATTATAGATTATAATATATGGCAATAAAAAACTAAAATTGTTAATTCTTAAAATTTATTAATTTGAATAAATTTATAAATATTTAATAATTAAATTAATAAAATTTATCATTAAATTATGTATACTAAAAAAATTATCCACCATAAATAATTAACTAATAACTATAAAATAAATGATATATTAATTTAAATGATATCACTATTTTTAATGTTATGATTTGTATTTATAGAAAACAAGGTCTTTATTATAATAATAATAATAATAATAATTAATAAAACATAAACATATCTTAATAATTTTTGTTAAAATACCAAAATTCGAGCTAAAACTTTCTAGTTAGTTTCATGAAATTATAATTTATTATATAATAATATTTATCTTAAGGGGAGTTAGGATTCCATTACTTTTTTTATATATGTTGAAGATAAAAGTTTATTGGTTAATAAAAACAAAATTCATAGTTATTTCAAATCCAATGATTGTGGTTTTTAAAGTATATTCTTAGTGAAATAACGATTTTCTATAATTTATGTTAATTATGGAAAGGGTTACCTTTATTAAATTTGTAGATGTATTCATTGGTGATTTTTATATTTATAATCATGGATTCAAAAAGAGTTTCTTTACCAATATAATTTGGAATATAATTTGTACATTATGTGATAATAGGTTACAAAATGTACATGTCATTAGATGGATTAATGGATGAAATTTATACCTTATGACATCAAGAAAACATATTGATTAGTACTCTAAATTTATTTCTCACATATAATGTGAATTAAATAAATATAAATTTTTATAAATGAAGTGTAGTATTAGGTAAATTGAAGGAACTATTTAATATTTACATATTTATAGAATTAAATTAATTTTAATCATCATCGGTATAATAATGATTGTTAGACAAGAAATATTGGAAATATGTACTATATATTAGGACATGTTATCTTATCAGTAGATATGTTTCTATGATATAATAAAATATGTGGCCTTCCTTGATGTTATGAATTATTGACTTAAATTGTGTTTATAAAATTCATGTAATTCCTTGAATGATATGTATTAATACTCAAATAAATTATCTTATAGTTAAGGTGTTGTAACATTTTCTTATTGTTTTTTATATTGAATGATAATGTACTATTTGGAAGTATCCTATTTAGAATTCTTGTTCAAATAATATTGATTTAAATTAATAAAATATTATATAGTATTTAAATAAAATATTTAAAAAAATGTTATTAAAAAATGTAACAATTATTGAATGAGTTTAGAAATTGTCTTCCATAGGATATGTTTCAAAATTAGTGGTTGATAGTTGGAGTTAAACCTCATTAATATTGAGGATAATATATTAATATATACACCCTTCAATTTCAAATTTTAATATTTTTATATGGTGTTGAATGACATTAAACCAAAGTAATGATAATATTTTTCGAAAGTTATCTCCGTTGTTAAACAATGACCAAGGGATAAACATATAAGATAAACATTTGTTCAGTGATTTTATTTAAAAATTTAAATTTATTTTTCAAATTATATGTTGAAGTAGTTTATATAATATTTAATGTGTTTGTCTTAAAACAATTAGAAAAATTATTGATGATATATAATAAGGAAATATTTTTTTATTTAGGAAAAAATTAACAAATCATCAAAAATTATTGATTAAAATATTATGATTATTCATATTCGATAGGAATTTATTATTATGTACCTAAAACATACTATATGAGATATTTTTAGCGTGTTAGTTTTTTTGAAGATGAATGGGTGGTGTTTTTTTGTAGATACATAGTTATTATTTCTTTTGTATGAAATTTTTAAGTACTGTTAATTTTGTTATAGAAGACGTATTCTTAAATTATTAGTATTTATTATTTATAAATCGTTATTAAGAAAAATAAGGGTTAAATATTTTTTATAAAACATTTTTATAATAATTATATATAATTAGAACATTGTATTGTATTCTTATACGAATAAAATAATTTTTTTTGTCAAAATGTAATTTTATTCTAGGAATAGGGCCTCTAATATTTTTTTTACTATCAACATGTTTCATGCATCTATATTTCATGATTTATATTATTCATTGATGGTACATATTAAATTATATTGAAAAAATGATGTGTAGGTTTACAAAAAATAAAATTTTAAATAATGAATATTTTTTCATAATTTGAAACTTACGTTTTAAAAAATGGTTGGGAAAAAATGAAAAAATGTATTTTCATTAATTTAAGTGAAGAAATACTTAGATATAGATGAAGAAATGGGAGTACAGCCATAGGTACTTTGATGTTTCTTCATTAAAACCTAATGAGCCGCTCGGGAAAAGGAGTTTCATAGCAAATGGTTTCATATGTGGAAGCCTAGTGAATCTCTGGTTCTCCACGAAGTGAAGGGGATTCGTGAAGGGATGTGCTTCGAGAATTGAAGTGTCCTAGGGTAGGCATAGGTCATATGTGAATTTGGGAGGAGCATCACGAAGTGGAAAGGAATTCACGAAGAAATGCCTCACGAAGCAAGGGTGCCTCACGAAGCAAGGTGTGGTGAAGCAATTGCTTCATGAAACATAGTGAACCTAACATAGCATGTGGGTCGCATGTGTATGGAGGGTGTTTTGTGAAGCATAAATGATTCATGATGGCCTATGTCCCCATGGGGTACCCCTTCCATCGTGAAGGCTCATGGGCTTCACAAACAGAATCCCTCTCGGAAGAGGTGTTGAATTAAAGCAATGGGGGAGTCACTTCACTATGGAAAAGTTACCTTAAAAATCTCATGGGTTGTAGATCAAGAAGTGCTTCATGATTTTAAATCTTAGATGGTGAAAGGTCATTAGATCTGTTTTTTTGGATTGAGGGGAGCCCAGTATTTATAGGCATGAGGCGCCGTGAAGCAGAGATCGCTCAGAGCGATGACAAAGTTTGCTTTGTGGCTGGTCGTGAACGTCAAATTTTCTCACAGAGGATCCTTCATCCTTATTCCGCGGTGGGATCACGAACGTCAAATTCATTCACAGATCATTCTGCCTCCATGTTCCGTGGTGGGATTCGGAATGTCAAAGGGGTTCATAGATCCTCCCTTCTCCTTGCTCCGCGGCAGCGTCGCGAATGCAAAGTGGTTGACGGAGCCACCTGTCTCCATGCTCTGCGGCGGGGTCGCGAATGTCAAAGGGGTTCAGGGAGCCACTCTCCTCCTTTCTCTACAGTAGGCGCCGGGTCATGGGGTTCCGTGAAAGGTCTTCGTGAGGAAACTTTGAAGACTTCCCTCACGTTCTTATTCTTCCCAACTTTTGGCGACAACCCCCCCCCCCCCCACCTCAAACATGGAGCTGAGGAGAAATCAAGGGTCAAAGTATAAGGGTCAATCACCCAAATCCCTTGGACTTTGCAAATCTGTTTCATGAAGAGGGATCGCGAGGTGGATTGGAAACGTTTTGGATGAACGGGTCGTGATTTTTGGTGCAGTATGGACACGCCACGAAGCTCCGAAGGTCATCGACTATAGATATGGGAGTTGAACTCTCTTTTTTTCCTTTCTTTCCTCTATGATTTTGGCTTTTATATCTCTCAATTCGTGAAGCTCGACGTACAACATGCTTTATTTCCATGAATCGAGGCAGGGCTCTATGGAAAATATTTGCAAACGATCTCTGCGACATGACTTCTGCAAAGGGATTCATGAACCGAACATAGGAAACAACCAAACATAAAACTGAATGGATCATCAATAGGCTTCAAGGGGGGTCCTCGTGGATGCTTCCCAAAGGGAGGATATGTTGAATAGCCCATGCCTAAGTGAGTTAATACATATCAATTTTGACCACGGTTTGTTAGTGGAGCTGCTATTAGTGATCCATAGGAACAATCCACTGTTCAAGAGGCTGCCTTTGTATGTATTTGGGCTGAGGGATGATGTCTTCATTCCTGAAGCAAGTAGGGATGAGCCAACATACTGGTTCCGGAGTACGCCATGTCTGTACCAATTTTTCAGGGTGGCTGACGTCCATGCCCGAGAAAAATCCACTCTCGTCGATGCTGACTGCCTATATAACCACTAGAATAACATGGATTGGAAGGAATTGTCGCCGAAGATGTCCCTTTCTCTGTACTAGAAAATCATGAAGGTAGCCTTGAGGAATAGGGGGAAGGGATTTTTTGAGGAGTGTGACCTATGCCAGGGGGTAAACTTCACAGACAATTGGGCCTGGTCATACTGGGAAGGTGGAAATTTGATGAGTAAAGGGCTGAGCTAGGGAGAGTGGCCTATACGAGCTAGTTGGGGCCTCCCTGTTTTAAATCAATCAGGTGAAGTAGTTGATACCAAAGTTCCTGCATAGGTGTTCTTTGAGGACCAATACCTTCCACCTACACCATGGAGAGGTTGGTATTAGCTTGTGGGACATGCCCCAAATATCAGGTGTCCTGATATTGGGGGTGATGTTTGATTAATTCCTCCCCATCATGGGTGCATGGGAGGATCCAGAGAAAATGTTGCGGCTAGAGATAGCGTTGATGGAGCTGGTTTTGGGAGAGGACAAAGAACCCGTAAGGGATGTCTATTTCAAGCGGTTGTTCAAGTAGTTTCTAAACATCCCAAAAGAGAGGAAGATTTTGGTGAGGCCTCAGACATGCCTAATGGGGGATCAACGAGGTAAGGAGTACTCATACTAGTGGCTCTTGGAGGACAACCAGTGGAAAACATGGGGATTTAGCATCAGCACCGAGCATCCACCGATAGTCAGGATGCCGACATTCATTGTAGCTCTCATCTCTGGTTGGATCCTATTGGTGAGGGATAAAAAAATTGGTGTGCGGCCAAGCACATTCATCATGGTGTCCGTGATGGTGAGAGGCAGGTGAGTCAACCTCCGGATCCCAATCCTTTCCATGCTACACAAGATGTTGTGGCACATCACCGAGGGGAAGATGACGCAGATGATATGCGGGCCATTCCACCTCCTGTGTGGGTGTATAGATGTACATGTTAGGGGGGGTTTATGAGTACCCAAACCCCATCTTGAATTCAGGGTTGAACTTCCACCCCTCTATTCTAAACACAGTGGAAAATTCCCTGCCAAGATGACCACACCATTGGTACTAAACCAGGTTTGGAAGATTTAGGAATTCAACATTCACACATTTCTATTGCCAACAGGTTCTTTTGCGGATGACGGCCATGGAAAGGAATATCCTCATTCCTATCTCCTGCCATTCGAGGTGGAATCCTGGTGGAATGGGTGGACTGTGAGCCCCACTGCGAGTCGTACACCCTGCACCGAATTGCCCGAAAATTTCAGTGTATGTAGAGACTAACCCTTCGGGTGTATATAGAGGTTCTCCACGAAGAACACCAGTGCTGGATGAGGCAGATGCGGCTCATGTTCACATGGGAATAATGGAATATGTTGAACAAGTTGCCTCTGCCTACTTCTTTCTTTGGGTTGGTAAAGGAGTATGCCCAAGTCTAGGAGGTGGCCTACCCTGGAGAGATGCTAAAGCATCCAACCATTTGAGTCGGTGATGGTGACCCTCCACATCCTCGAGGCTGGGGCCAAAAGGTGTCCAAGGAATCTCGCAATGACAGGGCTGCCATGGCAATGATACCCACACCAGTTAAGGTTGTAGTTGCAGCGATAAACCCAATAATGGTAGAAAACATGGAAAATCCAGAAGAACAGTGTCATATAGAGGGGAGTCCACTGAGAGGATTCTGTAGGATACCCACCTAGGATCCTAGGTCGCGACTACGCCATATAGACATGCTGGAGAATGTTGTCTTCCCGGAGGCCTGGGACATCTAGGAAGTCAACTGGAAATTCCTCAGCCTGTCTGAGATGTGGCAACACTTGAACTGTCTCTTGATGGATTTTCCAAGGATATGCCCTATCAGGGCCGCCTATGCAGTGTCCTGGGAGGAGGTGGAGAAATACATAACAGAGTTGGCGGACTTTGTCCATTCATGGGGTGCCCTGTTTCCAATGACATATAGTGTCAAGGTACCTTTGGATCGTATGGTCCATCCGCAATTGTCGGCCGCTGAACTAAGAGAGTGCTTCCCTCTGCCGAAAGAATCAGATGAGTCCTCTTGGAGGGACGAGGCCGCTAGAGGGAGTCTGTTGGTTGAGGGAGAATTCGGCAACCAGGAAATGGAATTTGAAGAGTTCATAGAGGCCCTTGAGGTAGAATCATGAGCCCCTTCCCCATGGTATGCTTATATGTCATTCTAGACTCCATACTAACATCATATCTCTACAGGAGGACCTCATACATAGAACTTGTTCTCGTCCCTCAGGGGATGACGATGTGGGGACATCAGGATCCACTCCTGTAGATGCATCTATTTCTACATCCTGTGGGGCCAGGACACCTGAGGTGACCCCTCCGGATCTTTCAGGTATATTGATAATATACAGGGGACCATGCCTCTAGGTCACAATAACATCAACCCTAGAACGAGACCATGAATTAAATATCTGTATGTTTCATCTAACAAATTCATTGAAGTCACCAACTGACCATGTCAACTAACGTCTATGCTCCTTTTTTGTGTGTACCATTATTTGATTTGTTTGGGCTATTGTGGCGAGGTTGGCCAGGACTTCTGGTGGTGCATTTCCCAGGGGATACTTGTGATCGTGGAGGTGAATATCTAGACTAACCGAGTTGCGGCGCTCCCGATCGCTGGTGGGATGGCCAGCGGGGCTGTGCCCGATATTATTGAGGTGGGATCTAATGATGAGGATCGAACAGATATCCCATGACCTATCGTGCCTGATCAAACGCCAAATGTGGACCCTGTGGATGTGTTCCTGAGGGAGTTCCCCACATATGATCCTGCCAACTGCAATGATAGGGATGAGACGACCTCTGATGAAGAGGGCATCAAAATAGTTCATCAACGATCATGAATGTTGATCATGCACTTCATTGATGACACCCCCAAGCACTATAGATGGACGATCTTGACATAGTTCGCTCGTGACTACGTGAATTGTGTGCGGGGGGAGTGGACGCCTAGCATCCTCACTCTCTCATCCGAGATCTTATGGAGGAGAAGATTTGTGAGTATTACCATGTCCTTGGTGTGGGATGGCAACAGAAGAAAGCGGTGAACATCAAGAAGCTCCGAGAGGATAAAAATAAAGTTCAGTGGCTACAGGTTCGGGAAAATGAGCACTTAGCCACCCTTAACGAACAATCAGAGCGGATATTTCGTTTGAAGGCCCAGCTATCAGAGGCCGAAGAGGGAATGAAGCGAGCCTTTGAGAAAATGACAATCATTCGGACTGACATAGAGCGATCCCAGATGGTGGCCGATGAATTGCGCCCCATCACTACCGAGGAGGAGTGGGAAATGAATAGGCGTTAGCAAATCCTGGACCCCACAAGCCAGAGGGTGGCAAATCTGTAACTTTCTTTTGATGGGATAAACCCGTCCATGGGAGTGATAGACCCTCCAAAACTATAGAAATAAAAACCCCTCTAAAATACATTCATTCATTTATTACCTGAATCCATAGCATGATTGAGTCCCATTATTATTGTTGGTTTTACATGTATCGTTTATATTCATGAAACGCCCAGTGATCAATCCCTAAGATCATGTGGGTTGAGCCCAGTGTGAGAAACAAGGGATGATCGCTATGTTATTCTGTCTGAACTTAAGAGTGGTGAAAAAGTTTCAGGAATCTGAGGTTTGAACAACCAAACCGGATTTCAAGGAATATAAGGGGGAGACCTGATTGGATATTGAAGCACTCTGAATAGTTGAATTATCATTTTCCAAATGTACTCTAGTTCACCAAAGGGGTAATTCCAAGGGAACTGGAATAAATCCGAATAGGGGGGAATGGAAGGTGTAAATCAAAATATCCAAGATTCAGAACACTATATTGATGGTGTGACAATTAAGAATGACTATTTACCATGTTCAAAACATAGTATCCTTGATGTGTTATCCTGAAATAGGGATAAAAAATAACGGCCGACCACTGACCATGTTCGAAACACGGTGCCTGACTCGAAATGTTAACCATTAGTCTTCTAGAACTTTAGCCCGGTATAGTAGGAGAGACATAGGTCGTGCATCCATACTATTAGGGGGTTCTTCTAGACATGAAAGAGGATGAGGATTCAAATAAAGGGCATGAAAAGTATGTAAAGATGAGTGATGGGTTTTTGACTGGATTCCAACACTCATTAAATTACACCACCATGGTGGAAACACATTTGTTGGGTACATTTGTCTGATCAGGGTTAAAACATACTTTCGAACCAGATATATCTGGTAAGAACATGGAAGGACCTGTATTTTTAAGCCATACGATAAAGGTAGTGCACATAGTTTAAAGTTTATACTGCCTGGACCATGGATAACCGTTCAATGTCATGTTACGGGACTATAGGCTCCTATTTTAAGGTCATTGAGAGTAGACCATGATCGGGGCTGAGGGGCCATGATGGTTAATGACCCTGGGGCTGGGCCCAAGGAGAAATGCATGGGCTTTGCTATGTATCCCACAAAGATTAACATAATTCCAAACATAGTTCTTGGGGAACAGTGTGGTCAGAGACCAACACTGGTAGGGAGAATCCTCTTTGGAGAGAAAACCTGTGTTTCCAATCCTTACCATAGGGAATCCTGATCTTGTTCAGGGTAGAACCATAGTTTAGTGTCATGCATTGAGGACATATGGACTCATGCTGTTTAACGTCATATGATAGGAAGTGGAGTGAATGTGAAGATCCCAGGAAGGGAGTATGTGGTGCGGTAGCTATAAACCCGACGTGAATAAGGACTTGGAGTCCAGATCACACCACGTATCCCCAGAGGAAGCTCTTCTGAACCAGGGACCAAAAGTGAAACTTATGCTGGTCCCAAGACAAGGTACCTGGACGTTCCTACATAAACCATTAGAATGGGAATCAAGATGCACGTAGATCTGAGGAACAATTTAACATTATGTGGGACGATGAAAGGAATGTGTGGCATGGCTCTTCCAGTACACGTCCAACCAGAACTACTAAGCCCATGTGTGTATTACTTTATGTGGGAAACAAGGAGTAGTGAAGGGATTTCTTGCATAGGAAGGAACATGTCATGGGAGATAGGACACTATGTAAATGATGTTCCAATGATGTTGATCCACCTATATAATGCACCTAGATGCATGGAAGAGTAAAGCAGAGTATGTTGAAATTCCACTTGAATATAAGAAAGTGAAAATTTGTGAATCACGATGCATGAGATCTGGACCACATTGATGGTGGAGTGACAATATGGTATATCAGTTGACTAAGGTATAAACATAGTATCCATATCGTGTTAGCCTGATATGGGGACAGACCGATGAGGTTCAACCGCAGAACAAGATCAAACCACAGTAGATGTCGCAAGTGTCTTCTGGGGTCTTCAGGGATGTTTTCCTGATATGGAAGGTGTTCTGAGGCATCATGAGACTTGGTCGTTAGGGGGAACCCTTCATATGTGGAAGACGATGATGACCCAAATAATTGGATCACAAATCCTGGACATGGAACGAGGGGAATTTCTCCATGAAAATTCCACATTTTGTGTTCATTATCAGAACACATCGGAGTAAGATTATGGGACGTATCAGATAGAGGGATTCAATTACCTTCCTAAGGAAATGGGTCCAGGGTCGCACGGTTTCAACATAATCTCCTAGGGTGTACCATTAGAGGGGGTTCTATTTAATGGAATTTGTGCAGGGTGGAAAAATAGCCAAACATGACCCGCAATTCCCATAGGGAGATCTTAGTTTTGGGTCATAGAACTCGAACCACATAGGGAAAAGATGTGGGAAGCACATGGTGAATATATTGAAAAACTTGACGTGAATGAGAACCTAAGAGGAACTCACCAAACCATAGGTTCCCAAATATTTTCAGTTAAAGAGGTCGAAAATTAAAGGACAATGTTTTTTGATTCCTAGAGCTGGCCTTGGAGACAAAAAGGCCTTGGCTATCCTACATATCCCATGAGGATTGGAATCCAGCCAAATGTAGTTCTGTAAGATTTCATAGAGTTTAACATCTTGAGTAAAGGACATGTATTGGTCTTAGTTTATCATCATAGAGCTTGGACCATGGATTTAAGGGAATGATAGTCACAAAGTGATATAAGTACAAAACCTGAAGTGAATGAGGACCTGGTCCGTATCACCGTGCGCTTCAGGGGGGGAGGTTTTAGGTTGAGGGACCGAAAGAAAATGTTAGGCTGAGCCCGAGACAAGGTGCACGAACGTTCCTATGTAACCCATGAGGATGAGGACCAAGACACACATAATTCTAATGATGTCATTGTAGGATACCGGTGCTACGGACAATAAGGTTGTGCAGGTCTAGCCCTTGCACCAAAAGAAGCAGTATTTTATATATCATGTTTTTACTTTAGTATGAATGGTTTTTTTGTGAAGAGACGAGGATATGATAGATGTAACACCCCGAGATTCCATGATACGCTTCTCATTCAATAATTCAATAGCATGCATTGTACGCAACTTCGAGTTCTAACACACTGAAACTAATCAAAGTAGCCGTTATGAATAGTAATAACCACATTTTAAATTTATATAAATTTTATATTTCAAAATTTACTTCATTTTTGTATTCGTAATATCAAAATTAGCCTATGAATATTTTTTTGTAATTTTCTGAGAACTTCCAATTTTTTATGAATAGTGAAAAATACTTAAAAACATATTTTTTAATCAAAATAATTAAAAGTGAAAAATTATACTATTGAGTTGTTTTAATGTATAATTAGAATATATTTTTACCATTTTATCCAATGGTGGTCATTATAATTAATTTCACTTTGAAATTGGACATAATGTATTGTCAATCTTTTGATATATATTGTTTCTTAAAAACACGCTATTTGTTGTGATAGCGGGAATTAATTATGAAATTAAATAATTCAACTTATATGTTTGGAATTTCATAAAATAGACAACATTTTTGAATTCAGAATATCAATTATAGATTAGGGTAAAATTTTGGCATTGTTCTGAAAAACTTAAATTATTGATGAATAGTGAAACCACTAAGTGGTAGTTAAAAAACTGATTTTTTCATTTAAATGAAACATTACCACTTCTGTGATTTTATTTTCAAAAATCCTACATACATGGTTTTCATTAAGATGTAAAATGTGGTTCAATGGGATTAAAATAATTTTTTGATGAATAGTAACTTTTAAGTTTAATTAATCACAATAAAAGGTAATTAGTGAAATTTATGGTAAAAATAGTATTATAAAAATATGGAATGACCATTACACTTGTCCTAACCATATTGGATGTTTCATGGACGACCAATACAATCCATGGGTCAACTTGGGGACCCCATGGAGCCACTTTGGTAGGAAAAGGACATAAATAACTTTTTATTTAATGTTAAAATAAAAAGGTCACAAACAAGAGTTGTTTTGCTAAAACAATATGTAAATGGGGTTATAAAAGTCATATTATTGACTATAAATATTCATTAGATATATAAAAATATTTTCTACATCATCATAATTTTTTTATAATTTTTAGACATTAAATAAATTAAATTATTTATGACACCATGATGATGCAGCGATTACCTCATTAATTAACGATTTAAATAAAATGAAAAGATAATGTAAAATACAAGGCATACACTTGTCCAAAGCCTATTGGATGGGTATATTTCGAACCATTATCACCTTATCCTAGAATTATAGAAATTTGGGTCCTTTAGAATCCGAAAATAATTGTATAATAATGTAATATTTCATTACTTTTCAAGAGTGCCCCTCCTCTCCACTTATAAAAGGCCCCCACCACTACCACCTTACTCACCCTTTCAAAGCCTTTTGGCTCGGCCAACCTCTGCCCAAATCCTCTCCCAACTTCCCTCCCTTACTCCGAGAAGCCTCACTTTGGGCATAATGCTTCCCAAGGAAGCCTTTGGCTCAAATCAAAAGAGTTAACCGATTTTAAGGTAATGTCTTCTCTAATGTTGTTTTGTTTTATTTTTCTTCTAAAACCCCTTAAACTATTTTTATTCCTTTCTTTTGTAACAACACCAGTATCCACAATATACTAGGATGTTGTTATAATGAGTATTGGAGCTACACTTACACACACCTACATCTAATGGTTAAAGAACATACGGTTTCTGTGGATGGAGAATTTCTGCCTCACGAAACGATGATTGTTCAACACTCATATAACACCTTAAAAGGTGGCCATTATGATGTAACTATATTTATATATGATATATAATATGTTTATGTTTTCCTTATGATTCTGTATTTCTCATTTATGGAATACTTTATGATTTCCATTATGGGTAAACACGATAATTTCATTTTAGGAAGTGTGGACTATCGCCCCCTCAAAGTGATGTGAATCGTTAATTCCATAGGTGGGATGTATAAAGGATGGAGTAAATTATATTATATATAATATTATACTTGAAATATACTATACCTTTATATAATTATGATTTCATTCCATTAAATACGAAATAGAAATGAAAGTAGCGTTCATGCGTACGTACGTCTTACCGTCTCCATGAACGGTGCATTTCATTTCATACCTCTAAATGTTACGTAATATTATGAATGAATGTATATACTAGATATATATTATATATATGATTTCTACATCATTAATATAATTCTGGATATAATGGATATTTCAACACATGAACAACTTGTAATTATAAGAAGTTTATTGTTGACTCAAGTACCAAAGATCGACAAAACGACCGTTATTAACTTAAATAATTACATAATGTTAATAACATTGTAATAAGTGATATAAAAAGGATAATGAAATTTAAAATGGTTCTTAATAAGGTAGATATTAACTCTAGTTTATTATTCAGGAGGTTAAAGAAAGGTTGAGTCAAGTCGGACACGAGGTAAGGGAATTTCTTAACCCAACATCCATTCTTTGGGTTAATCTCCTACTTTCAAATTATGTCATGATATTATTATGTCTTATTTTGTATTTTTACTTTTTTTATGTGTACCTATAGTGAATACACATAATAGATCTATCTTATTTTAAAAATGATCATTTTAAGGACTTCGTCTCAATCTCCTTTCATTGAGGCATATTTGGTTTTATACACAACTTTCTTTTATACGGTGTATAATCCCCTTTGACTTTTACATTTATTCAAAAGAAATATTTTTTATACAAAGAGTTTTACTAAATGAAAAAAGGAATGTTTTCTTTCTGTACGTATGCGGCAACAACGACTTCTCCACCGCCATGACTATTATTTGAGTTTCGTCTTCCTCTACAAGTCGTAACTTTTTAATGAAAAATAAATACAAAGTTTTAACTTTCTTTTATTTTGGTATTGAGAATGGTTTTTGAATGTGTTTTTATTATATCACGGTGTTGTATTGATATCTTGTGATTGAAATGTGGAAATTTTATGTTTCCTTTATGCATGTTTTATGTGATATGATTATGTTATAGTTTATGATATGTTTAAACCTATTCATATAAGGAATGCATTGGACTTAATAAGTGATGTGTGGAGCCCGCTATAGCTCCTCGATGCATCGGTAGGTCTCATTAGACAAACTAGTGTCTTGGCACGAGGCCTTGACAAAATCTTATTTGTGGTCTTGGCACGAGGCCTTGGCTACGTGGTTATGATAGTCTGACATTATGCATTCCATCATTATGAAAGTGGTTATTGATATTACATGTGATTATTCGACCAGTAGAATATCTATGTGAATAAGTAAATGGAATTATCTCATTTTAATTTTGACATATTATATTGAAGTTCATGTTTAAAAGGATTTTGTTTTAGTTATACATTGCCTTAAATGTTAATGTTTATTTATGAAAGCTTACGCATTATTTTTATCCTTACTGAGCATCTGAGCTCACCCCATTCAATGTTTTAATATTTTACAGGATGTGAAGAAGTATTGTATGAATGACCTGCACGGATAGTCAGAAGAGGATATGAGTGTGGACTATGGAGACATTGTTATTATTGTTTTTCACTTTATGATGTAATGTAACATTTATGAAAGTATCTAGTGTTTCCAAGGCTACTAAACTAATCGGTCTTTCGAGACTTGATCTTTTGTGATCATGCCAATGTTATGAAGTAATGCACCGACTCTGGGTAGCTGGGGTTGGGGTGTTACAGTTGGTATCAGTGGTAGTTTAGTACTAACCTTGGAAGATAGATTTAGATAAACTCTGATTAGATAACATGTCCCAAAGATAGACTTTAAGGATTAGTATAGAATAACTTCCTTGAATTTTGGTATTATAGATATTTTGTGAGTTTTCCGAGCAATACATCCCTATCTGGATACAAGCAGGTAGAGGCGGCTCTGGCACAGATGTACCTACCGGTAAAACCCGAAAACACCGCTTTGACCTAGACTCAAATGGGAACTAGTGCATGACAACGGGCCTAGCTGCACTCTTGGTTACGACACTCCCGGGGGATATGCTTAGGATAATTCTCATTTTCTTTACAAACCACTATGAATGGTTATGAGAATATACTTCCTCAAAGAAAACTTTTTTTTATGATTATGGATTATATCCATAAATATTTCAATTAGTGTTAAGTGTTTTACAAGTATGGAATTATGTATTTTGATTCATAAACTAATATAGTTTATTCCATTGTTTAGAAATGGAACCTAGTGGAAGGAATGGAAACCGTATCAATGCACGCACTCCGGGTAGGGATTTCCCTCCTGCTCAAGATAATTATTGTGGATCTGGAGATACAACTGGTGATGATCAAATTATTACCATACTGGGACAACTTACTCAGGTTATGAATAATAACCTTACTCGTATGGAGCACCCTGGTCCGCAACTTGGAGGATCAATTTTAGACCGATTCATGAGGTAACAACTGCCAACATTTCACGGGGGTACAAATCCATTAGTAGCTGAGAAATGGATAAACTCCTTAGAGAAAATATTCCATGCCTTGCGGAGTAGCGAAAGGGAGAAGGTTGTCATGGCAGTTTACCAGCCCACTGGGGATGTCGATCAATGGTGGTCGCTGATTCAAAACACAAAGGAAGATGATGAAGTATCAAATATGGAATGGAGATAGTTCAAAGATCTTTTCTTAGAAAAATAATTTCCACATGACCATCGAACAGATATGGAGAGGCAATTTTTGAGTCTAAGACAAAGGAGGATGAGAATGTCACAATGTATGAGGCCAAGTTTACAAGGTTAGCGAGGCATGCTGCAGATTATATACGTAACCCGAGAAGTAAGATTGATCATTTCATTGATGGGTTAAAACCGTTTCTCCGTCGAGCCTTAGTCTCACAATCTTTCTCGTCGTACGAAGACATTGTCTCATGTGCTATCAAGAAAGAAAAGGAATTCTCTAAATATTATGACAATAAAGTAAAGCAATAGAAGAAGAGAATGTTGGAACAAGAGACAGATAAAGGGAAAAAGGGAAAGAAGGATTTTCCATTATGTGATAGTTGTGGGAAGAATCACCCTGGTACATTCCTAAAAGGAATGGTAGTTTGTTATAAATGTGGAGAAAAGGGTCACCAGGCTCGTGATTGCAAGGGAAAGAAAGAGGCTATCAATGTTGAATTCTAAAATTGTAGGGAAATGGGGCATTGTTCAAATGAATGTCCTAAGAGTCATTGAAACTTACCTCAGAAAATGCCAAGGGATCAAGGAAAATCTTATGCTGTGACTACAGTTGAAGCGGAATAATTAATGTATTGGTTCTTTTGGACTCAAGGATTATATTCTGGTTATAAGGATAATGTGATATATATATATATAAGGATTGTACTGCAGTACTTGTTATTTTCATTAAGGTTTTAATATGATGAAGGTAATCATATTTTCAGTATGTGACAAAAAGATAATCTTTAATTTGTTTGGGGAATCTGATGTTACAATTGATTTTGGAATTTAGAGACCTTTTAGAGAAAGTCTGGACAGAGGTATTTTAAATAACTATAAAGGATGGAATGGATTATGTTGATCTTTGGATAGTATTGTTTAAGGTTAAAAAAAATTTATGACGATTATTTTTGGAATATTATAATACTATATTTTTAGGAAAAGGACAACCTGCAGGGTGGGGCATAACCCATCGCGTCGGACAAAGCTGCAGGAATCGAACCCACAACCATAGTGAGACGTGCCTTTATTACCTACCACTAGCCTACATGAAGTCCCTGGTTATTACAAAATAGTTTTACTAATCTAAATGGTTTGTGGTAATATTTAGAACCTTATACAATTAGGATAAATAGAATATTTTTGAGTTCTGTTACCATTCAGAGTGAAAGATGGGTTTGTGGTAAAAATTTATTAAGGAATGAATGTCTACACAATAAGTAAGGATATTTCCTTATGTTCTTAGAAAATCTCTTAAATAAATTCCTCAACTTTATAAAAGGTAACTTAAAACAAAAATCATTGTCAGTTAACTTTTCTAACTGGGGATTCAATGACCGTTTAACCAATAACAAGTTTGTGATTTTCTTATGGTTAACTTTATCCTAATCCTATTTTCTATAACTCTCCATCAGACCTTGATGGTTTATTTCTCCTCCATATCCATATTTTCATAGAATCCTAGTATGGTCTATCTCGGGTGACCTTTGTACTTATCTTTCATTCTTTTAATGTTATAGTTTTAGTAACCTTATTTCTGATGTGGGTTTTCCACAAAGGTATTTTATATTTTCAACCTTTTATTTTCTAAGAAAATTATCAAATTGCGAGGATGCAATTTATTGAAGGAGGGGAGAATGTAACACCCCGAGCTTCCATGATACGCTTCTCATTCAATAATGCAATAGCTTGCATTGTACGCAACTTTGAGTTCTAACACACCGCAACTAATCAAAGTAGCCGTGATGAATAGTAATAACCACTTTTTAAATTTATATAAATTTTATATTTCAAAATGGAATTCATTTTTGTATTCAAAATATCAAAATTATCCTATGTTTATTTTTTTGTAATTTTCTGAGAACTTCCAATTTTTTATGAATAGTGATAAATACTTAGAAACAAATTTTTTAATCAAAATAATTAATAGTGACAAATTATACTATTTAGTGGTTTTAAAGTATAATTAGAATATTTTTTTACCATTTTATCCAATGGTGGTCATTATAATTAATTTCACTTTGAAATTGGACATAAACAATTGTCAATCTTTTGATATATATTGTTTCTTAAGAACACGCTATTTGTTGTGACAGTGGGAATTAATTATGAAATTAATTAATGAAACTTATATGTTTGGAATTTCATAAAATAGACATCATTTTTGAATTCGGAATATCAATTATATCTTAGGGTGAAATTTTGGCATTGTTCTGAAAAACATAAATTTTAGATGAATAGTGAAACCACAAAGTGGTAGTTAAAAAACTGATTTTTTCGTTTAAATGAAACATTACCACTTCTGTGATTTGATTTTCAAAAATAAAACATACATGGTTTTCATTAGTATTTAAATTTGGTTCAATAGGATTAAAATAATTTTTTGGTGAATAGTAACTTTTAAGTTTAATTAATCACGATTTAAGGTAATTAGTGAAATTTATGGTAAAAATAGTATTATAAAAATATGGAATGACCTTTAAACTTGTCCAAAACCTATTGTATGTGTCATGGCCGACTAAGACAATCCATGGGTCAACTTGGGGACCCCATGGAGCCACTTTGGTAGGAAAATGACATAAATAACTTTTTATTTATTGTTAAAATAAAATGGTCACAAACAAGAGTTGTTTTACTAAACCAATTTTGAAATGGGGTAATACAAGTCATATTATTTACTATAAATATTCAATAGAAAGATAAAATGATTTCCTAAATCATAATAATTTTTTTATAATTTTTAGACATTAAATAAATTAAATTATTTATGACACCATGATGATGTAGTGATTACCTCATTAATTAACGATTTAAATAAAATGAAACGATAATGTAAAATCCAAGTCTTAAACTTGTCCAAAGCCTATTGGATGGGTATATTTATAACCCTTATCACCTTATCCTCTAATTATAGATGCGTGGGACCTTTAGAATCCGAAAATCATTGTATAATAAAGTAATATTTCATTACTTTCCAAGACTGCCCCTCCTCTCCACTTATAAAAGGCCCCCACCACTACCACCTTACTCACCCTTTAAAAGCCTTTTGCCTCGGCCAAAATCTGCCCAAATAATCTCCCAACTTCCCTCCCTTACTCCTAGAAGCCTCACGTTGGGCATAATTCTTCCCAAGGAAGCCGTTGGCTCAAATCAAAAGAGTTAGCTGATTTTAAGGTAATGTCTTCTCTAATGTTGTTTTGTTTTATTTTGCTTCTCCAACCCCTTAAACTCTTTTTATTCCTTTCTTTTGTAACAACACCAATATCCTCAATATACTAGGATGTTGTTATAATGAGTATTGGATCTTCACTTACACACACCTACATCTAATGGTTAAAGAACATATGGTTTCTGTGGATGGCGAATTTCTGCCTTACGAAACGATGATTGTTCAACACTCATATAACACCTTCAAAGGTGTCCATTAAGATGTCACTATATTTATATATGATATATAATATGTTTATGTTTTCCTTAGGCTTCTGTATGTCTCATTTATGGCATAAATTATGATTTCCATTATGGGTAAACGCGATAATTTCATTTTAGGAAGTGCAGACTACCACCCCCTCAAAGTGATGTGAATCGTTAATGCCATATGTGGGATGTATAAAGGATGGAGTAAATGATATTATATATAATATTATACTTGAAATATACTATACCTTTATATAATTATGATTTCATTCCATTAAATATGAAATAGAAATGAAAGTACTGTTCATGTGTACGTACAACTTACTGTCTCCATGAACAGTGCATATCATTTCTTACCTCTAAATGTTACGTAATATTATGAATGAATGTATATACTGTATATATATGATATATATGATATGTACATCATTAATATAATTCTGGATATAATGGATATTTCACCACATGAACAACATGTAATTATAGGAAGTTTATTGTTGACTCAAGTACCAAAGATCGACAAAACGATCGTTATTAACTTAAATAATTACATAATGTTCATAAAATTGTAATAAGTGATATAAAAAGGATAATTAAATTGAAAATGGTTCTTAATAAGGTTGATATTAACTCTAGTTTATTATTCAGGAGGTTAAAGAACGGTTGAGTCAAGTCGGACGCGAGGTAAGGGAATTTCTTAACCCAACTTCCATTTTTTGGGTTAATCTCCTACTTTCAAATTATGTCATGATATTATTATGTGTTATTTTGTATTTTTACTTTCTTTATGTGTAACTATAGTGAATACACATAATAGATCTTTTTTATTTTAAAAATGATCTTTTTAAGGACTTCGTCTCAATCTCCTTTCATTGAGGCATATTTGGTTTTATACACAACTTTCTTTTATACGGTGTATAAACCCCTTTGACTTTTATGTTTATTCAAAAGGAATATTTTTTATATGAATAGTTTTACTAAACGACAAAAAGGAATGTTTTCTTGTCGTACGTATGCGGCGCCAACGACTTCTCCGCCGCCATGACTATTATTTGAGTTTCGGCTTCCTCTACAAGCCGTAACTTTTTAATGAAAAATAAATACAATGTTTTAACTTTCTTTTATTTTGGTATTGAAAATGGTTTTTGAAAGTGTTTTTATTATATCAATGTGTTGTATTGATATCTTGTGATTGAAATGTGGAAATTTTATGTTTCCTTTATTCAGGTTTTATGTGATACGATTATGTTATGGTTTATGATATGTTTAAACCTATTCATATGAGGAATGCATTGGACTTAATAAGTGACGGGTGGAGCCTGCTATAGCTCTCGATGCATCGGTAGGTCTCATGAGACAAACTAGTGTCTTGGCACGAGGCCTTGACAAAATCTTATTTGTGGTCTTGGCACGAGGCCTTGGCTACATGGTTATGATAGTCTGGCATTATGCATTCCATCATTATGAAAGTGGTTATTGATATTGCATGTGATTATTCGACCAGTAGAATATCCATGTGAATAAGTAAATGGAATTATCTCATTTTAATTTTTCCATATTATGTTGAAGTTCATGTTTAAAAGGCATTTCTTTTAGTTATACATTGCCTTAAATGTTAATGTTTATTTATGAAAGCTTCCGCATTATTGTTATCCTTACTGAGCATATGAGGTCACCCCTTTCAATGTTTTAATATTTTCCAGGATGTGAAGATGTATTGTATGAATGACCTGCAGGGATAGTCAGAAGAGGATATGAGTGTGGACTATGGAGACTTTGTTATTATAGTTTTTCACTTTATTATGTAATGTAACATTTATGAAAGTATCTAGTGTTTCCAAGTCTACTAAACTAATCGGTCTTTCGAGACTTGATCTTTTGTGATCATGCCAATGTTATGAAGTAATGCACCGACTCTGGGTAGCTGGGGTCGGAGCGTTACAATAGAAATCCAAAGCATCTCCACAAGAATCAAGATATATGCAGGCGTTGGAAAATGTTATGGCATGTGACTGATACCAAACATGACGTCCTCTCGGGTGTGGACACCACGATGCATTGATGTTTTCGTCATCCGACCAAGATTATAACGTTAGAGTTTAGGGTCATGTGATGGGACCAGGGTGTATTGTTTAACGTCATATGTCTTGGATGTATATAGGAGATATGTGTTTCTATAGGGAATGTGAATGGAGCGATAATGTATATCTGACATGAATGAGGATGAGGTCCATATCACACCACTTGTAATTATATGGGTGACACCTCAGGCTGAGGGGCTAGAAAAGGCTGGACGATATGGGAAAAGAGAGGGTAGCTCTCTGTTGAGATGGACAGAAAGGATAGATGTTCTTGTGTTCCTATGTATCCCATGGGAATGGGAATAATTGAAGCATAGTTCTTGAAGGTTCCATTGAACATCGTGCATGAAAACATACAGTTTAATGTCATGTGGGACAGTAAGTAGGGGGATAACTCCTAAAATGGGGAATATGTGGTGCATCTAATAAAATCCCAACATGAATGAGGATATAAACCCGTGCCATTCCACATAGTACCATAATATTTAAACCCCTTAAGATTGAAAATAAGAGATAAATTAGTTGAACTCAATGTGGACCAAAAGACAAGGTGTCTAGTCATTCGTATGTATCCCATGGGAATGATAATCAAGCTATACGTAGTTCTAAATGAGATCTTATTTTATGGTCTTAGATCTCGGACTGTAGAGGAGTGAAATCCTTCTAAGTAATTGATGACCTTAACCTGATTTCTAAGCCCACTTGAGTCAAAATTGTTGTGGGAAACAGTGGCAGAAGAAGTTTTTTGCAATAACTAGAACGCACACCAAAGGGATGATTGTGAGGAGCCCCGAATGATGCCTTTAAAACAACTTTTTTCTTTCTAACTTGATAATTCACACTGAGGGATTGTGCCAGGAGTGTCAAAATTCCATTTTTACATGATGGGGTGGAAAATAATGCGAATCACGTAACCAATATTCGAGGCTTGAAGGGGATGGCATGACATGGGAAGATAACTATTGACCGTGTTCGAAACACAACATCTATATCGTGTAGCCTGAAATGGGAATAAAAATGAGTGTTAACCGCTGACCATATTTGCAATGAAAGACATGTATTGATTTTTTGTCTGAAACCCTCAAGGAAGTTGGCCCATAATGGTAAAAGAGCCCTTATTCCTACCATCATAGACATTTGGGGGTCCCCTAGGATGTGAAATACAATGGAAGCCCAAATAAAGGGGAACACGAAGCCTGAAAAATGGGTAGAAGCATGTCCATGTAGAATCTGACACTTCGGATTCTAGACCAGAGTACCCATGGGCCAATTGGTGAATGGGCAATGAGGATAGAGGGGCTCAACTTGAAAAAAAATAATTATAAAGGATGATTATGGAACAAGGGGATAGAGAACTCTTAGGGTAAAGAGGCACAAGGTGTGGTTGTTACAGATCTGACATGAATGAGGGTGTAAACCCATACCACACCATATACGCTTTTCCATTGGGAAATGCCCGCTAAGGGGCCAAGATGAGGCTGGACCTGAAGACTAGACGTTTGGGCGGTCCAACGTATCCCATGAGGGTGGTAATCAAACCACATGTAGTTCTACAAGGTAAGGGTGATGCTAATAAGATCAAGATACCCCAATATGGGGATTGTATGGAACGACGAGTAACCCGTCATGAATGAGGACACTATCCCACACCACACCATGCAACCCTAGGTGAGATCATAGTCTAGGGGCCTGAAAAGTCCAAGGGGCCTCAGGCTAGGCCATGGACAGAATTTCATAGCTTGATTGAAATTTAACGTCTTGAAGTGATGCTGAAGGTAGGGGTAAGGTATCTCGTTCGGGGATGTGTAAGGAACAATGAGTAACCCGGTTTGAATGAGGAAAAAATATCGCACCACACAGTACAACCCTATGTGAGAACTTGGGGTAGCGGATCGAAAAGGCCAAGGGGACTAAGGCTGGGCCTCTGAAGAAAATTCCCTGCCAGTTTTCTGTTTTACATCATGTAGTGAGGAAGAAGGTGATCGTAGTTTAAGGCCATAGAACTCGCACTGTATATTCTTAGTTTAATGTCATATGCATGGGATAGAGAGGGAGAATCATCATGCCTATGGAATACCACAAAGTGGGAAATGATGACAAAGGACAACTATTGACCAGGTTCACAACATAGTATCCACCCTTGTGTGACCGAAAGGGGGGATAACTATTTAGTGTCAACCATTTACCATATTCTCAACATAAGAATTGTATCAATTTTCCTCCCACAATCCTCAAGGACGTTATCCCGCAATGATAGGAGTGCCCTTGGGCCGAGCGTCCAGGCCATTCGGGGGCCCTTCTAAATGTAGAGTGTGACAGATACCCAAATGATGGGTCATGTGAATCATTGCAGGGCCTGTGCTCGCGGATCAGATGATAAATGAAGGAAGGGATATGTCAAGGGTATATGTGTGGCGTAGAAAAAATAGATCGATGTGAATGAGGGCATGAGTCTGTACCCCACCACACAATCCTAAATGATAACATGGGCCAAGGGGCCCGAAGGGGTCGATGGACTTGAGGGTGGGAATCCCAAAAAACTGTAGCCATATGACCTAGTGTGCGGTTTCCACCTCACCATTGCTCCTAAGCCCATGTGAGTAGTGCTCGGTGTGGGAAAAAAGGAGCCAGGTTCAGCTTTCCCTATCATATATGGGTATGATAGCTGGCATTTCCCAAAGGGAATCACAACTCGAAGATATAGCGGGAAGGATGAACCACCACACGTAATGTTTGGGATCTATGAGGGTGGTGACAATGACAAAGGATATCCACTAACCATGTTCTAAACACAACATCCTTATTGTGTTACCTGAAATGGAAAAAAATGACCATCGACAGCTGACCATATTCGCAACGCAAGGAATGTATCAATTTTTTTCTCAACATCCTCGAGGGTGTTGGTCTGAAGTGGTACGATAGCCCTTAAGCCAGGAATCCCTGCTAGTAGGGGGACCATTTGGATGTGGAATATTATGGAGTCCCAATAAAATGAGTGGGTGAAGCATTGTTGTGCCCATTCATTTTAACTTCAAGTTAGGCGGTGAAAGTGATGGACATTTCGGGGGAGCAAGAGGTTTGGCAGGATCGAGATGAGCTCGACGTGACTTGGGGAAAAATCTTATACCATACCATGTGTCCCGACTAGAGGGGGAATTCTAAAGATTGGTTTGGGCCAACAGAAGAAATATTCGGGTGTTCCTACATATCCCATGTGGATGGGAATCAAGCCATACATAGTTCTTAAAAGACATTCAGTTTAACTTCGTGTAGTCATTACATGGGAGACAAGAAGAATGAGGAGGGAGCACATGGTGTGATCATCATAATCCTGACATGAGTGGGGCCAATTAAGCCTTAACTATTCAATGTAAGGATCCTTTATGAGGTCTACCCCTAGGGGGAATATTCAAATAAATGGGTTTGGGGATTTAATCAAGAATAAATGCTTGAGCATTCCTACATATCCCATGTAGATGGGAATCAAGCCATACATATTTATAAGCGTGAAGTTTGACATCTAGAAGGAAGACATATAGTTTGACATCATGCGGGATGTTTTTCAGTTTAAAGACATATAGGACCATGCATTTTAGGGTCATGTGGGACCGAATAGTTTAGGTAAATTCCAGACCCGCTGGCTCAGGATAATTTTTTCTTGAGGAACGTGGCATTTGTGGGAGGAGTTATACGCTCACCATCCATGGTTACTAGTGAGTATGCACCATTGGGGAAACCTTGTGAACAATGAAAGGTCATTTCGATTTGGTCTCTGACATGGGTTCTTTCTTGAAAGGTGTAATTGGTGTCCTGAGGGCTAATACCATGTCACCTTACAAGAAAGAGAGGAGGTGAACCATCTTCTTGAAGGCTCTAGCTATCTTATTTCGATAGCTTTCCGGATTGTGCAGGACATGAAGCCTATTCTTGTCAAGTGCTTCTAATTCAGCCAGATAGATTTCAGCTACTTTATCTGGTTCCTACTAGTCATAGACCACTGTTCATAATGAAGGAAACTGAATCTATATGTTCAATACGACATCATTTCCATACACAAGGTAATATTGGGTCACATGGGTGGAATTACGTGTCGTTGTCCGATAAGCCCAGAGGGAATTGGGGTGCTTGCCTGGATAACTCTTATTATTCTGAACAACCATTTTTTGCAAAATATTAGAGAGGTTTTTTTTGAATCCCTCGATATGTCCATTTTCATACACATGATAGCGGGAGGTATGGATAGAATGGATGTTGTACTTAGCGTACAAATTCTTCATCTAAGCATATCCAAATTTTGGGTCAATATCGGTGAGGACAGCATGAGGAACTCTAAATAGGTAGAAGATGATGGAACTCATAAATTCAACGATGGAATGGAGCTTGACCTTCTTGAGTGGAACTGCCTCTGCCCACTTGGAGATGAAATCTGTATCCATCAGGATGAATCTGCGCTGGCGAGATGTCACCGGTTGATATGGTCCCATGACATCGAGTCCCCATTCTGAAAATCGAATAGATTACTCGGTTGAGTGGAGAAGATATGGTGGCCGATGCATAATGTTAGAATTTATTTTTAATGCATCTAATATCTTGGAGAACTCGATGCAATCATGGATCATGGAGGGACAAAAGTACCCGAGTCTCTAGATCTGGTGAGATAGCTTCGGCCCAGTCTAGTGGGCATTGTAGGACCCTGTATGAACATCCTACAGGATCTGAGAAATATTCACTCCTTAGATGAAACAGAAGAGGATACCATCACACCCACACTTATAGTGGATCTGATCATGACTCAGACTATCATGGTGGGTAAATTGTAACACGCGACATCCGATTTTCTCGTTCTCGGCCTGATCAGCGGGGAGGTTTAGAGACATTCGACAAAGGGGGGACTCCAGTCAAGAGTCAGATAAATTTTTGCATCTAGGGGTCCTAACACAGAGGCTTCTATGGTATGAGGGATCACCTTCAGGCCTTCGACATCATCTTTGGAGACAGGAGAAATGACTCTCTGATGTGCCATGTGGATAATCAGATCATCTAACTCGGGTTCTGCGTGTAATGCTGCCAGGACAGCCATGGCATTAGCAGTAACGTTCTGAGATCAACTTACATTGGTAACTTCTAACCGAGTTGGGAACTGAGCCATTAACTAGAGATTGTGCTCCAATAATGGTATGAGCTCTGGCTTTCTGACGATGTAATCGCCGTTGATCTACTTTATGATAAGGACAGAATCCGCTTTCACATGAAAATTTTTCATATCAATATCAAGGGCCAGCTCGATTATAGTGATGAGAGCCTGATACTCTACCTCATTGTTGGTGTATCCATCTGGAAATTGGAATGAGTACGACATAATGGCTTGTACTGGGGAAATAATGATGATACCCAATCCTACCATGTTGATCCGGGGATCATTGAGCCTCTTGCCGGTGGGGCTTCGAGAATCCCCATCAAAATTGATCTACCCATATGGAATGGCTTGGTCCACTGAGAGGATAACCTCATCGGGGAAATCAGGATCGAAGGAATGGTTATCAGGGTCCGGATGGGTATCATGGTAGTATTATAATACAGAGACCCTAATAGATTTATGAGGGATAAACCTAATATCAAACTGCTGGAGAATCACTACCCACCTAGGGAGATGACCTATCAACTTAGGGCAGTTCGAAATATAATTTTGTGGGTCAAGAAGAGATACCAGCTGCACCTCGTGGTACTACAAGTAATGTCACAATTTCTGTACTGTGAATACAAGCACAAGGTTTCTCTTTTCGATGGGGGATTATCTGGTCCCCATATCAAGGAGCATACAACTGGGGTAGTAAAGGTTGTTCTCTGCCTCCTCATTTTTCTTCTGGATGATAGGGGAACCAAGAGATTATTCTAGGGAGGTCACATAAAGGAACAATGGTTTTCCGGAGATGGGTGGAATCAACACTGGAGGTTAGAGCAGATACTGATTTATTACTTCAAAAGAAATCTGACACTCTTCGTCCCATTTGTATGTGTCACCTTTCTTCATGAGCCAAGAAAAGGGATTACACTTTCAATACATGTTCGTGATGAGTCAGTGTACGTAGGCTATGTGGCCTTGGAAACCACAAATTTCTCAAATATAGCTCAGAGGAGACATATGGCTAAGGGCCTTGATCTTCTCTTGGTCAATCTCAATGCCCCTTTGTAACGCCCCGAGCCCAGTTACCCAAAGTTAGTGCTTTATTGCGTAACATTGGCATGATCACAAAAGATCAAGTCTCTATAGACCGATTAGTTTAGTATCCTTGGAAGCACTAGATACATTCATAAATGTTACATTACATCATAAAGTGAAAAATCACAATAACATAGTCTCCATAGTCCACAATTCTCTGCCCTTCAGACTATCCTTGTAGGTCATTCATAAAATACTTCTTTACATCCTGGAAAATATTAAAATATTGAAAGGGGTGACCTCAGATGCTCAGTAAGGATAAAAATATTGTGGAAGCTTTCATAAATAAACATTAACATTAAGGAAATGTATAACTAAATCAAAATCCTTTTTAAATTTGAACTTCAGCATAATATGGCAAAAATAAAATTAAATAATGCAATTTACTTACTCACATGGATATTCTACTAGTTGAATAATCACATGAAATATCAATAACCACTTTCATGATGATGGAATGCATAATGTCAGACTATCATAACCACGTAGCCAAGGCTTCGTGCCAAGACCACAAATATGATTTTGTCAAGGCCTCGTGATAAGACACTAGTTTTTCTCCTGAGACCTACCGATGCATCGAGGAGGTGTAGCGGGCTCCACCCGTCACTTATTATGTCCAATGCATTCCTCATATTAATAGGTTTAAACATATCATAAACCATAACATAATCGTATCACATAAAACATGCATAAAGGAAACATAAAATTTCCACATTTCAATAACAAGATATCAATACAACACATTGATATAATAACAACACTTTCAAAACCATTTTCAATAACAAAATAAAAGAAAATTAAAACTTTGTATTTATTTTTCATTTAAAAAAAGTTATGGCTTATAAAGGAAGCCGAAACTCAAATAATAGTAACGGCGGCGGAGAAGTCATTGTCGCCGCATATGTAAGAAGAAAACATTCCATTTGTCATTTAGTAAAACGATTTTTTTAAAAAGATTCCTTTTTGAATAAAAGACAAAGTCAAAGGGGTTTATACTCCGTATAAAAGAAAGTTGTTTATAAAAAAAAATATGCCTCAATGAATGGAGATTGAGACGAAGACCCTTACAAAGATCATTTATTTTAAATAAATTAGATCTATTTTGTGTATTCACTATAAGTACACATAAATAAAGTACAAATACAAGATAGGACATAATAATATCATGACATAATTTGAAAGTATGAGATTAACCCAAAGAATAGAAATTGGGTTAAGAAGTTCCCTTACCTCGTGTCTGAATTCACTCAACCGTTCTTTGATCTCCTAAATAATAAACAATAGTTAATTTATAATTTACTAAGAACCTTTTTAAAGTTTATTATTCATTTTATATCACTAATTACCATGTTATGAACATTATGTAATTATTTATGTTAATAACGGTCATTTTGATGATCTTAGGTACTTGAGTCAAAAATAAACTTCTTATAATTACACTTTGTTCATGTGGTAATATATCCATTATATCCATAATTATATTCATGATGTATATATCATATACATCATATAAATCCAGTATATATATTCATTTATAATATTACATAACATTTAGAGGTAAGAAATGTAATGCATCGTTCATGGAGACAGTAAGCCGTACGTACGCATGAACGCTACTTTCATTTCTATTTCGTATTTAATGGAATGAAGTTATAGTTATATAAACGTATAATATAATTCCAGTATAATATAATGTATAATACCATTTAATCCATCCTTTATACATCCTACATATGGCATTAACGATTCAAATCACTTTTAGGGTGCGGTAGTCCGCACTTCCTAAAATGAAGATATCGCGTTTACCCATAGTGGAGACCATAAAGGTATGCAACAAATGAAAAATACATAATCTTAAGTAAAACATAAACATATTATATATCATATATAAATATAGTGTCATCTTAACGGCCACCTTTGAAAGTGTTATATGAGTGTTGAACAATCATTGTTTCGTGAGACAGAAATTCGCCATCCATAGAAACAGTATGTTCATTAACCATTAGATGTAGGTGTGTGTAATTGTAGCTTGAATACATATTATAACAACATCATAGTATATTTATGATACTGGCGTTGTTACAAAATAAATGGATAAAAATATTTTAGGGGGGTTTGATAAGCAAAATAGAACAAAATAACATAAGAGAAGACATTACCTTAAAATCGAGTAACTCTTTCGATTTGAGCCAAAGGCTTCCTTGGAAAGACTTCTGACCAAAGTGAGGCTTCTAGGAGTTAGGGAGGAAAGTTGGGAGAGCATTTGGGCATAGTTTGGGGGATCCAATAGGCTTTGATAGTGTGAGTAAGGTGGTAGTGGTGGGGGCCTTTTATAAGTGGAGAGGAGGGGCACTCTTGGAAAGTAATGAAATGTTGCTTTATTATACAATGCTTTTCGGATTCAAAAGGTCCCAAACTTATATAATTCGAGGCTATGGGGATAAGGGTTAGAAATATTCTCATCCAATAGGCTTTGGACAAGTGTAATTCTTATATTTTACATTATCCTTCAATTTTATTAAAATCATTAATTAATGTGATAATCGCTGCATCATCATGGTGTCATAAATACTATAATTTATTTAATGTCTAAAAATTATAAAAAAACTATCATTATGTAGGAAATATTTTTATATTTCTAATTAATATTTATAGTCAAATATATTACTTGTATAACCCCATTTAAAAATTGTTTTAGTAAAATGAATCATGTAAGTGACATTTTTATTTTAACATTAAATAAAAAGTTTTTAATGTCATTTTCCTACCAAAGTGGCTCCATGGGGTCCCCAAGTTGACCCATGGGTTTTATTGGTCGGCCATGACTCATACAATAGGAGTAGGACATTTGTAAGAGTCATTTCATATTTTTATAATACCATTTTTACCGTTAATTTCACTAATTACCTTTAATCACGATTAATTAAACTTAAAAGATACTATTCACAAAAAAATTATTTTAATCCCATTGAACCACATTTTACTTCCTAATGACAACCATGCATGTAGGATTTTTGAAAATGAAATCACAGAAGTGGTAATATTTCATTTATATGAAAAATCAGGTATTTAACTACCACTTAGTGGTTTCACTATTCATCAAAAATTGATGTTTTTCAGAACAATGCCAAAATTTCACCCTAAGCTATAATTGATATTACGAATTCAAAAATGATTTATATTTTAAAAAAATTCCAAACATATAATTTTCATTAATTAATTTGATAATTAATTCCCGCTGTCACAACAAATAGTGTGTTTTTAAGAAACAAAATATATCAAAAGATTGACAATTGTTTATGTCCAATTTCAAAGTGAAATTAATTCTAAGGACCACCATTGGATAAAATGGTAAAAATATATTATAATTATAATTTAAAACCACTCAATAGTATTCTTTATCACTATAAATTATTTTGATTAAAAAAGTTGTTTTTAAGTATTTTTCACTATTCATAAAAAAATTTGAAGTTCTAAGAAAAATACCCAAATTCAACATAGGCTAATTTCGATATTCCGAATCTAAAAACGAAGTCCATTTGGAAAGATAAAATTTTAAAAATTAGGTATTACTATTCATAACAGCTACTTTCATTGGTTGTGGCGTGTGTTAGAACCTCAAACTTGCGTACAATGCAAGCTATTGCATTATTGAAAGAGAAGCGTATCGTGGAAGCTCGGGGTGTTACATTCTCCCCTCCTTTAATAAATTGTGTCCTCGTAATTTGAAATTTTTCTTTGAAAATAAAAGGTTGAAAAGAGAAAATACCTTTGTGAAAAACCCACATCGAAAATACGGTTAATAAAATTTATCCTTAATAAGAGGGAAAGGGAAATGAAAAAGTCACCACCCAATTATGATCACGATTAGGAGAACATTGGTGGCAATTAGAGAAATATAATTGGAGGACAAAATGTAAATATTTGTAGTGAGTGATTGAGGTCATCAATCACGAACAATTTTAAAATTGAGGGCCTCAAAGCCTTCAATCTTTGATGATTTAAAATTTATCAGTTCAACAAGACATAAGGTATTAGGATAACACAATTTTTTGTTTTAATATCCCTTTAATAAAGTTTAAGAATTAATTTATTCAAACAATAAGATATATGAATATATATTTATTTATGCTTGACAACTAGAGTTTCAACCCTAAACTAATTTCTACCACAAACTCATCTTTCACTCATAAAGATAATAGAACTCAAAAATAATATATTTATCCTAACCGTACAAGGTTCAAAATATTAACACATACCATTTAGATTACGAAAACTATTTTGTAATAACCAGGGACTTCTGGTAGGCTAGTGGTAGGTCCTAAAGGCCTGTCACAATATGGTTGTGGGTTCGATTCTTGTAGCTTTGTTTGAAGCGACAGGTTATCCCCCAGCCTACAGGTTGTCCTTTTCCTAATACTATAGTATTATAATATTCCAAAAATAGTCATCAGAATTTTTTTAACCTTAAATAACACTATCCAAGATTCAACTAAATCCATTCCAACCTATATAGTTTTCCAAAATACCTCTTTCCAGACTTTCTCTAAAAGGTCTCTAAATTCCAAAATCAATTGTAACATCAGATTCCCCAAACAAAGTAATGTTTCTCCTATTGTCACATAAAAAAATATGATTACCTTCATCATATTAAAACCTTAATGAAAAAAACAATTACTGCAGTTCAATCCTTATATATATCAAATTATTATTATAACCAGAATATAATCCTTGAGTCCAAAAGCACCAATACATTAATTATTCCACTTCAAATGTAGTAACAGCATAAGATTTTCCTTGATCCCTTGTCCTTTTCTGAGGTATGTTTCCCTGACCCTTAGAAAATTCATTTGCATAATGCCCCATTTCCCTACAATTGTAGCATTCAACATTGATAGGCTCTTTCTTTCCCTTTCAATCACGAGCCTGGTGACCTCTTTCCCCACATTTATAACAAACACCCATTCCTTTTAGGCAATTACCAGGGTGATTCTTCCCACAATTATCACATAATGGAAAATCCTTCTTTCCCTTTTTCCCTTTATCTGTCTCTTGTTCCACCGTTCTCTTCTTCTATTGCTTTACTTTATTGTCATAAGATTTAGAAAATTCCTTTTCTGTCTTGATAGAACATGATACAATATCTTCATATGACGAGAAGGATTGTGAGACTAAGGCTCGACGGAGAAACGGTTTTAACCCATCAAAGAAATGATCAATCTTACTTCTTGGTTTACTTATATAATCTGATGCATGACTCACTAACCGTGTAAAGTTAGACTCATACTTTGTGACATTCTCATCCTCCTTCTGCCTCAGACTCAGAAATTGTCTTTCCATATACGCTCTATGGTCACGGGGAAAGTACTTTTCTAAGAAAAGCTCTTCAAAATCCCTCCATTACATATTCAATACTTCATCATCTTACTTTGTATTTTGAATCAATGACCACCATTGGTCAGCATCTCCAGTGAGGCGGTAAACTGTCATGATAACCTTTTCCCTTTCACTACTCCCCAAGGCATGAAATATTTTCTCTAAGGAGTTTATCCTTTGCTCAGCTACTAATGGATTTGTACCCCCATTAAATTTTGGTGTTTGTTGCCTAATGAAATGATCTAACATTGATCCTCCATGTTGCAGATCAGGGTGCTCCATATGAGTAAGGTTATTATTCATAACTTGAGTGAGTTGTCTGAGTATGGTAATAAGTTGATTAGCACCAGTTGTATCTCCAGATCCATAATAATTATCTTGAGAAGGAGGGAAATCCCTACATGGAGTGCGTTCATTGATACGGTTTCCATTCCTTCCACTAGGCACCATTTCTAAACAATGGAAAAAAACTAGATTAGTTTATGAATCAAAATACAAAATTCCATACTTGTAAAATACTTAACATAAATTGAACTATTTATGGATATAATCCACAGTCATAAAAATGTTTTCATTGAGAATTATATACTCATAACCCTTCATAGTGGTTTATAAAGAAAATGATAATTATCCTAAGAATATCCCTCGGGAGTGTCGTAACCAAGAGTGTAGCAAGGCACGTTGTTGTACACCAGTTCCTGTTCGAGTCTAGCTCAAAGCGGTGTTTTCAGGTTTTCACCCTAGGTACATCTGTACCAGAGCCACCTCTACCTGCTCGTATCCAGACAGGGATGTATTTCTCGGGATACACACAAAATCTCTATAATACCAAAATTCTAGGAAGTTATTCTATACTAATCCTCAATGTATATCTTTGGGCTATGTGCTCTAATCAGAGTTTATCTAAAATCTACCTTCCAAGGTTAGTACTAAACTGCCTCTGATACCAACTGTAAAGCCCGGACCCCAGTTAACAAAAGTCGGTGGATTATTTTGTAACATTTGCATGATCACAAAAGATCAAGTCTCGAAAGACCGATTAGTTTATTAGCCTTGGAAACACTAGATACATTCATAAATGTTACATTACATCATAAAGTGAAAAATCACAATAACATAGTCTCCATAGTCCACACTTCTATCCCCTTCAGACTATCCCTGTAGGTCATTCATAAAATACTTCTTCACATCCTGGAAAATATTAAAACATTGAAAGGGGTGAGCTCAGATGCTCAGTAAGGATAACAATATTGCAGAAGCTTTCATAAATAAACATTAACATTTAAGGCAATGTATAACTAAAACAAAAGCCTTTTTAAACTTTAACTTCAACATAATATGGAAAAAATAAAATTAAATAATGCCATTTAATTACTCACATGGATATTCTACTAGTTGAATAATCACATGCAATATCAATAACCACTTTCATAATAATGGAATGCATAATGCCAGACTATCATAACCACGTAGTCAAGGCCTCGTGCTAAGACCAAAAATAAGATTTTGTCAAGGCCTCGTGCCAAGACACTAGTTTGTCTCATGAGACCTACCGATGCATCGAGGAGCTGTAGCGGGCTCCACCCGTCACTTATTAAGTCCAATGCAATCCTTATATTAGTTGGTTTAAACATATCATAAACCATAACATAATCGTATCACATAAAACATGCATAAAGGAACCCTAAAATGTCCACATTTCAATCACAAGATATCAATACAACACATTGATATAATTAAAACACTTTCAAAACCATTTTCAATACCAAAATAAAATAAAATTAAAACTTTGTATTTATTTCTCATTTATAAAAATGTTATGGCTTATAGAGGAAGCCGAAACTAAAATAATAGTCACGGTGGCGGAGAAGTCATTGTCGACACATATGTAAGAAAAAAAACATTCCTTTTTTCGTTTAGTAAAATGCTTTGTAAAAAAAGATTCTTTTTTGAATAAAATTCAAAGTCAAAGGGTTTTTTACACCGTATAAAAGAAAGTTGTGTATAAAACAAAATATTCCTCAATGAAAGTATATTGAGACGAAGACCCTTACAAATATCATTTTTATTAAATAAATTAGATCTATTATGTGTATTCAATATAAGTACAGATAAATAAAGTATAAATACAAGATAGGACATAATAATATCATGAAATAATTTGAAAGTAGGAGTTTAACCCAAAGAATAGAAATTGGGTTAAGAAGTTCCCTTACCTTGTGTCCGAATTCACTCGACCTTTATTTAATCTCCTGAATAATAAACTAGAGTTAATTTAAAAATTTTTAAGAACCTTTTTCAAGTTTATTATTCATTTTATATCACTTATTACCATGTTATGAACATTATGTAATTATTTATGTTAATAACGGTCGTTTTGACAATCTTAGGTACTTGAGTCAAAAATAAACTTCTTATAATTACACTTTGTTCATGTGGTAATATATCCATTATATCCATAATTATATTCAAGATATATATATCATATACATAATATATATCCAGTATATACATTCATTTATAATATTACATAACATTTAGAGGTAAGAAATGAAATGCACCTTTCATGGAGACGGTAAGCCGTACGTACGCATGAACGCTACTTTCATTTCTATTTCGTATTTAATGGAATGAAGTTATAATTATATAGTGGTATAATATAATTACAGTATAATATAATATATAATACCATTTAATTCATCTTTTATAAATCTCACATATGGCATTAACGATTCAAATCACTTTGGGAGGGCGGTAGTCCGCACTTCCTAAAATGAAGATATCGCGTTTACGCATAATGGAAACCATAAAGGTATGAAACAAATGAAAAATACAGAAGCTTAGGTAAAACATAAACATATTATATATCATATATAAATATATTGTCATATTAATGGCCACCATTGAAGGTGTTATATGATTGTTGAACAATCATCGTTCCGTGAGGCAGAAATTTGCCATCTACAGAAACAATATGTTCTTTAACCATTAGATGTATGTGTGTGTAAGTGTAGCTCGAATACTTATTATAAAAACATCCTATTATATTTAGGATACTGGTGTTGTTACAAAATAAATGGATAAAAAGAGTTTAGGGGGTTGGATAAGCAAAATAAAACAAAATAACATAAGAGAAGACATTACCTTAAAATCGGGTAACTCTTTTGATTTGAGACAAAGGATTCCTTGGGAAGAATTATGCCCAAAGTGATGATTCTAGGAGTAAGGGAGGGAAGTTGGGAGAGTATTTGGGCAGATTTTGGTCGAGCCAAAAGGCTTTGATAGTGTGTGTAAGGTGGTAGTGGTGGGGGCCTTTTATAAGTGGAGAGGAGGGGCACTCTTGGAAAGTAATGAAATGTTACTTTATTATACAATGCTTTTCGAATTCTAAAGGTCCCACACTTATATAACTCGAGGATATGGTGATAAGGATTCTAAATATTCTCATCCATCAGGCTTTGGACAAGTATAATGCTTATATTTTACATTATCCTTCCATTTTATTAAAATCGTTAATTAATGAGTTAATCGCTGCATCATCATGGTGTCAAAAATAATTTAATTTATTTAATGTCTAAAAATTATAAAAAAATATCACTATGTAGGAAATATTTTTAGATTTATAATGAATATTAATAGTCAAAAATATGACTTGTATAACCCATTTAATTTTTTTTAGTAAAACGACTCATGTTTGTGACATTTTTATTTTAACATTAAATAAAACGTTTTTAATGACTTTTTCCTACCAAAGTGGCTCCATGGGGTCCCCAAGTTGACCCATGGGTTTTCTTGGTCGTCCATGACTCATCCAATAGGGGTAGGACAAGTGTAAGGGTAATTTCATATTTTTATAATACCATTTTTACCTTAAATTTCACTAATTACCTTTAATCGTGATTAATTAAACTTAAAAGTTACTATTCACCAAAAAAATATTTTAATCCCATTGAACCAAATTTTACTTCCTAATTAAAACCATGTATGTCAGATTTTTGAAAATCAAATCACAGATGTGGTAATATTTCATTTAAAATGAAAATCAGTTATTTAACTACCATTTAGTGGTTTCACTATTCATCAAAAATTGAAGTTTTTTAGAACGATGCCAAAATTTCACCCTAAGATATAATTGATATTATGAATTCAAAAATGATGTCTATTTTAAAAAAATTCCAAAATTATAATTTTCATTAATTAATTTCATAATTAATTCTCGATGTCACAACAAATAGCGTGTTTTTAAGAAACAAAATATATCAAAAGAATGACAATTTTTTATGTCCAATTTCAAAGTAAAATTAATTCTATGGACCACCACCAGATAAAATTGAAAAAATATATTCTAATTATAATTTAAAACCACTCAATAGTATACTTTATCACTATAAATTATTTTGATTAAAAAAGTTTTTTTTAAGTATTTTTTACTATTCATAAAAAAATTTGAAGTTCTCAAAAAAATACCAAAATTCAACATAGGGTAATTTCGATATTCCGAATCTAAAAACGAAGTCCATTTGGACCGAATTTTTTTTAAAAATTAGTTATTACATTTCATAACGGCTACATTGATTGGTTGTGGCATGTGTTAGAACCTCGAACTTGTGTACAATGCAAGCTATTGAATTATTGAAAGAGAAGTGTATCGTGGAAGCTCGGGGTGTTACACCCATTATCAAACGACGAAGCTGAGGAACATTCTAGAGGTTTCCATGAAGGCACACTTCAACGGGTTCATCATCAGTTGACGGGAACAAAAGAAATGACCACATTCTCATGGTCATTGAGATGGTCATGATAATGGAATGATTTGACCAACAGATCATCCACATTTCATTCCACCAATGTTCGAAGGATCGGCTTAAATATGCAATGCAAAGACCTCTGGTAGGTCGTACCAGCATTCTTTAAACTGAAGGGAATGACATGGTAACAGAAAGAACCTTGTGGCGCCCTAAATGATTTTTACTCCTCATCCTCGGGGGGCCAATCGGATCTAGTTGTACTCTAAGTACGCATCCATGAAAGAGAGGTCTTGCAATCCAACTGTAGCATAAATCAACATCTTTGTCACAGGAAGGGGAAAATAATCCATCAAACAGTGATAGTTGAGATCCCCGAAGTCAATGAAGAATATGATATGTCCGTTATTCTTCCCGACTAAAAAAATATTAACTAGCCATTTGGGATATTGGACCACCATAACGAAATTGGATTTAATGATCTTATAAACTTCCGCCTCTACCATGGCACTGTGAGAAGGGTGCTTCTTTCTGGGAGGCTGCTTGAACCCGTGAGGATTTGTGGGGAGACCAATGTGGTGGATGGATACCTGAGGATATAGTCCTAAAATCTCATCATAACTCTAGGGGAATACATCACTGTGTTGTTTTAGGAAGTATATGTCCTTATGTTTCTCCTTGAAGGCCATCGTGACACTGGTCAATGTGGGTCTTGGGTCTGCCTCGCTACCGAGGTTCACCTGAACCAACTCATCGACTATGGAAGATATGACCTCTTCAAAGGCATGTGAGTATCCTATAAACCATATTATTCACTTTTGTATGGGGAATCCTATGCGGGAGGAGACTCTTCTGGGTCAGTAGATCCTGATGGGAGGCTGGTACCTGCTTCAGCCGCAATGGACACCGCATCAGAGGACCGATGTGTTGCCGCTTCCATAACGATGAAAGATATTGATCCATTCCCATCGGGCCTTCGTCCCAAGGGGCATGGTTGATGATATCTAAGAAATAATATCGCGTTGTCATTATCCAGTTAATTCCATTCCGGTGGAATAAGCATGTACGATGTATTTCCATTTCCATGGGGTTGACATCCCGATACCTTATGGGGGTAAGAGGATCCAAGATCACCAGAGCCTGATTTATAAAGGAGTATGAGGTGATTTTATGCCATCTCATGGACATGGGAATGTGTTCCCCACTCATCCCAGACAAAATTAAGCATTGTCCCATGTCCTAGGTTTTAGCCTCTAATCGGTAGATTGGAAAGACATAGGAATCATTTTGATCTATCCACTGGTCAGTCGCAGCCTTGTCATGCTCAACCTCATTGGTCTGAATCTATTTTTCATTTCTCTTGTATTAGTTGGCATCCTGATATCGGGACTCACATGAAGCAAAGGGAGATGTGTCACCGTGAATCACACCCACTCGACCATTAAGGGAGTATTTGAGGAAATGGTGATATGATGAGGGAACCACAACATGCAGGTGGAGCCATAGACTTCCCATCAAGGTATTGTAGGTGGTGTCCTAGGAGACTACAATAAATTCAATGCTGGCAACATGGCCACCAAACTGGGTCTTCAAACGGATCATATCGACCGGTGTCTGTTCCTTCCATTCATAACCTTGGATTCTTAGGTTAGAGGTACTCAGATCATCATCAGACAATCCCAGCTATCACGGTGTTCGGGTCAGGATTAGGTTAATTTCAGAGCCCATGTCAACAAGACAATGATGAACCTCCACGCCATTTAATTGGGCGGTGATTTACAATGGGTGAATGTGCCCCTTTATAGGGGAGCCTTCATCTTCTCTATAGAATTAGATAATGGCCTGAAATTTAGCATTCTCGACCACTTCAGCATGAACAGCTTTTGCGGCTTCTACTTTCATCTCAAACTATAGGGGGATTCATAAAGCCCAAGCGAGTGCCTCATGCTTCTCTGACGACAAGAGAAGGGCCTTGAGGATGTAGAGCCTTGCTGGGATATTGGAAAGATGCTTATGTATATTGTAATTCTGCACCAGGTGTGAAATTATGCTTGCATGAGGACACTCATTGACCGGAGGTATGGTGGGCCCTGCCGACTAGACCGATGACTGACTGGTACTGGTAAAATCCTACTACCCACTGATCGAGACCAGTAGATTGGATACCGGGTGAGGGCTAGACGACTAAGACCGGCATGTAGCAGGGCATGGCTGGTTGCATCATGGTCGATATGGGTCTTCCTAATACAGCGACACAAACAGTAGCAATGGCGGGCCTGATGCCACCATGTGAGAAGGTTTCTCATGTCGAGCTCTACGCTGATCATGATGCCTAGTTTCGGTTTCATGCACATCCTGGAAACAATGGTTTACTTAGGCACCCTAGTGGTCCATATAGCCACAGTACCACTGAAAGCGGTGACGACTGGGGATGTTGGGAGGATTCTCCTGGTGCTCCTCATCGTCAGGAATAATGTTGGGATTTACTAGCTATATGGTGTTAACTGAGGTGTTCCCTTGACCGTCACATGAAGATTAATCTAATACTAGATGGATTGTAGAAGGGATCTCCATCCCCATGGGTATAATGTTTCTGAGAGTATGGGATAATGATGGCATCAGTGGTGGACTTTCCTTTCCCTTTTTTTGTTGGTTTTTGCTCTTCAGGGAAGAGGCTGGCTGAGACGATGATGTAGAAATGGTTATTGCAGCTTTTGAAGGATCTGCCCAATTTAGGCATGCCCGGATGACACCATGGGCACATGTGACAATTTTCCAAGCCATCTAGTCATCATACTTCAGGGATCCGTCACTGGAAACCTGATACCACTCACCCTCACTATCGTTGCTGCTGTCCGGCCTCACAGAGATGCATGCTACCTGCGCTGGGGCTGGGCCGCTCCTGACTATGTTTTTGTTGACCTGGTCTTGGAGCCAGTCTTTTAAAACATATCACTTCATGATAGTGTTCCCATGGATCTGGTGTTAGGGGAAATAATAAGGGTGATCAGTAAGGTTTGACTCTTCTGGTCCTCTACACTCAGGCAAATGCACAATCTCCTGTTCCAAGGCACTGCAGAAGTAACCGGGGACCTATGAATCATTGAATGAGTATGTTCATTATCTTCTATTTGAAAAGGGGACCATTGGATTCTGGCCCAAGAGTGTTGCTGGAGGATCCTGTCAAGGTGGTGGGACTCGGTTTTTTTCCCTGGGCGGTGGCGGCACATTGTGCAGGTCACCTGCTGATTTTGAGGCGGCCTCTAATGGCCTAGAGGTTGTGCCTATGGTGGAGGTCCTCTGCGAGGTTACAGAGGCATATCCACTAGAAACAACTCTAATTACCTGGGGTCATGTATTTGGGTGACTGCTATAGGCTCGTCCCTGGAGACCCTTCTCGCGAGGATTGTAGAAGGCAAAAAAAAGTGCTTGTTTAGCCTGTTGTAAGGATTCCTCTTGGCACTAGGCCTTATCAGTGAAGTCTCAGAATCCACCAGGGTAGTTGTGGGTGATAAAAGAGGGAAAAAATTACATATTAACATTAACCACAGAAATCATCAATAATTTCTCCTGAGTCAGGGGAATGTCAAGGGAAGACATGAGTCCTTTCCACTAGGCGAAACAATCGGTGATGCGCTCATCAGGACTCCCCTTGTAGTTGAAGAGGTCCACAATAATCGTTCTCCACATGGTGGAGATTAATAGGTAGAGGAATTGCCTATGGAGCTCCTCCCAGCTGGTCACCGATCCGATGGGGAGCTAGTTGTACCATAAAAATGTAGGGCCTTCCAATGTATGCACAAAACACTGGGGTTTGGCAACTTCTTGTTGTGCTGGAGTTCCCAACATGGGGCCACATCTAGAGGTAAAGTGGACTAGGTGTTGTGGGGGTTCCCCTATCTCTTTGAAGGGGGATAAGGTGGGATTTCCGAAACCTGGGCATGATGGAATATCATCCACCCATGAAAGATATGGATTTCCATCAGGTGGGCGTGCCACCTATCGTGTTTCTAACACCTCAATGCAGTAAACGAATTCCTCAAATGGATCATCATGGTGGCGGTATATGTCTTTACAAGGATCCTTAACCACAAGTGCATTGGAAGGTTCATCAACACTGTATGTAGGCCCATTGTCTCGTGTAGCGGCTGGTGGAACGACCCTTGGGGTAGCATGGGGAAACCAAGCTGGGTCCCATGGATTGTCAGGCCATTCCGCAGGGTTTGGAAAGACATACCACACCATCTTTCCATATGTTCCTGCTTCAACCATGTCTATAGGGGTAGCATGGCCATGGTCTCCTAGAGGCAGCTTTCCATGGGGATGTTGTTTCGGCCCCTACTACCCTAGTCGTGAATTTTCGTAGTCTGGTCGTTGCTCTACTGCGCGTTCAACGAGGAGATCGTCGACCACCTTCTTTGGTTCATCAAGCTGTTGACACAACACGGCTTTTTCTGGGACTTCCTCCATCTTCTGCACTAATTCGGATGGGTCATAGCATTTGGCGGCTCCGAGATTCTCTTTACCCTTAACATGTTTTCGGCTAAGGTTTAATGCCTTGGTGGGGACAGGGTGACCTAAAAGGCTACTCTATTGACGAGTAACCCTCCCCGAGGTGTCCAGTAGCTGTGGCATTCCTTTAAGGGGGAGGACCCCATCCAGGTGCTCCAACTCATTTTCCTCTTCCGATAGGGTGGCCAGGTTGACTGTGACTCTACCTGGGGGCATGTACTCAATGTCTCATAGCAATTCGGGTTGCCGTCAAATAAGACTAAAGAGAAGGGTAACATATTTCCCCTATCCACGGATCAGCAGGTGGGGGACCCACATTGATAATCTTGTAGAGTAGCTTGAAACTCTAAATTCATTGTTTTTGGAGGTCCCTATGTTGACCTGGTGACTCAAGGAGTTGGGGCACAGGGAGTGCGGCCAAATCAACTAGATGTGGTTGCTCGCCAATGCCTTCAGAATGCGCTTGAATACTAGGATAAACCACATGATGATGATGAAAGAAAATGTGTGTCTCCTAGAGGGTTTGAAGAAATCACTCAACTTCCTCTGGGCTGTGGGATTCTGGCACATA